>JARWLC010000004.1:78368615-79813825 GCA_033318265.1 Phyllotis vaccarum | reverse complement strand
AAGAAAGAAAGAAAAGAGAGAGAATGAAAGAGAAGAAAGAAAGAAAGAAAGAAAGAAGAAAGAAAGAAAGAAAGAAAGAAAGAAAGAAAGAAAGAAAGAAAGAAAGAAAGAAAGAAAGAGGGGGGAGGAAGGGAGGGAGGGAGGGAGGGAGGGAGGGAGGAAGGAAGGAAGGAAGGAAGGAAGGAAGGAAGGAAGGAAGGAAGGAAGGAAGGAAGGAAGGAGGAAGGAAGGAAGGAAGGAAGGAAGGAAGGAAAACTTACAAATCTTTTGTCTCCTTGTCCCATTCTACAACCAGTTTCACATGAGCTGTGCCACCTGGTCCACAGGACTTTAATGCCCTAAAGAATAAGAATGGAGCCACATATTATCCTTTGAAAAAAAATTAAATGTGATTATATTCTATCTAGAATCCTGTAATTATTGGAAATCTTAATAGTTCCCCATCAGAAAGTCTTTAATGAGACCAATGTAGCCTCTGATTTTGTAACTAGTTTACAAGCAGAATGAAAAATCCTTAAATTAAAGCATTCAATATAGAAATAATAGTGAAAGAAATTTAATATTGCCTTGTAAGTTTACTTTCACACTCTCAGATATTATTTATCATCTTTCCAACTTTTGTTCAATGTCTCACCCACAGAGAGACCAGACTCAGTTTCCTTGGAATAGTCTGCTCTCACACTTGCCAAACCCCATCCCACCATGCCTACCTTCTGTTCATGTCAACTCCCTGTACCTTCCTCCTCCATAAATACACACTAGCTAATTCAGTAGTCATCACCTATCATCTTTTATCTTTTGTTTGCTGTGCAAATATTTTTAGATTACTTAGCTACTTTCATGTTAGCCAAATATTGACATTTCAAACAAGAATATGTTGCTTAAAATTAAAAAAAAGAAAATGGTGGTGGGGGTAGAGTGATACAGTGTCTCATATACCCCACATATCACTTTCACCATGTAGCCAAGGACAGCCTTCAAATCCTGATCTTCCTATACTAGAATTATAGGCAGATTATCTATAGGGAGATTATTGTTCCATTGTAAATGATTGTCCCCACCTATGAACTTAATAAAAAGTGCTGATTGGCCAAAGGCAGAGAGGAAGTGTGGGTGGGGCTATCAGACTAGGAAGACTCCATGAACAAGCGGAACAGAGCAGAATGCCAGAGAGAAGCCAGAGGAAGCAGAGGACAACTATGTTGCTCTGAGAAAAGGTATCAAGCCACATGGCTGAACAGGATAAGAGTCATGGGTTAGATTAAGTCTAAAGAGTTAGCAAGTTATATGCCTGGGCCTTAGGCCAATCAGCCTAGAACTATGGTAAGCATCTGTGCGTCTCTGGGACTGTGGGACTGTGGGTCTGTGGGTCTAAACCTTGAGGCAAGGACCGAAAATCCAAGCCAGAAACCTCATACTACAGGCATGCACCACCACGACCAGCTTGTGTGTTTTTAAAAAGTATGTGTTAAAAAGAATTATTATAATAAAAATAATATGTTTCATACTTATGTAGCCACATATGGACAGTGTACATACATATATCTGCTAGTACAACAGATGGTATAAAGATAACATTATGTATAAAATCACAGGGATTGTAAAGTAGAGCAACTAACTTCAACAGAAGAGAAACAATAAATGTCTTCACAATAAGGAATTATGAACAGTCCACATGTTCAAGCAATCATCAATACCATGAAGACCAAGGCAGGTTTGGTGTAGTGGGGAGGGGAATAGCAAAGAGATCTGACCAAAGAGAAGTAGAAAGTTCAAACTATGGGATATGGGCTTTACCTTCTATACCACAAGTTACCTGCTAATGACTAGGGTAATGACTAGGGCATGAGCAGAACATTTGCCTGGAACACTTCAATATTCATGAGTATAATTTATTTATCATTTATTTATGCATACATATACATATGTTTGTGTGTTCATGCATGTGTGTATAATAACTATTTTTAATCTTCCTAAGAGTCACTGGAGAAAAGGTAGCCTCAATTGAGAAAATGTCTCTATTGGGTTGTAGGCAAGCATGTCTGGTACATTCTTAAATTAGTGCATTTGCAAAGGCCCAGTCCATTGTAGGTGGGGGTCACCCTGAGCAGGTGATCTTGGGTTTTATCAGAAAGCAGGCTGAGCAAGCCAGTAAACAACATTCCTCCAGGACCAACCATCAGCTCCTGCCTCCAGGTTCCTGCTCTATTCGAATTCCTGTCCTGACTTCCTTAAATGATGAACAGTAATGTGCAAGTGTAAGCCCAGTCAGACGTTTGTTCATGGCATTTCATAACAGCAATAATGACCCTAACTAGTACAATTCTGTATCCAGTATGAATCAAAAGTAAAAACAAATACTACTTAATTTATTTTTTGTTAGTTTTTTATTATTTATTTTATTTAGGTATTTTATATCCCAACCACAGTCTTCCCATCTCTTCCCATTCCCTCCCCCCAACCCCTTCTCTGTCCCAACCCATCCACTCCTCCTCCATTTTTGTTCAGAAAGGGGCAGGCCTACCTGGATATCAGCAATATTAAGTTGCCAAGTACTTACTTCAACATGAGCTTAAAGAACTTAAGACATTTACATGCAAATTATACCAGACATCAGACATTACATTAAGTGTCACAGGAGTACATGTGAGATTCTTGAAAATGGTTCTGTGTTTGTCTTTTACCTTTCTACTGTTGGGTGGCACAAGGGCTGCTCTTCCTGAGGCAGCAAGTAAGTTATTCCAACAACACTGACCACACGCAAACTGAACGGACACACCTATATCAAATGACAAATGAGAATTAGGCTGGACTTAGTCAAGGGCATGTTTCACAGTGGCATTTCCAAAACAGATCTGATACAGTAAACAGCTCACCTTCCAAATACTCCCCTACTTTAAGTACAAGGCACTCAAATACAACTTATTTATCAAGATTGAAGCATTCCATTGCTTTCACTGAACACTAACTTAATGGTCTCCTATGGATACCTTAATACAGTAATTTTTAAATTTTACATATAAAAGTTCTACAACATCTCATGCTGACAATGCCAGCTGTACTAGATAGGCACTATAAGGGAACACACAGCAGTTCAAGGGACCTTTTACAATAGCAACTTCTTTCAGAAACAGGGTAAATTCTCAATCTTGAAAATCCCAACAGGGTAAATTCTCAGTCTTGAAAATCCCAACAAAAACAGCTTCACTGTACTGACTGCTGCTTCTGAGTAAAAAGCACGTTCTAGTGGGATAGCAAAATGCTTACAAACCTGGATGCTGACAGTAGGCTTCAAGAAATATTTCATTTTCTCCAAGATCTCCTTCTGCAGAAGGTCCCAAGCTACTGTCTTCTCTAGGTGCAGGACAAAAGGCAATCCAAACCTACCACACAAACAACAGGGTCACCTTAAAATACAGCAATCCTTTCAGAGTTGCAATCCCTTACTCTTGGTCTTTTTAAATTGGATCACAATCTAACTGGCTTTAGGACAGCTCTCAAACAGAAAAACAAACAAATAAACAAAAACTAACAATGCTAATCTCATAGGGAGACAATAAAGTAGTTTCCATATACAGTTAAAATTGAGGACCACTGGTCTGGCCTCAACTTCATTCACACCCTAGTTGATGAACCCTGTGTACTGATCCCTGAATGTATCCTTCTCTACACACCTAGATCTGCTGCATACCACACTCAGCATGGAATACCCTCCCCACCCTCCCATGCTCTCTTCTGCTCATCTGCATGATACTCTCATTCCCATGAACCACAGCACTAGCCACTGGGTTATAAACACTGCCTACCTTTCCATCCTCTTGGTGCTGGCTAGGTTTATTTACAACAACTTGACACAAACTGGACTCATTTTGGAAAAAGGAATGTCAGTTGAGGAAATGCCCCATCATTGGTCTGCGAGGCATCTTCTTGATTAATGATTGATGCAGGAGGGCCCAGCTCACTGTGATCTTAAGCTGGTAGTCTATATAGGTGTCATAAGAAAGCAGGCTCAGAAAGCCACGGTGAGCAAGTTAGTAAGCAGCATTCCTCCATGGTTTCTGCTTAAGATCCTGCCTCCAGGATCTTGCCCTGACTTTCCTCAGAGATGATGTATAACCTGAGAGTTGTATGATGAAACAGACCCTTTCCTCACCAAGTTGTTCATGGTCACAGTGTTTTACCACGGCAACAGAACTACTTTGAGACGCTTTACCAACAAACTGATGGCAATAAAGAACAGTACTTACCTGAGCAGCCTAAACACAAAAAATGCACAGAAAACAGAAGCTGCTGTATGAATCAATCACTGCATGAATGACAAATCTAACTAAAACTATGAGGACTCAGGTTGATATAGAGTGGTAAAAGTACCAAGAAAATCATTCTTAATGGCCATTTATAGTGATTTATTCGCAGCAGGAACACTGAAGCTATTTGTCTGAAAGTCCTCATGGATAAAACAGCTTCCTATCACAAGACAGTGATTTCCACTCTAAGAGCCTGGTGCCACAAAGTGAATGTCATAGGTCTCAATTCCATGAAATACTACAAGCTCCCTTCCATTCAATACTTTAAGCCTGTAACACACCTACTCTGCATTGGGACTCCCTCCATATGGAACCTCTCTCCAGATGTTCCCACAGCTCACTCCTTCTCCTTGGAACATATTCCTTCCAATGAGACATCTTCCTGTGCTCTGATAATGTAGACCCAAGGCTTCTCATCACACACTATCATTTATTTTAGCCTGTGTCAGTGTGACAACTACCTGAGGTTAAAAGTGTTTACTTAATTTTGGTTAGCCTGTCCTAAATAGGTTGCCAGTTCCATGAGAACAGGGAACCTGTCTAAATCCCGAGGGTTTAAAACAGTGTCTAATGAGAAACAAAATTAACTCAAAAAAAAAAAAAAATCAGTAGCCCTCCAGTACAAATAATAAGAAATCAGAGAAATAAGACTTTTTACAATAGCCACAAATAATATAAAATATCTTGAGGTAACTCTAATCAAACAAGTGAAAGACCTCTATGACAAGAACTTTGTCTTTGAAGAAAGAAATTGAAGAAGATATCAGAATATATTAAGATCTCCCATGCTCATAGATAGGCAGAACCAATATAGTAAAAATGGCAATCTTACCAAAAGCAATCTACAGACTGATTCAATGCAGTCCCCATCAAAATCCTAACACAATACTTTATGGACCTCAAAAGAATAATACTCAACTTCTTATGAAAAAAACAAAAAACCCAGGATTGCCAAAAAATCCTGTTTAATAATAGAACTTTGGGAGGCATCACCATCACTGACTTTAAGCTCTATTATAGCTATAATAATAAAAACAACTTGGTATTGGCATAAAAACTGACATGTGGACCAATGGAATCTAATTTAAGACTTTGACATTAATCCACACACCTATGAACACCTGATTTTTTTTTTTTTGTAAGCATCTTTTAACAACAAATGGTGTTGGCATAACTGGATGTCAACATGGATAAGATTGCAAATAGATTGTCATGCACAAAACTCAAGTCCAAGCGGATCAAAGACCTTAACATAAATCCAGTTAAGTGAACCTGATATAGAGAGAAGTAGCATTGAATACATTGGCACAGGAGACCACTTCCTATAGATAACAAAAGTAGCACAGACACTGAGAGTAACAATTAATAAATGGGACCACCTAAAACTGAAAAGATTCTGTAAGGCAAAAGACATGGTAAATAAGACAAAATGATCGCCTACAGAATGGAAAAGATCTTCACCAACCCCACATCTGACATAGGGATAATCTCTAAAATATATAAAGAACTCAAGAAACTAGACATCAAAATACCAAATAACCCCATTAAAAAACAAACAAACAAACAAAAAAAAACAGAAAATTCTCAACAGAAGAATCTCAAATGGCTGAAAGACATTTAAGGAAGTGCTCAACATCCTTAGTCATCAGGGAAATGCAAATCAAAATGACTCTGAGATGTCATCTTACACCTGTCAGAATGGCTAAGATTCAAACACTGATGACAGCTTATGTTGGAGAGGATGTGAAGCAAGGGGAATGCGCCTCCACTGTTGGTGGGAGTGTAAACTTGTATGGCCACATTGGAAATCAGTATGGTGACTTCTCAGAAAATTGGGAATAGATCTACCTCAAGACCCAATGATACCACTCATGGGCATATACCAAAAGGAATGCTTGATGCGGGGTGTCTTTCTGTATGCTGTGAATACCACTGGTTAATAAATAGGATGTGTTGGCCTATGGCAAGACAGGTAGGAAATCCAAGCATAGATAAAGAGGAAGGAGGGCAGGGTCAAAGGAAACACTGCAAGCTGCTTCCCAGGGAGCAAGATGTAAAAGTACAGATAAGCCAGGAGCCAGGTGGCAAGATATAGATTAATAAGAATGGGTTAAGTTATAAGAGCTAGTTGGTAATGAGCATGACCCATAGGACAAACAGTTTATAATTAATATAAGCCTCAAAATAATTATTTTTATAAGTGGCTGCAGAACTGTGGGTGAGAGAGATTTGCTCATACTCTGAGCCTAAACAGGTCAGAAAATTCTAGCTACAGATGCTCAATCATAACACAAGGACATTTGCTCAACTATGTTCATAGCAGTATTATTCTTAATAGCCAGAACGTGGAAACCTAGGTGCCCATCAACTGAAGAATGGATAAAAATGAGGTACACATATACAATGGAGTATTACTCAGCTATAAAAAACAATGACATCATGAAATTTGCAGGCAAATAAATGAGACTAGAAAATATCATCCTGAGTGAGGTAACTGAGACTCAGAAAAGTATGTACTCACTCATAAGTGAATACTAGATGTAAAGCAAATGATAACCAGACTACAACCCACAGCTCCAGAGAAGCTAGGTAATAAGTAGTACCCTAAGAGGGATGCATGAATTACCCTGGGAAGGGGAAATAGATGAAATCTCCTGAATAAACTGGGGGTTAGGTGGGAACAACAGAGGGGAGAGGATGGGGGATAAAAACATGAAGGAATGGGATGGTCAAGCTGGGGTGAGGTGGGGTGGGGTGGGGAGTCCCAACTAAGTAGGAGAGTAATGAAAGAGATGTCTTAATAGAAGGAGACATGGGGTTAGGGGGAAACCTGGTGCTAGGGAAATTTCCAGGAATCTACAAGGACGACCCCAGGTTAGACTACTAACAACAGTGTGAGGGTGCCTGAACTAGTAACCAGGTAAGTAAAAACCCTAACTGTCATCATAGAGCCTTCATAGAGCCTTCATCCAGTAACTGATAAAGGCAGATACAGAGATCAACAGGCAAGCACCAGGCCAAGCTCCAGGAGACCAGTCAAAGAGAGGGAAGAGGGATTATATAAGCAAGGGGGATCAAGATCATGATGGGGAAACCCATAGAGACAACTGACCCACGCTCATGGCAACTCACGAACTTTAGACTGATAACTGTGGAGCCTGCATGGGACCGAACTAGGCCCTCTGCATATGGGAGACTGTTGTGTGGCTTGGTCTGTTTAAGGGGCCCTGGCAGTGAAACCAGGATCTGTCCCTGGTGCATGAGCTGGCTCTTTGGAGCCCATTACCTATGGTGGGATGCCTTGCTCAGCCCTAATACAGGGGGAAGGGCTTGGTACTATCTCAACTAAATGTATCAGGCTTTGCTGACTCCCCATGGGAGATGCACCCTTTTGGAGGACAGGGACTGGGGGAGGGAGCAGGAGGAGGGATAGGATGGGGATCTATGGTTGGTATATAAAATGAGTAAAAAAATTCTTGAATAAAAAAAAAATAGCTGAACACTAAATATCAACATTTTTTTAATATCATTAGTACATAAGACATCTTTTATGTTTATGTCACTACCCAAAAAACCTATTTCAAATTAAAATTTTAAAAGGCTCAAATAATGGCTATCCTTACTAATAAAAACAAACAAACAAAACAAAACAGAACTCTGTGTCCTTCTGAAACATATTAATCTCATTTCATTCAGGTGAAGCTTTTGTGGTAAAGCTACTTTAATGATATTTTATAGTTCCCATAAATTCTTAAAGAGGGCAGCAGAGAAACTTGAGAAACATTTGACTCCCAAATTTCTGAGACTTAGAATGATGAATCAGTGGTGCCACTTACCAAGACAGGAAATATTGGAAGACAAAGACAATGAGTTCAGTTTGAAACATTTATCTAGGGAGCATATACCATCCAAAGAAATATGTTAAAAGTTTTTTTGTTTTTTTGTTTTTTTTTTTTTTTTAAGTTTTAAGATACAGGTTCAGAATTCTAAGAAAAGCCTAATTCACATAGGCTTATACACATATAACCTCTCAAAATCTAAGCAAGCTTTGTTTTCTTTCTTTCTGTGTTCCCCCCTCCCCCAAGACAGGATCTCATGTATAGCTCTAGCTGTCCTGGAACTCAATCTGTAGACCAGGCTGGCCTCAAACTCAGAGACTCATCTGCCTCTGCCTGCCTCCCAAGTACTAGAATTAAAGTTGTGTGCCACTTCTACTCAGCTTAAGTAAGCTTTAAAATAAGCATCTTTCAAACTCTAGCATCCTAATTTTATAGCCTTTCCCTTCCCAATCCAACAAACCAAACCAACTTACACAAAGAGTCCTTCTGAATAACAGAATGAAAAATATACTGCAGCTAGGCATAATGGCACCTACCTGTGTAACTCCAGCATTTGGGAGCTGAGGCTAGAGGATCATGGGTAGCCTGGGATACACAATGAGTCCCTATCTCAAAATCAAAACAAAATTCCCACTAAAAGTAGACTTTTCATCCTTGCTTTCAAAAGATTTTAAAACTTGTTGCTTCAAAAATGTCAGTATTTATTAGGAAATAATCTGGTTCTTACCTTTTCCCTTGCTGCCCAGTACAGGCCCGGTTACACACAAGCAGAACAATCTTGTCACTTGCCACTCTGGTGGGCAAGTCCACTTTCCCTTGTTTTCCTACTGTTGATGGAGAAGACAGTCTGTAATAATCCAAGCCAAATTTCAAGTGGTTTAAATTGTTGTTTAAGTGAATGCCTGAAACAGAATAAAAACAGCTCAACTTAGCACTTCAAGATTCTTTTTATTTATTCATTACAAAGAATAGAAATAATAAGAAACTGTCATTACATAATTTAAACCACAATCAAAAATACAAACACTCTACTATGATATTACTCTTTAGCCATTAGGCTAAAGCAGGTTTCCCTACCTTTAAAACTGGAGAATTGAATTCTCCACATGCATCAAAGTCAGACAGTTTTGAAGGGCAAGTTTACTAGAATGACTCACAAATACAATTTAAAGTTACAAAAGCAATGTAGAGAACATTTGAACTCATCTACAAGGTTTCACTAGCAGTTTTTGTCCCTAATTATCATAATAGGAGACAAAACTGCACTTACTAATCCAGAGCTGTTGTGAGACCATAATTAGAACGGATTAACCCATACTAGCAAGAACAAGAATGCCTGATAGACAGTACAAATCTTCAGTGTTCTATAGTGGAGCTTCCTGTTATTCTAGGCCATCTATCCAGCTGTTCAATATCTATCACTCAATGGCTATATCTGTTAATTCCTTTAGACTTTTAAAAGGATAGCACTTAGTGACATGTATCCCCATTAGAAAAGGTCTTTCTGGCAACACCACCAATAACAACAACACTAGAAGAAGAAAATAGAACAACTTATAGAAAAGTATCCACAGCAGAATTCTGGCAGCAAGCTAAGTAGCCAGCATCTAGGACTTGCTATTAAGATGCAGCAGCATTACGATAATTTGAATGACAAGTACATAGCTAATATCAAAAAACTCCAGCAAGTTTAATAAAGCAATCACTAAAAATACAAAAACCTGAACTTTAATCAAGCTACTAGATGGGAAGAACATATTTTAAACATAAATACCACAAAGAAATTCCAAAGGAGCAAGAGTAGGTATCACTTTATAATTATTCTAAACTGTGAAGTGGAAGAATAAAGATAGCAGAAACCAAATCTGAAACAACAAAATACCTCATTCTCAGATTCTTGGCAAAAGTAAATGTATAAAGTGATCAGGATTTCTAGTGAGACTAAGGGATGCTATTCAACTGCTGTAAAGATCCACTCTTCAACTCACAGTCCTATGTCGATGAGATCCGGGGCCAGTGCTTAGACCTCTGTAATTCACAGCTGTCATTTGCAGAGTGAGGAAAATGGTACTCTCATGCTCTCACATGTTGCCACTAACTAGAGCATTCATAAGGTCTTCAAACCATAGTCTAAAATATGCTTGCAAAGGATGTACCTTTCAACATAGGCATGCTCTAGATAGAGTATGATGTTTAGATATGAGATTCATTAATGCATAGGAACTCAATGTGATAAGATAAACCCTAAGCAATCAAGGAGCAGAGACTGAACTAGTCGAAAAATCACTAGTTAGATTCTTGCTGCATATTAAAACTGCTAGGAATAAAAGAATGAACCATAACATGGCCAGCACTCCAAAGAATGCCAGTATAGTGGAAAAGACAAGAGAAGAAAACAGGTCATTCCCACATACACACGCTAGATGAGCAGAAGCAATGACTGGAGCTCTGCAATCCAGAGGAGTTAGCCAACATGTCTTTCATAGGTCTTGGTCACCAGATAAAAACACTAATAAGAAGCAGTGCAAACCCAAGGAAATAGGCTTCACTAGAGGAAGCAGTCACTGCGGACACTCTGACTCCCTTGTCTATCTCTGTTGGTACCTGACTCTGTTCAAATGTATTTTTTATTTAGTTACAAAAGAAGTAGAGGCTATTTCTTCAGCTATATTTTTTTTTCCTTTTAAAGAATTACTTTTGAAATTTCTCTCTTCTACTGTCTTTGTCTTAATTATCATTGAGCACAGGAACACAAATTCCTGTTGAAATAAGATGGAAAGAGAAAAAAAACAAAAAGGGAATAAAATATGGCACCAGTGATTTATTAGAGGTAATGGTATAAAAAAAAAAAAATCCACCTGACTGAACGGGAGGAAGAGCATCCAAGAATGCAAGTGCAAATTCATGTTAGAAATAGAAGAACCCAAATTTAAAAAGTTGTTACTAACATTTGAAAAAGGAAGAAATCAGCCTTGCTCACTGAGTGACTTGGGGAGGGATATCTTTATAATAGTCTTAACAGTTTTCAAGAGTGAAGAAAAAGGAACAGAACAGAGATCAAAACACTAATTAATACACAACTACAGAATTCGAGCTCAAGCAAATTTGTATAAAATAGAGAGAAGAAGAGCTGGTAAGGTGAACTTCTAGGTAATATAAAGGCATGTAAAGAAATCAGTATCATAGGTAAGTGAAGGGCCAGATGTTCAATATGCAGAAATCATATTTGGGGTTCGGAAGAATCTAATAATAATAATAAAAGAAATAGCGATTTTATTGAAACCAAGAAACACAAAAGATAATAAAAATCTAAAAACACAACAGTATATACTTTAATCACAATTTTTAAAATTGCATACTATTATATAAATACTTCAATGCCCAGAGCGGTCAAATCTGCAAACTCAGGTGCATTATAGAGATGTGACCATTTACCTCTTTGACTGAGAATTCCTTCAGGCCTAAATATTTCTGGAGTCTCAAAGGCAAAAATGCAATCACTTTCATGAACCGTCTCCAGGTCATCTGTGTCACTAAAGGAACGATGGAACCCATCATAGTACATTTCCGTTAACACAATCTAAAAATTAGGAAAAATGTGAACAGTTGAATAACTGAAAATTCAATATAAAATGATCTTCAATTCTATCCTGACCTTCAACAAGACAATCAGGTTAGAAATGCTCAGTGGGGGCTATTAAATGTCTCCTAGGACCACATTATTTGCTGGTAATGAGAGACTTAGAAGTATAATAGTCTCTGGGACTATGTACCAATATACTCTGAATCCAGAACTCTATGGCACTAAATCCAGAGCTCCTCCAAGTTTGGGGACAGGTTATAATAGAATTACTCATTCTTCTGTTTCACAGGAGGAAAAAGAAAACAGAGCCCGCCCACCCCCCAGATTCCACATGTTTTCAGTATCATGGAGAGAACAAACTACATCTGAATCTGAGACATCCTTTCATATCATTAAATTATCCTCTTTCTAGATTTAAAAAATATAAAACAAAAAAGTCAAATGACCATGATTATCTGTATTGAACATATAAAATAAACTCAAATGCCCAATGGTGGTAACTAGTTAAATGCAGCTCTACCGACAAAAAAGAAAGCTACTAAAAAAGGATGGCCTACGTATATCTGCATTATGAAGCCAAGCTCTAAGAAAACAAAAAGCAGCCAAGAATATGTGTAATAATTCTAAAAAGATTATAAGATACTCCCAGAAATTTGAAGAATACTATATAACACAGCACTAAAATTAGTGACCTTCTTAGCACTGATACTAAGATACTTTTAATTTCTAAGTGACATTTTTACAATGAAACAGAAAAAACAAAAGACAGGGAAGAAAACAATGGCTACATTTAAAGCTTATGCTGCACATTCAGCAGTGCTGTCCACCACAAAAGAACTAGACTGGGCAGAGCAAGAAAAGTTCCAGGCCCAGCCTGCCATCAACCAGCTCTGTGTCCTTGAAGAGTCTTCTTCAAAGGATGAAGAGGCACCACTGGGCACCAACTGCCAGTCCCCTTCCCCTATCACCACCTCAAGAGTTCCAATAATCAACAAGCCTGGGGTAAAAGGGCCAGGGGCTTATTTCACAAATGGCCCAGAAAGAAAAAACACAAAACAAACAACACAACAACAAAACATTGTTTTCACATTTCCTTCTAAGGAATTTTCTACTCAAGCTGGTTTGTTTGTTTGTTTGTTTTTCCTCTCCTGGTGAGCATGGAGTATAATTCACCTCTCCAGAAAGTTGAGGGCTAAAGCAAACTAGAAGTTACATCACCAATTTATATCACATATGAAAAGAGTGAGCCAGCACTGAAGCTTTAAAGATACAGCTGCATTTGTCATAGATACCAAGACCTCTCTTTTTCTGCCTCCTCTCATCCTGGAGAGGAAAAAGAACCAAGCAGCTATTTAAAGTCAAGAAAATACCAACATTTCATTATTGTGCCAGTACTCAGCCTACGGAAATAAAATAGATCTACAACATTAAAGCAACACTACTTTAAGTGTGTTTGCCCAAATGAGGCCAAAGAACAAAATACCTTCATTATTCAAGTGATTATATAGAAGCTTTTCCAGGGAAAAGCTATTTCACTGGTAAGTCATTCTTCCTTATAAATCCTAAAGAACGTTTTTCCAATAAAAAGTGTGTAAAATATGTTAAGGCACCAACAAGCCAAAGAACTTTTTGGTCAACTTAAACATAACTACTTATCAAAGATGTGTCTCCCTTATTGTTCCCCAAAAGGGGAAACTTAACTTTTCTCTATGTAAACAGTCTTCAGTAAAGGAACAAACAGGGTGGCAGGTGTAACTCAGGTAAGAGCAGTGGTAGGGCCCTGGGCTCAAACCCCAGTGCCATGACAGGGGCTGGAAAAGCAGCACAATGAACTTATACTATGTGTAGAAAGAACATCATACTGGCAAGATGCCTGTTATCACCACCATAACGGGAGGGGATTCCTAAGCCTCTCTGTCAAATACCACAGTCAGACAGTATGTGAAAGGTTAAGTAATTACACTTTACAAAGAAAGCCATGGGGTCTTGCATAAAACAGTTTTTCCTTTCATATATACAATTAATTGAAGCAGGCAAAGGTTTTCTATACATTGTGTTCTTTGAGTCTGGATTTCCTTCATCCATCCATCCTCTCCACAGCATTAAGCATAACTGGTTTTACATTTCTAACATATTTGGCAGAAAATTTAAAAAGAAAGAAAAATCCAGAAAAGCAAAAAGCAACACTTTAGTGGCTCATATATAGACAGTCTTAGCGGGTTATTACCTGATCAGTGGGGATCTTTGTCTCCATAGACACAGCTTCCCGAAGTCTGGCAACAGTCCCAGACAGAGGCACAGCCACTCCAATCCTCATGCAGTGGGAACATTTCCCTTGATACACTACAGTGACATAGAGAGGCCTGTACAGATCAAAGTCAGATCTTCTCATTAGTCACTTATTTTAGCTAAAATATGGAAGAAGTGAAGCAAACCTAACCTGAAATCAACACAAAAACTAAAATGAGGCCCAAGACAGCTCAGTTGCCTCGCATGTACAGCCCTGCATTCCCCCAGTGTGACATAAACCAGAAATAGTGGCATATGCCACCGCAGCACTTGGAGCCTAGACAGGAGAGTAGGAATTCAAGGTCATTCTCAGCTACACAAGTTTGAGGCCAATCTGTGATATGTAAGACTATCTAAAAACAAAAGAAATCGAAGCTAATGCCCCTTTATTTGGAAGTCAAATGAGAAAAGTTCATTTAGATCTAATTAGAAACTACTAAACAAATCAAAAATATTTTTTCAAGTAACATTCATAATTGGTTCTGTCTTTTTTTATTTCAAAACAGCCTAACTTCTGAAAACTCTGAAAGTCTGAAATAAATACAAAGACGATCTCTAGAGAATATAGGACTAGAGAACAAAAGATAAAAAGAATATGGCATGGGCTTGCCTGTATCATGTGCCTGCTTAGCCTGCACACTCAGACAGGCACTTAGCTTCAAGAATGTAACAAGGCTTGTGTTCATTACCATTAAGCCTATTACTTAACTAAGTAAAAGGTCTTAATAGGAGGCTACAGAGGATGAAGTACCCTATCACAGCAGACTATTAATTTTACACATACATTCTTACCTTGTGTGGGGTAGTGGAATTGGCAAAGAAATGCACAGGAAAGGGTCAAAAGTGTTGCTCTGTTTTTGACAATGAGGGCATGTCAAAGAAGATCTTTGAAAACAAAAATGTAAAACATTCACATAAGATCACATAGCACTCCATGAAGCAGACAAAACAAGAGGGAACAAACATGTCACTTGCTCCTACCTGTACTGGGCTTGAAAAAGTTCTTGTACAAAAGTGCTACACACAGGAAAAGATGGTCCTTCAGGCATCATATCAGTTTCTGATGGAGGCTACAAACAAACAAACAAAAAAGACTCATCCTTTACCAGCTGTATATGGACTCAAGATGCTTCTGTAACATACCACAGGTAAACAGAACATAGCACACAGCCTGTGGGTCACATGAACTCATTCCCTCACACATTTCTCTAGCCTGTTGGGAGACTGGTCAGCTCTCCTCCCTAAAAATGTTCCAATCTTCATCTTCATGCTTGATCATAGTCTGCTTCATATTTTATTTAACCTTCTCATGTCCCTAGCTACTAAGCGTCTGTTACCACATGTAGAGAACATTGTAGAGGATATTAGGATACAAAAATAAGTAACACAGGGCCTGGCCTTTAGGATGTCTCAATATGGTAGGCGACAGAGTCAACCATGTATACACAGTTATGATAGTACAGTGCTCAGGAACAAAAAGATCTTAAACCAAAATAATCCACTAACTTCCTAAAACTAGAAATTTTGAAATATAGAACATACTTGTCATAAACTTCAAAAGCTCCACAGAATTATTCTTCCCACTATATGAATCACTTTACCTATAATATTAAAGTTGCATGTGGAAAAGTTATACATGTGAACTGCTATGTTTCTCAGTTCAAATCCAAGTCTAACAGCAGAGGTATCATACATTTCCTTGTTGACTATGTACTTGTTCTATTGATCTATACAGTATGTATCTTACTAGAATAGAAAGCAACTGGTTCCCTTCAAGAGACTGTAGGGTCCTTAGGTACAGTTGTCTTCTACCTTACACTGCCAGCACAATAAGCCAGTAAAATATCCCATAAAGTGCCCACTTAGTTTTATACTCATCCAGAGCTAATCACTCTACTTAATGCAACAAGCCCTCAACAGAAGGTTGTGAGACTTCCCCTTTTCCTTACCCCTTTCCCTGTTCCCTGACTGCCCAAGGAGGGAGTACATGTATTCACCTTCAGAGGAGTCTGACCACTCTGCTTTACAGCATGATTGAGGTCCTCATGAACTCGATCCAAAAGCCATAGCAGAAACTCCTGGGCATCATGCTGGGAGTTTCCTCGATACTGCAGAGCATTCTTTGACACAATACTCTATACAAGGAAATAAATCAGCACAAGTAGTTGTGAGCTCCTGGTTCTGAAGACAAAATATCATAATTCTGAAAGAGAAATACAAAATCTCAGGAGTGTCCCAAAAAGACCACAGAAAAACAAACAAAACCAGAGGAATATCCTGAAAAAAGAAATTCAGTCAACAGCATGGTACTAATGTTAACTTCTTGTAACATTTACATGAGATGTTAATGACAAAAAAACTAGTGTAGATTTTGAAAGGACTCTTTTTCTATAATTCTAAAATTACCCTAAGAATTAAGTTTAGGAATACATTTTTTATTAATAGAGCAGTTGTACAGACGTGTCATAGGAGTAGAACACAAGATAAAGAAAGAACTGATGGCCAGTAATGATATCTCAAGAGATGTCACTTAAGCCTTGAAGGGTAGAGGCGGGGATCAATGTGGGGACAGCAACACATATAAACACAACAAGTGGTAGAAAGTCTGAAGCCTTCAAAAAATACCAAGAAGCCCAATAGACTTGAAAGAGCAGGTCTTCAAGGCAGAGCAAGAGGATGAGTAAAGACAGACTAGCTCAGGAAGGACTGTGAAAGCAAACTGAAGACAGCACAGCAAGCCAGGAAAGTGAGGCTAAGACCATATGCTGAGAAGAGAAGCTGGGGACAACTACACCAAAGTAAAGGGAAGTATAATGACAGTGGTGGGAACTGTTAGAAAAGAATGCACCAAACATTTTGCATATAAAAGAAAAAAAATAAGCATTCCAATTTTAGCTATTAGTATTTCATTTGGAGCCAGGGAGGGTACACGGTGGTAAAGCAGTTATGAGACAATGAGGAAAGAAACAAAGGTCTAAGACAACACTGTGAAGACACACAAGAGAGGGCAAATTTGCAAGAGATTTAGAAATGTGTCTGAATCAACAGAATCTGTGACTCAATTTGTAGAGAGTTAGGGAGTAGATCTCTATGCCACCCATGTCTTCTCTGATGGTCGCTTTTACCTACAACACAAAAGGGGGAGATATCACTGTGGCTGACCATTCCGTAGGGCCTCAAAGAGAACAGGGCAGACAACTGAGAAAATACACATCTGGGCTCAGTACAAAAGTCTAAAGACAGAGATGCAGAAGTCAACAGATAGATGACTATAATCACAAATACCACTGAAATTGAGTAGTGATGTTATTAAGACATTAAGCCAGAGCAGAAAACACACATTTAGGTTTGGGAAGACATAAAAGGAGACCAAGAAAAAAAAAAAAATTAGAGCTGTGGCCAAAAGCACGTTCAAGAAACCAAATGAAGAGTTTCGCAAGGGAAATGACCTACTAGTATTATTAAAAGTAAAGAATAGCAAAGCAAACACACACCAACTACAAACTGGGGCCAGAGAGACAGCTCAGCAGCCATTTGCCATGCAAACATAGCATCCAGAGCTTGATTCCCAAAACAGAATTGTCTTCTGACCTCCACAAAGGTGTCATGATGTGTGTGCATGCACACACACGGAGAATCACAAACTGCTTTTTATATTTCCAATTAAGAAAAATAATAAAGACCAAAAAAATAAAAAGAATTGTAATTTGATTGTGAAGAACTGTCACAGCTCAATGATCTCAATTATATGTAAATAGTAACAACAACAACAAAAAACAATTTATAAAATACCTTAAGATTCAGTTTGGGATGAAGAATCAAAGAGATATACATGTGATACCAGCAAAACTCACCAGCAAACAAGTAAGGGGAGTTTGGCATGGTGGCTCATATCTACTTCTCAGAAGTTGGGAGTCTGAGACAAGAGGATCACTGTATGAGTTCAAGGCCAGCCTGGACTACAGAGACTGCCCCTCTCCCAAAAAATAGTGGAGGAAAAAGCTGATAACAAACAGGACTAGAGGAATACAATGTGCGAGTCATCTGGAAACAACATGCAGGGTGGGACAGGCACAGTACTGCCTTCACTACTCTACCTAACTTCTCCCAGCAGAGCCCAGACTTCTTTCTTGGTCTTTATATCTACCTCTTCCCTGGTTGGTCTAAGCGGTTAGGATTCAGCTCTCGCAATCTTTGCTTTTTTCAGTGTTACCACTGTGAAATGAGTTGGCTTTGTGGTCTTCTGTTCCCCATTTACATCAAAACAAATCTATTGATATGTACAGTGGAAAAATAAGACAGATTAAAAAAAAAAAAAACCTAGGACATCTTTTGTAAGAAATATCACAATATAGCAATCAGACCAGTTACTGAGGGAGTATGGAAGAGAAATAGGTAGCTGGTGATATTATGTCAGTAGAGCAAAAGAGAAAACCAGGAATATCAAGGTTTTCTATTTCTGATTTGGGTAATAACCAGGAATAAACCTGAAAAAGAGGGACCACAGAGTTCTGAACAAGCTGAGTTTGAGGCACCTACATCACCCCAAATAAGGCTGCTTTTGGTGCTCAAGAAAGATATCTAGATGGGTGATTTAAATCAGAAAGGCATATGACTATCAAATGAGCAAAGAACAACCCATGGGGTATCTAGTGAGAAAAGCAGCCACCAGGTCAGAATCTTGGCAAGCATGAGCATAAGAAAAGGAAATGAGACTGGTCAAAGAAGTTCACAAGCTGAACCAAAACGGAACTTGAAAGCGATGGAAGCAGCAATGAAAAATACTACAAAAAAGTTAAATAACACAGAAACTGGAATGCTCATTCTCTGGGATGGCAAATAAAAGGGTCACTTGCCCATTTAATCTCAGTGAAGCAAATATCTATCACAAATGGGTAAAAGCAGAAGCAAAGTAAAGAAACTGAACAGCTTCCATGGACCATCCTTCATATCCCAGAAGCTGAGTTGTGCAAGCAAGGAAAGAATCTGTGACTATCCAGAGAGAAACAGCTAATGAAAAGAGATCTGAAGACCATTCTTCAGTTCAGAGAGGTATTCAAGAAGTAGAGGAATTCACCTTAAACAAGTGCAAGAGAAGCAAGCAAGCAATGGAGGTCCTAGACACTGACAGATGAACTACAGACAGGACAAGGAACCATCCCACCAGTTTACTTTGCATATTTCACTTCATGGAGGAACCAGAGAATACTGCTAAGAAGTCTAACATATCATGGGAGAAATAACAAGTCTAAAGCATATAACTGGGTCACAAAACTGCCAGAAGCACAGCAAGTTTCTGTTTTGATCACATTCTTTCATTTTTTTCAGCTTGTGTATCCCAGAAACCAATTAACCAAAATCACAATCTTCATCATGTATCAATAAAACTACACATAGCAACCATTGAAATTCCAGGGCCAGGTCAACATTTAATTCTTTATCAAGAACTGCATTGCTTGCTTATGCTTCTCACCACTAACCTTCAACTCCTCTGACTCACCCACCAATCATTATGTACCAAGATACTGTACTATGCTGTTCAGCAAGATATTTGTCATGCAAGACTAAACAGGCAACTGAACTAGTGCAAACCTAACTAGGACAAACCCAACACTCAATCACCATATCACAAACTAAAGGAACTGAAGAAAAAGAAAATTCCACTGAACAAATACAAAAAGAAGCTCTTCTCTCTGCCAATTTTAGTCCCCTCAGCATGGTGACTTCTCAACAAGGGCACACAAGGTCTATTTATCTTACCTCTTCCCCAGACAAAACAAAATTCAGAATGATAGTCAATTTTTGTGTGTGTCTCAGAAAAATTCAAGTGCAAGTCAGCACTCCTAAGTGCCACCAGTGACCAGAGAGGTCTGATTCATTGAATGAATGAGTAGGAAAGACCCTGATGATCAAAAATCTTTAACTGGTTCAACCCCTACAGCCCTGGCAAGCAATTTCATCATGCTCTGAGTCATATTTGAGCCTACCTTGCTTCTCTTTTTAAGATTCATTTTCACTATTAAACCTTAATTTATTTAATGTCCTAAACTTAGTCACTGTATTTTCTAAGCTTTTAATAGTTGATTATCACTATAATCTGCTAAATAATACCATATATTAAAGACATAAAATTATAAAATACATTGCTTCTGTGAAAAATAAAACATGAACTTTCCTAAACTTAACTCCTAAACTAAACTTGTGCCTGTTTTTATAGAATTTGGGTATTTCTGCTTGGACAAGCTTATACGGAGTCTATTGGCTTAAGTCCTACTTATCCCACTATAATTATCAATTGTTGGTCTATTCTTACAGACATTTACCAAATAAACGTCAAAGCACTTGCAAGACTCTAAGTTTCATACTATCTTTTTTTAAAAGTAGCATTTATGAATGGGGTTGGCCACTCTCCTTTCAGGAGCCCGGAACCCTGGATAAGCGTCTTCGGACCTTATCAGCTGACACCTGAATCCCACCACAAGCATTGTTTTCCCTTTGGAACAAAAAGAATGAGTCGGGAACATAGTTCAGAAAAGAAAAGTGAAGTCTACACTGGAGCTGTACACCTCAGACATGAAACTCTAATGTGGAGAGATCTTCACTGAGCCCTATATAAGGTCACACCTCATGACTGATCATAAACATTCCTTACCTCACTCCAAGGCAAAGCCAACACAGTGATGATGGTTTCCTCTCATGGGAAACGGGTATCACAATACTGGTCTGACATGACTGGCTGATCAGAAGTTGGAATACTCTTCTAGAGACAAATGGTTTGTAAGATTCATCAGACCAATCACTATCCATCTTCTTTGCCAGACGCAGAATAGAATTTCTTTGGCTCAGCAGGTAAAGGCACTCGATCCCTCCTCCTCTCTCAAGAAAGAGTCTCAAGGTAGCCCCACCTGATCTTGAAATAGCTACATAGACCACTCTGGGCCTCTGCCTGCCTCTGCCTCTCTAGTGCTGGGACTAAAGGCATTCACCACCACATCTGGCATCTTCCTTATTCTTTTGAGATGGATTTTCTCACTGAACTAGAATTAGGTTGGGAGCCAGCAAGTCCCAGAGACCCCACATAGCATTAAGTTCACACACATACACACACACACACACACACACACACAGAGAGAGAGAGAGAGAGAGAGAGAGAGAGAGAGAGAGAGAGCGAGCTATGCCCAGCTTTTTACATGGATGCTGGGATCCAATCTCAGGT
Source organism: Phyllotis vaccarum (assembly GCA_033318265.1). Taxonomy (NCBI): domain Eukaryota; kingdom Metazoa; phylum Chordata; class Mammalia; order Rodentia; family Cricetidae; genus Phyllotis; species Phyllotis vaccarum. The sequence continues at coordinate 79,792,591 of JARWLC010000004.1, read as the reverse complement.
CCTTATCCTTGTATGACAAGTACTGTTAGCTGAAGAATTTTCTTCCCAGTCTCCTAAAATCAAAAATTTTTGTGTGCTGACATGACACTAATACACATGGAAAATTTCACTCTTCCCCTCACACGATGAGACACAGATGCACTAAAAACACTATATAAAATTTACTCTGTGATTAAAGTACCTATGAAACCTAAATGAATTGTGTTTGACTCTTGTCCCATCCCCAAGATATCTCATTATAGATACAAATATTCCAAAATCCAAAACAAATTTGAAACTCCAAACACCTCTCATCTTGAGTATTTCTGATGAGTGACTCAACTTGTATTCACAATTTTAGGGAAAGAAATATAAAATCTTGTTTCTAAAGTAACACTAGAAATAAGTAATCATTTATCTCGAAAATGGTTCATCTTTTGAATCTGACTTTTGGGACAACTACTGCGTTGATAAAGAAAAAGCCTTAAGGGGTGAGATTTGTGCAAATGGATACTATAGAATACATTAGAAGTGTGAGGAAACAGTGAGAAAGGCAAAGTACTCACATAGCAGTATTCCATACAGGGTCCAGAATACAGCCATGGTCAAAGAGCACTATGTCCTTCACCTATTCCCTCACCTTCACCTCCACTGCAGAGGCGTTTAGCCTATCAATACAAATCTGGCAATAGTCCCTGGAAGACAACAAACTCTAAGGTCTTGATTGTCTTATATACTGAATGAAATACATCCACTTCAACCTATGACCCACTCCTTTACTCTCCTTCCTCAGAAGGATGAAGTAGGGACATGTAGGGACTCTGGTGAGGGCAGATTCTATCATGTGAGTTTTCAAAAGCATGAAGAGTAGGCTTATCCTGTAGTGTTACATAATCCTGAAAACAATGATTAGACAAGATATCTAAAGCACAAGTTCCTAACCTTGGCTGCACATCACAGTCATATGAGAAACCAAACCAAATAAGGCCCATGCCCTGACAGCAGCTCAGAGATGCAACTTCATCTAGTCTATGGTACAGCTTGTGCGCTCCAGGTTTTTTGTCAAGTGTTTTTTTAATGACTCTAGTTCTAAAGTAAAAGCACTCTAGAACCAAAAATGACCAAGCTGAAAAAACTATGATTTCAATTCACCAGAGATTATGAGAAGCTCAAAAGCCCACTTCCTATATGCACTGTGTCACTTAAGACAATATTAAATGTTAAGATTTACTGCATGTCTATACCATATCTGGCTCAGGGTAATTATTTATAGGTGTTATTTCCTACAGAATTCATCCTGAGGAGAATTTCATGCTGTAGTATTAGTATTCACAAATGAAAACTTCAGTGTGGTGGTGCATACCTTTAATCCCACCACTTGGGAGGCAAAGGCAGATGGAAGATCTCTGAGTTTGAGTTCGGCCTGGTCTACATAGTGATTTCCAGGACATCTGGGGCTATGCAGAGACCCTATCTCAAAACAAAAAACAACAGCAAAAATAAAATTTGAAAGAACTATAAAGTAGTTTGTCCAAAGCTAACATCACTCTTCAAGCTTATCTGAATTGAAAAGTCTTAAGACATTTCTGTCCATGACCTTCCGTTGGCCAATAAAGCAACTTGCAACAATTATAACCCAGTGTTCAAACTAAGGGTCACACATGGCTCAAGTTTTCACACACTGAAAGTCAATTGTCCATGCAGATAAAAATGGGTTTAGAAACCAGATAACAGCTGTTCTCACCTGAAAGCTTCTGGAAGTTTAGTTGTTAATTTTAAATAAATCTTTATTCATCTGTTTCCATTTTATTCTCAAGTACATTTTTTCTATAGTAAGCATAGACTTAAGAGCCAGTGAGAAGGCTCAACAGGTAAAGACACCTGGTATGTAAAACTGACAACCTGAGTTTAATCTCCCTGGAGCCCACTAAAGGTGGAAGGTAAGAAATGTACCACAAAATGGGCACCTAGGCACACAGGAACGCATACACATATACACAGAAAATAAACAAGCAAAAAAATAACCTGAATCAAAAGCAAAACTTACCTAATTTGGTAAGTTATGTAAAAGGTAAGGAGGCATTCAGAATTCTTAGGAAGACCAAGTGACAGCATGTGAAGACTTCTCTGTTCCAGGATCCTAGGATACTAGAGAGAACAAGAAACCTTCCTTGTCTCTCACCAACACAAGTAAAGGCAGGAGCTCTACACCCCACACTGTTGACGCTGCTCTATCTGAACAGACTCATCTTCACTGTCCTCTGCACACATGTAGCAGAGGGAGCTCACTCCCAAGTTTAGTCAGCTCAGTTCACCGCTATATGTTTATGTATCCAATAAAGTACCAAGTAATTCAACAGTATCTTCTTGTCACCTCCTTGGCATTTCATAGTAAAACAAAGCCTTTTTCTTTGTCTCTTTTTAAAGTTAAGAAGAAAACTTTGGCTTAGAATTAAAGAGCAAACACTCAAACCTGACACAATAAGGTCATCATAAGGAAAGTATAAGAGCCATAAACAAAATTGTCAAAGAAGAAAACTGTAAACGTCATCTGAATAACTAAGGAACTAATACATATTGCTAACAGAGAACATTAAAAAAAAGTTTCATTTTAAAAGCATCAAAACATACAACTGAAGTTTACGCAATTTAAAAGAACTGGTATCTCAACAAAGCACTTAATAAAAATGGATTTGAAAAGCACTAAACTAAAATATTCTGTCCTTTATTAATCTTAAACTTGAAAGTTTATAATTCATCAACTTCCCCATCTTATCAGTGGGAGCAAAATAACACTGTCAGTATAGAATTGAGAAAGTTAAAAAGAAAAGGAACTATGCCATCTACTCACTGGCTTCCAGAGGGTAGGAATAAAGCTAAGTGTCCTTAGCACAGCAGGGTCAGCTTCCAAATCCAGTAGAGGGAAGCCAGAAAAGAAGCATAAGCCAGCCAGTGTTTCTTGAAGTAGAAACAACCTATTCTTCTTGAGAGATTGAATAATTGGGAAAGGCAAGGAGTGAGAAAGGAGACAAAGCTAACCTTAAGACCAAACATGCATGTACAACTAACTACACCTCTGCAGGCTGCGTCTACAACATCTTTGGATACTTAAACTACAGATGTTCAAATACCGTATAAAATAAATGGTCTATTACTTGCATTTAGGGTTTGAAAATCCTCATATATAATTTCTAGATTACTATGAGATCTAATATAATGTAAGGGCTATATAAATAGTTGGTATACTATTGAATTATCTAAGAAACAATAATGGAGGGAAGAAGCTCACACACACTGAATATAAATGCATTTTTCTCCTTTCTGGAAAACCCACAGCAAACAAGAAGGAAGAAATAAGAAGAGTGGAGAGGAAACTAAACAGAGAGAGAGAGAGAGAGAGAGAGAGAGAGAGAGAGAGAGAGAGAGAGAGAGAGAGAACACATATCCTTCTGATTTTGAAGATGCTGATACTTATTTCCTGACCTGTGTTTCTGGCTAACCTTTTTTTAAATAAGGAATCCAAACTATTGTAAAGATACTCTGGCTTTGAATGCTCCTACCGCATCTTTAGAGCTGAAACACCTATTAAGAGTAATCAAGAGACATTATTCCTAAGTAGATCCATAAAGTTTCACTACACACCACACATTTATAACACTATAAACACAGGATAAACCAATAAATCTTGAGTGGCTAAGAATGCTTTTTAAGTCACAGACCATACATACATCTCTCTCTACACTCAACAGTGTGCCTGACAGTCAAACCAGGCCAACTCCTCAGACTCAGGACACAAAGTCTCCAAACCAGTCAGTCACAGGCTCTCTGTCGTTCAACCTCACAATGTAATTTCATTAGAACCAACTCAGTATATCCTATAAAAGATAGCTTAGAATCTTCCCACAACCTATGACCAGTCTGGCCCAATCTTGACCAATTCTACTTTTATTAAATCTTGGTCATCTCCCTCAAGTATGCAGACACTAAATGGAAGAGTATATAGATACTTGAACACCAAAATTGCCTGTGGGGTCAGAATAGTGATTCTCTAATGTGAAAATATTAATATCACAAAGATACGCTTCCACTTTCTAGACCTGATTGGAGGCAGGACACCTACCACTCATGAGCGATGTCCTGGCGTTGACACTCACTCTGCAGGAAGAAACTTTCCTATATTACCTCTAACCAGAGAAATTCAAATTAAACCAATAAAATAGTATTTTCTACTTAGTACATAAAAGAATCCTTTTTTAAGTTCAACACAGACATTTTTTTCCAACTGCTAGTAAATAGTCAATCCTGTAAAACTGGGTAACAATATGACGTAAGGTAACTCCTGACAGGAAGGTCATCACTACTTAGCCTGAACAAATAAAAGATGTATGTAAAAAGGTTCATCATAACCAGAAGTCATTTAAATGTCCCAAAATAAATATTACTATAATCATGAAATAAGTTCAAGAATGTTTATGACAAAACTACTCAAAATACAAATTGAAAAAGAAATTTCATAATGCAGAACTATATATACAAATACATACATAATGGATTAATATCAATTACGACATAGACACGTTGAAAAGAAGTTGGACATTCCTTGGCCAGTTATACACAATTACCATACAGTCTGGCAATTCTACTCTAATATATATCTGGAAGAAATAAGAACACACCCACTCAAAAGCCTGTATACAAATGTTCCTAATAGCACTATTTGTACAGTCCAAAACTGGAAATGACACCAATGTCTTTCAAAGGACCAAAAGGAAAAGACAACATGAATACAGGTGAGGAGAAAAGGTGCACACCTGAAATACCAGTATTTGGGAGGCCAAGGCCAATTCTGGACTAGGCTGCCTGAGTCCCAGGTCAGACTAAGTCACATAAACTATCACAAAAAGCAAAAAAGCCAAAACTGTACTATTCCTACGTACTTATTTTTGTGTGCAAAGGAATGAAATAAGGTACAAGCCACAAAACAGTGCTCTTCCAAAGGAACATGCTAAATGAAAGAAGACACCCCCCCACAAAAAAGGTTACATTATCAGGAGTTAATGTGAAATATCTACAAGTATGGCTATGAAGACAAGAAGAAGATAAATGATTACCTAGGTCTGCAAAGCTGGAGAAGTAGAGTGACTGCTAGTTTTAAAGGAATAGAGTTCTGGAACTGTGGTATTGTGAACCCCTGAAAATTCCAAAGCCCTGCTTATGTGCCTGTATACCTACAATACAAGATTTAGTATGTGTACTATATCTCAGTAAAATTAGCTTTTAAATTATTATATACTTTGTATCTAATTCAAAATAAAGGTGAAAATGAAACAAGTCAAGGAGAGAAGCTGCCTTTGTGGAGGATAAAGCCAATAAGGGAGAGCAGGAGCTTCTAGAGTGCTGCTAACTTCTTGTTTTTGTACCTGAGCAACATCATTATTTTAGGACAACCACCAAGCTGAACACTAATGACCTGTACATTTTTGGCATGTATCCAGTATAAGAATTACCTTAAAAGGTAAAAAAATTACTAAAATGTCTTTATATTCTTGGGTTCTAGCTCTATGTATTTCCTACAGATTCTCTTCCCCCAGATACCTAACTAGAATCAGATCAGAAGTTGTCAAATACAGACATGAAGCAGCAAGCACTAGAAGTTCCCAGGATCAGGACATGGCAAGAGAATGCTGAGAATGCTGGGCACTGGTGCAGAGTAGTGGGAGGAGTGGCGAAAAAAGAAATGAGGATCCAAACAAAGCAGCAATCTAGAGCCCTTCACCTGTACGGCCCGGAAGGAACACACCATGTCACAGAAGGGGCTTAACAGCTAATCTATCAAAAACTCTGGTCAAAGACAGCACAAAGTATCTGAAAAAGTATGCACAGCATATGATATAGCCATCCATATAAAAAAAGTTTAAAATCTTCAGGACAATTGGTATTTAAATAATTAACTGGAGTCTTTTTAGTTGTGATCATATATAGACAATTCAATGGCACAGAATATATTACACTAAGTATTACCCATAGTGAGTCATCCAAGACTCACAAACTATGACTCTAGTTACATAATGGCAATGAAAGAAACACTAAGAAAATTGGGGCTCAATGACCTGCTAAGATCTCAACTGCTCTGGGTTCTGACAGTCAAACACCTAAATTCACAGATTTTCCAAAGGAAAGGTGTAGCCCCTAACCATGGCCAGCATGATCAACCCAGCATGATCGCTGATGATGACTACATAACCAGGAGAATCCAGGAAGGAACCAAGCTACAACACCCCAACCAGCTTCCCAAAAACAAAGAGCGGAAGGACAACTGACCTCTCCTCTTTCATGAAGATAAAAAGTGTCAGATGCTCAACTCTCTATCCACCAGGAAACAAAGCCTCTTTCCATTCTTTCCTCTACTATTAAAACCCCCAAATTTTACTCACAGGTGTTTCCCAAGAGCAATTGCTTTTTTAAAAGTTTGTCTTTTAATTACTGATATTTATCATAACTTCCAGTAAATAAAGACTAACACAGGAATATTTATCAAGTTGTCACTGAACTGTTAAAAAGGGACTCTTACTTTTTAGGGCAGACTAAAGAATAGTCTAACTTACCGAGAAAAAATGTACACAGGCAAGTTAATCTTACCACTAACATTCTCCCACTAGTATGATGGCCCTCAAGAAAAGGATGTCCTTCCCTACAGTTTAAACAGTCTTTCTCTGTCCCAGCAAAGCTCAGGGGATAGGGCAAGACTAGTTACTATGTAACAAGAGACTCATGGAATGAGAAATGTGTATAGAAAATGTTCTTTGCATAATCTAAAAAGCAAATAACACTATGCATACCTGCCTATCAACATTGTAAGGAATATAAAATAACCCCCTGGGCAGGGCATACGGCAGGCACTTATGTGTTCCTAACATAAGAAAAACAAAAACACACAGATGTGCAACTACCATTTATCCAAGTCAAAGAGAGAAAAATCAATGCACACACATGCACACACACACACACACACACACACACACACACACACACACACCTGCTTATACTTCAACAATGGAAGAATAAATCCTAAAATTTAGAGAGAAAGAATAGAATGTAAGGATCAGAAAAAAAGCTTATCGTACTTTGTAGAGTTGACTTTAAGTCATAAATTCTACCTTTCACATAATAATGCAACAAAAGTAAACTTTGGACAATTCCTCAAAATCAAAAGCAAAACAAAACATGATTTTAACTTTGTATCCAGTTGACAATGAACTCCAAGTGACTTTCAAACTCAGTAACAGACCCAGCTCTCAAAGCATCTATACTATAGACATCGGAAAATGTTTCAAATGCCTCTTGTTAACAGCAGCACTGGATTATACTGAATGCAGTGTAATGAAGTGATAAGAATTCACATGCTGGGAAATCGGTGTATTGGATTCTCAGAAAACTGGGAATCAATCTACCACAAGACCCAGCTAAAACACTCTTGAGCATATACTCAGACAATCATACCACAAGAACACTTGCTCGACTAGTTCATAGCAGCTTTATTTGTACTAGTCAAAACTAAGAAACAACCTAGATATCCCTCAACTGAAGAATAGATAATGAAAATGTGGTTCGTTTACACAATGGAGTATTACTCAGCTGTTAAAAACAAGGACACCAGGAAATTTAAAGGCAAATGGATGGAACTAGAAAAAAATTATTAGGAGTAACCCAGCCCAAGAAGGGCAAACATGTTATATACTCACTCATAAGTAGATATTAGCTGTAAAATAAAAAATATCTATGCTACAATCCACAAATCCAAAGAGACTAGATAACAAGGAGGGCTGGGGGGGGGGGTTGCTCTGATCCCTGGGAAGAGAAAATAAAAGAGATTTCATGAGTGGACTACAGGTGGGTGGGGATGGGAACAGGAGTGATCAGGTTGGGTGGGAGATGATGGAGGGGAAAAGCACTAAAAGAGACTGTGGAAGGGGCTAGCATTCCAGGGTCAGGTAAAAACTTGGCATAAGGGAATCAACCAGGAATCTATAAGGATGATCCCAGCTAAGACTCCTAGCAATATCAAATGCATAGCCTGCACTGGCCATCTATCTCCTGTGACCAGGCAAGCCTTCAAGTGGAGGGCGCAGAACACCAAACCAGCCTCATAACCTTTGACCCACACAGTCTATCCTACCTATGGGATATGCAGGGGTAAGTTGGCCTATAGATTGTGGGAGTAGCCAATGACTGGTCTAGACTAAAACCCATGCCAGGAGAGTAAGCCCACCCCTGACACTGCCTAGAGCATCAGGACCAACAGACAGATGACTGAGACCTAGGACAGAACCAAATATGACTAGAGGGGGGTGGGGCATGTCAATGTAATGATGCCTAACGATATTCTGCTATACAAAGATTGGTCCCTAGCCCAATTATCATCAGAGGGGCTTCATCCAGCAACTGATGGAAACAGCAAACCCATAACTAAGCATTAGGCGGAACTTGGGGAATCCTGAAGGGGGAAGAAAGGATTATAGGAGCTAGAGGATTTAAGGACACCACAAGAAAACTCACAGAATTAACTATCTTGGGTTCATAGGGAATCACAGAAGCTGAACATACAACCAGGGAGCCTATATGGGACTGACCTAGGCCATATATATGTATGTATGCATGTATGTTACAGTTGTATAGCTTGCTCCTCTTGTGAGATTCATAACAGTGGGAGCAGGATATGTCTCTGACTCTTTTACTGACTTTTGGACCCTGCTCCCCATACTGGGTCACCTTACCCAGCCTTAATGCAACCTTAGTCTTACTGCAACTTGTTATGCCATGCTTTGTTGATAATCATGGGAGACCTGCCCTTTTCTAAACAGAAATGAAGGAGGAGAGGAGGGAAGGGAAAACTAACCCAGATGTAAAATCAAAAGAATAATAATGAAGAAGAAGAAGAAGAAGAGGCTCTCCTGCAAAGGAGAAAGGAGATGTTAAGTCAACAGAGTTACACAAAAACCCCCTAGAACTCAAAACTAGAATTTAAATTCATGGTCTAGCTTTAAAGCCATACCTTAGGATTCTAGAGTGTGGTATCTCAGTACCATTTGCACTGAAGAAACAGGACTCTGTAATCAAACTGACTGAATCCAGATCTGGTATAAGGAATGTCTAAATTAAGCCAGGAACATCCTAACTTCCTTACATTCTGGTTTGCTATCACCAACTACAAGTATTGTATCAAAAGGACTTAACCTACTAGCCAATAAGGCTAACAGTAGTCAAGTATGGTTACACATGTCTCAGCACTTGGGAAGACAAGTCAGAGAGACTACCTGAGCCCATGAATAAAGGAAAACTCTAAAATGCAGGGGTGGGGGTGGTAAGTAATTATGTTATGACTGAGAAGACATCTTAAGCCTATGAGTTTATAAAGTTACAAAAACTAACCACATTAGGAAATCAATTATTTTTAAAATTGGAAGATAAAGAGAAGGTATTAAGTCTATATTTCACAAAACCTACATTAAGATAACCACAGAACTGAAAAAGACAAGAGTCTCTGTAAAAGTGTTCAGAGCTAAAACCCAAAAATATGAGTGCCAGAATTAGTATTGCCATTCTTTGGCCCTTAATGAATTAATGAAACGGGGTAATCACCGATGACTGACAATATTACAAGAGGCGAAGGCTGAGAGGACAAGCACTCTGACACACTGACACAAGGGGACATTAGCCCCCCCATCTTCTTAAACTGTAGACCTAACAAAATTTCACAAGAAATACAGACAGAGAAATATTTCAATTGAAGCTCCATGAATACATCACAAAGAGACAATGGGAACCTCCAGAAAAGAACTCTTGAAATCATAACCATGAGGTGCAGAAACTGGCACTAAGCACTTACAAAGAAACATGTACAGATAAACAGTAACAGTGCTAAATTTAACACTGTCTTAATGGAGCTGTACTTTTTTTTAAAGATGATTCATTATTATGTGTGCACATGTAAACACACACGTGATATTGTCAGTTACATACTTCTATCATGTGGGTCCCAGACTGAGTAAGTGCAGTTCCTACCCAATGAGCCATCTCATTGGCCCATAATGTAGCTGGCCTTACAGATGTTTTAGTTTTATTTTTCTAGTACTTCAAAATGTATTACACATTAGCTCACACTAGTTTGAAATTTCATTTGTGTGTGTGTGTGTGTGCTCATGTGCGCGTGTGTGTTAGTGTGTGTGCTCACGCGCGTGTGTTAGTGTGTGTGTGTGTGTGTGTGTGTGTGTGTGTGTGTGTTATTTATTGTATAGGGTATATGTAGAAGTCTAAAAACAACTTTCAAGTCAGGTCTCTACTTGAACAGTAGGTTCCAGAGATTGAACTCAAATTATCAGGCTTTGCTGCAAGTGATTTTACCCACTGAACCATCCTGCTGGTGGCTGTTTGAAATTTTAAAAACTTTGTCCTTAAACACAAATAACCTGAAAAGCACAGATGAACAGTATAAATGGTTTACACAATAAGTACATTACAAGAGAGAAAAATAAAAATGATCAGAGAAATAAATGACTTATCAATCTAACAATTTAGGACCTTATTCAATACTAATATATACAAACCACAAAAAAAAAGTATGTATAGTGTGTGTGTGTGTGTGTGTGTGTGTGTGTGTGTGTGTGTGTGTAAAGAAACACTCACATACACATACATAGTTTAGAATAATGATGCTATAAAATCCATGTTAGTTTCCTTAGGTGATTGGTAGAACTGTGGTTTTTAAAACACAGGACACATACTGAACTAGTAATGGAGCAAATTCTTGGACATCAAAAGTTGGAGGGAAAAAAGGCAATGGTTATTAAATGGTTATTAAGAACAACCACTAACTGATAACTGGAAAAGTTGATAGGCATATGTGGGCTTAATATACCCACCACACAAGGAAAGGTTTTCTCAATGCTCAGCTAGATATTTAAACCTAAGAAAAGAGAACGGTGCCACAAGAGTCCTGTGGGAAATGCTACCTGCTATGGAAAGAAGGAGCAACTACTGCCAACCATGGGGTTGGGACACTCTACTATAGGAATGGCTTTTAAAGTGAGTCTTGAGGAATTATGTGCCCTGGACCCACAAAGACAAAGTAAGATAGGCAGGAAAGTATAAAGCAAAAGCAAGAGGCAGCAGGGGCAAGTGGATGAGGATAACAATGCTACCGGATTCCTTCCAGGCACTGTATTAAGCACTTTACAGATATTTCTTACTATCCATGGTATTGAGTGTATGAAGAAAACTGTTTTTGTTTTTCCTTCAAGGGAGGGTCTCACAATATCCCAGGCTGACCTGGATATCATTCTGTTGTCCAGGCTGGCCACAAACTTAGTGATCTTCCTATCCCAACCTCTCAAAGACTGGAATTACAGGAGTAAGCCACATGCCAAGCAAGAAAGTATTATTAATATGCCAGTATCATAAAATAAAACTCAACTAAGAGGAGAAAGTCTCTTGCCACAGATCTCAGGATCTGAACCAAATTTCTTACCTCTCATCCAACCCCTTGGCTGTATTCTGCCTCCCAACATACAGAAGAAGAGACTGCATCGTGAAGAAGCTTATATGCTAAGAAATACACACACTACATTCTGTAAGTAACAGGAAAGGCAGTAACAATCATTGAGATGTATTACAAGTAAACTCTAAGAAATCTAATCTGGTAGCATTACAACTTGAAATTGGAAGTTGAGAAATGAAAAGGGTAGGATGACTACTGCAATTATATAACTAGGAGCTGGAACTGTGTGCAGAAGGCCTACCATATGCCTTTCCTCAAAACAAGTCCCTTAATTTACTGTAAGACATATCCCTCCAGGCACACCTCTTTTTTCTGCTACCCTATCATCAACTACAGAAATGACAGTTTGTCAGTCAAGATTATGCAATACCCTAGCTCAACGGTCCCACAGTGCGACACTAACCCTTAGGTATGGTCTGTCTAGAACAGAGTCATTATCTCCCCAGACTATGACACTCATTTGACAGAACGCTGTACACCTATCTGGCATCTAGTTCACATAAGGCCCTTCATATATGAACCACAGCCAACTCACTAAGGACCCAAATACAAAATACAGCATTCTATTCCATTTCTACTGTAACTTTAAAAATAGTTATGCCTTATGTAACTCGGAGGAATATGTTTCAGAATTTTACAAATTTAATCAGTATCCTAGTGGAACCTTATCTGATTCACCAACAAAAATGCTGGGACTAGGATGACACCTGGAAACCTGCAAGGTCACTCAATAGCTCCAGAACCAGAAAGAAAAGCTTGATAATGAATTGCAGCAGTGAAGAGCAGTACATCTGATGCCCAAGAACTCTCAAAACTACGCTGGGAATAAGGAATGGTTCCAACAACCTGTTTAATCTCTGCACTCAGTGTCTGGGTCCAAATGAAGGTATTCAAATGGCCTTAATTGACTAGGTACTCATCAGTGGCTCTCAGCCTTCCTAATGCTGTGACCCTTTTAATACAGTTCCTTATGTTGTGGTGACCCTAATCATAAAATTATTTTCATTGTCACTTCTTAACTATAATTTTGATACTATTATGAACTGTAATGTAAACATTTTTGGAGACAGAGGTTTGCCAAAGAGATTGCAACCCATAGGCTGTGAACTGCTGTTCTACACTAAACCCTCCTCACACTGTCTCATTAATCTCACAGAAACCATGTAGAACTGTAGTTCAGCTCTGCTGCTCACTAGCACAGAATCCTAATATCAAAAACAAATTAAGAGACGAATAACATTAAGTCCTCTTTCTCAGAGCTGCTGTAAAGATTAAAAATTGAGTGTGAAACTACTTTGTAAATAATATGGCTCAACACACACAGACACAACTTTCATGACTATGTTTCTCTTTTGAATTCTTACAGGTGTCTTCCCTACATGTATACATATATGCCTGGTGTCCACAAAGAACAGAAGAGAATATGAGATCCCCCGGAAGTGGAGTTGCAAATGATGTGAGGTACCATGTGGGTGTTAGGAGTTAAACCAGGGGGCAGAGATAGAAGACCAGACAGTGTTCTTAGTCCCTAAGCCACCTCTCCAGTCCCATGCTCCCCCAAACCAGATAGCTATGCCTTATTCTTAAAAAATATAATGCCAAGAGTTAAACTGTACTGATCTGATGATAAGCATCAATAATCTTTTAGTAGAAGACATCAACAAAGTTATTGTCTGAGCAGCCCCTTGGAATCTTGTAAAGCATGAATTGTTTGTGAGTGTACAGTTTGCTGCCATCTGAGCTTAACAACTGGAGGGAAGAAGCAGCAGATGCTCGGTGACTGACCAGTTCCTCTAGGCACTGCCTCAGTGCAGGCATGAAACAATGGCGTCTACACAGACAAGAAACAATCACAACACAGCAAAAGATTCAAGACAACCCCATGTGCTCCCTGAAAAATGTCTGTTATACACAGTGAATGAACAATTAATAACAGAGCAAACAAATATTTTCTGAAGGAAGAAGCAACAGATGACAAATTTTGCTCAACTTTTAATGACTCTTTCACTACTATTACAAAAAAAAAAAAAAAAGGTTTGAATTTTGTTTTGTTTTGAGTATGTGGAAACTATGAGGTCATTGTTTCCCAGAGTTTTTACTATAGGAAACAGCTGTGGGGACTATACAAACAGAGAACACTGCCCCATTTAGTAGACCTTCATTGTGACAAAGGGATAAAGGGACAGGAAAAATCCATCAAACCACATACTAGTATCAAAACAGAAGTGGTAGAGTCAAAGCAAAAGCTTGAAATACATAAAGGAAGATATGAAACAATTCACTGGGAATAAGCATCTACCTTACACCAACTGTGTCTGGGTTAAGGTATTTGTTATGCAGGCAAACAAGCCTGGCCAGCTCCTTTTAACTTAAATGATTCTTCACAGCTCCTAAAAATACAGCAGTCAACAAATACAGCATTAAAAATGTAAAATTCAAACACAACTAAACTCACCTCTTACCCCCAAAACCACTTTCTCCACTTGTTACCAGTATTAAAAAGTGCCACCCCAAGACATTTTGTCAAGAATCTCCCATATTATTTTCAATTCTTTCTCCTTCATTCTTCCCCCCACAGCCTGCCAAACACACTCAGCTCACCTTGCAGTGTATACTCGGCACATGTTCAAGTCAGAGAAGGAGCAAGAGAGGAAAGGAAATGCATGAAAGGGGGGGGGGGGAGGAAAAGGGAAAAGGAAAGGACAGTATATGCTGCCCCTTATCACGAGACTGATTTAAGAGAACAGTGACAGGAACTGCACCCTTCTGCACAGCAACTTATTCTCTGGCTTTATTTGCTCATAAAGTCCTGTCAACTAAGGCCTGCCACTCCATCTTCTGATTTCTTCCCTGCTCTCTGAAAGTTTAAAGCCTCAAGTGAGGTCCAATCCAAGTCAACAACAGACCTGGCCATCATCAACACATCAACACAACTAACAGAGTCTAGTCTGCAAGCTGTCCTTAGCTGTGCTTCCTCACACGGTTCAGATTAACCAACAGTGTGCACATTCCAAAACCCAGGAATGGGAACTTGATGCTGTGTAAGATGTAATCACTGCACACAGAGAACTGGGGTAAAAAAGCAAACAATGGGTTCAGAAATCTGAATCCTCTTGTCTCTGGAAGTGAGTTTCTCTGTGTTTCAACAGTTCATACAACATAGGAATTATCTGGTTCCAGGAAGAATGTACGAATATATGCATCTAATCTTGTTATCCTTTGGGGAACAGACAGTTCTTTATTACCTCAAATTCTTCTTAGTTACTAACTGATGCAAGCTTTCTCACTATATCTATAGTTTTTAGCTTACAGTTTTGATGAAGGCTACTGCATTTGTCAACGGCAGGTTAAGTATTCAGTAGGTATAGTTCAAAATTAATATAGATACTTCACATTAAAATTTACACAAAATAACTGTTTTTTAAACTGGACAAAATGAGAACTTTTAAAGAAGAGAATGAGAATAAACAATATTTGATATTGGTAGAACTGGATGACAATGTAAAATTCATAAATACATCATCAAATGCTAAAGAGTCTTCTGAACAGAAGCAGGGTGATAATAAGGATGTGTGAGAACAATAGCATCAGTTAGCACTTGCTGAGCACTGTATGTAGGCCTCCTACCAAGTTCTTCTCTCAGATAGTCCAAAACAGGTTTAGGAAGTAGATATGTCATCTCCACATTACAGATGAGAAAGTGAAGACCAGACATGTAAGCCTCAAGGTCTCAAGGAGGGTAGAGGAGTGGAACTAGAACACAGGCCACTAACTTTGCTGTCCACATTTAACCACTTACCATACTCCACAAGCCTTAGTATAAATCTCACATCGCATAAAGTTTACCCAGGCAAACTATTAAATTACTAAAGAGAGAAATATTTTGGAACATATAAGAAGAAAGTATCAAAATCTTAGTAGACAGCATAACCAAGTAGGATTTATTCCTACTGAGGAAAAAAGGTTCCACATACTAAAACAGCAAGCAATGTGAAATACGACACATTAACAAAATGAGGGAAGAGTGAGGCAAACTGATACAGAAAGAAATATTTAACTTTTTCAATGAATTAAGGAGGAAATAAGTCAACACACTAGGTAGAAAAAGATACTTCTTCAAGACAGGAGCAGTCACTTTCAACCTCAGGAGGCTAAAAGCAACTCCTTTAAGACCAAGAAATAAGACAAGAAAATCACTTTGCAATAAAATAGGAAAAACTAAAAATATCAAAACTGGAAAGAAGTCAATCTGGCTGTTCATGAATGATGTCCGCTTTTATGTATAAGACTATAGATACCAGGAAAATCCAGTGGAACTAATAAATTAATTAGCAAAGTTGCAGGATACAGAATCAACATGCCAAAGTCAATTATATACTTTTATACACTATTAATAAACAATCCAAAAAAAGAAATTAGCACTTCTACTTATGCAGCTGAGAGTGTAGCTCTCCACTCGGCAGCAAAAAACCTGTTTAGTATGTGAAAGACCCTAAATCCTATCATCAAATCAAAAAGAGCTATTCCATTTACGACTGCATCATTAAAATAAAGTATCTAGAAACAGTTTTAATCAAGGAAGCAGAAAAAGACTGTACTAAAAATACAAAATACAAGTGAGAGAAATAAAACATGACATACATAAATAAATTTCTCCATTTTTGTGGACTGGAAAATTCAGTTATCATCACAATGATACTGCTACTCAATGCAAAATCTGCAGGATGAATGCAATCCCTATCAAAATTCTAACCACTCTTCTTTCTTTCTTTCTTTCTTTCTTTCTTTCTTTCTTTCTTTCTTTCTTTCTTTCTTTCTTTCTTTCCTTCCTTCCTTCCTTCCTTCCTTCCTTTCCTTCCTTCCTTCCTTCCTTCCTTCTTTCTTTCTTTCTTTCTTTCTTTCAAAATTAGGAGTCTTTAAGTTTGCCAGGAGATGGTGGCACATATCTTTAACTCCAGCATTGGGAGGCAGGGACAGCCAGCTCTCTGTGAGTTTGAGGTCGGCCTGACCAGCTCTCTGTGAGTTTGAGGTCGGCCTGACCGACAGAACAAGTTCTAGGACAGCCAGGTGGTACATAGAGAAACTCTGCCTCAAAAAAAAAAAACAAAACAAAACAAAAAAAAAAAACAAATAATATAAATAAATCCTCAAGTTCAAACAGTATCAAGAGACTTTGAAGCCAAAAGATCTTGAAAAGGATAAAAATGAAAGTATCACAGCAGATTTTGAACTTACTACACAATTACAGTAATAAAAATAGTGTGGTACTGGCATTAACACAAACAGAAGAGAATCAAATAGTGCTTGGACATATACATAAATACACAATCAAATTTTCAGCAAGGATGAGGAAGAGACAGTCTATCTCTACAAGTGTCTCAAACCTAGCCCCATCTTCCATCCCCTCCTTCCACTACTTTCACCAGATCCATCACAAAAACCTACTGACTTGGCAATCAAAGCCTGTCAGACTTCCAAATTCACCTCCAGGTCTTCCCAATAATATATACACCCTTCTGAGTCCATTGTTTTCTCAAGCCATTTGGCCAAATTCATTATTCTCACTCATGTACCTTATCTTCTTAGCTCTTAGGATTTAAAATTTCTCATTTGTCGTTCCCTGGCTAATACCTTCTTTATTTCACTACTGCTGTATCATTGTGTTTAAACACTGCAGACCCAGAGACTAGCTAATGGTGTTAGGAACGTCAATTTGTAGAAGTGTTAGCAGTTGACAATGAATTAAAAGATGAACCAGTCTTCTGTTTTGGTGCAGCCTACAATCCAGTCTTCTGAACTCCTACTGAACCTTCCATTAGTAGTTCAAAGTAGCTTATAAGCTATCCTTATAAATAGATGGGTCCTCTGAGGGCAAGAACTTTGTTCCATTATCTTTACATTAAATCCTCTATTCTCAACCTCTCACCTAAACTAGCTCCTTTAAACACAATAATTGGGCAGATGTGGTATGGTTTAAGTCAGATGCCATGTTTTAAACATGACCCTGACCCCCAAAGCTCCTGATTTCGAAATATAATCCCCAATACAAACACTGAGATCTTTAAGAGGGAACAGGGCATAAGGGCCCTGCCCTCAAGAATGGATAAATGTCGTTTCCTGATTTAAATGACCAAGTTTACATGCTGCCCTTATTCTCCTTTTTCACCCCGATTTAAACTCATAAGCTCTCAGTCTCCTGACTGTTAAATCTTCTGCCATAGGATGAGAGGAAGAAGCTTTTACTAGATGAGGGCCCCTCAACATTGCAATTCCCAGTCTCTAGAATCTTAATAAATCTCTTTAGAAATCACCCTGTCTGGGATTATAATAGCAAGAAGAAACAGAACATCAGCAAACATGGAGTTCTACAATTGTCTGTGTATTTTACTCCTCAAGTAGCCTTCTTGGACAATTTCTTTCCCGAGTCCTGAAACCTGATAAGAAGCGGTACATATCATTAGTGCTGCATTTAAAGAGTCGGAAAGGGTTGTTTTTAAGCAAGACCTTCTGAAAGTACCTGAGCCTCAGGAGCAATGGCATACACTCAAAGCTGGTTGCAGATGACCTTATTTTCACTACAATTCTGCACTACCGTCTCAGAGGAAAAAAAAATGCTGCTTGTCTCAGCATGTCCACTAGGCCTGCTCAAGTGCTCCACTGAGACCTGGCATGCCAGTGGCTGGGCTAAGGCCACACTCCAGGCCCACAGCTCATGTGTTTTGGGTTACTGCAAACTTGAAAGGAGTCTGCAGAGCTCTTCCATTACTAGTTATTCTTTGAGAACATGGCTTGAAAACTGAGGCTGTAAAACTTACCTATCTTGGTTGAAAGTGCCCATCTGTCTTTTTTTCACTTATTACAAAGAGGACTGAGTACCAGAAATCAAAAGGCATTTGTAAGAATCTGAACACATATGCTCCTGTAAAATTAAAGCAATAAGTTGACTTCCCCCTTAAAAACATCAGCATGAATATTTAGATTTCAAAATCATTTATTTACTTACTTCATTGTTTTATAAAGAAAATTGCTGAAACAAGGCTTGAATCTAAGTTTTACCCTGATGAGCGAGTTTGTGCACATGAATGCACTACACAAAGCTACAAGGTAAACAGGCTAGAGGCCAGGAAAGAAACAGGGAAATCTGTGCTGAAAACAGACAAAATGCTTCTCCACCTCACCACTACTGACATCTTGGGCTAAATGGGAGGTGGGGGGATGGAGATCACATTGTAGCATACAGAATCCCTGAAATCTACTCACGAGATGAGATGCCAATAGCACTCAGTCCATGTGGCGTGACAACCAAGTATGTCTCCGAACATAGACAAATGCCCCAGAATGTGGCATAGAAAATGCTCTAACTGCAAACCAGTGTTCAAAGAGCAAGAAAAGATATGTGTAAAGAAAGAAAGAAAAGATGCAGGCTGAAGGTAGGGAAATTTCTTGAAGCATATCGAAATTGTACCAGTCAATTTGTCATTCTAGCGAATAGAAACTCAACTTCCGCAATCAGAGTCCAGCCAGAAGCAAAGCAAAACAAACAACAACAAAAACCACATGCACACCTGGCAAGCTCCTTAAGCACAAATCAATGTGGTTAGGAGGAGGAGGAATTTTAACTAAAAACTTACAGAGAAACATGACTAACCTGGAAGATTTAACATGATAAAAATCACACTCAAATCCACAGTGATGTCCTCTCATCCACCCCTTGGACCTCACTACTATTGAAAATATAGCCCCCAGATAGGCAGCAGCAGCAGCAGCACCTGAAAGCTTGTTAGAAAAGTAGAATGTGAGGTCTCCAGCAAATTGGAATTTGCTTCATAACAGTATCCTCAAGTGATTTGCATACAAGTGCAAATGCTAAATGAGCTCTCAGAGAACGTAAGTCCCACTGGATCCAACCCCCTCATTGCAAGTGCCTGGCCAATGGTCAGTGAGGTACTTTGGCTGGACTGTCTAAAAGACAAAACCCTACTCATCTTCTATATTAAAGCAGGAAACCCAAACACTTGCTTCTAGCCTTTGTGGCAGTCAATTGACATAGTGAGATGTTAGAAATCAGAAAGCTCCTATAAGAACATCATGACTCCCTGTCTTCTAGAACACAAAGTGCTGCTTGTGTCACTGTCAGGCAACCATGAGTTAACAAACACAATCCCAGTAACAGCTAAGGACAACAGAGTGGAAACAGAATGGTCTAGGTTAGCACCAGGATAGCAATGTAAACACAACAAAGCCTCTAGAACACCACAGAACCACCAGACGACTACTGTGTCAGCCTGTTCAACAGTTCTGCTTCACAATACTCATTAGGGGAATGTTCCTTCTGATGCTGAATGCATTCCTATCTTAGGAAACCATTAGTAAAAGGGAGGTGAATTAATGAGTACACAGTGAGCTCTACTAAAAGTTCAGAAGACTACAGTGTTTCAAAAACAAGGACTCCAAGAATGTGTTCAACTTTGCCAAATATGTCTCTGTCTCTATTCTTCTTGATGTATTGACCCATTTCTGTTGGTAGCTTAATGGATGTAAAAGTGAGCACAACCTCATAAAAAGCAATGGAAACAACCTCGAAGAATATGCTCAACTTTGCCAAAGTATGCCTGTCAATCAGTCCTGCACATCTAGAATTACGAACCCATTTCTGCTCGCTCATAGCTTAATGGAAAAGCAACTGCAATGTTTACATGCTAAATGCTGACATACCAAAAAACTTCACATTAAAATCCTGCCTTGAAAACTTCCCCACTGTTATAGCTACTCATGGGCAACTATAAGCAAAAGAGAGGGGCCCTAGACAACCATCCTTCTAGTTTCTTTGAGACTTCTACCATGAATCTGTATTTCTCCAGTCCTTATTTCAGTCTAATATCTTTATTCAAAATTTCAAGATCAAACAGCAAAACTTTTTCTATTTTAAGCAATATAAGCAAAAATGATTTGAAAGGGAGACGTATGCAACAGTAGCGTTGCTCCTTAGCAAGAAGACAGGATCTACCCAAAGCAGACTCCTCCACTACATCATCATTCGGTCCTGCAATCCAATCAGTACTTAGAGCAATGTATTTTGGAGAGAAACTTGATAGCAGCAATGGAAAACAAGTACCATGTGCCATAAATAGAAGACCAAAAAACCCAATAAAAGCATAATCTTATTAAATTTAGCTACTGCTGGGCTGACAAGATGGCTCAGCTGGTAAACCTGATAACCTGAGTTCAAGTCCCAGAGCCCACATAAAGGTGACTCCACAAATTGACCTCTGGCTTCTACAAAAATGACACACAGACATACAAAGTAAATATTTTTTCCAAACAAACTTAATGTTGTGCACCAAAGTCTTTAAATTTAAAATTTGTTTTCTTACTTAAAAAGTGGGTTGGGGGAGGATAATCCCAGTACACAGAAGGTTTTGTCAAGACCTCAAGCTGAAAGTGAGCCTTGGGCTACTTAGTAGGGCCCTGTCTCAGAGAATAAAGGCTGGTAGAGCATGATGGTGAGTCAGATATGTTAAAAATAAATAAATAAATAAAATCAAACTGAGGTGTTCTCCCAAACATGACGAAATAAATGAGAAAGGGAATGAAAAGAAACTTATGTTTTCAATGTCCGACTTCCTTCTAGTTGACATCATACCTATGTCCCACCTCAAAGTATACTTTTAACAATCTCCAATCACCTCCCTGTTCAACTTGCAGTGAGAACCCAGCTCCTTAGGACAGCCAAATGACCCTTACCATCTGGACCCTGCAAACTCCTCTGCCCTCCAATCCCATCCTCTAACTACTTGGACAGCTCCACCAGCAGCTGCAAACTAAGGCCAGGACCACCTCCCCCTCTGTTACATCATCAGGTCCTGCCTTCTTCAGCATACTATCTTATAACACCTGGTTAATTTTACTTAAGGATAAAAAGAAACCAAGCACTATGTGTGTAGGGTACTAGATAAAACTTAAGCGCTTTACTTATCAAGTTGAATCCCTGAAAGTGCCCCAAGTGGGTAATTTCAGTCCAGTGCAGCCTGTCAACTTGTTGTGAGTAGGCACCAGGTAAACGGGAGCATAAAGAGGCTCAGTAATATGCTAGGAAAGAAGCAGACGAATTGGAACCCTGCTGAATGCTTTTCCCACCAATACCCGCTCCAAAAACTGCAGTTTCCATGAAGGCAGGGTCTTGCTTCCTGGCAACAGCCATCCCCAAGGCGGATCACAGGACCTGGCCCCTGTGCTCTGGGCGCTCGAAGAAGACAAGCTGAATGCATGAATGGTGGAAGAAATGTGTTCCTTTGTCATCTGGGTTATCTTCCAAAACTCTCTGAGCATACAGCGCAGAAATCCTCCCGGCCCGAAGAGGAGCCCAAGAACCACCCGAGTTCTAGGGGCCCTGGGGCTCACCTTGAAGTCTCGGCTATGCTGCGGGGTGTACTCCAGCGTCCAGAGCGCCCGCACCAGGTGCGCCAGCTGCTCGGTGACCTCGCCCTGGCCGTGCGAGCCGCGACCCGCCGGCTGCTCCGGTTCAGGCTCCGGCCGGCCCACCCGGTACTGGCCCAGGGCCAGGTACTCGGCGAAGAGCTCGGTGTTGCTGAGGCACTGCAGCGTGGCGTTCATGAAGCACGTGTTGCCGTGGTTGCGGAGCCCCGCCACGCCGGGCACCGGCTCCGAAGCGCAGGCGGGCGGCGCGGGCGAGGCGGGAGGCGGTGGGCACGGCGGCGGCGTGGGAGCAGAGGCCGGCCCGGGCGGGAAGCAGCTGCGGAGGCCGCCGCGGTCCGGGGCGGCGCCCTCGGAGCTGAGGTGCGAGAGCGTGGACAGCGTCTTGAGGACGCGGCTCATGAAGCTGCCCACCGAGCGCACCGATGACGGCGACGAGGGCGCGGCCGGCCCGGGGCCCCCTGCGCCGCCACCGCCCCCGGCGCGGCCGCTTCGGAACAGCCGCTTGCTGAACGAGCGCTTCTCCTTCCCGCCCGCCACCACGGGCGGCCCGGGTCCGGGCCCGGGCGCCGTTACCTTGGACATGGCGGTGGCTGCCGACGCTCATTACCGCGTCTGTCCGCCCGGACCCCGACCCCGCCACGGCCGCCGCCGCATCCCGCCGCCCGCGCTTCACCCCGCCCGGGGGGGCTTCGCGCCCCACACCACCTCAGAGAACCACGCAGAGAACGAGCCAGAGAGCGGCGGCCGAGGGGCGCGCGTGCGCCGCGCGGCCACCCAATGGGCGGCTCACGTGACCCGCTCGCCTCTCAGCCCCGCCCCACACTGAAGCTGCGCAGCCGCCATGTTGACTGTGGGAATAGTATTGCCCCTACACCCGACTCTAGGACTCCAGGATCTGGGCGTGGTTCTGCGCCGTGAAGCCCAAGATTGGCCATGTTTAGTGTGGACATAGTCCCGAATCTTGGACAAGTGTTGGGTGGTGGATTTTAGGGGTGGGTTTCGGTCTCTGCTCGTCAAATAGAAGAGATCGAAAGAAAGTACAGAAATCAGGGAATCAAACTGCCTCTTCTCTGGTGGTGAAAGAGCTCCTGGATATAGCTTTGTCTTGTCCTAGGCAAGTTAACTTAGCTGGCTCCGAGGGACTGCCCCGTATCACCCGAATGCGGCCAAGGAGCCTGGTACATTCTTATGGGGCTTTTCTTCCAGGATGTACCTTGGGATCCCAGAAAACCAGTATTATTAAAATTGCTTTACTAAAAAAGTTTTGAAAAAAAAACAAACAGCCTTTAAATTCACTGAGCTCTCCCATTATTCACTCATTCATTCTTTCATTCATTCATTCATTCGTTCATTCAATAAATAGCTACTGGCCACTTACCGTGTGCCAAATGCTATACTAAAGAATATACTTTAAGAATACTAAAGAGTGAAACTAATTGGGTTTCCAATTTCCTTCCTACAATTTACTCCCTCGAATGGATAATTTATAATAACCTCTGTATTCCTTGAGATATACCAAGCTTAGAATACCTTCCTTAATCTTCAGTTCAATGCCCGAGTCAAAGCCTTAACCTTGATCTTTGAACAAAGGGTCATAAACTCCCTATTATCGCAGAGACCAGATAGGTCATGACAATGAACAAAGAATCCTGATGATCAGGTCATGCTTCATGTGACTTAGGAATACAATAACTGTTCTGGACGGTGACAAACTGCTAATTAACATTTTTCTAAAGGGATGACTGCTACTCACCTCCAGTCAGTTGTTCACGTGTGAAAATGAGGGCTTAGTGTTGCCAGATCATCTGATTTTTAGAGAGAAGGTGAGAATTCTATTTTTAAATGTTGGTTCAATTTGGAAAAGACGAGTTCATGGGAGAACAGCGTGCATTAGACTGCCTTCTACTCAAAACCCATTGCCTTCTCACGTTCTCTTTGTATGCTCTCTTTGCTGAGAGATTAGAATGCATCCTGGTCACTGAAGAGTGGAAATATTGGGAAAGAAAGCCCCTAACAATTTAAAAATAGAAAGGCCACCCTGCACCCATTTCAAAGTTTTGGCCTCTAGGTTTCCACACAATAGTAGTATGATATATCCTATAATGACCTTCTTGGTTTGCTCTGAATAGGCTCAAACCAACTCCACTTCCTCCTAATCAAAACATCCCCCTTACTGTGTCTTGGGCTCCTTGCACCACCAGAAAGAATGCCATCTGATGTCAACAGAAGCTGAAGCCCATCTTCACCTTTGCAACATACTTGCTGCCCCTAGTGATTTGATTCTGTTTGAAACCTTTGCCCAAGCTAATCCACCTGTTCCAGGCATCTTTCCTTGATCTTCCGCACTTAGTTCACCTCCCTCATCTCTAAAATCTTGCCTTTAGTATGAACACCTCCTGGAGGTATCATTTCTGGCCACAGCATTAACTTGAATTGGAATTCTATTGGAATTCAACTTACAATCAGCTGCTGTCTTAGTTACTTTTCTGTTGCTGTGAAGAGACTAAAGCAACTTATTTTTAAGTATTTAATTGGGGACTTGCTTACAGTGTTAGAGAGTTAGTCTGTAATCACCATTGTAGGAAGCATGATAGCATCTTTTCCAAAAGTTGAAGGCAGAGAGAATGAAAGCAAAAACAAGTGTGTGTACGTGTGTACAGGAGAGAGAGACAGACAGACAGAGAGACTGGGCTTAGTGTGGGCTTTTGAAAACTCAAAGCTCACTCTCAGTGTCACACCTCCTCCAGCAAGGAAACACCTCCTAATTCTTACCAAAACCCAAAGGAGTCTCACTAATTAGGACCCAAGCATTCAAATAAATGAGTTTATGGGGCTCATCTTCATTCAAGTCACTTTCAGTGTGCTGTAGGCTCAACCCTAAGACCCACCTTACTCCATTGGAATCCTCGGTTAAGATCACCTATTCTACATAGGGTAGCTAAATTACATCTGAACTCCTGCAGGGATATCTGAGAACTGGTTTTCCAAGTTCCTACTAGTCTAGGCATATTGGTGCCCAGAGATTCCCAAACCATCCAATCCTGGGATGTCCAGAACAGGCTTTGAAGAGTCCCTTGTTGGAGCACAAATCTGTTGTTTGTTGTTCTTAGATTTTATGTCTTTTTTATGTTTATGAGTGTTTTCCTGAATGTATGTCTGTACAACACATATGCACAGTGTACTGGAAGGCCAGAAGACACTATCAGATTCCCTGAGCCTGGAGTCACAGACACTAGCTGCTCTGTGGGTGCTGGGAATTAAATTCAGGTATGCTGGAAGAGCAGCCAGAACTCTTAACTACTGAGCAATCTCTCAGCCCAATATGTTTGTTCTTTAAGACTTACTGGAAACAACATTCCATAATAAATATCCCACTGTCCCTCCCTCACACTTAAGCTAGGCAAACACAAAGAAAACAAGGGCCCAGTTGGGAGTATCCTTGCCTAAGCTTTATTTATTCTTGTAGCTACCCTTATGCCTGTGCAAGTCACATACTGTCAAGCTTACCCTGGGGCAGGTTTATCTGGAAAACAATGGTTGGAGAACACAGTTCCCATCCAAGAGATGGTGCTAAGTTTTACCATCTTTATCACATCAGCCACTTTAGTAAAAAACAAACAAACAAACAAACAAAAAAACTCAGATGGCATCACCATTTTTAGGGATCAGAAGGTTGGGTTTGAACAAGTTAACACCACTCAACACTGAGAAATTTGGGGAAGCCTCTATTTCATCTCTGGAAAAGATTGGTGCCTATCTTCACATTTGTGATGACATTCTTGTATTTGGTAATGTACTAAAGTGCCATATACTCTGCTGAGTAGCCATGCAGACAGCAATATATTTTAACTGACTGAAAAGAAGTGTGATGATCTTATCTGGCATATTATTGTACTTTTATTTGTATGAATGAGGTTGAATGCTAGCTGGGCTTTTGGCTCTTCAATATTCAAACAAACTTCCAGTTTGGAAAAAATACAAAATTAGGGGGGAGAACTCAGGTGTCCATTGTGAAAACAGAGCAGAGTTTGGGGAGAATGTCTTCTTCCCACCCTATTAGCTAGAACCCATAAAGGTGACTTACCAGATGTGCCTCTCTGGACTTAGACTCTGAAAGTGTAGAAACAAGGTCAGTTCAGATCACTAAATTCCATAAGTATGTGTTCAGCAGTGTAGCAGCATCAGATAATGCCAGGCATGGCTGCAGTCAGTGTCCTGCTGGCTACACTGGTGACAAGTTCTTACTGGTGTCTGCTTCCCTGAGCTTCTGCCCCAGCCTGTTTCTCCAGCTCTGTTTTCACTGTGAGCTAGCCTGATCGGCTTCCTATACATTCCTTTATTGCTGGTGTCAGTTTCTGTCGTCTGTAATCAAGAAAATGACCAGCAGTCCCTTTTAATTAGCAGTTCTTAAATGTGTACTGGTGTGAATTACACGTGCATGTGCCTTTTTCTTTCCTTTTGTAAGTATTAGCTGACAACAGTCATTTGCATATGAACAATTATTGATACTTCAGTTTTTTGACATAGTGCCTCATACTGTAGCCAAGAGTGGCCTGGACTCCATGGTGATCCTGCTGTCTCATCTACCTAAGTACTGGGAATACATGTGTCTGTCACCACCTGCTTTGAATTGTTTTATTCTTTATCTATGCTGTATTGTTTAGTTACCTTACAATCATGTCTACAGTCTTTCCATATCTCATATAATATTTTAACATTTCATATATTCAAATGGATCCATCTCTTCTATAAAGATGACTGTTTATCATGCTTAAACAAACAGCTTTACCCTGCCCCAAGATCACAAATCACAAAATAGTGATCTGTGTTTCATTTAGTTTTCTTGTGAGAGGTTCCCCTTTAATTTAATGCTGAATTTCTGGAATTTGTGTACATGTGTGCATGCTTACATGTGTGCCTCTGTGTGTGTGTGTGTGTGTGTGTGTGTGTGTGTGTTCTCGCACACTCATAAAATAGGATATGGATCTACTATGATTTAAGTTACTTTCGACTTTTCCAAACTCATTTTGAAGTTGGGTTTCAGCATGACTTTGTCGGAAAGCAGGACCTGATGGGATTTGGATCATAGGTATGGAGCCAACAAAGAGATTGAGGAGTTTCTCAGGTGAGTTCCTGCTTGCTCTTCTGAGACTGAATTGGTTACCATGGTAACGGGCTGTTATAAAGCAAGTTATAAAGGACTCCCCAGAATCCTTGGGCTTCTCTTCCACAACCCACTTTGCCTTCTGCTTTTGTATCAGGTTTAAGCACCAGAAGAGCTCTGCCAGAGACTGACAACATGTCTCAGACTTTCCGGGCTCCAGCAGAGCCCTGAGGCTGCTGCTCAATCCATGAAGACCTGGATTTCATCCCCAGTGCCCCTAAACGAGGGGTGTGAAGCAGTGCACATCTGTAATCCCAAAACTGTAGACGTGGAGGCAGTAGATCAAAAGTTCAAGATCATTCTCCACTACATAGTAAACCCAAGGGCAGACTGAGATAGACCCTATTTCAAAACAAACAAATCTCTTTCTTTTCTTTGTAATTTACCCAGACTCAAATGTTCTAACAACAACAACAAAAAAAACTAAGACAAAATTTTACTTTTCCTCATGGCTCAGCGCCATTTAAAAGAAAATAACAACTTTCCTTGTTGCTTTAAAGACTTCACTTTCATCCTTCTTAAACTCTATTCACTTTTGGTGTCTTAGGGGGATGTTATATGCTATCTATATTCTATATTCCAGAGTAATAGAGACTTAGAATATATTGAAATATTTGCTAGGCTATCTTCTCCTAGTATTAGCAATTTGCTTAGCCTCTCAAATCAATGTAATCCTTTGAGGGCTAAATTACATAGATTAATTTTGGAAGAAATCATCACATTATCCTTGTTTTTAGCTTATCCGAGAATGAAGTTTGTCTTTTTAAAACCATTCAGGAGGAAGGGGAAGATGTGGCTCAGCGGTGCACCACTTGCCAGCATGTGCAATGCTATAGCTCCTTTTTTTTCTTAATATTTTTTGCATTATATGCATACATATATATGATATGCATATGTATGTGTACATTTTTGCATGTGTGTGGACATGTGTGCATACAATGCACATGCTCCTGCATATGGAGGCTGATGTTGAGGATTCTCTTCAGCCCTCTCTACCCTGTTCACTGAAGTAGGAACTCTAAATTGAACCAAAGCTCTAGTCTAACTATCCAGCTTGCTCCTGAGATCCCCCATCTCCACCTTCCGTGCCTTGGAATTAGAGGTAGGATGCCATGTCCACCCAGCACTTGTGTGGGTCTGATCTTTAAATCTTTGCCTCTTTGGGAGGCAAGTGCTCTGTCTCCCAAACTGTCTTCTCTGCCCAGCCCTGAGTGCCAGTCCCTGCACTTATAAAACATTTAATAAAAAATTTAAAGTTATTAAAGTGACTTTTCTCCCTGAGACTAGCATCCTCATAGTCCCACACAATGTGACAATGTTCCTATTTGTTGCTATTATACACTGGACATTTTTGTGCTGTTAAAATTTAAACATCTATCTTTGGTAAGCTTGAGTCCTTTTTCATAATTTTCAGTTTATCTTGAGTTTTTCAGGAATTCATACCATGCACGATATAATAATCTTGCCTCTTTATAAAGCCCATCTGTACCTTCCTAATTGTTCTTCCAGAGTTCTGCTTGTGACATTAAAATGAGTAGAAAAGCATTCATTGTTTCTGCCATTAATGGCCACACTCCCAGGACCTCACCTTTAAGTTTGGGCTGCTTTTGGATTTGAGATATATTATTTATTGCATTAAAGTGGTATCCATTTATTCCTACTCAGAAAGGGTCATTATCATAAATGAACTTGAATTTTAGCAAACACCTTCTGTGTGTCCACAAAATTAAGATTACATTCCCTTATCCTTATCTATCTGTCAGAGGGCACAAACATCAGGCATGATAACATGAGCTGTCCCCACAGGCTCATGTGTGTGTTTGAATACCTGGTCCCCAGCTGAAGACATTGCTTTGGGAAGTTACAGAACCTTGTAGACAGGGAGCCTAGCTGGTGATGTGGGGCTCCAGGGCCCACCATGACAGTTATAGGTCAGTCCCACTTCTAACCTACTTTTCCATCTGTTAGTCTGCCAAAACAAGAAGAGAACAACCCATAAGTTCCCTGTGCAACAACTGGAGCCACAGCCCAGGCCCCTTGCTGTGATAAACTGTATCCCACAAACCCTGGGCCTAAACAAGCCCATCCTTCATGACATTGCTTCTGATGGGTGCATAGTCTCAACAATAAGGACAGTAACTGACACAGAAACCATTTAAGTTGCTTTTACTAGGTCTTGGGACTTCACTGGAAGAAAGCCTTGAGAATCAGATTTGCAGATCCAAAGAAGGAAACACAAGCAGGACCCAGCTCAAAAAAATGCTTCTTAAGATGCCATTGCTGAACAATAAAGGAAGTTGATATCCCCAAGATCAGCCATTAGAGTGGACTCACACAGCTGGACTCCACTGCCGCCATGAACATCCTTGAATAACCTATCATTGTCTTTGGACTCTGCTGCCACAACCTCATCATGATAGCCCAAGGGAGAAGCTCCCGTTTGAACCGGAGAGCTTTGACCTGGTCCCAAGCATCTGGGCCTTGGAGAAGTGAGCATCACAATAGAGAAAAATTGCCTCCCACCTCCAGTGAGGCTCCATTCAAAGGAAGATTACCGAGAGCCAGAAAACCAAAATTGACAAGCATCTATTACACCTCATGTAGGGTGCCTTGTTGATAATATATATTATCTTTATCTTCTTATCATAATTTTATGTTCATATAAGGAAGCGAGCTTAGACTGAAGATAAATCAGATCAGTTGGTAAAGTATACACACACACACACACACACACACACACACACACACACACACACACACACACACACAGGGCTTTTTTCATGTCTGTGTGTATCTATGGAGGGAGTGTCTGTCTGCCTACTATCCTTGGCAAGTTTCATTCAGTTTTACTGTTTTTTTTTTTTTTTAACCAACTGTGAAGCTTTCCTATTTTCTTTAGTTCTATATCATTTAAATGACATATTTTCAAAGATACTGAAAAGTCACACAATTTATTTGATCAATCTGGCAGTTCTTTGAAATGTTTCTAAGTTCTCAGTCATTAATACTGATATATCTAAATTTTCTTCTCCTTTTAGGTTAATTTTAGTTTTTTTTCTTTTTTTTAGAAAATGTTCCAGACTTGCCAATTTATTAGTGAAATCTTACAAAGTATTTTTATTATTATTCTGTCATCTCTGGCCCTAGGCCACAGAACTGAGTTAATTCCTCCCTCAGCCCTCCCATTGGTGCCCTCAATTCGTGTGCTTCTCTCAAGTCGTGTCCTGAGGCTCACACTGCGACTGAAGTGGATGTTGTTTCTTCCCATCATCTTCTGGGAGCCTTTTGACTTTCTTCATCTCTGGCCTACAGCTCTAGCATGCTTTGCTTCCTTCTGATAGCCAAACATGTCCTCTCTTCTGAGTGCTGCCCATTGGCTGCTGGCAAGCTAGGAAAGGCACGCACAGGGAGCCAAGTGATGCTGTCTTCTGGGGATTCCAAGCCAATGAATGTTGAAGACAGGGGTGTGGAAGCCATCTTCATTATCTCCGGTTGAGACAGGTTCAGAGGGATGGCTCATATTCCAGAGCTCTTTGCATGGTTAGGATGCAGAGACTCTTTCCAGGACCTTATTGCTAATCCTGTTGTCTTAGACAGGGTTTCTACTGCTGTGAAGAAAAACCACGATCAAGCAACTCTTACAAAGGAAAAGATTTAAGTGAAGTGGCAAGCTACAGCTCAGAAATTTAGTACATCATTATGGCAGAAAGCATGAAAGAACACAGGCAGATATGGATGTAAAGAGGCAGCTGAGGATTCTTCATCTGGATAGTCAGGCAGCAGGAAGAGAGAGTGACAGGCAGCCTGGCATGGGCTTCTGAAACCCCAACTCCAAACCCCAGCGACACACTTTCTCCAACAAGGCCACACCTACTCCATCAAGGCCATGGATAATGCCACTCCCTCCTATGAGCCTATGGGACCATTTTTATTCAAATCACCATACCCATCTTTCCCTGACTTATTTCTTGACCTTCTCTTGTTCCCTCATACCTTTTTAGGGCTTGGGTCTGGAGTGGTGTCCACAGAAGGGCCTTGTGTTAAGGGTTGGTTCTCAGCTTGACACTATTGGTAAAAGGTAAGGCCTTTAAGAGGTAGAGCCTAGTGGGGGCATTTATATAACTGGAGCATGCTATTGAAGGGATTTGTGGGATGCCAAAGTCTCCACATTCCATCTCCTCTTCTAACCACCACAAGATGAGCAATTCACCATGCACTCCCTGTCGCCATGTGTTTCTCTATAAGGGCCAATTGAAACCTCCAAAACTGTGAGCTCAAATAAACTTTTAATCTTTTTATGTTAGTTAGCTTAGGTAATTTGCTACAGCACTGGAAAGCTAATATGACCTCTTAGCAGTCTTTTTCTAAGAGCTTTTTCTTAGATGATTACTTAAGAATTCTCAACCAATATCTGATTATAGAAAACAAGCCTATGACAAATTTAGTCTTTGTTTTTTAAAATGGACATACTGGCTAATAAGTTACACCAGAATATTGCAACATCTGGATATAGTCACAGACATAAAAAATGAAATCCTGAAGCATACAGACCATGAAAGGGATAATTCAATTGGGGGGGGGTGCTGTGATCTGAATGTGTTTGTACCTGCACAATTCATGATCTGCAATTTGTATTACATCTTTATTAGTGTTATTGTGATGCCACAATACACTTGTGAGAGTCAGAGAATAACTTGCAGAATAGGTTCCTTCTTTCTACCATATGGGTCTGGGGAATTGAACTAAGGTCATCAGGTTTGGCAGCAAGCACTTTTACCTACTGAGACATCCTACCAGCCCGTATTTGAAACCATAATTTCCAGGTTTATATTATTAGGAGGTGAAGTCTTTGGGAGATGATTGTATCATGGAAAAAACTTCCAAAAGAGATCCTTCACTCCTTCCACCACGGGAAGATAGCCTCTGTGAGCCAAAGCACTGGCCCTTCGCAAGTAGAGTCTACAAGGGCTCTTACCTTGGAGTTCTCACAATCCAGAGCTCTCAGGAATAAATGCGGGTTGTTTGTACATTGTCTATAGCAGCTGAAGCAGAGTAAGATGAGGAAGATAGCCCACACTCATCCAAAAAGTGGCATTCAATTTTAATATTTTAATAATAATAATTTCAATGTAGGAGAGAGAAGAAACTATTAGTCAGGCTGAGTTTTGAAGCATGTATAGGAGTCTGCCAGCCAGAAAAGGCAGTGTGCAGGCAGAATGTGAGAAGCAGAAGTTAAATGGGCAAAGCTTGCAGTTTTGAATAACATGGCTGCTGTGCTTTAGGAGTTAGTGTGGTGACACAGTCTGCCACCACCACTGTGCTGCTTGAACTGTCAAGCCACCAGAATTGTGGACTAACAAACCTCTTTGCTATATGCATAGGCATTGCACAGCATCATGTATTCCATTGTAGCAACACAAAATAAACTTTATAATATAATTTAATTATATTTAATATAATTAATTTATAATATAACTATAGTATAATAAATGTTATATTAATATGAATTTCTTCTCTTGTTTAAAAAGTGTACCACGGTACAATGGAATTCTAGCCACATTCTTTTTTTTAAAAAAAGTATGTATATGGTGCTCTGTCTATATGTATACCTGCATGCTGAAAAGGGCATCAGATCTAATTATAAACGGCTGTGAACCACCATATGGTTGAACTCAGGACCTCTGGAAGAGCTGCCAGTGCTCTTAACCACTAAGCCATCTCTCCGGCCTTTTAGTCACATTGTTAAAGCTGTGATGAAACACTCTGACCAAAAGCAACTCAGGAGTGTGGTGGCTATTCTTAACTGTCAACTTGACTACATTTGGAATTAACTAAAACCCAAAAGGCTGGGCCACCTATGAGGGAGTTTTCTTAATTAAATCATTTGAAGTGAGAAGTCCCACTTATAATCCAGATCTTTGAGGTGGGAAGATCCACCTTTAACATGGACCATACCTTCTACAGCAGCCTATATAAAGAACATGGAAGATGGAAGCTCTCTCTCTTTCCCTGCTTGCCCTCACTCTCACTAGCAAGTCTATTCCCTCACTGGCATGAGAGCCAACTTCTTCAGGTTTCTAACATATACTGAAGACCAGCTAAGGCATCCAATCTCATCCATCAATCCAACTGAACAACTACTGAATTCTTGAACCTTCCATTGATAGGCAACCATTGTTGGACTGACTGGACCACAGCCTGAAAACCACTCTAAATCCCCTTCTATTTTTTATGGATTCATTCTACAAGCTCTGTTCCTCTAGAGAGTTAATATATGTAGGAAAGAGTTTATTTCAATCTATTATCAAAGAAGACTAGAACCAGACCTTCTTCCTGGCTGGCTCAAAGGCTCATGTTTAGTTGGCTTTCTTCTAGAGCCCAGAACCACCTTCCTAGGAAATGGTGCCACCCACACTGGACTAGGCCCTCCTACATTAATCATCAATGAAGAAAATCCCCCATAAACATGCCCAAAGGCCACTCTGATCTAAAGGAGTCCTCATCTGAGACCCCTCTCAAGTGATTTCTATGCTGTCAGGTTGACAGTTAAGCCCACTAGGACATATAGTTATCTGAGATCAGTATTAGGAGAAACTGAAGAGAGAAGACAAGAACTTACTGTATTCTTTTTTGCAATTCTTCTTCAAATCTAAAATGATTTCAACATAAAAAGTCCATTATGATGCACGTAAATTGGCCTTGTGTTGCCTGCCTGTAATCTCAACTACTCAGGAGGCTGGGTAGGAAGATCATAAATTCAAGGCCAGTCTCCAGTACAGATAAAGTGAGGCCAGCCTGAGTATCTTACTGGTACTTTGACTCAAAGGTACAAGTAACAAGGAGACCAAGGAAAAAGACACATTTAGCTGTCAGGCACAGTAGCATCCATTTGTAAGCCCAGTACTTGGGCATTAGAAGCAGGAAGATCTGAATTGCCAGGCAGCCTTGGCTATATAGTAGATTTGAACTCTGGCTACATGATACCCTGTTTTAAATGATTAAAATAAATAAATAAAACAAAGCATAACTATAACATTTAATTTTAAAAAGAAGTGTGGATTCCAAAATAACACTGACTAATGGAATAAGGCAAACACTGTGACAATGGCCCATGGAGCACTCATCCTTGAGGACAACATCCCATCTTGGCACTTGCAAAGGTAACTGACATGATTTTTGAGTGTGAGGACACCCAGGTCTCTGTGACCACATAGGTCAAGAAGGAGGGAGAATGTGGTAAAAAGCCATACAGGATGGATTCCTTCTGGTGCTCCACAGACCATCTCAGGAGTAAGGAATAACAGGATACACACCTGGTCCTTCTAGAGTCTTCTGAAGATTTGACAGAATTCCATCTGAGAGACACTGAAGCTCCACTGGAAGAGAAAACATACAACCTCTGTTTTTTGTTTTGTTTTTCTGCAGAAATAAGGTTGTGAGAATTGTTTAAGTGAAGATGTTTATTACACACTGGGGTGCTCATCTAGGTACGTGTTTAAGATTTCAGAATGCAGCTGTAAAATACAAAGTATTTTCCATATTGATGACAAACTGATGTGGGAATGCGTTTATGTATGCTGTGAATATCAATCTTTAAATAAAGGGGCTGTTTTGGGCCATGACAGGCACCATAGAAGAAGTAGAAGGAGGAATCAACATAGGTAGGAAAGGAAGGGTGGAGTCAGAGGCAGATCCAGTAAGCCACCCAAGAAGAAACATGTAAGGAACACAGGTGAGCCACGGGCCACATGGCAGACAGATTAATAGAAATGGGTTGATTTAAGATGTAAGAGCTAGCTAGCAATGTGCCTAAGCCATAGGCCAAACAGCATAAAGTTAATATAAGTGTCTGAGTCATTTCTGGGGGCCTGAGCAGCGGTCGGCGGGTGGCTCAGGGGTCTGGCGCGGCAGGTCTGTGGGTCCAGGTCCCTGGCCACCCGAGATCAAGAAACCCCTCTACTACAACAAACGGCAGAAATAAGCAGCTAAATAAATATGTAATGTTATTTTAGGCCTTGGCGAATACTTTGAGCAAAAATAAAAATCAAGGGTTGGAGAGATGGTTCATCAGGAAAGATTGCTTACTACTTGATCATGAAGACTGGAATGCAGATCCTGGCATCCATGTAACAAGCCAGATGCCCTGAGCACATCTGTAACACCGGCTCCAAGGGGAAAGTAGAGACAGAATTCCTCGGGATTGCTGGCTTCAAGCCTATCCAAAAAACATCAGCTCCATATTCAGGGAGATACTGCCTCAGAAAAATAGATGGGAAAGTGATTGAGAAAGATACCTGATGTCCTCTTCTGGTTTCTATGCCTACACACTAGTATAAGTAATATATATACTAGTATAGTATCTGTAATATACACACAAATAAATAAATAAGTCTTAAGCAAAGTCAGTAATTTTTAAAAAGCTATTAAA
Organism: Phyllotis vaccarum; assembly: GCA_033318265.1. NCBI lineage: Eukaryota > Metazoa > Chordata > Mammalia > Rodentia > Cricetidae > Phyllotis > Phyllotis vaccarum. The sequence continues at coordinate 79,757,029 of JARWLC010000004.1, read as the reverse complement.
GATAAATAGTAACACCAAGTATAGAGCATTAAAAAGATCTATGTGAAGGGCACACTTGGACTGAAAACTGCTGCAGGAGTCTGAACCACTCCTACAGACAGAGGCAGGAGGAGTCCTGAGCTGGGAATGAGTCTGGTATCTTCCAGAAAAGTCACTAATGAGAGTAAATGCTGTGAGTTGGTCAAAGCAGAAGATAGCCTGAGGACAAGGAGCAGGAGATGCTGAGGTGTCGAAGAAGTGCAGAAAAAGGAAATGCCAGCAGAAACACAGAAGGGGCTGTCCATTAGCACTCAGAGATGATGCAAAGAACAGGTGGGGAGTCTGATTCAGAAGTGAGAATGTAGAATAGAAAAAGTTCTAAGAACACAGTGTAATCATATGCCCTTTCCTCTTCTTGACACCAAGATTTTATCAAAAAGAGAGGGGAAGACAAAGAAGAAGGTATGAAGCCACAAAGGAAGGGATGAGAAAAGAAGAGCCCAGTGATTGAGAGATTCTACGAGTCCATCAGAAAGCAGGTGGGGTAGATGGTTTAGTCCGTGAAATGCTTGCCTCAAAAGCACAAGGACCTGAGTTACACATCCAAAACCCATGCAAAAATTCTGGATAGTGGCCATGCTCCTGTAGTCCCAGTGCTAGGGAGGTAGAGTGTGTGGATCCCTGGAGCTCACTGGCCAGCCAGCTTTGCCTAATTTTTTTAAGATCCAAACCAGTGATAGACTCGTTCTCAAAGGAGATAGCTGACATTTATAACACCCAAGACTATCCTATGTTCAGGGGTATATGCACACCAGTATATACACACATGGGTGTAGACACACAAATGTCTATAATAAAAAAGCCAAAGATTCATATACAAAATGAAAACTCAGAATTTTATCAGACATTCAAAAACAAAAATAATAGGCTAACCACAATGAAATAATCCCTCAAAATAACAAAAACACTATTTTAGGAGAGGGGGTGGGGAACAGACAGCGTTCTAGAGTTTAGCTAGTAAAGCTTAAGCAGTGGCAGCTAAGTCTTGCTCAGCCATAGGAATTCCAAGGAAAGAACAGATGTGCAAACAGCTGCCAAGGGTCTCAGAAGGTAGCATCCAGGTGGGCAAGCCTTGGGAACTATCCTGAAGTAGCAAGTGTGTTTGAAAGCCTGTCAGGGTCTAGGGTAGAGAGGGCTGGTAAGACAAGCTTCTTAGACACATATTTTTTCAGTGCTGGGCATCGAACCCAGGACCTTATAAGTGTTAGGCAAATGATTCTGACACAAATAAGAGCTCATCAAAGAATGTTTTAATAGAAGCAAAATGACTTGCACACACATACATACATATACATATCATATACATACATATATATACATGACACACACATTCCTCACCAGACATACATACATTATACTCTCTCTCTCTCTCTCTCTCTCTCTCTCTCTCTCTCTCTCTCTCTCTCTCTCTCTCTCTCTCTCTCTCTCTCTCTCTCTCTCTCTCACACACACACACACACACACACACACAATGTCTATAATAGAAAAGAGGCTAGCCAGCAGGCAGTGGTAACACTTGCCTTTGATCCCAGTACTTGGGAGGCAAAGGCAGGGTTATTTCTGTGAGTTTTAGGTCAGCCTGGTCTATAGAGTGAGTTCCAGGTCAGCCAGGGGTAGGACTACACAGAGAAACCCTGCTTTAGGGGGAAAAAAGATGCTAATGACTTACATACAAAATGAAAAATCAGAATTTCATCAGACATCCAGAAACAACACAAGAAGCTTAAACACAAAGAGATGTAACATCCTCAACATAATATGAAACACTGTTTGCAAGCTAGAATTCAATTTCTAAGTTGGCAACTAAGCATAAGAATGAAATAAAGTCACTTGCAGTTCCTGGGCTGCCCAGAAGATTCACAGTGGATAAACTATTTGCATAAGGTCTCGCTCTTGGGTCCCCAGTGCCTAACTAGAAGGTACATATGTGAAACTCAAGTTTTGGGGAGTAGGGACAGTTGAGTCCTGAGATCATGCTGCTGAGCCACTCTTCCAAAACAGTGAGCTCTAGATTCAATGAGAGACTGTTCCAGAAAGTGACATATAAAAGAAGGTGCACAATACTTATCTCTGCCCACCACAAATGCATACACACATATGTACAACACACACACACACACACACACACACACACACACACACACACACACACGTGTCTATGCGACTTTTTGATCAAGTGTCTGTTGGAAAACATAGCTGACAGAACTGGAAGATTTAGTTTTAAAGCCTGACAAGAGAGTCAGAATAAGGAAATTCAAACACAGAACATCTAAAGAAAATTGCAGGATGCTTAAGGAGTCACCAGTTTAGACTGTGTAAGGGTGCAGAAGACCCTAAGTAAAGAACGAGGGAAACAATGTCTCTTCTCTAACTACATAAAAAAGAAATTAGCAGAAAATTTCAATACTATTGAGTAAATTGGAAAGAGTTGAAAGCCGTGTCAGAAGACAGCATAAGCAGGAATTGAACAAAGACAAAGTGCTATTTTAGCATGTGACACCGATCCATGTGGTAGAGTGTCTACATGGTCACTTATGTCAGACACCATCAGAAATAGCACTGTGAAAGAGACGCATCACTTTCTGCATCTGCTGCCTGTTGCCCAGTCCTCACTGATGACTATTTGAGATTGATTGTGACTGAGAGCACACTGTACCCAGCAGGAAAGTCTTTTTTCACACCCCCCAGTTATAGGAATAACCAGACCCAGTCCTAGTGACTGACATGGAACACAAGTATGCAAAAAAATTCTGGGATTCTGGGAGAGCTTTTTTAAAAATATAGTTTGTTTACTTAGCCCTGGCTGTCCTTGAACTTTCTATGTAAACCCAGGCTGGCCTCAGACTCTGTTTCCTGATGCTGGGATTGAATGCATGTGCCACTGTGCTCAACTAAGAGAATTCTTTTTCTGATGCACAATGCTACCTTTTCCTCTACCCTATTTCCTCTCCTCACCCCTCTCTCCTTCCTTCTTTTTCTCTTCCTCCTCCTCTTCTCTTCTTTTCTTTTTCTAGGACGGGTGATACAAAAGCCATCTTGTGTCCTAAGAGTGATGGCCACAAACTAAAAATAGCAGAACCAAATATAGCACAAAAGTGGTTCTTCATGACACTTTTGGACACTTACATTTACTTCTAGGCAGTAGTCAAACCAAAATAAAACACTTCAAAATCTAAGCAGGAGTGCTGGTAACTCTCTCTACATTTGTGCTTCTATTGCACTATAGGGTCTATTTTCCCAGGCCAAGTCTGTCAAACCACTAGAAATTGATATGAAAAGACACACATAGGGTCTGTGCTGAGAACCAAAGACACTGCCAGGAGAAACTAGGAAACCTGGATAAATAGAAGGATATACCATGTCTGTGGTTAGAACACACACTATTGTAAAGATGTCAGTTCTGACCACATTGATTTACCAAACACATCCTTTATGAATTTTTTGTGGAATTAAACAAGTTAATTTCTAAACTTTACTAGGCCATATGAAAGACTCAAATAGCCAGAAGAATCTTAAAGTAAGAATTCAGATACTAAAGATCAAGGCTTTATCTACTCTACTCTACTTCCTTAATTTACTCTTCTTATTTGAGCTTAAGATGGAAGTTTTTGATCATTGACTTTCAAGCTCTTACTTTTTTTAACTTTTTATGTTTAAATAATCATACCTCAGCTGGAGAGATGCTTCAGCAGTTAATAGTACTTCCTGCTCTTCCAAAGGACCTGAGTTTAATACTCAGCATCCACATTAGGCAGCTCACAATTGATATCACGCTCTCTTCTGGCCTCTTTGGGCACTGCACTCACTTGCACATGTACCTACACACAGTTAAAGACAATAAAAATAAATGCTCATACTCATAGAAGTTTCAAAACTAGTACACAGAATTTCTTGAGCTTTCACAGTTATTCACAGAAACATCTTATACAATTAAAGCAAAATATGTAAACCAGGAAATTTACATTAGTCAATAATACTGTTGACCAAACACAAATCTTATTTTATTTACAACAGATTTTTAAAGTAATTATTTTATTTGTAGTTATATGTGTATGTCTATGTGTAGATATGCACATATTAGAGTGGGTACCCTTGTAGGACAAAGTTGTAAGATTCCCTGGAATTGCAAGCAGTTGTATGCTATGTGGTATAGGTACTGGGAAGCAAATTTGGGTCTTCTGGATGAACAGTAGATTCCCTTAATTACTGAGCCCTGGTTTTTATGGCTGTGTGTGTGTGTGTGTGTGTGTGTGTGTGTCTGTGTGTGTGTGTGTGTGTGCTTTGTAAGTATGTATAGATTCCTGTAATCATTCAACAATCAAGACCCAAAACTCCCGTCTCACCCACATCCTTCTTCACTCACCAATCTGTTCTCCATCTCTGTGGTTTTTGTCTGATTTGATCAGAATTTCAAGGTGCACAGGCATGATGGCTGCCTAAAATCTCCCAACCCAGGACGCCGAGATAGGCAGCCTTCACATAAGACTGTCTGGCTAAATTAGCTGGATTCAAGTGAGATATCCTGCCCCAATACATAAGATGGAGCACAACTGAGGAAGACCCCTGATGTTAATCTCTGTCTGCCTATACGCACATGGGCATGTACATTGATGTGTGCCCACATACATGTGAACACACACATACATACATCTCGCATATACATACCAAAAGTGAATGGCATATAAACAGAGACCTGTGGTTAGATAACTTTTAAAATTGTGCCTCACCCCACTAAGCACATTATTCTTGAAGTCTATCTGAGAGGTGCTTGAAACATTCTCAGATTAATGTTGTTATTAAAGATGCTGTAAACATGGATGTTCAGTGATTTGATTAAATATAAGTGTACATTTTTCTGCCTAGGAATATGAATGCTGGATTTTGTGTTAAGTATTTGTATAGTTTCATAAGAGAATGCTGAACTCTTTTTCCAAGGTGTTTGTATTATATTTTACTGCAATCAGCAATGTGTAGTGAGTAAAATCCCTCTTCATCTTTGCCTAGAAATAGCCTTTTAAAGCATGTCCATCAGTGCTACATGTCTCCACTCTTCATGGCATTAGTTTCCTCTCCCAGGCATATGTGCTTTAGCCACAACTAAACAAGGCTCTTAATGTTCAGAGATAAATGTAGTCTCTTATGGTTTCTTTGTTTCGTTTGTGTATTTTCCTGATACACAGTTTCTCCTGTAGCAGCCCTGGCTATCCTGGAATTCACTTTGTAGATCAGGCTAGCCAGGAACTCAGAGATCTGCTTGCCTCTGTCTCCAGAGTGCTGAGGTTAAAGACATGGGACATCACGTCTAACTTAATTGTGGTCCTAACTAATTGTATCCTGTGCAACATGGGAGTGACCATCAATAATATTATGGTCTAGAGTCTTAAAACACAAAACTTGATAGCTATTAAGTATCTTAAATTCAGTGAGAGGGGAAAAGAGCATAACCAGGATGATCTGAAGAAAACTTGGAACATTTCACTTTAAAAAGAAAAGTGTTTCATTTGCAATACATTCTCATGGGAAATTACTGTCTGAGCAGGAGAAGGAAAGTGTCTGCACATCAGGAAGAACCTGTGTGCTTTTCCCTTACAAGGACCAGTTCTTCCGCTCTCGGCTTCCCTTAGCTGTCTGTCCTTCTTTCTTGAGGGCCGAGGCCTTGGCTTGTGAGATTTCCTCTTCTTCCTTATCATGTCCATGAATGACGTGGTTGTTCAGCTCATCTGTAGGCAGCAGTGCCGGCGGGGCTTCTCTGACATTTATTGAAGATAAAATCTCAAAAAAGTGTATTATTTATTTAATACTTTTTTTTTTGGTTGGTTGATTTTTGGTTTTTCAAGACAGGGTTTCTCTGCGGAGCCATGCCTGTCCTGGAACTTGCTCTATAAACCAGATTGAACTCAGAGATCCACCTGTCTCCCACGTGCTGGTTTTAAAGATACGTACTACCATACTCAGCTCAATATATATATTGAGAAATATATATATATTTAATATATATGTAAAGAAAGAAGTATTGGCAATGTTACATGAATGTTAAAAAATAGCATCTATCACCACAGTACTGAGGGGTGGGAAGAGAGAGATGAATCCCTGAGGCTCAAGCCCCTGCTTTAATATGACTTTGTCTCAGAAACTAAGGCAGGAGTTACTGAGGAAAACATCTTAAACCATTCTCTGGCCTCCACATTCATGTGCATACATATTAATGTGCACCCACATGCACATATGCTTACACACACACACTCATGCATAAAGCATGTCTTTAGAGATTTCCATAGAAAGACCACATAATTTGTAAATAAATTTAAAAAATCAGAAAAACATGAGCCTACTTAGATAATAAAAATGCTATTTATATAACAACTTTTAAGTCTGAAATAATAGACAAAATTATTAGTAATAAGGTAATTTGTATGCAGGCTACATGCTTACTAAGCAATATTTTTATTTTGCCTGACTTGTTTAGTATTTTATAATGATTAGTAATATTAAAAATTCACGTACAAGAGGTGGAGAGCTAGAAGGCTTAAGGTCAGTAACACTTGCTATACTTGCAGGGGACCTAGGTTTGATCCCCCACACTCACATGATAGCACACCCACCTGTAACTCCAGTTCCTGAGACTCTGGCCTCCATGGGTACTGCATACATGAAGTGCATTTAGCATATAAGCAAAACACCCATATACATAAAATAAATGAATGTCTGTAGGAAAGTAGATTTGGGAGGTAAATTTTAAAAATTCAAGTGCATTTTAATTTTTTAAATGAGCAAAACAAGCAGTATGGCTTAGTGGTTAAAAGTGTCCACTGCACAAATCTGAGATCCTTAGTCCCTAGAGTGCATGTGAAGGAAAAAAGTGACTCCACAATGTTGTCCTCTGGCATACACACACACTCTGTGGTGTGTGCCCCAATACACACACATTAAAATAAAAATGAAGCATTAAAAAAGATGATTAAAAAGCATTAATGGTGATTATAATAACAAAACTCCCTTTGTCAATCTGGATTAATGACTCTCTAAAAGCTCAATTGTTTGTGAAGTAAACTGTTAGTCTAATAGAGTTTCATCAGCTCCATCAAGAGACAAATAACAGGCCAAGGACTGTATATATTATGTCATTTACATTGCACATGCACATACACAGTATATTGACATGACACATATATATAGCCACCTAGTCAACTTCCCCTTCCCCAGTGCCAACCAAATCACTTGCAACTACACACTCGCTCTGACCCTTACTAGTTAAGAAGCCTGTGAAGTCTTTGTTAATGCTTCTCATAGCAATTATCTGCTTTCATTTTAATAAAATGAACCTCCCCATCACAGTCTCTCATGAGCCTACATCTCCCTACATCCTACATGCTCCCAGCTTTCTCCCAATCACAACCTTCTCCTTAACCTTCACCTTCTCCATCTTCCTGTTCCCACACTCCGCTGACCCTCCTTGCTCTCTGCTTCATCCTTTTTCCATGGTCTTCCTTCTTCAACAACACCCAACATCTTTCTCTCCAGACTGTAACTGCAGCCTCATGTAGCACACTGTGGCCTCAAATTTACTGTACTAAGTCTTTAATGCTTGGGTCTTTGGAGGGCACTATCCATAGTAGTACTTCTCTGGCCACAAGTGGAAAAAAGTGGAAATTCAAAAAAACCCAAACCAGGCAAAGCCATAAATGTATAGAATAGATAAGCTTCTCCAAGCAATGTAGATCTAGGAAAGAGAGAAACCACATGGGAAATGAGGAAATACTTTGAGATGAGTGAAAATAAACACATGGCATAGTAAATGTAGTGAGATACAGCTCAGTGATTAGAATAAACTTAGCACAGTGAACACCTACATTAAAGAAAAAACTGCAAATGAATATGTAGTTGTCTACCTTAGGACACAAGGAAAGGAAGACCGGGTAAGCCATGAAGGCCTTGTGGCCATTGTAAGGACCACAGTGTTTGTAAACCCTATCCTCTCTCTTTTTTAATCTGGAGTGAAAAAAAGCCTATGAGATGAGGAACAAGTCTAGTTGGTTTAAAGAAAACTAAACAAGAGCCAGCAAGATGGCTGAGAAGAAAACAGTGCTATCACCAAGCCCAAGGACCTGAGTTTGATCCCTGGGTCCCATGTTGTGACCCTTCACATCATTCTCTGACCATGGTCATTGCCCCCCCCCCCATTAGCTCATAGGGAATGGCAATAGTAGGAGGTGTGGTGTACTGGAATAAGCATGGTCTTGTTGAAGGGAGTGTGTCACTGTGGAGGCTTTGAGGTCTCATGTAGGCTCAAACCATGCCCAGTGTCTCATGCCATTTTCTGTTGCTTGTGTGTCAAGATGTAAGATTCTCAGCTTCTTCTCCAGCACATGTCTACCTACATGTCACCATGTTGCACGGTAATAATACTGAGCAAAACCTCTGAAAAAAAAAGCCACCCCAATTAAATGTGTTTCTTTTATAAGAAAGAGTTCCTGTGGTCATGGTGTCTCTTCACAGCAATAGAAACCCTAAGACACTGACCTTCATGTATGTACTATATCACATATGACCACCATGCTTGTATATGCACACTAGCATTCACATGAACAAAAAATAAGTACTTTGAAAGAAAATTAGACAATAAAATCAATACCCATTATCCCTACAAAGCCAATATTTGTAAATTCATTTAATCATTGATCCTCAGTACAGAAGTACCCATAGAGAGATGTACAGAGCAGCGCGTATCTGAGTAGCCCATAACTTCTCCAAGGTCAAATAACATCTTGTCATCAGCTCTCATAAACAAATGCTCCATTTTTATAATCTCATTAATGCCACTGTTTTCCAATTTTTATTTACCCCTACACCAGACATGTGTGTGTGTGTGCTTGTGTGTGTGTATGATGTGTGTGTATGTGTGTGTATGTGTGTATGTATGTGTGTATGTATGTGTGTGCATGTATGTGTATGTGTGTGTGTCTGTGTATGTGTGTGAATGTATGTGTGTTATTGTGAGTGTCTATTTGTGAGTGTGTGTTTATGTGTGAGTATATGTATGTGTATGTGTGTATGTGAGTGTGTGTGTGAGTGTGTATGTGCATGTGTGTGTATGTGTGCATAAGTGTGTGTGTATGTGGTGTACACAACCAGTGCTGTTTGCAATACCTACTCCTATGGATGAAATGGTACTGAAATACTTTGAGAAGATAGTGGTGTTTCTTACTAAGAAAATATATAAACTTTATTCAGCACAAGTTATGTTCTTGTTAGTTTTGAGTTTAATGTAAACAAATCTACTGTATGTAGTCATGTATGCATTAGTTGATAATAATAGTGTGCCAGAGGCTGTCAGCAACAACATTCTACATTTCACCTAGGAGAGATCATTATGTATTGGCTAATTCGATGTATGATAGCTCTATAATTCATTAAATAACGTAGAGTTAAGAACCAATTGCACATTTCTAGTTATAACGGCAGCTTAACTGTAGCTAACTTTATCTATATTAACTTAATAGGGTATCTGGAGTGTCACTTTAGCTTCCTCGTCCTTCTCACTGAGTCTATCTTCAGATTGTGAATGGTGTTTTGTGGTGACCAGCCACCCTATAGACCTCCAGCAAAAGTTCCAAGAAGCTGGGACAGGCGGTGGCCGCTGTCCACGGTCCTGATTGCCTAAAGCCAGCTTCCTGCTAGAGAAACAACATCCACACACAAGTAATCTAAGGACCCTAGTGCAGGGCTGGTGAGAGGGCTCAACAGAAAAAGGCACCTCGTGCCTGATGACCTGAGTTTGAGCTCTGGAGACAACATGGCAGAAAAGTAATCAATTCTGAAAAATGTCATCTGACCTCCACACATACCACAGCATCTAAGTGTCCACACACACTAAGTAAACAGGGGCTAGAGATCTCAGTGGTTAAGAGAACTTACTGCTCTTCCAGAGGACCTAAGTTCGAGTCTAGAATCAGTGGTTGCTTACATCTTTCTGTAATTTTAGTTCCAAGGGATCTGATAGTCTCTTCATCCAGCCTCCGTAGGTACCAGGTACATATGTAGTGCACAGACTACATACAGGAAAAACATATATATATATATATATATATATATATATATATATATATATATATAATAAAACACTTTTAAAATTAAAGACTCTGGACCTGATTCCCTAGTAATCAATTTCCAAAAGAAACTTTGGTTTCTTAGTCAAAGAGCAAGCTGGATCTTAGTGGCACAAGATGATGTCCTCAGGAACCAAAGGACATTTGTTCTAGAGCAAGGAAGATCCCCACACTTGTACCTAAGCCTGTGTCCTCTAAGCTACCGTGAAATCTCTAAGTTGCTTCTGATTCTCCAAAAGCTTTAGCTCTCCTACTATTTCTGGACTCCTGTGCTGACCCTGAAACTCTGTAACTATTACAGAAGGAAAAGTGTTAAGTAGTGTTGATATTAAGGAAGGTAGCCATCATATCAAAGAAGCCAGGGAAATGAAAGGTCTCAATGAAATGGCTGATGTTTGTGAGTGCCAAAGTGGAGAAACTGAGTCAGAGAGCTGGCTCAGCAAAGAAAGGCACTTGCTGCCAAATCTGATGAGCTGAGTTTAATTCCCAGGATCCATGTGGTGGAAGGAGATAACCTGTTTCTGAAAGTTGTACTCTGGCACCCACATGTGCACTGTGGCTACCATATGCCTGCCTGTGCGCGCTCACGCGCGCGCACACACACACACACACACACACACACACACACACACACACACTAAATAAAAAATGCATAGGCTCATGCTCATATATTTGAATGCTTAGTCCCCAGTTTGTAGAACTATTTGGGAAGGATTGAGAGGTGTGGTCTTTTGGGTAAAGGTGTGGTACTGAAGGGGCTTTGACGTTTAAGAACCTGTACCATTCCCAGTTAGCTATTTTGCATTGATTGTTGTCTCAAGATGTGAGTTCTTGGCTACTGCTCTGGCACCAGGCTGTCCTGCCTGCTGTCATGCTCCCCACCATGATGGTCATGGACTCAGCTCTGAAACTGTAGCACCAAGAGACTCTTTCTATAAAATCCCATGATTGCAGTCTCTTATCATAGCAATGAAAAGTAACCAAGATACCTTTTTATCGCACTCTTTAATTTTTTAATTGATTGATTTCTTTATTGTGTTTATACCTTGGAACTTACTATGTAGTTCAGGGTGGCTTTTGATTCATTTTTCTTGCCTCACTTGCCAAATGCTGGATTACAGGTGTCACTCACTCTGCCTAGCTAACACATATCCATTTTAACAAAACAAAATAACAAAGATGGGCAAAAATCATTTGTAAACCTATATTAAGAAATAACCTCTTTTTGAACATACATGCTCCTTAATACATTCATGTTTTAACACGTGCTTACATGATAATTATACACAATCTACTATTATTATAGTTTTTATACCATTTTATAACTCTGCTGTTTTAACTATCCCTTTTGATTTATGACCTACACTGATGGAGTATATTAACATGGAAAATCCTATTTGTAGGAATTTAATCTGAGAACATAATTAAAGATATACACAAGATTTTATACAAAGAATAATTTATATTAGTGAATATTTGGGGGTAATAAACTGAATAAGAAAATCATTTGATAGGCTTAAGTACATGTGCATAGTGGTTAGGAAAGCTGCCCACCATATAAGGAGAAATGAAAACATGTCAATGCTAAAATATGAGAACAGGCCATACAATGCCATTTAAAAAGGTGCCATACCTTTAAAACAGTGTATATTTAAATGTTTCAGGCTGGAGAGATGGTTCAGATGGACTACTCTTATAAAGAACCCAAGTTTGATTTCCAGCACTCACACAAGTGGTTAACTCCAGTGGATTCAATGCCTTCTTCCGGCTTTTGCAGGTACCTGGACTTATGTGCATATGCTCACATGCAGATATACACACATAATTAAAAAATAATTATGTTTAAATTAAATAACAAAACACCCATCACATGTATATATATATATATGTAATATATAACTAATGCATGTGTGTGTATATATGTTCATATATGCCCAATAATAATTGTCTAAGTTTGGGTTTCCATTGTGATAAAACACCCTGACCAAAAACAACTTGGAGAGAAAGGAGTTTATTTCAGCTTACATTTCCAGATAATAATCCATCACTAGGGAAGTTCAGGTAAGGACTTAGAGGCCATGGAGGAGTGCTGCTGACTGGCTTCTTCCCCATGCCTTATTCTGCTGGCTTTTTCCAGGGTGGCATCACTCGCAGTGAGCTGGATCCTCTCTCATCGATCACCAACCAAGGATGCACCACAGGCTTGCCCACAGGTAAATATTATGAAGGCACTTTCTAAAACAAGAGTCTCTCTTCCCAAATAACTATAATCTGTGTTAACAACAAACTAGTCAGTATAATTCTACTAACTGCATATTTAGTAAAGGGATGTAGATTGTTATGCTAATTCTCCACCATGAGCATTTATTGCAAGAAACCACGGTTAGGAATTTTCTTTAAATTGTTTCTCCCTCCCTCCTGCCTTCCCTCCCATGCTCCTTCCCTTTCGTCCAGTTCTAAGATAGCTTTTGAGCCTCTTTACTCACTCCCACCCCCAGACCTAGCATTGGAGGTATGCACTACCACATTCAGTTTGTGTGATGCTGGGGCTCTCTCAAATCTGGAGCTTTCTTGTGTTAGACAGCACTCTACCAACCGAGTTACAATCCCACCCCCAGAACTACATATTAACAAAGTCTGTAGGGGGTATGAATACACTGGAGTCTAAGACGGTTCAATTCTTATTAATGCCATCCTTTCTGTGGGGCCATATTTCTTCCCAGCTCAAAGGGATTGTGTCACGGTTTCGGTGTTCTAAACTTACTTTTAATGGTCATTTGTGTGAGTTCCTATAGAAAGACAGCTGACAGTTCCAAGTGCTTTAGTTGAACAGCTCCTGCTGTCCCAGCCAAACTCAAGAGGATAGTGAAGCAGCTTCATGCTACAGGTAAGAGACTGACAAGTAAGAGACTGCGTGGAACGTCTGCTGGAACTTGTATTAGATCGCTCCTGTGATTTGAGCCAGATTGAGGTCCAGGAGCCACACAGCCTTGGCGCTGCGTGGAGAAGATGTGACTCAGACCCAGCGGGAATGCAGGCTGCAGAGTGGCCTCCGGGTGGCAGCATGCACGCGCGGGGTCACAAGACACAGCTCTGCCCGGGCTGAGGCGCAGAGCTGACTCAGGACAGGAGGTGGCGCTGCGGGGTCGTGGCTTACTCCGGGCCAAGAGATGTCTGGGGGTGGCCTGGGGAAAACACCTGGGCAGGTGTGGGCGGAGTCTGAGGGGGCGGGGTGCTTAGAGGTGTGGCCTAGGCTTGGCCCACTGGCGCTCCTGGTAGTGCCTCCTGGAGATGCTGGCTTTATGAAGTCTGAAGAAGAGGAGCGTCGTCCCAAACTCTGCACACGCCAGCCGCGACCCTTCGGATCTGAGAGGTAAGTCCAGCTGCGTCGGGTAGGTTCGATTCCGGGGTTCCGGGTACCCGAGCAGCCACCCGGAGCGGTGGCTTCCAAGAAAAGGAGTACGCTGTCCACGGGTGGTGGGATGCTGAGACATTTCTCGAGCGATCTGGGTCCAGCTCCGGCTTCTCTCCAGACCCCAGCCCAGGATACAGAGCTGAGTGACAGGCGCTTCCGAGCCAGCGAGGGTGGGGGAGCGCATCTCGGCTCTTCTCTTCCCGCCTCATCCCACTGCCCAGACTTGAAGAGCATGCACTTGACCGTGACTGTTCCATTCAGCTGCCGGAAAGCTTTTCTTTGGAAATTACTTTGGAAAGAATCAAGCACTTGAAGCAGGCTGCTTTGAAACGGCTGCCGTCTTGGGAGCTACCACAAAGCAGATGGCTTTTGCCACAAAACTGCTCCAGGTCGCTCCCCGCCAAACGGCCAGGGCCTGCAGCATGTCAGTGAGCTAGCATAGTCCTTGCTTCTGAGTCTCAAGCTATATCCTAGCAACTCCATGGCATGGAGGGAATCGAAAAGCTCCCTGGGCCCAGGCTTCCAGTTTTAGGATGAACAGAGCTTCGCAAAAGTCTCACCCCTTTGCCAAGCTTGATTTCCCTCACAGGGGAGGGGGCAGGTGAGGAAAGAAAGCCAGTGTCAGGAAGAAACTAGGGACCTGGAATTTAAAAGAATACTTTGAAAGTCTTTCGCACTGTGTGGCCTTGGGCAAACAAACAACCTAAGCTCTTTGCAAGTCATTTGCACCTCTGTGGGGTGAAGATAATAATAACACCTTCGGTGAGAATTAAACTAGGTGAAATTGTTGGAACAGGAGGCCAGAACTCCGGTTTATCAGTGACTGACTGCCAGCTGCTATTATTGCTGCTGCTACACCTTTCATCTGCAACCACTATGTTATTCAGGGACAACATAACTCGCGGGGGTTCTCGGGTTCAAATCCTAGCCAAAACATTTTCTATTATGACCTTGGGCAAGCTACTTAGTCTATCGGTGTCTAGGTTTCATTTGTATAGCAGGGGAATTATGGTCCCAACTGAGACTGTTGAGCACGTTCAGTGAGCTAACCCTTATGAGTCAGTGTATCGGCTTTAAACTCCTCTACTAAAGCGATGGACTGAATCAAGCCCCACCACCTAGTGCTTGCTGTAATCTTGCTTTGCCTTAGAGTTGAAATATTTATGTGAACATTCTGGAGTCCCCCATCGCATGACTAGCTGATCCTCCTGGGAAGAGATGAATGGGCCTAGTGTTGGAGGAGCAAGAGTGTCCGGAATTCAGCTTCTGGCAGGGGAGGGAACCATCTCTGGGCTGCAGTTTTACACAAAAGACAACTGCAAGCTCTCTCTGTCTCTCTCTCTCTCCTCTCTGTCTCTCTCTCTGTCTCTCTCTCTCCCCCCCTTCCTTTTTTTAAAAAAAAATGTATTCTTGGATGATCTAGAACTTGATATATAGACCAGAATGACTAGCTAAACTCAGAGATCCTCCTACCTCTGCCTTTTGAATGCCTTTTAAGGTATGTGCCACCATACCCCACATAATTCTTTTTAAAGGATGACAATATTTAAAACTAAGTAAAGTCAAATAAATCACACTGCTTGCCAAGAGGCTAATAGCATAATTTTGAAAATAAGAGCCAGTATTTCTCTACTTATATTGCATATTATATATGCAAGCCTATGGGGGGGGCAGTCTGGTCTCTGAACATCTCATCCTTGCCCTCTATTCTCTATATCTTTTGTATTATATATCTTAAACCTACTAAGCATGGTAAATTTGAAAGCATCACTCCCCAACTTTTCCCCAATTTGGGGCCATATTCTATGGATTAAGGATGGAAGAAAATTAATTCTGTTGGTCCAGAATCCTGCCTAGAGAACTCGATGACAGAAGTGGAAAACATTTTGTTAAGCAAAATAAGTCGTTCTCAAACAGATCTTTTCTCTCACATACAGAAGCTAGATTTGTGGGGAGGGGGAGAACTAAAGGGGATCATGAGCAAATGGATGGCAGCTGTGAGGGAGGGGAGAAAGGGAGGCTAACAATACATGTGGCAGGAAAAAAGAATGGAGGTTATCTGGGAGGAAGATGGGTAAGTGGGATGGAGGAGGGGACAGACAGGAACAAAGTATAATGACACATTTGTATGAAAACACCGTAACAAAACCCACTGTTTTGTACACCGTCTTGAAAAAGAAAATAACTTGAGGGGGTCATCTAAGTCCTGTCTTGAGTGCAGACCCCACATGGACATAGGAACTGTGCTGTGTATCTTGAGCCAGTCACTCTACCTCTCTGATACGGAGAAAATAATAGTATATCTGCCTCGTGTAATTGTTGAAATTATAAAATTACTGTATATTATATACAGAGATTAGACATTTATGAGAGACTGATAATTCTATCTGCTGTACAGTGAGTTTATTGCTAAATGAATACTTGTGCTGTGCTGTTTCTGAGAAGTATCTTACACACTATAAATATGTTTGTTCACTTTCCAATACTATCTCCCAAAGCTGTCATTGAATCCAGGTGCCTTGCCCAAATTGTATATTAAAATCTGGTAGAATGGTACCACAGCTGATAAATATGGAGCGGCCAACAGCCATTGGCCATTGTCACATCGGGTGCCATAGAAAGAACTTAAAACTAATAGTAAAGAGAAGAAACAGAAATTTCACTTGTTAAAAAAAAAAAAAAAAAAAAGCCTCGTGGAAAGAAGCAGGGAAAACATGGTCAGGACATGATCTCTAACAGCTGCTGGGAAGTTGTGAGAGATCTCACCAGCCAGTGACCCCTTACCTCGCGTGTGCTTTGTACAGGAGGGACATTTTGCTAGTACCATGAGAGATCCTAAAACAGGAGGGCTGCTCTCAAGGAGAGGTGGAAGCGATAAAACATGGTTATAGTGCCCTGCCTGATAACCAAAGTCTGGAAGGGTTGCTGTGAGCGTCCCAGCCCCAGGAACTCCAAGGAAAGGCCCTTCAGCCAGTCCAGCCAGTATGTGCAAGTTACACATTGCCCTGCCCCCACAGGGCTAGGCCTGGGGGCCCTAAGAGGAGGAGGCAGCTGTGGTGACCCAAAGCAAATATCCTGGAGAAGGGGCCAAGGGCTCAGAATGTAGCCTGTCCAGCCCTCAGAAGAAGGCCTCTAAGAACATGTGGGCTTGGTGTTTCCCAGTCGGAGGCTCCAGGGCTGGCAGGCCTGTGCTTGCAATCTCACTTACCTGTCTCCTCTGTCCCTTCAGAACTCTGCAGACTGCAAAGTCCCTTCCTCACCATGGCGCCTGGAGAGAAGATCAAAGCCAAAATTAAAAAAAATCTGCCTGTTCGAGGCCCCCAGGCACCAACCATTAAGGACCTGATGCATTGGTACTGCATGAATACCAACACCCACGGCTGCCGCCGCATCGTGGTGTCCCGAGGCCGCCTTCGGCGCCTGCTCTGGATCGTGTTCACGCTGACGGCGGTGGCCCTCATTATCTGGCAGTGTGCTCTCCTCGTCTTTTCTTTCTATACCGTCTCAGTCTCCATCAAAGTCCACTTCCAGAAGCTGGATTTCCCTGCCGTCACTATCTGCAATATCAACCCCTACAAGTAAGAGGCTGCCCTGGCAACTGGGAGCGGGAAGTCCGGCCTCTGCTGGATGCCAAAGCCCTTCCCCCAGAGTGGCGATCTGAGCGCCACAGGAGCCTGCTGATACAGGTTTTACGAATTTGATTTGATTGCTAAGATCCGTTGAGACCTGTAAATGTTACAGTTCAATGGCTTTGTCTAAGGCAGGAAGGCAAGGGTGGCCGCTCCACCGACTCTGATTGGAGACTGGGCCTGGAATGAGGTTAGCGTTCTGCCTCCCCTGGCTCAATCTTTCCTCTTAGCTTCTCCAGTTCACTCCTTTACTCTCTCCCAAAGCCAGGCTGACTCAGAAGTGACACCCAGGTGACTTCTGGAAGCATCCTTACTGCTCTGACCCCTCATCTCAGTGAGCCCAGCCCAGTAATTGAGCTCCCTGGGCTCTGGACAGGAGCAGCTCTTGGTGATGCCCTGTTGGCAGTGGCAGGACCTGTTCTAAATGGGTCACCAGTGTCCTGAGGATCGTGGGAAACTGATGTAGGAGGCAAGTCAGAAGGCAGCAGAATTTGTCAGAGAGGGGCTGTGCAGAGCAGGGCTGCAGAGTGGGGGTGCAGAGCAGAGAAGAACAGAAGAGGTAAGAGGACCAGAAGCTGACTTGATCAAACCCCAAACCAGGCCTCAGACTCCTTGTCTACCTCCAAAAGCTTCCTCGCCATTCTTCTCCTCTTTCCTTTTCCTTGTTCGAGCTTGGCCTTTGCAATGACATTTTGCTGGGTTCTGGGGCACAACACAGAATAACCCTAACACACTCTTTGCCCGTGGAGCTTATACTATAGTGAGGGCGTGAACAAATATTTATGCCACTATAAATAATAATAGTGGTCATTTAATTACCTATGTGCATATATATACATATACATTCCATTTAAAGATTTAACATTATTTATATACTCGAAGACAGTCATGCTCAGATTGCTCTTGAACTTGTGATCTTTGTGCCTCAGCCTCCCAATTGCTGGCCAAGTAGCTGTGTGTCACCATACCCAGCTATATTTCTTATACCCATAATAAACATATTGAACCTTCTGATAACCTCATCTTACAAATAAGCAGGCTGGGAGCCTGAGACACAGAAAAGCTAAGAAATGTGTCTAAGGCCACATAGCCTGGATTAGGTTGGAGAGTTGACTCTGAAATTGATATTCTTAGCTGTGACTGTGCTATGTCACAACCTCTACAGGAAACAAGAGAAGGGAGAGTCGTGAGAGGAACTGGAACCATTTGATATAGTGACAATAAAAAATAAAAAAAGATGCTTTAGGCTTCATGTAGTGTAGTACGAGGTTTCTGGCCAGGACTTTTGGGCCTAACCTCAAGGTTTTGACCCGCAGACCCACAAGACTCTCAGAGATAGACACACAGATGTTTACAATAGTTTTCAGCTGATCGGCCTACAGCCCAGGCATATAACTTGTTAGCTCTTTACCCTTATGCTAACCCATGACTCTTCCTGTTCAGCCATGTGGCTGAGTACCTTTTCTTAGAGCAGCATAGTTGTCCTCTGCTTCTTCTGGCTTCTCTCTGGCATTCTACTCTGTGCTTCCTATTCTCAGAGTTTTTCTTGGTCTGTTAGCCCCACCCACACTTCTTGCCTGCCTTTGGCTAATCAGCGCTTTTTATTAAACCAGTGGGTGGGACAATTATTTACGATGTAACAACACAATCTCCCTTTTTTTTCTGTGTGCCCAGATGTTGTCAAGGCAACAGTCCCAATTTCTTGCCTCCCAGCACTGGTTGGAGGATGCCCAGTGGGCAGAGGTAGAGTGTGACGGGCGGAAATAGAGACTGACCCCATACAGTTAGTAGTATGTGTCCTCATTTTGGTTACTTCATGAAAGTCAACACTCTAAAAATACTGATTCGAGGAATCAACATACCCAAGAACAAACAGATAAAGGTGGCAAAGGTGGGGAGCCAGTGGTCATTTTGAATGGCACAAATAGAATAAGACCTGGTCTCCATGGCCAAGGAAGTGGTCAGTAGACACAGGGCCAACATAAAGAAGGAAGGCAGCATATAGAAGCAGCAGCACTGTGCTGGGGGTCTTTCTTCTCCGTGACACTTCCTTTCCACTTTGGTAGGTACAGTGCTGTGAGTGACCTTCTGACTGACTTGGACAGTGAGACAAAACAGGCCTTGAAGTCCCTGTATGGAGTCAAAGATTTTCCAGAGGGTAAAGCTCAGAAACGTCGGGAAGTAAGATCCATGCAATCCACTTGGGAAGGCTCACCACCCAGATTCCTCAACCTGATCCCACTGCTCCTCTTCAGTGAGCACGAGAAAGGAAAGGCCATGGACTTTTTCACTGGTCGGAAGCGGAGAATCGATGGGAATATCATTCATAAGGCCTCCAATGTCATGCATGTTCATGAGTCAAAGAAACTGGTGGGATTTCAATTGGTAAGACTCACTTCATCACAGTTCATAGGTATGGGGGGGAGGTTGAGGGTGGTGGGCTCAGAGTCTCTTCTCAGTCATTACACAATGGGGCAACTGTAAGATTTATACCTTTCTAGAGTGACTTGATGGCAAACAAGTGCAGCCAACCTCCAACAGGGTTAGGACTGGATGAAGTCCTAGAAGAGGGCTACTAACTCAGGGGCTTTTTAAAGACAGAAATTTGGGGAGACCTACTGATCTAAGAAACAAGAAATGATGGGATTCATTCAAATGCTGATATTGAATTAAAGAGTCCATTTCACCCTTTCTGTTAATGCCTGAGATGCAAAGTCAGTCTTGGGATTCTCCTTAGACAAGCCTGGGGGCACCAGATCACCTCCTGACAGGGCCCAGTGCAGAGCTGCTGCAGAGGCACCAGAAACGGGGAATCAACTAGAGCAAATACTACAGGGTTCTCAGCAGTATTTGACTTCACGAGGGGCTACAGCCAGGCTGACCTCCTCTCTGGTCCTGCTCAAGTGTAACCCTGAAAATGAATTTTATTACCCTCCTAGGCAAAGACTATCACCTATATGTCTCTCCAAGCCATCACTGAAGCATAAATGGGGACCATTTCTTCCCTTAGGAGTTTGATTATGAGACCTTTGAATCTAGCAATACTTTCTATCAATGTAAACATATCCTCAGGAATGAAAAGGGATCCTCATCAAAATCATTGAGACTTCAAAATCCTCCTGATTCCATTCATAGGATATTTATATGATTCTCTTGATAACAAAATTCTTTGGACATTTGTTCTTTTAGGACACTTTCTAACCCATAGTGAAGAAAATGCCTGGAATGTTCCGTGGCTTCTCTCTAGAGCCCTCATGATTAAGTATTTCAAACACGAGCCCTTCCAAGCACTTGCTAAGTATGGCTGAGTAGGATGGTCTTCTAGCTAACATAGTCAGTGACATACTCCATACGTTAGTGCCTTGGCTGAGATCCTATGGAGAGGTAATTTCAGAGTCAGTGCTAGAATCCAGATTTCTAGACTGTGTCTATAATAAGAAATGGGAGAGTTCAGAAAGAAGACAGTGATATTAATCAGCTAAACCCTGCATCTATGGGGACCCTAAAAACTGATTTTGCTTTTGTCCAATGGCAGACAGTAGTAGGAAGTCATAGAGCTGAAGTCAATGTTCTTTGCGCTCTCACTTTATCCTTGAAGCTTAAGGTTGACCTCTTCAAGCTCCTAGAAGTTAGGAAAACCAACCTTGTTCCCAAGGATCTAGCCTGGTGTCTGTAACTCATGTCCGTCCTTTCAACAGTGATGGAACTGACAGCCTGCTTCTCTTATTTACAGTGCTCAAATGACACCTCTGACTGTGCCACCTACACCTTCAGCTCAGGAATTAATGCCATCCAGGAGTGGTACAAGCTTCACTACATGAATATCATGGCACAGGTGCCTCTAGAGAAGAAAATCAACATGAGCTATTCTGCCGAAGAACTGTTGGTGACCTGCTTCTTTGATGGGTTGTCCTGTGATGCCAGGTCAGGAGTGGACACTCTCTGAGGACCAAAGGCTCTAACCTCAGGTCCCTTTTCCATGTACCTGAAGCTTACCTGTAGGTCGTAAGAACACTGATTCTGCCCTTTGGAAGATTACTTACACAGGAGCTAGGTTCCAGAGTCACTGGGAAAATATATATGGCGTGGAATCACAATATCTTTTTTTTTTTTTTTTTTTTTTTTTTTTTTTTTTTTTTTTTTTTTGAGACAGGGCTTCCCTGTGTAGTCCTGACTGTCCTGGAACTCAGTCTGGCAAATCACAGTATCTTTAAAGCCATTAAATTACCTGTCACCACACAAGGTAGTCAATATCATGCGTGTAGCTTTGCATGTTACTATGATGTATGCGAGCCACTTAATCATGAGGGCAGTATTTATATTTGAATACAAATATAATTTCACCTTGAATACAAATAATCATCCCTGGTGGTGACAGTTAAGTCAAGGGGACATTCTGAGGTGACCCCACCAGTCTGAATGGTTTAACTCTCTTCTTTTCTGAATTCTAAGCCTTCCTGGCCCTTCTATATGTTAATATACACACTGGAGTCCTTGAAAACATTGAATGTTTGGGGTAATCTCCTCAGAGGGTAAAGGTCCTGATCACATTATAGCCCTAGGACAGGACTTCTCTGAAGGACATTTCATGAGGCTAAGGGATTTGGAAAGCTCTAAGTGTTGTCCGAGAAATTCAAGGGCAGAGGAATTTAGGGACAGACATACGACATGAAGAAGATCCTGTCAGGGCCGAGGATGTAGTTCAGTTGGTAGAGTGCTTGCTTAAATGCTCAAAGCCTCAGGTTCCACCCCTGGGTGTGGTGGTACATACCTGTACTCCCAGCACCCCAGAGATGGAAGCAGGAAAATAGGATGCTCAACGTTATTCTTGGCTACGTGAGGAATTCAAAGTTAGCTTGGGATACGTGAGAGAAAATAATATCAAGTAAAATAGAACCAGCAGTGGGAGCGAGATTAAGAGTGAGAACAAAGAGCGTAGTTTAATCCTGCAAGAGGGCACGTCAGCCGGCTGAGGGCCTGTTCGTTTCACCAGAGAAAAACATTCACATCCATTATCCCGAAGGAAAGTTTTCTCTACCAACAAAGTGCTTCATGATTTCACCTGGGATGCAAAAAGGGAAGCCCAGCCCAGCTCATTATGAACCTTTCTCTTTCTCCATAGGAACTTCACGCTTTTCCACCATCCAATGTACGGAAATTGCTACACGTTCAACAACAGAGAAAACGCCACCATCCTCAGCACCTCTATGGGAGGCAGTGAATACGGTAAGGAAGCCTGAGTGGAGGGGACCCTGGGACTCTGGAGGCAGTGCAGGTGGAACTCCAAATGGGACGCTTGAGCTTCAAGTCCCCTCCACCCGACTCTAAAGCGAAGACATACTTTTCCTCTCCCAGTGCATACATGAGCATCCGTGCTCATTCTTTTCTTCCCAGTGGGCGTGTTTTCCTTTCTGATGTCTCCATCTTTGAGAGAGCTACAGGGACACTACTGGGCTTCCTTTAGCTGACAAACCACTTGGGTTTAAGCTCGTTGCTGGGGTGACTAATACTGGGCAGGTGGCGTCTAAACAGAGCTAAACCCAGATGGGCTGAATAGGAGGTTAGGCAGGCAGACACACCTTTGGTTTAGATAAGATGACAGATTCTGGAGCCAAACCCCAGCTCTGCCTCTCACTGCGTGACCTTGGTTACTGCCCTTCACCTATAACATGAGAACAATAACAGTAGAGCTCATAAATGTTATTCAGAGCACTTAGAATAAGATCTGGAACACACTCAAACTACCAGACCAAAATACCACAGTTTGGGTGGCATCAACAATAGACATTAACTTTTCACAATGCTGAAGGCTGGAAGTTCAAGATCAAAGTACTGGCACTTGCAGACTCAGATAAGACTCCTCTTCTTGGTTGCAAGTAGCTGTCTTCTACATGGCCTTTGTCTCAAGAGGGTGCTGTTATGTCTCTCCTTTTTATAAAAATACCAGTCCTATCAGATTAGAGACATGCTTAAGACCTTATTGAGCCTTCATCTCCAAATGCCTTCACACTGGAGGCTGGCACTATACTCTGTGAATCTGGTCTGGTGAAGGTACACACTCCAGCCACACACATACAATCATCACTGATATCACTTGCCCACACCACAACTGTTTATAACTTTTGCCACATCTACTTTAAAGGGAAGATAAGAACATGGCAAACTGGCTTGGTTTCCTCACAAAAGGAGCTCTCCCACACCTTTTCTAGGGTGCTGAAGATCTAACAAAGTGCTTTGCCCAGCATGTACCACTAGCCCTTCTTTATTTTGAGATAGGGTCTCACTAGAAAATCCAGGATGACCCCAAACTTGTGAGCTTCCTACCACAGCCTGCTGAGTACCAAGAGTATAGGCATGCACCACCATGCCCAGCCAAAGGGAATTCTTGAAAAGTTCAATGTAAATAGAACTAAATTTGTGACATGGATATTCTCTTGTTAGGAATAGTCAAGCTCTGTTATAGAGGATATCTACATTCAGAATCCTGGCTTTCAGAACTCTGAAATCTGTGTTCTTTACATGAGGAGTTCTGTCCCAGAATGCACACTGCTGTGGCGAGGGGCTGACTGGGAACTAAGTGAAGAAGGCCAGAGTTCTGGCTCTGCTGTGTAGAAGCCAAGTGGCTTCAGTACACCACACTTTCCTCTGGGCTCAGTCCCCTTATTAACAAATAGAAAGGGTTAGAATATCTCTAAAGTTCACAATTTTTAATTCACACAGATTCTATCCATTCATTCGTTTGCCAAACATTCACTATCTACTACCTGCTGCCCTCACTTTGAGGATCTGGGGGTAGGGAATGAGAGATGCCATTCCTGTCTTTAGGGAACTTGCATTCCCATGGAAAGAGACAGTAGGGAAATAAATAAGCATGTAGAGACACGATTTAATCACATTACTAATGAGAGGTAGGAGACGGAGAGAGCAGAAAGGGGAAAGACAGAGTGTCAGGGCTCAGACAGAGCTTGAGCTGGAAAGGGGGCTCAGAAAGACCTTATTGACGGGCGCTTGGGAGGCCCATGTTCACGTTCACAGGAGAATCTGAGTGCTAGAGAAGAAAATGAATCCAATGTATTCTAGAGAGATAAATAAGGTGTATTAGTTACTGTCCTGCTGTTGTGAGAAAACAACATGACCAAGGCAATGTATGCAAGCATTTAATTGGGCTCACAGGTCCACTGGGTTAGAGTCCAGGGTGATGGAGCAAAGACAAGGTGGCTGTAGCAGCTGGGAGCTCAAGAGGCAGAGAGCACACTGGGAATGGCAGGAAGTGTCTGAAGCCTCAGAGCTTACTCCTGTGACATATCCTCCAAGGCAATATCCCCTAATCCTTCTCAAACAGTTCCACCAACTGGGGGCCAAGAATTCAACATATGCATCTACAGGGATATTCTTATTCAAACTACTATATAAGAGCAGTGTTCTTGGAGTTGATTCAGAAAGGGAGAGAATAGGATAAATTGGGGATAAAGCCAGACAGAGCTAGATCTTCATAGCATTGATGGTAACAGGCAGAGAGAATCAGTGGCATTCCCCTATATCGAGAGAGATTTTACTGAAGGGCTTTGGGCAGTGATCTGACATGATTTCCAATTTTTAAAGTCCCACCCGGCAACTGGGTACAGAATATACTCTGCACAGAGAACAAGAGCAGGGGAAAGAGAGAAGTTAAACCAACAACCAGATACACAGTTACGTGTTATCTCTTTCCCAGCTCCACTCTGTAAACAGCCACAGCACTGACGGTTCCTTTAGATGCTCAGTAAAACCTCCTTTATCAACAACTTCACAGATTTACATGTCTCAGCCAGTTCCTTCATATTTAGCAGGAATCTAGTCTTAGCCAGCGCTGTCACTGTGATAATGTGTTCGAATCACTACTTTGAACTTGCAATAAGCAGATCAAACACAAGTTCTCCTGTCCTAGAGGTTCCAGTCTGGTATTTACCTACCTTTTACTTTCTGGGAGTCCTTGGGTCTTAGAACCCCCAGGGACTGTTTTGCTAGCCTTTGACTACAGCAAACTGCTCTGTTTCTCAGGACTGCAAGTCATCTTATACATCAATGAAGATGAATACAACCCCTTCCTGGTGTCATCCACTGGAGCCAAGGTGCTCATCCATCAGCAGAATGAATATCCCTTCATTGAAGATGTGGGGACAGAGATCGAGACAGCAATGTCCACCTCCATAGGGATGCACCTGGTAAGAGGGTCTTCATTGGCTTATGTTTAGAAAGAGGACATTTTTTTTTTTTTTTGAATGATGGCTATGGTACAACTAATAAAAAAGGATGCTGTTTTCCAAGGGAGCATAGATCTATGCTTCCCAATGGCTACCCCAGTGGTCATTTGAAGAGTCACATTCAAGTTTGTGTTTGTACAGGATGCCATCTGAGGAAATAACCCGAAAAACTCCCTTGTTAAAAAGAAAACAAAACACCAGTGTTTCTGGAACTAAAGCATCAGATACCCGCTATAGATATCTCGGTCATGTAAAGCAGATATCATCCTTCTAGGATGCTCACAGGCACATGGTGGGGGGGGGGGCAATGAAACACACCCACTTAAAGTTACTGAGGTCTGTTTAGTCCGTCACACTTTAGCAATTTCACTTCATCTACCAAGAACTCTTTCTACCCTCAAATCTTTAATTGTCTGTAACCTAAGGGTGTACCCACACCCACATCATATCAAAAGCATTCACAGGCCCCAGACTCCAACTAACATGGTTTATTAGTTCACTCTTAATCTTTACCGCTCTGAAGGCATTATATCCATTGTGTTTGTCTTACATTCCTCCATAGTGGAGGGTTTTTTTTTTTAATCCATGTGTGGTAGAAAAACTAGATAAACCATTTCTGTATAGACTATTGCTTATATCTTTATTGGCATCTGTGTTTAACGTCTCACTGTAAACTCCCAGCCATTGCACCACACAAAATTAATCTCCACAGCAGTGGTTTTCAAAACATAAGCTGTGAGGCTCAGATTTTCTAAACTAGAATCTCTAAAAGATTTGTCAAGATTCAAAATCTTGTGATGGTCACAACAGTCAATATTGCCAGGAAATGTGACCTAGAATCTTAAGCGATTCTCACTCAGAGGTTATGAGGTGAAGTGGATATTCAAGGCTTGATCTAACCTCCATTATGTAGTCATTCAATGGTTATTTTTTACATGCTTCATCAATGCTAGGTCCAGCAGAGGAAATCAATAGTGAGAAAATGACAAATTATAATGAGTATGTGTTATGAGGAGAAATAAGGCTGGATAACTAACCCTAGTACCTAAGAAGCCACGGCTGAAGAGTTCCAGGCCTGCCTGGGCCACATGGAAAGACATTACCTCATAAAGCAAAACAGGAGGTAGGTGATAGTAGAACTTCATAAGAGCATATCATGGGTGTCTTTGTCAGCTTTCTGGTTAAAAGCCTAAAGTTGGATTATTTATAAAGGAGAGACTTCCATTTGGGTTGTAATTTGGGGCTAGAAAGTCCAGCATGGCTGAGTTTTCTGCTCCACCTGTAGAAAATCAAAGCCACATAGCAGGCCCGTCAGCCAGAGGTGTGATTGGTGACCATGTAGAGCAACAACAGAAAGACGGGATTACTAAGGCATCAGTAGGGAATCACTAAGAGCAAGTCCAAACAAACTAGACTTCATTTTTTATTTTCATGTTTATTTGTCTGCTTATTATTTATTGTTGATAGGCATGTTAAGCTGATAGACTCAGTTAGGGAATTGGTCAACAGACTATTTTTTAATTTTTTTAAGGCCCATGTGACAACATTTCCAAGTCTCTGACTATCAAAAGGTGAACCCAACCTTTAAGAGAAGACAAAAATCAACATGCCTGTGCTGGGCAGGCAGCTTGCTGGTAGAGCATTTGCAGCTAGTGCACATTTGCCTGTTGCTGAGTTCTAGCAACACACACACACACACACACACACACACACACACACACACACACACACACACACACACAATTGATCAATTGTTGACTGACCCTTTGATCAACATACATCTGCAACATATGGCTTGTGTCTGGGAAGCAAAACCCTGTCTGTCTTGTACCTAGTCTCAGATCTTGTAACATAATATATTCCCAGTAATTACTGAGTGGATGAAAAGATGGATGGATGGATGAACGGATGGATGGACGGACAGATGGATGGATGGCCAAATGAAAGCTATTGGAAAAGCTTCCTAAATGATTAATTCTTGAAGAATAAATTCCTGACAAATGAAATCAAAAGGCTAGTCCAAATAGAAAACACAACAGCTATAAAAGGGCCTTGGGTAGATTGTTAAGCCACATCATAACTTGTTGAACCTTGAAAGCTGGATACAGTGACACATGCCTGTGATTCTAGCATTCAAGAGGCTGCAATGGGAGGCTCAGGAGTTTGAGGCCAGCCTGGCCTACATAGTGAGGATTTGTTTTAAAAATACCATTTTGATTAAAGTCCAACACTATGCTGGAGGCAGCACATTAGTAATGATAGATTAGGGCAATGACTGTGAAGGTGAGCAGGAGTGAGACATTGAGATCATGTAGGAGCAGTGAGTGGGGCTTGTCAATCAATTCTATCCAGAAAAGCTACATGGATATTGGGCTCCTGGCTGACCTGTGGGGTGGGTCAGTGTCAGGCTCAGAATTAGGGAATACAAGAGAAAGGGTGTTGGCGATGACCACTTCACTTCAGGACTTGCCCAATTTGCTGTGTCTTGAGGGCAAGAACCAATTAAACTGAAATGTCCAGTAAGTGGAATGCCTTGAACTCGGAGCTCAGAAGAAAGTCTGGAAGATATTTTCAGATTTGGAAATAAGTGCCATCACCCAAGACCTGAAACAGACTCTTAACACAAGTTGTGTAGGAGCTGAACAGAAAGAGAATAGAGAGGCGGAGGAGCAGAAGCCAGGAGGAGTCTGAGGAGTCTGCCCCAGATAACTGGGAGGGAGGGAACCTTGAGAAGGTGTGCCAAGTGTACTTGAAAGATCAAGCAAGATGAAATACGGAAGGAACTCTCTGAGTTTGGGGACCAAGAGGGCACTGGCAGTCTTTGCCAAGACAGCCTTCGGTGGAAGGAAGGACAGAAACTAAGGCACAATAGCTTGGGTAGTGAGTGGGAGTTGAGGACGTGAACAAGGGTGCACCATTCACTCCTGGAGGGCAGGAGTGAGTCATGGAGCAGAGAGACTCTGCACTGTACTGTAAACCCCACAATATTCCTTTACCTTCAAGTGTGCCCATAAGTTCTATTCACAAGGATATGTATCTCAGTAATTTAGGACTCGGGGGTTGACTTTGCACTTATATAATCTCCACACCTTGGTTAGCTCATCTGTATAATGGTGATGAACATGTTGCTTGGTGGCTGGTGAGAGTTCAGAGAGTTAATGTCTGCTAGGCATTGCGTTATAAGCTCTACATGCTTGGCGTATAACAAGTGCTCAGAAAAAAAAAATGCACTAGCCTTCCTGTACATGCTTTAAAGACAGAGATGTGGCCAAGTAGCACAGTGAATGCCTGTAATCCCTGCACTTGGGAGGTGGAAGCAGTCACAGATTTGAGGCCAGCCTGGAACACATGTCAAGACTTGACTGAGGGGCAGCAAAGGTGTTAAGGAAGGTTAATCTTTCCTTTTTAAATAATCCTTTCTTTTATAAGGTATATAAGTAATACACACACAATAGATATCTATATTACTATATAGCAAAATGCTATGGTATCATATAAAAATAGTAATTGCACACATACAAAATATGCTAATTACTTGCTGTATGTATTGAAAACAACTTCCCTGGTTTGTGCTTCCCTTTGAGTTTCTGACAGTAGTTTTCAGTAAAAAGCACAAAGTGCTGCACAGTACTGACATTTTTCCTCTCTTGTCAGTGTGTTTCCTGAGCGTTTCCCTCTTTGAGATCAGATATTGAAGTGAATTTTCTTCCAATTATTTTACCACTTCATGTAATACTTTAGCCAGTTTGATATCTTTCCTGCAGGATATAAAGTAGAGACTAAGTATATTCCTTCCTCTAAATCTTTTTTTAAAATATCTTAACTTCTTAGTTTGAGCAATTTGTTTTCACCATTAATTATGAGTATAAATTGTTTTGTGACACAGAGAGAGACACACAACCGTTTATAACATTACCACAAAGTGCAGACTTAAATAGCCTGTTTCAATCATTTTCTCATTGTTCTGACTAAAGATAAAATCAGTCTAAGGAATGAAGGGTCTAATTGGGCCTCACAGTTTGAGGAGATGTGAGCCCCAGCTTGAGGTGACACTGCGTCCAGTCAGGAAGGAGAGAGAGACTGGTGTTCAGCTAGCTTTTATGTTTCCTTTATTCAGTCTGGGACCCCAGCCTGTGGGATGGTGCTGCAGCCACACACATTCTAGGTGGGTTTTCTCTCTCCAGCTAAACCTCTTAAGAAACACCTTTGTGTGTATGTGTGTGTGTGTGTGTGTGTGTGTGTGTGTGTGTGTGTGTGTGTGTATATATATATATATATATATATATATATATATATATATATATGCAGAGATGTGTCTTCTAGGCAAGTTAATGGTTAAAATTAAGCATCATGCTACCCAGAGTGGTATGCAAGAAAAATTATTTTCTTATTTTTAAATTTTATTTTTAAAATGAAACTTTCCTGAGTCTACTGCCCTGTAGTCTGTTTTTATTTCCTCAGAATTCAAAACATATCCCCAGCATTGTTCCACAGCAATGGATAGCCCTCTAGTTTCAATGACAGCACACAATTTTGTTGTATAAATGTAGACATCATCTGATATTCTATGCAAGTTCCTATTATATACAGTTGTCCTTTGGTATTGAAAGGAAATTAATGCTAAGACTCTTTACTGATACCAAAGTCCACAGCTGCTAAAGTTCTTTATTAAAAAGATGGCACCGCATTTGCATACATTTCCCTATGTTCCTTCAATCATGTCTAGATTACTATTAATATCCAATACCAGATAAATGCTGTGTAAGTCATTTAAAATCTATAGATATTTATTATAAATGCATTGTCTTAGTTGGGATTTCTATTGCTGGGATAAAACAATATGGCCAAATCAACTTGGGGAAGGAAGGGTTTGTTTCATCTTTCATCTTGTAGTCCATCATCCAAGGAAGTCAGGGCAGGAACCTGGAGGTAGGAGCTGATGTAGAAATCGCGGAAAGTATTAATTACTGTTTCGATTTGCTTTCTCTTATGGCTTATTCATCCTGCTTTCTCAAGCACCCAGGATCACCTGCCCAAAGGTGGCAACACCCACAATGGGCTGGGCCTTCCCATCTCAATCGCCAATCAATAAAATAAACCATAGACTTGCCTTTAGGTCAAACTTATGGGACGTTTTCCCAATTAAAAGTTTCTCTTCACGGATACATTTCTAGCTGTGTCAAGCTGACACAGAACTAACCACCACATGCATTTCCCCAAACATTTTCTGTTCACAATTGGTTGAATCCTTTGGTCCCTGTACAGAATGAGATAGCATTTGTGTAGTGTCACACACCCTATACATATGAATACTACATAAATACTATGCACGTATACTGTGTTGTTTAAAGAATAATGATAAAAAAGATCAACAATGCAATAGTGTAGTGACACAGTTTATTATTTTATTTTTAAAGATGTATTTTGTTTACTTGTGTGTATGCCCATGTACAGGTACCTATGGAGGCCAGAAGGTGTCAGATCCTTTGGAACTAGAGTTACAGGCATTGTAAACTACCCAACATAGATGCTTGGATCCGAACTCAGGTCTTACCACTATGAGCTCTTAACCACTGAGCCATCTCTTCAATCCCAAGATAAAGTTTTAAAACATATCTTCAACCTATAATTGGTTGATACTGTAGAGTTGAAGGGCCAACTGTTTAGCTTATTTATTTATTTTCAGTACTGGCAATCACACTCAGAACGTATACTGGGCAAGTTCTCTAGCAGTAACCTACATCCCCATGTCTTTATTATTATTATCATTATTATATTTGTTTTGAGACAAGGTCTCATTATGTAGTCCAGTCCAGGCTTGAACCACCACCCTCCTGCCTCAGCATACTAAGTTCCCTGGATGCAGGCAGTATCACATCCAGGCCAGTTGTGTACTTTGAGGTTACAAATTCAGTGTCTGTCTTCTCTGTAATCAAAGGCCTTTTGTTACTATAGGAAGACCTGTCTGCTGGGTTGAAATGAATCAAGAGGGAGGTGGAATTTTCAAAGTAAATTGAGGCCAGTGAAGGAATGTATTGCGGGCTAGGCTGATGCATTTAGTCTTGCCTCATCAGGCTGTGAGAACATTGATGAGATGAGATCTGTAATTAGATGGATGAGTGGGGGGAGGCATAGAAGAACAAATTGGTGACTTTCAATAATCCCATTGAGGAACGACATCAATCAGATCAGATGGGGAAGAAGAATGACTAGGATCCAGTTGGTTCAAAAATGTTTTTCTGCATCTTCTGATGACTGAATGGAATGAAGGAGAAGTTTCTAGAATGAAGCTTGTGTTTCCAGCTTTAACAGCTGGGTAAATTAGGATATCACCAAAGAAGATAAGGTTTGGGGTGAGTAGGGCAGACTCTGAGCTCAGATTTAGACAGTATCACTTAGCTTTTTCTCTGCATGCACCATCTTTAAATTAGTGGCTTCAAACAATCACCAAGTATTAGATCAGTCTGTGGGGCAGACAGTGCACTGGGTTCATCTTGGAAGTTTCTCTGATCTAGACAAGACTATGTTGATCTAGACCAATGCTGCCTATGGCGTGTTAGGTCAGCCAGGCCTCCTCCTGTCTCCTCCCTGTGGCCTCATCTCACCAGCTGACTGGCTTGGACATGTTCACATGGTGACACAGGCTCCAAGGTCAGCAAGAGAAAGCTAGTTCTGATGTGCAAGCACTTTTCAAGTATCTACTTGTATCAGAGGCTTCTTTATAACCCATCTGCCAAAGTGAGTCATGTGACCTACCCAGATCCAACTGGTGGAAAGCAAACTTCATTTCCGTATGCGTTGGTAGGATTTGACTAAGTTTTGCAAGCTCCCATGGATAGAGTACTTTTAAGGTATTTGTGGACCACCTGGATGGAGATTGCCAGGGGTCAACTAGGTCTCAGCACAAAGGTTTTGTCTAGAAGTCAGCTTGAGGGACACTAGACCCTTGTACTGCTGCTGTGCTAGGAGAGGGTGTGTCACGTATAGACTGTGCATGTTCTCTACTAACTAAAACTGGCCTTCATGGAGAAGTTCTGTGCTAAGCACTTTCTTAGTGTTAGGTTCAGTGAGTCCTCATAACAGTAAGCAGAGGCAGAGAAGAAAGAGGAACTCTGGACTGGAACCTGGCTCTTTCTCTCAGCAGCCATATGTGAGACTATCACTACAATATTTTTCCTTTTCTGGCAAAAGTCCAAGTGTGTGTGTGTGTGTGTGTGTGTGTGTGTGTGTGTGTGTGTGTGTGTGTGTGTGTGTGTGTGTATTTTTAAGACAGGGTTTCTTTGTGTAGCTCAATCTCGTGTACTTCTGACCCTCCTTCTCTATCCCTCGAGTGGATACTCTGTCATTTCTGGCTTATGTGTTGCTGGGGATGGAAGCCCAAGCTTTGTGCAAGCTCTCTATTATTATCAGAACTAAGCTCTCTATTACCGGAACTAACCCTCACGTCTCCCCCAGTATTTGTTTTGTTTTGTTATCCAGACAGGGTTTTTCTGTGTAGCCCTGGTTATCTTAGAACTCACTCTGTAGACCAGGCTGGCCTTGACCTCACAGAGATCCACCTGCCTCTGCCTCCTAAGTTCTGGGATTAAAGAAAGGCATATACCAGCACCATCTTGCAAGTGTTACACTTTTAAAGGGAGAGCAATCTCAGATCACATTTCCCATCACAGAACAGAGCTTGGCACCATACAAAACCCTTCATTAAAGTAAAAATAAGTAAATAACAACTCAGTTTTCAACAAAAGTTCCATAGCTAGGAAGGCTACAACTTGACTCACCAGATAGGAAGACACACATCTGTAACTCTAACACTCAAAGAGCCAAAGCAGGAGGGTTACAAGTTCTAGGTCATCCTGTCACCAAACTCAGAGTAGGGGACAGGAAGGCAGGAGTTCCCTATTGACAACCCCATTTCTCTAGTTGGGAATTTTCACACTGCAGCAGGCTTACTGCTTTCCCTCCCCAGCAACCTGTGCAATGCCTTATGAGGAAGGTGGCCCTCTTCATTCTCAGAGAAGGGCTTGAGCATGCTCTTACCATGCTTGTTTTATTAGAAAGCCAATATCTTTGGCTGTTCAATGCACTAACTTGATATCTTTCCCACTTTTCTCGCTGCTGTGACAAAATGCCCGTGAAAGCAATGAAGGGTAAAGGGTTTGTTTTGTCTCCCAGTTTGAGGATGCAGCTCATCATGGTGAGGCAAGAAATGGCAGCAACAGCACCTGGTCACATTTTATCCTGTCAGGAGACACAGAGATGAGGCTAGTCAACAGTGTGGCTGTATTCAGGGCGGTCTTTTCTCCTCAGTTAAACATTTCTGAAAAGATCCTCACACATGTTCCCAGAGATGTGTTTTCTAGATGATTCAAAATACTATCAGGCTGACTATCAAAATTATCTACACCTTACGGTGAAAGACTTACTGTAAGCATACCGTACGTTGTTCTCAGAAAATACCTAAGCTGAGGGAAGCCGTTCAATCCGAGGCAGCGCTGCTGGGGTCTGAATTCAGACTTGTTCCACTTTCATGCCCTGCCCCATATCTGGTCGCATCGATGGTGAGTCTCTCTGGGCAGTGTAGGAATGATTGGCCATTGGCCATAATGTAGTTGCTGCAAAAGGGACCCTTTAGGAGGGCTCAGGTTCCTACCACTTTGGTGTATGGTCCAATGAGATGGTCAGGGTTAGCTTCTGTGAGCAGCCTATGGTACCACCTCAGTTACATCCTCTGGAGCTGGGTAAGTGACAGCATTGTAGTAGGAGGTTTCTGGCTCAGACTTTCAGGCCTAGCCTCAAGGTTTAGACTCACAGACCCACAGACCCACAGGGACACACAGATGCTTACAATAGTTTTAGGCTGATCGGCCCAAGGCCCAGGCATATAACTTGCTAACTCTTTACCTTTAATCTAACCCATGACTCTTATCCTGTTCAGCCATGTGGCTTGATACCTTTTCTCAGAGCAACATAGTTGTCCTCTGCATCCTCTGGCTTCTCTCTGGCATTCTGCTCTGTTCTGCCTGTTCCTAGAGTCTTCTTAGTCTGGTAGCCCTGCTCACACTTCCTGTCTGCCTTTGGTCAGTCAGCGCTTTTTATTAAACTCATAGGCAGGGGCAATTATTTACAATGAAACAACATAATCCCCCTACACAGCATCCCTTCTGTAATAGGGAAAACCTTTCATTCCCCAAAGTCTCACCCTGAAATGTACATAGTGGAACCCAATTGTAGTATTGCTCTGGGTGAGCTAGACGTTTTCTTACTGTTCAACCCTCTGTAGTGGCCCTGAGACAGGATATAGGTGTTGCACAGTTTTGACACAGGAAACAGGAGACACAGTTCCACCATGCACAGCCTGAGTTCTTTTTAGAGACCTTTGCCTGGGTGAAGCCAGGAGCTTGACTTTGGCCTCAGAATGGAATCTCAGAATCAGTCCCTATGAATCAGAATGGGAAGTATGGCAGGGATGGAAAGCATCCTGCAGAGTCTTTCCAGTTGATTCCTGAAGGAAAGACCTTCACCTATCAGGAGTGAGTGAGGAGAAAGCCCTGAACCACCCAAGGCTCCTGTGGGAACAAGCTCCATTGCAAATAAAGACCAGTGGCTCCTGAGATATCATTTGGAGTTTATGATGTATGCTTTCTGAGTACCTGTGGACTGCCAGAGTCCCAGCCACCTTTGCTGACCTGACTTGGCTTACTTAAGCACACAGAACCCCTCCCTCCTTCACCTGGGTGCCGGATGGTGTTCTGGCTGCAGCAGCAAGTAAGTAGAGTCTGTGGCAGATTCTGGCTCTCTAGACATGTCAGCAGGATCGTGGGCCCCAAGATTCCTAGAGAGTTTGCAGCTCAGAACAGTCCACAGGGTTTAGAGGGTGACAGGGAATAGAGGTGTCCTTGGGGAGAACTACAATTTGACTTCTCTGAATCTTATTTCCAAGCCCAGCCTTTGGCAGACACTAGAATAGAATCTTTAAGTGGATTTGCCACTCAGCTTTAAGGCCATTGATTCTGCACTGACTGGAAAGAAGGTCATTTGTTATTATTGATATTAATGAAAAGAACAGGTTAGACAACAAAGTTATGTCTGGCTTATCTGTCTGTCTGTCTGCCCATCAGGGTGAAACAGCTACTTTCCTCTTTGCTTGATTCTGTTGCAGGGTTTCAAAGTGAGTGTGGCCAATTGCCCTTCAGGAACTTGCAGTTAATCAAGGGAGACTAATGGGTCAGCAGATGAATTACAAAACAAACAGAGTCAGTATCCTTCCCACATGCTTCTGTTTCTATCTTTGTTTGCTTGATTATCATCTTTTCATTTAGAGACACGCCATCCTGTGCCTCTTAAGCCCTGGTCTACAACAACAACGTTCATGGGTGTATGGGTGCACATATGCATTCCCACATGTAAGCAAACCGCAGACCCTCACTCTATGCCGGCTATGATTTCTGTTTTGATTTTGCTCTTCTTCAGAGATGTTATCTGTCCCCATCCTTAGCTCATTAGTTAGTGTTTGTTTGTTTTTTCTTTGACATACAGTAAGCTGGAGGCACATCTGGTGAGTTGTCTTTCCTCTTCAATCAGGCTGTTACTCTGCTTTCCTTGACTCTTCTAAGAAACTCAACATCCAGAACCAGAAGGAAAGGAAATGGGCCCTGCTGAAGGAATTGGAACCTTGGGCATCTCACACCCCACATTTCTTTCTAACCTTCCAGCTGTGACCCCCCAGCAGATAAATAGATGGCTCACTACCATTCAGGAAGCTGAATTTATTGTTTCCAGAGATCTTTCTTCCTGACCCCTATGTTGGGAATTGAACTCACACAGGCTAGATAAGAGCTCTAACACTGAGCTATACTCCCAGCCCCAAAGATTTCTCTCTTTTGCCAGGCTCCAGGCACAATGACCTCCTCACATACATACTTAAATCTTTGCTGCTCCCTCTGCCTGGCACCCTCTCTCAAGTTCTTCACAAGGTCATCTCCCCTTTACTACTTTATATTGAGTCGACAGAAAAAGGTGCTTTGTGAAGACATGAAGAGAAAGCTTGTAATGTGGTCTTTGGTCTCAGTATGTTGCTGTGACAAAGCAAACAGACATATAAAAACTCGCCTTGAGCAGAAGCTGTTAGTGGAAGAAAGGCCTTACTTGACTCATAGCTCCAAGCTATAGCCCATCATTTCAGAGACGTGGTGGGAACTCAAGCAGTAGTCACATCACTGATGTCAAAACCGGAGAGAAACAAACGCATCCATGCTGTCTGCTTGCTTGCTACTCAGCTATCCCTCTCTCCATCTCTACTCTTATACAGTCCAAGGGCCCTAAGCAGGCAATGGTGCCACCTACATTCAGGGTAGGTATCCTACTTCAGGCAATAATCAAGACTCCACCCTCCCACGCTCACACCCACAGACTGGCCTGATAAAGATAATTTTTCTTTCCGTTTTCTTCCCTGGTAATGTTAAGTTGTGGCTAGTTGATATTTTAAACTAATCATTGTAGGCCATAAAAGAGTGTACCAAGACGTAAAGCAGAGAGACAGTGTACTGAAATACCTTGCAGAAGTGGAGTAATGTCACAGAGAGGGCCCGGACCACTCACAAGGGGTAAAGGTTCTTTTATAGCAATTAAGTGGGAAGGTATTTCATTTTACCATTGTAAGGCTCCTGGGTAGGCCCATACCTGTGAGGGAGGGTAGGCCCACATCTGTGAGGGAGGGTAGGCCCACATCTGTGGGGAGGGTAGGCCCACATCTGTGGGGAGGGTAGGCCCACATCTGTGGGGAGGGTAGGCCCACATCTGTGGGGAGGGTAGGCCCACATCTGTGGGGAGGGTAGGCCCACACCTGTGAGGGAGGGTAGGCCCACACCTGTGGGGAGGGTAGGCCCACATCTGTGGGGAGGGTAGGCCCACATCTGTGAGGACAAACAACTCTTCTTTATTTTGTTGATATGTTTTCCAGTTTTCCTGGAGCCTGGACCTGGTAAGGCATATGAGTTATTAGAGATTAGGCACTAGATGTCTATGTGAGAGATCAGGATCCAAATGACCAAATCATTAAAGTGTATGGATTTTGGTCTTTGTTTGGTCTTCATTTTGGTCTTTGTTTCTACACAAAGGGCCCTTTCTCAGCGATGCCTTCCTAATCTCTCTGGAAAACTGATTATTTCATCCTCCTAAGCCAGTCTCCTTGAGCATTATCCAAAATTAATTTCATTAAAAGAAATCTGTGTGTGTGTGTGTGTGTTCAAGTGCATGCATGTTTGCACTGATGTATATGCCACAAGACATATGTAGATATGAGGTCAAAGGCACGTCATAGATTTGGCACATCTCAGGCTAGCTGAGCCATAAGCTTGCAGGGAGTCTTCTGTCTACCTCCCATTTCTCTGTCACGTTGCTATAATAGCAGACACAGAATATATGGTGACCAGCTTTATGTGGGTTCTGGGGATTTAAACTCAGGTCCTCACACATGTGCCAAACACTTTCCCACTGAGCCATCACCCAGCCCCATCCCATTGATTGACGAATAAGCTAATAAGGCAAGGTGCTTTATTGGCGACCTAGCTGTATACCCTTCCGGAGTACATGCTCAGTGAGAGCAGGGCACTTGTCAATCTTTCTCATTATGTATTTCACAGTGTCTTTGATGACACCAGGCACTAATAGATACTTGGTAAACTTAGGTGGGCGTCAGAGGGGTCCTCCCAGCAGATCCCTAGGAAGGCATGGATGACTGTGTGTGCTCTTGTACTTGCAGACAGAATCCTTCAAGCTGAGTGAACCTTACAGCCAGTGCACAGAGGACGGCAGTGATGTGCCCATCACAAATATATACAACACGGCCTACTCCCTCCAGGTATGGCGTGGCAGGGCCCTCATCTCTGGGTCATGGCCTAGATCCAAAAGATGAAGTTATATCTAGGCTGACGTGTGCCTGGGATCAGGAAGTAGGGTGAGGATATCTGGGGCTGGTCCAAAGACCTCAAGTACAAATAATGCCAGCTGATTCCGGTCTTCTTTGGTCCTCTGTAACCAGAGCTTAATTGACTCACTGAGGTTTATGTGGAACACAATGTACAGGGCAGACAGGTCTACTTACTAAATGGCAAAGGATAGACAGAAGGCAAACCTTCAGCGGGAGATGCTTCCTGAGGGGTCAAAAGTCTGGCTTCCAGAGACTCTTGTGTCCTATGACTTGGGCAAGTTGTATCCCCTTGAAGTCATAGAGTTATGCTGGATCAGGGTGAGCTAACTGACGGCTCCTGCACTCCTCCAGGTAACACACTAATTGTGCTAGCCAGAATGGCATTAAGAATTCAGAAAATGCCACAAGAAATTATTTCTAACTTCTCCTGAAAAAATAATAACAACAGAAACAAATGATCTGGGCTCTGGGAACCCATATCCCAGCAGGACAAACCACAGGAGCCACCATATTAAACAAGCTATAGAGTGACTAGTATCAACAGATCTGACCCCCACAGCATATGACCCCTGGCCCTGTAGACATTGCAGTTTTCAATACTTTAGGGCAATGAGTGGTGGGCTGTTACACCCCTCATTAGGCTGGAACTCTGAAGTTGACCTCCTATTGGGATGTTAGATAACATCTTGGCAGAAGACCAGGGGGCGGCTCAGGCAGCAAAGCATGAGGACATGGGTTCAGACTCTCGGAACCCACATGAAAAGCCAAGCATGTGCTTGGAACCCTAGCAATGGCAAGATGGGGAGTAGAGATGAGTGGGTCTCTAGAAGCGCACAGTCAGCTAACCTGGTCTACATGTAAGTGCTGACACCTAGGTGAAAGGGGAAACTGAGGCAACTTCCAAAAAACAGTGAGAAATGCGGTCCTAATAATCCAATCCTCAATTTTAATCCTCCACACAGGCTCCCTCAGAATTATGACTACAATACCCAAAAGGCTTCTAGTGTAGGATAAGGGCTTCAAAGCCAAGCTATTCAGGTTTAAATCTCAGTCTTTCTTTCTTTCTTTCTTTCTTTCTTTCTTTCTTTCTTTCTTTCTTTCTTTCTTTCTTTCTCTCTCTCTCTCTCTCTCTCTCTCTCTCTTTCTCTCTTTCTTTCTTTCTTTCTTTCTTTCTCTCTCTCTCTCTCTTTCTTTCTTTCTTTCTTTCTTTCTTTCTTTCTTTCTTTCTTTCTTTCTTTCTTTCTTTCTTTCTTTCTTTCTTTCTTTCTTTCTTTCTTTCTTTCTTTCTTTCTTTCTTTCTCAAGACCGAGTCCTATTTTGTATCCCAAGATGGCCTTGAATTTCCTAAATTGCCATGTTCCTGCCTCTGCTTTCTGAGTGCTGATATTATAGGTGTGTGTACCACCACACATGGGCCAAATGTCAGCTCTGATATCCATCTTCTGTGTGAACTCAGGCAAATTACTCAAATTACAGCTGTGTCTTTTTTTGTCTCTGAACTAAGTACAATATTATTCCACAAGACTGTGGTGAGCATGAAATACATGAATATATTAAAAATATTTGTCCTCAGTAACTTATCACTAAACATCACCCAGGGCATCTTTCTAATGAATTCAACTTTGGGGGTGTAGAGTCCATTTGCATGTAGCATGAATTCTTGTAAACAGATGCTGTCAAGCTAACAGTTTCTCTTTGTGAGAAAAAGGTGTGTTTATATCACCTCTTGGCTCAGTTCTAGGGAAACTAGAGAATTCTGTGCTGGACTTCCTTAAAAAACAAAAAACCAAACAAGCAAAAAAAAAAAAAAAAAAGCCAAAAACAAAAAAACAAACAAACAAAAAACTTGATCTTAAAAAAAGTTTTTAACCATTTTGCTTTCTTTAATTTTATGTGTATGCAATATGACCAGCAGGATAGGAAAAGGCTTTGGAATGTAAGATATGCAGGCAGGGAGTTCGTGGCCTCCATCTGCAAGGAGGTTAAGAACATTCTTGGGTGTTCTCTTTCAGATCTGTCTTTATTCATGCTTCCAAACGAAGATGGTGGAAAAATGTGGCTGTGCCCAGTACAGCCAGCCTCTTCCTCCAGCAGCCAATTATTGCAACTACCAGCAACACCCCAACTGGAGTGAGTGATCCCACCTCCAGCTTGTACATCCCAGTGGGGGAACCAACTTGGCCCAGCAATGGGCTGCTTTGTGATCTTGTGAGCCCCTGTCCTGATTGCCCTTTGCCTGAAAAGGGTGTTAAAGAGCCTTTCTGTCACCAAGTCTGGCTTGGACTGAACTTTTCAAGTATGGACTAAATGCTATGTCCCAGCTTGTCCACACTGCCAACTCTAAAATGTACTATTGATAGTAACTTTGCAAAGAACCGAGATTCAGAAAGATTACATCATTTATCTGAGGACACACAGGCAAGAGGTCACAGAACTGGACCCAAGGGCTACCTAACCCCCAACTTAGGTCTTTGCTGAGACAGGCTTTCTCTGGTGCCCTTGGCTGTCCTGGAACTCTATTTGTAGACCAGGCTGACCTCAAACTTAGAGATCTGCCTGCCTCTGCCTCCTGAGTGCTGGGATTAAAGGCCTGTACCACCAAGCCCAGCTCCCAATTTGTACCTTTAACCAGAAAAAGATACCATTTCCCCATTTCCTGACTTCACAAACCAGCATTGATTCCCCCCCCACCACTACCAACAAACAAACAAGCAAAAAAAAAACCCAGTATTTGTAAAAGGTGCAGCAATAAATAACTAGCAGAAGACTGTGGGGCTCCACAGGTGACCCTAGAAAGGATGCTGTGCCCCCAAAGTTCATTCTATCTTATCTTCTACCCTGTCCTCCAGTGTATTGCTACTACCAGCTGTACCAGGCCTTTGTCCGAGAAGAGCTGGGCTGCCAATCAGTGTGCAAGCAATCCTGCAGGTGAGTAGATCTGAAGGGATAGGGCAGGCAGGGCTGTGCTAGGCCAGCGGCCTGCATTCACTCTGTGCTCTTCTGCCCTAAGCTTTAAGGAATGGACACTGACCACCAGCTTAGCACAGTGGCCATCTGAGGCTTCCGAGGTAAGCTCTATTCCCACCCCACCCCACCCCACCCCAAGCCCTTGGTGTCCTTATCTAGTCTACTATAGAGGGCATAGATTCCAGGTGGGTAGACCTACACTGCCAAGGTCAGAGAAAGGGGGAGGGGCGTGGCTGGGGAAGATGGCGGTGAGTAACCTCAGGTTCACTCCTTCTTTCTCCATCACAGAAGTGGTTGCTGAATGTTCTCACCTGGGACCAAGGCCAACAAATAAACAAAAAACTGAACAAGTAAGTTACCTCCACCCAGTTCCCCTGCCTCTGTCCTCACAGGATCTGGGTCCTTTGCTTGCTTCCTCATTGCCAAGCCCGCTCCTTTTCGTTCATTCAATCATTTAGTCAACAAATATTTACTGAGCTCCTATCATGAACCAGGCCCTGTTCAGACTTTTGTTTGACCATGATCCACCATATGAAATAACATTTTGCATTGTGGCCCATTGGGCCTATAACCAGAATAAAGCATGCAACAGTATTTCCTTATGATGTACAAAGCACTTGGGCTGATTTTCAGATGACACAGGATGCTCTGGCCAAACCAATTGTTTACAGTTTTCTTTCAGTTCCCTCAGGGAATGTGTTCCATGACTTGCTGTGAATACCAACATCTCTGAATGTGAAATGGTACATGTTTGCATATGACCTGCTATATCCTGTCATCCATTTAAGTCATGTCTGAAGTCCTGGTGGTGCCCAACAGAATGTAAATTCTATGGAAATAGCTGTTATATTCGGTCCTTCAGGGAATCTGACACAAACCAAGACTGTGCATGTTCGTTCCAGATGTAATGATCTTTCCTGCCAAAAATCCAGAACCAACAGACACAGGGAGGGTGAATTTCCATCCTAATGGGTCACTACACACCAGTCTGATTGGTTAGTACCTATCCCATCTCAAGGGGCAAACATTTTGATATGCCTTTCAATATATTCTGACATTTCTTCATTTTTTTTTCTCTTACTTTTTTTTAAGATGGGATCTTATGTAGCCCATATTAGCCTCAAACTCACTATGTAGCTAAAATTGACCTTGAACTTCTAATCTTCCTATCTCTACCTACCAAGTACTGGGACTGAAGGCATGAACAACCATGCCAGCTTTTTCCAGTCTATTCAGTTGTGTAGCAGATACTACCATAGTCCAGTAATCTTGCTTTGTGACTCGCTGGTATATCCTGACATATAAAAATCATCCTTTTAGCATTCTATCTTCTAACCTTACTTGGATTTCTCAAAAAGAAATTCATTTATGAGATATTTTTGGCAAAATTATCTAAGTCAGAGATCAGGAATCTCCACAGATGGAGAAAAATATGGGAGAGACTAGATTCACCTTTGCAACTCAGACAATGTCATACTTATGGCCATTACCATGTCCCAGAATAGCCAATCTGGTCTCCAATCCAGACAATCCCATTTAGGGCCAGATGGTGTGTGAGTTGTTGGTGAAATGGGGGCATCCAGGTGACCAAACACGCTCCCCCCCACACAGAGTTTGCAGTGAAAAGATTAAAGATAGAATTAGCTCATCAGTAATTCCAAAACTTGGCGCCAAAGAGGAGGGTTGAGAGTTTAAGGCAACCTTAGGTTACACCTTGAGACTCTCTCTCAAATAAATATAACAAATAAAGAAGGAACAAAAACAAATAGATGGGACTGAGCATTTTTAGTCCTTTATATTTGGCTTTTCCGAAAAAGGTTATATGTTCTATGAACATGTAACTTCCATTCTTGCACCACATCCAGTGGCTATGTAGCAGCGAAAACTTCAAATGAGCATGACCCTTCCGGTTCCATTTTCCTATCAGGAGAGAGTTTAGGATGGAAGTTAAGGGCATGGCCTTGAAGTCAAATGGGACTGGCTTTGAACCAGCCCACTCAACAGTCAGCTATGCAGTGGATGAACTCAATCTATGTCTCAATTTCCATACTGGTATAGTAGGGGGATAATTAAAACGCAGTTTCCTACCTCAGAGAGACATTGTGAAACTCGCATTCATTCACTCAAGGGTCTTCCAACAGTGTTTGCCAACATTGGAAGTGCCTAATAGATGCTATTATACTCATTATTACCTTAGCCTGCACCACCTACCAGTCTTCTATATGAGTCTGAGACTACAATCAAACAATTACCAATGCCAAAATCTAATGCGAGAATGGCTGGGTGAACTGG
Organism: Phyllotis vaccarum; assembly: GCA_033318265.1. Lineage (NCBI taxonomy): Eukaryota > Metazoa > Chordata > Mammalia > Rodentia > Cricetidae > Phyllotis > Phyllotis vaccarum. The sequence continues at coordinate 79,713,410 of JARWLC010000004.1, read as the reverse complement.
CTTCCCCTGGGGTTTGAGAAACAGTTTTCTTGTTTTTGGCCTGAGAACCAGGTCCAAATTGGAAATGTACTCTGAGGTATAGAAAGAGACCCTGGGGACAAGGTTCTAACAGTCTAAGGAAGTTCAGAGCACAGGCCATGATAGGGAGTTGGGTAAAAGGGAGATGATGGTCATGCTCAGCGGCTGCCATCTGGCAGGAAGCCAAGGCTTCCCACCCGCCTGGGCCCCAACTGTTGGAATTTCTGCAGGACTGACCTGGCCAAGCTCTTGATATTCTACAAAGATCTGAACCAAAGATCCATCATGGAGAGTCCAGCCAACAGTGTGAGTAGTCTGCTTATCCAACAAGCCCCAGGTCCACCAGTATGCCTAGCTACCTAGTCTTGGGGGAACAGTAAACTTGAAGGGATCTGACCTATGTGGGATGGCTGACAGAAGGCAATCAAGCCTCAGAGAAGAAGCCCAGAGTGAGAGGAGATAGGCCTATAGCAGAGGACTTTTGGGAAAAGCCCCTCTCCTTTTGAGATAAAGTCTCATTAAGTAGCCCAGACTGGCTTTGAACTGGCAATCATCTTTCTCTGTGCTCCCAGAGTGCTGAATCGTAGGCATGTAACCTTCAAGTTACAGTGTGGTTCTGCTTGCAGATTGAGATGCTTCTATCCAACTTTGGTGGACAGCTGGGCCTGTGGATGAGTTGTTCAGTCGTCTGTGTCATTGAAATCATTGAAGTCTTCTTCATTGACTTCTTCTCTATTATCGCCCGCCACCAGTGGCAGAAAGCCAAGGATTGGTGGGCCCGGAGGCGGGCACCTCCCTCCCCCGAGACTTGCTCCAGCCATCAGGGCCAGGATAATCCAGCTTTGGATACAGACGACGACCTGCCCACTTTCACCTCTGCTATGCGCCTGCCTCCAGCCCCAGAGGCCACAGTGCCTGGCACACCACCCCCCAGATATAATACCTTACGCTTGGATAGTGCCTTTTCCTCCCAGCTCACAGACACTCAGTTGACCAATGAGTCCTGAGACAGAATTGGAACATATCATAGTCTAAGGAGATGCTCCTCCTGACACAGACAGGCCTTCCTATCTTGTTTTGGGCTTTTGATACATGACTAGTGGCCTGCTGTGAACAGGACATGGCCTGGGAACCAACAGAAAGAAGGACCTGATGGGCCCAGCCCCAACACATAACTTCCAGGATGAGCTATCCTACAACCTGGACTTGGCACTTCTGAGCTGGAGAGCCAACAGTAAAGGCTTGGGCCAACAGTGAGCTCTTCACAGGATCCTGAGAGAAGTGTGCTTCCAGAGGCCCAAGCTCAGGAGTTCACCTCCATATCCCTGATCTAGGCTGTAGCTCCAATATATGATATTGGGTAGCAAGGCTGGCCAGCCACTCACTGCCTGATGTAACTAAAGAAATTAGCATCATCCTTGGACCTCAACTGTTGGTTGCTGACCTAAGTCATTGACACTGGGACAAGGTGTACTCTGTGCCCTCAGACAGAGAGTTGGCCCAGGGCCGGGGAGCATGTTTGGAGAGGGCACAGTAGAAAGAGGCCAAGGGGTGTGGCAGGATGTTCCCATTCTGGGAGTAGGGCAGGGCAGTAGAAAAGGGCCAGTTAAAGGGCATAACTAGTCACTCCTGCCAAATGGTATTCCCTTAATCTCAACTCAAGAGTAATATGCTGAGAGCTGTGCTAAGCACTTACATAAATGACCCTAGGGCGTAACAAACACCAGCCTACAGGCCCAATCCTTTGTCTTTGAACTGAGAATATGTATGTGTTTGAGTGTGTGTGTGTGATATAATGTGTGTGTTTATAATTTTTATGTATACATAGCTAATATATACATATATACCAAAAAGAATATTTTGTGACTTATTAAAAATTATATATAAGATTCAAATGTAAATGTCTATAAATAAAGTTTTATTGATACAGGGTCATGTCAATGTATTTATACTTTGTTCATGGATGATATGCAAGCTGAATTTATACAGGTGAGTGATTAAAACATTGGCCTTTTCCAGAAATAGCTTGCTGACTAATGGTTAGTCCCTTAGAAGGTATAGAAAGAAGCAAATTATTTGTTCAAGGTGACATAGCCAGAAAGTTGCAGAGCTGGGATTTGAACCCAAGCAGCCTGACTTACTGGGATGAGCACTATTATTCTCCTATCCCCAGGTGCATTAAGTAGGAAGCTGATGTCACTTGTGGTGGAAGGAGGAGGGTTAGCATCCAGGAGCTAGACTAGAAGACAGTCCTTTGTTCACAGATCAGAAAGACCTGTATTTGGGAACTCACTAACACATAGGGACAGGGGCTAGTGGAGTCCAGGGTCTTCATAAAAGAGACTGTGAGGACCCTACATAATCCAAGGGCACAGGTCCAACCCCATTCCATGCCTGTACCTATAGTCACCACCTCTGCTCCATATAGAATTTCCACTGGTTTTTAGGGGTTAGCTAATAGATATGGTAACTGTTGTAGTTGTGCTAAGCATCTTAGGGTATAACAAACATCAACCTAGATGATGACTCTGGGTGACATGCTGGGGGAGTGGGCTGATGCAGCCAAGCATTAAGGGCATAAACCTGGCTGGGCTCCTGGTGGTTACAACTGGCATGACAGGGAACATAGAGCAGATGCTCACTTGGGCACCACTCAGAGGAGAGCCAGGGGTCTGTGCCCTCGGATTCGCAGAACTGGGCAGCCTTGGCATGTTGTCACTAACAGGAACACTTCCAGCAAGGCTGAAGTTACTGCTGGGTGTTTCAAAGGTGAGACCGGCAGCATCTGGCTTAATTGTCCTCTAGTAGATGGGCGTGTACACTGGCTCCAGTCATCTCCACGCCTGCTTGACTCCAGCAATGTTCCCCTTTCTCCTTTTCCATTCACCCTTCTTTTAACACTACAACCCTTCACCCTTAGTATAAGTTTTCATCCATTCATGTCTTGCATTAGATCATGAACTTGTGAAGACAGGGATAATGTCTTACTTCTTTGTACTCATATTGAGATAGGACTGAGTGTGTTGACATTTAATTGTATGAAGCTTATAAGAACAATAATAACTGAACTGGCAAGGTGGCTCAATGGGTAAAGAAGCTTGCTGCCAAGCTAAATGACCTGAGTTTAATCCCCAGAATACACATGCGGAAAGAGAGAGAGAGAAAAAAAACTCGCTCAAGTTTCATCTGACCTACACCTTTGTATGTACCCATACAAAGCAAACAAATTAATGTAATTTTTAAAAAGAACAATAAGAATAACATAGTTTTCCAGATCCTATTATTCGCTAGAAATTCTGTGAAATGCTTCACATCAGCTTCTGCAGTCCTGGTTCCTGGGGTACTCTTGCTAATAAGAAACTGAAGCGGAGAGAATTCTCCTTTAACCACACAACTGGTAACTCATGAGTCCCACTCAATAGTAGAGCCTGTGGGCTTAGCAACAAGGCAGCCTGAAAACTGACTTTCACTCAAAAACTTCCCAGAGAGGCCAGACTTTCATTTGCCCCTGAGGACACTGTCACTGGGCCTTTGGCTTTTAGGTCCAGAGGACTTCTTATGTCAAGACAGGGGTGAGAACAACCCCATCGAGCATTTCCTAAAGAGACTCCCTGGGAACCTATACCCCAAAGGGTGTTATTAAATAAAGACTTAAGTTCTTCCAGACTGGGTTATAGCTCAGTTCATAGAGCACTATTTTAGCATACAAGAATCCCTGGGCTCAATTACTAGCACTGCTTAAGCTAAGCATGAAGACACACGCACACTGATAGCCTTAGCCACACTCAACTACACAGTAAATTCAAGACCAGCCTGGGACGTATGAAACCTGTCTCAAAAAGAAAAAAAAAATTATTTTTTTTTGAGACAGGCTTTTTTTTTTCTATGTTACCACCCTGCTGTCTTGGAACTTTCTCTGAAGACCAGGTTGCTTCCAAACTTACAGAGATCCACATGCCTCTGCATCCAAAGTGCTGGGATTAAAGGTGTGTGCCACTACTGCTCAGATTGAAAAAATAAAAATTTAAAACCCAAATTTGTCTGAGATTGGAACTTAAGAGAGAGGTTGGAGTCAGACACGGAGGCATGGATGATGTGGTGGTCACCATGGAAGATAATGGTCACATTCTCAGTCAGAAGAAAAGTAGTAGAAGCAGCATTGGAAGTTTCCAGAACAAAGGGCAAAGCAACATAAATCTTCCCTGTCCCTAAAGCTCCTTCTTTTAGATGCTTCCCCATCACTTGGCTAGGTTTATGAACTCACTCTAGGGTGAGGATGTTAAATGGTCGGAGGGCTTCACTGCCACACCTGCCATACTCCTTCCTTTCTTTCCCTCTACAACTCCCCACTCATTCATTTATTCATCCACCAAGAACAGGTACAGATGCTGCAAATACAGTATGCCCTTGACCTGGCAAGCTGGAATAGTGTGTGGTGTTGAGTGGCAGAATAAACAGACCATTCCATTTTCAACAGTGCAAAACCAAATCCCAGTTTGGTGAAGTGGTCTTTAGCCCTGTAATGCCGTTGATCACTTTGTCTGATGGTCCAAAATGGATGTGGATAATGGAGATGTGACACTTATGATGGCATTTTATTCAACCATAAAGAAAGATGAAATTTGCAGGAAAATGGATGAAACTAAAAGCTATCAGATTGAGTGTGGTAATCTACAATCAGACAGACAAACACCACGACCCTTGACATCAAGCCTGAAAACCTACATTCAAACCCCAGGACCCATTTGGGTCCTGTCTCCTTCAAGTTATCCTCTGACTTCCATACATGCTCATGCTGATTGCCTTCTCTCCCTCACACACACACACACAAGAAAAAAAGAAATGTAATATGTAATGAAGTACTGACATATGGGTGAATTTCAAAACTATCATTCCAACTGAAAAAGCCTTCAGACATAAAACATCACTATTGCACGAATTCTGTTAGGTATAATAATAATAATAATAATAATAATAATAATAATAACAACAACAACAACAACAACAACCCTGAGCCAGATATTGGGAGAAAGATCAGACAGACAAGCCACAGCCACTTCTCATCTCGCCACCCCTCAGGAGTCCTCAGACTCAATGCCTCTGCATTCTGAGCTGAAAGGGCAGGGTGTCAAAGGTGAAGGGCTGAACTCAGGCCTCCCCTCACCCCCCCACCACAGCCATCTCACTTCCTTGTTCAACCTTTCTAATGCTAGGATTAAAGGTGTGTTTAAATGTCTCTGTTTGACCTTGAACTTGCAGAGATCTGTAGGATCTCTGTCTCCAGAGTTCTGGGATTGAAGGCGTGGGTCACCACTCCCTGACCTTGTGGCCTGTCTCTGTCCTCTGATTTCAGACAAGCTTTATTAAATATGCATTATATCAGCACAGATCACCATAACAATTTGTTTCCACTTATAACAAAGATTCGAAAAAAGACAAATTCAGAGGGTACTTACAGCTGAATGGACTTGAGGTTTCCATGCAGCGATCTAAAAACATTTTGGAAGTACACAGAGGCAGCCCTTGTAGTCCATTTGGGATGTGCTAGATGACACTGAACCTCAAAGAGATTGACTTTATAGAATGTGAATTTTACCCTAGTAAAAAATCCAAACTGAATTTAAGAATGGACATGAAGATACATCTATAATCTCAGTACTCGGGAAGCAGGAGGATCTTGAAGTTGAAGACCTACCTGGCTGGGCTTTATAGCAAAGCCCTGCCTTGTATGTATGTATGTATATTTAAAAAGTGATCTGACTTTCCATGCAGTGGCAGCCCATGCTTTGGGCAGATCTTTGAGTTCAAGGTCAGCCTAGTCTACAGAGTGAGTTCCAGGACAGCCAGAGCTATGTAGAGAAACCGTGTCTCAATACAATTAACTAATAAAAATAAAAAGCAAGCGGGCTTAACGAAAAACTACAAATGAGATTGCAAAGCAAACCAAGATGCCCTGAGTGGAGAAGACAAGAGACTAGAAACTTCTGGGTAGATAAGGGATGCAGACATGCTCAGCAGCTCAGATGGCTCAGACGGACACCAGCTTCACATAGAGGTATATGCTTTCCTATCAGACCACACAGAAACCTTCTATACACTCTGTTACAGAGCACAGATTTGCACAATTTGAAAGGTCTTAGGAGTGGAAGGGATAGCTCAGTCTGTGCTGTCTTACAAGTGTGAGGATCAAGTTGAACTCCCAGAACCTGTGTAAAGAGCCAAGTATGGTGGTACATGTTTGTAACCCCAGCTCTGGGGAGGCAGAGACAAACTCCTGGGCTCACTGATCAGTCATGCTAGTGTAGTTGGAGAACTCCAGGCTAGTTAGAGATCCTGTCTCAAAAAATAAGGTAGGTGGTGGTGCTAATGGAATAACACCCAAACTTGGTCCTCTGACCTCAGATGTGCAGGAACATGTACACATTTACACATATGTATAATACATACCTGCAGACAACTCCCACACACTCACACTACACAACCCACAAGACATATACATCTCAGAAGAAAAAAAAATATGTGGATAGTACTGCAGGCATTATATGGGTCCCCAAAGCAGCCTAACACCCCTAAAAGTAGCTGGCAGTCAATGAGATGTCCTGAAGACAAACATCCCTTGCTTTGTCCCCTTCCCATCCAGAGAAGCAGTCCTGAGAAATAGCTGCATAGCCATCCTCTGAGCTCTGGAAACATCTGCCTGGCTCAGCTCCAGCTCACACAACCTCCAGTCCATCGAAGCAAATCAAGAAACTACTCTAGCCCCTTTTGTCCCAAGCCAGGGCCAGCCCAGGGTGGAGAAGGGCCTGGATCAGCAGGGTTCCTGAGACACATGCCTTGCCATGCAGTAATTGCAGGCTATCAACTACAGGAACCTCATTGTGCCTGGCTGGAATCAAGGAGAAGGAAGAGCAGGTGAAACCACTCTACATGTTTCTTTGCTCCTTCTCCATCCCCCTTCTGGAACATTCCTAAAGGCTCTTCCCAACTTCTCCTCATATCTCCAACCAAACCAGCTAAGTGTCTGTCTGAAAAACTGCTATCCAGCAGCTCTGTTAACTGCCTGCCTGGACAGAATGACAGTCACCTTTTATTCTTTTTAATGACACTATTTTTTAAAATTTACTAATATCTACACAAAATAATAAATAATATATTAGAAATATGTTCTGAAAAGTAACAAAACCCTAATACAGTTTTTGAACTATGAAAACAATAAACGTTATAAGTTTTGGCTCCTATTACTGAAACATCTAACGGTCTGCCTCAAACATGAGCTCAGAACATGAACTTTCCCCTTTATATCGGTGATGTTAGCTCCATTCTTAGACATATTCTCCCACAGTGTGTCTAGATGATGTCATAGTCCTAGCATGTGCCCCCATCCCTGAGCACCCTGAGAGAAAGGATTTCTCTCCTCAAACAATTTCTAACTCACTGAGTGAGCTGCATCCATGTAGTTGGGCCACCGGCCCTTTTCTCAATCAAAGAGCACAGCCAAGGGATGAAGCTGTGATCTGCCTGGATTCTGCACTTAATTCTGAGCTGGGGGAGCAGTCTGGGCTTTAAGAGCAATATTGGAAGAGAGTAGGGTAAGGAATGATTATCGAAGAGCCTACAGCACTCAGCATGGATAATAGATAGAGAATGGGAGATGGGGATAAAGCAGGAAGAAGAAACAAAGACCACCATTATTTTATGATGGCAGGTTTCCACGTTATATCATCGTGGCCATTTTTTCATACCAATCCAGCGTGGAGGGGTTCCCAAGCCGAGAATGTTAAAGCAGAGGACACTGAGGTGAGAAAACAAGGCTGGCCACTCATGGCTTCCTGACAGCCTTGTAAGATAGTTAACCACCAGGTCCTCACCACCTAGGACCAAACTCCTAAGGTCACTTTAAATTTTACCTGCAGCTACTCATCCATAATCAACATACTCATCCATATCTCCATCCATCTTCTGACCCATCTATCCACCCATCCATCTATCCATCCACTCACCCATTCAACCATCCATCTATCACCCATCTATGTATCTATATACTCATCCATCCATTTACATATTTATATATTTATCCAACTACTCACCTATCCAATAATTACCTTTTAAACTTTGAAGTTGTACTATCTGGTTCAAGTCCAAGTCATAACACTATAGCTATGTGACTTCGGGCAAGATTTTTTATGTTTGCTTGTCTATTTGTTTTTGTTTGTTTGGTTTGTTTTTTTTAAAATCAGGATATGACTCCAGTTTTGCTACATAAGGTTGTTTTGAGCCAGATCTGGTGGCTCAGGCCTCTAATGCTCACCACTCAGGAGGCTAAGCAGGGGGTTGCACTTTCAGGAATTTCCTGGGCTTCAAAGTGAGTTTAAGGCCAGTTTAGGTAACATCAAAATACTGTATTAAAGGAAGGGAGGGAGGGAGGGAGGGAGGGAGGGAGGGAGGGAGGAAAGAAAGAAGGAAGGAAGGAAGGGAAGGAGGGAGGGAGGGAAGAAGGAAGGAAGAAAGGGAGGGAGGAAGGAAGGAAATAAAGAAAGGTTGGAATATCTTAATAGTAGAGCACATGCCTAGCAAGCATGAGACCCTAGGTCCAGTCCCAGCACCTGAAAAACATAATTGTACACGCACACACGCACACACATGCACTAAAAGAAGACAGTTACTAAGTTCGTTGCTGAGGGAAGTGCTCATGAAAGATCCTTGGCAGAGTTTTCTTTGTGTAGATGAGGGTGTGGGTGTGGGTGTGTTTTCAGGTTGGTGTAAACACGTGTAAAGGTACATGTGTGCACATGTTCATCTGAAAGCAAGAGGTCAACTATGTGTATTGCTCCTTAGGTGCCATTCACCCTTTTTTTTTTTTTTTTGAGACAGTATATCTCATTGACCTGGGGCTCACTGATTAGGTCAGTGATTCCCAGAGATCCACCCACTTCTGCCTCTTAATTACTGGGTATTACACAACACCATATCCACCTTTAAAAAAAAAATTATTTCTTTATTCGTGTGTGTGTGTGTGTGTGTGTGTGTGTGTGTGTGTGTGTGTGTGCGTGTGCGCGCGCGCACATCAATGTTAGGGAACACTCACCAGTGCATGTGTGTGAAGCCCGGATTTTCTTCTACTGCTTTCCACTTAATTTTTCAGACAAGATTTCTCACTGAACCTTGACTCACTTATTGGCAGTCTTTCTGGCCAGTGAGTCCCCAACATCTGCCTGTCTCAACCTTCCCCTCAAACCCTGGGGTTATAGGTACAAACCACAGGCTCTTTACATATGTGCTGGGGATCTGAACACTGACATTGAGTCTTCTCCCCAGCTCCACAGCTGGAAGTTTATGTGGGTACTGAAGATCCAGTTTAGATCCCCATGCTTGAATGGCAAGCACATTACCAACTGAGTCATCTCTCCAGCCCCTTGGCAGAACTTTGTTAGTTCTGAGTTTCTATTGTTGTTTTCCAACATTAAATACCACACACCAGATGTTGGCAAAGCAACCTACAGGTTGTTTTCCACAGGCCACTGTTTTGTCTCTGTGTTCCTGCAGGCAGATTTGGCTATAAGAATGTTGAGACCACAAGGTATTCTGGAACTACCTGATTTGAGAGTGGGGAGGGGAGGTAGGGAGGGAAGAAGGGAGGGAGGGAGGAAGGATTTAATTATCTTTAGCTTAAAATAGAATAATAAAGGTATTTCTGGTGGTGATCTCATGCTTCTGTTGTTGGGTTAGAGGTCAACCAGGTCCCACTGGCGTACAGGTGGCTTCAAGTGAAGGTTATTTCTCTGCTGGCAAGCTTTTCTCCAGGTGGCTTTTGACATTCTTAAGCATCATATGGACCAGCCTGTGAGCCATGGGATACACTCCCTCTCCCAAGATTCTCTGATTTTGCTTTTTAGTGTGTCATAGACCACATCTCTCCATGGGGTGAAAAAGCCTGGCCCTAAGCCCCAGTCCATATTACTTTCATAATTCATTCGTGTCAAAATGTGGTCCTTCCTCTCAGCATACATTTATCAGATTCGCCAATGGATTTTAACTGGTTCAGTTGAGTCATGTGGCTAGCTGTGAACCAATCACAGTTAGGCAGAGGGTGGGAGGCTATGATTGGTCACGTCCCCGACATATTTCCATTTTGGTTCTGGGTTTCTTCCAAGTCATGTGCATCTCCAACGAATACTGGCTCAGCAAAGAAGTACAAGTCCTCATCTTGAGCAATCTGTACTTGAACTTTGAATAACCCACTCAGTCCGGTGACCCCCCAAATCTCTGCATTCCTTGGCTCCACTGATTTTCACCCTCGTTCCTCAGTGAGTATCTAGTCCTAAGGTTTTACCTGGAATGTGAAACACCTCCCTTCTCCTCCCTTGTGCTTGACCCACGCTAAATCTCTCCACCTTTTAGACTTCCCAGCTCATCGGTCCTTCCCATTGGCTTCTTACTACTCCAGACCCTATGTCTACACATTTCAGCTATTCCTTCAGTACCTCCTCACCTGTCAATATTTACAACCCTAGATTTGGACAAATGGGAGACTTTTCCTTCCTGGGAGTGTCCTTGTCAGCCATTCTGGGGATAGTCATAACGGTACCAATCAACCAATTAGTTATTTTGGCAGGGGCAATGACAACATACAGCTTTTCAAACTTTGATATAATCAAACCTGAAATGCAGGTTCTAATCTGTTAGATGAAAGAAATGTGCAGTTCTGGGCAGCTTCTGAGTGACTTAGAAATTCTTAGAGTACTTAGGGCTTGGCATTCCTTCGGCCCAGTGCTCTTTGGGCAATCCCAAGGATACAATCCATTAGAGGTATAATTTGATGCAAAAACTATCAGTGTTCTTCCATGGAGTTTCTGATCCATAGGCATATTGGAGGCTAATAGAATATGTAATTCTGACAAGTTCAAAGTGATTCTTATCTTTTGGGAGGGTTGGGAAATAGTGCTTTCTCCTGTCATTTGGCTTGTGCGACTCATCAGCATCCAGTGTTCCCTGTTGTCCATAGATCCACTGTTTCCCAGCCTCTTTAACTCTCAGGAGGTGAGATGACCGCCACCTTGTAAAGCAAACTCGGAGTGGTTGATATCAGTGAGCTAAGCCTGCCTGAAATGTTCCTTATAAGTCCTCTTGACCTTGTCTTTCCCAGAATGGAGAAAAAGGCTTCTTGTCCACTTGAGCTCATCTTGGACACATCTCCCAGTGGCCCTGCTCTTCCACAGCTCTGCTTCTATGGGTTCTTCAGCTCTTCCATAGCCACCTATCCTCTGCCTATGCAGATTCTCTAAAATGTCTCCCTTCCTGTGTCTCACATTCCCTCTTCCTTTACCACCAAGCTTATCTTTTCTTCTCTCTGTATCTCTCCATAGCCTGTGATACTATCACTAAAAAGTGATATCACTGCTTCAGTAAAAATACATTTTAAACTTTCTAATCTTTCCAGGAAGCCGGGGAGACAGTTCAGTGAGCAAGACATATTGCAGCGGAAATACAATGACCTACCTTCTAATTCCTAGGACTCGTGTTAAAAGACTGACTTGGCTGCACACCCTCCTGTAACTCCAGTGCTTGGGGAGGGAGGGAAGCAGTGGAAACAGGAACACCAGGGATTTCTGGCTAGCCAGTCTACCCAAGAAAACAGTGATGTACTCCAAGGTCAGTGAGAGACCCTTACCCAAAGAGATAAGGTGGAGCAAGACACCCAGTGTACCCGCTCTGGTCTCTGCTCATGCTTCAGGCGCATACACCTGCACGCACGCACACACACACACACGCACACACACACACACACACACACACACACACACACACACACACGCACGCACGCACGCACGCACCCTACACAAGCATTTTTGTTCTGAAGTCACTTTATACTTGAGATGAGTTTCAAGAACTGTATGGGGATTCCCGTGCACACTGAAGTCAGTCTCTTCTAACGCTTCTGTCTCCTGGAACATGAGATGTTTGTGATGATTAAGAAATGGGCATTGATAAAAATACTATATACTGAACACTTTATTGTTTTCCCCACTAATGCCTTAAAAGTGTATGTCTTTAATTCTACAATGATTGCGTTCATTAATTCAATAATTAGGAAGTTCAAATACAAAAAGAAAAAATTGTGAGCACTGAAGCATGTTATCTAAGACTGCAAGATGGATTCGCTGATGAGGTTGCCTGCTGCCAAGGCTGAGTTCCATCCCCAGGACCTTTATGATAGGAGAGAATTGACTCTCCCAGGTTGTCCTCTGGCTTCCTTAAACACACAGTGGCATGGGAATGTATGTGTGCACATATAAATTAAAAAAAATGAGTAAATCTAATAAAAATTTAAAAGATCATCAATATACAACTGTTTACTTCTTTTATAACATTGGATAAACTACACACACACACACATATACACTTGCACACTCACACATATGATAGCAAAAACACATTCATTGTGCCTGGAATCTATTTTTCCCACAAGAATTGTATACTATGTTGCTGTTCATGATAGCAACTATAGCTGTAGATCAATTTCATTACATTATTTTCATTTTACTAAAAACTAAACATTTTTGTTTATTAAATAAATTTTTTCATTTTATTAAAATTTAAACCTTTGTCTCTGGAGACCTGGCTCAGAGGTTAGGAGTGTTTACTGAAAACCTGTGTTTGGTTCCTGGCACTCCAAGGACACTCATGACCACCTCTAACTCCAAATATAAAGGACCTAAAGCTTTCCTGTAGCCTCTAAAAACACATATAGACACACACACACATACAAACATATACATACATACACACACAGAGACACATACACATGTACACTCACAGACACACTTATACACATAGACACACTCACACAGAGAGACACAGACACACATACTCACACACAGGTACACATACTCACACATGGAAACAGATAAACTTCTTTTTAAAATTTAACCTTTGAACAGATAGCTGAGTTAGTTTCAGTGTTCAGTATTCAAAAGTAAACAGGGAATTCAGCAAAAATCTTCCTCCTCTCCCCATCTCCCACTCATATAGTCCTCTCCTACAATATTGCAAAGATCATAAATTGTTAGTGGTGGCACCCCCTATGGTCCCCAGTACTCAGAAGGTGGAAACAGGGGACCCCAGGTTCAAAGCATTGGCAAATTTGGGAATAAATTATTATTCTACTCTGCTAGCCCTTGACTCCTAAATACTTGGGCTTTTTACTCAGGACTGGATTTAGCACACAGTGTGCATACCCCTTGGCCTTCATGATTATTATCTTAAAGTGTCCAGGAGCTCCTCAGAGGGTGTTCACTTCCAAGGTTGAGGGCTTTTTTTTTTTTTTTTTTAATTTCAAACTTTTCTCCAAGAAGATTGCACATTCCTTCCAAACACCCAGACCCACTGGGGTTATCAGAGTGTAACAGCACATAAGCCATGGGATTAGCATTTTAGTCTGCATTTCTTTGGTAACCAGAGGAGTTGAAGCATGCTTATTCTATGTGCATCATAGACAAGTTTCTTGGGAAATGACCACATAGCCTTTTCCTCCTCTTTTTCAGGCCTCCCTGGCGTTTCAACTCCTTACATTTAGTTATTACTTAGACCCTCTCATGTTACAAAGTTTAGGGCCCCCAAAATAACGCAGACACTTATATTAAGTTTATGTTGTTTGGCCTATGGCTTAGGCACATTGCTAGCTAGCTCTTTTATCTTAACTCAGTTCAGTTTTATTAATCTGTCTGCCACATGGCCAGTGGTTCACCTGTGTTCCTTATATGTTTTTTTTGGGGGGCTTCTGGCTCAATCTGCCTCTGACTCTGCCCTTCCTTTCCTACCTTTTCTGATTCCCCTCCTACTTCTTCTACAGTGCCTGTCATGGGCCAAAACAGCTTCTTTATTTAAAGATTGATATTCACAGCATACAGAAAGACATTCCCACATAACCTATCTGTTTTTGTTTAATTAAAAAGGAAGGCTTTAATTTTAACATAGTAAAATTATATATAACAAAAATAGTTATTAAGTAAGAATTATAGTTATAATATTTAATCTATATTTAGTAAAATTAAAATATTTTATTATTTATTTTATTTTTGTGAATTTAAAGTCTTATATTTAATATATCTTTTAAAATAAGTAAGGAAAACTATATCTATAGCTATTTAACCTTTAACTAAACTAAAGACTATAGAATGGTTTAATTTTTACTTAAGTAAATAGGAAGTGTAAGTAACTTTTAAAATTTAGAAATGACAGAGATGACACTTATCTGTCTGGAAAGTCACTTAAAGTTTTTTTTTTTTTTTATTAAGTTGGGGCATCTATTTTTAGTCTATAGGCCCAGAGTCTCTGGCGTATTTTTCAGTGAAGTAAGAAATTTGAAAGAATGTTTTGTTTATTTTGGCATAGTTTATTAGTTGGTTTTTTTGAGTGTGTGCTTTGAATGTTTGGCAGGTTTTTTTGTTTGTTTGTTTGTTTGTTTTTGCAAAGTAGGAACTTGAATGACTATTTTGGCTTGCTTTGTCAAAGTTTAGAGATTTTTTTTTTATGGAACTTGTATGTCTAGTTTAAACAGCATATTGTCAAGCAGTCAATATAGGAACATGTTTTTGTCTAGTGGCTAACTATTGTTATAAAGAAAGTAGACTTTATATGGAGTTTTTTTATGTCTTTTTTTTTTTTAAAGTAAATTAGTGTTGCTAGGAGCAGATCTGTCTCACTGTCTAGAAAAGTTTAAATTTTTAAAATAATTTAAATGTCATATTTTGTAGGTCTTAGAAGTGTTTAAAGATTATCTATCTAATTGAAATATATCTTTGTATATTTAAAATTTTTAACTAACATGTACTTTTTAATTATATATTATAATTTTAAATGAGTTATACAAACAATATACTTTAAACAAGAATAGAAAAGTATATATAGCATAACAAAATTGACCTTAAATTTGATTCAGTAAACCAAAGTCTACATTTTGAGATTAACAGCTGATTTTTTTTATTTAAGTAAATTTAATAATTTTATTTTTAATCTGTAACATCTGAATCTCACTGGGAGATCTATCTGTAAACACTAGCATCACAGAGTGGACTTTACCAAGTAAAGACTTATAGGTTGGAACATAGACACACACGTGGGTTACTCTTGAACTAAGAATGTCATTTATTGAAGCTTAGGGAAAGCCTTATATAGTAGGGCTGTCTTTTGACTTAGAGTAACTCCTGCAGCTCACAAGCAATGCCTGACCATAGCCAGCTTCTTTGTCTTCTGCTAACTTTTTTATTTTTAAATCACAGCACCTGCTTGGGTGTAGTTTTTGATAATGGAAATGAATCAATTGATTTTTGTAAACATCATAGGCCACTAAACAGTGCTAAGCCTTGGGGCTGCAGGCTGACCTCTACACTCTCATACTTAGACTCTGCTCAGGAGCACAGAAACAGATGAGCCCTCTCCAGCCACACCCTGTTGAATTTCCTGCCTCTGAGCATCACTGACTAGATCACGCCCTTCTCCCATGCCCTTCTCCTGAGCATTGCAGACTAGGCTGGCCTGTTCAGAGACTTCTGTGGCTATTAAATTGAGTGTTTTTGTTTAGTCTAGCTCTTTTTATAGAACTGATAGTGATTAAAAACAACACCAAGAAAAAATCCCAAACAAACAAACTGACAAAACAGGTTCTCACAATGTATCCCTGTCTGATCTGGAACTCACTATGTAGCTAGGCTAGCTTCAAACTCACACTCACAGAAATACACCTGCCTCTGCCTCCCAAATGCTAAAATTAAAGACATGTACCCCCATACTCTGCTCAAAATATAAAATGTATAAAATGGAGTATTTTTTATTAGTCCTCTCCTTCCCTACCCACCCATTAAAAAAATCCTTCAAGACAAATCACTCAAGTATTCTTGGGTATGTGGTCTTTTGGAAGGGGTTCAGCTAACAAACATGGCCATGGACAAGAGAGGAGGGGTCAGAAAGACTCTTTATAAATTGAATGTGTCAAGTATTGTGATATAGTGTAGAAAGCTGAACAACTTCAAAAAGAGTTGCCCAATGGTTAGAACAATGGTCCCGTCTAGACACCTACGTTTGGGGAAATATATCTCAAATTGCTTGTAAAAATGGTTCTTTCAAACTTCTTTTGGACTATATTCTGCTCATCTTGGTTCCCCAAGATAACTACTCACTAGCTAAACCTAGTGTTATTTTTAAAGGGATATCCAAAAGATGTTTTCTCTTGGTTGGAGAAAAGAAAATTGGAGTTTATGAGTAAAGCAAGCCTCAGGAAAGATGTGTTCCTGTCAGATAGAGAAGTGTGGAGATATTTTCAAATATAATAAGAACAGTCTGTCAGAGGACAGATCCACCTCCTCCAGTCTTGGTTTGTTTGTTTGTTTTTTCCAGACAGAGTTTTCTGGGTAACAGTCCTGACTGTCCTGGAACTTGCTTTGAAGACCAGGCTGGCTTGGAACTCACAGAGATTCTCTTGTCTCTGTTTCCCAAGTGCTAGGATTAGAAGTGCTCTATCTTTCTATGTCTGCCTTAAATACTCTCTTTGCTCAATTAAGGCGTGGCCCCACCACTGCCGGCCTGGGAGCCTGGAACTCCTGTAAACTAAAATGACCTCAAACTTAGATTGGATTAAGGGCGTAGGTCACTCCCAGGATATCCCCTGTGATGGGATTAAAGGTGTGAGTTACTTTACTGTCTGATCCTCCTAGACTGACTGTGGGTAGATCCCTCTGACATCTCCGACTGTTTTTATTATATTTAAAAATATCCCCACAGAAAATTTCCTATCTTTGTTTCCTGTGACATTCTGTTCTGGAGAATGAGATAGTTTCTTTGAGAAAACAACAGAAGCAAGCAAAAAAAAAAAAAAAAAAAAAAAAAAAAAAAAAAAAAAAAAAAAAAAAAACCCAAAAACAATTTGGAAATTACTGCTTTTGAGCTTTTGAGGATAAACAACCCTCAATTATTCACCATAGTTGTGGTTTTGATGTTGTATTTATTGGTTGATTGGTTTGGAAGTTGTCTCTCCCGGTGTAGCCCAGGCTGGCCTCAAATTCACAGTCTTTCTGCCCCAGCCTCCTGTGTGTAGAGTCACAGACACAAATACACTCACTCTCATAGTGTGTTTAATAACTGCATTTGTATGTTTTTTTTTAAAAAGCTATCTAGGAACCACTTATTACTTTGGGATATTATTACAATTAGAAAATATGCACTATCCCTGAGCTTTTCTCCTCTTTGTGGGTAACTGCAGCCTTGAGCTTCATCTACAGACATGGAAGACCTTTTCAATGTGCTGCTGTTGGCTGGTACATACCAGGGAATGGGAGGAAGTGACCAAAGTCGAGCAAAAGTTTGTTCTTAATTCTGAGTAAGTGTCAGCACTCATTAAACCTTGGCTGTATGCAGGGCATGTGGACTACACTCAGAATCACACCCAGTCCTTGTCTTGGCACTGTCAATAAGTCCTTACCTTAATTCCCTTCTACTGGGGGTGGGGGGAAAGGAACGAAAGAGAGATAAGAGACTCTGAGAACTTCAGTTCCTTATGTGTTACAGTCCAACCACAAAGTAGAGACTTAATGCTTCACTATTCTTGACAGTGATTCATCTGGGCAAAGCTCCAGCCATAGTCACACTGCTTCCCTGTACCCATCTGAGATTTCTCATTACAACCAAAGAAGATCACACTAAGCCGGGAGGCATATGCCTTTAACTGCAATACCCAAGGCAGACACAGGCAAATCTCCATCTATTCTAGACAAGCCTGATCTCCACGGAGAGTTCTAGCCCAGCCAGAGTTACATGGTTAGATCATATCTCAGAAACAACAACAAATATCAGACAGTCTGGCCATTATTTTTCCCTGGCTCACTCCTCGCCCTTGGCCTTGCATTTTAGAGTGACTTCCTAGTGTTTCCTGTGGGCCAAGTGCAGGACACCAGCTCTGACTAGGAAAGTATAGCTCCTTTCCTGCCACCTCTTATCACTCTCCTTGACCTGTGTCAATGTCCCACACCCTGGGGCCTCAACATTCTTTTCTCTTCATTGACCACCTCTGCAGGCATGATTCCCTGAAGATGGCTGTAAATTTATTCACCAAATAGTCTATGACAGGACTGGAGGTGTAGTTTAGCTGTAGAGTGCTTGCCTAGCATGCAAGAAGCCCTGGATTCAATTGCTAGCACCTCATTAACTACGGGTAGTGGCGCATGCCTGTAATTCCAGCAATGGAGAGGTTGGAAGCAAGAGAATCAGAAGTTCAAGGTCATCCTTCCCTGTGTAGTGAGTTCAAGGCCAGCTTGGAACACCTGTGACCTATCTCAAAATAATAATAATAAAGTATGACAGACACCAGAAAGGGGATGAAAACACTGAGCACTGAACTTCACGCATGCTTGACTCTCCATCCTATGTTGTGAACGAATGGATAAATTAATGATGGACAGATACTGCCTATGCTCTGTACCTTACAGTCTATAAGACAAGTCAAAGAACTCTAGATGATGAGCTCCACCATCAGCAGACAACACTTTCTAACAGGACAGCACTGGGTATTATGAGGCTAATCTTCCTGGAACTCTTCCTGGAAGAAGCAGGGCTTGAGGTAAAGCCTGAGGCCAAGAAAAGGGAAATGAGGTCAAGGAGATAGCAGGTCTCTAAAGAGAGAAAGCCCTTCACATCACAGTGGAAAATGGAGCCCGCAGAGCTACAACAGTCTAGAAACACCAAGAAATCCATGAAAGATACATGGGACTTAGGTTAGACTGAGAACAGAGGGTGCCTAGCCACAGCTTACTTTAAGTGAGAGATGAGTCCTCAAAAAAGTCCTCAAAAAAGGCTGGGCATAGGAGTCTATACTTGTAACCCCAGCCCTGGGACAATGGAGGCATGAGTTCAAGGCCAGCCTGGGTTATATGGTGAGACTGTTACAAAATTTGTTTTAAGAAAGAAAGAAAGGAAAGGAAGGAAGGAAGGAAGGAAGGAAGGAAGGAAGGAAGGAAGGAAGGAAGGAAGGAAGGAAGGAAGGAAGAAAGAAAGAAAGAAAGAAAGAAAGAAAGAAAGAAAGAAAGAGAAGAGAGAAAGAGAAGAGAGAAAGAGAAGAGAGAAAGAGAAGAGAGAAGGGGAGGAAGAGATAAGAGCCTGGGAAACATGGTCCAATCAGGAAGTGGTGGGCAAAATGAAGACTTAAGTTCAAATGCCCAGCACCCATATAAAAAGTTAGGTGTGATATGAACACTAGTAACCCCAACTCCGGATGAAGGCAGGATCCCTGGGGCTTGTTGGCCTGCTGACCTAGCAAAATGGGTGAGCTTCAGGATCTGCAAATGTCCCTGTCTCGAGCACAGTAAGACAGAGTGACGGAGCAAGATATTTGATGTCCTTCTCCAGTATCTGCATGCATGGGCGCTTCCACAAGACTGTGAGCATAAAGGTGGAAAGGCACGGAGGAAGACACCAGGGTTAACCTCTGTCCTACACATACGTGAGAGTACATGTACACACACACACACACACACACACACACCAAGAAGAAGCAATGATCAATATATTTCTATGGTCTCTCCCAGAGACAGATTGCTGATGCAGTTTATGGAGAAGTAAAGATTAAGTGTTTTCAAGCCAGGAGCCATGATGTGCAAAATAGGGCCACCCTAATCACAGCCCCCAATAAAGCATGTGTTAAGGAAGGTGTCATTACTCCAACTGAATCTGAGGCCTTTTGCCGCAAAGAGAAAGGCCTCACCGTGTCTGCCTGGAGTGAAGCTCCCTCCCTTCCTGGCTTTCTAACTCTTTAATAGGGCAAAGTGAAAGTACAGTAAATATAAACCTTTCCCTCATTCCTTTGCAGGGCAAAAAATATTTAAACAGAGTTTAACCCATCTTAACAGCCAGCATTGAACAAATACAGACCTCTTTCTGTAAAGACAGCAAACAGAGGAGGACCGCATAGTTTATAAAGCAGGGCAAAGGACACCAAGTGGAAGAATTAGAGCATCATGCTCCTGCCCAGGGGACAGTATTTAGGTGAGGTAATCTAAACTGCAGTCTCCACAGACTTGAGACTACTGAATTGCTTTAGATTCTTCAAGTTTTCAGGCCAGCCAGGGCCACACAGTGAGACTCTATCTCAAAAACAATTCTTAGAACATAACAATGTTCTGGAAATGGGGTTCACGGAGCCCCAGAAGCAGCAGCTATACTTGGTAGAAGATTAGTCAATGCTGTCAAGTTGGTGAACTGAATGAATAGATTTAAATGTTTTCTAAAATCCAGAGGAAAAAGATGGGGTGGGGGAGAGAAGAAGACCAGGGGGATAAAGCTTGTATGACTGGCCTCACAAAGACCAGAGCAGGAGTATAGCAATGGTTCACAGGATTCCACATGTCTACAAGCTTGATAGCCCCTGATTCACTGTCTGCTCTGGAGGAGAACCAGAGCTCAATCCAAGCCCGTGAGGAACTGATGGTGTGAGTTGTACTCCGAGTCTGAAGTTTCAGAGCCAGGTACAGTAACCCTGTGAGTCCAGTCAGGGACAAGAGAAGAACCGCATGTCATCTCAAATTAGCTAATGCCCCCTTTTCCTTCCTCTTGGTTTTCTGTCTCTAGGTTCCCAGTGAAGCAGATTGCAGCCACTCATGAGAGGGAGGGCCTGCTACTCCACGGGCCCACCATTTCCAGTGTTAACCTCATCTAGAACCTTCCATTCACATAGACATATCTGGAAATAATGTCTCACCTATATCTGAGCACTCCACAGCCCAATCAAGTGGATGCATGAATGAAACATGGCACTGATGCCATCATTTTCATAGTGTCTGATTGTCTGTATAGGCTGGACCTGGCCATATGGAAGAACACAGTAGAAACACACAAGAGCACCAGTACCAGGCAGCAATACTCTTTGGGGACCATTTTTGAGGCTAATTGTCACAGACTAAAACCTACCCTTAATCTTAATCCTAGAGCTACATCCCTCCCTCTTAATCTAATGAAGAAAAGAAGTGTATGAATGTGTTTGTGTGTTGGCGTGTGTGTGGTGGGTGTTAGTGTATGTGTAGGATATGGTAAAGCTTGTGTATGTTGTGTGTTGGTGTATGTGATATATGTTGCTGTGTGAGTGTGGTGTGTGTGATGTTTATGTGTTATATGTGGTATGTGATGTGCATGTGTTGTTTATATGTGTATTGTATGTTAGTATGTGTGGTATTGTAGTGGGGTTGTGTTCTGTTCCATTGTAAATAATTGTCCTGCCTACTGGTTTAATAAAAATGCTGATTGGCTGAAGGGAGACAGGAAGAGTGGGCAGGGCTACCAGACTAAGAAGACTTCAAGAACAGGGAAGAGCAGGGCAGAGATACCAGAGAAGCCAGCAGATGCAGAGGACTACTATGCTGCTGCTGCTCTGAGAAAAGGTAGTGAGCTGCATGGCTGAACAAGACAAGAGTCATGGGTTCCTTTAAGAGCAAGAGCTAGATAGCAATATGCCAGAGCCATAGCCTTAAAATTAGTACAAGCATCTGTGTGTTTCTGTGGGACTGTGGGTCAGAACCTCAGGGCTAGACCGGAATGTCTGGGCCAGAAACTTAATACTACATGGAGTATGTATGTGATATGTATGTGGTGCATGTGTGTCGTCAAGCTTATGGGTGTGGTGAGTGCAGTGTGTATTGTTATATGTTGATATGTATACATAGTTTGTGGTGTGTGTGTGGTATGTGTTGGTGCGTATGTTTAGTGTCTGTTGGTGTTGTGTTTGTATTGGTGTGTGTGTAGCATGTATGTGGTATATGCTGGTGTCCTTTTTGCATTGGTGTGTGTGTGTATGTGTGGTATGTGTTGGTGTAGTGTTTTATTGGTATGTGTATATTGCTGTAAAAGAAAGTTAAGACTGCATAATGGGCAACCTTAGAAGGCAGACTGAAGAATTGGTTTCTGAGCATGGAACAGTATAACCATAGCCTTTTCAAAACAGTATTTCAGCAGCACTGTGGCAGAGAACAGAAGGAAGAACGTACTGCCGGGTTTGTGAGGGGACACACCAGCTATCTAAGCAGTTGTCTCTGAGTTGCTGAACTATATCCAGCAGTTGAAGTGGAGGGCAGCCTCACAATCAAGAGACATTTCTAAATGTGATGAACCAAAACTCAGAGTGAATGTTAATCTCACTGTAGACCTCTACCCTATACAACTGCCATTATGCTAATCCTTGACCCAAATGCCAACACAGTAACTATTTCATACATGAAGTGTGCAGCGAAGCAAGTGAGGGATGCACAGCCCAGTCATTCTTACGCTCAGCTCCAGAGGAACCTACTATTTACTGAAAAGACCAGAAAAAGAGAAGAGGGTCCCCTCCCATCTTCCTCTCTTTCCTTGCCCCCGTGTATGTATTTTCTGTTGCAGGAATAAAGGAAACTCAAGACCAAATCTCTCGGAAAGGCAGAGATATCAGAGAAGAAACACCACAGTCAGATCTCACCCAGCTGTCTTCCAGCTTCCTCAGCCTCCCCCTCCTGGCTTCTTCTGCCTGCCCTGTCTTTCTATGCCTGCCTTAAACGCCACTGCATGCCTGGGAGCCTGGAACTCCTTCTGTAAACTAAGATGACCTCAGACTCAGATTGGATTAAGGGCAAAGGTCACCACTCTGGGATATTCCCTGTGCTGATATTAAAGGTGTGAGTTACCACTGTCTGATCCTCCTAGACTGACTGTGGGTAGATCCCTCTGATATCTCCGACTGTTTTTATTATATTTGAAAATATGCCCACAGTCTTCTTCAGAAATACCACTACTCTTTTTATTCTAAAACTATCTTCTTATAGACAAAATGGCTCAAGCAGTCCAAGGTTTATATCTTAAAAGTTTGAAAAGCCTAAAAAAAAATGAATCCACAGTAGTTAAGCATGCATTCACCCCTGAAACCATTCCCATAGCAGATAGGAAGCTCTGACTGACTGCCCATGCCTGCTTGTGAACATTTTAACCTCAGAAATAGTATCAACCCATGTATGTGCACATTCTAAAACAGGTTCACTGATTTTTTAATCTTCCTTTGAAAGCTAGGTGCCTGCACTTACCTACCTAAATATTGACCAAACTTGCAAATTCTCTTATAAGCAATCGGATGTGGGTGAGAATGGAGGTGTAACTTCCTATCCTATGCTGTAAAAGACATCACCACTTCTGCTTTGCAGTCCTGGGGAGCGCTCACTCTGGAATGATGAGCTTCCTGAGGATCGTCAGCCTGCTCCAAGGAAGCTGATACAGGGATAAACTCAGAGCTCCAACAGGAAAGCTTATGAATAAGACTTTTTGGAAATGGCTCCCCCAGCCTCAGGCCCATTTTCAATAACTACAGCTCCAGGCAATGTCTCCATTGTTACTTCATGAGCCTGAACGACTCAGTTGAGCTGCTCCTGATCCAACTCACACAGACTATGAAGACAATAAACACTTATTGCTGCCACTAAGCTTGAGGTTACTTTGTATCCCACTTTTCCCCTTCAGTGTTATGTTTCTTAACTCTCTTATATTGATACAGTAAGTGAAGGTATTTTCCCTGACTTCCATAATCAGTCTATCTACTTATTCTTATTTCTAGACCAACTAGGTGTCTCCATATGATGGCTTTTGATGCTGTTACAAAATGCCTGGTATAAACAACAGAAGATGTACTTTTCAAAAGCACATCCTCAGCCACCTGCTTTCTATAGCCAGATCCCACTACCAGTTTCCACCACATCCCCATAATGCCAGTAAATTAAGAAGCCGTCAATGGACACACCCATTGATTAGGTCAGAACCCTCTTGATTTGAAGTGTCTCAGTAATATCACCAATCTAGAGACCAAGTGTTCCAAACATGAGTCTTCTCAGGGGACACTTCACATCCAAGCTGAAGTGCTCCATTTCTGCTTTGGTTACAAGCCTTGCTGGAATGAGCGAGCATGTATATGTCCCTATGTGTACATGCATACAAAACATTTTAGGTAGCACACACTAATATTTTTCTAGATAATGCCACCTTGTCTCTTAGTGTAGACATTGGAAGACAGCCCATTAGCCATGCTTGGCGGATCTCTTACATCTCTGGAGCACTCACACTGTCAGATTTTCATCCTGGACTTCTAAAGTACAGAGTGTCTCATGTACATCTTGTGATGAGCCACGAGTACCCTTCTATCACCAGATATCCAGGGCCCTAAGCAATGCTGGGCATAAACACTATTAGCTCATTATAAGGTCTTTTACCTCCTAAGGGGTTTCCCATAATCCTCCACCCCTAAGCAAATTCAGTTTTTCATTACTGGCCACATAGAATACCTAGAAATACCTCTGTCAACCAGCTGTTTCCTGGAAGAACATGGGCTCTGGAGAGCAGGCTGCCCTCACCCTCTGTCTCTCTCCTCTTGCCCTCAGGAAGTGAGCCAGCCAGCCAATAGAGAGATTAGTCAGGGTACAGAATCTTCTACAAGGGCATCTAAGAATTCAACACTCTGGAGAAAGGCCCAATGGGACAAAGGGGAACAAGGAGGAAGGGGTGAACCCAGCCTCAGGCCATGGGCAAGACCTGCTTTGAAGACACAGTGGAAACTGGGACAAGATGTACCGCGTCCGGTTTCTTGGGGCCGAGTCTTGTCCAGGCGAGGGGCGTCGAGGTTAAATAATCTGCACTCAGGAGTCCTTTAGGTTCCATCATTCAGGATCACAATGAGAGACCTGAGCTTTATTCAGTACATCTTATATCTTAGACCTGTTTCTTTCTCCCCTTGCCATGCTTCTCTCCTGCCATGCATCTCGCCTAGCTTTTTTCCCCTCTAGCTTCCCGCCATGTTGGATTCCTTCTGCCCCTGCTCACACTGACTCTACTCTCTCTACTCCATGCTTGTCCCCAGCTTCTGCCTTGTGTCTCTCCTAGTGTCCCAGCTCTCTGCTACCTTCTTAACTCTCTCACACCCTGCCCCCTCATCCGGGCACACCCAAGGTATTGGAGGATCCCAAAAGACTAGCACTCAGCAGGTGGCAGCGTCTATAGCGCAGGAAAGCATGTTTTTCCTTAATCCCCCTATTTAACATAAGGTTTTAGTCCTTTGGGGAGGATGAGCCATAGAGGCCAGAATGGCACTTGTTCCGGGAGACAACAAAGATGGACAAGGACCAGCCTTGGGCTTCCCTCAAAGCCAGGCTTCTCTCAAAGGCCCAGAATCAGCTGAGGCCTCAACTACATGGTGCTTTGCCATCCTGCAGCATTAGAAGCTGGAAATGGAAGGTCCCCAAATACTCAAGTGTTGAAAACATTTCCCTGCAGTGGTGGCCATAGGTGACCGCTCACAAAGACACGAAATTCATCAGGGGGTGTGAGACCTGATTAGAAGAGGTAGGTGGCCTGAAGGAAGAAGGACATGTCTCTAAGGGACATATTCTGACCCTTTTCTTTTTCTTTGCTTCCTGGCGGCCACGGGCTAAGCAGGCCTTCACTATATGTTCTGCCTCATCGCAGGCCTAAAAGCACCCAAAACAGATGACTACGGAGTAGAACCCCTGACCCAGGAGTCAAAATGAACTTTTCCTCTTCTAAACTAATGTTCTCAAGTGTTTTGTCACAGTTTAAAAAAAAAAGTAACAAGCATGCCTAGAGATGGGACCTAATACTTGTAGTGTGGAGCAATGTTCACAACATCCTTTCATGTACAAAAACCCTTCCACAATTGTTTGTCATATCCACAGGCCGTTCCTTTAATGCTGTAAACATCTACTGACAGATGTGTTTTAATTTCAACACACTTATAAATTTATAAAAACAAAACATGTTACTTGCCACCCAGCATCAGTTGTGGATATGAACTAGAATAAACATGAACAATATTAATAAGTAAGCAGTGTTCTATTGCCCAAATTCTATTGGTATTACTAAAAAAAAAAAATTAATGGGAGCCAGATATTAGGGGAAAAGCTGAAACAAGATGAAAGAGACAGACCATCAAGCCACAGCCACTTCTCATCCAGCCACCCCTCAGGAATCCTCAGACTCAGCCAAAAGGTCAGGGGGTCAAAGGTGAAGCGCTGAACTCTTCCTACGCCCGCCCAGCTCTCTCACTTCCTCATTCAACTTTCCTAGTGCTAGGATTAAAGGACTGTGTCATGACAGCTCTGATGGCCTTGAACTCACAGATATCTAGAGGATCTTTGTCTGCTGAGGGCTGGGATTAAAGGTGTGGGTCACCACTCCCTGACCTTCACAGCTAAATCTGTGGGTGGCTTTGTCCTCTGATCTTCATGCAAACTTTATTAGATACACAATCTATCACCTCAGTGCTCACCTCCCCTCAGGGGCGGGGAGGAGGGAAGCAGGAAAGGAGGGGGAGGAGGGAGAAGGAGGAAATGTCAAAATATATTCAGCACCAAATTGGTTCAACAATGTTATCAGTGTTTATTAAGCTTCCATTCAGGTGAAGTGAATTCTCCAAAATGCACTCTCACTTTCCACAGCTCTGCCCTGAGTAGGACTTCATTCTCAGTGCATGCCAAACAAAACAGATCAGCTGCTTATGACAGCAGATAGGGCTTGAGATGGACCAGTGGTTAGAGCACTTGCCCAGTGTAAGCACAAGGACCAGAGCTCAGATCCCCCAAACCCAGTAAATGCTGGCTAGGTGTGGAGGTTCATCTCTAAGTCCAGTCCGAGAAGACAGGTAGATGGGATCCTCAGAGCACACTGGCTATATAGACCAGCCATATCAGTGAGCCCTTCACATACACACTTATTCCTTCCCACACATGTATGCCCACACACATGCACATGTATATGCACATGTACATGCACATACATGTGCACACACAAATGGAAGAAGGAAAAAATAACTTATATGCAAATATTACACAATGCATATATGTATATACTGTATTTCACATGTACCTGACACATATTACATACAATAAATGTGTAGTTATTATGTATTGATAAACTTTTTTTTTAAATGAGTGGAGACAGGAGCTCTGCTGGGTTTTGGAGGCTCTGAAAGCCAGGATAGAGAGCATGAAGAGATGGCTCACTGGCTGAGCACTTGCTCTTGCAGAAAACCCAGGTTCAGTTCCCAGCACACAAGTGACAGCTCACAACCATCTATTACTCCAGTTCCAGGGGCTGTGATTCTCTTTTCTGACCTCTTCAGCCACTAGGCATGTGCTGAGACATACATGCAAGCAAAACACCGATACACATAAAATAAAATATATAAATCTAAGAATGTTTTGTTAAAAAGTCAAGTCAGAAGGTGTTGCAAGCATCTGGTGAGGGCAACATGTGCTTTATTAGGTCACAGGAAGATTAACGTAGCAAGCACAGTGTGGAAAATCATAGGAAGAAGAAGGAAGTGATTCCAAGTCACAGAAAGCTAGTCACAGGAAGTCATTAAGTCACACAGTAACACACCCACTGAGAACTCTAGTTCCTAGTGTTGAGTAGCTGCTCATTGTTGCTTATGTCATTGTGGTGTTCCTGGCCTTTGCCTCATGGTTGCAAAGTGACTGCTGTAGCTCCATATATCCAACTGGCATCAAACCCAAAAGGGAAGGAAGAGAAGGACCAATAAGCCAAGCATTTGACAAGAAGTTAACATTTTCTCAGAAGGCTCTTTCTTCCCACTAGACATCTTCAAAGACTGAGCTGCAATTATCCCCAAGTAGAGCAGGTAGGAAAGGCAGGAAACCCGGTAATTAGCACACCCATCACCTCAAACATTTAACCATTTCTCTGGTTGTGAGAACATTCAAAATCTGTTCTCACATCCTGGACATTTAAAATTCCATTCATAGAGTCAGAGACAGCTCCTTCTCCCACCGTTAGAGGCCCCACAAGAAGACCGAGTTATACAACTTCAACATATGTACAGAGGGCTTACATTAGTCCATGTAAGCTCTCTGGTTGGGAATTCAGCCTCTGTGAGGCCCTGTGAGTGCAGGATAGCTGCTTCTGTGGGTTCCCCAGTCCTTCCTCCCCTTCTTCCACAGGATTCCCTGGGGTTTATTTAGTGTTTGACTATGGCCTTTGCATCTCTTTCCATCAATTGCTGGGTGAGGCCTCTTTGGTGACAGTGGGTTAGGCAATGACAAGAGTATGACAGAATATCATTTGATTGTTACCTGCTTTGGGGACCCTTTCTTCTTACCAGATTGCCTATCCAGGCTCAATAGGAAAGGAGGTGCCTAGTCTTACTGCAACTTAATATGCCACGGCTGTTTGATAAACATGGGAGGCCTGCCCTTTCCTAAAGAGGAAGGAGGAGGATTGGATGATAGAGAGTAGGGGGAGGGACTGGGAAGACAGGAGGGAAGGAGAAAGTGTGATTGGGCTGGGAAACATTAGTTAACTGATTAAAAATAAAATTCCATACACTGCGAATCAGACAAGTCACCCTTTTGTTCCTCATTAGTCTGCTTACCTCCCTGCCTGGAATACCAGGACATGTGCCCATCTGTTGTTGGATTCTACCTGAGCTGGAATATTATCCACATGTAAAGAGAGCTGGAAGACATTCTCAGTTGTGGAAGGATTCAAGTTACCAGAGCTGAAGTGGGAAAATCCACCTGTGACATAATGTAGCTGACTTCAAGTGAACCCAGACGGCTATGTACTTCAGCAAACAGAACCAAGTCCAAAGGAAGGAAGAAAGCACTTGATAACCACAGGGGCCAAAGGAAAGGTGAAGGGCACAAATTATCACAAAAACTGAAAGAAATAACCTCCAACCACTTCCTTCTGGGAATACCACTTAAGGGTGGAACCAAAGAAAAGCTGAAAATCACCTCCACCCAAACAGCTAGTGATCTCTGTGATGGAGGACACAGGTGGCAAGGCCTGCAAAGGTGAGAACAGTCAGCCCAGAAGAAACACACATAACAGAGGAATGGCCAGAGCATAGATGCTGACCTTACTACAATTAAATAGACTTAACTAACAAATGCACATATATTTACCTAACATATTTAATTAACCTATTATTTAACTAACCAATGCACACATATATTTGATATTTATATACAATATATTTAATATGTATATAAAACATTTAGCTGATGTAGATGCATTTCTACATAAACTAAAGAAGACAATCTAATACTATCTGGTGGAGGCTGGAGAAGAACACACTCTCTGATTAGTTCTTGGTAGCTCTATAACTGGGTGTGACCTTTGTATGATCCTCACAGCCTCTATTTTAAAATATGGCACACGCAACAAGGAACTCTCCAGACATCACCAGAATGTAGGGTGGTCTATTTCCCAATAGGTCTCTCTATAGGGTGGTGAAAGCCCAACCCACTCACTACGTGCTGAATCTGGCCTGAGTAGACGTAATTTACCAGGATGCATAATCCAATGCTTGTACTTTTATGGTGATGTTCCTTTGCCTTGGGATCAGAAAAATCACTTACACACATGATTAAACTATTGGGGGAGAATCTATCCAATAATGTTAAATGGATCCAACCAACAACAGTCTGGATCTGTTGGCCATAACAAGCAGGCCAGTGAAGGAACACCCTTCCTGGAGTACATCTTGTTCCTGTCTGGGTGTGCCACATGTTATAGGTACTCATTAAATGTTTGTTGAATGAATAAATTAATGTAGATCCCCCATTGCCTTGGAGATGAATGGGCTCCAAGTGCCTGGTTAGAGCCATCGTTTCCACTGGTCAGGTTGAGTGAGATACTCACTGGTCCTCATCTCCACCATCTCTTCCTTCCCTTGAACTTTAGCCCAGATCCTATTTCATCTATGAGAAGAACCAGCCTGTAACATGCCCAGGGCCATACTGGGTCCTTCTCTGGGCCTTCTCGATGCTCACTCTTTACCCTATCTCATTTTATATATTAGTTCGTTTTATTTTTCTTAAAAAACAAAAAAAACTTTTCTAGGTGGTGGCATGTGTATTGGATGTGTGGTGTGGTGTGGTGTGTGTGTGTTGGATGTGTGATGTGTGTGTGAGAGAGAGAGAACCTAAGGTCAGTATTGAACGTCTTCCCTCAATTGTTCTCCACCATTACATTTTGAGACAGCACCTCTTTCTGAACTTCAAGCTCACTTATTTGGATAGCCTGGCTTATGAGCTTCAGAGGTCTTCCTAGCTTCCCCTCCTAATGCTATAGTTACAGGAATAAACCATCATGCCAAGTTTTTTACATGGGTCCTAAGAATCTGAACTCAGCAAGCACTTTACTGACTGAGCCATCTTCCCAGACCTACTTACATTTTATACTGCAAATCTTGTATCCTAAGAAGACCCATCTGGTCATGGTAGAATATTCCTATAACCCCAGTGCTCTAGAAGAAAAGGCAGGAGGATCATGAGTTTAAGGTTGGCTTGGGCTCTATAGTGAGACTCTGTCCCTTAAAAAAAATAAGGTAGAAATTACACACAAACATAGACACACACACACACACACATACATTTATATACAGAAACACACACACACTAGCAAGGGCTCATCTCCAGCTCTTATTTCTTCTATATAGCTGGTAATCTATAAATATTTATTGATTTTTTTTTATTTCACTATCTTTCACTTCTGTTCAGGAATCATCAGTTAGACTCTCTGTTAAGCTTTGTCCCCCAGATATGTATCAAGAGAGATAGACTTCTGTGAAAGGAATAAGAAGATCTTCCCCAAGGAAAACTGGCAAGAGAGCTGGCAAGTGGGGTGTGAAAGGGAAGGAGGCAAAGCAGGATGTGTCAAAAGGCAATGGTGCAAATTACACAGTGCAACTGAGTTCTTGTTTTGTTGCAGGTATGGAGTCCAGTGCCTTCCACAGACTAGGCATAGTTCTACCACTGAACTACAGCCACAGATTTACAGAGGATTCCTGTAACTTAGTCCTCCAGGGGAATTTTAGGAACAATATAGATAAGACCCTAGTATTGACCTGTTAGGGTCAGGAGCTTCATATCCACTGAGTTCAGTCATTGATTGTGACCTGCTCTTAGGACACAGGAACCTCTAGGTATTGTTGTATTTCTGGGACATGCAGCAAAAGCAGGTCCTAGCAGCCTAAGGACAGTAGTTCTTCAAGGGAAAAAAGGGCATACTGGCTTCAGGATAAGAAGCATGCAGGAGCCCACGCTAAACCAAAAGATAAAATAACCAAGAAATAGGCAGGGTGGAACTGAAGACTCCGTACCTGATTTCAGTAACAGTAACTTAGTGTTTTACATTGCAGGCACACCGTAGAACTTGCAGGAGCCCAATCCTGATGTCCAAGGTGAGAGTCCATCAGCAGAGGGGTGGGTGGGAGCCCAGAAAAGACTAGAAATGACTCAGCCACGTGCTTCCTGAGTGTGACTTGATTTTAGAGGATGAGTAAGGGAGAGAGGGAATTCCTAGCAAAGGGAACAGCATGTGCATAGGCAGAGAAACAGAAGTCCACGTTTGTTTGGAATTGGGGAGTAGCTTGCTGTAATGAGAACACAGGGTGTGGGAGAGAGGAGGTGAACTGGAAACTGAGGTCATAAAGACAGGCTGAGATGGGGAAGAGCCTTTGACACCTGCCAAGAGACAGTGACACTTTAAAATGAGTCTAGTTATGACTAAAGAGCTATTTTAGGAACAAGGTGACCATATAAACCATGTGCTGGGTACCAGATGTTCTGAAAGTCAGCATCCATGACCTAACCAGAGAGTTCTGTTTCTCTAGCAACAGTGATTGATTTAGAGATAGCAGATAAGGGAAAGTTGGGTCTGAGGCTGTCAGAATTGCTAAATTTGCACATCCAGTCCTGAAATAGTATTTAAAAAAAAAAAAAAAATGAGTGAGGGCAAGGGTTCAATTAGTATAGTCCTTGCCTAGCATGTAAGAAGCCCTGGGTTCCATCCCCAGCACTGCCTGAAATCAGATATGGTGGCACTTAAGAGGTAGAAGATCAGAAATTCAAAGTCATCCTCAGCTATATTGCACCTGTCCGGGCTACATGATACTTTGAGAGAGAGAGAGAAAGAAAAACAGACAGACAGATATAGAGACTAAGAATATAAAGATATGCAGTGTGACCTCTTGGGACACTGGTTCAGTACTTAGTCTAGCTGGACACAGCAGTATCAGTGCTCTCTATGTGACTGTGAATTTGAGTTAATCACTTTAACTCACATTTTATTATTTGAAAGCAAATAAGTCCCACATTAATGCTGAGGGAAAGTCTTGAACAATGTGGTATCAGTTAAAGCCCCAGCTACATGATGAGACACTGTCTTAAAAAACAAAACAAGAAAAAAAAAAAAACCTGAAAATGTTTCTAAACCAAAATTCAAAGAACCCTTCCAGATACACACTTAAAGCACTTCACAGCAGAGGACAAATTACATGAAAATAGACCTCAACAGCACTGTCAACATGGAATTTTGAAGAATATCAGGCGATTCGGAGCAAGCTGAAAAAGACTTTCCATCACCACACATACCCCATTTCCCAGCTCCATGTAAATCGCCCTATAAAAGGCAGATCATGTCCTCTCTGGGCCAGGAACCGGAAGTACAAGTGGGCTTTGGGAGAAAGAAAGAAGCTTTGACGATTGTCCCCACCGAAGCCCACCATGAATGTTTGGAGAAGAGAAGGTCCCAGAAAACTGTCCTAAATGCCCTGTATCTCTATCAATGGGTGCCTGAAACCCTGAGGACTTCAGGGACATGAGTCAGCAAAGCCCCTCGGGTTACCAGAACACAGCTAGCTTTCTGGGTAAGAGCATATGCCAAGAAAGCCAGGAGTCAAGGAAGGATTCAGAGAGAAATGCTCACCAGTAAACAACATTGTTAAATAAACAAGCAATTCTGAAAGAAATGGACGATCCATTCAACTCAAGAAAAGGAGCAGCGCAGAGATCAATCAAAGTCAAGCAGAGGGCTCCATGAGTGACAGAGCTCACCGCACAAGCATGAGGCCTGAGTTCAGATTCCCAAGTAGGGTGGGAGACAGGAGGTGGGATGATGGATGATGGGCTTGCTGGCCAGCCACCCTAGCCAAAGATTCACACTCCGGGATCAGTGAGAGGCCATCTTAAGAAGACAAGATGGACGGTGATAGGGAAGGATCCCAGAAGTCTGTCTTCCTCTGGGGTATAGGCATGCAATGGCATTCATACTCACATGTATATGTGCATGTAAATTTATGTAAAGCACACACACACACTACCAGTAAGCAGAGGAAGAAAAACATAAAAGTACAAACACACTGAGTGAGGAAAATGGAAGAATCTTAAATAAGAGCTGTTTATTGAAATGACTAATACAGCCATGCATGCAAACATGTGCCTTCGTGCATGCATGTATGTGCCTGTATAATATATGTGTGTGTACATGTAGTATGTGGATGTGTGTGTATATTTATTTGTGTGTGTTTATAAACATAAAATCCCATCTTCTTCCTAACACACTTCTAAGATCATTTATTTTAATATTTTCCATCTAGAGTCTTCTTCATAACTATAACAGAAATCTGATAATCACTTTGTTGTAATCTAGGTAATCTAATAATGAAATACTGAAGGGGGTGGTAAAGCTGGTGTCTTAGTTTCATTTCCTGTTACTTTGATATAAAAGCCCCAACAAAAGCAAAGAGAAAGGCTTTATTTTGACTCACGGTCAAGGTACAGTCCTCATAGCAGGGATATCACCAAGGCAGGAACTCAAAAATCTGGTCTCATCAGAGCCACAATCAGGAAGCGAGGGTGA
Organism: Phyllotis vaccarum; assembly: GCA_033318265.1. NCBI lineage: Eukaryota > Metazoa > Chordata > Mammalia > Rodentia > Cricetidae > Phyllotis > Phyllotis vaccarum. The sequence continues at coordinate 79,679,672 of JARWLC010000004.1, read as the reverse complement.
ATGAATACAGGTATTCAGCTCACTTTCACCCCAAGATATCCTCTTCTGGGAATCACCCCATGGCTAAGAAAGGACTGCCCATATCAATTAACATTGCCAAGATAATCCCCACAGAACATTCTCAGAGGCTAACCTCAATTTAGATAATCCCTCACAGGTGTGCCTGGAGGCTTGCTAACACCAACCATCACACTAAGGATGACATTTCATGTGAAATAGGGTGATGACTTGGCCCAGAAGGGCTTCTGATGTGATGTGGGGGGAGGGGTGCAGGGAGAAATGGGGGTCACTTCATGTGGAGGTGATTCAGATTTTTAAAAAGGACCAAGCAACATGATTAAAATCCCCTCTCTAGGCCAACAAGAGAGCTCAGTGAGTAAAGCACTTGCTGACAAGCTAGAGAACCTAAGTTCAGCTCCTGGCACCCAACAACTGGAGGGAGAGACCTCTCTCCACAAAGCTATCCTGTGACCACAACTTTAATGCCAGTACTCAGGAGATTGAGGCAGGAAGATAGAGTTCAAGTCCACCTTGGATCACAGAGAAGATCCTGTATGGGAGGCTGGAGAGATGGCTCAGCTGTTGAGAATACTTGCTGCTTCTATGAAAGGATTGAGATTCAGCTCTCAGCAACCATACCAGGCAGCTCACAAACACCTGTAACTCCAGTTCCAGGGGATCCAGCGCCCTCTTCTGACCACTGTGGGCACCTTCACACTTGCAGTGCATATCTACATAGTAAAGTCAGGCACACAGACCATACACACGAAACAATTAACTCTTTATGAAAGAGAAATAGGTAACTTCATGTAATTAATTCAAAATATACATTAAAAATATTAAATTACATCCATAAAACATCTCAATTAATTTGAAGAATAGAGGCCTCTGCATATCAAATTGTCTTATCACAACTATGTCTCATTCCTGAATGGCTTTCCTTGGATTCTTCTGTGTTGCTTTACACTGTTTCAGAAGCATCTCATGTATATTTTTTTTAAAAATTAAGTTGTTCTGAGACATCTTTGCCTTTTTTGACTTGGAAAATTAGATGGGTAAAGGAATCACTCACTGTAGCTACCAGAGTTGATGAAAGAAAGCATAGAGACATTTCACTTTGGAGCTAGGAAAATAGTAAAATTCTTCTCTCAAAAATTCTAAAACAACTGGCTCAATTCAAGTACAAAAAATAAGAACACAGGGGCTTGGGAGGTAGCTCAGTGGTTAGCTGCTTGCCATGCAAGGTTGAAGACCAGAGTTTGGAACCCCGGAACCATATAAACTCCAGGTGGACATAATAGCCTGCCTATAATTCCAGACTCAAAAGGCAGAAACAGGATACCCAAGACAAGCTGTGAATCAAGACTAGCCCATCCTGACAAACTTTGTGTTTGATTGAGAGACCCTGCCTCATTGAATAAGGTGCAAGAAATAAGGTGGATGGTTGCGAATATCAACCTTGGACCTCCATGTGCATGGGCACCCACAAACACATGCACTCATACACATGCAAATATGTATACACACATGCACCCACCATACACACACTGAAAAAGAAAAACCTACAAGAACTAGGAAGAAGCCTTCTTGTCTTTTATTAGCACATATTAACTATAATGGATTTCACTAACGTTTTCATTATGCATATATTTGATTATTCCCCCCCCTTACCTCTTGAGTTTCCCACCCCATGATGGTGTTCTTCTTCCCAAACAGTCCCCTTCGACCTTCATGCTTCCCTTTTTTCTTGAATGCCTGAGATCAAGTGATGTTCCTGCCTCAGCCTCCTGAGTAGCCTTGATGGCAAGTGTGCTCATCTTCAGGAAAATGGTTCTCACGTGTCTTTCAAAGGCCTGCAAGAAACCTAGATTCAATAAGGGAAAATGAGTAGAGATTTGGTGGTATAAAAATTCAGACTTTAAGATAATATAAATTAAAAAGTAATTAAAAACTAAGCTTTAAGCTGGGGGAAACAGCACCCTGCTCCAAAACCTCTTCATCTATAAGGAGTCTATATGGCCCCTGAAGGTCTCAGTCAGCATTCTGTTGTATTAATCTTCCTTTTAAACAGTTTCTCTTTTAAAGGTTTATTTTTTATTCTTTTAGACCATGCAGAGGTGTGGGGGGGGGGTGCACATGGGTATGTGCACATGAGTGCAGGTGCCCACAGCCCTGAGTTACAGGTGGCTGTCTCATTATGTAGCCCAGAGAACTGATCCTCCTGTCTCAAAGTCCTGAGACTATAGGTATGTGCTAGCATGCCCAGCTTTAATCACTAACTTATCTTTAGATATATAGAACCCAGAACACTCATTGACCTACAGATAGCAGCTTCCCCATTAGAAAATCTTGCCAGCCCAAATTTTAACTACCCTGGTGTTTGTTTATGTGTATATCACCCATATCACCCTTTATAATCCTTGCACCTGCACCCCTGGGTAAGATGGTGTTTGGCTCCCCAAGTTCTTTGTCTTAAGCAGACACAAGGAGAACCAAGGCTGAGTGAGTGTGAGTGGCTGTTGTCCCAACATGGCACTGGAGGCACAGCAGGAAGCTGAGTGCCAATCAATGTCAGAATTTTGGTGACTACAGATAAATACGGTAGGTATTCCTTCAACCTGGGACCTCACAAAAGCATTCCATATAGGATGTCTGAATTGAATCTTGAATGGTAAAGATATAATTCACCATTGATGGGAAACAAGAGTCCAAAAAGAGAACAGGGCATCAGAAGACACCCACCTGTGGGAGATTGTGTTGTTTCATTGTAAATAATTGTCCCACCCACTGGTTTAATAAAAAGCGCTGATTGGCCAAAGGCAGGCAGGACGTGTGGGTGGGGCTACCAGACTAAGAAAAACTCTGAGAACAGGAAGCACAGAGCAGAATGTCAGAGAGAAGCCGAAGGAACAGAAGACAACCATGCTGCTGTGAGAAAAGGTACCGAGCCCCATGGCTGAACAAGATGAGTCATGGGTTAGATGAAGGGTAGAGAGCTAGCAAGTGATATGCCTGGGCCTTATGCCAATCAGCTTCAAATTAATGAAAGTATCTGTGTGTCTCTGTGGGTCTGTGGGTCTGTGGGCCTAAACCTTGAAGTTAGGCCTGAAAGTCAGGGCCAGAAACAACATACTACACCCACCTACAGAATGATGCAGTCATCGGGGTGAAGGAGGGTGTCCATGTTGACTCTTCTCTGAGTGGGCACCCAGAAAGCTGGAAGGCTGATCAGAGAGTTATGAGGGTTTTGTAACAGTGTTAACTCATTTAGCCTAGGGTAACTGATTAAAGGCCCAGGGTCTGGGAGGTGACATGTATCTGCATGCGGGTATGTGCATGAGCCCAGGTGCTCACAGAGGCTAGAGGCATTGAATCCCATAGAGATGGAGCTACAGACAGTTGTGAGATGTCATGCATGGGTGCTATGACTTGAACTCCAGTCCTCTGGAAGAGCAGCAAGTGCTCTTAACCACTGAGCCACCGCCTCAGTCCCTGGCTGTTCTAACAATGCCATTCCTTGGGTTCTAGCTTCTCTCCCTCCTGTTTCCTCTTCTTCACTAAGGACCCTTGTGACAGCATTGGATCCACCTGGATAAGCCAGGATAAGTCTCCATCTCAAGGTCAATTGATTGGTCCCCCTCTGTAGCCTTTATCCCTCTTACTTGTCATGTGACATATTCCTAACTCCCAGCAATTGAAACCTGGATATATTTGGGTGTTGGTATTCTGTCTATCACAAACACCAGTCGTGCTGTAGAGTCGACATGAATCCCACTTGGTGTGGGTCACAAACAACTCCTCCTTAATTTCTACCTAGAGTTTTTCTGTTGAGAATCCTGAGAGATACACAACACTGTAGCCTGGGCTCCGGCACAGCAACGGAAAAGAAAGCCTAGGTAGGCTTTCCTGTCATTTGCATGGTCTGGTCAAAATGATTTAGTCTCATCTTCTAGTTCTGTACCGGGGTCAGAGGAAGAGTCTTACTGAGTAGAGGTGGGGGGAGGTAAAAACCACCTGGTGCCTTCTCTCCACACCTGCCTTTTTAAAAGCAAGGACTAGAAACAAAGTCCTACAAAGTCCTAATGTGACCTTCCTCTTCCCATCACTCCTCCTCCCCTCCCCCACCAGGTAAATCCATCCTTTGTCTTACACAGTGGACAAAACACAATATACACAGAAAGCAGGTGGGAACTTAAGAACCATTTTATGTTTGGGGCAACGAAGTCCTGGGGGTTAAAAGCATCAGTTACAAGGTGACAGGCTTTAGGAGCATGATTTCTCAGTCTCCTGCTCTCCAGGTTTTACTGTAATGATGGGAGGTTGAAGTGTTTTCCACCACTACCCTCCACTGACTAGATCTTCCAGCTGTATTTTCAACAGGAGGTTTCTGGTTATGCAATAAGCATCCCAGAATGTGGAAACAGATCAGGCATCAGCCAAAGTCATGGTGAGGTCATCGTTATGCTCAATCCGGTTGTTGGCAACTTTCTAAACTCTTGGTTCACTCCGGAGCAGAAATTTAAAGATGGGGATCTTTGTCCCTTTGTCCACTTTTAAAGATTTATTTTATTTTTAGTCATGTGTGTATGTGAATGTGTGCCATGTGGGGATGAGGTGCCTATGGAGACCAGAGCTGTTGGTTTCCCTGGAACTAGAGTTACAGGCAGTTGTGAGCCACTGATGTGGGTACTGAGACTTGAACCTGGGTCCTCTGTAAGAGCAATAAATCTTAACAATTGTTCAATTTCTCCAGCCCCTTTAAAGAATTTTTAAATTTTATTATTTTATTTTCTTTGTGTATGTATGTGTGTGTATGTGTGTGTATGTAAGTATATGTATTGTGTGTGTGTGTGTGTGCGTGTGCAGATAAAAGCCCATGTGTATATGTGCAGAGATTTGAAGTCAATGCCTGCTGTCCTTCTCCATCACTCTCCACCTTATTTTTTGAGACAGGGTCTCTCATTGAACCTGTAGGTCTATACTTCTGCCAAACTATCTGGTCAAGAAATCCCAGAACCTACTTGTCTCCACACCCCAGCACTGGGGTTACACACATACCCCAACATACCTGGCAGGATACACCACTGCCAGTAAGCCAGGTCAACAACCAAGATCTGTTGCTTTAGTGCCCTGGATGTCCCTGGTGTGTGTTTTGCCTCTGCTCTCCCCAACAGTGCCATCTGCAACTTGAACCCACCATCTCTTATAAATAGCTCATATCCTTTCTAGCTTGGCCCAAGACTCTCTTAAGCAAGAGAGCTGATCATCAGGCCTCTGAACTCTCAGACTTTGAGTCTGGGGACCCACACAACTTAAAATGGAAAGCTGAGATAGTGTCTGAATACACTGTAGCTTTGTTTTCTTTTCACTGACCCGTAAACAACCATTTATACTCTAGTAAAGATTATAAGCACCATGGAATGGTCAAATACACAGAAAAATGTCTGTAGGTTATATTCGATCAACAGGAGTTTGGAACCTGTGCTGGGGTACTGGCATCCATCCTGCTGAGATACTGCAGAATGGCTATAGTATCTTCCCACCATTCTCAGTGGAGAGACTCAAACTCTCACATGACCTACAAGGCCCTTTATATCTTGGCTTCTTTCTGCCCCCCTCTCTGCCCTTTATTCACAGAGGCCTTCTGCAGCAAATGCTCTTCCCTTCCCTCATTCCAACTGCTCTGGGCACTCATCTGCCTACTTGAAGGACCATAGCATGCTTGATTCAGTTAGAGATTCCTCTAGCATTTTAAGTTTCTCATATTACCAACTTCCTTTCCCTAAACCCTGAAACAAGGACCAAGAAAGGTAGATGTGTTATACTTCAGCTTCATCACCTCACATGAGTGGATCATTCCAGTGTGGATTCCATGCTCCCATAGCATTGAAACTCAGTGCCCCACAGTGGTCACTATTTTGGCAGCTGTGACAGTTAATTTTAGGTATCTACTGGGCTAAGCTGTATCACCCTGTTCTTTAGTCAAATACTAACCTGTGTGTGACTGTGAGAGTATGTGATGGATATAGTCACATCTCCAGTCCACTGACTTTGATAAAAGGGGTGCTCTCTTCAGCTCAGGTGAGCTTTGGTCTGCTAAAAAAATAAACCAAAGACTGAAGTGCCTCTAAGAAGAAAAGCTGCCTGGGGATTACCTGCCCTCTTGTCTCAGCTTCCAATCTCGCTAGGCTGCTCTACAGTGGACTTGCCTGTCCCCAGAATCATATCATATGAGCTAACTCCTTAATATAAATAAATATGTCTATATCCATCTATCATACCTTTCATATACATTCAGATATCTGTAGATGGTAGTTTCTTTCATGCATTCAAAGATACAGATAGAATATTAAAAAACTACCTAAACCATAGAATGTCTTACATCAGTTGTCGGTCTCACTGTTTTGAGCAGTGCAGAATGCACCTACCTACACAATTAAGATGCTATAATGTTGCTAGGCAATAAGATATATTAAAGGACCATTTGTCCATAAGTAGTCTATTGTCAGAACATTGTGAAATTATGTATGACTATATACAATGTACCTTTTCTGCTTCTGTTTCTAACAAACAAGATGGTGCCCTTTATCAACTCTCTTCTCTTCCCTATAGTGGGAATATATTACATAGTAAATAACTGTCCTGCCTACTGGTTTAATAAAATTGTTGATTGGCTGAAGGTAGACAGGAAGTGTGAGTGGGGCTACCAAACTAAGAAAACTCTGGGAACAGGAAGGGCATAGCAGAAATGCCAGAGAGACGCCAGAGAGACCAGTGAAGAAGCCAGCAGGTGCAGAGGACAACCATGCTGCTCTGCGAAAAGGTTTTGAGCCACATGGCTGAGCAGGATAAGAATCATGGGTTAGATTAAGAGTAAAAGAATTAGCAAGTTATATGCCTGGGCCCTAGGTCAATCAGCATAAAATTAATATAAACGTCTCTATGTTTCTGTGGGACTGCAGGTCTGTGGGTCTGGACCACAGGCCAGACAGGCCAGAAACCTACTACTACACTTCCCTGTTCACTTCCCACCTCTGACTCTTTAACTCTCACATAAATAGCCTACACAGAAGAAGTCTTTTTCTTAGGGTCTTCCTCTGAAGAACTTACACTAAGTACCATCAGGGTCTCCAGTGTGTCAGAAATAGTGGCCAGTCTGTAGTAGGATAGGCTGGGTTGAATAATTTCAGTGGATTAAAAATGATGGTCTCCACATGCCAGGTGCCTGACCCTAGGAAGCTTAATGCAAAGGAATTTTGCATCCTAGGATCAGGGCCAGAGGGAAGAGTGCGGTTTTGCAAGTCAAAGATGCTCTTTCAGCTGTGCTCTCTTCCAGCTTTGAGAACTCACCCAAGAGAGAGACTCCTAAGCCATACTTATAAGATCAAAACGTAAGGATTCGGCCTTTACTGGGGCATGCAATGAATGTGTTGCACTAATGAATTTTGGGAACAGTAAAAGATTGCTCAGTGTTCCTGCCTTTCAGCAGCTGCCCTGTGGAGGGTGCTTATAATGTGGGTGAGGCTGTAAAGCCAAAACTAAGAAATAAGAAGAGAATTCATGGATACCACTAAAGTAAGAGTCAAGTTAGTAAAAATGTTTTGTTGTTACCAGAGGGGGGCGGGGAAATGGCCTGTAACCCCAAAAAACAGATGTAACCTGAATGTTTGCATTTGAGTTCACAGTGCTGTTAACAAGATGTGAAATGTCATGGGGGCATGATGGAGAGGGTGCTTGGGGAATTTCCCACTTCTTTCCAACTTCTCCTGAACCCTAAACTACTATATAGTAGTAATTTATAATAAAATGGTCATGCACTATGTTAACTATTTATTTCACTCACTGCTGGGATAAAAATGACTAATCAAAATAATTTAAGCTTCAAAGGGAGGCTTTACTGTGGCTCAGTTCAGAGCATACATTCCATCATGGTGGGGATTGCACCACAGCGGGAGCTGGAGGCAGCTGGTCCAGGTATAACCAAGAGCAATGAGTGCTTAGGCCCAGCTTCTCTCTCTTTTTATTCAGATTAGGACCCCAGGCCATGAAGTGCTACCATCCATATTTAGGGTGATCTTTCATCTTGATTAACCTAACCTCACAGACTTGCCCAGAGATTTATTTTCATGGTTAATTTAAATCACACCAAGTTGGCAATTCATGTTAACAAACATCTAAACCAGCACCCCAGTTATTCTTAATTCAGAACATATATTCATTAGATCCACTTGGTAAGCCCTTAATAATATACCATGGTAACTTTTACTTCCAGAAAAAAAAATGGAGTAGAAATCTTCTCTATTCCAAAAATTTAAGACATTATGTATAACCCAGTTTTGGTTTGCTTTCTATTGCCATGGTAAACCCCATGACCAAAAGCAACTGGGGGGGAAGGGTCTGTTTGGCCTACAGTCCATCGTTCAAGGGAAGCCAAGGCAGGAACTCCAGGCAGAAAATAAAGCAAACATCACAGAGAATGCTGCCTACAGACCTGCTTCATGGCTTACATAGCCTGCTCTCTATATATCCAGGACCACCTGCCCAGGCTTTCCTACATCAATCATTAATCAGGAAAATGTCCGTCCACACAGACATGCCTGCAGCCCAACCTGATGAAGACAACATTTCACTTGAGCTTCGCTATTCCCAGGTGACTCCAGTTCAAGGCAAGCTGACAAAAAGTAACTGGCACAGACATGAAGATCAGAAGAAAAGCTGCCAGGCTAGTCCTCAGGGTGCAGAAAAAGCCTGGTTTTCTTTTGCCTCATCCACCCCTCTAGGGTGGTAAAGAACCTGAACCCTAAAAATGTGAGTTGGCATAGACCAAGAGAACCCCTATCAAATGTGTGTTCTCTAGATAGAGGAAATGGAAATGGTGGCATAGAAGATAAGAAGTAGGTAACTACCCATCCAACAACAGAAAAGCCCAAGGGATACAAGAGGATCACCACTGTTAAACAAGGAGTTCTCCTGGAGAAGGGCATTTACCATTACTTGGTGAAATCCAAATCATTTCTTCTGATATCAGCAGAGACAGTGTAGCAAGCCAGAGCTCACACTTTCACATCCACCTGGGCAACCAAGCAGTAACAGGGCCTCCTCGGCATCCCTTATGCATCACTAGAATCCATGTCAGGTCTTCTCCGTGGATGTATACCCTCACCAGGCAAAGGTAGTGCCTACTGGATCACTGTCAATGAAACAGAAGTTTAAATAAGATCTAGCTAGGTGTGGTAGTATTCATAATCCCAGCATCCAGAGACTGAGGCAGGAGGATTATAAATTTGAGGCAAGCCTGGGCAACATAAGGAGGTCCTACCTCAAAATGAAATAAATAAGATTCAAAGTCTCATAATGTAACATGAGAAAATGTGAATATAGTGAAACTTACCCTTTATTCATAACCAAGAATGCCTCATGAGATGCTGGCTTAGTTAGGGTTTACTATTGCTGTGAAGAGAACCATGACCATAGCAACTTTTATTTTTAAAAAAACACATTTAATTGATGGTGGTTCACCTATAATTTCAGAGGTTTGGTCCATTATGATCATGAAGGCTTGCCTGGCAGAGTACAGGCAGATGTGGTGCTGAAGCTGAAAGTGTTACATCATGCAGGCAACAGGAAGTTGACTGACTGTTACACTGATGGAAGCTTGAGAAAAAGAGACCTCAAAGCCTGCCCCCACACTTCCTCTAAGAGGCCACACCTATTCTACAAGGCCACACCTCCTAACAAGGCCACTCCCTTTGGGGCCATTTTCTTTCAAACTACCACAAATGTCTAAATTTTCTGATATTTTAAAGCAACTATAATAAAAGGATTTGAATAATCAATTACATTCATATTTGAAATAAGGAAATAAAAATCCTCGCCAATGAATTAAAAGACCCAAAGGGTAACTGCAGGATTATGTTTTTGCTGGCTAGTTTAATGTCAACTTGACATACACTTAAGTCATTACAGAGGAGGGAACCTCAGTTGAGGAAATGCCTCCATAAGATCTGGCTCTAGGCAAGCCTGTGAGGTATTTTCTTAATTAGTGATTGATGAGGGAGAACCTAGCCTGTTGTGAGTGGGGCCACCACTGGACTGGTGGTCCTGGGTTCTATAAGAAAGCAGGCTGAGCAAGCCAGTGAACAGCATCCTCCATGGCCTCTGCACCAACTTCTACCTCCTGATTCTCACACAATTTGAATTCCTACCTTGACTTCCCTCAAAGGATCGTGATCAGGGTATATATATTTCTCACAGTAGTAGTAAGCCTGACTAAGACAATAACATTATGCACATACACAAATCTATATATATACTGAAATGATGAGCTCAGCAGCTGGAAGGGGCAGGGGAGAGGGTCATCGAAGTGGGAGACAGGAAATTCTTTCTGAGAGATGAGAGTGACATTCAGAAGCAGAGAACCTGCCCAGTATGCATAAGGGCCTGAGTTCCACCCTCAACACCACCAAACAGAGCAAAAGCCCTAGAGAGGACAGAAGAACATAGCTCAGTACATTTCAAAGCCTTTTGAATGATAAATGAGAACAAGTTATTGGTCCCCTGGAGTAAATATAGGAGTTGGGGCATTGCCTTGCTATGGGACAGATGGGACAGTTACATACACCACCAAAAGGGATCTTTCTGCATAGTGCTAGTGTTTTTCATCATGACAGTGCCCAGGTCATTATCCTGCCTGAGATATTGTATTACGGTTTTGTAAGATGTTACTATTGGGAGAAAGTGAAATTTGTGTGATTGTTGGCATTGGTTGTCAATTCGAAAGGACCTGGAATCGCCTAGGAAACAAGGCACAAGTATGAGAGGCAACCTTATTAGTTAACTGAGGGGGGAAGACCCACCCTAAATGTAGGCGGCAAGAGTTTTGAAGTGAATAAAATGGAAGAAGGAATTGGGATGAGCACAAACATTTGTCTCTATCTGTTTCCTGACCGTCGGTGCAATGTGACCAGCTGCTATAATTCCCGGCTGTGATTGGTGGCACCTTGGAACTGTGAGCTGATGTAAAGCTTTTTATTGTGGCAATAAGAACAGTTAACTAAGATGGTCTGTATTGATGTGGGAATGTCTTTCTATATGCTGTGAATAAATGACCATTTTGGCCCATGACAGGCACCATAGAAAAGGTAGGTGGGGAAATCAGAATAGGCAGAAGCAGGGCAGAATCAGAGACAGATTGAGCCAGCTGCCAAAGAAACATGTAAGGAACACAGGTGAGCCACGGGCCATGTGGCAGACAGATTAATAGAAATGAGTTGAGTTAAGACGAAAGAGCTAGCTAGCAATGTGCCTTAAGCCATAGGCCAAACAACATGAAGATAGTATAAGTGTCTGAGTCAATTCTGGGGACCTAAGCAGCTGTGGGTGGCTAGGCAGTTTGGGCTGGCAAGTCTCTGGATAGATTGGGCTGGAAACCCTATTGTAACACTGTATCATTTCTTTTTTCAAAAAAAAAAAAAATTATTTATTTATTTGTTATACAGTGTTCTACCTGCATGTATGCCTGCAGGCCAGAAGAGGACATCAGATCTCATTATAGATGGTTGTGAGCCACCATGTGGTTGCTGGGAATTGAACTCAATACCTCTGGAAGAACAGTAAGTGCCCTTAACCTCTGAGCCATCTCTTCAGCCCTGTATTATTTCCTGCAATTGCATGTGGCTCTATAATTGTCTCGAAGCCAAATTTTAATGTAACTTAAAAAGATTCAAGCACCTGGATCCCAAGTCAGACCAGGACCCTGGGTGTCAGTATTGCAAACCTTTCCTCAGCAGATTCTCACATACTGAGAGTCACTGCTTTAACAACACATGATCAATATTTTCCCAGGTCAGATAATCCTACACCACAATTTTTAGTGGCAGTCTCACATTTCAGCATTTGAGTGTGCCAGGATCAGTTTAAACAATGCTCTACTATTTGACAGGTTGTTTTCAGTGTACTGCAGTTATAAATAAATATACTTCAAGATTAATGTTTGGACACATCTATCATTATATCCTTTATTAGAGCATGAATATGTTTGAGGTTCTCAATCCATCGTGCCAAACTGGCACTGGGGAAAGTTGGACAACCCCAGCAGTTCCTGGGTATTGTTTCTCCAACACAGGATACTGATCGCTGATGCCCATGCCAGTTTTGTAGTGGAAAGTTTCTCTTTCATGCTTTAGTTTACATTTTTGAGGGAGGGTTTTTTCCCTCATATATACATTGCCTACTTATATTTACTTCTCTGTGAATTTCCATAACATCCCCCTTTCTAACAGTGTGGGGTTTTTCCTCTGTCTAAGAGCTCTTATAAACAGTCAGTAAAGGGGGTTCACTTGCTTCTGTGTATATGCTGCAAGGATTTCCCACAGGCTTTCTTTTTTTCTATTCTTTTCTTTTTGACACAGAGTCACAAGGCTAACCTCTGACTCAATACATAGCCAAGGATGGCCTTGAACTCTGAATCCTCCTGCCTGCTGGAATTACATGTATATGCCACCATGCCTAGAGCCATTGTGGTGCTGGAGATCTAGGGTTTGAGAATGGTATGTGAGTACTCTACTAATGCACGATATCCCAATCCTCCAATTTTTCCATCACTATATAATCTGGTAATGTTGTTTGTAACATGAAGTTTCTGGCCTGTCTGGCCTGTGGTCCAGACCCACAGACCTACAGTCCCACCAAGACACACAGACACTTGTATTAATTTTATGTTGATCAGCCTATGGCTCTGGCATATTGCTAGCTAGCTCTTGCTCTTAAAGTAACCCATTATTCTTATCCTGTTCAGCCATGCAGCTCAGTACCTTTTCTCAGAGCAGCATAGATATCTTCTGTATCTGCTTCCTGCTGAATGGGGGTACTGGCAATCCTGTGGGGACCCAAAGAAATTTAGTATTCTGGACAAGTTCTTAGTGAAATAGTCTGTAAGACTGGGTCAACTCAGCCAGTCTCCTTGAAGTTGTTTTGGATGCAGAGCTTAGAAGAAACTGCAACAGAGGTGATCAGAAATGCTGAATCATCTATTTCCATTGGAGACTTTTTTGGCAGTCTTCCTTGATCAAATCTTATTTTATTTAATCAAGAATAAATAAATCTACTACCTCTCATTTTCTGTGGAAATAAAGAGAAAACCTCTTCTCCAAAGTAGCATATCTTTTTATTTTAATTTTAAAGTCAACTTATTTACAAGATATATAGGTAGAATTAATGCAGTAGCATGTATAATCAAATGGCTTTTAGAAGCTTTTACCACTTCATTTTCAGTCAAAAAACTTAAAGACAAGACAATAACAAACAGTATTCAGACACTCTTTGTAATTTCCATCTTTACATGCCTTATTATTTTGTTTTTACTCAATTTCTTTTTTAAGGACTATCTCTACCCTTTTTCTTCTTTCTTGCTCAAGCCTACACATATTTTAAACACACTCTAAACTATTTAGAGTTTTTTTTAGTCTGTCTTTACTATATATCTCTTATTTCTTATCTTATTCTATTTCTGACCACACCTTTGCTTAGTTAGGGTGGCTGACTCCACCCAGCTCCCTCTATTTCTCTCTGTTCCTGTCCACACCTTTAATCTGCCAGGGAGGATTGAGGATTATAGGCTTGGCTATGGTGACTGGCTGGCTCCACCCAGCTCCTGGTCTAGCTTCATGGAATTTAGTTTTTTAGCCAAGGTACTGGTAGGACCCACAATTACCACTCTGGGGAATTTTATGGAATATATAATCATCAAGTAAAGCACTGCCTTCTGCTGCTCATGAACTCCATTTAAGTATTTGGCAGCAGGGCCTCTTAAGAGATTCACAAGTGTTTTGCCTCTAAGGCTGAATCAGGAAGCTTCTCTTAAAAAGACTAAGCCTCTGCTTGCCTCCAGCAAACAGAGCTAATCCAAGAAAATGCACCACAAAGAGGCCATCTTTGACTCTGTTCCCTTTTGTCCTTATTAACAGAAACCTTAAATCCACCATATACATCTCCTTACTTACATTGAGGCTCAGGAACTGGCCTTGTTCATCTTAAATTGCAAGCAGCAAACACACCATTTTGTAATTTAATCCCATATACCACTCAATCTCTATATCATGGCCTACTTGAGAGACACAATTCAGAAGCTGCTTTTGGCTCTATTTCTGTGCTCTAGACCATTTTAAAGCTTTCTATGGCTTCATGTGGGTATATTTTGCCCACATTGGGCACCATTTGTAGTATTAAGTTTCCAGCCAGGACTTTTGAACCTATGCCTGAGGTTCTGACCCACAGACCCACGGACCCACAGACCCAAAGACCCACAGTCCTACAAAAGCACACAGATGCTTGTATTAATTTTACACTGATGAGCCTATGGTTCTGGCATATTGCTAGGTAGCTCTTGCTCTTAAACTAACCCATGATCCTTATCCTGTTCAGCCGTGCAGCTCAATACCTTTACTCAAAGCAGCATAGTAGTCCCCTGCATTTGCTGGCTTCTCTGGCATCTCTGCCCTGTTCTTCCTGTTCTCAGAGTTTCTTAGTCTGGTAGCTTCTTCCACACTTTCTGTCTGCCTTCATCCAATCAGCATTTTTATTAAAACAGTAGGTGGGACAAGTATTTACAATGTAACAACACAATCCCACTACAGTTGTTCTTTTAATTTATTGTGTGTGTGTGTGTGTGTGTGTGTGTGTGTGTGTGTGTGTGTGTGTGTGTGTGTGTGTGTACCACAGGATGACAGTGAATGATAACATCTTTTGGAATTTATTCTCTCTTTCTACCATGTGAGGTCCCAGAAAGTAAACTCACATCTTTTGGAACATACAAACAAAGTAAACTAAGTAAATGTAATTTTCTTTTAGTTTAGAAAGTTGTAAAAAGAGATTTTTTTCCAGCTGTAAAAGCCTAATATTAGCTGCAATGATTAATAATGACATTGGTAGAAAGTGAGTGAAGTTTGTGTGGAGGACAGACATCTCAGAAGCAGACACAGCTACTGAGAACGTGTCATACTGTACTGTAAGCTGGTACTAACGACCAGGAGAAAGGGAATCACCTAGTGTTTCATATGGGATGAGCTGGTTATTTGTAAGAAATCAGTACCTTTTGCCAAATAAGTCCCAGACTGAGTAAATATAACCAATAAAAACACAAACAGCTTCTAAAAAGCATAGAAAAATACGTTTCATTTTAACTTGGGGAAAGATTGGAGGATTCTGCTGTATAAACATGCTGGGAACTTCAGAAATAGCTCATCACTAAAGCAGTCAATCCCAAAGCCATGTTTAAAGAATAGCAAGGTGAGATGGCTCAGCATCATACTCCAGCACTGGCAGGGTGGGGGCAGAGACAAGCAATGACCATTCCCCTTGCCTAATCAGTGAGCTCTACAGTCAGAGGAGACCATATTTCCAAAATGGAACAAACACAAAAGTCGGGTAGCATCTGAAAAATAACACCTAAGATTATCCTCTGTTTTACACACACAGAGAGAGACATATACCCAGAGATACAAATATGCACACATAGATATACACACAGAGAGATACAGATATATAGATACAAATACACATAGAGACATATTCACACACACATACATACACAGACACAAGTATTCACACACATACACACATAGATACAGACACACAGATATGCACACACTGCTACATATACACACAGAGATATATACACAGACACACACATAGAGACATACACAGATATACACATACGCACAGATATACACAGAGAGATACACAGGTGTGCACGCACGCACACACACACACATACTACATGTCTATACTCAAGTCAGAAAAGAAAAAGTTTGAGAAAAGTACATCACAGACTGCTATGATTTGCATGTGATTTGAATGTGTCTCTCAAGCACCTCAATGCAATGCTATTAGAACATTCTGAAACCTTTAAGAAGCAGGGCTTGTGCTGGAGGTATAGATTAATGATTGAGAGTACATACCGCCTTTGCAGAGGACCCTTTTTTGGCTCTGTGAGAAGATTCACAACCACCTATAACTCCTGTTTCAGGGGATCACCTTCTAGCTTCTGGAGATACCTGCACTCTCATGCACATAGCTACACACACACACACACACACACACACACACACACACACACACACACACACACACACACACACGCACCTGTAATTAAAAACAAAATCATATTTTTTTTAAAAAAATGAGGTGGCACTATTAGGTAATTTAGGGCACTATCCTGGAAAAGACTAACATGGGTCATTTGAAGTGACCAGTTTTCATGAGAACAGCCCTGGTTTCTTAGTCTCTCTGACTTGCCATTTGATTCTTCCATACATGATCCCACCATCTTGACACTATCCACCATGAGACCCTCATCATGGTGAAGCAGAAGTCAGCACCGTGCTTTCGGCCTTACAGAGATGTGAGCTAAGCAGACCTTGTACATACACACACACACACACACACACACACACACACACACACACACACACACGCACGCACGCACGCACGCACGCACGCACGCACGCACGCACGCACGCACGCACACACACACACACACACACACATACACACACACACACACACACACATACACACACACACACACACGCACACACGCACACACACACACACACACACACGCACACACACACACACACACACATACACACACACACACACACACACATACACACACACACACACACACACACACGCACACACACACACACACACACACGCACACACACACACACACACGCACGCACGCACGCACGCACGCACACACATTACATTACCTTGCTTGGGAACGTACACAGAAATGTACTTACATAAATATATGGCAAATGTTTGCCATATATATGAAAACAAGGGTATTCTAAACAAGTGTTAAAAGCCAATAAGGGGCCAGCAATATGGCCCAGTGAGCAAAATTACTTGCTACCTGAATTTGATTCCTGGGACTTATATGATGGAAGGAGACATCCAACTCCTGTAAATTGTCCTTTGACCACACATATGCATCTTGTCACGTATGTGCCCACCAAGATAAATGCATGTTTTTAAACATCTCATGCTAGCTGGGGAGCAAGTGGGTAGGACTTAGCAACATGGCACAGACATGTACAGAAACAAATGAACAAATAAATAAGTACATAAACACTAATAAGGAAAATAAAACAACTAAAAACTTAAAGAAAGCCAGGCAGTGGTGGTGCACGCCTTTAATCCTAGACATAAACACTAATAAGGAAAATAAAACAACTTAAAGAAAGCCAGGCAGTGGTGGTGCACGCCTTTAATCCTAGCACTGGGAGGCAGAAGCAGGAGGATCTCTGTGAGTTCGAGGCCAGCCTGGTCAATGTAGTGAGTTTCAGGACAGCCAGAGAAAATAGTGAGGCCCTGCCTCAGAAGGAAAGGAAGGAGAGAAAGAAGGAAGGAAGAAATGTAAAGAGGGAGGGTGGGAAAGAGAGGGGAGGAAGGAAGGAAGGGGCATCAAGCAGGCAACATGAAGAGAAGTCTAACAACTTTGTGGGAAAATGTCCAACCACAGAAATACAAATTAAAATCATAATAAGAGACTCTCAGCTCAAATAACAAACTTTGGTGCAATTGCAAGGAAACAGATTAATAAAAGTAGCTAACATTTACTGAGCCACGTGAGCTGGGAAATCTCATACAGCTTTGGTGGTGATATTTTCTAGCAAGTATTTGGAAAGATTAATCAAAGTTTTAATTTTTTTTATAATTTTCACCCAGATATTCTATTACAGTAATGAGAAGATTTCTACAACTTAGAAATCATATTGACATAGTTGTCATAGAAGAAAATTAAAGGTTATATATCAGTTAATGCATTATAACAATGATGGGAATGTATTCTAAGCAAACAATGTGAACGATAAATAAAATCTAAATGCTTGATCATATAACCTTTAAGCATCATGAAGGAAGAGGATCATGAATTTGAGGCAAGCCTGTACTACAAGCAAGACTCCATCTCAAAAACACAAAATAAATTAATTTTTAAAACATTCATCAACTCAGGAAACTTACTAAATGCTGACATTGAATTTTGGGCTCACAAATAGTCAGTACATGTATGTAAAGAAAAATATAAACCCAAAAAAAGAAAAGTTTGGGATGTATACAAACTGATCATAGTTGTCTCTGGAAATGGAGAAGGTGAGTGACCTTAATATTTTCTGTGCAGTTATTGTCTACAGTAAACATCAGTTTGACATAAAATGCTCTTATTTTTAAGGGTCCAGTAGTCACAGATGAGACTAGGAATATACTTGACCTGACTGGTATGGTTTTCTATAATTACCAACTTTCAAATGTTTCTAAATACTGTAATTATGCAACAATATGTATCTGTAATAATCAGAAAAATGCAAATGTCATTTAAACAAATACAGACTTTCTGGGCTGGTACCAGGATGTGGCATCTTGTATGTGGGTTTTAACTTATCTAGGCTCCTCCCATGTTTCCAAGGTTCCTATGTGAGTGTCTTAGCTTCTGGGTCTATCGCCAAGAATCATCTGCCAATACAAAAGGAATGGAGTGTCCCAACACTAGGCAGAACTCTTGGAGTGAATAGTTTCCGTGAGAACAGATCATGACAAAAGAGCAGCTCTGACTCTGGATCCCTGGATCCATGTGCTATCTGCTGGAATAGTAATATGAAACAGTATTTAGTAATTATGAGTCATATAGCCAAGCACTATATACTTTTGACTTTTGCATGAGGTCATGAGCTTGACTGTTTTTTTAATCAAAGAGTCTGAGATTCAGTGAGATCTAGGACCCATCCCACATTCCCACAGCTAGTGACTGGTGGTATAACCTTGTCTGTTGAGTACTCCTGTGTACCTGGTAGAGCTAATCTCTGTATAGAATGTATGGGCTTCTAGGGGCCCTAGCGATCAGCCCTGTGTAGAATATATAGGGCCTGGAGATCAGCCCTTCCTCGGCCAGTACAAACTGGTGATAACTAGTGTCTTAAAATATGTGTTCCTAAGCACTTCCCTATAAATCAATCTAGGGTCTGCCTGGGGCCTTGAAGAAGGCAGAGTCCAGATACAACACTCCTAGTCCAGCAAGACATCACTGCCAGAAGCAGCAGATACCACCAAATCAAAGCCCTTTTTCCTGGCTGGGGACAGGGTCTGGGGGAAAAGTATTTAAGATTTTCCCCTCCTTAATAAAATTAAACTTACTTGATTCAACTTGTTCCCAGATACTGCATGGTTGCTTCCAAGCATCTTGGTCCCCTCCCCCAAGGAAAAAAGCAAGACCCTAAGCATAAAGGCAATCCGATTTCTGACCACAAACCAGGCAACCCCCCAACATCTCTGCCCTTGTTAAAGCTTTGATTGGGCGAGGGAGCCATCTGGGCCACAAAGGACTAAAGAACCAGTAGAGATTAAGCTGGAAGCCAAGCCAGGGTGACAGCTGGAGATGAGAGCTCACTTCAGGTGAGAGGGGATGTGGGTTCATGTGTAGAGATCTGAAAGGTCCACGATTTTGATTGTGACAAAGAAGAGATTACTGTGTGTGGTGTCTTGGCATCAATACAGAATTGCATATGGCACATCTGCGTGGCTCCATGATGCTTAGTCTTCATCACTAACCTGAGCGGATTTAGAGCCACCATAGCAACATGGCTGTGTGCATGTCTATGAGGGTGTGAGGGCCCATCCTGAAGGTGAATGACACATTTCTTGGGCTTGGGCCCTTAAGGTAAAAAAGGGAAAAAAAAAAAAAAAAAAACCAGTGAGCGGAGCAGCAGCATTTATCTATCTGCTTCCTGACTTCGCATGTAATGGATCAGCCACCTCACACTCTGCTGTTTCTTCCCTGCCATGCCGGCCTGCATTCCCTAGATCTTGGACCAAAATAAACTCCCGTTCCTGGAGTTGCTTCTTGTTAGGTAGAATACATTAAGGGGAAAAGTCACTATGTTTGTGGGCCATAAAACTAAACTGCCCTGATTCAGAGTCTGGCATCACATCTATCCTGTAATGGCATGTATCCATGTCATTAACTTTCTTCTCAGCCTCAGTTTTCTCATTAATAAAGTGTAAACAATAATGGCATCTACTTCCCTGGATCACTGCAGAAAATAAATGCATTATGCAAAGTACTGTAAGGTGTCTGGTAAATAATAATTTTCCAGTTAACTTGAGCTCAAACAGTTTGTTAAAGGACAATGGTGAAGCTCAGTGGTAGATTACCTGCCTGGCAAGTGTAAATACTGGGTTTGCTTCTTAGCATTGAAATTAAAAGATTTGTTAGATTTTTAATTACATTGTGGAGGCCAGAAGACAACTTTTGGAAGTCAGTGCTCTCCTTCCATGGTGTGAATCTTGGGCATTGAACTTAGATCATCAGCCTTGGTCACAAGCACCTTTACCCACTGAGCCATATTAGTATCCCCAAGATCCATTGCAATTTTAAGGTCAGCTAGGCCTAGTGGCACAAACTTGCAGTCCTGTTTGGGAAGCTGAGGCAGGAAGATCATACCATGCACTCAAAGTTTGTTTTGGCTTCATAGGGTCAACCTGTAAACCTATTAAGAGCCTGTCCCAAACTAGAAACTAAAAAGGACTGGCCTTAGTCATGGAGCACTTGCATAGTACAAAAACCTGGGTTCAATCCCCAAGCCTGCAAGATGGATGGATGGATGGATGAATCAATAGATGGATAAAACAATACCATTATCATTACCATGTATAGACATTACTCATAAAATTTAAATATAAATGTGGAATTTCTGGGTCAGCAGAGAAGCAGAAGTCAGAGAAAGGATAAAGCAAGACCATATTGTTTGTGAGAAACACAAGGCTAGCGGGAAGCCAAGACACTCTTGTGTTCGCTAAGGACTCCTGGCTCCAGGTGCAGAGCTAAACTCTGAAGACTCAGTCTCATTTCTCCTCACTTCTCCCAGAAAGCTCTGAGGAAAACATTGCTGTCCACCTTGCACAGAAGAGGAAGACATGTGGGTTCAGGGGGTTACCCCATAGAGGAGAGATAACCATCTGGGTCAGCCTTCTGGAGCCTGACTTTCCAAATTGTTGTGGTTGCTTGTGTTTTTCCTCATCCTCCACCCAAGGTAAACACGTTTATGAAGGCTGTGGTCCAGCCTTGTTTGTTAGGCCCTCTGGCATGTGAACTCTCACTGATATGTAGATGTCCCTGAGTAACTATACATAGACTTAGACATGGAATGGCCCGTGTGCTCTCTAGAGCCAGCTCCTCATTGACTTGGTATATCTCCCTCGACCATTCCTGTCTTCTACCCCAGGTCTCTCCCTGGAACCTACACAAAGCAGGTGAGTGACCTTTGAATATTTTTCTTCATTTTACATAATCTTATTATTCCCCACCCCCCAAAACATCTCTTTCTCTCTCATCAGTTATACAACTTATTTGTAGTTTTGCCTTCTTATTTTTAAATACTTTTAATTTTAAATTATGTGTGGGTGGGTGTGAGTATATGCATGTGAGTGTGAGTACAGTACCTGCAAAGGCCAGAAGAGGGCATCAGATGCCCTGGAGCTGGGTTTACAGGCAGTTGTAAGCCATCTGATGTCGGTGCAAGGAACTGAATTCAGAGCCTCTGGGAGAGCAGAATGCATTCTTAACTGCTGAGCCATCCCTGCAGCTCAACTTGTCTTTTTCAACAACAATAACAAAAAAAAATATGGTCAATCATCTTGCTTTTAGTGCTGGACTTGGAGCCACTCACACAGGTAAGGCAAGTGGTCTATCATCAATAAGCTACATCCCAATTCAGACCTTTTCCCTTCCATGGACAATGAAACCTTTGAAAATCATTTAAATTATTTTGTACAACATTAGCTTACTATTGTATAACAAAGTCACAGTCCTCGTGTAGACTCTGCCATCCTGCACCTGTAGCGTACTGCCATGCACAGGAAGCAAGGACTTCCCTGGACACACACCTTTGAACACTGATGATTTTCTTTCTAAGGGATAGGATCCAAGGAGTGGAGTGTCTCATCCACGTACAGGCTTTAATTAACATTTTTTAAAATGTGGGCACAGGAAGGAGATCGGGGCATAAGTATCAATAATCTCAGTTCCAAATTATAGCTTCTTACCGCTGCTGGGACAAATCTTCATGAGCCCTTTAAGGCTTTGTGGTTTGAATCAGCACAAACTTATTCCCTCGTGGTTTTGGCAATCAGAAGTCCTTCTGTAGCTTCTGTGGCTGCCTGAGGTCCAGGGCCTACAGCCCTCCTATCTGTTCATCCTTGGTGCATCAACAGTCTCATCCTGCTTCCAATGTAGCAGCTCTCCTTCTGGTCCTCTGTCTCTCTGTTACTCAGACCCTTTTTATCACCTCAACCCACCTAGATAATCCAGACTAATGGCATTCCAGGTCCTCAGTTCAGTCACATCTGCAAAGTCCCTTTAGTCACATATGATGGCATACAGGATTTCAAAAACTAAAAAGCTATATCTTGAGGAAAGAGACATTATTCAGTGGCCATGACACTCAAATGTGTAATAAAAACACCACTCACCTTCACTGTCCCTAGAACTCTATGATCAAACTTCCATTTCCAGTTTCTGGAATGTTCATCTAAAGATATTCTCATGCCAAAGAGAGACACAGTCAATAGTGCTTGCTGTGAAAGCATGGAGACTTGAGTTTGGAACCCCAGAACCCACATAGAAGTCAGGCATTGGGCATCTGTTACTTCAACATCTGGAGTCAGGGTGGAGGTGGAGGGCTAGGCAAATTCCTAGAGCCCAGACAGCCAGTCTAGCCAAATGCATGAATGGCCAAGCTCAATGTGAGCCTCTGTTGGAAAAACAAAGGAGAGCGTAAGCGAGAGAGACACCCAACATCGACCTGTGATCTGTAGTTTTTGTTATTTTTTTCTCACATGAATACGTAACATACTCAGTCTTCTGGTCTGACTTAACAGCATGTCTTTCTGACTGTCTCAATGTCAGAGTTGAACCTCTGAACCTCAGAGGACCTAAGGGACATCCAGTTCCATATGTAGAAATGTAACTTACAAACAGCAGACGGCACAAGCAGACATTGGAGAGCATTTGAGATTCTGACAGGTGGGTGGAGACCCAGTCTGGGAACCCTGGTAAGACTGGGAATTCCAGCAGGTGGATCTGCAGCCGGAGCTATGTTATCAGCTCACAGGTTCCACAGGCAGGGCTGGCTGTTCAGAGAGAGGGGGACCATTGCTCAGAAGTCGGAGGAATTCAGTCCCGGGCACGTTACCAAAACAGGCACTCAGAACCAGAGAGTACAGCAACCACAAAAACAATTCCACAAATATTTGCTCAGCAGCTGCTCCAGGCCAGGTGTGAGCTGAATGCTGCTGGGATGAAGCAGCCCAGAGCTGAGCCGTGTCCTCCCACACCTCAGCCAGCTGAGCTGACAGCTAGAGAGGCCGCTGCCACAGTGTCCCCACTGTGATGGGTAGAAAGGACTTCTTTACGAGAATAGGGGTGATGATGTGTGGTGGTACAGGCCTTTATTCTCAGTACTCAAGAGGCAGAGGCAGGGGAATCTCTGTGAGTTTGAAGCCAGTGTGATCTGCACACCAAGTTCCAGGCCAGCCAGGCTACCCTGTCTTTAAAGAAGAAAAAAAAAAAGAGGCAACAACATTAATACTCAACAAAATACACACATACAACTAAACATAAACAGGAAAGAATAGAGGAAATAGAGAGAGAGGTGACCCCAGGTGTATTTTTCAGGATTCAAGCTAAGCTGATTGCTGTAACAACCTTCACATCTCAAAATATTCAATACAACAAAGCATATTTCTTAAATTAAAAATCTAGGCTAGGCGTGTTAGCACACACAAGTAACCTCAGCCCTCAAGAGGCTGAGGCAGGAGGATTATAGTGAGTTTGAAGGTAGCCAGGGTTACACAGCAAGCTCCTGTCTTTTAAAAATAAAGAAAGAGGAAGAAGAGGAAAAACCAGAGGAATTGTCATTGTCATCTGAGCTTGTGAGAAGGCTCGGCAGCTGAGGGCACTCGCCCCTGTGCTATGGCATACAATCTAACTGGGACAAAAACAAATGAATCTCACGCTGCTGATTGACAACAGGTAGATGGGATTTGGCTGCACACCATCACACAGGGACCTGGGCACACTCTGTCACTTGGCTGCACTGCCCCTCCCAAGGGTAACAATTCCCACGGGATCCCTTTGGCAAAAAGAAGGATGGTGGGAGAGGATCCATGGGAAAGGGTTTGACCAGAACTCAGCTACATGTACTGATTGCATTGGAACCAAAGAAATATAGTCCAGCTATGCACCCAAAATGTCAGAGAAGCCAGAATTGGTAAATCCATAGTAGCCTGAGCTTTGTGAGACCCAAAAAGAAGGAAAAGGTCTTTTGGAGGAAGAGGGACTCTACACTTCCACTAGAGGTAACGTGGGAGTTATTTGCAGGAGGGAGGGGGTCAGAAGCTGAGTTACTGACAGGCCTACACCAGGTAGGGCACAAAGCATCCACAGTCTAGGTATAGTGAGAAGGGAATTCTGCTTTTCTCTAGAGGGCAGAGGCAAACCAGGATGCCAGGATGCAACCACAGGGCTGCATTAGAAGGGCAATGTCAACTGGGCTAAGAATTTATCTCAACAGGATGTAATACCAGCCATGGAAGGCTGAGGCAGGAGATTTGCCATGATTTCATGATCAGTATGAGATACATAGTGAGTTCCAGGCCAGCCTGAGCTACACAGTGAGACTCTGTCTTTTAAAATAAAATATAGGACTAGAGAGATGATTCAGTGGTTAAGAGAACTGTCCATTCTAACAGAGGACCCAGGTTCAATTCCCAGTACCCACATGGCAGCTCGCAACTGTCTATAACTCCTGCTCCAGGAGAATCTGACACTCTCACACAGACATGCAGGAAAAACACCAATGTATATGAAATACAAATAAATTATATAAAAATAAAATGCAAATAGTATCTAAAGCCATGAAAGCTCCAAAAGTAGGCCTACATATGTCTTTTAGATAAGTTCTAAGACCTGGTGGCATGTGGTAGATGGCACAAGCCTTTAATCCCAGTACTATGGAGGTAGAGGCAGGCAGATGACTAGGGAATGTCCACGAGGTGGACACTGAGGTGGGCAGTGAGGATGGGTGATAGATGCAGAGCACACACAGTTCCAGCACTTAAGGACAAAAGCAAACGAGGCTGTGACATCATGGAGGCACGTGTCTTGGTCCACTTTCTATTGTTATAACAAAATGCCAGGCACTGGGTAATTTGGAAAAAACAGAAGTTTTTCTGCTTCGTGGTTCTGGAGGCTTGGAAGTCCAAAGTCATGATCCTGGCATCTGCAGACATCTGGCAAGGGGCTTGTACTGCATCAGAACTGACAGACACATTGCTCAGTGAAGCAGAGCACAAACTCTCAGGCCTCTCTTCCTCTTCATTCATGCTACACAGCCCCACCTTCATGACCACATCTAATCCTAATCATCTTCCCAAAGCCCCACCTCTAAATACCATTGACATATGATCTGGGGGTTCTGTTTCCAATACATGATCTCTGAGGAGTGAACATTCCAACCACACAGCATCACGGAAGTTTAACAGTGTAAAACAGACAGGTAAAGAAAATGAAGGACTATAAATTACCTATCACTTTTGGCATCAAGGAAGTCCAGAGCTAACCTCAAAGATAGGACAAAAGAGGGAGGCAGTGTGGGCAGCCCAATTGAGGGCATTGCCACATGGCATGTGGAGCCATTCAGGACACTGTCATGGAGGATTGGCTATGCCAAATGAAGGTTGAGGTTTTGAGACCCTTTTCTAGGTTTTGCTTTGTTTAGTGTGTGGGGGGAGAAAATACTCATGTGTGTGTATCCATGCAAGGGTACATCTGAGTGTGCCGGTGTGTGTGGAGACCAGAGATCAATGTCAGAAGTATTCCTCAGTCCACTTTTTTTTTGGAGACAGGGTCTCTCACTGAGCCTTAATCTCATGGTTTTGACAAGACTAGCTGGCCAACAAGCTGTATGGCTCCCCTTGTATGTACTTCCTTAGCACTAGGATTGCAGGTGTGTGTCCCCATGCCCGGCTTTCTGTGTGGGTACTAGGGATTCAAACTCAGGTCTTCATTATTACTCAACAGCCACTTTACTAACTGAGCCATCTCCCCAGTTCCTGATTAGGGGGGCTTGAGGCAGATTCTCTCTATGTACCCCAAGCTGAGTCCAAACTCATGAACCTCCCACCTTATAGCCTCTCAAGTGGTTAAGTGATTTCCTGACCTGCACCATCACACACAGCAGTGAACCTTCCCTCTGCATCTTGGCATACTAAAAGTTGCTTGGAACTTAGAAGCCTAGAAAGAAGATTGGAAGGTCCAAATTCATGACTTTATCAGACGTTTATCAAGTGCTTCCTACATAGTAGAAAAATACCTACTCTGGTTTAGACATGTGGGGACACAGCACTGCCTCCAAACCTCATGAAGTCCTCACCTCTGGTGACTTGAATTCTAAGAGGGGGGACAGCAGAGAAATACACAGTAAGTATTGAATGGAGATAACAATGTTGGGAAGGAAAACCTACTGGAGAAGCAAACAAATATGCCAGGGGGTGCAATTTCAGAAGGTCACCTGGTTAGGGAACATTTGGAAAGACTTGATGGAAATTAAGCAAACACTGAGCTATCTCTATAGAATAATGTTTCAGAAAGTACATGAGAATAAAATGTTAGAAAAAAGCTTGGGCTGAAAAGACAGCTCGGCACTTGTTCTTCCAAAGAACCGGGGTTCAGTTTCCAGTACTCATACAGTGCTCATGACCATCCATAACTCCAGTTCCAGGGTATCCAGTGCCTTCTTCTGACCTGTACAGGCATCCGGCATGCATGTGTAATACATACATGCATACAGACATGTAGGCAAGCATTAATACACATACATAAATATAAAAAATTAAAATAAAAAATCAATATTCACGTGTATTAATATTAATATAATATAATTAATATAAACCCAAGTGCTTATATGACACAGAATGACAGAACCTTGGAAGGGCAGAACTGAAACACTGAGGAACTGGGAGACATGTTTGATGATGAATGAGATGGAGGGAGACACTGGAGAGGTTCCAGCAGAGGACAGGATGTGACTTAGGTTTTTCTAGATTCTGTCTGGATTCTGTGTGGAGACGAGATTAATGTAGAAGGCCTTGGAGGCAGAGAGGGGGACAGAAGGAACAGAAAGTGATAATCCAAGGCTGAGGGAGAACTCTGCAGGTGGGGTGATGTGGGGTGTCTTTCTGTGTGAATAATAAAGGAACTATCTTGGCCTATGGCCAGCATGTTAGAAGTAGGCGGGGATTCAGAACATCGATAGGAGGAGGGTGGAGTCAAGAGAGACACCATCCAACTGCCCAAGAATCAACATGTAAAAGTAACACAGGTGAGCCATGGGCCACATGGCAGGACAGATTAATGGAAATGGGTTGAATTAAGATGCCAGAGCTAGCTAGCAATATGTCTGAGCCATAGGTCAAGCAGAATATAAGCCTTTGTGTGGTTATTTTGGGCTAGTTGGTCTGGGACTGCAGGTCTGTGGGTCTAGACCACCAGCTAGATGAGCCAGAAACATCTTATTACAGTGGCATGTTGCTATGCAAGCATGAAAACCTGGATTCCATCCTGAGGACCTATGTCACAAGTTGCGTGTGACAGCACACACCTGTCATGCCAACTCTGGGAGAATGGGAATCTGGGAGCTTGATAGCCAGTCAGTCTGGCTAACTAGTGATCTCCAGGTTCAGTGAGAGATCTTTTATTAAAAAATATGTTAAAGGGGCCAGCAAGATGGCTAAGTCCCCAAGATCCTATATGGCAGAAGAGAAGACCTGACCTTCACATGCATATCATGGCAAATGCATACATACCTGCACATGCATGTACACACATAACTCACATACACACGTATACACAAGTACACACATGCACAAGTCTGATAATCCAGATGAGAGTTGGTGAGTAGTGACAAGGCCTCAGCAGCAGAAAGGCGTGGGAAGTGACTCCATTCTAAAAATATCTTGAAGGCAGAGCCACCTAGATTGGCTGGCTATTGGCTATAAGAGATAAAAGACTGGCATCCAGCTTGCCTCCAGAATGATTCAACTATAAAATAGAACAAAGTGCCAAACGTGCCACGGCATGGCCAAACCTCAAAACACCTTACCAAGCAGAAGTCAAATATAGAAGGCCACATAGCAAGAGCTTCTATTTAGTAAAATATGCAGACTGGGTAAATCACACAGAGAATGCAGAGCTGTGAATCACCAGGAGTCTATGAGTAGACAGAGGGGCTTCATGTGACATGACAAAGCTAGAGGTCATAGTTATGCAACATGGTGGCTGCATGAAGTGCCACTCACCTGTCATCTTTAAGTGGTTGTGGGCTGGAGAGATGGCTCACCATGTACAGTGCTTGCTTGCATGAGGATCTGAGTTGGGATCCTGAGTACCCATGTAAAAGCCATGTTGGGCATCTGTAATCCAGTGTTGGGGGTCAGGGAAGCAGACATATGTGGATCCCTAGAGTTGGGTGGACAGCCTTAGCTAAACCAGCAAGCTTCAGGTTCAATGAGAGACTCTGTCTCAAAAAAGAAAGAAGATAGATGGGCTAAAACATTAACTCTTTGATGAAGGGCACTTGTTACTCTTACAGAGGACCTGTGTTCAAATACCAGCACCCACATGGCAGCTCAAAACTATAACTCCAGTCTCAGGAGATCTGAAGCTCTCTTCTGGCCTCCTCAGGCACCAGGCATGTACATGGTACACAGACATACATGCATGAAGAAATACTCATAAGAATAAAATAATCAACATAATCTAAATTTTTTAAAATGTAATATAGAGAGTGAGTGAGGAAAAAACCTGAGGTCAGCTCCTGACCTATTCATACACATGCATGCACACATATGTACACACACAAATATATCCACACACATTACACACATACAGCCACACACACAATGGTTGGTTTTATGTTTTGTAATTTGCTTTATTTATTTATTTTGAAACAGGATCTCACTATGCTCAGTCTGGTCTCAAACTCTAGATCTCCTTGCCTCTGCCTCCCTAGTGCTGGGATTACAAGTGTGTAGTACCACACCCAGTTTTTACACTTAGAAAAGAAAGATAGTGTGGACAGTAAGAATGACAGTGATTATCTAGTGTGGTGCAGAGGGAAGGGTGACTGGAAGGATGACAGATGAGCAGGCTTGTGTGATAATTCTGGAGCTGTGCCCGGTCATCACCGCTTACTACCTGAGAGCATCCCAGCAGGCCAGCCATACACAGATGTGCTGGGATTTCAAAGAAAACATCAGGACCCCCCAGGAGCTCATCTTTATACTTCCTGGGGGAAATGGACAGAAATAGAATGACACCATTATAGAAAAGCAAACAGTTTTACGTGTGGATTGACATATCACACCTTCTACATTTGGAAGTGCTGCAGCTCTTTAAAACTAGTCAGGCGTGGCAAACATGGAGCCAGGCAGGGCTTGGCACGTCAGGAGGGCAGAGGGTTGGCAGGAGATGGGTAAGCAGGGCTCCCTTTGCCTTCACACAGCCCCTGGAACACAAAAGCCATCTTTGATCTTCCAGGCCCTGATTTGATATGCCGAGACTTGTCGGTTTGAAAAGCCACATCTGGTTGGTGAGCAGAGAAAAACTTTGCCAGTTTGTCTGTTGCTGGTGTTCATGGACAATTAATACTGACCACCAATAACAGTATGAGCTGATTAATAAGCCTTGACCTTCTTCCAGGACATCTGCGTTCCATGTTCAATTCTGCTCTCACATGAAACCACTATGTAGGCACTATAGCCATGAACCCCAATTTGAACAAGCACTGGAGGGTTAAGCAATCTGCCAAAGGATGCACAGAAAGAAAACAAGGAAGCGAGGAGGGACCTCAAATATGTCCTACTTGGAAGCCTGCTTTAGAGGAATAAACACAGAAAATTCCAGAAATTTCCTTTCACATCACTCTATACTTTATAGCTTGAGAGAGGACCCTGCAAACAGCCATGAGTCTCCGATCACCCCTGCTACTGGGATTGTAATTGATGCATAATTGTTGCCTTGAGTTTGCTGTATGAATGAAAAAGCACACGAAGGCATGATTAGCATATACCACAGGGCACTGCACTTAGGAATTAGTAAATCCTGCTCTCCTGCTAAGCCCTGAGCTAATGGAGGGAAAAGGCCTGTATAGACATAACAATGAACTTCATAACAAAGTTCATCGGTGAAAACATTTAGAACACTGGTTAAAATACATGGAATCAGGGGTTCAAACCACACCTCCTCTTCTCTACTAGCTGTGTGGCTTTGAGCAAATGATTCAACTTTTCTGTGCTTTGATATTTTTTCTGAAAATTGGAAGAAGCACACACACACACATTAAAGATATTTATCAAGATTAGACTAAGTAAAATAAAACCCAGCCACACAGATCCAAAGCATTAACTGAGTTTCTATGGAGGAATCAGGGACAGTTTATCCTAACAGCTAGATAAGAAATAGCCTACCTGAGCTTAGCACCTAGCCTTCACATTGCATTCGATCCTAACAACACTAATGAGATGGATGTCATTATTATCTAATTTCCCTAATGGGAAAAAAACTAAAGTAAAAATATCAGAGTTCAAGGATATTTTCAGTCACAAAGCAAGTTTGGACACCAGTCTG
Organism: Phyllotis vaccarum; assembly: GCA_033318265.1. Taxonomy (NCBI): domain Eukaryota; kingdom Metazoa; phylum Chordata; class Mammalia; order Rodentia; family Cricetidae; genus Phyllotis; species Phyllotis vaccarum. The sequence continues at coordinate 79,648,924 of JARWLC010000004.1, read as the reverse complement.
AGCTACACAAAATCTTGCTTCAAATCACCAAGATAACACCAGGGGGGAGATTATAAAAGAAAGATTAAAAAAAAAAAACACAGGATATAGTCTGTGTGGTCAGGCTCACAACTGTTAAGTCAGAAAGTGCTCTTGGCATTTCAAACAGGTGACATTTAATAAAAATATAAGTGAACTGAGTATACAAAGGATATAACAATTTGGGAGCCAACAAGACATAGAGAAGCAGGCCAGGACTAGCCTCAGCAAGAAGCTGTTGGGGCTCAGGGGCACAGAGCCAGGATGCCTGGGTACCCAAAGATAGAGAAGCAGCCCAGGGTACCTAGAGCATGGCCATGCAGGATGAGCTAGAACTAGGAAGTGGCTGGTCCATGGAGGAGTTACAGGGCAGAGGAGATGCAGCCCTGGGGGGGGGGGGGGGGGGGGGGTGTGTGTGAGAGGTTGAAGAAGGGGAGCTAGGCTCCCCGCTGTGCCTTCCAGCCAGTCTCTTGTTGGTGCCTCTTTAGAGCTCAGTTTGACTAAAAGCCTGTTGGCCAGCTTGCAAGGGCTCCTGGGAAATATCGTCTTCTAAGGAAGAGTGGAGAATGGAGCTAAGACCAGCAGGTAGGGGCAGGGAAGTTCCTTCATTCTTGGGGAGGAAAGAAGGAGGAGAGAACAGGACACACACACACTGAGGTCTGTGTTCTTAGCCCAGAGAGAAGGGGGTCAGGCACCTTCAGAATCAAGGCCTGGAGCAAACCGGTTATAAGAAGGAACAAGGTACCACATCTAACAGGGGCAGCTCTACTCAGAGTAGTAATGAGACCCAGTCAGAAGGCATAGAGTTCAGAGCTATCTGCTTGTCCTCACAAAAGCTGTTTGAAATCCCAGCATTTGAGAGGCACAGGCAGGAGGCTTACAACCTGGCCTACACATTAAGACTTTGCCTCAAAAATAAAGTTTCTGTCAAGAGCGCTTTCCAAGAGATGGAAAAGTTTGTCAGGGGCTGGAGAGTTATTTCGGTCAGTATACAAGCATTACATAGAAATGCTTGTCTATGTAAGTATGAGAAACTGAGTTCAGCTCCCTAGCACCCACATGAGAATCCAAGAATGGTGTACAAGCCAATAACGCTGAAGCTATGGAGGTAGCAATAGGAGGACCTCCATGATCCAGGATCTCAAAAACTATGGTAGAGGACTTGTGAACTCAGAGGGTTAAGGGGCTTTCTGCCAAGCCTGACAACGCGAGTTCAATCCCCATGACCCACACAGTGGAAAGACAGACTGACTTTCAAAAGTTTTCCTCAGAACTCCACACTCTGGCAGACACACACACACACACTCAGGAGAAAAAAAATCCTGATTGTCAAATTAACTACCACTTTTTAAAAGTTGGTAAACTGGGTAGATCTAACTGGAAACATTTGTGAGCAAAATACAAAGAAACTTACCAGATGACTTGGGGTCACAACCATGTCAACAGCACACAGCTAGTCTGACAGTCTCACATCTGAGTATCAGAAATAAAGAAAATGGCTGTGGGTATAGCTCTGTTGATAGAGATGCTTTCCCAGCATGTAACAGGCACTGGGTATGCTCCTTGGCACCCCAGAAAAGATCACTGAAGGTTGATAGTAATGAACCAATATTAATCTCTCAGTTTTGTCAAAAAGCATGGTGCTGGAAGACGTAAAAATGAGCCTAAACTGATAAAGGCAACCAGACTCTTTGTTGGAATGCCTTAAGATGCTTTTGTTTTGCTTTATTTAAGATTGTTTTTACTTTTAACCATAGGTTTAATTATAAATACCCAGCCTTAGCTTGGGCTTGTTTCTAGCCCCCTTTTCTTAACTTAAATTAACTTGTCTACCTTTGGTTCTGGGTTTTCATCTTTCTCTATTTCTGTATGTGTGTGTGTATATATATATATTTTTTACTCTGTGGCTTGCTGGGTGGCTGGTCCCTGGATCCTTCTCCTTCTATGGCTACTTTTTTTTTCCCCTCGCAGATTTCTCCTTCCATATATTCTCCCTGCCTGCCAACTCCATCTGTCCTTTCTCCTGCCTTACTATTGCCTGTTCAGATCTTTATTAGACCATCAGGTGTTTTAAACAGGAACAGTAACATAGCTTCACAGAGTTAAGCAAACGCAACATACACAAAAGTAATACACCTTAAAATAATCTACAACCTGTGTGTGTGGTGAGGGTGTGCCCATGGAATCCAATAGAAGGTCATGAATCCCCGGAAGCTGGAGTTACAGCCAGTTGTGAGCAGCTTCATGTGTAGTGCTGGGAACCAAACTCTGGTCCTCTGCAAAAGCAGTTAGGACTCTTAAGTACTGAGCCACCTCTCTAGCCTTTAAATCTATTTTTAAAGCTTAGTGGGTAGTCATAATGATACTTAAGAGATATAATATAAACTTGTTGCTGGTATTATCAGCCATTACATCAAATCCTCACTCTCAAAATAGTAGTAATTAAGTGGAAAGAATTTATTCTAGTCAGTGGAGGGAAAAGCTCTCTACGGAATGATTGCTCATCATGTTGGAGGAAGAGGAGGGGAAGCATTCAGATTTTGCAACCAGGAATGAGACAATTAAATCAGGCAAAGATCAGAGATGGTTGCAGAGCCACAGGCGAAAGGTTCAGGAAAGTCTGACTGCACAGTCACCACTGCCAAGTTGTAAGCTCAAGGAGGACTGACTAGTTATAAGAGAAGCAGTAGCTTGACAATGGAGGGATCATGTTGTCACCATAGGAGCCCACAGATTAATGTTGGCTATGCTGATGTAACAACCCGTCACTCTGCACTGGTGTAGAAAGCAGCTCACAACACTCCCTGGGAAGAATTATGACTAGCAGTGTTTAATTAGATGTGATCAAACCGTGGGCTGAGTCTCATTTACAAATAGCACTGGTAAGAAGGGGGACCAGTGAAACAGACCCCGAGTGGGCAGGAATAGAAGAAAAAATGTCGAGACAATGGCCCTGGTGGTTTCAACAAGACCTGGGCAAGGAGAGGAACTTAGAGAGAAATTATGAAGACATAGGATCAGTTTGTGAACTCTGGGTTTGAACCAACTGTGAACAATGTTTCAGGGGATGGCTGGCCAGATGCTTCAGTGGGCCTGAGGTACTTGTCACCAAACCTGATAGCCTAAATTCAATTCTCAGTACCCTCATGGTGGAAGGGGAGGACCAGACCCTGAGAACTGCTTTCAGACCTGTACACAACCAACCAATCAATCAACCAACAAGTCCTAAAGCCATTTTAGGAGATGTGTTGGAGAAATGTGAATATGGAGGGATTAGTTATCAATAAAGACTTGGGGTTTTGCTTGCTAGGTGTTACTGTGACATGGGGAGTTTAGGATAGGCACTGAAATTTTTAGGAATGGCATATGCTGTTGACTATAGATGCTATAGAAATAATTGAGTCAAAGCAACAGTAGATGAGGCCAGTATAGCAAAAAGTCCCACTAGTTACAGAGAATGGTGGATGGGCACTCTGATGGTTAATTCCCACTGACAACCTGACTAGATTTGGAAGCCCTTAGGAGATGCACCCCAGGCTGTGAACCTGGGAGTGTTTTCAGATTGATTTAACTGATATAGGAAGACCCACCCTGAATGTGGGCAGCTCCATCCCGTGGGTGGGGTCTCATTCTGAATAAAAGACAAATGGAACACCTGCACTCAATTTTCAATGCAATGTGACCAGCCGCCTCATGTTTCTGCCACAATGCCTCTCCACCTGACTCATGATATCCTCAAGCCAAGAAGAGAAATAAATTCTATTTTTTGCTCTTTAAGTTGCTTTTGTCAGATCATAGAAACAAGAAAGACAGGAGTGGTGAAACCTACATATCAGTAATACAATTCACTCTGCGTTCCTGTATCTTTGGAATCATCCACAAGAAAGTATAAAGTAGTACAGACAAGGGAGCATTTGCCCATTGTAAGAATATTTAACTGATCCCTACTGTGTACCAGACACGGAGCCTAGCCGTGGGTTGTAACAACTGCAGGCTGAGTTGGGGAGATGGCTAGGTCAGTAAGGTGATGACCATGCAGGAGAATAGAGTGTGGTCCCCAGTACCTATGTTTAAAGGTCAGGCATGGGAAAGTGAGATTTTGGAATACTCAGTCCTAAATGGAATGTCTTCATCAAACCTTCTCCCTCAGTCTTCAGGCATCTAGGTGGGAAAGGAGGCAGAGGATTGTAAAAGCCCCACTGAAGGGTGGCAATGGACGCATGCTCCCACCCCTAAACTGTCTGCAAAGGATACCCACTAGGAAAGAGAAATTCATCTTTTCCAATGGAGTGTCACTGGGTATATCAAGCACGGTCCATGGCAGGCCCCATGCCTAGGAGTGACTGGTCAACACAGAATGAATTCCATGTTTTTTTTGTGTGTGTGGGGGGGGGGGGTGGCAGGGGTTGTTTTATTTGAGCTTTTTTAAAATCTTATTAATCTTTTGTTCACTTTAATTGTTTCTATGGGGATTTTGTGTGTATTTCTTGAGGTTCTGTTTGTTTTTGAGAAACAAAAAGAAGGTATGGAGGTAAGGAGGATCTGAAGGAAATTTTAGGTAACATGCTGAAAATATATTATTTGAGCTGAGAACGGTAGTGCTCCCTTTAATCCTAGCACTGGGAGGCGGAAGTAGGCAGATCTCCATGAGTTTGAGGCCAGCCTGGTCTACATAGTGAGTTCCAGGCCAGCCAGGGCTACATAGAACCTGACTAAACCCCCCTGCCTCCCCACCCCCACTCCCCCACCCCCGTGTATGTGTGTGTGTGTGTGTGTGTGTGTGTGTGTGTGTGTGTGTGTATTCTGAAAAGATTTTTTTTCCAAGAAATACACTATGCAAACATCAAAAAAAAAAATGCTGGGAGGGAACGCTAGACATGGGTGTTGGAGAGATGGCTCAGAGGTTAAAACACTTGATACACTGTAGAGGACCTGGGAAATTCAATTCCATCTTGTGGATTCCTCAGGACCACACCTATACATAGAAAATAAGTATTATTTTTTAAATCCATGAACATCAGTGTGTGTATGTAACCCTCACCCTTGGAGAAAGGAGACAAGAGACTCCCCAGAGCTTCCTGTGCAGTCAGGCTTGTCAATCAGTGAGTGCTGGGTTCAGGAAAGAGCCTGTCTCACAAAACTAGACAGAGGCTGATAAAACCCGAAACCAGAATATGCTCACATACAAATACCATACGTGCACACACACGATCATACACCTCCCCACACATACACATGTAACCTTTCCCCCCACAAAGGGAAAGGAAATGGGGAGGGAGGAAGAGGGGAGAAATGGAGGGAAGGAAGGAGGAGGAATTTTGTTTTCCTGTTCACATTCCCATGGTGTCACTTAGCATGTCCCTCGTCCCTGCACTCACTGTAAATGTCCAGTTACATCTAGACCTCTCATCAGATTCAGGTAGATATCTTGTTTGGGGATTTTTGTCTGGGGGTTCTGTTTGGGGTCGTGTGTGGTGATATATTGTATATTTAATAAAATTAGTCTGGAATATCAGAGGACAGAATCACCTACAGCCAAGCTATGAAGGTCAGGAAGTGGTGACCCGCATCTTTAATCAATCCCATTTAGTCCCAAGACTTGGAAGACAGAGATCCATCTGAATCTCTGTGAGTTCAAGGCCTAACAGCCAAGCAGTGGTGGCTCTCACTTTTAATCCTAACTCCAGAAGAGTTGAACCAGGAAGTAAAATAGCTGGGCAGGGAAAGAAATATAAGGCAGGAGAAGGCCGAATTTCAGCCGTTTTGTCTGAGCGACCAGCCAGGCTGAGGACCTGTGAATGAAGATAGAATTCACCCTTTGGCCTGAGAAGTTGGTTGGGTGAGAAGTGGCTGTGGTTGTTCCCTCTTTCTGATATTCCCTAATATCTGGCTCTGGGTTTTTATTATAATACTAAATAGAATTTGTGCAATAATTATAATTTTCCTTCTCCAAGAACACCCTCAGAGGATGTGAAAACCTCCTCTGGGAGAGACACTATTTCAGAGCACGATGTTAACAGATACAGGATCATCACCTAGGTCTATCACTGGAAGTTGCACAGGACTGAGATTTGAGATTTGTCTTTTTGTTTGGCCGGGCTATATCTATGGGAAAAATGCTTCCCCAAATCAGTGGTATAGTTTCCCTCGTTGCCATGGTGCTTCCCCAAATCAGTGGTATAGTTTCCCTCGTTGCCATGGTGCTTCCCCAAATCAGTGGTATAGTTTCCCTCGTTGCCATGGTGCTTCCCCAAATCAGGCTTCCTGAGGTCTTGACCAGGGGTTGGTGATGATGGTCAATCTTCAAGTAAAGAGCAGCTAAACTGAGGGTCTCAATTCCTCTCGTTATCTAGAAGCTGCTGTCAGTTCCTGGCCATGTAAGCCTCCCAGCTTGGCAACTTGTCCCATCAAATCCAGAGAAGGCCAGGAGCAGCCACTGAAGCAGCCTGTTTGAGGGGAGGGGCCACACTGGGCTCCTAATATTGGGAGTCGGAATCCCTGGCAGCCAGCTGAAGGTCTTCCTATGCTCAGGTCCCTCCAAAGATGGCTAATGAGACTTGTTTTAGGAGAGTTTTATATATTATTATTTCTTAGGACAGTAAAAGTTATTGGGATCATCGAGATGGTTCAGCCAGTAAAGATGCCTGCATGCCAGTCTTGATGGTGCAAGTTCAAATCCCCTGGAAGTACATAATAGAAGGAGAAAAAAAACAGCTTTCAGAAGTTGTCCTCTGATGGCCAGAAGCAAGCCATGACACACACATATGCAGAGAGAGAATAAGTAAGCAAACACTGAAGTGTCTTTAGGTTCTTGCTGTTCTTGGTGACTATGGGCCAGGGAGCAAGGTTAAATCAAACCAGACTATCCTTCCCCAAAGACCATTTCAACGAGACCCAGTCCTCACAAACGAAGCCCTAAGCCCGCCTAGAAGACAGAGACAACTCACTTGACCTCCAGCGTGCACTCTTGCCTCCATCTCCTCCCCTGTAGAATTAGAATGCTCACATCTAGCACACTAGCCTATGGAAACACACAACACACACTCAAGACGCCTAAATTAGCAGCTGGTGCAGCAAGCACTCTGTTCTCTGTTCCTGTGAGCAGTCAAAGCTACTCTTCTGCTGTTGGAATTGTGGGAATGAGGCTTTTGTGACTTCAGGCTAAAGCTTCCCGGCTGAAGATTTCCCTGGAGCTGCCTGGCCTAACACAAAATGTGAGTCCTCACCCTGGCTAGAAATTTTCTCTCTTGCAACAGACCAAGCAAAGCTAGTGGTTTCAGACCTCTTCGACATGAAATAGCTTTGAAATGGGAATCTGACTCTCTAAGAGAACCTGGTTCTAAATCAAATCAAGCCCTCTTATTCTTTTAAAAATCATAAGTACTGAGCCAGCTTTTCCTACACAGCTAAATTGCGGCTCTCTCTCCTTTTATCCCCCACACAGGGTTCATTAGTGTGAAAAACCACAGAACCCGGCAGACAAGAGGGGGCTCAGCTACAAAAAGCCCTTGCAAGCAAGTCTGACTGTCTGAATCAGATCCTGGGTCCAACAAGGCAGAAGGAGAAAGCAAGTTTTTACAGGTTATCCCCTGAGCTCTGCACAAGTGCTGTGGTCCTCAGTAGATAGATAAATAATTAATTAAATTACAAAAAGAGAACCACAGAACAAATCGTTAGTTATTCCATCTGCTTCAGCCCCACTCCACCCCCACTCCATACCATCTCCCATTAAGACCTTCTCAACACTGTCCCGCAGCCTTTTCAAGGTCTCCAAGACTCAGCCTGGTCTTTCTCAAGGTTCCCAGAAGCGACTTCCAGAGTGATGTTGCAGTGTCTGTCTGTTCTCAGCGAGTCCTCTGGGAGCCCCGCCAGGACACAGAGAGAAAAAAAAAGGAAGCTATGTGCTGAGTGGCCGGGTAAATGCCAGCCCCTGTCTGGCTATGCCCTGTGTGATCTTGAGGCTTCTGGTTGCATTTCTGGGAACCAAAGGTGGGGGAGGACTGTCACACCTGGCAGGGACCGGAGGCCTTCGAGGCCACTGCCAGGAAAGAGGAAAATATCAGATGGAGAAAGCTGGACATTTAAATGCCCCAGGGTACTGACAAGAGATTATTCCGGGCTAAGAGGACACTGTTCTCCGACCGAGGAGACCGAGGCTTTGTATCATATTTCCTGATTTAACAACGGTTCTAAAACAACACCGACGACAGGTGACCTGACAAAATGTCTGAAACCTGGACCTCTCCTAAGCTCACACTATCAACTGCAGGGCTGCGGGTTTGTGCCCCCCCACCCCCCACCCCTCACGCAGCACCAAGCTCTGGGACTTCAGTTCTGTTCTGGGGGCTTTGCCTCTGTGTGTGTGTGTGTGTGTGTGTGTGTGTGTGTGTGTGTGTGTGTGTGTGTGTGTGTGTGTGCGCGTGTGTGTGTGTGCGCGTGTGTGTGTGTGTGCGTGTGCGCGCGTGCGTGCGTGTGTGTGTGTGTGTGTGTGTGTGTGTGTGTGTGTGTGTGTGTAAAGGGAGTCTGTTTCTTCATCTGAAAACCAGAACCAAAATGTAACACAATCTCAGAAGGTTCTTTGCATATAGGAGACTCACGCAGCACTGCATTTCAACAATAATAGGGGTGGGGCCCTGAGCAGAAGGCCTGGAGAATGAATAAGAGATAGTAATGGGATGTGGGTATAGCATCTGCTGGTGTGATACGGTCAGATCACCAAGGCACTACCCAGGGACCAGCCAGTAGTAATCCTGGGTGTGAGATTGCCTAGCTGGGGCGTATGTGTTGGGGTCTCCGGCCCTGAAGATGGCGCTGCACTCTGGGAGTCCCTTCTCCAAAGTCAGAGCTTGCAACTACATACTCTGGCCTTCACCAGCACCGCTGTACCTGTAGATTATCTTAGTTTGGGGCCAAACATTCAAATCTGTCACGATTCTATAAATACGTGTGTGTGGCGGGGGGTGAATCTTAGCTGCTCCTATGATTCCCTCTTTTGTAGTTGGGGAGGGGGTCATAGTTAGAAATTTTTAGTTGCAAGCGACAGAATCTCCAAGATAGCCTATCCTAAAGGAAATAAATAGCCCGGTGGGTTTGAAATGTCTAGAGGGCAGGGCTAGTTTGTGATATGGCCTTGGATGGGTTCAATGATAATGCTGCAACCTTGTTTCTCTTTGCATCTTTCTGGGTGGGATCCCTGTGTTTCCTGGGGGTTTGTTTTGAGGTGCCAGGGCTTGAACCCATGGCCTTGTGCTTGCTAGACAAGTATTCTAGTTCTGTATCACATCCAAACCCCAATATTTATTCTCAATATTATCTATTTATTTGGGGTGGGGCACACATGTCACAGCATGGGTATGGAAGTCTAAGGACAACTAATAGGTGTTAAGTTCTCTCCTTCCATCAGGTGGGTCCCAGGGATTGACCTTAGGTCACCAGGCTCAGCGGCAAGTGTTTTTACCTGCTAAGCCATCCTATGTCTTCAACACCCTAGCCAAGGAGACTCCCTGAGATATCAAGGAAGAAAATCTTGGTATAGAATATCACTAACTTGAATAACTCCACAAGAAGCTGATTGCAAGACCTACACAGATCACCCCTACAGGGGTGTGATGAATGAAATCAGTGTTTCCAAATTCAAAACACAGATCAGAATAGAACAATGTGGTGGGGTGCCCAGAGCTAACTGGGTTCTGTTACCTGAGGCTAATGAATAGATGCTTAATGCCACCTCCTCCCCACAAAAGGAATATTTATTTACCTTATACCCTAAGCAAAACATTCTTCGAATTGTGTCTTTTAAGGGAAGCAGGGCTTCAGCATTGAACATTGCATTGATTACCAGGGCTGACTTAGTTAATCTTAGATTCTCTTCCCTATTACCATCACCTCCTTGTATTTTTTAAAGCAGGACAGCTACACTTCTATGATAGTATTAAATGTTCAGTTGAATTCTGTTGACAGAAATCCACCTCCCAGAACTTGTCATGGATCCATTCACAAATGAAGTCACTCCATAATTCAGCCCACATACATTCCTCTAGGGGGAAAAAGATATTCTAAACAAACAAAAACTAGCCAATAGATCTATAGGCATAAAGACCTGGCTACAATCTATGTGGGTGCTCTGTATCCTCAGAGCGCCATCCCTGTCCCAAAAAAAAAAAAAAAAAAGTGAAGGGAAGCAGATTTGATCAAGCTGTCTCTGAGAACACAGTAGTCTTTGTTCACGGTGGTTTAAATCACAGCCTTAAAATTTATCAGACTTGCTGGGCACAGTGGTACTGTACTCTCAGCACTAGAGAAAGTGGAGGCCAGAGGATCAATAGTTTAAAGTCAGCCTCAATGCATAATGTTTTGAGGCAGCCTGGGCTACATGAGTCCCTGTCTCCAAAAAAAAAAAAAAAAAAAAAAAAAAAAAAAAAAAAAAAAAAAAAAGGATAACAGCAAATGTCAGCCTAAGTGATGGGGATATGGTCAAGTCAGTAAAGTGGCTGTCATGGGAACATGAAGACTTGAGTTTAGATTCCCAGCATCTACATAAGATGCACTCGTGACAGTATACATCCGTAACTCCAGCAATGGGAAGGTGGATACAGGTGGGAATCCTCGTCTGCTTTCTGGTGTCTGATAAACACCATCATCAGAACTGACTGGGGGGGGAGGGTGAAATGGTTTATTCCGCCTTACAAGTTAGAGTCTACTGTGGAGGGAAACCAGAACAGAGCTCAAGCATAACCTGGACTCCCAGAGAACAATGTTTTCTGCCTTGCTTTCTCATACCACTCAGAACCACTGCCTAGGGATGCATTGCCTACAGTGGGATAGACCCCCCTTGTATCAATTATTAAATAAGAATATGCCCCCCTGTGGTTATTTGAAAGAAAATGTGCCCTATAAGCTTACAGGGAGTGGCACTATTAGGATGTGTGGCCATGTTGGAATAGGTGTGGCCTTGTTGGAGGAAATGTATCACTTGGGCCAGCTTTGAGGTCTCCTGCAACTCAAGCCACACTTAGTGCTCAGTTTCTTCCTGCTGCCTTTGGGTCAGGATGTAGATGCAGTAGTGGGGTTTCTTGGTCCCGGGAAGCCAAAGGCCCAGACCCTCAGACCCCTTAGCCACCCGCCACTGCTCAGGCCCCCAAAATGATTCAGACGCTTATATTAACTTCATGCTGTTTGGCCTATGGCTCAGGCACATTGCTAGCTTACTCTTACATCTTAAATCAACCCATTTCTATTAGTCTGTCTGCCATGTGGCCCGTGTTCCTTACATGTTGCTCCTTTGGGCTTCAGCTCGGTCTGTCTGACTCCGCCCTGCTTCTCCTACCTATGCTCTGATTTCTCCTCCTACCTTTTCTATGGTGCCTGTCATGGGCCAAAACAGCTCCTTTATTTAAAAATTGATAGTCACAGCATACAAAAAAACATTCCCACATCATGTAGAACTCCCAGCTCCTTCTCTCATATCATGTCTACCTGTTCACCATTGCGTTTCCCATCATAGCAATGAAGGACTGAACCTCTGAACTGTAAGCCACCCTCAAATAAATGTTTTTCTTTATAAGAGTTGCCATGGCCATGATGTCTCTTCGCAGCAATAAAACCCAAACTAAGACAACTCCACAGGCTTACCTACAGGCCAATTGAATGGAGATATTTTCTCAATCAAAGTTCCCACTTCCCAAATGACCCTAGCTTGCATCAGGTTGACAAATATATATATGACCAACACAGTGGGGAATCCTTAGAGGTTACTGGCTAGCCAATGAGCTCAATCAGTAGACTCCAGGTTCAGTGAGAGATCCTGTTTCCAAAAAACAGAGTGAAGAATGATAGAAAAATACACCTCATGTCAATCTCTGGCTTCCATACAGATGTGTACACATGTACATCTACATAATTTCTGCTCCCTCTCTCTTTCTCTCTCTTCCTCTCTCTCTCTCACACACACACACATACACACAGACACACAGACACACAGACACACACACATAAACCTGCCATTAGGCAATCTGGAGTTCTTTGATACCTTCAATTCCTTCTCACCAGAAACCATGTCACAAAAGGCATGTCAGGTGTACAAAGATGACCACAGAGACTCAGGCCCAAAGGAAGCTCATTTTTTTTGAACATCCATAGTACAGCCCAGCCAAAGAGAAAGTCCTCACAATTAGCACACTTTGGGTTGGACCATATAAAATGGCCATGTTTGCAGGCAAATAACAGCTGTCTACCACCTGAAAATGGTAGAGCATCAGTTTTCATAAACCCTTTAGAAAGAAATAAAAAATCCAAATTCACTTTCATAATAGTCCCAGGACATTGCCTTTTTCACCAAGCTAATGGTCGTATTCCAAGTACAAAAGCAGAGCTGGTAAGATGGTTCAGCTGGTGAAGGCCCTTGGCACCAAACCTAATGACTAGAGTTCAGTCCCCAAGATCTTCATGGCTGAAGGAGAGGACAGATTCCTGCACGTTGTTCCCTGCCCTCTACATGTACATGCATGTATGTACACAAAATACATGCACACACACTAAACCAATGAAAAATACATAAGTACACAACTTAAACACATAAATAATAACATAATACGTATATAATAACATAATAAACTTAAAATACATTTTAAAACAAATCACAAAAGCAGTGGTAAGTTTCTTAGTCTGTTTTCTGTCACTATTACACAGCTCTAGACCAGGCTCAAGGAGCTAGCTGCCGCTGGCCTTTCTGCTGACAGAGTCCCAAGGTCATCCAGGGAGTCAAAGAAAGGGACAGTCTCTGTAGTCCAGATATTAAGGTCTCTTTCCTGATTGTTTGCTTTTGAGACATGACCTCACTGTAGTCCAGGCTGGCCTCAAAGTCTTTCTGTTCTTGCCTCAGCTCCTGGGTGCCAGGATTACAGGTGTGCACCACCAAGCCCAGCCCTTTCTCCTCATAAAGCCACCAGTACTCAGTCATGGGGCTCCACCCTGATGACTTGGTGCTAATCACCTCCCAAAGGCCCCACCTCTAAATGCCATGGTTGAGTTAAGAAGGTAGAACAGCATCCTGTCCACACCTCTCAATGAGGATCCAAAGCCAGTGTGAGTTTCAGATAAGAACAGGCCATTTTTTTTGTTTGTTTTTTGTTTTTTGAGACAGTTTCACTCTGCAATGGAATTCCCTCTGTAGACCAGGCTGGCCTGGAACTCACAGAGATCTGCCTGCCTCTGCCTCCTGTGTGCTGGGATTAAAGGATCGTGCTGCCATATCCATCAGGACAGGGACACATTTACAGCATGCCAAGGGGTCATATAATTTGAAACTGAGATTCCTTCATTGTCTTCCACTGAAACAGCATTGACAACAGTCAGGATGCAGAAGCAGGGCAGTCCAAGGGCCCATTAGGAAGCCAGGCATCAAAAATATTCAAAGAAGTGCTAACAACACCCTTCTAGGTCTTCATTCCAAAAAGTAAAATTTACTTATGTTGGGGCATAAGGGATTTGTGCCTGTGTGATGAATTTGGAAATATTTTATTTTATTCTGTTTGCGAGGAAAGGTTTGTGCATGCACAGTAATGAGCATGTCAGTGTGCTTGACTGGGAATACATGTCTGGAAATCAAGTAGACTTCAGGTGTCTGTTTTACGTATTTTCTCTCTATCATTCACCACCTTCTTTTTTTGAGACAGGGTCTCTGGCTGAGTCGAGAACTTGCCATTTTGGTTAGAGTGGCTAGACAGTGATCCCCCAGGATCTACCCGTCACCTCTCAGGCCTCCCCAGTACAGAGATTACAGGTACATGCCACCATACCGCTTACATGGATGCTGGGTATCTGAACTCAGCTCCTTATGATTGCACAGCAAGCACTTTACCTCCCGAGCCATGTTGCCCTTGCTATTTATTTGTTTGTTTGTTTTGACAAGGTCTCACTGTGCAGCCCAAGCAGGCCTCATCCTTGCTAACATCAGACTCTGGGTCTTCCTGTCTCTCCTCTGAAATGCTAAGATTGAAGGCATGTGCCCTCAATCCTGCTGTGTGCTCCTCTCTCCTTTAGAAAACAGCAATGAGTGTAAAACCCTTTGTTCTGCTTTGCTTGTTGTCTTCTTGGGAAAGGGAACTTCATTTGAGAAGATGTCTCCATCGTATTGGCCTGTAGGCAAGTCTGTGGGTATTCTCTAGTAATAATTGGTGTGGAAGCTACCACCCCAGGGCAGGTGGTCCTGGGTTGTTTAAGAAAGCAGACTGAGCAAGTCATGAGGCACAAACCAGTAAGCATTCCTCCATGGTCTCTGCTTCAGTTCTTGCTCCCAGATTCCTGCCCTGCCTGAGTTCCTACCTCAGCTTCCTTTGTGATGGACTGGAATGTGTAAAATGAAATAAACTTTTCATTGTTCAAGTTGGTTTTGTCTATGGTATCTATCACAAGAATAGAAAGCAAACTAAGACACCATATGAATAAAAACCTTGGGGGTCGTTATAGTTTTTAAAAATACAGTAGGCACCTGTAATGCAAGATCTCCTATATCAGGAGCATCCGGAGAAAGATACACAGGAAATGAAACAGTATGTTGTGGGGATAAAAGGAGCTGAAAAGACACAAGAGTGACTTTGACCTGGGGAGAGGAGAAGGCAGAATAGAGGAAAGACAGCGAAGAGGATCGGAGGCAGGTGTTCAGTCCACTCTGTTATAAATACCTCAGTACCGGGTAGTTAAAGGAGAAGTTTGTTTTGGATTTCGGCTCTGGACCAAGGTCCCTAGGCCCTGCACCTGATGCTGTCCTCCTTGTTAGCAGAGTCCCAGAGCAGTGCTTGAAGTTGGGAGCTTCTGGGAGACCTAGCCAAATTAGAGACAAAGGCACATCCAGTCCAGAGATGACCATTAATCCGTTGACCAAGTGGATGAGTTTATCTGTTAACAGAGTAGATGGGTTATCCTACTTCTCAGAGGGAACTCCCAATTTGTGCAGGGAAATCTCAGCACCAGTAGAACGGGGCTGCAACAAGTGACTTGTCACAGCGCTTGTGATGCTATCCAGCAAGGTGAATGAGACAGATCCATGAGTAGGCAGAATGAAAGATTTGTGTTATGTGGTGTATAATGGATATGGCGACAGACGGAGGAAAGGATTTCTGCACCTGGGAGGTGGTCCCTGCGGTGTGCAGAGAGTGGAATGGAACGAGGAGATGAGAAGTGGCCTGTGGGAACTACAGAGGATGCGGGCCTGGGGCCCTTGAAGTGGGACCGGGTGGCCAGGGAGCTTGACCTTACTTCTGGTCAGGCTAACCCAGGCAGGCAGACTCCGCCTGCTGGTGCTCCCGGGCGGTCCCCGCCCTCTGCGCTCCCTCCGCCTACAGCGTCCGTCCCGGCTCTACAGGTGACCCAGCGCCACAGCCACTCCGACGCCACCACCTTAGCTGCCATCACCGCAGACCCAAGCCGCAGCCTAAGCAGGTATGACAGCGACCCCTCCGCGCGCGCACCCGGGCAGTGACCGCAGTTTGGTTCCTGACAGGGGCCAAGAGCCGGCCACACAGCCTTAGTTTCCCATTGGAGAGCTTCAGGGTGTCTAGCCGTCACCAAACTTACCAATGAGGAGACGGTGGGACTGGACTCTCTGGGGATGCAGGGAGGACGGGAGAAGATTCCCTTAGCGAATGGAGAGACCCAGCGAGGGTCCTAATTCTCTAATTCCTGTAGCTGCTGGTGGGAAGGGCTGTCTTCAAGTCTTCATGCGGAATGGGCGGGGCGAGCTGTAGTTAAATGGTGCTAACAGCAAACTAAAGCGCATCCCACGTCTCCATCAAGCGACCGGGTCAGATGGGCTCTCCTCTTTCACAGAGAGGAAACTGGGGGGGGGGGAGGGGGCGCCCCTGCAAGGATTCCAGAGACAAGGTGCTGCGTGCAGATCTGAGCCCAGGCATCTGATGCCAGAGCATGATTGTGACCTTCTCTGCCAGCGCAGCCAACTCTGAGGGCACCGATGTAAGAGGCAGTGCTAGAGAGGAACCCAGATCCAGGTCCCAACCTACACTATCTTTCCACCATTTGGGGATTTTTAGCGTAAAATTAATGTCTAGAGAATAGCACAGAGCATAGATGTGCTGAACACAGGACATAAGGGACAGAGAACAGGCCATAAGGAAACTGAGGCACAAGATTTAGGGAGGAAGCTGCAGTTTCTTCCACTCACAAGCATCTCCATCAGTGAGGGTCTTGGAGAAGCTCAGTCTGATGTCATCTCTGGGTGAGACTCTGCAGAGTTCTGTGTTGGAGCATCTGCCAATACAAGTGTCCATTCTCCTTCCCTCAAACCTTCCAAGCCCTGTTCTCCCTGCTCCCTAAAAGTAACTACCATCATCAAATGGAATATTTCTTCTAGATCTTTCTCAACACCTATACAGTCATGTGTACAAGTCCATAGGAAATAAGTAAACTAGTAAAGTGGTGGGCAGATATGTAATGTTAATTGTATGATAGCCATCTACACCGCTGGGCAATCGTGACTTACCTTCAACCCCACATATTCCTTCTAGAATCATCTATATTACATCATAGACAAGGAGCTAGCATAAATTACCATTTTGGGGTCAAGTTTGAATTCTTGTTCTTTGTTCTCAACTAATTTCACAGGATATGAATTTGGGAGACAAGGTCTCTTTTTTTTTCCATTGCATACACAGAAGCCATGTATGCACATGTACAGATAGCCATGTGAATACAAGTACACACTGACATAAAACAGACAGACTCCAAGGCACACAGACATATGGACGGGCAAGCCCACCTCTGTGCTAGCTATCTGCAGTCAAGGATAAACCCCTCTACCCGCAGCTTCCACTGAGTCCAAGGGCCAGGAAAAAGCCTGTCCTCAAGCTCTGCTCGTCTGTGCCCAGTGGGTAGAGACGGCACCAAAGACCCACTGAGGGACTCTCTGCCAACAATTTCATTCCCACCCTCCAATAGGAGGCAGAGTAATTAGAATGGGGGCGGGGCATCATCAGTTGGTTTGCTGCTTTTCCAGAGAACCCAAGCTCAATTCCCAACACCCATGTCATATAGCTCACAACTACCTGCAACTGACTTCAGGGGATCTGCCACCCTACCCCTGTCTCCTAGAATATCCACACACAGAAAACACAAAAACATAAACTTAAGAACAATGGGTTCTTAAGCCAAGTGCCCAGTCTCCTCATTGAATGCGCTACGATTTCTGGGTACAGATAATAATGTGTAAAAAAAAAAAAAATTATGTTCATCCCCAAAGGTATTATAGGACCATGAAAAGTTTGCTGGCATGTGGGTACATGCCAATAATCTCGGTGCTTAGGAGGCTCAGGTGAACTGCAGGTTTGAGGCCAGCCTTGGCTGCATAGTAAATGCTAAAGCCAGCCAGAGTTTCATTGGAAGATCTTGTCTCAAAAGACAGAAATAAACAAGCAAGCAAACAGTTTGTCGGAATGTTTGATAACAGCCAGGCTAGCAACATGCTAAAGGCAAAGGTATACTTGAGTTTCAATTACAGCTTTGCCACTTCTCAGGTCAGACAAGTCCACTGCTGTCTCTGAGCCACAGTTTTTACATCTGTCAAATGGGTTTAATGACAGTAGATTTAACAAACCGTTGAGCACTCAGTAGGATGATACAAATGTTCTGGGCAGAGAAGACCCTAAGCTGATCCTGTGATGTAGGCAATGCTGAGCTACCATTTGGGACCTCTTCCTCACCTCAAGGGCAACAAGAGCACTGGATAGGAGCCAAGGGAGATACTTCTGTTGCTGAGTACCAAGCCAAGCTTACATCAGATTTTAAACATGCTATGGTACAAAAAAAAAAAAAAAAAAAAAAAAAGGCCTATTGTGCATCCAGCCCTGAACTAAGATGCAGAAAAGACTTCTGGTGTCTACCTTTGAAGTCACAGACAAAGCCTGGGGTGAGGGAGCTAGAAAGATGGCCCAGTGGTTCAGAGCACAGAGCACTGGCTGCTCTTGTAGAGAACCCAGATTTGATTCTCTTCACTTACATGGTGCCTCACAACCATCCGTACCTCCAGTTCCAGGGGATTCGATGCCTCTGTGAACACCAAGCACATACCTGGTACATACATGCAGGCAAACACCTATACACATAAAATTAAATAAATAAATATTTTATAATTTTTAAAAATGAAAGCCTTTAGGAAACCTATATGAGGCTGTGTGTGTGTGTGTGTGTGTGTGTGTGTGTGTGTGTGTGTGTGTCTGCTTACATGCTCCTGTATGACAATGCATGGTTAAGTGTTTGTGCATGGAGCCAGAGATTCAATATCTGGTGTCTTCCTCCAGCCTGTCCACTTTTCTTACTGGGGCAGGGTCTCTCACTGAACAGGAAGCTCTTACTGATCTGGCTAGCAGAGATGGTGAGTTTATCCCAGGATTCTGGACCTTTCCCTGAGCACTGGGATTCCAGATGGCCTCCACACCCTCCATTATGTAGGCTCTGGTTGTAACCTCTGGTCTCACACTTACACAGCAAGTGCTTTATCTGCTGAGCCATCTCCCAGCCCTCACTCTCCTTTTAAAGGTGTAGGTTAGCTAGGGGAGCAATGGCTGGACTTGCAGAGGGCCTGACTTTGGTTGCCAGCATCCTGCCAGGCGACTCACACCACTTGTAACTCCATCTTCAGGTGATCTGACACCTCTGGTCTCCTGGGACACCAGTACTCACATGCATTTACCCACACAGAGACACACACGCACACACAATTTAAAAAATTAAATCTCCAAATTTGTAGGTTAGTCCTGAGATTTTTAAGTGGTGAGAGCTAGTACATTTCCCTTTAGACCAAGTGGGAACCTCCACGATCCCACAGTCCCCTGGAGGCTGCCCCTTATTCTCTAAAATAGCACAAAGGGAAGTAACAACAGGATTTCAAAGCCATTCCTGTCACCCAAGTGATTTAGATAAACTGTCATTTCAGGTCTTTCGTTTGGTTCTTTTGTGACTATTTCCTTGTGGGGAAAACAGAGGTGATACACAGCGCCTGCCTTGAAGGGTTATTTCAGGTATTAAATGAGTCAATAAGCTTAAACCACTCCATTACTGCCTGGATTACAGTAAATACGACCTCAGCATTCTGATAATGGCCGTGTTAACTGGCTAGATCCTGTGACAACATTTCAAGGAAAAGCACAAAGAAGAAGAAAATCTCTAGGGTAGGTTTTGAAGGATGTACAGGAGTTCTTCTGAGTACAGAGCAAGAAAGGAAGACATATAAACAGCCTTAGGCAGCAGGACAATGGAGGTGCTCACCTTTAATCCCAGCACTTGAGAGGCATAGGCAGACAGATCTCTGTGAGTTCTAGGACAGCCAGAGCTGTTACACAGAGAAACCCTGTCTCAATCCCCACTCCAGAAAAAGTCAGGAGGCAGCTGGGCAGTGGTAGAACAAGCCTTAAAACTCAGCCCTTGGGAAACAAAGGCAGGTGAATCTCTGAGTTCAAGGCCAGCCTGGTCTACAGAGTGAGTTCCAGGATAGCCAAAGCTGCACAGAGAAACCCTGTCTTGTAAAACCAAGGACAAACAAGGAAGGAAGGAAGCAAGCAAACAAAAAGCCAGGAGGCAAACACAGCATGGTAGCTCATCCTTAATCCTAGCACTCAGGAAGCAGAAGCAGGAGGATCTCTGTACATTTGAGGACAGCCTGGTCTTCTTAGCAAGCTCCAGGCCAACCTTTTACAAGGATGCTGGATCTGAACTCGGATCCTCATGCTTGTGTAGGAAGCATTTAGTCTGCTGTGTTACCTCTCCAGGCCCATGTATTAGGTTTTAAGTGAGGATTTGATTTTTATAGCAGAGGCTGTGATAACCCTGTAAGAGCCACATATATGAGCCACATATACACACAGAGAGGGCTGGGGAGGGGGTTGGGGTTTGCAGAATTCCTCATGTTAGTGGTAATGAAAGGTACTGGGAAGGCACAGCAGTGTCAGCTGAGCAGAAGCGTACTTAGTCACCCTAAACTGTGCACTTTAAAATGCTGAATGGTTTGTATTTGAAGCAAGCAAACAAACAAAAAAAGAAATTTACTTAGGGATCAAGACCCTAGGTTTGATCCTCAGCAACACACACACACACACATGGTGGGGGAAGGGATGGATCAAGCTGAACCAACTAGAAATTATGATTTCATAATGTAAAGTACAAAATGTTAAGTAAGATAAACTCTTGATGCCTGATAAGAAGCACAGAGGCTGTGATTCTCGGCCTTGGGTTGTTACCCATGGATCACAGAAATTCAAATCTAGCCCTGTCAACTTGGGGACTGTGAGAACAGGAAACTCCCATAAGCTCTGTCTGCCTCGGATTTGTCATCATAAGCTGGAAATAAAGATCTTCCCCTGGAGACGGACACTCTGAAGGTTAAAGGATGAAGAAGCACTTGCAGCAGTGCTTAGCCACAGTAAATCCTGAATACATGGCTGTCATGTAACTAGATTTGAAATGACCCAAAGGCCTTAGAAGTTATGTTTTGAGAGATGTTGTTCCCATTTATTACCATTGTATATTTATTGTACCAGTGTGTGTAGGTATAAACAGGTGTGTGGAGGTCAGAAGACAACTTGTAGGAGTCAGTTCTGCTATGTGTGAATCCTGGGGCTTTGCACCAAGTTCCTTCCCACTGAGCCACCTTGCACACCTGTTTATTTTAGTTTGTGAAGTGGGCTCTGTGTTACTCAGGCTAGCCTGAACCCTGGGATTCGAGATGGAAACTACCTACCTCAGAGAGGTTATTTATTTATTTTGACACTAAAGATCCTTATCCTAGCCATGATTCTGAATTTTCTAGAAGGTCATTTGTGACCAGACAGTGTGCAGGACCCTGGAGGCTCTGAGAGGTTCCCAAACTGTCCAAGGCCACACAGTAATAACAACCTGGATCCAGCTTTCTCCTCCTTCATCTTAGCACCCCTGACTGGGAGAATCTTAGGAAGCTTGGCTAGTCCCTTCCCTGCTGACTTTGGGGTGCAGACCTCAGAAACAAAACCAAGCAGGCTTGCTGCTTTTCCTCCATGTGTAGGGAGGGAGCTCATTTGCAGGTGAGAGTTATATCCTCTGTGTCCTCGCTGGACCTCCTCATATTAACATTGCTAACAGAGACAGATGCTCTGCAAACAAGCTCCCTTTGCTTAGGATTGCTGGCATTCCTAGACTGGTGAGTGTGTGTGTGTGTGTGTGTGTGTGTGTGTGTGTGTGTATCCCTGGTGCTCTCTGCTCCCACCGCAGTGAAAAGCAGTTGGTCTTGGCCTTGGTGGATTGTGTTAGAGGAAGAAACTCCCGAAACTGGAGTCTGAGGCTGTGAATTTAGGACAGCCTTTGAAGGACAGGTTAGGGGGTGGCAAGTGTTAGATAGTAAAGACATGCCTGGCACCGGGTAGGTAGCAAGCGCTCCTTCAAGGGGGACGAGGGAGGAAAGGACAGAGAAGGCAAACAATGAAGGGGGGGGGGAACAGAAAGGAGGGAGGTCAGAAGTGAGACACAGCCCTAAACCTGCTAGAACAGAGCCCTGACTGCAGCACCCAGCCTTCTGTCTGCATTACAGAAGGAGAGCAGGGGCTGGCACTGAGGGCTGCCAACTCTAGAAAGAGTGAACTCAGGAAGAAGTTCACTCTCTTGGAGGCAGGGCCTTCACCTGCTGACAGGGTGTTCTGGGGGCATCCCTGTACCTGTTCTTGTCTCCAGGCACCAAGACTTGCCCAGCTTCTTACTTCTGCCTCCTCTGGGCAGTTTTTGTAACCTACATCCCAGAGGCACCATTGAAGTTTCCCACCCTGTGATCTGAACCATAGTGCCTGTGTGAGCAGGCTTGTACAGAGCATGCTCCAAGGGCTGTCCTGGGGCTGACATTTGGCTCCTCAGGGAGAGCATGAGGATGGGGCAAAGCCAGAAACACTGTCACCTATGCCTGGAACACTGCTGAACGACCAAGTTAGGGCTAGGAATGCTGGGAGGGTACCAGTCCCCACCCCACCCCATCCTGCCTCTGGTCCACTGACTGGCTAGAGGTTCACTAGGTTGTTCTGCTGGAGTCAGAACCTAGGACTCCATGGCAAGAGGAACTCAGAGGTAGGAGAGACATCCCAGGCAGGAATAAGCAATGCCTCACATGCTGGGTCCTATAACCTACTTTGTAGGAATTTAAACCAGGAACAAAGTGAGGATGTTTGGTTACTGTGGGAGCTAAAGTTCCAAGCTGATGTTCAGTGAACATCTGGAAAGTAAAAATGATGGACGGGTGGGAAGGAAGTATGGCAGGAGATAGGTGTGTGCAGTCGTTAAAACACTGAAAATATACCTGGAATAGGAAGTCATGGCTCAGCTCCCTGGAGCCTCCTCTGCCTCTCACCTAGAGACCCCCTTCCCACCCTCATCTCAATCCTGCAGCTCCCAAGAGGGCCTTCCCAGTAGAGCTGGCCTGAGGTGGGCAGGGTTGCTCCTAACGGGGCCAGCTTTCTAATAGGCCAAAGTTCTTCCCTGGAGATTTTCCAAGAGGCGCCTCAGTTTCTCCTCAGAGGCTCCCTCCCACACTGCCCTGAAAACAGCTGTTCTCCTGACTTTTGCTGCCAACAATGGTCTGACTGCAGATAAGGCCCTTAGGCTTTCTCCCCATCAACACAGGCAGAGATTTTACTTTTTCGTGTGTTGGATAAGGGGGATTGGATCATGGGTTTTGTATTCAAGCTGGGTTTTGCTAAGCATGTGCTGTACCTCCAACCCAGGGCAGTGCTGTACATTTGAGCACTTGCATTACACCACTGAATTCTCTTAGCAGTTACAAAGGTGGGTAGTGTACCTATCTCCACTTTATGCACAGGGAAACTGAGTTTTCTTTCCACATGCGTGCAGTACCACCTCACAGCATCCTGTGAAGAAGGCAGCACAGTTGAATGGCATCTGAGAGGCTAAGTCTCTTGCTCACTCAGGGTCACTAAGAGCTAGCGAATGGTGAAGCTGGGATTGTCACCTGGGAAGTTAGCTGCAGAGAACACTATCTGCCTGGCCCCGCCCTCTCAGAGTTTTGGCATCACCTGAGCAACCTGGGTAGATGAGAAATGGAATTTTCCCCTCTGGGACATGGCTTCAGAGTCTTTGGGCCACCCACAGCCACATGTAAGGTTGCAGCTTTCAGATCAGCTGGGAATCACCCTGTGTCATTGTGTGGGTTAAGCTCTTGGTCTCCGCTAGCCAAGAGACTGTCAAGTGTTAGCATGTGACTGCCACTTAAGTACCTCTCTGATCTGGGGCACCAGCTCAGCCTCCAAAATGCCCAACAGTAGCAATTTCCTCTGACTTGATGGTTCTAAAGGGGCGGCAGGCCAAAAGACTAGCAACTGGCCTACCTCCCAAGTCTTCAGCCGCGGGGCAAGCCTGCCCTGGGACAAGGTGGGGAATGTATGGCCTGGACTCTATGCAGGGATGCTCAGAAGGCCACAAAGGGGCCTTTTGTTGTTGTTTGCAGGTGTTATGGTTGTGCACATGCTAGGCAAGCATTCTGACATTAGCCACGCCCCTAGCCCGTCCTTTTTCTGCCTTCTGTCCTCTGATCTCAGTTTGGAAGGGGAAGGTATCTAGTAAGCCCCAGTACAGTGGGACCCACTCTGGAGGTGTTTACAGAGGAGCCTTTACTGGAGCAATGACTACAGAGCTGGCAGACACCATGGGTTGTCTGCATCTCCTCAGTCTGCTCACAATAACACTACCTGGGAGATGTGAGCCCTTGGCACCCCCTCCCATCATCTCCATTCCTCCTAAGCAACACTTCCACAGCCATTATCATCTTTATCATGTCCATAATCACCACCATCACCCCCATCAGCAACAGCAACATGACCCACATGGCTTTTCAGAACCAAGTTCGTGGTCCAGTCTGAAGACAGACATACTCATAGGACATGATGAATCTTGTTCCCTGGAAAAATAAGGAAGAATTTGGGCCCCAACAGTATTAAAAAAAAAAAAAAAAACACCAATTCAATTCTTAGCTTGTCCATCCTGTAACTGTGTGACTTTGGAGAATTCACCCAATCTCTCTGAACAGAGATCTGATCTATAATATGGAATGATTGCAATTCCTCCCTCTTGGGCTCATAGGAAGGGACACATAAGCTCATTCAGGTACAGCCTTGGCACAGGGCCTGGCTTGGATCATAAAAGCAAAATAAATAGAGGAGAACACACAAGCCAGGGGAACAGTAGTTAAGGGCATAGCTTGAGGCTCTGGCTGTGAGTCAGTTCCCATAAGCTCTGGATTTCCAAAGGCAGGTGAAGCCTAATGTGAGAACTGGCTTAGAATAGGGTGGCTTGCAGGCTGCCCAGCAGAGGCCACCTAAGAGCTGAGCATGGAGGGAAGGGAGAGCGCTAGCCCAGACTGGGACTGAGATTCCCACTGAAGTTGTAATCTGCCCAGCTTGTCAGGAAGGACACTTCTCCAGAGCTGGCAGCAGAAGTCCCAGGAAGAACCAACTACTTCCTCTCCCAATCTGAGAAGTTCCCCAAAGCATCAGCATAGACTCCCTCCCCCATCACACACAGAGACATTTCCTTCTGGGCTGTTCTCTTTTTGATGGTTTGTTTCTGAGGAGCAATAAAGACAGCTCAGGGCAACTCTATTGCCAGTGTATTCCCCAGGGCTGCTAAGGACAGCGACATGGGTTGTGTGCTATGCAACTCTAGGATGTTGTCCAACCAACTACATTATGAATGGTGTCCCCTGGAGTTATTAGATACACAACTTATACAAGCAGGGCGAGTCTGCCAGCCTCCTTCTCCTAAGCAGTATAGAATGAATCAGTTCCCAATGCAGGCTCAAAGCAGAGAATGGTCAAATGACGTCTAGATGTTAATCAAGACCCAAAGAGCCCAGATTTGCTGCCCAAGCAGACCAAGCAGGTTTGTAGCTGACCTTGAGAAGTTTGAGCATGGGCATTGTGGTGACTAGGGATGTCAGCGGGTTATAGATGGTCATTAAGATAGATAATAAGGAAGCTGGGAGGCAGGGTGAATACAAAAGCAGACTCTACAGTTAGCTGTGGGCTCACGTCCCTGGGTCCAATCTCCAGCACTGCCAAAAGGAAAAATCCTTCTAGTCTTAACGTCTTTGTGTCTCTTTTTCATCCAAAATTATAATATATAATAATTCTTGTCATGGAATTCACCTCAGACCACCATACTTGCTACACAGAACATTTATTTCAAGGTTTGGTGAAATCCCAGACAAATAAGTGAAGCTTTTATTGGCAGCCTGTCTCTGAAGTCCCAAAGGGGGCAAAAGAATCAGAGTCCAGCCTTGGCACCTATGAACCAGAACCAGATGGAGTCTTTTCAACATGAGTTTGTCATAATTCAAGGCTGCTATGGCAGCTGATATGGGGTAGAGAGATCCTAGACCAGCAACAGCTAAGAGAATCCAGCCTACAGGCTGGGCTACCAGTTCCCCAGAACTTCGGTTCAGTGCCCAAGCTCAGGGTTGTGTGAACAAGGGCTCTCCAGCCGAGCTGGATCTATGCTCTAACTGTATAGGATGTGAGCTAAGCATGGCCATCTCATGGTTGAAATGACATCAACTATGCGTGGTAGCCCGTACCTGCCATTCTAGCACAAGAAGCTAATGCAAGAAGATGGAGTTCAAGGCCAATTGGGCCTCACAGTGAGACCCAGTCTCAAAGTTTAAAAAACAAAACAAAATGTTTTCATTGCTAGCCTAACAAAACACAAATTCCTAGGTTCAATAGCTGTCATCATATACACATAAAATAATAATAATAAACCATCTTACTGTCTGGACCTTTACTAAAAGTGTATCATCCTTATTGTAGTCCATTTTCCAAACTCTGCTGCAGGTTCTTGCCTTCTGGGGAATTTTGTCAGCCACGCCCCAGACCAAGCAAATCAGGTGCTCTGAGGGCAGGGTCAAGTGCCAGTGTTGTTAAGCATCAGCAGGTGACCCATCCAGGATGATGGCTTGAGAGTTCTGTCCCTGGTTTTTCTCCAGTTCTTTCTGTATTTTCTTCTGTCCAGAAGGAATACCGGTTTCCACAATCAGAAAGCCATCCCAGGAGCTGGGAGATATCATGACCAGGGAAGCACTTATGTAAGAGTGAGGACCTAAGTTCAATCCAAGAACACCTGGAAGAATGCCAAGACATAGAAGCGCATAGTTATAGTCCCAACACAGGGGAGGCAAAGACGGGAGGAAGATTCCTGGAGCAGGCTTGTCACCAACGCTAGCTTCATTAGTAAGGACTGTGCCAACAAGAAACGCTGTCTCAAGGCAGATGGATGACTTCCCTGAGGATGACAGTCCAGGTTGACCTCCACACGCACACATGCCTGTGTATCCCCCCACACGCACACACAAAGCACACTCACACACAGAGGGAGAGGGGAGAGAGAGAGAGACCAGACCACAATGCTCTTGTCTCTTAAGGCCTACACCACTGTATCTAGATTTTGTACCATCCTTGTGGACAGGATCACAAGTTGATGTGCTGAATGCCCTGACTGTATGATTCACATGGCATTTTTATCTGGAATAGAGGATGCTGGGGAAGGAACTGAAGACCCTTGAGCATGTTAAGTGCATGCTCTACCACTAAGCTATGTCCCCAGCTATAGTCATTTTGTATTTCATCAAATTTCAGATGAGCTGGATTTTCAAATTTTCTCTAAACATCTAATCCCAGTTTCCAATGTCCACAGTGTCCTGAGTATGCTTGTCTTTGCAACATCACCTTCCATGAGAGCTTGAGACCCAGGAGAAATGTAAAGGAATTTAGGCCAGGATGGCTCCAATTCTAATAAGCACACTGGTCACCTGGAATCTTGTTACAGTGCACATTCTGGCTGGGGTGTATCTCAGTGAGAGGATTCATGCCTTGTATGCTTGAGGTCATGGGCACATCCCCAGCATGGCAGAGGTAAAAGAGAAAGATCCTATATGGATGGGTCACATCAGGTTTGGATGTTTTGATGTGTGAGGTCATCAGTCATTGACCAGGCACCATTGCTACAGTCCCTCTCACACTTGGTTTTTGTTTTCTAACATGAAGTCTCACTAGAATGCCTTTCAACTTACTTGAAGCCCAGGCTGGTCTTCCTGCCTAAGACTCTAGAGTGGCTGAGATTTATAGGCTCACACTGCTACACCCTACTCTGATGCCATCTTTTAAGTGGACAGACATTAAGCCAGTGGTTCTTATGCTTGATCATGACCCAGAACTCCAGAGGTAGTTGAACTGGAGTTTCTGATTCAGGAAAACTAGGTAGGGACTGAGCAAGATCAGTCCCTGCCAACAGTGCTCCCAGGGATTGCAGCTAGGTCAGGAGGACAATCAGACTTTGAAAACCACCTCTCCAAGTCATGCACTGGGCATTTAGCCTGGTGGCTTTCTTGGAGCTGGATACTCCAGAGGCCTCCAGAAGATAGTTTCATTCCTTCGAAGGTACCCAAGTCTCATGGAGGAATCAGATGTTGGTTTGCTTCTGTGGCCAAGCTGTGTCTTTGACCAGACCTGAGCAGTTTCCTCAAGTTCAAACCCACAATTTAATGATATAATTGCTCCTCAGAAGACAGAGATTCTGTGGTCATGCAGTCTTCCCCATTCTGTGGCTTCTGCCACATGCAACTCACCATAGAGGGGTCTTGGAGAATAACACAGTTAAGCCTGACAAGAATACTGTAGCCTCACCTCTGGAGGCCTCAGCTTTCGGCCTGGAGCCATGAGAGGGAGGGAAGGAACAGGTGCCACCCTTTCAGAAAGCTGGAGTCACCACAGCTTTGGAGGCAGACTGGCCCCAGTGCCACCCTCCACAACTCCCTTCATCAAGAATGACCACCAACTGGTTCCCTAAGGCCTTGAACTTGAGAGGGCTGGCAGGCAGGTCTGAATGGGGGAGGGGTGAGGTATTCAAGGTCAGAAAGTAGAATTGCTGATGTTTCTTCCTGGATGGGGACACTGACTACCTTGGTGTGGGGGAAGGGATGTTCCTATTACTCTGAAAACCAGAAGTGCCAGCCCACGGGTGATGGGTGTCAGTAGAGCTGCATCACAATTCACTTGCGAAGGCAGGTGCAATGGTACTTTATACGGAGTTTTTCTCATCACAGATGGGTGACCCTGAGTGGCCTTCTGTGCTGGAGAAGATGACATTTCCTTGCAGGCTCAACTCAAGGATTAAATGAGATGGTGTCATGTGACCATTCTGCAAACAGCCTGAACCTACCCAACCTTCCTACACGCTAACCTCATACCCCCACCCCAAACCCTGACCCTGGCCCTCTTCATTCGTTTGTGGCCTTCTGTTCATAAGAGTTGGCTTGGAATCAAAAAGCACCTATTTGTCTCCCAAAATGTTCATGGCAATAACCAAGCCATATTTAAGCACTTAGCTCATTGTTCACTCTCAGTTCTGGCCTATATTAATACAGCACAATACACAAACATGATCCGTAGAAGCATTAAACATTCTGGGATACTGAGGATAGGATCCAAGACCTGGCATGTGCTAACGGAGAAGAGTACTGGCAGGTCTGGGTCTTGATCTTTGAGATATGGTCTAGCTGTAGAACCCTGGCTGGCTATGAACTCATGCTTCTCCTGCCTCAGCCTCCCAAGAGCTGGGGTTAAAGGTATATGTCACCACACTCAAAAATATATTTTATTTTCAGTTGTGAATTAAAAAAAAATGTAACATACAAATGCTCACCTCTTTTCTGGGGATGGAACCTAAAGCCTCTGGCATGCAGAACAAGGTTCCACATAACTCTAACCCACCACCTTAAATCTCTCTATCTTAAAAACAATTTTTGAAACAAGGACTCACTATGTAGCGCTGGCTGGCCTCAAACTCACAGAAATCTACCTGCCTCTGTATCCCCAGTACTAGAATTAAAGGCATTTCCATCACATCCAGCAAACTACTTTTTAAAATTAATTCCCAAATTATACTATTCATTTTGAGGTGAGTACACATGTGCCACAGTGTGTGTCAGAGGACAACGCTGGGGATTCAGCTCTGTCCTTCTATCATACTTAATCCAACAGGTTACAAGGCTTGGCTGCACATGGCCTTACGTGCTGAGCCATCTTGTCTGCCCAATTTAACTCACTTTTGAGCATGTGGTTCCATAGTGATGAGGAGCATGTTCACGCAGGTGTCCAGAACTCTCAGTGACTTGTCTTCCATTTTTATACGGTGTCTTTGGAGACTAGATTGTGTCTTATACCTGTGGCACATCTCAGTTCCACAAGAAATATTTCCCATGCCCAGTAAGGGTGTGCGTGCGTGCGTGCATGCGTACATGCATATGTATGTGCATGTGTGTGCACGTGCATATATGTGCATGTGTGTGCACGTGCATATATGTGCATGTGTGAGTGTGTGTGCATGCACATGTGTTTGTGTGTCTGTGTGTACATGCATATGAGTGTGTGTATGTGTCTGTGCGTGTACATGTGTGTCTCTGTGTGAGTGATTGTGTGTGTGTCTGTGTGTGTGAATGTGTGTGTCTGTGTGTGAGTGAGTGTGTGGGTGTGTGTCTGTGTGTGGGTGTGTGTGAGTGTGTGTGTCTGTGTGTGAGTGAGTGTGTGTGAGTGTGTGTCTGTCTGTGTGCGTGTTTGTGTGTCTGTGTGTGTGAAGTGTGTGTGTGTACTTGTGCCTGTGTCAGATGTGGAGGTAAGAGGACAACTTGTAGGAGTTGGTTCTCTCCTTCCATTATGTGAGTCCCAGGGACCACACTAGATCATCAGGTTTGGTGACAAATGCTTTTAACTATTTAGCCATCTTGTTCTCTCTCACTTGCTCGCTCTCTCCTTCCATTTCTCCCTCCCCACCCTCCTATGTTTCCTTGAGACAGGATCCATGCAGCCTAGGTTAGTCTCTGACTCACTATGTACTTGAGGATGACCTTGAACTTCTGATCTTCACACTTCCACCTCTGGAGTGCTGGGGTCACAGGTATGCACACAGCCTGAAAGGTGCCTTTTCTCTCAACAGTCTGTAAGTCCCTGTACTGTGTGTGGAATTAGGTGTGAGATAACAGAAGGGAGACGACACCTTTTTCCCCTCCAACCCCGTGCCATGGGGTGAATTGTATCTCTCTAAATCCCTAGGTTGAGCCCCTGCCCCACCCCAGGATGTCTATATTCCCAATGAGGCCTTTAAAGTGGTGATTAGATTTTAAAAATAAGTAGTTAGAGAACTTAGTTCTACATAAACGGTGTCATTGTAAAAAGAAGAAGCACGGATACAGGGTCGTCCTGCACGCAGGCAGAGGACAGGCCAGAAAAGCACAGAAGTCACTTGGCAGCCAAGGAGCACCCTCGGTAGAACCGACCCAATGACAGCACCCTGACCTTACACTTCAAACCTCCAGACAATGAGAAAATGCATTCTGCTTCCTGAGCCACGCAGCTGGATGCCTTGTTAGGGCAGCCCTGGCTGAGAGAAGGAGATGGGGGAGAGAGGACCAGCAAGCAGAGTGGTGGGTGTGGGGGAGATGGGAAGAGAGAGATATGAAGAATCCTCCTGACTCTAGGCTGGAAAGAAGAAAACAGAGACTCATCCTTCATACCCAGGGAGAATGCCTTATGCTTGGGACTGATATATTATATTATTCCAAACAAAGAATTCCAGAATGTTCTATGGTTGCATTCTCATATTAAGTCACCTACTTTAGGTGCCCTTTCCTATTTTTTATTTAAAGGCAAAATGGGGGTAGCCAGATGGCTCATGGTGCTTGCTGCCAAGATTGATGACCTTAGGTCCGTTCCTGGAACCTACACAGTAGGAGGAGAGAACCAGTTCCTGCAAGATGTCCCTTTGTGCCATGCATTTACCCCATACAATAGTTAATTAATTAACTGTAAGAAAAAATTAAAGGTAAAATGTAGCTGGAGGTGGTGGTACCCACTATGAAACCAGTACTTGGAAGAAGGCAGAAGCAGAAAAATTGACATGAGTTTGAAATTCAATCTGTGCTACCTAGTGAGCCCAGGGCTACATAGTGAAACCCGATCTCAAAACAACAACAACAAAAAAAAAAACAATCGGACTGTAGGATGTCTCCCTGGATAAAGGCACTAGCTGCTAAGCCTGATGATCTGAGCTCAATCCCCGGGCCCACATGATGGAAGGAGAGAACCAACTCCTGCAAGTGTCCAGACATTTGTGCACACGCACACAAACACACATGTCTTTTCTAAAGACTGATAGACACAGACTTCATCTACCTAAGAAATCTGACTCAAATATCTTTTCATTTGAGACAAGGTTTCACTTATGGAGAACAGACTGACTTGGAACATATCATTCCCCTGCCTCAGTCTCTCTAGTTCAGGATTACAGAAATAAGCCTCCACTTTTAATAGTAACACAATGTTCATAAATGTTAATGAGGCAGAGAAAGACTGCAAAGTTGTACCTATTCATGGAGCTTTGAATTATTAATGAATCAGCTTGATTTTTTTCTAGCTCTGTTCCATGGATTAGCCAAACTCTCTCCTTCACTACATTCTCTCTCTCTCTCTCTCTCTCTCTCTCTCTCTCTCTCTCTCTCTCTCTCTCTCTCTCTCTCTCACACACACACACACACACACACACACACACACACACACACACACACACACACACACACACACACACACACACACACACACACACACACACACACGTTTTCCAGGCTGCTTAGCTGATCTTATCCTCTGCAGTTGCCTCCAGCCTGGACAGGGAGGGGAGGCAGTAAGCAGATAAAGGTAGCTACATTCTTCCCTTCCAACCTGCCATCAGCACATGACGCTCCACCCACCATGGGCAGGTGGCCACTTGAATGAGTGAGGGCAGGGCCAAGGGCTTGGGTGCTTGCCATGGGTGCCCCCAAGTCATCTGTCCACTGGAACCAGATGACAGGGATCCTGGCTCTGGGCCTGGGGGGGTTGCACAGGAGACTGTGTCTAGTGTTAGGAAGAGCAAACCACATGGAGATAGAGGACATTAGCATGGAGGGGTCCACCACAGCACCTCCTCTGAAACCCATCTGTCCTCAAGAGACAAGGCCAGAGTCACTTCCAGAGACTGTAGGGACAAGGCTGGAGGTCCTGTGTAGGCTCTGCTAGTTGACGAACATTTCTGGTCGGTTTCTCTTTGAATCGAAAATAAGTTATAAAACTGGAGTAAACAGGGACAAACAGTAGAACATGCACCACAGTGTATGACTAACCTTATGTTCTTTTGTAAACCCATTTGGCCAAGTAATGGAAACTTATCCCAAGCAACCCAGGCACTCACTAGTCCACTCTCCAAGCCTCTCTATCCTAGGAAGCAAACATAAAAAATTAAGAGTTTTCTGGGCTCAATGGCACATTCCAGTAATTCCAGCAGCATTCCAAAGGCAGAAGAATTACCGTGAGGTTGAGGCTAGCCTAGGCTACATAGTAAGTTCCAGAACAGTTGTGGCTATCTAGCTAGATTTTTTAATCTTAAGAACAACCAAACTATATTCCTTGCTATCTCTCCACCGTTCTTCCCTAACAACCAATTTTTCAGGCACAGTCTTCCTTTCAAATTTACAGGGGACTAGACTACATCAGGACCTAAATCCTTGCTATTCGGTCCCTCAAATAAAGTGATTCAGGGTTCACTACTACTTTCATGGATCCCCCTGCAGACACGGTCCTCTCTAGTTTACCTACATGCCTATACCTGCATGCCTATGGGTGTTTACTATATTGTTTAGGGAGTAATAACAAGAAGGGCATCTGGACACGTTCAGGGTAGACACTACTTAAAAAAATCTGCTCTGAGATTGCTTGAGTCCACAGAAGAATATAAGAAACCAGTTGTATTTTTATTTATGTTGGAGAGAGGAGAGGAAGAAGAGAGGGAGAGGGGGAGAGAAGTGGTCCATGTGGTGGTCAGAGAAAAATCACTCTGGTTTCCCTTGCTGTGTTGTATACTCTAGGCTAGTGGCCCAAGGTCCCAAGGAATTCTTTTATCTCACAGCAGGACTGCTGAAATTATGGGCACATGCCACTATTTCTGGCTTTTTTGAAAAAAAAAAAAAAAGGTTCTGATCATCAGGTTTGTGTAGCAAGGGTTTTACTCAAGGGCTGCTTTTCTGGCCCTACCTTTTATAATCCCAATTTTCCAAGTGGTAATGCTGTCTTTTATTGCTACATGCATGTGTTATACATGCTAACACACTGAGGCATACACACACAGACACACACACACACACACACACACACACACTCACTCAAACACACCTGTAGAGTTGACCATGGTAACACATATTTGTAATCCCAGTTCTGAAGTATTTTTCCACACTGCTACAAAACTAAGAATGTGCTTGCTTATTATGTTTTGGGGAATAAGTAATATATGTTCATTGTGGGAAAGTTGTAAACACAGATAAACTAAAAATATTATCCTTAGTACCCCAAGCTCTTGCTTCTAGGAGGTAATCACAATAAACAGTTTGGTTAATACCATCCCAGATGATTTTTTCATATGTACATAAATATAGATAATCCTACAGGTTGTTTTAAACTTAGCATGGAGGGGGACTGGCTATGTAGCCCAGGCTAGCCTAGAACACTCCATCAGACTCCTGAGAACTGGGATTACAAATGTGTGTCACCATGACCAATTCTATAGGTGTGTGTGTGTGTGTGTCAGTGTGCTTGCATGTATAGCATATGCATGTAGCAATAAGAGAACAACCTTGACTATTGTTTCTCAGGTTCCTCTACTTTTTGGTTTGAGACAGTCTCTCATTGATCTGGAACTTTGCCAAGTAGACCCGACTAGCTGACGCAGAGTTTCTAGAGATCCACCCGTCATAACATCTCAATGGGGGTGATAAGCATCCACTCCTTTTTATGTGAGTTTGGGGATCAAGTCTGTGTCCTCACATTTACAGAGAAAGTGCTTTTCCAACTAAGCCATTTTCTCAGACCTCACAGATTATTTTAAACACTAATACTCAGTCGTCCTCCCGTGTTCCTCTGTGTGTCTGGACTATGTGTAGCATGCCAGGCTCTTCCATCCCTAGCACACATTAAAGTCTTTTCTCCGTGAGCGTCTGCACTGTGAAGAATGTTTTAACAGAGAGGATGGAACTGCCATGGGTGTGGCTACCTTTCTAGATCCAGTTGCAGAACTTAATCACCAGGTGCCCAAGGAAATTACAGATGTTTCCTTAAAAGGCCATCCAAGGGCTGGGATGTCACTCAATGACGGAGTGTTTCCACAGCATGCTGGAGTCCTAGGGTTGCATCAAAGCACCTCCAGAAAAAAAATTAAAGATTTTCTAAGCTTGATATAATGATGTAGGATCACATCCTGATACTTCAGAGTCTGAGGCACAGGAGGATAGCATAGGCTAGGCCTGTGTGGGGCGAGGAGAAGGTAATTCAAGGGCTAGGGACATAGCTCAGTGGTAAAACACTTGTCTAGCATGACACGAGACCCTGGGTCCAGGCTCCAGCCCTGTCTGGGACAGGGCAGTCAGTTAAGTCTTTCTGACAGCTGTGACCATATGAGGTCTTAGAGATTGGGAACCTCAGTCTGGGTTGGCTGGGCACGTGTCAAGCTGTTCCTGGATAAGGCCTATGTAATAATAGACATAAGCTAGGTGATAGAGAAACCTACAAAACAGGTCAGGCTAAAATCAACCAGGCATGACCACTCTGGGGGCGGAGTCAGCACATCAGGCAGCAAGGTGTCTTATCTAATCTAGTGAGTTAGAGACGACTCACTGCTGACTGTGTCTGTCAGAGAGGCTACTGGTGGCTTTCAGATAGCACACATGGCACTGTTTCTCATCTCGTTCATAATTATTTATGTTGAGGTGGATTAGAACACATATATAATTAGTGACATCCAACCTGTGATTTAGTGAATATTGTTGCTGAGAACACAGCTGAAGTGAGTATTTAAGCCAAACCAGGAGTGAGTCAACTAAAAGAAAGATATTAAGTACATGACAGTATAATTGGTTCTCAGAGGCAGCCTATATCACATCATGATGAACGGGCTCAAAGGCATCCTTGTACATGAAGCAGCCAGTCTCCAGGCAGAAAGACAGGAAGCTGGCATTATTAATGACACTCTGAACCACTTCTGTCTACAGAGATAACCTTATGGGACTCTTTAACCATTCTGTGGACTCTACTACAGAAACCAGAAGATTCTAGAAATGAGCAGTCAGCACAGATGTGCTGCCCAAGCTGGTCTGATTTTGTGAATGCAGAATTTCTGTCTCACAACTTGGGACAAATGCCTCCAAGCTGTGAGCTGAGCCTTCCCTTCCTACACTCTGGATTTAGTAGTTTACTGTTAGGTGTTTGGTTGTGTGTATGTGTGTGGGGGGGGGGTTGTTTCGGTTTTTTAATTAAGGTCTTGCTATGTAGCCCAGGCTGGCTTCAGACTCAATTCTTCTGCCTCAGCCTTCCAAGTGCTAGAATTATAGGTGCAGATGCTGGTACCATACCCGTGTTTGAAGTTAGGATTTTTGTTTGGTTTGTTTGAAATTACTAAGTAGCCAAGACTGGTCCTCCTGTCTCCATCTCCCAAATGCTGGTCACCTCCATGTCTATCCACGAGGTGAGATCTTCAAGTGGATCTACATGTTTAAGTTTTTTCTTTAGAACTGAATTGTCATGTTGGCCTGTGAAATTGTTCTCCTAGTATAATGCTCCTGGGCCTTTTGCTCTGAGCTTTTGACTAGGGCTGGTAAAAGTGACTCAGAAAACAGATAGTACATGATCACCAGAAAGGAGGGTCACTGGATTTGGGCTCCCAGGATGTCCTTACATCCGTGGAAAGTGCAGCTTATCTTGTTCCTGATCACTTACTTTGTCAGAACTTTCACTGCTAAGCAAAGTGAGCTGCCAGTATAATTAATGCCACTCTCTAATAACACCGCAATTAGGAAGGCAGCTCTCTGGCACTTTTAGGATAACCAGGGAAGAGCACAGAGAAATCACAGGATGGGAGGAAGTGGCTTTAAAGGGGGACAGAGGAAGAAGAGGGGAGAGAAAGAGAAAACAAAAAGAAAATCAGGAAGATGGAGAATAAAAGAGAGATAAAAAGGTTGGATTTGGGGACTGGACACAGTTGTGATGATATGTATGACCGGGGAATGCTTTCCCAAGAAAAGCTTAATATTAGATTCAAAATTTTCAGAGTCAAAAATTCAGTTTCAATCTGGTCTCTAGATGGGACATACTTATAAGAGATTGTATCAAACTTTGAAGTCTGGAAAGACATGACAGCATCCACGCCCTGCCCCTGCAGTGACTCGCACCTTGGCACAGAGGGCTATTCCACATCCCGCTTGAACCTGGGTTGTGGCTTGCACCTGCAGGCCATGCACCACATCCTTGCAAACACTGAAACTCTCTCTTGCCCTTCATTCAACATCATTTACCTAACACCACTACAGAGTTACATTCCACTTGTCTCGTTGGCATGATGTCAGATGTCCCTTTAACCAACACCCATTTCTAAAATTTGTCTGTTCAGTTTGAGCAGTTTTTGTTTTTGTAAGACAAAATAAAATCTAAATAGCTCAGGCTGGTCCTTAAATTCCCATACAGAAGAGGATGACTTTGAACTCCTGGTCCTCCAGCCTCTTCCTAAGTGGTGGGATAACAGGCACAAGCCATCACACCTGGCTCCTGAGTCCACTTTAAGCACTGCCCTTTTTGTGTGTTTGGAAAGCAATATGGCCTTTCACTTGCCTAGGGCCTTGAGAGAATAAAAGCCAGTAGGAACAGGTTGCATAGGATGCTGTGAGCCATATATGGGTCTAAACACCCTTGGATGAAGGCATGATATTGATAAGGGAATGAAGGCATGGAGACACGTTGTAGCATCCCAGGGTTGAACAACCTCCTTGGATTTACCCAGAGCTTGATGGGACTCTGGATAAGTTTTCATCCAAATTCTGTCTTTGTTTTATCGTTCTCCCTCTTGGAACCAAGGGATGGGAATTTTTCTTATTTTGAAACTATGTCTCTGCTCATCCAGGAAGTGTTAACTGCAGTTCTTGGCAGAAGCCAGCATTTGGCAGCAACAACCAGGTCATACACTGTACCTTAGAGCAGGCAGAGAAGAAAATCACCCTTTTGGTGGGTACCTGAGCGGAGGACTCACAAGTGGGCCAGCAAGGCTTGCACTGCCCTGGAGCTCTTCTCTGTTCCCATCTTACGGCTCAGCGCGCACCCTATGTGGGGTGGCTGGGGGGAAAGCAGGGTCGAGATGTGTTCTCCTCATTCCCAGGAACATCTGCATGTATGGTATTCACTAAACCCTGCATACAGATGTGCAGGCCTTCATGGCCGCTGAAAGTGGGACAGGGATGTAAAACAATTAGATCCTGTGGATTCTGTCTGTGTGGGCGCTGAGTGTGTGCATGCATGTGGAGGCTTGAGGTTGATGTCAGAAGTCACCCTCACTCCTCCAACCTTATTCAATGAGGTTGAGTCTCTCAGTTAAGCCCAGAGCTCATCGATATGGCTACTTTCTGTAGGCAGCTTGCTCTAGGAATCTCCTATTGCTGCCTTCTGGGGATAGAGTTATAAGTGGGCTGCTACATGCTCTTGGCATTTTGGTAGGTTCTGGAAATTTGAACCCTAATCCTCAAGTTCACATAGCTATCACTTAAGCACTGAGCCCTCTCCCCAGCCCAAGGAAGACAGTTTTGATTTGACTCTGAGGAATGGAAAGTGTCAAGCCCTGAGTCATCTGCAGTATGTTCCAGGGGTTTAGAGTGTGGACAGAGGGGAGTGAGCAGGTACAATTCTCTGTTCTCTGACTCTCAACATATTGTAATCAGCCTTTTATAGGAAACACATAGCACTGCTTTGCCAGCTGCCTACTCTGCTCAGGCTGCTGAAATAAATGTCAACATCTTGGTGGTATATGGACAGCAGAAGTTTATTACAGTTCTGGAGTTGGAAAAGGTTACTCCGTTCCCAGGATCCTCCTTTTCCACCTATGATTGCCCCATGAATGCCTCCCTCACCACCCCAGGGTGAACAGCTAACACCATCCTGAATAATTCTGTTTCTAGTATGAAGTGATAATAAGGGCAATATCAATTCCACCCCTGACATCTGTGTACAAGTTCTCTTGTAGCAGTTCACTGAGTCCTGAGAAGAAAGCAGAGAGACCATCATCCCCACTTGGAAGGAAAATTAAGACTGAAGGAATCTGTGTTAGCTCTCGGCCACTGATAAAGTCTTTGAAAAAATTAACAAAGGAAGTTTTGTTGGGCTCATGGTTTCAGAGCGTTCAATCATGGTTATGTGGCCCTGCTGCTTTCTGCCTGGTATAGTCCAGTATGACAGTAAGGTGTGATGGAGGAGGCCTATTCAGTGCTTAGGAATAAAGAAAGGAAAAGGGAGGGGCTGGAGTCCTAGTATCTCCTTAGTGTGACCCCAGTGGCCTAACCCTTCCCCCTGCCCATGCTGAGCCTCACATCTTCAGGTTGCTACCATTTCTCAATAGCACCATGGCCTGGAGACCAAACCTTCAGTATGTGGCTTTGCAGGGGACATTCAATATCTAAACCCATTTTTATAATGGGTTGAGCACTTATCTAAGGATATTATAGAATCACCCATAAATGTACCACCTACATTTATATATATATATATATATATATGCTATGGATAGAAATCTCTGATGCCCTCAGAGGGTGCCCCTGTCATGAAAAATGAGAGGGTGACTCCACCATCACCCCACTGCCAGATGAGCTCATAGAGCACTAATGACATGCCCATCAGGTGCAATGCCATCCAGAGGCCACCCCCAAAATGTGGGCTGGAAACCCAAAGGACATTCCCATATCATTCCTGAGAGTGGCCATTGCTTCAGTACTTCCAGAGAGGAGAGTGATCTGTCTATGACCTGCCACAGAGGACAGAGAAATTACATCAGTGTGGCATTGCCACACATTAGCATTCCAGAACTGGGATAAATATCAGTTAAAGTGTTTCTATGCCAACACTTGCTGGGATTCTCCTCCATCATGGTACACAGAAAATGATAGCAGCATCATGAGCCACAGCAACTACACAGCACAGGCTGGGGGCAGGGCTCAGAGCTACATGGCTTGCCTAGAGTGCCTAAGGCTCAGGGTTTCATGCCCTGCACCACAGAGAGACACTAAAGGAGAAAGTGGGAACCAAAAGAGGCAGCATATGTTGTTGGATTAAGTCCAGAGCAAAAATAGATAGATAGATAGATAGATAGATAGATAGATAGATAGATAGATAGATAAATAAGCACAAGCCGATAGATGCAGGTAAAGGCAAGGGTCAACCCCAAAGCATCAACATGTCATTGATTTACCTGAAGCCCAGAAGCACACTTGAAACCCAAACAGGTGAATTCCTTTTCTTGCTTTGCTTCAAGACCTCCCTCCACCCCTTCAGGAAACATCTTGGGTGGCATGCTGGTTATTTTTAACTGTCACTCGACTCACCAGAAAAGAGAATCTTTATGAGGAACTATCTAGGTCAGGTTGACCTTTGGACATGTACTGCACAAATTCTACTTGGTCTTATAATTAAAATCCATAGCCAAGTATTGGGGAAAAGCTAAAAGATCAAAGAGACAGAGAAACAAGCCACAGCCACTCCTTAGTAATCTTCAGCCAGAACACCTCTGTGTCCTCAGCTGAAAGACAGGGGTCAAAGGTGAAAAGATGGACTCCTGCCTCCAGTTTCCCCCACACCCAGTTGTCTCACTTCTTCATTCAACTTTCCTAGAGCTAGGATTAAAAGTGTGTGTCACCACTGCCTAGCTCTGTTTGGTCTTGAACTCACAGAGATCCAAATGATCTCTGCCTCCCAAGTGCTGGGATGAAAGGCATGGGTCACCACTCCCTGACCTTCATGGCTAAATTTGTGGGTGGATCTGTCCTCTGATTTTTCACACAAACTTTATTAGATATACAATCTATCACCACAAGCCTGTCTTTGGGGATTGTCTTGATTGTTAATGTAAGAAGGCCCAGTCCATTGTGGGCAGCACCATCCCCTACACAATGTATTCTGAGCAGTATAAGAGAGGAGAAAGCTAGCTGAGAGCAATTAAGCAAATTCCCATCTCTTCATCCTTTTCCTGCTTTTGACTGGGAATGTCCAAAGCTTCATCTTCCCAGAAGTAATGTATTGTAACCAAATAAACCCCTTTCTCCCCTAAGTGGCTTTTCATCAGGGTATTTTACCACAACAACAGAAATAAAAGTAGGTCAGGTGATTCCGATCAGAGGGCATCCTGTGTCACAATCAGCAATCATATACTATGAGTGCACACACATACTTGTGCACACAAGAAGTGAAAATACCTGGGCATGTATCACCTGAAACATAATGAGACTCCTAATTGTGTCATTGTAAACCCCAATGGCGTGTAAAGGACTTCTTTTCCCTAGAGCTCAGTCAATAGTTGGTGTTATGAAACATTTTTATGACTGTTACATGGTTTCCCTGACCTAACTCTGATGAACATAAGTTTTAAATTTAATTACTTTTTTTCCTACTTTTTGTGTCTTATGGGCATGCACATGACACAGAGACAGAGATCTGTTACTTAGTTTGAGCCCTGAGGCATGCTCAGGGCCTTGAATAGTATTTAAGAAATAGTTGCTAAATAAAGAAATACAAGTTTTGATGCTGATACAAGTGATATGCCCAAACTTCAAGAAAGGCAAAGGAATGACTTATCTGTTTAGTCTTTTTTCCCAGGCAGTTCCTTTCTATGAAGGCAGAGTTGTATTAACACTACCTTAGAGGTAGACCAGACACACGTGAGCATGCTCCCTGCCTCCTCTCCCTCCTAAATGCTGCTCTCCTTCTCTGTTCGTCTGTCTGTCTATTTGACTGTCTTCCTGTCTCTGTCTCTGTCTCTCTACACTCTCACTAGGCCTCACCCTTGCTTCACAAGTACTCTGCAACTGACCTCAGCTGGTAACCTCTGCTTTCGGAAGCCTGGGATTACAGGTGTACTACCATTGACTGACATCCTTGCTCTCTGTATTATTCCGTCCTTTCTTCCTCTCTCCTAACTGTACACTATACATCAGCTCAGCAGTGGCCAGCCAGTCTCCCCTTCCAGAAGGCAGAGCAGGAAAGCACCTTTACTATCATTTCCATCTGTCAGTGCTGAGCTTGGCCTTCTGGGAGAACACCTAGAAACTGACACACCACAGCTTTGTGTGAACACGGAGGCAGCCACCCCATTGCTACATTTGCTACTTCCCCGACACCCACGGAAACAGGTGCAGTACATCAGGTGCCCTTTGAGCATGTCAGAAAGAGATGGCTAGTTTCTATTACCAGATCCGCTCTGACTCACTGTGGCTATGCACACACCCCTCTGCCTTCTCATTAGCTTCTCCGAGAAATGGGCATAATTATGTCTGTGCCAGCATTCTTTAAAAAGTATGGCTTGCAAACCCACACACAGGGACACATAAGAAAAAATGCCTTGGAGGGGATCCTGTGTCCTTGGACCAGAAGGTTCTTCAGCCAACGGGAAACAATTAACCAAGGGCTGAATGGAAGGTGAGCTTCTCCTAGAGTCCTGGGAATTAAACTCAGAGCCTCACACATACTAGGCAGGTATTCTACCACTGATCCACATGCCTGGCTCCTACTTTTACGTTTGTATTTTGGGACATGTTCTCACTAAGTTGCCTGGCCTGCCCTGGACATTGCTATGTAGACCTAGGACTCACAGAGACCCTCCTGCCTCTGCCTCTGAGTGCAGAGTTTAAAAGCATACACAATCTTACCTAGGCAAAAGGATCTGGAGGCACTCACAGAATAACCTATTTTTAAATGGTTTACAAAATTTTTTTGTGGGATCTCAGTGTTTCAGCCTTGTTATTTCACATATAAACTACATACTTAGGTTCACAGCACCTCTAAGGCTGAGGCCACACCAATC
The DNA here is from genome assembly GCA_033318265.1 of Phyllotis vaccarum. NCBI lineage: Eukaryota > Metazoa > Chordata > Mammalia > Rodentia > Cricetidae > Phyllotis > Phyllotis vaccarum. Next base: position 79,606,921 of record JARWLC010000004.1, on the reverse strand, counting down.
TCAGTGGCAAAAGCCAGATGACGTACTGTTACCTGTTCCACAAATAATGTCACAAATGCTCCAGAGATTCAACAGACATCATGGTCACTGACCTATAATGAGAAATGACTCAGAAGCCATTGAGCTGTTTGGAGGAATAAAATCAAGCTTAAGACAGAGGAAACGCTCCTTTCAAAGATTCCTTTTTATTAGCTGCAATCACACACACACACACGCACACACACACACACACACACACACACACACACACAGTGTTTTGATGTGACCCTGAAATGTCCCACAGGCTCATGCTCTGAACACTTGCCTCCAAACTGGTGACACTATCTGGTATGTGTATGGGGGGGGGGGGTGTGCCTTGAAGAGGTGGGACCTAGTAGCATAAGCAGCTCTTTAGAGTGAGTTCCAGCCAGATACCATCTATCCCAGCCTCTCTCTCTGATCCTTGGTCAGTCATGGCATGAGGAGTCTTAGGTAGACACTCTAGATGGTCTGTTTTCACCATGTTAGACTGAAATCCTCTGAAACTGTGAGCTCAAATAAATCTTTTCTCTCCAAAAGTATATCTGTTGAGTAATTACAACACAGAGTTAGGTGATGGAAATTTTTTTATAAAAAGTGTCAAATAGTTAATTTTTTGGTTTTCTGAACTATATATAACTCTATTACATATTCTTTTCTTTGTAAGATTGTAAAATTAGGATCATTTTGGGCATTGTAGTACATGCTTTTAAATCCTAGTACTAGGTGGGCAGAGGCAGGTAGATCTCTGTGTGTTCCAGGCCAGCCAGGGCTACACAGTGAAATCTTGCCTCAGAACAAACAAACAAACAAATAAATAAAATTTGGTGAGTAAAGTGCTGGTCAAGAATGTATAAAAACCTGAGTTTGGATTCCCAACACCCATGGAAAGCTGACCAGGATAGTACATAGTGATAATTCAACTTTTTAGGAGTACAGAGACATGGCAGAAGGTCCTGGGCACCTCTTGGCTAGCCAGTCTAGTCCCAACAGCAAGCTTTGGGTTCAGTGAAAGACCCTGTCTCCAAAAGTATGGTGGCAAACAGTAGGGGGAGATATGGGAAGTCAACTTCTGGCCTCCACAGGCACTCACACCCGCCCACAGACACCACACACTCATACAAGAATGTAGAATTCACACTTAACTTGAAGACATCACAAATATAGGTAGGTTTTGAGCTATAATTTACAGACTCTTGCTATATAAGTGCACTAGTTTCCAGGGGCCCATTTATCAATGGCATTTATTTACTAATGGCTTTACTGATTCACTCATCCCTCCCATTTTTTTTGGTGTTCCCTTGAACCCATGGAATTTTAATATCTGATGTGTCTTGATTCAATTCTAATCTTGTTTTACACTGTAAAGGTCCCTATAGTGCCCCACTGTTGCCAGTGAAAATCTTGCCCAGGCATCTTTCTGACAGACTCCAACAGGCTTTGATATTTCTTTCTCTCTAGTGTGACTGTAGCTCAAGACCACCTTGTATTTCCTACAACAAAGCCAGCATCGGTCATTTGTCTAGAAAGCCCTGATTGCTTCTCATGGTACAAAGACATGAAAATGCAGATGCTGAAGTGCACACAATCCATGGACTGAAAATTCAAAGAGCCTGGTGCTCTCTAAAACTCTTCCTTAAGCCAAGTGTGGTGATACACACCTCTAATCACATCACTCAGGTGACTGAGATGGAAAATTCTTTTGAGCCCAGGAGTTCCAGACCCACCTGGGGAATGTGTGAGACTTTACCTATTAAAAACAAAGGCTTGCCTTCAGTTTCTCTTGCCTAGCATAGTCAACCCCACCCCATGCCCTGACACTGGCTGGTTCTTGAGAACAAAGCCTCAGTCATGTTCTGTGGCTCCCCAGCACAGACATGACCATGGAAACTTTCTCAATAACCAGAGTCAAGTCTGTGCTCAGGTTAACCTTCAATTAAGTATCAAACTCAAGGGGCTTATACCTAGTTCCTCAGATCATCTGAGGGTTTGCTACAAAAATAAATACAGGGGACTCAATGAAAGAATTTCTGCAATTTACAGTGATCACAAAGTCAGATGTCAATGTAAGCACAGCAGTTGATAAGGAAGCCGAGTACAGTGAGCTGGGTATAAAACACCCTCAAATGGGATGAGCTAAGGAGAACAGGAGACATTATTGACAGGTTGGGACAATTGCTGATTATTTTTCAAAGTTAGAAAAAGATCTAGGTTTTTATTTAATGCAGAATTTTATACATGTGGAGTGACAGCAGATGTATTTTATCCAAACTGAACTATAGTTTACATAAAATAAAAATACAGTCTTTAGGGGCTGGAGAGATGGCTCCAGGGTTAAGAGCACTTGCTGCTCTTCCACAAGATGGGTCAATTCCCAGAACCCACATGGTGGCTCCTGTCAGTAATTCCAGTTACATAGGATCCAATACCTATGCTCACACAGATATTCACACACCCATATGTAAGTAAAGTATTTTAAAATTTAAAAAATAATATGTGTAAATATGTAGATTAATGCATCCAAATTAATCACCATCCCAGGACCAATCTAGAACAAGTCCATTGTCTCCAGAATGTTCTTTTGTGAAACTTTCTAGTCAGCCTTTTCCATGAGACACAGTAGTCTCTAGTCCACTTTCTGTCTCAAAAAATTAGTTTACCTTGGCCTAGGCTTTCTAAGAGGGAATTTTACAGGGTGTTATCTTTTGTGTCTGGCTCATTTTCCTCGGGATAATAATTGTGCATAACCATCTGTGTTGTCCTGTATATTAATCATTGATTCCTGTTTATAGCTGAATAATATTCCACTGTGATTATGAAGGGATGGAAATTTGAGCAGTTTCTCGTTTGAGATGATCATAAATAAGGCTACTATGAGAAGGCACAGATGCCTTTGTGCATGCACACACTTCAGGTTTTCTCAAATAAATAAAAGTGGAATTACTGAGTCACATGAGATGCCATTCAACATAATTTTTAAGGAGAATTATTTACTTTAATTTTATTGCATTTTTAATTTTTGTTTTGAGGACAACATAGTAAATATGTGGGGGTCACAGAATAACTTGAAATAGTCAATTCTCTCCTTCCACCATGTGAGTTCTGGGGAACAAACTCAGGTTTCAGGGTTTTACAGCAGGAATCTTTACCCACTAAACATCTCGCCAGCCCATCCAGATGTATGTCTTTGTTCTGGCTACCTTTATGTCAACGTGACACAAGCTAAAGTCCCCTGAGATGAAAGAGAATGTCTCCATAAGATCTGGCCATAGGCAAGACTATAGAGCATTTTCTTAGTGACTGATGTGGGAAGGCCCAGTCCATTGTGGGTGGTGCCATCACTGGGCTGGTGGTCCTGGGTTCTACACAAAAGCAGGCTGAGCAAGCCATGAGCATAAGGTTAAGCAGCACCCCTCCATGGCCTCTGTGTCAGCTCCTGCCTCCAGGGTCCTGTATCGGCTTCCTTCACTGATGAACAGCAATGTGGAGGTGTGAGCCAAACAAACCCTTTCCTCCCCAAACTGCTTTGGTCACTGTGTTTCATCACAGCAGTAGAAACCCTGACTAAGACCGAGGCCAACTTTTTTCCCAAGTCATTCCACACAGCTCCCAACCTACATGTTGCTTCACATCCTTACCAGCTCAGAGCAACTGGCCCTCCCATGGGCAGGAAGAGACGCTGAGACATTTTCTTATGTTCATAATCTTCTTGTATGATCTGTTTTTTCAAATCTTTTTACATTTTTGTTATCTTATTAGTGTGTATGTGATTTCTAGTATGCATATGTGTATCCTTTGTGGTCACCCATGAAGCCAGAGAAGGATGTCAGGTGTCCCCCTCTATCACCTCACACTTTATTTTCCTGAGACAAGGTCTCTTACTGACTCTGGAGCTCAGGCTGGGAGCTAGCAAGTGCCACTGAACCTCCTGTCTCTCCTGTCACTATGCTGGGAGTTACAGACACATGTGGTCACATCCAGCTTATTACTCGGGTACAGGAAATTCCAAGATCCTCAAGTGTCACAGATGTTCTTACACACTGAGCCATGGCCAACCACCCCTTCCCATTTTAAAGAGGAACATTTATGTGTGGAGCCACAGGTTCAATTCCCAGGACCACAAGCAAAGAGAGTTGGCTGTGAGATGATTTTATTCTGTTTAAATAATGAAGTGAAGTAGGGAGTTTTAATTGTGGTAAGTTAGTGGTACCAACCTCATACTGATGAATTTGGTGTTTTGGTATTTTCAGATGTTAATTGGTACAGTCATAGGCATCTTGCTGGTGAGTGTAGGAGATTTTCATCCCTGAACACAACAGATAATGACCATATCAGGGCAACGGATGTATCTGTCACCTCACATTCATCATTTCTTTTAGGTGTGGGAGCCATAATCCTCACAATACCTGGTCTGGATATTTGATTAGTTGTTATCAACTACTTGGCGATTGTATAGAAAGTGAAAATCCTCCCTCCTGGTCCCTGCTAGCATTCCCTCATCCTCTCTCTCTCCTTCATTACTGTTCTTCCTGGCCACTGGCTATGTATATGGCTGCTTTGTCTGCGTGAACATCTGTGTGCCATGTGCATACAGTGCTCATGGAGGCCAAAGGAGGGCATTATATCCCTGGGATCCGGATCCAGGTGCATGTGAGCCACTATGTGGGTGGTGCAGGAATCCAAACTCAGGTCCCCTGCAGAGCAAGCAGCAAGCACTCTTAAGCCCTAAGGCTGCTCTCCAGCCCAGTTTACATCCTTTTTATGGATGAATAATGTTCTGTTGCCTTTTATTTTTCTCTTCTGGTTGGAGTTTTGTTTACTTGGTCTTGTTTTCAGGTACACTCTTACTGTTTTAGTCTTGAATTTGCAATCCTTCTGCCCTGACCTCTCAAGCCCAGGGACTGCACATGTTCATCACAATAGCCGTACCACAGTTTCTTTATCTATTCAACTGTGGTTTCTTATCTGAGCTGACTCCATGTTCTCGCTTACCTTCTGATTTGTATGAGTAGATATCTGGTATTCAAGTCCTTTGTCAAACTTGTATATCACAGGTGTCTTCTCCACTTGCTTCTTCTTTCATTTCCTTAAAGGTGTCATTTTGAAAGAGAGGATGGCAGTGCTGAGGGTGGCAAACGCTAGACCGACAATATAGTATCAAGCTACATTTTTAACCACTGCTTGGTTGATAGAGACGGCATCTGACTACATTTCCCAGGCTAGCCTTGAGCTAGCTGTGTAGCTAGCTGGTCTCAAGCTTGAGTGCCTCCTCCTTCAGCCTCCGGAGAAGCTGGGATTACAGATGAGAGCCAGCATACCTGCCTCAGCAATGTCTTTTAAAGAGCAAAGACCTGAGAGGGTGCTCAGTTGATAAAGCACTTACTGCACAAGGACCAGAGTTCAGTCCCAAGAACCCACATGAAAAACCAGGTGTGGTGGCTTACACTCGTAATCCAGCTCCAGAGAACCAGAGACTGCTGATGCTTGGAGCCAGAAAGGATAACCAGTTTAGCCTGTTCAGAGAGCTCTAGGTCACAGGGAGCTCCTGTCTAAAAAAAAATTAGGGTGGACAGTGCTGTTGGAATAATACCCAAGGTTGCCATCAAGTCTACACACACACATTAGATAAATAAATGTGATCTAAAAACTAAAAACAAATCCAGTGAGCAGTGTGTTGTCTGCATGCTTGTTATTTAATAATAATAATAATAATAATAATAATAATAATAATAATAAAGAGACAAGGATGCAGCTCAATGACAAAACACTTGCCTAGAATGCCCTAGATTTGATTCCCCAGCTCTATAAAAAATATTAAATTAAACAAGACAGGTATGGTGACATTATGCCTGGAATCCCAGCACTACAGAAGGTTGAAGCAGAGGGATCAAAAGTTCAAGCCCATCCTCTGGTAACTAGGGAGCTTGAAGCCAGCATAAACTACAAGTTGTCTCAGAACAAAAATAAACAAACCAGCTCTGTGAAAACACAAATGATGCATATTCTAACCGGATACTGTGACTGACTGTATTCTGAGCCTGAGGCCCCATTGTTGAGCTAGGAGATTATCTAGGATCGGAGGCCTATACAGAGCTTCGACTTTCTCCTTAACTGAATCAGAAGGGATTACATGAGAATGGGAAAGATTAGGACCCAAGAGATGCCCTTTGTTTCTTTTTGCCAGGACAACTCATTGGAACCTAACACCCTGTGAGAGCTGGAGTGTTCCAGACAGATTAGCCTCATTCTCTTTGCACTTACCAGTCATAAAAATAATGGATTAGAGGAAAGTGACAACTGAAGCAGATGCAAACGGTGGTTGCTCTGGTCCCTTCCTGTTACGGGATATCCAGACTGGGTATGGATGCATGTGGACAGTGTAGAAAGGGATGCTGATGTGCTATATTTGGCTGTTCAGTGGAGAGTGGGAGTAATGCTTGGGGAGCACTGTGGCCTTTCACTTTCCCCCAGGGAGTCTGAGAGCTTAAGGAAGGAGCCATCCAAGTGAGTAACTAACACAGGGTAAAGAGGGATGGACAGCTTCTCTTAACCTTCTAACAGTTGCAAATGACAGACCTAATTTGAATCAGCATGCACAGGAAAACATCTTGGGTCCCACAGCCCTGAGCACTTGGTCAAGCTGCCATCTTACTGGTTTGAGGCTTCTGCTCTTCTCAGATTGGTTTCGTTCTGTTGTGTGACAGAAGCAGCTTTGTCAGAAGTCTTAGCTAAAAGGGAAGTCTCTTCCTCTGTTCTAGCCTAAAGTGTCAGGGCTAAGTTTCTGTGCTATTCATGATAATGGCTAGGGAAGACATACCTACGGTTAAGGTAGGGGCCAGCCTGGCCAGCCCTGAACTCTTGGGGGAGGAGGGACTATGACTGGGATCAGCATGTACCAAATGTCCCACCACAGTTCCCACAAGAAGTGGCTCTTACAGGAGAGTGTGATGCCAGCTCAGAGTCAGGATAGCTCCAGGATGAATAGACTCTCCTGCTGACCTTGGTGGTGAACTAAGCTAGGATAGCAAGAACCCAGGGCTAGGGTGGCTATGGGGGGAGGGGATGGCTCCCTGAGGCTCATTCATGCCAGGTGTGGTGGCAATTATTAGTAATCTCTGCATGAGCCCTGCCTCCTGTGTTTCTAGGAGACAGATCTAGAAAGATCTAAGAGTCTTCCCTGACCCACAGCTACCACCCAATGCTCTAAGACGGCGAACCCCATCCGAACCTGACCTACGGAGCTGATGGAGTATTCTTTCTAAGTCCAAGACTTATTGTGCCCCCCCCCCCCCCCATGCAGCCAGGTACTGAGCTTTGTCCCTGTTGACTCAGTGATTTGCAAACCGATCCATCTTTCTTGCCTCCTGGGAATCCCCAACTTATGGGCAAGTAAAATACATATAAAATGGGGGTGACAATCAAATCTTACTCTGTAGTCACTCCATAAGCATATCTCTGTTGGATGGATAAATAGGTGGGGGGAAGGGTAGATGGCAGGTAACAGGAGGGAGGAAGAGGGGGCTGGTTTATGTTGTGGCATCCTGTGTCCCAGCAGGTGCCACCATGCCAGTGAAGAAGTACCTGCTGAAGTGCCTGCACAGGTTGCAGAAGGGCCCAGGATACACCTACAAGGAGCTGCTGGTGTGGTATTGCAACAACACCAACACACATGGCCCCAAACGCATCATCTGCGAGGGGCCCAAGAAGAAGGCCATGTGGTTCCTGCTCACGCTGCTCTTTGCCTGCCTGGTGTGCTGGCAATGGGGCGTCTTCATACAGACCTACCTGAGCTGGGACGTCAGTGTCTCGCTCTCCATGGGCTTCAAGACCATGAACTTCCCAGCGGTCACCGTCTGCAATTCCAGCCCCTTCCAGTAGGTGATCGCCAGCAGAAAGCCAGCTCTTCTTCCTGCTCTTCCTTCCTTTTCTCTCCTCCCTGCTTCCCCATTTCTCCCTTCTCTCCAGTCTTCCTGTTTTGTTCCTTCTTTCTTCTTTCCTTCAATTCTTTCTCCATTTGTTTTTACTTTTTGCAGAATATAGGAATTAAAACATGCCGAGTTTCATGGTGTCTAAATCTAAGTAACTTTTGATTTAGTTAAGTCAAATGCCTAGGGCACTATCCATCTTCTTTATAAAAATTGTTTATATAATATCCATACATGTATATAATGTATTTGGATAAAATCTATCCCCTATCCCTCCCCTCCAGTTCCTCTCTTATCCCCCACCTCTTTTTCTTCCCAGCTTCATGTTCTCTCTCCCCCCCCCCCCTTCCCATTGAGTCCACTTTGCATGGGTGTAGGACGATCTGCTGGAGCGTAGGTAGCTGCTTAGGGTCCAAGTAACTGAAGAAAACTGACCCTTTCCCAGCAGCCATCTAGTTATTCAGCCCGGGGTGGGACTTCATGAGCTCCTGCCCCATCCAGGCTGGGATCTTGGTTTGATCTTGGGCAGCTCTTTCTGTGAGTCTATGGGCACAACTGTACTGTCATATCCAGCAAATGTGAACTTGTTACAGACATTGACTCCCTCCATCCCTTCTGTGCTGATCCCTGAGCCTCAGTGGGAAGAGGTACAGGGTTTATCATTATGACCAGGGCTCACTAATTGTAGTAGCCTGGCTGGCTTCCAAACCCTGGGACTCCACCTCTTTCCAGATCCTCAGTACTGGAATTACAAATTTGTTCTAACTCATCTTTTCACATACGTGCAGAGGATCAGACTCAGCCCCTCACACTTGTATATCAAAGAGTTTACCAACTGAGCTAGCTCCCCAGCCCTTGTGCATATCTGTAGCTACATCTGTGTCTGTAAGCCAGGTATGGTGGTATACACTTAAAACACTAGCATCCAGAGGCTGAGGCAGGATGATGAATTCCAGACCAAACTGGGCTGGACAGACAGAGCTTGTTTCAAAACCAAGACCACATACACTATAGAAATAAGCAGTGCTTCCTGCTTTCAGCAATGCTGTATTTGTATATTGCATTTGTGTTTGCTGAGCATCTACTGGTGCTGGAAATGTTAGCAAGGTACAGAGCCCTCTATATAACCTGTTAGAGGAATTTCTGTCCATATTGGAACTGGAGAAATGGCTTATCAGTTATGAGCACCAGCTACTCTTCTAGAGGACCTATGTTCAAATCTATGCACTCACATGACAGTTCACAATGGCCTATAATTCCAGCTCCAGGGATCCAATGTCCTCTTCTGGCTTCTTCAGGCACCAGGCATGTGCATGGTGTACAGACATCCATACAGGCCAAACACCCATAAACACAAAACCATTGAAAAGGAGAAACAAGGTGCCTTGGAGGTTCAGAGACAGCTCAGTGGTTAAAAAGCACTTGCTGCTTTTCCAGAGGACCAAGGTTCTATTCCCAGCACCTACATGCAGCTCACAACAATCTATAACTACAGTTCCAGAGAACCTGAAACCCTCTTCTGACTTTGATGGGCACTAGCATGTGTGCAATGCACATACTTACATGCAGAAAAAGTACCCATGAGCATAAAATTAAATAATACTTTCTTAATTTTAAGCCTTAAATTTTAAAAGACTTTCCCAAGAATATTGAGTTATTACTTCAATGATCAGAAACTCATCCCCACTGCCCAATGTTGGGCTGACTTAGGGGAACTGGTATAATTCTTTCATGTATAGCCCTTCCAAAGGCAGGCATTCCTGTAGCACCCCCAGCTCATGAGATGAGGAGATAGAGGTTCACTCATGGGGATAAGCACATCTCTTCAACCATTCAGTGGGAGAAACCTAGAATTTGGGCCCAGGTCTAACCTCAGAAGGGTAACTTTAACCTTTCTCCCATGCTGTGCCTTAACCACACAATGGGAAGGCTTTAGGGTGTGACAACAGATAGACCCCATCTAATCAGGACAGGTAGGCGACCAGTCAGTAAAAAATGTCTCAAGGCATAAGCAGAAGTGAGCCAGGTGGGATGGAGGCTCTGCTGAAGTTGTGGACATGGTATATGCAAAGGCCAGGGGGTAAAATAGCCTGGAAATTTCAAGAATGACAAAGAGTGTTCTTGTCCAAAGGGAGTTCACACCATGTGATTACATGGCTTTTGTATTTGTGTGTGCTCCATTCATGTGTGTGGAGATCAGAGGTTGGCCTTAGGGTCATTTCTTCAGGGAGCAGCATGCATTCTGTTTTAAGACATGGTTTCTCAATGGGACTGGACCCCTGACTGACCAGCAAACTCCAGGGAATCTGCCTGTATCCTCATCCCCAGCAGTCCACCGTGCCTATCTGTTTATGTGAATGCTAGGGATCAAACTCAGGTCCACTGAGCCATTGCCCCAGGCCCTTTTTAATAGGGCTTTCCCCTGTTTGTGTAGCCCTTGGGACACCTTAAGAGAGCCCTGGCACTAACCACCAGGCTCTCATAGCACAACATGCAATTCCAGCACCTAGGAGGCAGAGGCAGGAAGATCTTGAGGTCTGGGCAAGAATGGACTATAAGACCTTGTCCAAAAACCGGCAGAGGCTGGGGAGATGGCTTAATGGTTAAGAAAGTTTTCAGTAGATAAAAGCTCTGTTCCCAGCACCCACATTGGATGCTCACAACTGAATGTAATTCCGGCCCCAGGGAATCCAGTGCCCTCTTCTGGCCTCCATAGGCACACCGTGCTACATTTCACACACACACACACACACACACACACACACACACACACAGAGAGAGAGAGAGAGAGAGAGAGAGAGAGAGAGAGAGAGAGATTGAGATTACTAATCTAATATTATAGAGACACTTCCTTACCCCTTCCTCTATTTTCTAAATAAGGAAACTGGGCCTCAGAGGGTTAAGTTGTCCAAGGCCATACAGATTTTAAATGATTTGAGGATTTGAACCCGGAGCCCACTTAGACACTTGCTGTCAGAGGCAGCTATGGTCATCTGCCCTGGGATAACACCACCGCCCTCAAGACCACCACCCTCCACTCCTTCTGTGTGTACCTCAGCAGCTTGGTGTTGTACACAGAGCTGGTCTGCAAAGCTCTAACTGTTCTTTTCCTCACCTTGGGTTTGGTCACCCTCCTGCAGGAAGCCTTTCCACCAAGACTAGCCCATCCCACCCTAATGTATGCACACACTTGGGATGGGTGACCAAGTGGGGAACTCTGCCCTATGGCTCTATCCCTTCCCTGGGGTCTGGTCACACTTCCAACATGGAGCCCCTGGGGCAGAGAGAAAACAGAAGCCACCCTCAGTTCTACCACCTCTTCATCCTGGCAGATCACAGATCCCACCCCCCCAACCCCCCACACTCCACTCTCTACCTCTACTGAGGGTTCTAAGGGACACCCAAACACAGCCCCACCTCTTGCTGGAGCCCACCAAACCTGAATTCCAGTTTCAGTCCTGCTCCTTATCCCGAGGGTCATCCAGAGATCAAAGTAGCTTCCAAGAGTCAGTTTCCCTGTCTGCAGGTGGGGGTGATGACAAATTGTGACAAAGATCTAAACAAAAGAGCCCTTCTATCTGACTCATGACACATGATCAACTGTCAATTTCTCACTCTGATGGGAATTCCATGGCTGTCTCTGTCACCATCCCCTGGCACAATAGAAGCTGTCGAATATGTATTTGGTGAATGGATGAACTGAATGGACCATGGAGAGAGATATGAGTGCAATGGGAGAGGGCTGGCATCTGAGTTGAACCCAGGGCATCACACGTGCTGCAAGCACTCTATCCCTAGAATACATCTCTGTATTTAAGAAATAAAGAATGAGGCAGGATCACACTACATTGCCAAGGTTGGGCTTGAATTTACTATGCTCCTCCTGCCTCAGCCTCCAGAATAACCAGGATTACAGGTGTGCATCACCAAGTCCTGCTTTGGTGGCAAGTTCTTGTATGTTGGAGTGCAAAAAGACCCCAGGCTCTGCATGCTCTTTCTGTGGTGGCCCCTTGCCCATCTGACTCAACCTCTCCCCATTTAGGTACTCCAAGGTCAAGCACTTGCTGAAGGACCTGGATGAATTGATGGAGGCTGTTTTGGATAAGATTCTGACTCCAGAGCCCGGTCACACCAATACCACCAGTACCCTGAACTTTACCATCTGGAACCACACACCCTTGGTCCTTATTGATGAACGTAACCCTGATCACCCAGTGGTCCTCGATTTGTTTGGGGACAACCACAACAGCAGCATTCAAGCCCCAGGAAGCACCTGCAATGCCCAGGGATGCAAGGTGGCCATGAGGCTGGTAAGTCCCCCAAGCATAGACCACGGCAATCCAGAAAGGCTGGTGATAATCTATTTTTATTAATAATCTAAGGTTTTCTGAGAGGACCCAGTGCCTGCTTTGAACATTTGAAAAGAGTTGAGAGGGTCTGTAAGTGTATTTGCATGTGTGCATGTCTGGGGTGGGTCAGAGGACACCTCAGATGTAATTTGTCCTTAGGTAAGGCCGACTGACCAGCAAGTCTGAGGAATCTGTCTGTTTCCACCTCCCCAGCTCTGAGATTACAAACAAACACATTTCACCATATTTTTAACTATTTTTCATTTTATTTTACATGCCTGAGTGTTTTGCTTGCATGTATGTCTATGCACCATGTATGTGCCCAGTGCCCATGGAGGTCTGAAGAGGGCATTGGATCCCCTGGAACTGGAGGTATAGATGGTTGTGGGGTACCATGTCGGTGCCTGGAATCAAACCTGGTCCTGTGGAAGAACAAGTGCTCTTAACCCCTGAGCCAGATCTCCAGCCCTCACCTCCTGAGGCTCCAGCTCAGGTTTTCCTGCTTGTGCAATAATCACCTTCCCAATAGGATGATTCCCTGAGTCTTGCAAGCACTTTTTTAAAAAGTAGAAATGGCTGATGTGTTGGTCAAGACCCTTGTATGTTGTATGAGAGTGTCTCAGCTCAAACTAGTTTATGTGAAGCAGGAAGCCATTGGCACATGTAACAAAGATATCCAGAATTCATCTGGGTTCAGGCATGCATAGATCCAGGCACTCAGATACATTCATGAGGGCCCATCGCCTCCCATCTCAGCTCAGGCCCTGCCTTCTCCCGGCTGACAGCTCAGCAGTCTTTCCCCCACAGTTCCTATTTCTCAATAGAACCAGTCAAACACCTTGGATTAACTCCACTGGTTGCATGGCACCCTTAAAATTACCACAGTGGGTTACAGGACAACCTCCAGTGACTGTCCTGGGTCAAGTGCTCTGGAACTGGCAAGTCACAAAGACTTGAGCAGGGGAGATGCAGAAGTCAAGAAACTACTGTCCACACTGAGGCTGAGGTGCCTCTGGCTTGAATAGCTCCAATGGGAGAAATCCTCATCTGGGATCTCCTAGAGCTCTGTCACAAGCCAGGTCATGGCCCATGTGTCATCCTGGAGAGCCCAAGGCTGCAGTTCAGAGCCCAGAGGCCTGCACTGTCAGCAGCTTCCCTGGTTACTCTGAGGGTCAGCCTCAACAGTCAGAGGATCAGGTGTGCAGCCTCCAGAGAGACAACTGTCAGCCTTGCACTGGCACATGATCACAGCCTCCAAAGCCTCCACTCAAAACAGCAAATAGCCTGGAGCCCAGGAGTGAATGCCACACTTTAGGGTGTGGTCATGGGTTATCTCAGCCCAAGCCTGTGTGTCTATTAGTTCTTAGGATGAGCTCCATGTCTATGTGTGTCTGTGTGTCTGAGAGTCTATCTCTGTGTGTGGCCATGTGTGTATGTGTCTGTGTACCCAAGTGTGTTTGTGTATCTGAAGTGTGTGTTTGTGTATATTTGTGCAACTGAGTGTGTTTGTGCCCATATGTGTTTGTACCCATGTATGTTTACTCGTGTGCCTGAGCATATATCTTTGTATATGCAATGTATGTGCAATGTGTGTGTATGTGCATTGGAAAGGAGCCATGTATCTGTACGTGTGTCCTGTGTTCATGTCTAACAGTACCAGTGTGGCTGTATATGACCAGCCTGGAGTTGCTTGAGGTGGTGGTCCTGAGTTAGGACACTAACACATTTCCCACCACCAGTGTGAAGTCACAAGGCAACTGATCTGGTGCTGCCCTTCCCTCCTGGGTTTCTCAGATGAGTGGCCTTGAGTCTTCAGGAACCTCCCTCCCTTCCACAGTGCAGTGTCAATGGGACCGTGTGTTCCTTCCGGAACTTCACCAGTGCTACTCAGGCTGTGACCGAGTGGTATATCCTGCAAGCCACCAACATCTTCTCACAAGTGCCTCGAAAGGACCTAGTGGGGATGGGCTATGCCCCTGATCGCATAATCCTAGCCTGCCTGTTTGGGACAGAGCCCTGCAGCCATAGGTAAGAACTCTTGCCCTTGCTCTGACAGACAGAGCTGGGTGGGTCTGAACGCTAGCAGGCCAGGCTGGTCTGTGCATCCATATCTTGTTGTGGCTTTCTGGGGGCACATCTGAGACAGGATCATGATACTGGAGGAAATCACTTCAGGAGAAGTCAGCAAGGAAGGCAGATAAAAAATGAATAAGTATGTGATGACTCTGGGTGAAACCTGGGCTTGGCCTGATTCATGGGAAGATCTGCTGCTGTGCTGCATAAATAAAAACATGGAGCTGTCCTCCCCTGATAGAGGGGCCAGGACTTTTATAATGTCCCCATCACCCAGACTTGGCTTTTGCCTTCCCAGAAACAGGGGCAGCCTTGAGTCATTAGCCTGTAACTCCCAACAGCTAGGAGATGGTACGACCACTTGATGGCATCTTTGGGTGGGCACCTGGAGTTTTCAGGGTTTTCTTTTCTCTAAAGCAGGACAATCATTTTACCCATCTCCTTCAGTTACTTACTGTGAAGGATATATAGTTAGGTCCACATTGGCATGTAGGTCAAGGTCTTTATCTTCTCTATACTGCCCCTTCATGGTGAGAGAAAGGCAGGGGTGGCAATGATCCAGGAAGTCTGGGCTATCTTCCAGCTTGTCCACAGAACCCATCTCCTTCACCTGGACATGGGGACCTATGCCCTCCCAGTCTCAGTTCTTAGTTCTGCTCCACAGGCTCGGTGAAGAATCAAATGAGAGCTGCAGATTCTCTGTCCTCCTCTGTGCACGGGTGTTCTGGCAGGCATTTTGCACATGGTACTAAGGAGTTGCCTTAATGTGATGGTACAAGTGTGGTCCTAGCCCTCAGGAGACAGATACAAGAGGGCTACACACACACACACACACAGACAACATACACACCACACACATACCACACACACACACACACACACACACACACACACACACACACACCGGAGGAGGAACACACATGCAGATCATGCAAGGTAGCTCCAATGTCCCATAATGAAATCAGAAAATTGGTGGTCCCCATGGGTATAATAATCACAAGGTCCCCCACTGATAGGACAGGTCCACCTTGGGGCACATTAGATTTAAACTAGTTATTCCTATTACTAAACCCACATTTGATGAGTAATTCAGATTCAGTCTTGATGCAGTGCTTACTGGACCTTTCATGGGGCAAACTTTATCCTGAGCACTTTTGATATATGAAATTATAATTCCTCCTGGCATCAAACACATACAGGATATTATTTTCCCCACTTCCTGCGGAAAGCTTAAGCCACACCATTGGTGAGTGGCAGAGCCACAGGCCTCTGATATTCATAGAAGATGGAGCTCAAACAGCCAAGCATGGTGGCAGATGCCTATAGTCCCAGCAGGCAAGACAGGTGGAGCAGTTCAAGGCTGTGAACTGTGTGAGACCCTGGAAATAAAGAGAGAGCTGGGGTGGGGATGGGAGGGGAGGGGAGGGGAGGGGAGGGGTGGGGATGGGAGGGGAGGGGAGGGGAGGGGATGGGAGGGGAGGGGAGGGGAGGGGAGGGGAGGGGATGGGAAAGAATAGGAAAGAAAAAAAACAAAGGTATCTGTCATCACCCTCCCTACCCACTTCTTTCAAATCTCTAAGCCAAGCCTCTGAGCAAAAGGGGCCACCCAGCCACCTTGTCACGAAACCACTGTCAACACGCTGTCCCTTACTCCATAGATGTCAGCCACCAGCTTCCTGAGCAGAAACTGAGTGGGACTGCGCCCTTGCCTTCACCACATTGGCTCCTGACACGCCCATCCTTCGCCTCCTTATTCTCTGGTTCTGTCCCCTCTCTCGATCATATGAATACTTCTCAAAGGGAAGATACAGTGTTGGGAGCATGCATCACAGCTCTACCAAGCCAGCACCACTTAGCTTCTCTCTCCCTCCCCTCTCCCCACCTTCTCTCTCCCTCTCCCCCGTCTCCTGTGTGTGTGTCTGTCTCTCTCTCTCTCACACACACACACATATATATATATATATATATATACACACAATCTTTTTATTAATTCATATGCAATTGTCAGACAACACTTGCCATAGTAACTGGCTGTCCAAGTGACACCACAGTTATTTTGACCAAGGAGAATAATTTTGCCATTGTCACATATAGTGTTCAGAACAGCCAGCTTAATCTTGTTTCTCTTTAAGCTTGTGCTCGGGAGCAATATGGGACACTTTCCTTTTCTTAGCTCTACCTTTAGGTCTCAACACAAGCTGAAAGGTGGACTCTTTCTGAATGATGTAGTTAGACAAAATGCAGCCACCATTCATTCCTTATCCTGAATCCTGGCCTTAGCCTTCACTTCAGTGTCCGAGGGCTTAGCCTCCAGATCTTTAAGACCCCTTAAAGGTCTTTCCTTTAAGGATTTACCATGATCTGGCATGGATTCAGGGACTGACCTGGCTGGGGAAGTGAGGGAATTAAGAAAGAGCAGACACACACAGACACAGAAAAGCTGTTATTGTGTGATGCGGGTTCTCGAATGGAGAAGCCGTGTCACCCTGGAAACTCAGCATCTTCGGTATGTAAAGCTGAGTGGGTAGGTGGGATTATTAGATATAACTGAACAAGGAGCAAGGTAATTGCATACAGCAGAACAAGGAGGTGCGATTATTGAATACAGATAGACAAGGAGGCCTGGTGTATGACCTATAGCTGGATCAAGGTTTAGCTGATCTTGCTAGAAGCTATTAGGGAAGTCTTTAGGCTCTCAGAGAGAGAAAGCTATGGTGGCCATTTTCTGCAAGATGTCAGTATTTGCACTTAGACCTGAGGAAGGCTTCCCATCCTTCTGGGCCTCACCTGGGGAAGACTTTGCCACTCCCATAGGTCTGAGTCATTCCGGTACTTGACATGGCTGTGCCTGTGTCAACAATATACATTGACTCAAATCTTCAAGGGTCTTTACAAAAACTATCTGCATATTGGCAGGGATTCTACCACAAATGGTTAGAAAGTTACTTAGCTTCTCTGTGCCTGTTTCCTGATTGAAAAATGGGGTCAGTGGAATGACCTCATAGAGCTCCTGTGAGGATTGATGTTGGCCTATGTTAAAATGTTTAGAACTGTGCCTGGTACCCAGGGTGCATTCTCACCACATTAAAAAGCTGACTAAGGAATTCTTTCATATTTGTTAAAAACAGCAAAGACAGTGGAGTAAGGAGATGGCTCAAAGGATAACATCACTTCTTATGCAAGCAAGAGGTCCTGAGTTTGAATCCTAGGGCCCATGTAAAAGGCTGGATATGGCTGCACATTCCTGTGGGCCAGCACCAGGAAGAGAAGGGAAGGTCTGGGGCTGATAGCCTGACTCCGGGTTTAGTGAGAGGTTCTATCAAGGGAATAAGGTAGAGAGTAATAGAGAGGGGTAGAGGAGCACACCCAACATCTTCCTCTGGCCTCTTCGTGTGAGCAAGAGTACACACACACACAAGCACACACACACACACACACACACACACCATACATACACATATACACACACACACATCATACACACATATACACCACACACATACAACACACATGGGTGCATACACATATACACCACACGCACATACATATAAACCACACACACTGTCAAACAAGCACATAGAACTCTCTTAGACCCTGTGGCCAGTGATCTCTTTCCTTGGTGTCTTGACTCTCAATTGTAATCTATCAAAACTAAGAAAATAGATGTGATATAGATCAGGGGTAGAGCACTTACCTAGTATGTAAGGGTCCTGGGTCAGATCCCTACATCACAAAAGCAAACAGCAAAGAATGCAAACTTGAATCTCTAGGAAGGAAAAAACATGCTTTGTTCTGATTTCATCCACTCTCCCATGTGACATTTTCCTGTCAAGAACTCTCTCCAGGACAGGTGACACTGAACATTGGAGCCTCTTTGACGGGACTATTTCTCAGACTTCTTTCTTGGGGATGACCTTGGAGGCTTTAGAGCACTGGTTGGATGCCTTATGGGAAGATCTTGATGTAGGTGGATCTGTTTGATCTTAGCAAGGGTGATGGGCTCAGAGAAGCCTGACCCAGAGGCTACCTGACATCTGTAAGAAATTATAACTGGTGGAGCATGGTGGCCAGGTTATAGCACATACGACATCATCTTCCTCACTTGGGTATTGCCTTCTCTTATTCTGGAAGTGAGTCACATCATTAGCTAGAGTAGGCAAGTAGTTACTTGATGCAGGACAGCTGGCAAGCAGATTCATGGATACTAGGAATCCAAACTCAGGTCTTCATGCTTTGGCAGTTAACACTTTACCAACCAAGCTATTTTTATCACCTTCTCTTCCCTCTCCTCTTCCAAATATGTTGGCCAGTCTAGTGTGGAACTCCTAAGTTTAAGTCTCTGGAGTGTCTGGCACCACACCTGACAGTGAATGTCCCTAGCTATTTCCCATTCATTTCTGCATTACTGGTCTCTGCATTCATGACCCATATCCCAAAATATGTTCATAGAGGGGACCCTTCCTCTGGAACTAGAGGTTACTAAATCTGTGTATAGTCTCTCTAGGTGACAGGCACTCCAACAAATGAATAGTTGGCAGAGATAATGACCCAGAGTTCACACTGCAGGAAGGGACAGGCCACACCCTGGCAGCCTCCTGCTCCTTTCTGGGCTGCATCTGTCCAAGACAGTCACATGAGAACACTATGTCCTCAGAGCCTGGGGTAAGGCCTCTCCTTTCAGAGAAGGGCCTGGCTGCAGCCTGTTTGCTCTGCTCTCTCCCTGCAGTCTCAGCTCTGACCCACACAGTGTATAGACCCTGTGATGCCTGCTCAGAGCACCTGTTCCCCTCCAAGCCCTGGTGCTATGCCACATCAGGACATACCTTTCCCTTCCCCACCTACTACACTCTGCCACCTCTTCCTCATCCTTTGAATCTCCTCAGGCCCCACCTTGACCGAGACACTTTCCCTGACCCACCTCTACCCCCTAGTTTATCTCTCCCAATGTCCTTATCACATATTACAGTTTATTCAACAAATATTTACCAAATGTCTGTGTGCTGCTGCATTGTGTGCCAGGCCCTGGAAACAGGCTTTAACAGTACCAGCCAAGGTGTTTTGCATATCACAGTATGCTTGGCATCTCTCCCTCAGCTCAGCCCTGGAAGGGAGCTGCTGCTATTATCCCTGGGCATGAATAGATGGTGAAAATGAAGCTAAGGGAATTAAGGGACATGACCAAGCTCACTGGGCAGAGAGGACAGACTACTCTGAGCCAGTGACCTCCAGGATATCATCCTACAGAGTCAAGGTCATAGCTCTCCTTAGGCTCAGGGTCTACAGCAGGAGCAGTAGATAGGTAAGAAACTAAATCAGGATGATTTCCCAGTCTTGTGCTGAATAAAGAGGTGGAAATGTGTGTTTGGGGGGAAGGGGAGTCCCTTCCTAATTCCTTGACATAGTCAGCTAAGTTCTATCACTTTGCAGGGGGGTAGGCAGGGAGACACAGTAGCTTCTGAGGAGATGAACCTGAAGGAAAGGAAAGCAACTGTTTGATGGATGGGCTGGTTAGGTAATGTTCCAGACACAGCCAACAGCAGGTGTGCAGAGGGCTGTGCTTGCAAACATATGGAGTGTTGCTGAGGTGAAAGAAGCCAAGGTAAGGGGGTGTGAACAGCAGGGATGAGAGGGGTGTGCCTTGCCTCAGTCACAGACAAGACTGAGGGAGCAAAGGTGGGAACAGGGCTTCTGCGGGGATGCTATCATGAGATGGCTGTTAGGCAACAAGGGGAACAGGAGTTCTGGGGAGCTTAAAACAGAGAATGAGCCTTAGGCCAGGGCAGCCCTATCTAGCCCAATGCCCACCTCTGTAGTGGATTTATGATGTTTCATTGTAAATAATTGTTCCTCCTATGAGTTTAATAAAAAGCGCTGATTGGCCAAAGGCAGACAGGAAGTATGGGCGGGGCTACCAGGCTAAGAAAACTCTGGGAATAGGAAGAACAGAGCAGAATGCCACCGAGAAGCAGAAGAAGCAGAGGACAACTATGTTGCTCTGAGAAAAGGTGCCGAGCCGCATGGCTGAACAGGTTAAGAATCATGGGTTAGATTAAGAGCAAGAGCTAACAAGTTATATGCCTGGGCCCCAGGTCGATCAGTGTACAATTAATGTAAGCATCTGTGTGTTTCTGTGGGACTTGTGGGTCTGTAGGTCTGTGGATCCAAACCTCGAGGCTAGGCCCGAATGTCCAGGCCAGAAACCTCATACTATACTCTCTAGAAATGCTTGTTGGACCAAGGAAAAACAATTATTACTCATCCTCCTTGTACTGTTTTGGAAAAACCAAAACCCAGAGATTGAGCTGGGCAGCCCCAGCTAATGGTGGCAGAGAAAGCCAGGAGCAGTGCCTAGGTAGGATTTCTGTTTTTGTGCTGGGTCATCTAATTCTGTTCAGAGCCCAGAGACTGAGATGAGGGACTGAAAACAGGACTTCCCTATGAAGACATGGGAAATAACACTTCATCATCCTGAGGATTAACTGATATGATGTATATGCAAATATGAGGAGACCAACACCTCCACATCTTGAGGACCATGTGAAATGATGAATACTGAATGCAGGGGGTGTCAGGCAGCAGTAGCTCAGTAAAAATCACAGAATGTTTACTCTCAGTAAATATCACAGAATATTGTAACCAGAAGTTTCTGGCTCTGCCTAGACCTGAGGTCTGGACCCACAGTCCCAAATAATGGCACAAAGTCTTACATTAATTACAAGCTGTTTGGCCTACAGCTCAGACTTATTACTCTCTAACTCTTACTCTTAAACTACCCTATGACTAGCCAAGTGGCTTAGGACCTTTCATCGGAGTATTTTCATCCTCTTTCCTCTGCCTCTGCCTGACATCTCTCCTCTGTTCTTCCTTCTCCCAGAGTTTTCTTAGTCTGGTAGCCCCGCCCACACTTCCTGTCTGCCTTCAGCCAATCAGTACGCAGGACAAATATTTACAATGTACCAGAATATAATCCCACAGCAGAGTATAAGGTTTAAGATTTGGAGAATTGGTGAATATTTAAATTTCTCACATTTGGTGAATTTACCCTGTTCCTTCTTGTTTTTGATAAGTATAAAAGAGAAATATAGATCCACAGGTATTTCCTTGGGGGGTTCTTTACATTTTTATTTTGAAAATACTTTCTAAGCATTTATTTATTCATTCATTCATTCATTCACTCACTCATTAATGGAAGTCCCATGCCACAGCCCACACTCCAAGGTCAGAGAGCAACTTGTGGGAGCCAGTTCTTCCTTCCCACAGTGTGGGTCCTGGGAATTGAACCAGGAGGTCAGGCTTGTCAGCAAGCTCACTTATCCAATGAGCCATCCTATCATCCTTTGAAAAATAGTTTCCACACTACTTCTGAGGGCAGGAGAACATCCACATCACAGAGCAGAGGTGGACGACAATCAACCCTGTACTAGGATTACAGGCATGCACCACTATACCAAGCTTGAGATTTTCCTTTTAGTCAAATAATCTTTTTTTTTAATGGATAGGATTTTATATACATACATGCTGTGTATACTTGTGTGTATCCACTGAATATATATATACCCTACTTCTACTGCAAACAGTGATCAAATTAAGGTATCTCCACCTCCCAAAATACTTATCCTTCCTTCTCTGGGAAACCTCACTTTTAGTTTTTGTTATTAGACTGGTTTTTCCGTTTGTTTGTTCATTTGTTTTGGCCTTTGAAACAAGGCCTCACTACATAGCCCAGGCTGGTCTCAAACTCAAGATTCTCCTTCTCCTTGGCCTCCTGAGTGGTTGGGTGATATACATGGGCCACCACACCGGCCCTCCTCTCTAGCTTATGTAAAACATATAATACACTGTCACAAGCTGCCATAGCTCTGCTGTGCCGAACAACATCATCAAGGGTGACTTTGCTATTATTCATTTACTTTGCACTGGCCGGCCTCTGGGACACGCTGCCCACCTCACTCTGAGCCCATCCCCACCTTTAGCAACTACCTTTACTGTCTTTGAAGTCCACTTTTCAGCTTGCATACACAGGTGAGCATGCTGAGTCTGATCTCACACGCTATGGATTTTGAGTTCCTGATCATCTATAGGTGATTTCCTTCTCTCTTGAAGGAACTGGGTTACTAATACCATTAAGTTCTCCACTGTCTTCATTGTTGATGGCTGTCTGTCCTGGTGTTTAACAGATCCTCCAGACTGCAGGTCCTGCTAACAGGAGCATCTTTGTTCAGTGCAATCTCATTTTTGGACAAGATTACCTCATCTTCAATCATTACCTGGCTCAAACTGAAACTCTTAATTTGATTTTGTTATTATTTGTGTACATGCACACATGCATGCATGACTGCCACAGTGTATCTGTGGAGGTCAGAGGACAACTCTGGGCACTTGGTTTTATCTTTCCACTCTGGAAATCAGTCTCAGGTTGTCAGGCTTGTATGGTGTGGGCTTTTCTTATTAGCCCAAGAGACACAGACAAAAGAGATTAACAGGGCTTATTAACCAATTACAATTAAACCACTCATTAAAATTATTTGGGTCTTTATTTAAATAAACAAATTGTAAAAACAAATATTTATGAGACAAATGGAAATTAAAACTGCATATTTAATCAGTAGCATTGAGAGATCTTGCTGTTTTGAGCATGGCAACAGCATCCTTTTGGGAGCTCTGACCCTTAGAGAGATACAAGAAGCTACCACAAAGCCAGGCAGAGTGAGTGACACACATCTAGAACTCTAGCACTGGAGGGGCAAAGGCAAGGATCCCCATCCCCAGGCCAGACTGGGCTGCACAGTGAGATGGTCTCAAAGCCAAAAGAAGAAGGGATCAGGACAAGGCCCTGTCCTTTTGAAGGTGTGACTGAGGCAAGTGTGAGAACACTTCTTCTTCACAAAGGAGAAACCAGCCCAGCCAGGAGACACTCCCTGCAGGAGTGAGTACTCCACAGGGAGAGTACTCGAAGAGCCAGACTTAGCCTCTCTCTCCAGCTGCCTCTCTGAAAGGTTTGAAAGGAAGGCAGCAACAGCCCACTGACCTCTTCAGCAGAGCAGGACAGTGCCCTTGGGGGGGGGGGGGGGTCCTCTGCCCAGGGGAGGAGCCCTCTGCCAGGGTGGGAGGGGCGCTCCAGGCCTCCAGCCTATACTGTTTATTTCAGGAACTTCACACAAATCTTCTACCCTGATTATGGCAACTGCTACGTCTTCAACTGGGGCATGACAGAGAAAGCACTTCCCTCTGCTAACCCTGGGGCTGAATTCGGTGAGTTTGGGTTTGCAAGAGACACTATGAGATGCTGCCTCTCTGAAGTGTTTGAAAGGTGGCAGCGGCTGACTCCCCTCTTCTGTAAACCAGAACAGTGCCCTTGGGGGACTCCTCTGTTCAGGGTAAGGGTTGGAGTTAGGTTAGGGTTAGGGATAGAGTTAGGTTAGGGGCTAGAGTTAGAGTTAGGTTAGGGTTAGGTAAGTGTTAGGGTTGTGGTTAGGTTAGGGTTAGTGTGAGGCTGGGGTCTAGGCTGGCATTCCCAGCATGTTGTTGAATACTGTGACATTTAAGAAGCTTGTGGCTATGATAGGCTCTCAAAGCCTGTTTCTCCTTTAAGAGTATAGTACATGGTGGCTCTGAAAGGCCCACAATATCCAGCTCCTGAGTCACAGCAACTCTGTGTTGTCATCTTATCTGATCGGGGAAAACAGGCCTGCTCAGCAAGTTTGGGGCATTCTGAGAAATTTTTGCACAGTTTGTCCAAGGTCACCTAATAGCGGAAAGAGTAAAGAGTAGCGAAGCATGGGACACAGCTGATGACAGGTGCCCATCACTGTCCTGATACTGGCTGTTGTGGTATACACCTGTGATCCCAATCCTTGAGTGGCTGAAGTGAGATTATCACAAACTTAAGATCAGCCTCAGCTCCAAAGTGAGACCATGGAGAGGCATTGACAAACACCTGAACACCCACATTTGAGGGCATAACACACATCTCAGGCTGTGGCACTTACTCCTAACCACCAAAAGGCAAAACAGCCTTTCTTGACCATGAGAATTACTGGCCAAGGGGAGGCCACAGGGCTGAACACATTAACACAGCCCTTGTTAGTGAAACAGTCAACAGACTGCAGGACTATTCACATGAGAGACACATAATTAGAATAAGAAGCCAGTGAGCCTGGCTAGAGCCCAGAAAATCCACTTTTCCCCAGTGTGACCTCAGAGAGGTAAACCTCTCTGTGAATTGATTTGCTTACCTGTAAAACAGGGATAATTATAGTACCTCATGGGATTTTTGTGAGCATCCAATAGGATATTTTGTAATAAAGTACCTTATAGCCTTATATGATGACTTAAGCCTGTGGTCTCAGCAATCAAGAGGCTGAGACAGGAAGATCACCAGTTTGAGGCCAGCCTGGGCTACATAACCAGATCCTGTCTTAAATGAGCATCTCATTAGCAAATGAATGATGACTCTGGCTGTCTCAGGCAGGGATGGCCACCCAGTGCTACAAGCTCAGAACAGGGAGCAAAGCAAGTCTTTGCCCTCCAAACCAGTCAGCCCAGATGGGAAGACAGACAAGAACCAAAGTGAGGCGGGTCCTAGGAAGGAACGTTCCAGAAGTAGGAAGGGGCACATGGATGACTTTGAACAAAAACAGAAAAGCTGCTGGAGGAAGTGATGCTGACCACAGCCCTGAGAAAGAGTGGGATGTTCCAGAAGAAAGGAGAGGGTGGGGAACGGCATTCCAGAGAGAGGGAAAAGCATCTTCAGAGGCATAGCAAGGAGCTGCGCCACTGGAAAGGACTGAATGGGGAGAATGAGGTCACGTGTCATGTGGGCAGGGTGTGCTGTGTGGACAAGAGACTGCAGGTGGGACACATGAACCCAGGAGGAGATTATGGGTCCCTTAGCTCAACTGTCCTCAATCTCCTTTACTCATAGGTCTTAAACTGATCCTGGACATCGGCCAGGAGGACTATGTCCCCTTCCTTGCGTCTACAGCAGGGGCCAGGCTGATGCTTCATGAGCAGAGGACATACCCCTTCATCAGAGAAGAGGGCATCTATGCCATGGCGGGAACTGAGACGTCCATCGGGGTGCTGGTGGTACAGCTGCCCCCCACTCTCCCTCCAGAGCAACTTAAGTGGAGAGGGCTGAGGGGAGAAGCTCCCTTGTCCTTCCGTGACCTGAAAGTAGCATTTACGACCCCAGCACACCTTTGCCTCAGTGCAAACCTCAATACTTGGCAATGCTCTAGACACGCTGAGCCCTCTGGCACCCCCTCTGGCACTCCCTCTGGCACCCCCTCTGGCACCCCCTCTGGCACTCCCTCTGGCACTCCCTCTGGCACCCCCTCTGGCACCCCCTCTGGCACTCCCTCTGGCACCTTCTGGGACCTGCAATTTTCCATCCTTTTGCAGCATCCCGTTGGCCCCGGGGGTAATGCATACTGAAGAGGCTACCAGGGGTCTCCATGAACAACCTCTCTCCACAGGACAAGCTGCAGCGCAAGGGGGAGCCCTACAGTCCTTGCACCATGAATGGTTCCGATGTTGCCATTCAGAACCTCTACAATGACTACAACACCACATACTCCATCCAGGTGGGAAGGCTCTGCAGACTTGGTGACCATAGGGGATGGGGCGGGGTGGGGCGGGGCGGGGAGCGTCCCTTGTCCCTTTATCCCAGTTCTCTGTGAGAACTGGGCTGGCTCTGCCAAATCTTTTATTTCTTTTTTACTTACTTATTTGAGACAAGGTTACCTTATGTAGCCCAGACTGGCCTGAAATTCACAATCCCCCTTCCTCAGACTTTTCAGTAGTGGGATTACAGGCATGCAGTACCAGGCAGATCTGGCTGGATCTTTTTAAGTAGCACAGGGTACCATGGTGCTGCAAAGACAGGGTTCTGGGCTCTAACTCAGGCCCCGGCTAGGACACTGACAAGTGTCCCTCCCCCGGGCAAACACCCAGGATAGAACTCTCACTATGTGTGAGATTCCGTGCTGGGGATCTGCAAGCATTTCTTCATTTGATCTCTTTAGCCCTCTGTGATACCAACAATGCCAACAACAGCAGCATTTATGAATGTGGTAACTGCGGCATGTGCTTGGCAAGCAATTCATCTTTGAGGCGCTGCCATGATGCACATGGCTTTTTTAGCTCTTGAGCAGGCCCTGAACTGAATGCTTAGCAATTACTCTGACAAAGTCCCTCTTAGCTGTCCTCAGGCTTCCTCCCTCTTGTCCTGATCTGTGAGGTCAGCCTGTAACCTTCCCTCGACAGCCTTGAAAGGGGAGAACAAATCTTGTATAAAAACCCAAATGGACAGTTTGCTGACTTTCTCCCAGCCCAGCCTGCCTGGGGAGATAAGAAAACAAAAGCAAACAAAGGGTCCTTTGCCTCCATGTCTGGGAGCCCCGAGTTTGGAAATTACACCCCCCCACACACATGGGCTGGCTTGGCTGCTTCCTATCTGCAGGGCTTCTGTCTGCCATGGAGAACTCTGGGCACCTCTGGAGCTTCCAGAGGAATGGACAGACAGACAGAGCTGCACAGGGAGGCAAGAAGCATGGAAAAGGAGGACTAGCTATGCTCCTGGGAACTTCTGTGCCTGATCTCTTCCAGGAAAGAGCAGAAATCTAGATCCATTAGAAATTATGCCTACTGCCCACTTCCTACCAGGAATGGGCTAGCCAGTCCCATCTCTCACCAAGATCCCCCTGGGAGAAGTCAGATGCTCTGATCTGGAGGACAGGGGGGACAGGGAAGGAGGGAGTGGTAAGAGGCATGAGAAATGAACATGGGTTCAGGGGAGGAGGCCCCACTTAGGACATGCACAGGAGAGAAGGAGCAGGCATAACTGCTTACCAAGGGCCTGATGCTGCGCTGAGTCCTCCAACCTTGGAAGGCAGGTATGACTAGTATCCTGTTTCTCCATGAGTAAACTGAGGCTTACAAGTCAATCACTTGCTTCAGGACACATAGCTAGTCTGTGAGTGGACTGAAACCAGGTCAGAATGACCTAAACACCGTGGACATTGGGCCTTGAAAATATCCCCACCACACCCAGTTTTCAGGATCGAGGACTCTTGTGTCCCTTCTACTCTATCTCCCCTCATCTCTTAAAGATCACCCTCCCTTGGGTACCCCACTCCTAACCCCCACAAGAAAGCCCATCCGAGCCAGCTTGCCTGCAGTCTTTCTGGGTCTGTGTGCACAGACCTCAGAAGAGGGCTTGCACTTCCCTAGAGTAGCTGTTAGCCTCTGTATTTGAGACAGGCCATCCTGCCCATGCCCAGCTTTGGGAGGAGAGACTAAGGCTAGTGGAATCTGGCCTGAATTCCTGTGCAGGGCCCAAGGAGCTGCTGTGGGATCCAATATACAAGAACAACTGTGACCTGACTGCAGAGCCTGGATCTACAGCTCTGCTTGCTCACGTCGGTTCTTAGCCAAAAGACCATACCTCCCAGTCCTCAGCAGTACCTGGTCTCCCCTGGAGTAACTTTTCTGGGCTCCTGTCTGGTTCTGGAGTGGGAGCATCCCACCATGACTGAGATCTGTTCTGCACCCCCTCCCTCAGGCCTGTCTTCATTCCTGTTTCCAAGACCTCATGATCCATAACTGCAGCTGCGGCCACTACTTGTACCCGTTGCCTGCTGGGGAGAAATATTGTAACAACAGGGACTTCCCAGACTGGGGTGAGTACAGCACAGGAGGACTGGCAGCGGTGAGAAGCTCCTCACTGAGGGGGCCTCTCCCCAGTCTAGCCCACAAACCCTGCCCCTTTCCAAAACTCCTTCCTTCCATTGTTTGCACGGGTGTATTGCACAGAAAGGCATGAAGCCATCCTCAGCATGTGCATCCAGGCTAGAGGAGCCACTGAGAAGGTGCTGTTGTGATGGTGGCTTCCAGG
Source organism: Phyllotis vaccarum (assembly GCA_033318265.1). NCBI lineage: Eukaryota > Metazoa > Chordata > Mammalia > Rodentia > Cricetidae > Phyllotis > Phyllotis vaccarum. The sequence goes on along the minus strand of JARWLC010000004.1, from coordinate 79,578,659 downwards.
GGTTTGGATGGCAGTATTAGAGGATAAAGTCAATGGGTTCCCGCACATAGATGGAGCCTGAGGCCCAGGGCCCTGGGGGACTGGAGTCAGTCCAGGGATGCAATTAGTAGTCGTGGGTCCTACCACCATTACAATAAGAAACAAGGAAAGCATACATTGATTTGTTTGTTCATTTTTGATTGCTCATCCTTCTGTACACGACCCCAGAAGCTGTCTTCTAGGAAAGGATGAGGGGGACAAAGGAGAAGACACTTTGACCTGCTTACCTGCAGCTAGGTTAGGGACAGGACCCCATACTGGGGGTGGGGGCAGGGTGGCCAGGGGAGGGAGTGAGGCAATGATCTTAGTGACAGGGGACTTTGGATTGAGTCTCCCTTAGGTGACACAGGAGAAGAGCAGAGGCTCATGGGGGGGGGGGGGGCGGGAAGAACCCCTGGAAACAGCCTTCCTGGCTCCTGAGCATCTCCCTCTCTCCCCTGAAGCCTACTGCTACCTCAGCCTACAGATGAGTGTGGCCCAGAGAGAGACGTGCCTCAGCATGTGCAAGGGGTCTTGCAAGTGAGTGTGGTCCAGGGGATTGGCAGGCACTGGTGAGGGGGGCACTGGGCCATGGGACAGCAACAGAGTTGGCTTCTCTATTCCAGTGACACCCAGTACAAGATGACCATCTCCATGGCTGACTGGCCTTCTGAGGCCTCTGAGGTGAGATGGCAGAAAGCCAAGCTCCTGTTCTCCTGTCTTTGTGTTGAGAACAAGTCTGGGACTTTAAAGAGCATCTTTCCCTCCCTCCCATTCCATCTTTCTTTCCCTATCCCCCTCCATCCATTTCTACATCCCGTCCTCCCTCTGTCTCCCTTTCTTCCCATCCCTCCTTCCTTCCAACTCCACCCATACTCTCCTGGGCACTGTGCCAAGGACAGGCACAGTCTTCCCTTTACCAAGTCCACAGCCCAGTCAGGAGAAACATAGGCATAGAAAGATCATTTCTAAGTCGTGCTGTGAGAGGCAGAAACAATGGGAGTGAAGAGCAAGGGGAAGCAGCAGGTCAGGGAAGCCTCCCCACAAGGTGCAAGAGAGGTCATAGCCCAGGCAGAGCTGGCCCAGGCAGGGCAGGGAGGATTCTGAGCAGAAAGAGCAGCTAGTGCTATAGCCAGAGACATGAGGCTGAGAAAAAACCCACTTGGGGACAAGACAGGGAGCTGAGCTCCTCCCTCTGAGCATAGCTAGGATCCCTGAGGTCCTGGCTCAGACCTCTGCAAGGTGTGGGACTATGCTTGCTGCTCTCTCTCCCTCCCTCCCTTTCTGTTGTGTGTGTGTGTGCCTCGTACATGTCCCTCCCTTTCAGCTGCCATCTTGGGTTCTAGGATTGGATCCTCCATGTCCTGTCTCAGGAGCGGGACCAGAGCGCAAATATCACCCTGAGCAGGTGAGGAGAGTGACCAGGGCTGGCGAAGGCAGAAAAGGGAGGATCCAGTGCCCAGGGCAGGGTTTGCACATGGAACAGCTGCCCAAATTCCTTTTGCTCTTAAAATCCAGAGCAAGCCTAGAGGAGGAAGAGGGAGGAAAGGCAGCCTAGGGCTCAGTGTCTAACGGAAGGGCCAATATCCCATGTCAGCACCTTCACCAACTCTCTGTCACCACATCTAACATTCTTTAAAAAAAAAATCATCCTGTGTGTACACGGCCACAGTGTGCATGTGAAGGCCAGAAGACAACTTTGTGGAGTGGCTCCTCTCCTCCCAGCCTTATGTGGGTTCCTGAGATTGACAGGCTGAAGGGCCTGTGCTGCAGTTTACATGCTGGGCTGTCTCGCCAACCCCCATCCTGTCTTTTCCTCACCTACCCACCCACCTACCTTCCTCCATCCATTCAGCACAAACACTGAGTGCAGGAAAGGCAAGGTCTACACCACCAGGAGTGCCTTGCATGAGCCCTCTCCTTTAGGAACAGGGAGAAGCCACAGGGTGCCTGAAAAACAGGGAGGTCTGTCAACAGGTGACATTTGAGAAGTAGGAGCCGCTACTAGTCAAGAAATGACCAAGTTACCCAAGGGAAATTGGAGTGTTGGAAATGTCTGGAGAAATGAAGTAGCCCAGTCTTTCCAAGGACCCTCAATGGAATGGGGAACCAGTTCTCTGTCACTATCTCAGACCCTGGTCACCCTGCTTGAGGCTGCCACACTTCTTGGATATGTGGTATATGGCCCAGGCTAGGCCCAGAGAGGAGCTTTCAGAGTGACCTTTGGGACCATCTCAGGACAGAAGGCCCTTTAGGAAAATGGTGGACATGGGGATGACAAAGAAGTTCACGGGACAGGTGCTGGCCATAGATGTCCTTTGTGGCTCTGAGGCTAAAGCAAGTGGGAAGGTATAATACATCCAGGTCTGGTTTGGATCCCCACTTTTGAGAGGAACTCAGGCTGGAGGTGGGCAGGGTGCCCTGTAGTGCTCTTCCCATGGGACACATGCATGCACCCAGCCTGGGAGGGAAGGCAGGCCATGGTCTCAGCCCATCTTGCTGCCTCCTGTAGGAAGGGTATTGTCAAACTCAACATCTACTTCCAAGAATTCAACTACCGCATCATCGAGGAATCACCAGCCAACAATGTGAGTGCCTGTCTCATGGATCCCTGAGTCCCTAGATGGTGGGTCTTAGGGCCCCTAATACCCTGAGACCTGAGTTCTCATTTCCCTGTTTCCTGCAGATGGTGTGGCTGCTCTCTAACCTCGGGGGGCAGTTTGGCTTCTGGATGGGGGGCTCAGTGCTGTGCCTCATTGAGTTTGGGGAGATCATCATTGACTTCATTTGGATCACCATCATCAAGCTGGTGGTTGCCTGCAAAGGCCTACACAGGAAGCGACCACAGGCGCCATATACTGGCCCACCACCCACTGTGGCTGAGCTGGTGGAAGCCCACACCAACTTTGGTTTCCAGCCTGACACAACCAGCCACCGTCCCCACACAGAGGTCTATCCTGACCAGCAGACTCTGCCCATTCCGGGCACTCCACCCCCCAACTATGACTCCCTGAGGCTGCAGCCACTGGACACCATGGAGTCAGACAGCGAAGTTGAGGCCATCTAGTTCCAAACCACTGAGCAACTGGTGAACTCGAAACTGCCAGTGCATCATTTTATTAGGCCTCACCCAAAGAGCCAGGAGCACAAGTGCCATGTCAGAGGCCATGTCCCTCTAGAGAAGCTAGCAGTAACTGGTCAGCCTAAGGCTGAGGGGTTCACAGGGTCAAGATGCTGGTACCAGTATACTGAAGTTGTGAGCTTGCCTGCCTCCTGCCCACACATCCCAGTCTTTGCTCTATGCTGTCTTTTGGCCTAGTAGACGGGCTCCAGAGACCTGGAGTCCCTCTCCTGGTAGCAGGCCAGGACACTTCCCTCTGTGTGTGTTACCACCTCAGTCCTTCAGAATCAGTAATCTTGCCCTAGTTGGCATAAAAGACTGGGGGGGAGCACATGCTTTGTTAAGAAAATAAAGAGAGAAAACACTGAATGGAGACTTGTTCTTTAACCCAGTAGGTAGCTGGAGTGTCCTGGAGCATGTCTGAGGTATGGAAAGGGTGAGCAGGCTGCCCTGGGAGCCAAGAGATTTTAGGCAGGCTAAGGGCAGCTCTAGCTTGGGAGTCATGTACTTTCTTCTAAGTTGTCCCCAAAGCCTTGGTCCAAGGGCCTTTACAGTGTCCCCCAATATACTTCTTTAGGTTGCACAGGTAGGTAGAAAAACACTCAAACGAACTTGAGCAAAACCAGTCTTGGGGACGGAGGGCAGATAGATGACTGTAATCCCAGTACTTGGAAGGCTAAGGCAGGGAGATCAGAGTTCAAGACCAGCTTGGACTACATAGTGAGACTGTCTCAAGAAACCAAAACAAACCACACAAAACAAATAAATGCTCTTAAGCAACCCAAATCATTCAGTCTCTGCTTCTGGGGGCCTCTGAAGGTCTCTCATAATACCTGCTCCAGGCTGATACCCATTGCTCCCTGACTGGGTCATATGCCTACCTCTGAGCCAATCAGCATGGGCAATGAGCTGGATAAACTGCTCAGATTGTCAGATCCAATTCTATGTGCCTAGGCCTGAAGCGACCATAACACCCAGCAAATCATGGAGTCTGAGGGGAGTGGGGCCTGGTGCCTAGGGGTACCAAACAAAATTCAGGCTACTTAGTTAAACCAATTCAAGGAAACAACGAATTCGTTTTGTACTGTAATTACAGTCATGCAGTAGTTGGGATATATTGTATATATGACTAAGTCATTTGTTTCTTTCTCATTCAAACTTAAGTGCATGGCCTAGATCCTTTTCTGTTAAATATGGCAACTCTGATAACTCCTCATAGAGAAGGCGAGGTGCTGCTGGCAGGTGCAGGTGGCTGAACCATGCAAAGTCCCACTTCCACCTGCCAAGTCCCAGTGAGGAAAGAGCTCTGGTTATAAAGCCTGCTGCCTGAGGGTCTAGCCTGGTGGGTGGAGACAGCTGGACTCCTTGGTCTGCCATCAAGGGCCCACTACCACACCTATGGAGGAAGGCAGTACCCACCTGGGTCAAGCTAAAGGCTGTATGGGGGACACTAGGTCTTCGGCTCAAGCCTAGCTAGGTTCAGACTGGAGTCACCTGGTGGTGACTACAGTTTTTATTATTAGAAGCCCTCAAACACTCACCATCACCACTTACTATAATAAGCAACAGCTATATATCAAGTACTTACCACTATATGCCTTTACCATTTTAACAGTAGCACTGTGTGTATGTGGTGTGTACACATGCGCATGTGAGTGCACATACATATGAAGGCCCAGAGTCAATATCAGGTATATCCTTGGATTGTGATCCACCTTAGCTTTTTGAGATAGAGTATCTCACAGACCGGCTGAGCTGGCCAGTCAGTAAGTTCAGGGATCTTCAGCCTAGTGCTGGAGTACCGATCCAGGCCACTGTGCCTAGATTTTGTTGTTTTGTTTGGATTTTTTGTGGGTTCTGGGGATCTGAACTCAAGTCCTCATGCCCATGTGGCAAGCACTCTAGTGAATGAAGCATTTCCCTGGCCCTCATGCTGAGTACTGTATAATTCTCATTTCACTCCATCCTCATAACTTGGGAGCAGTAATATGCCATCTTGTTTGTTTGTTTTTGAGACAGGGTCTCACTACATAGCCTGAGCTGGCCTAGAACTCCCTATTTAAAGCAGACTGGTCTTAAAATCACAGAGATATGCCTGTCCCTGTCTCCTGAGTGTTGCAACTAACAGCATCCAGCACCATACTTGCTCATAATAGCCTATTTAGCAGGTTAAGTAAATTGAAGCTTGAAGATGAAAAGATACCCAACATCACTATTCTAGTAAATGACTGCCATGGCTTAAAAAGCTTTATATGCCTATCATACGCTGAGCTGGGAATGTAGCTCACTGATGGAGTGGCTGCCCACCACACAGAAGGTCCACTCCCAGTAAAAACAGACAAAAGATCCAGGAAGTACTCTGTTTATGGCATCTGGAGTTGTCACAATCGGGCAGTAAGTGGCATTAAAGTTAACAATCAGAGTGAGTGTTACTGGTTTTTATTGTTTTATTTACAATTGTGTGTGTACATGTGTATGCGTGCATGTGTATGCGTGTGTGCATGTGTATGTGCATCCGTGTATGTGCATGCATGTGTGTGCACGTGTGTGTGTGTGTGTGTGTGTGTGTGTGTGTGCACGCACGTGTGTGTACACGAGCATGTCACAGAGTATACCATGGAACTCATGTGGGGGTCAGAGGATAACTTTCGACAGTTGGTTCTCCTCTCTACCATATGGTTTACAGCATCTCTGCCTCCTGAGCCACCATGAGGAGCTGTATTTGTGCCTTAAGAGAGAGAGCTGAGTCTCTTCACAGGCTGTTTCTGCCAACTCATGACATCTGAATGCTGACCCCTCAGTTTTGGATTCATCAGCCTCCAGAACCTTGAGTTAAATAAACCTGTGTATTAGGATTGGAGGTAAGGTGTTTATTTCATGTGTATGAATGTTTTGGCTATGTTATGTGTCAGTGCACATGTATATTTAGTACCTATAGTGGCCAGAAGAGGGCATTAGATTTCTCTGGAACTAGAGGTATGGATGGTTGTGAGCAGCCATATGGGTACTATGGATCAAACCCAGATCATGTGGAAGAGCATCTAGTGCTTTTAAATGCCGAGCCATCTCTCCAGCCCTTGTGGTTTTTGTTTTGAAACGGTGTCTCATATAGCCCAGGCTGTGACTGGGGATGGAAGATATCAACTAGCAATCCTGAGAATCCATGGAAAGAGGGAAGTCACTGATTCCAGAAGAGGTTCTGCTCACCAACACCTTGGAGCCATTGCAGACGTGCAAGACAGGAACCTTAGCAGAACTGGCTTACTATCTTCACTCTCAGGAGATAGTAAGAACCAGACTCCAGGATGGTGGCTTTAATGGCCCCATCATCAAGGTAGCTCTGACTTGGCCTGACCACACCCTGTGCCTGGTCTAGAAAAAGTTTCTATTCTTTCCAGGAACCCCAGGAGCCTTTTTGGGACTGGGGACAGGTTGATCACACTCAAATCACCCAAGGCAATGTAGGATTTCCACTTCATCTCCAAAAGGGAAGCCAGGATAAGACACTGAAGACTATGAATGAACAGTGAACATGAACTTGCCATACGTCATTGCTCCCACTATATTTCAATGGCTCTTCAGGTGGTCTATGTAAGTGGCAACCATCATGGGGCCCTAGAATCTGGCACAAAGAGGAAGTGCTTTTCTAAAGCTCACAAAGCTGGGAGGCAGTAAAATCTTGAATCCAGATCCAGGCCATCCTTCTAAAGCCTAATGTTTTTCATGGGCTCCAGCTACCACAAGTGTACACTACCAGAAGTACCTGTGACCTCTATGCTTCCAGATTTGACTCCTGACAGGGACAGTCTGTGACCAACCCATGAGAAACCAAAGTATTTTTCTTAGGGCAAGGTCACAGTTGATACTGTTGTCCATGCTGGCCAAACTAGTTCCCTAGGAATAAGGAGAGTCTCAGTGAGATACTAGCTCTGGTGGCCTATGGGTGTGGTGTACCACTCCACAGGGAGGCACAAGCAGGCTGACCTGCTGGGATTAAGTGTCCCCACACTGAGTGCCTCCCAGGCCACATGCCTCATGGAGCATGTGTCACCTAGGTCATATACCTCCCTCCCACATAGTGTACCAAGAAGGCAGCCTGGCATTGGGTTAAGAGTGTAGATACAATGATCACCAGGCTTACTCTAAACTCTAGTTTGCCACGAGGCAGTTGACTGGCCTGAGAAGTTCCCAAATCCCAAACCTCTCTAGATTAGAGATACCAACCTATGCCCCACCCCCAAGGCTGTGGTGGGCTTCTCTGAGAGACCCCAGCAAGAAGTAAAACTTCACCCTTGGGACCTTGGCTGACCTTAATTCTGACAAGCAGCTTTCTGAGGGACACTGTTGCTGCTCCTAATTTCCTTGCTGAGAAACAGCTGCTTTTAGCCAGGCATGGTTGTGTATGTCTAAACCCCAGCACTTGGGAGGCCAGGCACGAAGGCAGTGAGTTTGAGGCTAGCACTGGCTACAGAGTGAAAAACGAGTTGGACCTGGTAGTGCAGGCCAGCTAGCTCCTTGAGAGGATGAAGAAAGATAGCCACAAGCTTGTCTGGGTTACAAAGCAAGTTTGGATCAGCCTGGACATCTTTATAAGTTATCACCTCAGACTAAAATAAAAAAGGGCTGGGGTATAGCTCGGTGAGAGTGCTCGCCTATTATTTATGAGGCTGTGATTTGATCCCCAGTGACACTAAATAATAAATAACCAACTTTGTTCTGGGTAGCCATCCACTCAGCCTGAAGGATGAATCCTGGATGCTCTAACTGGTGTTTTCCTATCTGACTTGCTCATCTGGGAATCCCTGAAGACAGTCATGGTGGTCCAGTGATAGCTATGAGCCTGGTACCTTGTAGACAGAAGTTAGGTTCATGTAAAGAACAGTTTCCCAGCAAAGCTATTTGACCCAAAATGCTGTGAGAGAAATATTGAAGCAGGTCCTGTTTCCTACTTTCCCAGCATCCCTTGCAGCTGAGGCCATACCTTGTAACCAAGAAATGGTCATGCTGTTGCCTGGCAGAAGGGAGAGCCATGTTTCTCCAGCATGGATGTGACAGTCACACTGCCAGAGTCACGTACCATGAGCACTGACAAAGGCCTCTATTCTGTCCAGGCTGCTACATCAGCTGCTGGAGCCCCCACCCTCTGACTCCTCGCTGTGGAAAAGTTAATTCCTCTTGGCTCCAGTCACTTAGGCAATTTTATTTCTGTTACCTATACACCAGACAGCCTTGCCAAGTACCAACACAACAGACCAAAAAGATTTAAGGGGGAGGTGGGGAGTGGAGCAGTGGTGGTGCATGCCTTTTATCTCTGTGCCTCTTTCTGCTGGATCCTCCCTTGCTCCCTGCTATAGATCTTCACCCCAGCTGCTGACTGCCCACCTCCTACCCCCGACAGCCTCTTCCTAGCACGGTGCCTCTGCCTGTCTATATGCTCACTATTTCTTCCCCCTTTGCTCCCTCTGCACTAGGAAAAGCCCTGGCTCCTTCACAGCCCGACCTCCCTCAGTGTTCTCAGCCCCTGCTCAGCATGCAAGTACTCAGACATCACCAGAGAAGAAAGACACAGCCTTTGCCCCATTGCAGTGTTTATTAAAGCCACTTTTAAAATAAAGGTATTTTTAAATTCACCCAAAAAGTCCTCTCTGACAAATAATGCATCATTTCTCATTTACAGCCTTTTCCTTCTAGAGACTTGGTTTCATGCTAGCCCAGTATGACTCAAACTCATAGCAATCCTCCTGCTTCTGTCCCCAAGGATTGCAGACATGCATCACCACGCCTGACTTATGAAAAGGGAAAGTATCTTACACACACTGCAGATGCCAAGAAGAAACCATTCTGAGAGTCTCTGAGGCAGACACCAGCTCTAACCCTGTCCTGAACCCTCTTCTTGGTCAGTAATTTACACCACGCATGGTGGCTACTGTGGCTGCAAGGCGGCGTGGCAGGCCTTTGCTGACCTGTCTGTATTCCTCAGGCTTGGCCTTCAAGAGTGTCACAATGTTCTGGAGGGTACGTGATGGCTGCAGGCCCAGTGCATCCATCACATTGATCAGATAGTCTGCGGGTAAAGAAGAGGCAGGTTCAGCAGTGCTTACATGGGGCCCCCAAAGCCTTCCCAAATTCTGGGTGCTCCCCTGCTTCTCCTGCAGTCTTCACTGGGGACTATGTCTATGACCTGAGTCCTGGAATTCTAATTTAATGAAGAACCAGCCAGCATGGCCAGCTTCCACTCCCATTCCTTGCCACAGGACTGTGTTCAGCACCCTTCCCAACCCTTAACCTCACTTCCTTATGCTCAAAGAGTGAAGAAACACTAATCCCTTACTATATGCTATTCTCGGTACTACAGCTAAGCACACAGTAGGTGTTCAAGCAATGCTAAGTAAGCAGGAAGGGGAGAAGAGGAATGACATGGACCACTGAACTCTAGGACAATACCAGCATCTCACGGACCACCACCACCATCACCACATTCCAGCCCCTCCATGTTCTCCCTGTACCAGTTGGGCATACCACAAAGTATCTGAATTTTCTTAGCCATCTCTGAATGCTTGTGCCTAGGAAAACTCATCAAAAGGTATGTGGTGCCTCTGGGAAGAGCCAAAGGCAGACTGAAGGAACAGGGTGGGGGACTTAGGGCAGTTGGGTTGTGGGCTGGCCCCAACACTAACCACTCTGGAACCCCTAGGGCTGAACCTGACTTCTAATTAATTCCTCATCAGCAAAACAAACAGAAGTGGGACCTGGCTCAGTCCTAGTAACCCAGGTCACAGCTGGGATGGGTCCCTGGGGAGCTGATTGTTAAGGCTCCTCCACCCTCTCTTCAGACCACTTAAAACCCCAGGAGATGGGAAGCCATTCCCTCTGACCTGGGGCAGGGTAGCTTTCTGATGGGAACCATAGAGGAGCCTAGCATGTGGCCTTGTCATCAACATCACCAATAGGATTACATAACACAATGGATGCATGCTTGCTCCTGTGCCTGACATGCCTGGTATGCAGTAAGCACTCCACAAATGTTACTCAGATAAGTAATTACCACGTCTAGAGTAGAAGACCAGGCAGGGCCAGGCTGCCTTGCTCACTACAATGCATCTCACCAAAGCCCCCTTAATGGTTCTCCACCTTCACAGCCTTCCAACACCCCTTCTACCCAGCTTCATGGTCAATTCCAGAACTGAAGTTGGAAGGAGCTTTGGGGTAACATTCCTGGAGGTCAAGAGGGAAGACAGACTTGCAACCGCTTGTCTCTTCCTGCCTAACCCATAGGCACTTACCAATGTCTGTAGCCAGCTGTTTGGTGGAATGTGGAGTCACCTCTGGGATCTGGAGGATCACATCACAATAGGTCTGCATGGTGGCTCTGGCAATGGAGCCTAGCCAGTTATCAGCCATATTGTCCAACTCAGGCAGTTCATCTCCTGAAGCGGAAAGGAGGTCATAGAGAAATATAAAATCCGCTCAGAAAAAGTCACTTCTTAGTATCCTGGCTACCAGGAAGTGCTACATGCCCTAATGTGCCAGGGAGTTAATGGGCCTGTGGTCCACTGATACTGACCAGGAACATGGAGAACTCAGAAAAGGAGTCAATCTAGTGTCACTACTCAAGTCCCCACAAGCCTGGGAACCAAATCACAGAGGCCAAGACCCAGAGATGAGAGCCGCCAAGCAAAGGTAGAGGTGGGCACTGAGGGAACAAAGAGGCAATGCATAAGACAGGAGCCATGCTGGAACCAAGACCGGGCCTCAAAACAACTCCACCTCTGGCGAGCTGGGGCCCTGGCCTCTCTGAGACCACTTAGCACCAGTATAAGGAGTCACAGGAGCCCTGGTTTCATGGAGCTGCTGTGGGAGCCATAGTCACACATAACAGCTCATAATCATATGTGGAAAAGGGAAGTATAAGGCAGATGCCAAAGCCAGGATCTCAGGAGACAGCTGTGCTGAGGGGTGAGGGGCTAAGGCGCTGTGTGAATACAGCCAGGGGCAAGTCCTGACATATTAAGTTCCTGCTGGCTCTGGGCAGCTCTGGCTGCCCTCAGTATACTCTAGGTAGGAAGGAAGAGGCGCACAAGCACAGTAAAACCAACCCTTGCAGCAAAGGCCACTCAGAGATTTGTGCCGGAAGAGAATCGAGTTCCATCAGCTCAGACTGCTGCAGAGACAAAAGGGCCACATGCCAAATACACAGAAAGGAAGAGGGTTCTGGATGAAGAGCACAAAAATTGTTTTTAAACTTAGTGTTTGAGAGAGGGCTAGAGAGTGGCCCAGCAGCTAAAAGCACTTGTTCTTACGAGAAATCTACACACATGTGGGTACACAGACTTACACACAGGCAAAACACCCAGATACACAAAGTAAATTAAAAAAAAAAAAAAAAAAAAGTCCAGGAGAGGGGAGACCTAGCTTAGGCAATAGTGACTCGAATGGACCAGGTCTAGAGTTGATTGTGGTGGCACATGCCTGTAACCCAAGCACTCGGGAGGTAAAGGCAGAAAGCAGGAACAAGAATTCAAGGTCATCAATGGCTGTGTAGAGCTTGAGGCCTGCCTGGGCTACACAATGCCCGGTCTCAAATAAGTAAGCAAACAAATGAGTAAATAAATATCCATGTAAGAAACTCATTTTCAACAAGAACCACATAATGATAATAACTTTCAGAAATAATAATAAAAATTTTCAAACAAAATATGGTGTTACGTGTCACAAACTATCCTGAGTTTGAGGCTAGTCTGGACTACTTTAAGAATACCAGGGCAGCCATGCCTTCATTAAAGGCATGTGCCACTATGCCCAGATAAGCAGGTCCATGGTAAGCAGGTCTATTGTTACTGAGTTCTTTTGCTTTTGTGAGACAGGGTCTGTATCTTGGAAATTGATTTGTAACCCAGGCTATCCCAAACTTGTGATCCTCTGCCTCTTGAATAGCAAGACAATAGGTATACATCTGGAACTGAAGTTACAGGCTATTGTGAGTGGCCATATAGATGCTGGGAGCCAAACACAGGTCCTATAAATAAACAGTATGAGTTCAACTGCTGAGCCATTCTCCAGCCCCAGTTCTTTCCTGTTTTAGTGATTGCACAGCATTCCACATTATGGATCTATTTTGGGGGAAATGCTTTCCCCCCTACTGGAGATAGAACCCATGGCTTAGGCTTCATACATGTATGGAAGCAAGTATTCTACCACTAAACTAAGTCCCCAGTTCCCAGTCTTTAAAGCAGTATCAATCTCATCTTTTCCCATGTTCTGCTTTAACATGCAATTCTGAGATGAATATTCAGAGTTCAACTTATTATTTTATTAGCATAATCATCTAGCAAAATTCCTGATCTAAAAGGTATGAAAATTTTCAACCCATTATTAATGATGTAGTCTTTTCATAAATATATAATTTCATATTCCTGCATACTTAAAATCATCTCTACATTGCTTATACTCTCCAATGCAATGAAAGTGCTGTGTAAATAGAGTACCATTTTATTTAGAAGATACTGACAATGAAAAGGCCTGTGGATGTTTAGTCTGGCTGAAATGGGCCATTGTTCTGGTCCCAGTTGGTGAGATCCACAGGCATGGAACCTACACATGCAGAGAGCTGATCCAAACACGCACACAGTTTGACTGATTCTAAGATAGTCAATCTCCTTCCCATTTGCAGATATTAGCAGATTAATAACATTATGGTTTCTGGGGCTCTACGAATGCTTTCACCTGTCCACAGATGCGGAGGATGTCATGTGTGAGTTTATACTTATTATTAGTAAGAATGAGGCAAGAGATGGCTCAGCAGATAGGAACACATACTGTGTCTTGCAGAGGACACCCAGAAGGAGCAGCAGCTCACAACCTCCTGTGCCTCTAGCTCCAAGGGAGACCCAACATCTCTGGAATCAAGCAACATTTGCACTTACATGCACCGACATACGTACTTAACAAAAATTAAAATAATTTAAAAAAAAAAAGAATGAAGGAAAACAGGATTGAATTACACAATCTAAGTTTTCAGAAAAATGAATTTTTTTCCCTGTGGGTGTTCATCTTCTTTTTCTCACTCATCTATAAAGGCTTTTATAGAATGAAAATATTAGCTAGCATTTGTCATATATGCTGCTGTCTCATCCAGCTTATCTCTTTTTCCCACTTTATTTTTGTAATTGGACTTATTCATTTTATTTGTTTGTTTTGAGACAGGGTCTCGCTCTACATAGCTTTGGTTGGCTTTGAACTCAATAAGGATCTGTCTGCCTGCCTCCTGGGTGCTGGGACTAAAGGCCTGTGCCACTATACCTGGCTCATTTTGTTTGTTTGCTTCCAAACTGGACATCCAAGCTTACAGCAATGGGCTAAGGCTGTGTGCTTTGTCTGTGTGCACATATGTACACCATGTGTGCCCCCGTGACCCCAGAACTACAGACAGTTGTGAGCTACCATGTGGGTGCTAGGAATTAAACCCTGGTCCTCTGCAAGAGCAAGTACTCTAAACAGCTGAGCCGTCTCTCCAGCCAGTCCCCAGCCCCTTTGGGTTTTTGATTTGGGGGGCTTTGTTGTATGTGGTTTTTGGCCCAGACTTTCTGGCCCAGCCTCCTGGCCTGGACTTTCAGACCCACAGTCTCACTGAAACCCACAGACACTTGTATGAATTGTACGCTGATTGACCTGGGGGCCAGACATATAACTTGCTAGCTCCTGCTTTTAATTGAACTTATGACTTTTATTTTGTTTAGCCATGAGGCTTGGTACCTTTTCTCAGAGTAGTATTATAGTTTTTTCTTTGTATTTGTTTCTCAGAGCAGCATAGTTGTCCTCTGCATCTTCTGCCTTCTCTGTAGCATTTCTGCTCTGTTCTTCCTGTTCCCAGAGTTTTTTAGTTTGGTAGTCTTATTTATATTTTTGTTTGTCTTTATTAAACTAGTTGGCCGGACAATTCTTTACAATGTAACATAATCCCCCTACAGGGGTTTGTTTTTGTTTTTTTGAAACAGGCTTTCCCTATGTAGCCCAACCTGGTCTCCAATTCACAACCTTCCTACCTCAACACAGTGCTGGGTTATACATAGGCAAGTGTTACTCGCCAATTCACAACCTTCCTACCTCAACACAGTGCTGGGTTACACATAGGCAAGTGTTACTCGCCAATTCACAACCTTCCTACCTCAACACAGTGCTGGGTTATACATAGGCAAGTGTTACTCGCCAATTCACAACCTTCCTACCTCAACACAGTGCTGGGTTACACATAGGCAAGTGTTACTCGCCACTTTCTTTTTTCTCTTTTGAAACAGGGTCTCACTATGTAGCTCTGACTGGCCACAAACTCACAGAGATCCACCCGCCTCTGTCTCCTGAGTGCTGGGATCAAGCCACCATACCCATCTCACGTTCAGGTTCCTTTATAGTTTCTACCTTCATTTAAAAACTTCTACCCACTCCTAAAAATTATTTTAATACCCATATTTCAGCTGAGTAAATCTCAAATTTTAAAATCTGAATGGTAAAAGCTTCTACAAAAAGCTCTGAGTGCCTGAACGTCATACTTACTAGCCCATGAGACCTATGCAAGTTTTGTCTGCATAATTCTGAAAATGACTATGGACACTTGTCCAGTCTGTTCTGGGATGGAAAGTTTGACATATTGACTCAATCTAGCATCCTGATCATTTTGCTCTTTGACTGTCAAGGCTAGCCTACTATGGTTTTGTAAATCCCATGTGTCTGTCCCACGTCATTGTGAGACCCATTTTTATCAACAGAAAATACTCTCTTTGGTTTCACTTCCTTCACTTGAGTTCAGCTTCATCTTTCTTTTTATTTGCATTTTCATGGATTGCCTTTTAGCGTTTCTCAATTTTTAACCTTCCAAACCAATTTTATCTTCATTGTGCTACTCTCTATGAGTAGGTGAATCTTTCACATACCAAATGTGTTTTCTTCTTTGTTCAAGAAATACTCAATATTCAAAGTTAAGATAAATTTTGATCAGCAAGCATGTGTCCCCTGCTCAACTCTGTCAGGAGCAAGTAACAAGCTAAAGGAAGCAGTTAAATGAGTATGTGTTTGCCTTCTCAGATTGGACATAGGTGGACATGTAGGGGCAGGACAAGCTGCAGACAGAGGCATCTGCACAGGACACACTCTAGAAAGCTGCTTATGACAAAAAGAAAAACTGTTCTTATGAAGTGGCAGCTCACTTACTCACCCCCAGGGAGCAAGCATACACATCCATGGGACCTTGGACTTGTGAACTCATTGCCACCATCACTAGTTGCCAAGATCCTGGGATGTTCTTGCCACCATCTCCCCAGCTTGGGTACTCTGGGTTACCTGAAGGATTTTCCACCTTGTTCCCAGGGTGCTCTACAGAGCAAAGAAAATATTTAGGGCTCTTTCCCTAATCCTTGTCAGACCTCATTCCTGCCAAAGTTCCTCAGAGGAGTACTCAGTCTTTCTTATTTCCCATTAATATCTGCATTTTGTTTGGTTTTGTTTTCTTCTGGTTGTTTTTAGGGGGTGTTTTATTCTGTAATCCAGGTTAGTCTGGGACTTACTATGTAGCTCAGGCTGGCTTCATGCTTAGAGTGGTACTCTTGTCTCAGCATCCCACTTGCTGGGATAATAGGCATGAGCCACAAACCCAGTGTTTCTATTCTACATTTGATGACTACATTCCTGGGAGTTTAGAGAGATTTAGGACTTATGAGGTGTTAAGATGGAACCATAAACCCCATATAGCGCCCACTGATGCCTGAACAGAAGGTGCAATGGTTTCCTGGCCCTCTTACCTTGCTCAGGAGGAAAGGGCAGCTTCCCAGCATGTAAGGCCAGCTCTAATGCGGAGTCCTCTTGAGTCACAAATGGCTCAAGATTCAAGGGCAGGGACATGATGTACTGCCCAATCTGAAACAAAAGAAAGCACTTTCAGCTTGACACCGACACACCTAGCTAATTACTCGAAAAGTTCACCTATGAGAGACAAAACTGCTAGGCCTGTAATGAGCAGCAATGTCAAAGAATACTAGCTATAGCAATACCTCAGAAACATCCACTAAGGACCACGGAGAGTCCAGCCAGTGAAGCACTGCTGCTCAAGTCTGAAGGAGAACACAAGTTCTTCCCCTAGCACCCACGCCACCCAGGTGGGCATGCCTATAATCCCAGAGCTGAGGAAACAGACAGGTGGATCCCAGGGGCTTCTTAACCAGCCAAAGTGGCTAGCTAGTCTCCTCATGCATACTCCTCTCTCCCTCCCTCCCTCCCTCCCTCTCTCTCTCTCCCTACCTCCCTCCCCCTCTCTCTCTCCCTCCCCCCCCCTCTCTCACACACACACACACAAGGAGTCCTGCGCCACCCTGTAGATATATCCTTCTCAACAGTGGTTTCAATGTTCTGAAATGTGTCCTCTTCAATGAGGCAGTGGGAACCAGACAACTCTGTGAGATTAAAAGCATTGTGTAGAGCTGAGTTCTCATCGCTGGTCACAGACAAAAGCCCACTAAGGTGCCAATGTCAGCAAGTCCTGTCATTTGGACTAGCACTGGTTCTGTTTCTCTCCCTCTGAGATGGTTTAACTAGGAGAAAGAAGGGCTATAATTGAACTATACTTGAAAGCTGCCATTCCTAACTACAGTCTAGAGAGAAAATTACATTGTCATTTCCCACTCTAGAAAACAAAGATGGCAGAACCTTGGCCAATGCAGACTCAAAGGTAAACTTGTAAGACATCCAGGGCAAGCCCACAACTAATACACACCTGTCACAAGTGGACAAGACAGACATAGGATGCTATATATGCCTATTTCAGATACTTCCTTCTACTATAATTCACAACTGTTTGTGTTTTAAGGTAAGTATAGAAAAATAGAAAATAATTTGGCTACCTGTTCCTTGATTTCCCAAGTCAGTTTCCACTGACAACCTTAGGGGTCATACTGGAGGAATGGGGGAGGTATGGCAGCCTTAGCATCTGAAATCATTTATGGCTCTGCTGCATTTGCCCAGGATCTGATGAAGATGATCCCAAACGAGGTCCACACAGCACAAACCAGATGATGACTGCCCAGAGGGACTCAGAAGACAAGGTGAGCTATGAAATGCAGGGGCCACCTTGGAGCATACCCAAGAAGCTCTTACATTGCTGATGTACTCCAGAGGTGTGAGGCTGAAGGCAGGCAGATCATCTGTCAGGGTTTCACCAATGCCAGCTGTGTTCCAGCTCTGGAAGGAGAAAGGAGGAAGCAATCAGCAACATGCTCTCAGGCAGCCCCACAAGGTACATTGTGACAGTACATAGGGAGCTCATGGCATTCCAGGAGTCATCCATGGCCAGAGCTGGCCTGGGGGCCTGACACCATTCAGCAAGCCAGGGACATCTCTTTGAACTGCCTGGAAGACCACCATAAGGTGCAAACCTCCAACTCCCAGCCTATGCAGGCACATTTACCTTCTCGGCACAACTACCAGATGGACACTGAGCACTCTGTTTATCTCACTAGGAATGTGAAATGAGTTAGGTGGTCCTCAGGCTGTGTTTATTTGAGGGGATCATCATGTAAAAAAGAAGCTGAACACAGGTGGCCCCACACTAACCTCGGAATTCTAAAGAGGATGGGAGCCTCTGTGCTTTCTCAGAGACTGGAAAGGAGGTCCAATAAGCCCTGTGCTGCAGGCCACTCTGTCTCCTTCCTGTAGCTCTGGACTGACACAGAGCTTGGACAAAATCTAAACAACTGTCTTCTCTTTCCCAGTTCTGTCTCTCAGGTTTCCCTCTGTGGAGGGAGAGCCTCAGCACCCTATGCTCTTGCTATTTCTACTGGAAACATCTCTGACACTGCTGCACAAGCTTCCTGGCAATACATAAGAAGGTCCCTGTGAGCACACATGTGCCTGCCCACAGCCTCATCTTGGCACACCTTTCAAGGAAGCCCAGCTTCTTGATTCCAGCCCAGAGAGCAAGGCCCTTTCTGGCTGCCCTCCAGAGGTAACCCTCGAGGTCACAGTGCGGCTGCTCTCAGCAGCCACCTGGTGCCCAATCCGGTTGCTTGGTCCTTTAAGCAGCATTCTGGGAATGGACTGACAAAGTTAGCCCAGGGCTCTTGGCCCAGGGTTAGCTTCAGCAGGCCTCTGTGTCTAACTGCCAACTCCATCTAGTCTGTTTCTCTGAAGGACATTGGTTCTTTGCTTCCCTGCCACTGCCTCATCCTTTTCAATTTTCTATACTCCTTGTTCTTGTTTTGAGAGTCTTTTTTTTCTCAAATATCCCACCAACTCTCAATTAACTCCCCACACACTTTTTCATTTATTTGTTTGTCTGTTTGAGATGGGGCCTCATAAATCCCAAGCTGGCCTTAAATTCATCACATAGCCAAGGTTGGCCCTGACCTCCTAATCCTCCTGCTCTATTGCCCAACTATTTGGTTTGTAAAGACATCATCATGTGTATGTGATGTTGAGGATTAAAGCCCAAAGCTTATTGAATGCTAGGAAAGCACTCCATCAATATTTCTAAGTCCTTTGCTCCAAATCTACTTTGTAGGAACACTCCACCCACCAACACTTACTGTAGTAGTTCAAGTGGGAATGGCCTCCATAGGCTCATATATTTGCATATTTAGTCCCTAATTGGTAAACTGCTTGAGAATAATTAAAAGAATTAAAGAAGAATTAGATTGATTTAAAAAAAAAAAAAAAGAAAGAAAGAAAGAAAAGAAAAAAAGCATGTCATTGGAGGTGGGTTTTGAGGTTTCAAAGGCCCATGCCAGGCCCAGCGGCTCTTTGCCTAATGCTCCAAAATCACGCTACTTGCATGCCCCATGCTCCTTGCCATGATGATAATGGACTAACCCTCTCAATCTATAAGCAAACTCCCAGTTAAGGACTTTCTTTTATAAGAGTTGCCTAGGTCATGGTGTCTCTTCACACCAATAGAACAGTAACTAAGACACTCATCTAGTACCCATAATGTTCAGCGTGTCATGCTAGTCATTGCCATTGTTCTCAGAAGTTACTGAGGCAGCAATATGGCTGGATGCCCCAGCTCTCCCTACCTCATCCCTTCAGCCTATTCTGTGCAGAGAAACAGGCTAGCACTGAGGGTTCCATGTGAGATTCAAGAGTTCAGAGGTAAGATCGGCCACAGGATGTAAGCAATTGTGGAGTTGCAGAAGTGAGGATAGGAAGAGAATGAACAGCTTTGCCCACCAGCCTGGGAACAGGGTTGACATGGGCAAGAAAGGGAAGGAGAAAAAAGAGGAAGAGAGGGAAGTCTGAAGACCTGAGTTTGATCCCAGGAGCTCACATACACAGGGAAAGAGAGAGATGGCTCCATCAAGTTGTTCTGTGGCCTCAACATACTGACTGTAGCCACATTTGCCCACATTATATATGCTCCCCCTCTCTTTCTCTCTCTCTCTCTCTCTCTCTCTCTCTCTCTCTCTCTCTCTCTCTCTCTCTCTCTCTCTCTCTCTCACACACACACACACACACACACACACACACACACACACACAAATATTCTTCCTAGAGCCCTTATCTGAGATAAAGCATAAAGTAGGTGCTCCAGAGCTGGTCATCGTGGAGGCAAAATAAGCTCCCATCCTCCTCTCCACTCCTCATGTGTAAGAATTCTTGTAATAAAAAGCCTTTAAAGGCAGACTCTCAAAGTCAAACAAGGTGGCAAACACCTTGAATCCCAGCACTCAAGAGGCAAAAGTAGGCAAGTCTCTTTAAGTCTGAGGCTAGCCTGGTCTACACATAGTGAGTTCCAGGCCAGCCAGGGTTACATAGGGAGACTCTGTCTCAAAAAGAAAATAAGTTATATAAAATAAAATAAAGGAGATTCTCCAATTGGCCCTGGGGAACCATTGGAGGCTAAGAGATAATAGCAGAGCGATGCTCTGTGAAAGTGCAGGCAGCAACCTCTCTGAGGGAGACTGGGAGTGAGCAAAGAGGTTACAGACAGTTTAGAGATGGTGGAAACATAAACCAGGCATAGTCATGAAGTAGAAGGTTCCAAAGGGCCACTGTGGAGGACAGGGGTGAGGAATGATGCAGAGCAAAGACCATCATCACCACCAGCCATCTAGAGTGAGGCAGAAAGAGCCTCAAGAGAACAGTCAGACACCTGAGGGAGGTGGGGGAGGTGGGAAAGGTCAGAAAAGGGTCAAGATGGAATGGCCTGACCTGGGAAGGTCTCCGACAGTGGGCAAGTAAGGCTCACTTGAAGAGGGCAACACGGAAATGGTGTAGATTATTTCCTAATTGTTCAAGACTTATTTAAACTGCCCTTCAAAAGGGCTTTTCTACTCATCTGTCAGCAGGTAATACAGGTAAACGTCAATAATCTATTCTGAATTGAACATAGTGTTGGTTAATAGTCTTAAAATACAAAGAAGCAATACAATTTACCAGCCAATGTTCAACACAAACATCAGTGACCAGGGCTTTCTTTTCAAATTCTCCAGGCTCAAGTGTTTGCCTTTGTATTGTGTGTTGGATGCTGGCTCCCACACAAGTCTTTCTAATCTCCAAAGCTACCCTGGTCTATCCCAGTGTCCCAGCACTGTAGTAAAGCCTGAACCAAAAGTAGGGATTCCAGTAACTGGGCTATGAATCACAATAAAGAACTCTGGAAGCAGAACTGGAGGTGAAAGGACAGGTAGGAGCCTGCATCAGTGTGGAACGAAGACAAAATAAAATAGTCAGAACATAGGCTAGCCAGGTGGCTCAGTGAAATGCTGCTGTGAGAGCCTGGAGACACAAGTCCTATGGCTTCACTCAGTGTCCCTTCAATTTTAGTCAGTTAAATCCAAATAAAACTTAATCTGTATAATCTATATGCATTTTCCTTTCTTGTTTGGTTTGGTTTAGTTTTTGACATAAAGTTTCACAATATAGCCTATGGCTGTCATGAAGCTTACTGGCCTTGAACTCATAGAGATCTACCTGCCACTTCCTTCTGAGTGCAGGGACTCTTTTAAAGATAACACATATACTGTGCCTCCATGTGTCCTCTGGATCCATTTCTAGAGAAATTTGCTCAGCCTGAGACATACCTGAGTAAGCAGGTCGTTAGGATTGCATACTATCAAATGTTCACACTCACATTTTAGATGGTGACAGTTTAAAGGGATTTACTATACTTTTTACTCTGCACTTTTCAGTATTAAGTTTTTTTCTGAAAAGTGAGTATGAATATAATTTTTATTTTAAAGACCCAATTAAGCCCTTTCTCTTAGAAAGTGAGACGCACAGCTAAGTGGGGGTGCATGCTTGTAACCTCAGTTTTATGAAGCCGAGATAGGAGGCTCATGAGTTTGAGATTAGTTTAGGAGACTCAAAAACAGGTGTGTCTCAAAAAACAGGTGGGGGGGGGGGCTGGAAAGATGTCTCAGCAGTCAAGAGCACTTACAGCTCTTGCAAAAGACCCAGGTTGAGATCCCAGCACCCATATGGTGTCTCATAACCATCTTGTAACTCCAGTTCCAGGGGATCCAGTGCCATCTTCTGGCTTCTGTGAGCATGCACACACATGGTACATGAATATGCTCACATTTATACATCTAAAATAAAAATAAATTCCTAATGTTTAAATGTTTGTTTTTATGTTTTATTATATATATGCACGTGTGTATATGTTTCTGATCTATATCAGATGTATATATTTACAATATATAGATTCACAGAAAGGAATAAAACTATTATTTACTACACATCTGCTCTGTGGTGATGTTATGCTAAGATCTGCCATATACTATCCATAGGATGGAAACTACTGTGTCTGCGTGGCTCACAGAGATAGAAGAAGCAGGAACTGAGCACCTGGCCCTCACATCACCTCTGCTGCTGAGAAAGCAGGCACTGGGTACGCAGTAATTAAAGAGTCATTTTATGGACAGAGATTTTTAGATACGGAGGGGCTGAGACTTGAACAAAGCTATACAGGGGCTCTTCACCCAATTTCTAGAGGTCAGCAGAAAGCCAAACCCTTGTAACTATACCATGTAAGTTCTTGGCATTTCTTGAAAGACTCTGTGTACTCTAAGAAGTACAAATCTAACTGGAGCTTTCCAAATAACTATCTATCACAAAAATAGAACCTGGACAGACTGAGGGAGCTCGTGAGACAAGTGACCAGGGTGCTGTCCTGCCTAGTAACCCAAAGGAAAGCAATGAGCTCTGAACCAGGGAGAGACAGGACAAGTGGAGATGTGAGTGCTGGGCAGCTCCTCCAATAGCACCAGGGACAAGCAGAGAAGGAGAAGAGGGCATGAGGCAGACGCTGTGAGAAGACTCTAAAACACGCACATGGGATGTATCAAGAAAAGAAAGTAGCAATCCCAGCACTGCTCAACCAAGGCAGAAGGGTCACAACTTCAAGGTCAGCCCAGGCAACAGAGACTGTGAACAATGGAAGGGGGCAGAGCCTCCTCCAAAGAGGATCAAGGTAGACAAGAGCCAGAACTGTTCCTGCTGGCAGGACCATCCACCATCAGTTAGGAGCTCTTTGGACTAGGGTTGTCACAGCAGCACACAACTTCCCTTCTCCCTACAAAAGCCTGTCAGTGGGAAAGGTGAACAAGCAAGATTGACAATCTTCAGAAAGCTGGAGGTGACAATCACAGCACTTGAAGGCTGAGCTACATGGTAAGACCCTGTCTCAAGGAATGACAACCCAGCATCATCATCATCATCACCACCATCATCATCATCACCACCATCAGCAGCAGCACCATCATCATCATCATCACCACCATCAGCAGCAGCACCATCATCTTATGAAATGGTCTTTCAATATAGTGTCTGATGAGAAACTGATGTCAAGTCAGAGAGTAAAATGACAAAGTGACTCTGCTGTCCTCAACGGCACGGCTGTTTGCTCCTGCCACCCATGGCAGGGAGGGAGAAGATACTGGCATAGGCTGAGCAGGACCCAGGAGCATAGACATTGCAGTCGGTGGGAACTCACGTCCATCCTGGAAACGAGCAGCAGCTGCTGTTTGATGCGCAGAAAGACTGAGTCGAAAGCCAGCTGGTGGGCCTGCTGGTTCAGCCGGGTCAGGGCTGTGCGTGATGCAGACAGCAGGTTGTGATTACTGGATCCCTTCTCCTGAGATAGGAAAAGGCAAAGGCAGTTGAGCCCCCAGACAAGGTCATCAGCTAAAGTGTTGAAAAGTAACTAAGTGGAGCACAGTGAAGGGCTTCTACAATGGTAGCCCCCAACCCCAGGAGAAGGCTGACTAGAAGACTCATAAGCTCCAAAATACTGAACTCGTGTGGGTTGACATTGCTTCTCAGGTGACTCTGATGCATTTGTCCCAACATGAGTTTATGGATTTGCGATAGGAAAAGCTAACTTGTGACCATTCCTGGGGACTGAGGAGGAGTGGGAAAGCTCGTGACCTCACATATAAACAAGAGTGATGGGCAGAGCTCTGCTTCTCAGAGAGGCTGAAAGCCAGAGTATGTATAACCTGTGTGAGTCTTGGGAATCCATACAGCCTGAGAAAATATAGGGATGGAAAATGTAACCTTAGTTCTTGTGATTATAAATGGACCGATTACAACAGACATAAATCAGATTAACAATAAAGATAAATAGAGTTGGTTTAAACTTAATCTCAGAAGCATGGATGAATGAGTTTACAGAATTGCTTTAAGAAATGTGTTTGTCAAGCTCAAATGCAGCCAATGGTGGGCCAAGGAGCACAGATGGGGAGACTTTGGAGAAACAACAGCAGGGCCTCAATGCACAGTTCACCCCCGAGCACTGCACTCATGAGGAGAGCTGTAGATTGTATCTGGTGACATAAGAATACATCTCCACAGTGGAGGACTGTTCTGAACCAGGTACCCACAGTCCTCTTACAACCCTTGGGGCATGCCTGGGAGCTAGGTGACTCACTCCATTTGCTGGGAAGCCCTCTTATCCCTGGATCTAAGAGGCCCAAAGCAAGGTCAGCTTCATGGCAGAGAGACTAAGGCTTCAAAGACTACCCAGAAGAGGACCCCACACCCAAAATGCTCTTTACAGGTTCACTCTAACTACAGATAGCACACATCTGATCTCCTAAATGCCACTCACTAAAGGAGATTATAGCTAATTAAGGACCAGGGGTTCCCACTGCTATAGTCTCATGGACAAGTTTATCTTTAAATTGAGCAACAATAAGTTTCCTGGATAATTCTCGACCCAGCTTTCAGGTATAAAAAGATGCATCCACCCAACTCCTACAGCTTTATCTCAGTGAGTTCCAAACAAGTGGTGTTCCCTGGCTCCTTAAAATCTCACATACAAGAGACAGAGAGATGAAAACAGGACCTGCAAATGGAGCCAGAAAACCTGGCACCGGGGAGAGTAAGTGACAAGGGAAGGTTTCATTTGTAAGAATTCTGCTGGTCTGATCTCATACCTTGAGGGTATAAAGTATTTCCATTAAACTGGCATATTCAGCAGGGTTATCTTTCTGGAGGTAATTATATTCCTGCCATGGGTTCTTGGTGGGGCTCTTCTTGTCTGCCAAGATGCTGTCCTGAAAACCTGCCAGGCTCCGAGGGCTGTAGGAGTCAGACAAATACTTCCCCGCTGTGGACAGGATCCTGAAAGCAAAGTGGTAAAAGTATTGCGCCCTGGGCCTTCCTTTCAGAGTACTCCACGGCTCTACCTAATGTAGAACACCCTCATAGGTAGACAGAGTTAAGGTCTGCTTTATAAGGAAATGATCCATCCTTCTTCATTTAAGAATGAGCTAGGCCTCATGTGCATAAAAGAAACCAGGGTTAACACTAAAACTCATCGTTAATCCTCTTTAACACTCATGCCACCAGAAGACATAATCTTGGTACGGCAGATTGCCTGCCTAAGGGCACTGCTTAGCTTGCTGTCATCTGGGACACTGTTCACTTCCTTACTCCATGGGCATCATGAAGAGGCAGAGTCAAAGCCTGTGTGAGCCAGTGGCTAACTACATCTATCCACAGCACATGCCTTTCCCAAACACTGGACTATAATGGTGGTATTCATTGGCACACCACAAAGTTGACTTTTGTGGCTTGGATGCTACAGGGAGACCTATTGAGAGAAGCTGGCACTTTCCAGAGTCTTCAAGAAAGAAAAGATGCCTCAGGGAGTGTCTTCTCAGGGAGCATTTCTGGGAAAATGGAGTTGAGTCTCTACGGATATGCAGTGACCCTGGAAACGCTCCTGTCCCTTGGCCCACTCTGCCATTCAGCCTCTATACTGAATGTGTAGAGAACAGTCAGAAAAGAAGCACTGTGACACCCTAAGTGCAGCTAACTCCCCGACCCAGCCTTCCACATATTTCTTATGAAAGCAATTGCTCTGGACATGCCAAGCTTTAGACTCTATCCATTTATTAAAAAATAGGCTCCTGAGCTGGGCAGGGTGGCATATGCCTAAAATACCAGTACTCAAAAAGTTGAGGCAGGAGAATTACAAGTTTGAAACAAACCTAGACCCTGTTTCAAAACAAAGCAGGTGTGGTGGCCTATGGTATTTAATCTCAGCAGACATTGGTGGATCTCTGTGAGTTCCAGGAATATACAGTGAGACCCTGTCTTAAAAATAAAAGGGAAGAAAAGAAACAGACAGTACAGAAGTCCCCCAAGCTTACTGAACAACACTGCAGACAGGACTTCCTCAGAAACCCCTGCATACTCCAGCTGCTCCCCGCCTTCTCCTCTGAGGCTCAAGCTGCTGTTCCCATTGCATAAGGCCCCCACCAATTTGGTTAGCTCCTTGATCTGTATGGGAAGCTGAGTCTATACCTGTCCACCTCCCTTAGGTTCACCATCAGGTCTGGATTGAGGAAGTACGCTACCATTTCCCTTCCACCTCATCCACTCCAGCTAACAGAGCAGTCTTTCCCAAGGGCAAGTCTGATTTTGTCTTTTTCCCAGAAGCAACCTCAGCTGTCCAGGATAAAACTAAAGCATGTAGAAGCTGATTCCTAATGGCCTCACATGGTCTCTGCTTACCCACTGCCCCCCCCCACTTGCCTCGTAGGCTCATTCTCTGAAACACTCTCCCAAAGTGTGCTCCTTTGCCCCGGGCAGCCTCTTCCCTCTGCTCTGCACCTCCCTACCAGAAGTTTTTCTCCCATCTCCTACAAAATGGTCAGGACAGAATGAAGTGACTATCGACCAACCCTAGCACCCAGCACAGTGCCTGGGCACATGATGGGGTTCAACAGCTGTTTGCAAAGGGTGGGTAGCTGCACATGGGTAACCAGAAGCTTCTATTACTGCCTTTTGGGGTCAGCTTCCCTCTCTTCCAGGGAGTTACAGTAATATATGCTTCCATTTCATGGGAATCCGGTCTTCCTAGATTAGCTTAACATCAAAACTAAAGAAAACAAGGTATGCTAGAGACATTTTCTTAGCAAAGACTGCAAGTTCAGAGTGTCTGTAAGCACAATCTCAACTCCAAAGCAGTAATGACATTTGCTCTTAGCCTCATCTCCATACACACAGCACTAGATGACTTCAATGAGAGTGATGACTTGAGCCTCAGAGAAATGAGCACTTGACTTCCCATCAATGTAACGGCCTCTATGGCTCAGATGGGAACACTGACCTAAACAGTCCTAACTCTCAAACTCAGAGATTAATGGAAGGGCCAACATGTACCAGTGTGCCTGGAGAATGCAGTGAATGTGCAGGGAAGGGAAGGTTATGACCTCACCTACTTCCTCAGTGCATTTCCCCAGAGGACAAGCTATTTCTCTCCTCAGCCTGTACCTTTACAATGAATTCCTGGAACCCAACTGCCCATGTGAACTATCCAATGAGGACCTTAATACAGACACTCTTAGACTTAGAATTGGCTGGGGTTCCAATAAACCTTCAACAGCTGAAAACACCCTACAGTTCTCAACCTTCTAGGCTTCTAGCTTACCAAAAGCGTGGGGGGGGGGGCGGCTGGCAGGGACTGTAGGAGAGAATCATAGCACAAATTTAGTCTAGAAAAGACCAAAATTTAAAACCCATTTTCTCCTAAATGTACCAGTGTGTCGTCAGAGCATCATAAACAGAACCATCATATTTCAGGGATGTTTGGACCAGTGTTCGAAAGGCAAGTGGTGTGTACCAGGAAGGTACAGGGAAGCTGTAGCAATCTTCCTGAGTCTCACCCAAGTCACCCAGGAAAGAAGTGACAGCCAGCTCTGCCTTACACAGCCCATAACTCTTTGCAAAGAGACCTTAAGAGTGACAGTCGGTGTCAGTCTTATCCAGAGTGTCTATTCTGCCCCGCCACGTGCCCGCCCCAGGGTGCGGCTCTCCTAGAGCCTGGGTTCCAAGGTGAGACAGATGGGAGATAAGATAAGTTCTACAGGGTGGCTGCCTCACACCAAGCAGTGCCCCAGATGGGAACACAGATGGTGACTGTCCCCAGGCTCAGTGCTTCCAGGATGACATCACCTCTTTCCAAGGCTGTGTGGACTCTCACTGAAGCACAACCAGCCTTTCAGCTTCTCTCTAAGCTGCAAAGTTCAGCTAGAAGCTCATCCCCATAGCCTCACTCACCTTCCTAACCAAGCCTTCCAAGGCAAAGGCTAAGAAAAATTACTAAGTCCTGAAATACCTAACACAAATATTCGGAGCAATGCCAGTTTAAGGACAGACAAAGGAAGCATGGGAACAACACTCTTACGTTCTGATAACAAGAGTTAAAATCTCAGCTAGGTATGGTAGTATATGCCTTTAATCCCAACTGCAGCACTTTGGAAGTAGAGGTCAGTGGATCTTTGTGAGTTCAAGGCTAGCTGGTCTATACAGTGAATTTTAGGGCACCCTGGGCTACACAGTAAGGACCTGACTAAACATGCATGCACGCATGTACACATGCAGGCACTCATTAACTAACTGTTAAACAACAATTACCCCCTACACCAGACTTCTTAGTTTCTGTAGAATGAAGGAATGGGAAGCTTGGTAGGGAAATGTCTAGATGGGCAACACTGGCTCATATCTCAGCCATGACAATATCAGAGGGGAGATGAGAGGCTAGGATGGATTTTTCTTAGAGAACATTCCAAAATTCCCCTTTGATTCTCACCCCTTGGCAGCCTAGAATTCTACCCCAGGATTTGGACTGCAGGCTGCCTGGGTTCATTTCAATCCTCTGGGCTTGTCTGGGGGCCTTAGTCACTCCTCATAACATGGTCTATATGAGGAAATTTATTTTGAGCCCAATAACTGACCATAAGTAGAGGCCTATCCCATATATAATTGGGAAACAATGTGTACTATTTCCTCATCTGGATCGGCGCCTCCATATCTAACCAGATTTATGTGACTACTGCCAAGTAGGGTGAGCCTTGCCCTTTTAGGTGTTCAATAAATGTTTAATGATGACAATAATGACATCTTGTATCTAGGTACAGGCAGTCTTCCAGCCCTGTGGCTTCCAGATTCTGTCCCTGTACTAGATAAAATATCACCCAGCCAAGAACCCCAGGGAATGAAGGGTGAGGAAATCAAGGATACCCTCCTACCTGTTTGCTAGCTGCTGCTCGAAGTCCCCACACTGGCGCAAGAGCTCTCCACAGGTGGCTATGATCCTGAACAGAACATAAAGCACTTCAAGTTCAAGTATTACTGGGCATGCCAGCGTTTCCAGGACAAACACAGTCTCATTCATAAAAATTCTAACTATTTGCTCCTTCTGATGGCACTGGGTTCTGGGAAAAGAGTAAACCTGTCACTGCCTCCCTCAAATGTTCCATCAAATATAATGGAAGTCAAGGGCAAGTGCAGTTCCTCCAGATGTCCCCCATGGTACTAACACTTCTGCTATGAGTCACAATTCTACACAATGCTACCTCAAACAGCTTTCTCATACCAAAATACTGGGTTTTAGCTTTAAGAAAATTGGCTGGAAGTACTCGGTATTTAAATTTTAAAAGTGAGATGTAATACTCAATACCTACTACACAGCTACTATTTGCATAGAAAACTGTCTCCCTTCACACATGAAAGGCAAATGTTGATCAAACAATTTGTTTCTCAGAGATGAGCCTGAGTAATTGTCACATCTGCATTTCATAACCTTTTCATTTTGAAGTAATATCATGCCAGCCCTCAGATTCTAGTTCTGGTCCTTCCACAGCAAACCCATTATGTTGGGACAAATCCAAAGATTCAAAACATCTCAAGCCTAGTTAACTTTTAACTCTCTCTGAAAGTGCCTGTCATCACCAGGGTATCTGGGCATTCCATCATGAGAAAGGTTGGTTTATGAGAAAGTAAAATATTCCACTCAACTCAGGTGCACTAGAGCAGCCTTGTGCAGAATATTTCCCGGTATGCCAAGACCCCATGGGAGAAGGGATACAGTCAGCACCTAAAACATCCCAATCTATAAACATAAAGCCCAGAACAGAGGCCATGAGATGGTAACCCAAAATGATCTCGGGTAATCCTGATTCATCCTGACCACCTTTAGTGGCTGCCTGAGCTCTGGCATTCACAGCATGATGTCACGTGACACAGGCGCTGGGGTTAGGGGTCAGGCAAGATGTATAAGTGAATGAAGTGGGTCAGCTGAAAAACAGCTTGTCTCTGGAATACAGACCCACAAAAAGCAGTATCTTTTAACATACTAGTCAGCAGCTTCAGCAGCCAGCTCACTCTGCTACAGCCTCGGATTTTGTAGGCAGTCTCAAAGCTCTGAACTGTGCTCTATTTGCTTTACCTGTTGGCAACTAATCCCAAATTCTTTTACATGCTACGATGATAAGTGGTGTTTGTGGGTCAGAGACTTTTCAGCTGAACACACCAGCAAACTTCCCAAGGCACTGCTGATCACACTCCCCAGACCCAAAGTCACATGAGCTCTTCAGAGTGTAGCTGTTGACAACATGAGAGGGTCAGCTCAATGCCTGCCACTCAACTCCTGCAGGATCCTTTCCACAGGATGAAGTGCTGTGGTTCTCAGACCCAAAACAGGACAGACCAGCTCAGCTATACTCTCCAAAGCACAGCTGTACACTTCACCTTTGGAAAAGAACAACACAGGTTGGGAGGAGGGATCACATGCCAAATGTAAAAGTTTGTCTTTAAAGAAGACAGGGCATTTGTAAAAAATTTTAAAAAATATTTCAAAGGGACTGAAGAGATGCTCAGTGACTAAGAGCACTTGTGGCTCTTGCAGAGGACAAAAGTTCAGTTCCCAGGACCCATGTGGTGGCTATCTTAACTCTGATTCCAGTGAATGTGATGCCCCTTTATGGCCTCCTCTGGTACTGTATGCACATAGTACACAGACACACATGCAGGCAAAATATTCATATACAGAATATAAAAATAAATCTTTAAAAAAACAAATAATAATTTATAAACTATAGGGATATTTTTGGTATTTTGTTGTTGGCAGCTGTTTGGGTTTTTTATTTACTGGCTGTTCAGGCTTAGGTACTAGTTTTTAAAAAGGCACTGAGTCAGGATCACACAAACCTTTGATCCCAGCACTGGGGAGGCAGTGGCAGGCCGAAGCTTGATCTACCTAAAAAGTTCCAGAGCAGCCAGGGCTACACAAAGAGACCCTGTCTCAAAACAAAGAAACAGACACACAAAGGCACTGAAAGAGAAAAAGGACACATCATAGACACATAGACCATTTCATGGTCAAGTTTGCCTGCTCCATTTGGTACACTGCAACATCCATATTACCTGACGGAGTTCTGGAAAGCGGTCCAATCTTCCTGGAAAAGGGAGTTAGGAGGAATATCATCCAGCTTGCACTTCTTTCGAATTGACTGGAGAGCATTGGTGAAATGAGACACATACCTAGGGAGGAGGAGGAGATGCAGCTCTAAGGACAGCTGGAAGTGGACAGCTGTGGACAAACAGTCAACCTTGAAAATGTCCTTCAAGGCTTCTGTTACAGAGTAAGAACACTTAGGAATCTCTGACTAGAGAAAAATCTCCAGACCACTTAATAAAGGACAGGGAGGTCTTAGGGGATGTTCGGGATGAGGAGCACCAATGACCAATGGCCATCAAGGTGAGGGACGCTGATGCTCCATATCAACTCCTCCTAGCCCATACACTTACTTGAAAATAGGTTCTAGAAATGCTGCATAACGCATAGCCCACCATCATGCAGTTACTGACTCTCCAGGTACTTTTGCAAGCAAATCTCCCAACCTAGACTAGTCATGGCAGGAAAGGTACCCAGGAGCACAGAGTTAGACTCAATGTGGAGATCCTCACAGGCTGTTCTGATGGTACACCTGACTTTAGACAAGTGCCTTGGTATCTTCATGTTTAAAATGGATTTAATGATGTCTTCTGTATCATCTTCCAAATAAATGAAATAGCCTACAATTTCTGGAAAGCGTGAAATGAAAGTTCTTGCTGAGGCATGTTTTTAAGGATGTAAATTTCTTCCCTATGTCCTCGGGAGGAGAAGGAGAAAGAGGACTGTGTCCTTCCATTTGCGAATCAAGAGAAGCCTAACCTCCCTCAAACAGAGCAGAATGTGATGCCCGTGCTTGAGAGGAAAGCTGTGTAGAGAAGAGAAAGGCCATTCCCTTTGAAGAAAGGCCATACCCTGTACACACTGCACAACCACTCAACTCCCTTTACAAAGACCTTCCAGGCAGAGGCCTCAAGGGCAAACTGGCAGGAAGAGTTAGGGGACATAACTGTTTGTTGTGAGCAATTAAACAACTGTCAGCAGCTAGCAAGTATGACAAATGTGCCAAGAACAGGCTAGTCCTGGGATGTTGAGCAGATGCGATTTCACTATCCTTCAGTCCAGAAGGCAGAATACAGTGTAGCTTTTATCCCATTACTTATACATTATACTGCTGTCAGTTAACTCTAAGCAAAGACTCTGAAATTCAGAGAGGAGCAGTCACCTATACATAATTCTGGCTCTTAATTGCCAGGACCAGGTTGACCCCAGGTTGATCCAGTTCCAGCAGCCCGTGCCTGCCAAAGCTGGGAAGACAGTTTTTTATAGCCACCTGTGGACTAACTAATGCAGGGCCAGAGGCGAGTCAGGCCATTCATTCTGCCCATCCCCTTCATTCTACCCTAAGCCCTCCTCTCCCCTGAAAAAGGAACCCTGATAAAATTAGCTTCATCTCCTTTTATAAATTCAGCGATACTGGTAATATACAAATTCTAGAGACAGTGACCTCATTGCCCCATATACTTTGGTATACAGTAAATTTTAATGTAAACATGAATTATTTTTCAATCATAAAAACAGCAAACAGGAGAAAAGTAAATCTGGTGAGTGCTCAGGAGTAAGAGCTAAAGAAAGACTCCAGATCACATCTTCATAGCAGAGAGGCAACAGATAATATTTTAAAAGTTGATAAAGTCTTACTTATTTGCAAAGAGGATTCATAAAAACAAAAACAAAGCATTCCAACATGCTACCTTTGTGGAAAGAACTGACAGCTGATAGAAGGGGGCATATTTTTACATTTTGTATGTTTGATATTGAGGAAGAACTATGTCTAAAAGCATTATTTATACTGCCTTACAGAATAGATTTTAGATCTCAAAAGAAAAGCTCTTCACCCACAAAAGCCTGACAATGGGAAGACAAGAAGAGGGTTTTAAAAAAGAGGCTGGGTGGGGTCACCTGGAGACTGGGTGCAGTGATGAAGAACACTGGATGCTCTTGCAAAAACCTGGGTTCAGTTCCCAGCACCCACATGACAGCTCACAGCAATCTGTAACTCCAGAGGATCAATGCTGCCTTCTGACCTCCAGGGACACCAGACAAGTACATGGTGCACAAAAAGACAAGTAGGTAAAGCATCCACACTCAAACTAAACCTAAGAGTAAAAATAAGTAAACACTGCACTCACTACTATTGCTCCTCTATTTCTAGAAACACACTTGGGTTCATCTGGACAAATGTCTAACCTGTAAGGCATCAACAGAGCTGCCTGGGGTGGGGTTGATGGCCACAGTCAAGATCACTGGACTCACAGGGGCAAGTCTGGTATTTCAGAACTCAGTTCAATAAAGGAGACTGGAAATGCAGGGCAACTTCCTGGAGAAACAGATTACCACAGGGAGGTCCTTGGGAAGCAGAGCAATGTATATGTGCAGCTCTTCAAGTTCACAGCTGAGGAAAGCTGTTGACTACTCCCCCCCCCCACATCCTACGGGGGTGTGCATAGCCTTCTCCAGCCCTATGAAAGCCATCCAGTAGGGTGAAGCTTCGCAGCTAGAGCCAGCTTGGTCTCCCCATGTCCTATGACTCAAATATGCTGTGTTTTCAGAAGTAGGGTCTTACTATTAAGTTCTGAAGGGTAACTGGGAGCAATGGAGTCTATGGGACTCCACCAACCAAAACTCAAAAAGGCAAAACCTATATCTAACACTGTTGTTTTGTTGATTTCTTTCTTTTTATTTGGTAGCATATGGTGTCTAGGGCAAGATATGTCCACTAGTGTAAGAGTTGCATGAATATTATGGGAGCAATCAAAGACTTTCTAAGCAAATTTAAAACCTGATTCACAAGATGAAACGCATGCACTGCCTGTACTGTTAGCATAAGCAAAACCTGTGGTTGGCTAGGTCACAGGTTCCAGGAAAAAACATAATACTATCACTCAGCTAAACAGAGAAATAAACTGTCCTCTAAATTATCATCTTTATACCCAGGGGTCAGTGTGTGTCTCAATTCTCACCAGAGAAGCTTCATCTCTCTCTCTCTCTCTCTCTCTCTCTCTCTCTCTCTCTCTCTCTCTCTCTCTCTCTCTCTCTCTCATATATATTTAGATATATATATAGATATATATAGAGAGAGATTGTGTGTATATATATATAGATTGTGTGTGTGTGTGTGTGTATATATATATATATATATATATATATGATTATAATAACTCCCAGGGTGAGTCAATGCAGTCTGGAATACCCAGTTATGGTAGGACCAAGCCTCCCCCAGTATTGAGGCTGAGCAAGGTGTTCCTCTGTAGGGAATGGGCTCTAAGACACCAGTTCATGCACTAGGAATAAATTTTGGTCCCACTGCCAGAGGCCCCACACACTGCCCATGCCATTCTACTGTCATCCACATTCAGAGGGCCTAGTTCAGTCCCATGTAGGTTCCCCAGCTGTCAGTTCACAGTCAGTGAGCTCCCAAGAGCTTGGATCAGCTGTCTGTGTGAGTTTCCTCACCGTGATCTTGACCCCTTTGTTCATATAATCTCTCCTCCCTCTCCTCAGCTGGACCAGGAGCTCGATCCAGTGCTTAGATGTAAAGCAAAGAATAACCAGGCTACAATCCATAACCTGAGCAGCTAGGTAACAAGGAGGACCCTAAGAGAGAACCCTAACAGAATCCCCCTGGGAAAAGAAAATAGCTAAGATCTTCTGAGTAAATTGGGATCTTAGGGGATAAGGAGTAAGGGGAGGGAATCAGAGAACATGTGGGGATGGGATGGTTGAGTTGGGGGAGCAACAGAGAGGGAGGAAAACAAATAGATCGATCTCTTGATAGAGGGATCCACTGTGGGGTTAGAGAGAAACCTGGTGCTAGGGAAACACCCAAGATCCCACAAAGATGACCCCAGCTATAACCCCAAGCAATAGTGAAGAGGGGGCCTACATTTTTAGACTTTTCCCTATAATCAGATTGATGACCACCCTAATTGTCATCATAGAACCTTCATGCAGCAACTGATGGAAGCAGATGCAGAGATCCACAGAAAAACTTCTTTTTACTGTAGATGGAGATCAGTACAGAGACTCACAGTCAGTCAGTGTGCACAGACTGTGGAATGCTCAGCTCTAAAGAAGTTAACTATATCACCCTCAACCCCAGAGCCATAGGTCATCAGAGAGATGGAAAGACTGTAAGAGCCAGAGGTAGTGGATGCCTGCAAAGAAACAGTCCATGCTGGACATGACACAGCACTGCACACATGAACTCACTGTGCTGTGACTGCATGTACAGCACCTGCCCAAGAGCAAGCCCGCCAAAATCCAAGCACAGGTTGGGAAGGAGCCAGGAAGTTTCACCCTTAGCTGAAGAGCTGTTGGCAACTGATGCTACTGAGGGAAGGAGACGTTTTCTTCAAAGAAGACGCCCCCAGGAGGCTCCCTGTGCCCATAGATGGCACAATACTCATGCATACTGGCAGTAACAAGTAGACTGAGAGTATAAAAAAGAAAGAGCACATGAGGTTGGGAAGGAAAATGGTGAGGGAGAAAAGGAAGACATTGGAGAGAACAGAAATGGGGGCAGATTTGATCAGAAGACATTCTATAAAGACTGGAGAATGTCCACTCCCAAAGACCCTCATGCCACAGTTACATGGTCAGACAATCCAGCCTTGTGCTTCTTGGTTTTACTTTTGAGTATTGGGTAGTTACCCAGAACCCTTATGTATGCAAATCACACTGTCTCTGATGACACCCCAACCCCTTAAGAGTCACCTCTATCTCCTGTATGTTTTTCCAGGCAAGCACGAACCTATTCTGGTTTTCTCTCTACACTTGCCTGTTCTGGGCATTTCAAATGGAAAATATTTTGTAAGTAGCTTATTTCACCTACAGACTATTTACATCACTTTTTAAATTTTACTTTTGAATTTTTATTATTTGTGTGCATGTGTGCATGTGTGGTTTTTGTTTTTTAAGACAGGGTCTCCCTCTTACATAGCCCTGGTTGGCTTTAAACTATGTAGATGGGATTAGCCTCAAACACAGATATCTGCCTGCCTCTGCTCCGCTGGGATTAAAGGTTTGTGGCACCACTCCTAGCCCACTGACATTTTAAATGATGTATCTAATCATAGCCCACTGGATGGACATGTTGATAACTTCCAGTGTTCCACCTATGTAAATGATGTCCCACAGAGCACCCTTAAGAACATCTTCTTGGGCTCAGATACAGGTGTCTCCCAAAGGTTCACAGCAGAACACAAGAGACACTCTCATTTGGAGCACACACAACCCTCCAAGGTGGCTGGTCCTGCCCCCAGCTCCCTCAGTCTTACTTGGCAAAGAGGGATTTCAGGGCTGTCAGCAGTCCACAGGTCCCCAGGCCATTAGTGAACCTAGCACATCTGTCAACAGCTGCAGATGCCAGGCCAAAGAGCTTGTGTACAGAGTGACTCAGCTCCTGAACACAGTCAATCACTTCCCCGTGCTCCTGTGCAGTAGATATAGATAAACAAAAGCCTCATAAGACTCGAGAATGCTGTTTTATGGATACCATTAACACAGAACACACCAGATTTACATGAGACAATTAACAAGCCCACTCATCTGTGGCTAAATCACCTAAGAAACCAAAATACAGTCCCCAACTGATGGTTCCTCAAGAGCATGAGCCAAACATACACAAACACACATACACAAACATGGACAATCAGCAGTTTATGTGACTGATGACAGCACAGAAGTTAACTACTGGCAGAAAAATGCAACCACAATTTAGCTATCTCATCCTCATATTCTTCATTTCTTTCCTCTTTTTCTGTGATTATTAAAATGGTTCTTTGTCTCCCATATCTATAGCTATGATAAATTTCCCTGGATTAGACCCTCAAAGGAGTGCCACAGAGAGGAAACGCCTCCTGCAGGGCAAGAATAGAACTGAGGCAGAGCAGGCTTCCTTGGCAGGACCCTAGACTTGAACTACTACTGCAGGGGTTCGCCTCACACTAGACACCTCAAACACCAGCTAACACAGACATGGCCTTGACCCCTTGGTGTCCACACAGGGTACCTGCTCTGAAACACTTAAGACAAAAGGCCATCCTAGAACAGACTCTCTAAGTTGAAGAAATAGTGAGTTAGGATTTAAATCCTTTTGTTCTGTTTCCTTTACCTTTTAACTGGTGATTTAAGATGAAAATGGAAGCACAGTGGTAGCTTCATTTTATATTTGGACAGCAAGAATATGTGCGGCATTTAAAGCCAGCTGACTTGCCTTCTTCCGTTCCTCCCCCCACACACTAAACAGAGCCAAGAGCCTAGCTCACAGAATGCTTGCTAAACAGTGAGTAGCAGTACTGCAGCATTACCAGACATTACCAGAGGCACAGCACTGATCTGTATGAGAAGGTTGTTCTCCTCCATGTCGCCATACTTTAGCTGGTAGGGTTTATATGGACCATACACAGCATCTACCAGCTCCACAACTTTCACCAGGTTCTGGTCCTCTGTAGGAAACAAGAAATTCAAATAATAGGCAAATAATCTGAAACTGGTTGCTGGAAAACAATAGAGAAGAGGTACTGTCCTGGAACACTCCTGATCTGCAGACAGTACATGTATGTGCTTTCTCAGTCATGGAAGCCTCTGTGAGCCCCACAGCAAGGATCTGGGCTTTGTGTGTTGTTTGCTGTAAGTAGTACTACAGACATCATGCCTCTAGAGAGCTCAGAGCCATCACAGTGAAGACCCAGATTCAGGTGAAAACTCCTGGGCCCAGGAGCAATAATGCACATCCATAATGTCAGGTGGAGGTGACAGGAGGAGGTATCCCAGGTAATCCTTGGCTACACAGTGAATTTGAGGCCAGCCTAGGCTACATGAGACTCTGTCTCAAAAACCAAACCAGGAGCTGGAAAGATGGTTCAGTAGTTAAGAGCATATTCTGCTCTTGCAAAGGACCTGAATTTTCGTCCCGAGCACACAAATGAGGCTGCTCACAGTCACCTTTAATGGCAGCTCTAATGCCTCTGGCCTCCATGGACATCTATACTCGTGCACATAACCACATACATACACATAATTTAAAATAATAAATCTTAAAGGCAAACATCACTTACCAGGGCCAGTGAAATGGCTCACAGTGGTGAAGGGAACTTGTTGTCAAATTTAAAGACCTGAATTTGATTCTTGGGACCAACACAGTAGAAGGGAATCAACTTCCATAATTGCTCTCTGACCTCCACATGTGTGCCATGGCACATCCATGCTCACATGCACACATATACTAAATAAACAGTGAAAACCACAACCGAATAAAACCACACTTGACAGGGTTAAGAACTGGCTATAGAGAAGATGCTAGGCGACCACCCCCCCCCATCTATAGTAATCCTGACAATGGGCTCTGTAGGAGACCCCACCATTCTGCCACCCCCACCCTCACTTATCTGCAGTGATCCTGAGAAGGGAATGCGCATAGAGCTGGGGAAACTGCATTTCCACATGTGAAAGGATCAAATTAGACAGATACATCTATTATCCTGCACAAAAATTAGATCCAAGAGGATGAAAAAAAAATCTCAATTTGAAATCTAAAATACTAAAACTTCTAGAAAACATATCCAGTATAGGAAAGAGTTTTCTGAATAGGACTGCATTTGCCTAGGAACTGAGGGCAAACAATTGGCAAGTGTGATCTCACAAAACTAAAAAGCTTCTGCACGGCTAAAGGAACAATCAATCATGAAGAAACCCACAGTGGACAAGAATCTGGCAGCTGTACATCTGATAGAAGATTAATAGGCAGAATACATAAAAAAATTCAAAACATAAAGAGTCAAGAAAACAAATTACCCAACTAAAAACCAGGCTAGGGATCTAAACAGAGAGTTCTCAGAGACGAAATAAAAGTGGCTAATAAACGCCTTAAAAATATTCATCATTCTTAGCAATTAGAGAAATGCAAATTATAATAACTGAGATCTCATCTCACCCCAGTCAGAATGGCTAACATCAACAAAAGTCCTGACAGATGTTGGCAAGGTCGCAGAAAAGGAGAAAACCTCCTTCACTGCTGGTGGGAAAGTCAACTGATACAGCCACTGGGAATCAGTGTGGAGAACCCCCAGAAAGCTCCTTGGCATATGCCCAAGGGCTGACACTCTACCATGTTCATTGTCTCTCTATTCACAACAGCCATAAAACAGAAACAACCTCACTGTCTTTCAGCCGATGAATGGATAATACAAATGTGATACAAAAAGGCATTGGTTGTGCATGTCTTTAATCCCAGCCCTCGGGAGGCAGAGGCAGGTGGATCTCTGGATTCAAGCCCAGCCTGGTCTACAGAACAAGTTCCAGGACAGCCAGGGCTACACAGAGAAACTTTGTCTCAAAAAACATACATACATACATACATACATACATACATACATACATACATACATACATACATACATAAATACAGTACTATTTGCTATTTCAGAGAGATGAGTGGACCTAAAACATTATGTTGCATGAGGTAACCCAGCATGAGAGAAAGAGGGAACAGGAGGGAGAGAAGGAGAAGGGAAGAAAGGCAAGCAGGCTGCTGCTGCTGCTGCTTTTCTGTTTGTTTGTTTAGGCAGGGTGCTTTGTATTCCTGACCTTGCCTGTACCTCCAAAGTCATGTGATTACAGGTATGCACCAACATACCCAGTTCATGTGGAGAAGGCTTTAGGTATGCTAAGAAAGCACTCTTTCACCTAGCCCCCATCACTTCTTACAGCAGAATGTCAGCCAGGAAATGTAGAAAAAAATGATAGAATTAGGAAATCATTTCTATGTAATCAGCAATGTAAGAGTTTATTCAGATAGACTATCAGTAGATGTTAAGGTTATCAAACTAATGGCTTCCTGGACAGTAGTATATCCCTATGAGCTCAGAATATCAATCCACGGGTTACTTAAGAATGACAAAAAAAGCCCAGTGGTGGTGACAGCAGTGCACACCCTTTAATCCCAGCACCTGGGAGGCAGAGGCAAGTGAACCTCTGAGTTCAAGGCCAGCCTGGTCTACAAGTTCCAGGAAGGCCAGGACTACAAAGAAAAACCTTATCTCAAAAAAGAATGACAAAATAAAAAGGGAACAACAATAGAGTATGAAGATTCACTGACAAGTGATTAATCCGGCCTGCCTGTCAACTGCACACTGTGGCTCCTGCTGGGATGCAACAGGATTCTCACTTAGTATCAGGGCAATATATGATGTCAAAATGTTTAATAAAAAGCTAGCAACAGAAGGAAAAGACAGCATTCTAAAGTGTGAGAAATTCTACAAGAAAACCATCCTTTTCAAAGATGTCAATGTCACAAAAAGACAAAGATAAAATGACTGTTAGATTAAGAAAGTAAAGAGAGGTCAACTAAATGTAATGACACACACTGACCTGGTTCTCAGAGGGAGACAGAGGAGCAAACAGCTAGAAAGATCTCTGCAGAGCTGGAAAAATCTGAATACAAGATATATACTAGATA
The DNA here is from genome assembly GCA_033318265.1 of Phyllotis vaccarum. Classification (NCBI taxonomy): domain Eukaryota; kingdom Metazoa; phylum Chordata; class Mammalia; order Rodentia; family Cricetidae; genus Phyllotis; species Phyllotis vaccarum. Next base: position 79,538,336 of record JARWLC010000004.1, on the reverse strand, counting down.
TTAAGCATTTGGGTATGATAATGGCAACAGTCTATTATAAACATTATATAAATTGGGCATGATGGTGCATATCTGTAATCCCAGTAACTGGGGAAGATCAGGAGTTCATGGTCACTCTCAGCTACATAGCGGAGTCAAAGGCCAGCCTAAACTCAAGGAGACCATGTCTCAAAAAGCCAAAAACAATGCAAATTTAGTATATACATATACACACGTTATATACAAAAAGCTGTTCCTAGATGGCAAGTTAAGGGTGATTGTTTTCTTATATTGTCAAGATTTTGTGTAATAAATGTATATGGCTTAGTGATCATGAAGAAAACTTAAGAGCTGGAAAGGGGGTCAGTGGTGATTATCACTGCTCTTACAGAGGACCTGAGTTTGGTTCCCAACACCCACATGGTGGCTTACAACTACCTAATTCTAGTTCTTAGGGAACCAACACCCTCTTCTGTCCACTACAGGCACCAGGCACATACATGATGCATACATGTACTGCGTATCACATTCAGTCAAAATAACCACACAACAAAAAATAAAAATAAAAAAGAAGCTAAATTGTTTTTTTAAATTTGCTTTATATTATATAGCCTTTCATATATTTTAAATTGTATCATATATTAACTAATAAATAACAAAAAAGTTAAAGATAAAAGTTAAAAATATATCTGTAACATATTGGATAAATAATGAGGGAAAGTCCACTATATAAAAATCTTTTAGGGAGCTGGATAGACAGCTCAGGGATTAAGAGCACTGGCTGCTCTTCCAGAGGTCCTGAGTTCAATTCCCAGCAACCATATAATGAGATCTGATGAACTCTTCTGGTGTTCAGATAGAACACTGTATACATAATAAATAAATCTTAAAAAAAATATTTTAGGAGCATATGCTAAATTTTCAACAGTGGCATTAGAGGAAACTTACATTTGTATTATAGATTCTTTGTCAGAAATTTTGCAACACATGTTTTTATTGCTTTTTATACATGTACTCAATAATGCATTGCTTTAAATGCACTGTTCTAAAAAATTAATGAAAAATAGATTAAATCTCCAAACAGATAATTTTAAAACATTAAAAACCAAAGTAAAAAATTTAAAGTGATACATCATTAATTATCTAAGAACCAGAAAATGATGGAAGGAAGAAAGAATACAATCATGGGGAGGATGACTAGGTGGGGGGTGTGGAGGTGGCACCCTCCACCCCAAGGGACAGCAGAAGACCTTTAAACTGTCCTGGGCAAAACAACTGCAACTATACACCTCTAAAACCTCAGGGTTGGGTCAGAAACCCTCGAGACAGATGGTAGAGGTTTTGCTTAAATAGCAGCTTAAAAAATATGCCATGAGTTTGAGCATGCTAATGCATGCCTTTAATCCCAACACTCAAGAGGCAGATACAGGAGTATCTGAGTGAGTTTAAGGCCAGTCTGGTCTATATAGAGAGTCCAGGATAGCCAGAGCTATTTAAACAAGCAAATCATGTCATAGTCATGAAGCAGTCATTAGAAAATATGTTTTAGGATAACAATAACCTAAGCAAATACTCATTCTATCATTCTTCTTTAAATGTGTGTGTACACATGCAGAACCCAGAAAATGATGTTGGGTGTCATCCTCAGGAATATCATCTGCCTCCTTTGAGACAGGCTCTCTCACTGGCCTGGAGCTCACCATTAGGCTAGACAAGCTGCCCAGTGAGCCCAGGAAGCCTACTGTCTCTGTCTTCCCAGTACTAATTAAAAGCATTAGATGCTATGCCTAGTTTTTTTCATATGTGTGCTGGGGCTGAATTCAGATATTCATGCTCCAAGGCAGGCAATTTGCCAGCTGAGCACCTCCTAGTATATGCATATACTATCATATATAATGCATTAAATGTTTCATGCAATAACACAGTAATTACATATTATATGGTGTAAGATATGTTAAATATTTATAAAGTATGTTAAATATATTTTATATATAGCATATATTAAATATTTATATTAATGTTTGCAAATGGTATGTATTTATTTAATTGTTGAGGCAAGTTGGAGTTTTGAGACAGGATTTCACTATTTAGCTCAGGCTGGTCTTGAACTCACTATGTAGCCCAGTGCCTCCCACTCACAATCCTCCTGCCTCGGTCTTCCAAGGAGCAGGACTGCATGCTTCCGTGTACATTTACACATGAACTGCTAGAAGAAACAGAACAGAATGTGACTACTATCTCTTTCTGAATGATGAAGTTATGGATCATTTTCATGCTCTTTTTTTGTTAGTGGGGTTACTTTGTTCTGTTTTAGCTTTCAAGACAGGGTTTCTTTGTGTAGCCCTGGCTGTCCTGGAACTCATGCTGTAGACCAGGCTAACCTCAAACTCAGAGATCCACCTGCCTCTGTCTCTGGAGTTCTGGGATTAAAAGGGTGCCTCAACACACCCAGCTCTGTTACTATTTTGAGATGAGGGTCTAACAATGTAGCCCAGGCCAAATTTGAACCAACTGAGTACTGAGATACATGTATACACCACCATATTCATCATTCCAAAAAGTATTTTTGGTTTAAAACAATACAAAAGAACAGCTGGAAGGTCTCAGCTAGAATTACTAGAAATCTAAACTTCCATGCTGACTTCAGAGGGTAGTTCTCAAGTCTTTAAGAAGTTCATCCTTGGGAAGAAATGCATATAACCTGTTCTTTGCCCTATCTCATCCAGCCTGCTCCAGCAAGGTGCCCAGGCTAAGCATTCTATAGTCACTTGGGCAAGGGCATCACAGTTCTCTGGAAACCACCCACATGACTGTGCGTCTCCCACAAGTAAGGCCTGACTAGTGCGTGTGCCACAACACCTATGAATCATCAGGAACCTGAACAACAAACACTCCCTGGAATGTACAGGCAATTAAACACAATGTAATTAAAAAGAATAACTACTAAATAAACGAAGTCTGTGACACACAGCAGCCACATGGCAGAATGAGGCCCTCTTGAAGCAATTTCCTGATTTGACAGCAGCATGCGTCACGAGGTCTATGTTGCTTAAAAGTTTATGATGCTTTTCATACAGGTGAAAACAGCTGGAAAGCTCAGCATCCCACACACTGCGTACCCAAGTGAGATAAGCTACGCTCTGCTCACAGATGGCCACTGGGAATACCTACTTTCCCCAGAGTCACTTCAGGCTTGTCATGGATTCTTTGCTGCAAAGCTGCTGTTGACCTTCAGAGCCTTCCTCTCTAGCCTGTGTTCTAGTACTTACTGTTTAGGTTGAACTGTTTAAGGTTTTGGAGAAAAAAAAAAAGTATACTCCCAATGAAACCTGTTGCCAACTCACTGGCACTCAGGCCTCCCTGCTTCACATTACGCCTCTCTTACACTTTCAGGCACAGCAGAAGTGTCTCATTGCCTTGAAGCATGTGAAGCTCCTCCTGCACAGCACTGGAGCCAGGCAAGGACACTGTACTCCCACTTCCATGCTGGCACTCTTTTCCCGGGAAAGCTTTCCACGTGAGAGGAGAAACACTGACCCCTTTCCCTCCCATACAGTTTACTGAGACAGTAAACAAGCCCAGGTCCCAAAAGCAAGTAAAGATGAGCCAGACAGGAGGTAGGAATTCTTACGGAGGTGGGGGAGCAGTGCCATCTCCAGACCCTTGGCAAAGTGGGCAGTGGTCTCATAAAACTCCAGCAGGCTGGTGAGCTCCAGCTCGGGTCCCGCTCTCTCCACACCTGTACTGAGGCACATGGGCAGGGGGGGCACCAAGGCCCCCAGGGTCTGAATCAGCAGTACCGTCACCACCTCATGGGGGTTCTTGAAAACCTGCAGTGGAAGAGAGGCATGTGCGTCAGTGGACAGGAGCACAAGGGAAGGAGCCTTCTGAAGAAGCCAGCTGCCTCCTGATGGTTCAAAAGTGGCCCATAGGACTGTTCAAGAGGGGCCAGTGGGGAGCCCCAAGTTTCCCTCACTGGGAAAACTGGACAGAGACAGAACAGAAACTGGCAGGAGCTGCAATCTGGCCAGAAAAGCACGTCCATGGCTGGCCTAAGCTCAACAGATGCCTGGTACAGCACTGAGGTAGTCGTCAGTGAGGACTCAGGTGACAAGGGAGAGACCAAAAGGGCAGCACTGGGTCCAGAGCCTCGTCTGAAATCACTTCTCTGCACAGATTCAGGGCCCACGGGCATCCTCTTAAGGAACAACAGGGGCCATGGACCTGGACAGTTTAGGTGTGTCACTTCCTCTCTAGTGGTCTTTTCTCACTCTCTGTTCCTTAGATCTTTTGAGGAAATTTGGATGACAAAGTCCATTTAGAAAATACTCTCAACCTCCCTTTGCTGATTACTACCTTTTTTGATATAACTCAAATAGATGCAAACAAGAAATGAGATTTAAGAATTAGTCTTAGAAAAGCTGAATGCTATGCGGTGGTAGTGCACACCCTTAGCCCCAGCACTGAGGAGGCAGAGGCAGGCGATCTCTGTGAGTTCAAGGCCAGCTTGGTCTACAAAGCAAGTTCCAAATAGTCAGAGCTGATTCATAAAGAAACCCTGTCTAGAAAAATAAAAACAAAAAAAAAAAAAGCAAAAAAAAACAAAAAAAAAAAAAAAAAAGGAAAGGAAGAGGGGGAATGAGGGAGGGAGGGAGGGAAGGAGGGAGGGAGGAAGGGGAGGAGGGAGGAAGGGGAGGAGGGAGGGAGGGAGGAGGGAGGGAGGGAGGGAGGGGGAGGGAGGGAGGGAGGGAGGGAGGGAGGGAGGGAGGGAGGGAGGAAGGCCAAACACCAAAAAAGATACAAATGTAAAACTATACAGCCAATAAAACTCAAACTTTACTCAAAGTTACCTTAGTAATTAAAATGGAGCATAACAAAACTTAACAAATGGAGCAAAAACAGATCATGGAAGAGAATTCACAGCTATAAATGTATACAATAAAGATCTCACATCAACCACCTAACTGCATGCATTAAAGAACTATGGGGTAGGGCTGCAGCCTATCAACCATGCATGGCTCCAGTCCCCAATGCCACACAGAACTAAGTGTGGTGGCATCTGCCTAGACTCAAAGCACTTGGGAAGTAGAGGCAAGCAAATCAGAAGTTCAAAGTCATGCTTATCTACACTGCAAAAAGAACAAAATGGCTGCATGGTTATCCCTACTCTACCTTTATGTCCTGAGCAAGCCTTCCAGCTAACCATTTTCCTAAACACCCTCACCTGGAACTTAAAAGTATCCTGGGGTAGTGACATGGTTCAGTGCGTGAAGGTACTCATCTTGAAAGCCTGATGACCTGAGTTCAAGCCCCAAGACCCACAGAAAAGTAGAAGAAGAGAACCGCCTCCAAGAAGCTGCCCTCTGAGCTCAACACAAACATAAATATTTCAAAGCATTATAAACTGAAATTCATTATTTCCAACTGACCTCGAGACTCACTGCCCTTCCCTTCCCTGCTTTGGTCAGTAATTTCCCACTAACCCAGGATTAGCCGCCCTTTTGATTTTCCTTTCTCCATTACTAACTGTTGCTATGGCACTCTTTAGAACAGATCCTAACAACCGCTCATTCATTTTCGATGTAATTCCTTCCAGGCTGGTCTGTAACTCACTGCATAGCCCAGGTATGAATCTCCTGCCTCAGCCTCCCAAGTGCTAGGATGGTAAGCGCAAGCTGCCACGTCCGCTCCTCTTGACGGTTATCGCCATCCTGTACCAGGCAACAACACTTACCTTTCTCAAATCCCTCATCATCAAGTCACTGTCCATATCTCTATTAAATTCACTAATCAGGTGTCACTTTAAATATTTACTTAAGGAGCCACGGAATTATCTTCCTTTGTGAAATGTCAAATCTTGAGCCCATTTTGAAAAAGTGGTTTATCTATTTTGTACTATGCAGTAACTAGGGTTTTCTATCTACTCCAAGTATAAGCCCTTTATCAGCTGTTTTATAGACATCTTCTAATTTGTGGCTTCAGGAGAGGTTCTGTATTGATGAAGCATGATATATTTGTGTTGTTCATGCTCTGTGCCTGTCTTTGTCATGGTTTACTGCACCCATGACTAAGAAATCAGCCTCAATTCTGAAATCGTGTTTGAACTTTCCCTGTTTTGTGGCAAATGGTCAGAGAATCCCTTTGTCCAGTCACTCCAAGAAAAGAGAAAACTGAGCATAATGACCCCAGTATCTTCTAATTGAAGCATATGTTTACCAAATGCCACTGAAGGTCCAGGAAATGTCTCTGCATACAGACACAAGAGTCCACTGGAACAGGGCCATTTCTTCTGAGCCCTCCACTGTGTGCCAGTCACATCAGGAGGCCAGGCCTAAAAGCAAACTTAGAAACAACAGCTACAGAGTTAGCCTGACTAGTCCTTGTAACCTGCCCTTCACTATACACAAAACTCATTAGGACGGACCACAGAACTCAAGAGAAAGCCCTTTAAGAACGCCTTTGCCACTGGGGGCTGGTGATGGTGCTATAGGGCAAGGAAAACAATAAGAGAAAAATGATAAGCTTGGCTTCACCAAAATCAGAACTTCTGAGAGCTGGGAAGATAGCTAAGTGATTAAGAGAAGAGCCCAGTTCAGTTCCTAGCACCCATGCTAACTTCCTCTAATCCTAGCTCCAAGAGATCTGACACCCTTTGACCTCCTCAGGAATCTATCCATATTTGGCACACACACACACAAGTAAAAATAAAATAAATTTTAAAAACTCAAAACTGCACCTGCAAGACGGTCCAGTGGAGAACCTGCTGCCAAGCCTGACATCCTGAGTTTAGTTCCTGAGACCCAACTGGTGGGAGAGGACTGACTCTGACAAGCTGTCTTCTGACCTCCACATGTGCACAGCAGCATGCACAAACACACCCCTCCCATAAGTGCATTGATTCATAAATAAGTAAATGAGGTCAGAACTTCTGCTCAGAACTGGGGATGCGGACCAGTGGTAGCACACTTGACCAGCATGTACAAACTCTAGGTTCATTCTCTAGCGCCCCCAAAGCAGATAAAAACCCTGTGCTCAAGCTACAGACTGGAAGACGGCGTCTACAAAACATATTTGAGAAAGGACTTCTATCCAGAATGACAAACTCCCTAAACTAAATAGTGCAAAGGCAAATAACCCAATCTTTAAAAACAAACAAGAGGCTTGCATAGACATGCCACAAAGGAATGTGTGCAAACAGCCAATAAGCACATGAGTGGGTGTTCAATACCTTTAATCATGGAAATGCAAATTAGAATCACAATGAAATGATACTACACACCCACCAGAAAAGCTAAAATGAAACAGAGTGACATCAGCAGCAGCACAGATGACAGTGTGCGGAGCACTTAAAACACTGGTATGAACACAGAAAGTGTTACCACTCTGGAAAAGGTCCGGCAATGTCTTCTACATCACAACATACCCTGCCCTCTGAACCATAAGTCTACTCTCAGGTATTTACATTTAAGTACAGAGAACTCTGGTGGGGTGCTGCTCAGAGTAGCTTTAACAACAGCCACGAACAGGACCAGACCAAGTGCCTTTCAGAAAAGGAGAGTGGACCACATTTAATCCTAGCATGTGGTAGCAGAGGCAGGTGGGTCTCCATGAGTTCTAGGACAGCCAAGGCTACTTAGAGAGACCTTATCTCAAAACAACAAAAGGTGGGGGGGGGGAGAGGGAGGGACAGAGACAGAGCTTGTAAACAAGCTGTGTGTATTCACACCTGTCGTAGTACACAGGAATAATAAAGAGCTAGGATACAACAATGCACAAGACAAAGAGTCTCAAGAAAAACCCGCCCACAGATAATTCCACTGCCCGGAACACCAGAGCAGACTAGATTATGTCAGCAGCAGCAGCATCAACATGATTGGAGCAGTGGTTTCCTGGGAAAGAAACACAGGGATCTTTCTAGAATGTCTTGGAAGGAGAAGTTACACAGATATTTGCATATTTGAAATCTCTGCATTTCTAGTCAGGTGGATCTCTAGAAATTCAAGGCCAGATGGTCTACAAAGCAAGTTCCAAAAGAACCAGGACTGCTACAGAGAAAATCAAAACAAACAAAAAGATCACTGCATTTCAGTTTAAAATAAATTTAAACAAACTAAATAAAACACATTTAAAATAAATAAATACTCTAGTTGATAATATGTGTATGCTCTAAAGTGAATATGTTTACAGTCTGGATAAGCAGATGGAGACAAGATGGAGGGACACATCTGTGATAAAGCACAATGGTAAAATGTCCACTGCAAAGCTTGGGGTGGGGGAGGATCCACTGTATATACAAGTCTTTAGCTTTCTAGAGTGGGACGTTCCCTCCATAGTGAAGTGACTGAGGACTGGGAGCACTCCAGGGGAAAACATCTCTTAGTGGCAGGCACACTACTCAGGAGGCAGAGGCAGGCAGACCTCTGTGAGTTCAAGGCCAGCCTGGTCTACAGAGTGAGTTCTAGGACAGCCAGGGCTACACAGAGAAAGCCTGTGTGGAAGAGAGGAGACACAGCTCCATTAATAGAGAGTTTGCACAAAGCCTGGGTTTCCCCCACCCCAGCAACACATGAGGCCCTGCCCCCAACATCCCCCCCCAGATTTAAAAAAAAAAAAAACGCCAGCAACAACAAAATAGGTTTGGTGATGCCTAACTGTAATCCCAGCATTGGAGAGGCTGAGGCAGGGGGATTGCTATGAATTAGAATCCAAAATGGACTACTCGGTGAATTCCTTCCTTCCTTCCTTTCTTCCTTCCTTCCTTCCTTTCTTCCTTTCTTCCTTCCTTCCTTCCTTCCTTCCTCCCTCCCTCCCTCCCTCCCTCCTTCCTTCCTTCCTTCCTTAAGACAGGGTCTCACTATGTAGCCTTGGCTAGCCTGGAACTTGCCAGTGCACATAAAATAAAAATAAATTATTTTTTTAAAACACAACACATCAGATATCCTTAATGAAAATGATAAATTCTTCCAAACACATTAAGACTGAATCTCAAAGAAATTCTAAGATGGACACACTGGCATACAGCTGTAATTCCAACACTGAGGCAGAGGTGAGAGGATTGTTCCAAGTGTGAGACCACCCTAGTCTACACAGGCTAGGCTGGCTTCAAACATACAGAGATCTGCCTCTGCCTCTGCCCTCTGGCTCTGCCTCCCAAGTGCTAGGATTAAAGGTGTAAAGTGCCATGCCTGTCTATACATGGCTCAAGCAGCCTGGACTATAGAGTGAGACCTTGTCTTAATAACAAAATAAAATTTAAAATCATCAGTTTTTAAAAATAAAAGAAAAGAGGAGCTGTCTAGTGGTATAGACCTCTAATCCCAGCAATTTAGGATGGCCAAGGAGGGAAGATTAAAAATTCAAGGTCAGCCTAAGGAACTTGAAGAAACCAGTCTCCAAATAAAACAAGAAAGACATGGAGTACAGCTCAATGGAAATGTTCTGGCCTAGTGTATGTGAAACTGTAGATCTGATCCACAAAACCCATTTTTAAAAAAAAATGCAACAGTAGGGAAAATTGAGGGTTATGGCAATTTTACCCTGTCACCCTTGCCTTACATTGCACTAGCTTATGCTTCACCAAACTGGCTGCCTGTCACACCTACCTCCAGAACAGAAAATGGGTCATGAGCCAAAGGTACAAATGAACATGCCTTCCAAAATTGAAGCTAAGAATCCAGGATCTTCTTAGATGACACAGGGCATTTTCCTGTATAGACATGAGTTGTTTTTACCCTAGTAATAGGAGATGTGTAGACAGGCAAGGATGTGTAAACGAGTGTGGGCAGACAGGCACACTGGAAACTGGTAGCTGCATAAAACTGAGGGAACTTGGAACCCAAATCTGAACTGGGTTAGTTCAAGCAACAATAAACAAGGACAGAGAAACTGGAGGCTGAGGAAGGAGGATCACAGTGAGTTCAAGGCTAGGCCTGGCTACAGAGCAAAAATCTGTCTCATGAGAATCGGGAAGGATGCAAAGAAACAAAACAAAATGTTTTAGCCAACTTAAAGGACATAACCCTGGATAGAGAATCCCCCAACTGCAGTTGAGTTCATTCCAGAGGGTGACTCCCAGGAGTCACACAGCCGTCAGACCTGACGCATCTGTACTCCCAAGTGATGGGCTTTTCCCCTCCCAGAAGAGCTGCTGTGCCTCTGACATCACACAGGGAAGGGTGGCTCATCCCCTCTGGCTGCAAATCCCAGTGGACTCTGAGAGAGGAAGTGACAGGAGGCTCCCATTCCAAACCTAGGTCTCACCTCACCATGTTCAAAATACCTTTAAAATCACACTTTTCCTCCAGCTCTGGGTGGGAACAAGGGAACATGACCTGAACTTGAGATTTTAAAAAAACAAAACAACAACAACAAAAAAAACCAGTCTGCTCTTTCCACCACCTGACTAAGGGCCTCTGGCTTTCAGATATGAAGATAATGGCTTTCAGGAATGCCAAAGGCCCAGTGGAATACCAGGGACACTGTTTCATTAGATCCTATTTAAGATACAGACAAGAGTGATAACATTTTCCTTGGAGTCCTAAAGAGTGGACCTAATGACGTGGGTTTGTAAGCCTATATTTTAACCCGCTGGGTGACAACAGTGCTTGGTCCAAGACAGTCACCCATTCCCATGCCACTCTAGGCTTTCTCCTCCGTTGATGAACTATTACCTGTGCGGCCCACTGGGTTTGCATGTGCCAAGCCCCAAGCAAGGCATCGTAGAGGCCAGTGAGCTGCCGGTCCAGTGGAAGGTCACTCTGACACAGCTCTTGCCAGGTTGCTAAAAGCTGTACCTGTAGAAGCAGAACAAAGGGGATATCTTACTAGGTACCCCAAAACATGCTGGGGAGCTGCCCTATGCCACCACACAACCGATTTCTGCCCACTGTCCTGAGCATACAAGTCCCCACGGAGATTCATCCACTTGAGAAAAAGCAGAAAATAGGCTCCTGCTCCAATCCCTCACCTACTGCTCAAATTTGTTGACCTCCAAGCAATACCATCTCCTCTGACCCCACTCCAAAGCAGGCCTCTGTGCTTCTGCAAGGCACAATACACTATTCTGAAGCGCTCTTAGGGTGGCCATGGCTTGTGCTGATGCTTCAGACCCTCCTCCACATTTTTTGTTTGTTTGTTTTAATGGGATTCCCACCACCACCACAGAGTTTCTCTGTGTAGTACTGGCTGTCCTAGAACTAGCACTGTAGACCAGATTGGCCATGTACTCACAGAGATCTGCCTACCTCTGCCTCCCAATTGCTGGGATTAAAGGCATGTATATACCACCATGACCACCACCCAGTTCCACCATATGTTTTAAACACAAGGCCAGCCAGATGATTTGCAGCATAAAAACACTTCTCATGCAAACCTGGCAATCTGAGTTCAATCCCTGGAACTCACACAAAGGTAGAAGGAAAAAGCAGATCCCATAATTACCCACACATATATATGCATGACATACTTACGCCTGCACATATGCACTACACACACAATAACTATAAGGAAAACTAAAACAATATATATGCATCTGCATACTCACTCACTGTATATAAACAATACTCGCATGCATATATACATATAAGTACTATGCTTGAAGGGATTAAGGTTAGCCAAGGAAGCTGCAGATTGGTAGCCTAGCCTTTGAAAACATAAAATTCTTATGGCTTTCTAAAGGCATAATAAACATGAGACATGAATCTTCTTTTAAAAACAAAAATAGGAACAAATTAAAGCAATATTTTAAGACTGTAAATGAATCCAGACTGAAAACCCACTGATTTATTCCAATCATTCATTGAGTGGCTCAAGAGCACCCCCTACTGGCTTTAACTAAAAGAAAAATGACTAAAAAAAAAATGTCTCTAGTTCTGCCTTTGCCTATGAGAGATTTCTGCCCAGAAGTGGTAGTGGCCCTCCAGCAGTCATACTCACAGCTGCCTACCTTGTGACACTTGTAGTAGTATGCAAGGAGCTGGGGCATCCGGTCAATTTCAGTAAACACTTTCACAAATATTCTGGACTGATCTAAAGAACATAAAATGTACATAAAGTTACCAGGTTTCCCAGGGAAGTTAAGGCAAGCAACTCACCCTGAAAAATTCAGATATATGTCAACTAGATACAGAAGTTTCTATTGAATCTAGAATTCAATTTGAATCTAGAATTTAATTTGAATTAAAGCCTTAATTCAAATATGAAACTCATAAGCATAAGAAATAAGGGCAGAAGAATATGGGACTCAGTTACTAGATACTGTAAGCCTAAGCTTATTAAAATAATACATCAGTACCATTAATACAGTTATGATTCACTGGGCATGATGGCGCATGCCTGAATCCTAACACACAGGAGACTGAGACAGGAGAAGGACAGCCTGGACTACATAGCAGGGCCTGGAGAGATGGCTTAGGTGGTAAGAGCACTGCACCTTGCATAGGACCTTGAGTTTGATTCCTAGGACCAACATGGCAACTTGAAACCATCCATAACTCCAGTTCTAGAGGATCCAGTGACTTCTGGCTTCTGTGAGCAAGAGGCCCACACATGTGCCCAGAGCAGACAAATGCCCATATACATAAAATAATAAAATCAGGGCCTGGAGAGATGGCTTAGGTGGTAAGAGCACTGCACCTTGCATAGGACCTTGAGTTTGATTCCTAGGACCAACATGGCAACTTGAAACCATCCATAACTCCAGTTCTAGAGGATCCAGTGACTTCTGGCTTCTGTGAGCAAGAGGCCCACACATGTGCCCAGAGCAGACAAATGCCCATATACATAAAATAATAAAATGATTTTATTTTTAAAGAATGGAAGGGGTGCTATAATCAGTGCATATGACTGCCAGTAGTATAAAATAGGTGGGGATAGGGCTCCTACCAAAGCTGGAACATAAAATTTAAGGAGGTTCTGAGCCTCAGAGTGGTTCAGGGGTGCACCTACTTGCATTACCTAGTCCTGACCCTGCACCAAATCAAGGACTGTCACTGACAAGTATACAAAATAGCCCATCTCATCCATCAGCCTCATTTTGTACGTGAGAAAACTGCACCCACAGCTTGAGTTAGTGGCTGGATTGGAAAGCATGGTGAGCTACATGCGGTGCTGACTTTCAGTTGTTCTGATTCACAAAATCAGCCAATTCATCTGAATCTATTAGCAATTATATAAAATAAAAAAACAGTGAACAAACAAACTTGTCAGATGTCAAGAACAAATCAAACTCCTCAGTTCCTTGGGGCCTTGGTGCTTGTCATGATCTAGGGTGGTCTCCTGCTTCTCCTCAGCCAGCCCTGTCACACCTCCCCTTCACAGAACCAACCGCACTGCGCTGACTATGTCAGGCTCTTTATATAACCGCTGTTCCTTCTCCTACACACAGAAACAGAAGCCATGTGATGTTGTGACATCCCTTGTCTTGTTTCACTGTTTCTTACTAAATTAGCACAAAGCACAGTTGCTGGAAGTACACTGAGTTGTACTAAAAGGATGATTTAAGTAACAGAGGCAGGAGGATTGAGAATTCAAGGCCACTCGGTGATCTAGTAAGAAGGAAAAGCTAAGTCAGCAGAAAGAAGTGGGGATACTGAGAGCAGGAACTCGGAAAGGAGATCAGTGAAGCCAGAATCTGAACAAGGCGGGAAACTGAAAACACTCTACCGAGATCCACTGAGCAAAAAGAAAGAACGCTTAAATGTACACAATGAGCAGTGAAAAACAACAAAAGGATCACAGCAAAGTATTTTGGACTATTTTAAGACAACACATCAGGGCTGGAGAAATGGCTCAGCCGTTAAGAACACTGACTGCTCTCCTAGAGAACCCAGGTTCAATTCCCAGCACCCACATGGCAGCTTACAACTGTCTGTAGTTCTAAGATCTGACACCCTCACACAGACATACATTAAGGAACACATCAGTGCACATAAAATAAAAATAAATTATTTTTTTAAAACACAACACATCAGATATCCTTAATGAAAATGATAAATTCTTCCAAACACATTAAGACTGAATCTCAAAGAAATTCTAAGATGGACACACTGGCATACAGCTGTAATTCCAACACTGAGGCAGAGGTGAGAGGATTGTTCCAAGTGTGAGACCACCCTAGTCTACACAGAAAGTTTCTGGCCAGACAGAAAGTACATAGCAAGAACCTGTCTCAAACAGAAAGGAAAGGTTAGGAGGAAGGGGCTTGGTCCTGAGCACCACATAAGCCACGGTGTGATAGTATACACTTGAAATCACAACACTGGGAGGTGGGAACAAGAAGGTCAGAAGTTCAAGGTCAGGCCAGGAAGTAAAAACACTTGCCAAGCAAGTTGGATGCTCTAATTTAATAATCAAGTAAAAAGCTGATGCAGAGGGGTATATATCTGTAACCCTGCGAGTTTGGAAACAGAGACATGAGAGTCACTTAGAAGCTCCGCAGCCAGCCAGAGTGTGGAGAGCAGAGGTAATGGGAGGCCCTGCCTAGATGCAAAGTAGAAGGACAGATCAGACTACCAAAAGTTGTCTTCTAGTTCTCCACACAGGAAGTGGCATGCCCATACACAGAGAGAAGGTCAAGACTATCCTCAGCACAGAGACACTGCACACTGTCTTAAAAATAATAATAATACCCCCCAAAACCCAACAATCCAAACTCAGCAGTACACAACGGGGTCATACCCCATTACTAAGTGGAATTTATTCTTGGGAACAAAGATGGTTCAACACAAAGAGCCAATCAATGTAAGGATATTTAATCTCAGCACTTGGGAAGTAGAGGCAGACAAAGCTCTGTGAGCTCAAGGCCAGCCTATTCTACATAATGAGTTGCAAGCCAGTCATCGATATAATAAAATACTGTCTCAAAAAATAAAAATGAATAAATTTTTTTAAAACGGAAAAAAGAAAAAAAATTAATATAACAAATGTAATACACTACATCAACAAAACAAGAGAAGGTAATGACCATTTCAACTATGAAGAACAGTACAAAAACTTCGTAAAAAATACTTACTTTGTTTTTATTTATGTATGCCTATGTGGGGGTGCTCACACATACATGTAGGTCAAAACAGGGCATCAGATCCTGTGGAGCTGGAGCTTCAGCAGATTGTGAGCTGCCTGGTAAGGATTCTGGGAACTGAACTGTCCTCTGTAAAGCAACAAGCTCTCTTAACCTCCAGCTCCAAAACTCTTCCATAATAAAAAATTTTAATTCTTTCATAATGAAAACTCAGTCACCTAAGAATAGAAGGAACTGTTTTACCATAACAAGAGCAACAGCTAACATAATACTCAGATGTGAACCAGAAAGACAGCTCCGCAGTCAAGAGCATTTTTTGCTCTTTCAGAGGACTGGCTGGGGTTTGACTCCCAGTACCTAACATGGGGGCCACAACCACCCATAATTACAGTCCCAGGGGGTCCAAGGCCCTCTTCTGACCTCTGTAGGCACCGAGCATGCACATGGTGCACATACATACATGCAGGTGAAACACTCATACACATAAAATAAAAATAATCTAAAAAAATAAATTTTTTAAGATAAGGGACAAAAACAAGTCTACTTTGTCTAGTTACATCCAACATGATACTGGAAATCCTAATCAGAACAGCTAGGCAAGAAAAATAAAAGGCATTCAGAGAGGAGAGGAGTACAAGAATCTCTACAGGCATCTTCAGTATGTAAAAACCCAAAGATCACACACACACACACACACACACACACACACACACACACACACACACACACACACACACACACACACACACACACACCACACCTCATTAAAACTTATAAATTAAGTAAAGGGTTTTTGGCTTGGTTTGTTTTCTGGTAGTGCTAGGCATTAAGTCCAAGGCATTGTACACACTTGGTGAGAGCTCTACCACTGAGTTACACCCCAGTGTGGAGCCCCAGTTTCGATACGGCTTCAACACTAGACTAAGGGATACCCAGCTTTCTTAGGCCCTGACTATGAAGATGAGCAGGAAGAAAGTATCTCATGGGGGACAGTGCTGTCACTATGGGGAGGAGGGTAAGCCAATTTGTACACACTGAGCACTCAGCTACCTACAGAGCTTATGTGGAGTCCTGGTTTACACCTTAATTACTTAATTACCCAGCTTAATTACTAAAAGCACTCTCCCAGGGACAGAGATGTAGTCCAGTGGTAGAGTGCCTGCCTGGCATGCACAAAGCCCTGGGTTCAATTCCCATGAATTCAGAGGCATGTGGAGGGCAACCTCTCTTTTGTGATCAAAAAGAAAGCTCGCCATTTACAACTTCACAGAAGAACCTGGAAAGCATCACGCCACAGAGAGAAAAACAAGTATGATCACATTTATACATGGAATCTCAAAAGCTGAGCTTGAGGAAAACAAAGGAAAATAAATGGGAGCTGCCAGGAGAAAGGATGAGAAACGGGAAACCTGGGTCTCAGTTCTGAGTAGCAGAATAGTGATTACAGATAATAGTAATATATTATAGACTTGAGGTTTGCCCAGAGTAGATCCTTAGTATTCTTACCACAAAAAAAAGGGGGAGGGGATGACAGTGGTGCAGGCTTTTAATTCCAGCATTCAGGAGGCAGAGGTGTGGTAATATATTGTATGTTTAATAAAATCAGCCTGAAATATCAGAGGACAGAATCACCCACAGACAAGCTATGACAGTCAGAGAGTGGTGACCCATGCCTTTAATCCATCACTCAGGAGACTGAGATCTTTCTGTGTTTCTGTGAGTTCAAGGCCTAACAACCAAACAGAAGCAGCTCACATCTTTAATCCTAACTCTAGGACTATGATGCAGAGTTGAACCTGGAAATGAAACAACTGGGCAGAGAAGATATTTAAGGCAGGAGGAGCAGCGATTCAGGCATTTTGTAGAAGTGACCAGCCAGGCTGAGGACTCTTAAAGACAGCATTTATCCTGAGAAGTTGGCTGGGCGAGAACTGACTATGGTCTGTTTCCTCTCTCTGATAGTCCAGCTTCTCCCCAATATCTGGCTCCCAGTTTTCATTAAATACTAACTGGAATTTGTACAATACAGAGGCATATGGATCTCTGTGAGTTTGAGGCCAGCCTGGTCTGCAGAGTGAGTTCCAGGACAGCCAGGATACACAGAGAAAGCCTGTCTTGAAAAACAAGAAAGGACAACTGTGCATGATGGATGTGCTCCCCTGATCATAGTAATTATAGCATGCATTAAATCAGTATGTTATACACTTTAAGTACACAGAATTTTTTTTAAGCTGGAAAAGTTTTCTTTTGCTCTCAATAATGTTCTTACTTAATAAAAGAAAATTATATAGTCAAACTGAATACACTGAAAATTTATGATGCTTACACATGTGACAAGTCTATATGTGCACATATCTATATATTCATGTTTACAATTATGTAGCTTATTAATATAATTTTCAAAAAAAGTGCTGAAGGCTGATGTTAGCATACCCATATGATCTAAAATAAACTGAATAAGTAGAGCCCTTAAACCACCCTAAGTTCCTCATGAGAAAAGCACGATCAAGTAAAACTAATGCTGCATCTCAGAAGCCAAAAGGAGAAGGTGTTTTCAGAACAGGAAAGAGGATGCAAAACAATGCCACTGTCAACCACCTCTGGCTCAAAGATAGAAAAATGTAGGCTGATACCAGCCTTCAAGTCTGCTGGGGACTCATATAGAATAGGTTCAAAAGGACAGGGAGCTCAGAAGAGAAGGGTTCACATGACACATGAGCAGCAGTAGTGAATGCAGACCAGAAACAGCATCAGCACCCTGCATAGTGCACATACCTTTAGTCCCAGTGCTTGGGAGGCAGAGGCAGTTGGTCACTACTAGTTGGAGGCCAGCCTGGTCTACATAACAAGTTTCAGGCTAGCCAGGGCTACACAGAGAAACCCTGTCTCAAGAAAGGAATAAAAAAAAAAAAAAAGAATAGCTTCACTACTGTCACTTTTTAATTGGCTGATATATTTGTGGATGAAGTATGTAGGAGTGAAGTATGCTGATGTCTGCAACTTACTTTGAAAAGAGTCAGCAACTGAGAAGTGAATACTTAGCATGACAAAACCCTGGTTCACCAGAATACCAGGACTCTCCACACAAAAGACAATAAAGGGCTGGAGCTGCAGTCAGTGGCAAAGCTGCCAAATAAACATCATAATAAACAAGACCATGAGATGGAGCAATGGACTTGTGATGGTCCAAGTATAAGGTTAGCTGAGTGGCAGAGCACTTCCCAGGCCTGGGTTCCACCCCCAGCAAGGGGAGATGGTGCAGGGGGGGGGGGGGGATGAAAATGCTGGGACCTCGTCTCCATAGTACCTGTTTCAACTATTCTGTATGTCATGAAACTTTGTATAAAATGTTATGAAGTTACATTTTTCTGCAATCTACTTAATTTCAATCAACATGAACTTATTCTAAAGACTCTTTTTTCTTTTTTTGGGGGGGGGGGCAAGGTTTGTCTGTGTACCCTGCTCTCTTGAAACTTGGTCTACAGATTAGGCTGGCCTCCAACTCACAGAGATTTACCTGCCTCTGTCTCCCAAGTGCTAGGATTAAAGGTGTGAGCCGCCACCATCACCTGGCAACCAAGCCTGATATTTATACAGGAAGGTACCCATAGTTAAAACTTGCCACTAACCTACAGACTGAGAGGTGAATGCTGCTACAATCTGGGGGCTGGCCAGGGCCTCCAACCTGTTCTTCAGAGCCTCCAAGTGCACACACTTTTCGGAGTAGTCTGGAGTATCTACAAGCATCATCAAGCTGTTCTGCATACCAGTCAGCTTTGCAGAAATCACAGCTATGTCCTACAAAAAAGACAAAACAGATATGTTCATTTTAAAAAGACTCATAAAAATACATTAGAAGACAACTCTTTGAGGCTGGAGAGATGGCTCAGCAGGCAAAGGTGCTTGCTCCCAGGGCCCACAGGAAAGAACTGACTCACAAACTGTCCTCTAACCACCACATGTATACCATGGCCCAAGTGCTTGTGTATGCACACACATACACACACACACACACACACACACACACACACACACACACAACAATTTAATAAGAAAATACTTTTTTCAGGGGCTGGAGAGACGGCTCAGCAGTTAAGAACACTGGCTGCTCTTCCAGATGACCAGAGTTCTATTCCCAGCAACCATATGGTGGCTCATAACCACCTATATTGGGATCTGATGCCCTTTTCTGGCATAAAGTCACACATGCAGATACAGCACTCATTCATAAAAATAAAAAAGTCAACAAAACAACCAACAACAATGCTGGAGAAGATGTGGGGAAAGGGAACTCATTGTTGATGGGACTGCAAACTGCTAGAGCTACGGAAACCAGTGTGGAGAATTTGAAAAAGCTAAAGCCAAGCGAACCACACTACTTAGCTACACCGCTCCTTGGCACAATGCCCAAAAGATCTGATATCCTACTCCAGAGCAGCTAAGAAATGGAAGCAACCTGACTGTCCTTCATTCTATTAAGTACTATCCTATGGAGCAGGTAAATGGATGAAACTGGAAAAGATCATAAAGAGGGAGGGAGGCAACCCAGACCCAGAAAGACAAACATCTAATGTTCTCTCTTACTGAATGTTCCCACACACCCTGAAGTAACTACAGAAACCATGGAGGTAAAAAGGGTGGACAAAGCAACAGAGAGGAAAATAGCAGGGTACAGGTGATCTGAAGAGGAGAATGGGAAAGGGGGGAGGGGCCCTCTCGTTAAAGAGGGGGTGGAATATAATATAGAAAGGGTGTCTGAAAAGTCATAAGGAACCAAACTATTAACTCTGTGTGTGTGTGCGCGCGCATGCGTGCAGAAAGAAAAAGATTTAATAAAATTTCCCATCCAGACTGACAAAATCCCTAACACCAGACATGAACAGCCATCTTTGTAGTTGTTGGACAGGGTTGTTGTCCAAGAGTCTCTCAAAACATACAGGTCATTGCTGTTGCTCTTGGCTACCCCCGAGCGGTGGAAGGGAAGTCCCTATTGCTGAAGACAGCATGCACTTCAGGCCCTGAGTTGGGACTGACTTGAATGTTTCCTCCCTGGAAACTATCTTTCATGGTTCCAGAAGTCACAATGCAAGTTTCCGGAAGAAGGAGCAAATAGCAGCTGGGTATGATACCTATGAATCACAACAACCAGCCTGGCTGATTCCCTAAGGGGGCAGTAGTACAAGAATACATTGGTGGTAACCAACACCAGGAGGGATACCATGCCTGGTACTGGACAACTAACCAACTGCCCAGGAAAGTCATCTATCTTGGAAGAGGAAAACCAGCATAATTCCTAACTACATTCTAAATACTGGTCCTGTACCCACAGATATGGAGGGCAAAAATGCCTTGTGCAAAAAAAGCATTGGAGAAGTCAGGAAAAGTTAAACATACAGCTGATCTCTCCCCAGGGAGAAGATATTTAGCTGTTTTGTTTTGTTGGGTTTTTTTTCCCACAACCTGGTAACCCTTTGCTACCTATTGGCCAGGCTCTGCCCATACCTCCAGAATATCACATTTGTTTATCCCAAACTTTTTTCCCTAAGACCTTGAGCTTTAGTTCTAGGCCATAAAGCTCATCCTGTGAGAGATGTCACTTGTACCTTACAACAGCCTCAGTGTCCAGGCAGCACGTTTACTTGAGTCATCCTCCTAGACCCTTATCTGGAGCATTGTTTCTAAGGCAACAGGCCAAGCCATATGGATTCTGTAAAGAGCTTCAATGGAAACGTGTCTTAGGCTTTGACATAATCACAGGGCTGAGTTAATTGTTATCTGAATTATTTTTCAAAGTTGTCCTGTGCTTAAATATGACTAAAGTAAAATGATCTGGGTCAGAGTCCAAGAAGTCTTGCCCACACACTTAATCTCAGCACTTGGGAGGCAGAGGAAGGAGGACCTTTGTGAGTTCAAGGCCTGCTTGGTTTATTCAGCCAGTTCTAGGACAGGTAGGGCTACACAAAGAAACCCTGTCTCAAAAAACAGAAAAAGGAAAACAAAACAAAAGAAGTCTTGGCCCAGCCCGGTTACCCAAATAGGGCTGATCCAGTCTTCATTCTTACCTCACCCTGATCATGGGTACCTGCTATAAATCCTGCAGGGTGGTTCAGCTTGGTTCAGACAGAGAATTTGTGAACACAAATGTATGCCTCACAACAATACTAATAGAGTCTATAAATGTCCCCTTTTACAGATAGAAACAGAGATCTAGAGCTACAGTCTAGACACCTGTCTTTACATCCACAGATAAGAAACTTATCAAAGAAACTTCCCTTCACCACAGAGACCATTAGAGAAAACTACAGCCAACCAAAATCCAGAGTTGTGGAGCCTGGTTCCAACTGATACATCTACAATGCAACTCCTGCACCTAAGGCTCAGAGACTGAAGAAGAGGGAGTGGAAAGATTGTAAGAGTCACAGGATCAGAGAGTTTGCTGTGAGACTATGAACCCTAGAAATGCCAGAAGGCTCACTCATGAAGTCTTACTAACATGAGCTCAAGCATGACCTGCGCAAGAATAGCACCATAGACTTTAGAGACCCTACCCTGGATGAGGAACCAAAGGTCACTGAGGATGCTGAGAGCAGGAAAAATAGTCTTCCTCAAGGAAGAGCACACACCAACTGGTTATCCAATACCAATAGTCAGCCCTGAAAACATACATATGTGTATTACAATACATACTGAGAAGGGTGCACTCATGTATTTAAGAACACACACACACACACACACACACACACACACACTAGTATATAACAACAATTAATAAAAAAAAAAAAAAAGAGAGGCCATGAATTTGAAAGAGAACAAGAGGAGGAGGGATATACAGGAGGCTTTGGAAGAAAAAATGGAAGGGGGAATGAAAAAAAACTGAACAATGTGTCTCACACTTATAAGCTCAGCACTCAAGAAATTTAGGCAGAAAAATTGTCACAGGTCTGAGGCTAGCCTGGGATACAAAATGAGTTAGTTCTGACCAGCCTGGTCAGTGAACAGTGAGAACCCAGCTGAAGAAGTAAAAACAGCACCACAATGCTGACAGTATTTTGTTTCAGCATTCAGTGGATATCTGCAATGTGTCAGACACTGTATTAGCTCAGACTCAAAGATGATACGGTCACATTCTCTACAAATTGGGACACAAAGATTACAAAGCAAAGCAATGGCTCGTATATTATAGAAGCAATTAGATCTGCCTTCAAGAGGAAAGAAGGCAGCAGGGAGAATAAAGGACGGTGACATTTGGACTAGATTTAGGGACAGATGGAGGTCTACTCCACCACACAGAAAAGGAAAGATTAGCTCAGACTAATAGTCTAGAAAACACAGATGGGAATCCATGGCGGAAGGCAGGAAGAGCTGCTAAGGCAGGACCACAACGTATGTGAAGCACAGGCTTGCTACCATGCAGAGGCATCATGCAAGGGAGAAGGATGAGAGGGAAGTGGCGAGTGCCAATCCTTCTGTTAGGAGACCTCCATGGTCACATGGATGAGAAGGAGTATGAAGGAGACCAATGGTGTGGCTGTTGCAAGAGTCTAGAAGCAGACTACATGGAGCAAGACTAGAGCGCTGGTTAGCAGATAAAAGGATATAAACTGAGTGGGCAGAAAAACGAGGAAGGGCTTCTGAAGTTCATGGTTTAAATGTTTGAACAAAAAAGAAAACCACCAATAATAATAGCTAAAAATTCCCACAGCTATAATCTGTTGGCTTTAGGCAAAGCAGGACTCCAGAACCAACAAAAGCAGGAGAGTTGTCTTCATAAAAGCATAATAATAACAACAACAGCAACAGCCAGGCAGTACTGGCCCACACCTTTAATCCCAGCACTCATCCTAGAGGCAGGCAGATCTCTTTGAGTTCCAGGCCAACCTGGTCCACAAAGGGAGTTCCAGAACAGCCAGGGCTACACAGAAAAATCCTGTCTTGAAGAGTCAAAACCAAACCAAAACAAACAAAATAGTAATAATAATACAATTATTTGGGGGAGGCTGTCACTGTTTTAAGCTTTTGCAGCCTCTCAAGAGTGAAGTAACTTGCCAAAGTCACACTCACCCCATCTTCTGTGCCTGTGCATGTCTCCTGGGCCTCAGTCAAGCAGAGGAAGGCAAAATTAAGAGGGTGAGAGTGCTAGGGGAACCCTCTGGACTCTCCCATGATGGCCAAATGCCTGCTGTGGCTGAGAAACAGCTACCTTATTCGCTTTCCCCAAGCCCCAAGTTCTTCCCTAAACACCTGTAACAGTGTGCCCTACAGAAACACACCTGAGTTTTGAAGGTCTCCTCAATATCAGCACTCAGTGTGCTCCACTTGTCAGCTTCCTGGAGAGATTCTGCCGCAAGCTGCATCCTAGACTTCACCTGGTCAATTTCTACCAGTACCTGAAAGAGGAAAGAGTATGCACAATTCAGTGACAGTTCCTTTTTCTCCACCATTGGTGACCTGAGACAGTGTTTTATGAGTGTTCTTACCCTTCACTTAGCTTATTATTATTATTATTATTATTATTATTATTATTATTATTATTATTATTTCTTCTTCTGCATGTATGCCTGCACACCAGAAGAGGGCTCCAGATCTCATTATAGATGGTTATGAACCACCATGTGGATGCTGGGAATTGAACTGAGGACCTCTGGAAGAGCATTCAATGCTCTTAGCTGCTGAGCCATCCCTCCAATCTCATCTAGCTAGTCTGGCTGAGAAGACAAGTTAGGTGAAAAGGCAACCTGAGAACCAGGTAAAGTTTTGAGTTCTAAACCTCCTGTGAATAAATAAGATCATCTGCTGAATAAAAGAACTCACATCAAAGACAGAAGCCCAAGTACCTGCATCGATTGAGAAGTGTCCTGCTCAAATTTTTTAATGTCCTCTTTAACAAGAATCATTTGTTCTTTCAGAAAAGATGCCTCCTGCTTCAGGGCTTCCACATCGCGGAGCACTTTGGGCATGTTCTGAAGGGCCTGGAGACTTGTTTCTGCAGCAAAAATTCAAGAATGGCAATTGCATAAGCACTGGAAACTGGAGCTAATACAGTGGGAAATCACACACGTGAAGAAAACTGTCTCTGTAACATTACCAATCAGCTCTGAGAACTGCAGGGAATGCGTGGCAAAAGAGGATCATGCGGTGACCTCAGCCAGGTCCATGTCCTCAGCAGAGTGATAGTGAAACTGTGTGCTTCAGAAACAAGCAATATCAAACTGACCCAAAACAACAGAAAGAATGAAGACACGGGTGTGGTAGTGTGTGCCTGTAATCCCAACCTTTGGGAAGATGAAGCAGGAGGATTACTTGAAAAGTGAGGCCTGTCTGGATTACATTAGTGAGACCTTGTCTCAAAGAAACAAAGAGCTGGGGGCTGCTGGCTCCATAACTAACAACAATTACTGCTCTATCAGAGGACAGAATTTGGCTTGGGCCTGTAACTCTAGCTGCAAGGGATCTGAAGCCCCACTCCTGGGCCTCTGTGAGTATCTGTACATGCACACACAAGCTTATAAAAGAAAATAGATCTTAAACAAAACCCAAGAGCTGGGGCTGTAGCCAAGTGGCAATGCACTTGCCAAGTATTATGTGAGTTTAGCTCCCATCGGCTTGCCATGGTCTTTTTCTTATTTTTATTGTGGTGGACTTTTTCTGGGATGCTTTTCCTCTAATTCCAACCTTTTCAGGTATATATGCAGTTTTCCTAATTATAAAAAGAAGAATTATAAAAATCTTACTGAGGGTTGGGATTACAGGCACACACGATACCACACCTGTGGCCTTCATTCTTTCTTTAGCCTATTGGTCTTGGGTCAGGTTGGTGTTAACTGCTTGCTTCTGAAGCACACAGTTTTATTCAAGGTCCTGGCTGAAGTCATCTGACTGACCCCCTTGCAACATTAAAGGACTACCTGGCTTCAATGTAGGAGAAAGGTGTATTCATCAAGTGATCTTCAAATATGGTTTGTTTGTATTTTTGTGTTTGTTGTTGTTTGAGACAAGTTTTGTCTCTATATAACAGTCCTGCCTGGCCTGGAACTCACAGAGATCTGGCTGCCTCTGCCTGCCTCTGTTGGGATTAAAGGTGTGCACCACCACCACCTGGCTTGTTTTTATTTTTTAATGAGCTGGGTTGAGGATACCTTTTACAGATAGTTGTCCAAAATAAGCTGCTGCTATGAGTCTCTACTGACTAGACACTAGTGATGCTGCAAATGAACATTTTAACTACCTGAGAGCATCTGGGATGAGACCAGGAACTCTAACCATTTCAACTTTTGGGTGTCTGCTATGCTCTGAATCTGGGAAGAGTCTTCAAAGTGAAACCAAGGACAGGGGACAGGGATGTGGTCTGAGATACCAATGAAAGTGACCTTGTCTCATGTTTTCCCTTAATACACATGTAAGCTTTTGGAAATTGATAAGGTGAATGCCAGCTCCCTGGGTTCCGTGGCTGCCATACTGATGAACATGAGAACAGAATCATAAGAACTCAGGTGCTTTTACAAATTTGGGGACCCATGAGGATGTATAGATGCAAAATGTCCCTGGCTGCTGCACTTCAAGACCACTGCAACAGGCTAGAGGCATGAATACCATGGTCTCCAGTAAGCTCGGTGTTCTTACAGCTGAGAATGTTTTAGTACCATTTAGTCTCTCATCTGGTAGGTGGGAAACAGGGTCCAGGGTCCAAGATCTGAAACACTGACACCCTTTTGGCTCTGAGAAACAGCTACCTTATTTGCTGTTTCTAACACTGTTCCCACACTCAGACTGTGGGAAAAGATACCCTGGAAACTGAACTGAAGCACCATAACCCAGACTATGTGGCATTGTGTAGTCTCACTCTCTCTCTTTCTCTTTTTCCTCTCTCTTTCACACACACACAAATGAACAGATATAATTTTTAAATTAAAAAATGGTCATAAATCTCCAGGGCATAATAACAGAGATCTGTAATCCCAGGCACTCAAGATGCTGAGGCATGATTACAAATGCAAGGCTTCCTTGGGACACAGGGTGAGGTCAAGGCCAGCTGACTGGGCACTTCAGTAAGTTTCTGTCACAAAATAAGAGCATGCAAGGACCTAGATTTAATACATATACACACACACACACACACACTGTGTGTGTGTCTTCATTCAGAATGACCCATCCTCCTCATATCACAATGGATTTGTTGTTCCCATATACTAGAATCAGTTAACTATTTAATATTCTCAAAAGTATTCCCTTATGCCAGACATGATAGAACATATCTATAAACCCAGGACTTGGGAGTCAAAGGTCATCCTTCACTATATAGCAATGGGCCACATGTGACCCTATCTACCCTCACAGCTTCCCAAAGGACTTTTTTCGAGATTTATTTTTTAATTATTCTCACCCTGTACATAACTACAGGTATGTCTGTGTGGAGGTCATTGAATGCCCTGGAACTGAGTTACAGGTGAGCCACCTGATGTGGGTACTGGAAATGAAACTCGGATCCTCTACAAGTGTAGTGTGTGCTCTTAACCACTGAGCCATCACTCCCACCACCCCCCACCCCTTTTTTCAAAGCTGGGTGAGGGACACATACCTGTAATCCCAGAATTGGGGAAGCTGAGGCAGAAGAATTAGCCTAGGCAACAGAGACTGTCTCATAAGAAGTGTGTGTGTGTGTGTGTGTGTGTGTGTGTGTGTGTGTGTGTGTTTGTGTGTGTGTGTGTGTGTGTGTGTGTGTGCGCGCGTGTGTGTGTGTGTGCGCGCGCGTGCGCGCGCGCGCGCTCACCTC
Organism: Phyllotis vaccarum; assembly: GCA_033318265.1. NCBI lineage: Eukaryota > Metazoa > Chordata > Mammalia > Rodentia > Cricetidae > Phyllotis > Phyllotis vaccarum. The sequence continues at coordinate 79,511,568 of JARWLC010000004.1, read as the reverse complement.
CCCCCACCCCCGTTCTGGTATAGCCCAGACTCACTTTGCCAAACTCAAAGCCTCAAACAACTCACTTTGCCACCAAAGCTAGCCTTGAATTTCTGATCCTCCACCACCACCTCCCCAGTGCTAAAATTACAGGCGACCGTCACCAAGCCCAGCTTGTTTTTCTCTAGGTTCCAAAGGAAATGTTATGGCTTCACCAGAGTCTGGTGAAAACCAAAGTCCAGACCTAACTGAGACTACTGCGGGGCTCGCCTTCCCACCAAAGGAGAGGTTTGCCCCTGAGTCCGACTCTGCAGTCGGGTGCTCAAGGTCGGTGAGGTGGGCGTCTGCGCTGCTCACCCTCCACAGCGTGGTTCACCTCCTGGATGAACAGCTGCAGCTTCATCACCAGGGTGGCTGCGTGGCCGTCCGGCTTCCCCGCCGCCCCGTCTTTGGGGCCGGCTCTGAAGGCCGCATTGATCCAGTCCTTCACGTCGAAGTCATCGGCTAGGAACTTAGAGAAGTCCATGGTGGGCGGCCTCCGAGCTGGCGCCGAGTGACAGCGCCTTCGGGGCGGCCGCCGGAACTCACCGCACCGCAACTAGCCGCCCGGTCAGCGCATACTCGGAGGTCCGTGTCCCTCGGCGCGTGCCGTACTTCTTCCGGAAGTCAGTGTCCGTTACCATAGCGACTGCTCGCGCTGGTGGCTGCGAGCCGCGCGCTGTCCTAGCAGCTACGACTGTCCTTTTTCTGCTAATATTTTCCAAGCAGTAAACCAGTGCTTCCTTAAAACCGTCCGTGGGTCTGCGCGTGTGACCCCCACGTCCTCATGAGGACTATTACTCTCCTAGAGTGTGACGAAAGCCCTGTTGGGCCGGCTGAGGAAAGGTACTTGCCACCATGCCTGAGTATATGAGTTCGCCCCCCCTCGCCCCGGGACCCACGATTGGAAGGCGAGACCTGACACCCGCAGTCTGTCCTCTGACATCTATGCGCTTCCCCTTAACACGTATACACATTCCCCTAAATAAAATAAAATCTAAAAACAAAAGAAATTGGCAGCAGGGCGTAGAAATTGGTAAGCGGGCTTTTTAGCCATATTTGCTTCTGTTCGTTCCTGAACTAACCTATCGGAAAGGACCAGTCTTTACATTCCTGTTTCTTCTAACCTAGAACAACTTGACGCCTAAGAACAGAGTATCTGAGAGACATAAATTCAGTGCGTAGCTATGAGTAATGTTGCTATTTTCCCAGTCTCACTAAATGCATATAGCAGTTTGCTTTTTTATTTTATGTGGATGAGTGTTTTGCCTGCCTATACGTCTGGGTACCACTTTTGTGCCTGGTATGGGCAGAGGCCAGACAAGGATGAAGAGTCTCCCGGAAGTGGAGTTTTACAGGTGGTTATGGGTGCTGGGGTCGATGCTGGTCCTCTGGGAGAGTTGTCAGTACTCTTAACCCTTGGGCCATGCTTCTAGCCCTTCATAATTCTTTTAAATTTCTATAGAATTGATAATGGTATCCCCTCTTTATTTCTGATTTAATTTTAATAACCTTCAAAAACCCAACTCTTCCTGTAATTTTTCCATTTCTTACTGTCCATCAATTTCTTCACTAATCAATTTCCTTTTTTCTTTTTCTAAGTTTGTTTGTTTTTGTCTAGTATAGCAAAATAGAATCTTAAAAAAAAAAACAAATAAAAAACATGGTCTTATTCTGTAGTCTCCCTAGCCTGGAGCTCAAAGGAAGTCCTCCTAATTGAGCCTCCCAAGTGTTGGGATTCCTGGCTTGAGCCACCACACCATGTTCTAGTGTTTATTTCTAATTTAAGTCAGTATATTTTGAAAACATTCTTGGTATGGCATAAACCATTCTAAATGTGCAGAGATTTGTTATGGCCTGCATTCCTATTGATCTGTCGTGAAGAGGTACTGTGTGAATTTCAAAATATGTACAGCATGAAGGAGAATGTGATGTTGTGAAAAAAGTATACCACTACAGATAATAAGCAAAAAAAGCCAGAAGCGGGACAAAGGCCCATGTTTTCTCTCACATTTGGATCTAGATTTTATATAAATATCCCAAAGCCCAACTGACCTGAAAGCAGAAGGGAGACAGGAAATAAGTAGAATTGAAGGGGCGGGGACAACAGGAGCTGTTCAGAAGGGAATATACTTGAAGTACATAGTGTAATTGAAATACACTGTCTTTTTAAATAATTTATTTATCATTATTATAATTGTATCAGTGATTTGCCTGCATGTAAGTTTGTGTGTGTGTCAGATCTTGGAGTTACAGACAGTTATGAGCTGCCATGTGGGTGTTGGGAATTGAACACAGGTCCTCTGGGAGAGCAGTCAGTGCTCTTAGCCACTGAGTCATTTCTCCAGCCTTGAAACAAACTTGTCTTTATAAAATCCAGCACTATGTATAATAAATATTCACTAAGAAAAGTAGGAAGCAGAAGAGGAAGAAAAACACATGTCTAACTGAATGTGGTGATACATGCCTGTAATCCCAGCACTAGTGAAGCAGGAACAGAAAGCTTGCCTTGATTTTGAGGCCATTCAGCAAGAGGCCTATATAGCAAGACCCCGTCTCATAAAAACCAACCAAAAACAATCAAACTGCAAAAATAAATATCTGCAGATATTGTGTAAGTGTTCTATAGATTTTAGTAGAGATAGGATTAGTGTTCTTCAAACCTTATGTCCCTGCTCACTTTCTGAGTTGCCACACCAATTACTGAAAGACTTCAAATCTCCAACCCATTATTGTTAGCCAGGTGCAGCAGCTTTTGACTCCATCACCCAAGAGGCAGAGGCACACCAATGTCTGTGAGTTCAAGGCTAGCCTGGTCCACAGTGAGTTCCAGAACAGAGCCATGTAGAGAGACCCCCATCTCAATAACAAAATATAATTTATATTGTACTGCCCATTTTTTCTGTCGAGCTGCATTTATTTTTGTTTCAGATTCTTTGGGGCTCTGATATTAGGTATATACACACTTGTAACTTATCTTCCTGCAGTATTAACTTAATATCATCATCAGATAAACCTTTATCTCTAGTAATGTCTGAAAGCCTATTCTCTTTTTATTTTATTTTCAAGACAGGGTTTCTCTGCGTGGCCTTGGTTTTCCTGGAACTTGCTCTTCAAACCTGGCTATCCTCAAAGCCTATCTTCTAGCTTACCCGGGTTAAATTTTTGAGTGTATTTTCCTTGCGGTGTGTCCACTGGCATTACTGAGGCTCAGTCTATTTTCCTCCTTTAAGATTCATTTTATTTTTAAATTATGTGTTGTGTCTCTGTATGGGTTTGGTTACTTATAAATGGACATAACCAGAGTCCAGAACATGGCATTGAATTTCCTAGAGCTGGAGTTTACAGGTGGCTGTAAACCACCCAATATCATGTGCTCTTAACTGCTATTCCAATTGTTTTATATGATATATATATATCATTCCACATTCACAAAGTCTCAATCCTTTCAATGGATCCTTACGTGGGTGGGTATGGTTAATGCTGTCACCTTGACAGGATTTAAAATCACTTAGGAGATGGGCCTCTTGGCATGACTGTGAGGAATTCTCCCCACCCCCACATAGGGTTTCTCTGTGTAACAGCCCTGACTATCCTGGAACTAGCTCTGTAGACTAGGCTGATTCCAAACTCCCAGAAATCCACCTGCCTCTGCCTCTTGAGTGCTGGGATTAAAGGCGTACATCATCTCACCTGGCTCATGGTAGAAACCTGTGTGGAAGATGGAGGTAATGGTTGTTGCTCCTACCTTCAGATGGGATCTCTGTTTTCTACTTTGTATATTAGGTTAGCAGCCCAAGAATTCTCCTGTCTCAGTTCCCCTTAGAGCACTGGGATTTCAGATGCTCCTTCCAACAGTCCAGCTTTTACATAGGTTCTGGGGATTTAAACACAGGTCTTCATACACAGCAAGCACTTTCACTCACTGACATTTCTCCAGCCTCTCGTGTGTGTGCACGCACACACAGTCTCCTTATCCAATCAGCACTTCTGTTCTTCCTGCATCTACTTCTCAACTGCTGAGATTACTCAGTAGGCTTCACCACTGCAGCACTTGTGGTGCCATTGCCACTGCTCAAGGAGGTACAATGGAGGAAAGAAAACGTTAAGCCACTATGGCTTCGTGTTTTCCCATTCAAATACAACGGGTACAGACAGTGTGGAGGAACTAGCTGGAGAGCAGCAGGCACCACTAGTCAGATGGCTAAAAAAAAAAACTTAGATGAGGTTGCCTAGCTCAAGAGTACAAACCGTAACTAGTATTTTGTGATATCATTAAAACCTCAAGAATTGTTAGCTAGATTTTAAAAACTTTAAAAAATTGACTTAAAATGTTATTTATTTGTAGTGTGTGTGTGTAGGCAACTTGAAGAAACTTCTCACATATTCCCCTTTGTCCCTGGAATCAAACTAGGCAGGCAGGTTTGGCAACAAGTGCCTGTACTTCATTTGCTGAGCCTTCTAGTGGCCTTTAATTGGATTTTAAATATCAATATCGTTACCAATTAAGACTATAAGGAGCCGGCTGTGGTGCCACATGTCTGTAACCAGCACTTGGGAGGTAGAGGCAGGAGGATCAGGAGCTCAAAGCCAACATATGCTACATAAAAAGAACTGGGGACAGACAAATTAAATGATGCACAGGAGAAATGAAAGAACTGAATGGGATTCTCAGAAAGGGCCTACAAACAAGGTGGTGTGCTGGGGAGTGGGGAGCTGTTAGGGAAGAGGGAAGCTCTTGCAGCATGGCATGCCTGGTGTACAGCTCAGGAGGAGGAAAAGAATGGCCAGCCTTGCTGTGGGTGGTTGAAACTCTAACAGTACTCTCCCAGCTATCTATTGTCAAATCAATCTGCTTAAGCAATCCTAGTGTGTCCAGAAAAGCAGATGAAGAAACCTCTATCCTGTGTGTAACAATAGGTTTCTGGCCCGGACTAGCCCCACAGTTCGGACCCACCCACTGCTGCTTATCTGAACCAGCAATCCCAAAGTCCCAATGAAACATACACTTATATGGCCCTTTATTCACAGCACATAGAAAGCCATTCCCACATTATGTATGGGTGTGTACATGTGTGCCTGTGGAAATCAGAGACCTACTTTATGTGTCATTCCTCAGGTGCCATCCACTTTGTTTTCAGACAGGACCTCTCCCTGCCAGTGCTTGCCCTCACACTCAGTTTTTATATATAAAGTTATAGGAATGGAACTCAGAGCCTCATCCTTGCATAGCAATCACTTTTATTACTCATCTCCTCAGCCCAGAATTTTTACTTTTTGTATTTAAATTTTGAATCATATTTAGTACCTGCCAAATCAATGACACCGAACATAAGAAATATGCTTTATTTGGCTTAGAAATTTCAGTAAATGGAGATAAACTTAAAAAGAGACTTACCTGGAATTCTAAGAACCAGGCATGGCCAGTTATAGGCACATACAATTATCTGAAGAATTGTTTGGTTTAAAGCTGGAGCCAGGAGATGGGGACATAGCTTGGCAAGTGTTTATGATGAGAAGTTGAAACCTCAACTGAGAAAATGCTCCCACAAAATCAGGACGTATACAAATCTGTAGGTATTTCTGTAATTGGTGATTATGGGTAGTGCCATACCTGGGGTGGTGGTCCTGGCTTCTATAAGTAGACTGAGCAAGTCAGTAAGTGGCCTCTGTATTAGCTCCTGTCCTGCTTGAGTTCCTTTCCTGACTTCTTGAATGATGAACAGTGAGTGCTATGGGATATGTAAGTAGATGACTAATAAACTGTTGCTTCTCCAAGGACTTTTTGTATATTGTTTCTCTTGGGTTTTTTCTTTCATTTTTATTTTTCTAAGTTTTTTTCTTTTTTTTTTTTTTTTTTTAAGATTTGGTTACTCTGCATGTATGCCTGCATGCCAAGAGGGCATCAGATCCCATTATAGGTGGTTATGATGTGGTTGCTGGGAACTGAACTCGGAATTTCTGGAAGAGCAGCCAGTGCTCTTAACCACTGAGCCATCTCTCCAGCCCCTCCCCATACATTTGATAGCCAGCACTACAAAGAAAAATAACCTGTACTTTCTTTTTTTGAAAGTTTATCTGTGTAGCCTTGGCTTACCTGGAACATGCTCTGTAGATCAAGCTGGTCTCGAACTCACTGTCTCTGCCTGGGACTAAAGGCGTGCACCACCACTGCCTTGCATTTTCATTTAGCGATAGTTTGAAAGCAGTGTTCTCCCATGACAGAGGGAAGATTGCCTGCTCACTCTGTACCACACTATCCAATCTCTCCTCCCTTGGTAACTAGACCTCAGTTTTTTATTGTGCTGCTCTACATACAAAATCCATAATTTCCCAGTGTGCTTTGTAGCTAGGTGTGGCCAAATATCTAAATGGGACAAGATGTGAAGGCATGTAAAATTTCCAGGAAGTCTTAGATTACTGGCATTTCCCCTTTCCTTCCTGTGAGTGACCATGCAGAGGCAACTGTGACACCTAAGCAGTATCTGGGAACACAATCATGAGGAGCACACCCCTAGGGGACTTAAAGACAAAAAGAAAGCAAACAAAAAACCCCCAGGTCCTAGTTCTGGCCTGTTTCTGGGTTGCTTTCACACATGTGTAGACTTCATGTGTGTCTTGGCTACTGTCATGTTTCCTTGAACATGTATTTGAGTTCCAGGTCAGGCTGGACTATAGCATATGACTTATATCACAACAAAACAAAAACAGGTCAGTTGGCAGAATGCTTGCCTAGCATGCATGAGGCCCTGGGAGTCATCTTGTCAGAACTTTGAAACTGGATGCAGTAGTGTATACCTATATTCTAAGCATCCATGAGTTGAAGGCAGAAGATCAGAAGTTCAAAGCCACCCTCAACTTACACAGCAAGTTTGAGTTTGACTTGGGCTACATGAGACTTGGTTTTTAAGAAAGCCCATCATGGTGGCACACACCTTTACACACACAAGAGACAGAAACAGGTGGATCACTGGAGTGTGAGGCCAGCCTGGTCTACATGGTGAATTCTAGGCCAAACCAGGCTACACAGTGAGACTTTGTCTCAAAAACAAAATAACAGCAGTCAGAAGCCATCCTAAAATCTACTGACATGATCAAGTGTTTTGTGCAATTAACATACACCCAAAGAAAATTATTGTTGGTGGATTCCCAACCAGAGAACACAGCAAGACCTGAAGGAAAGCATTTCAGGCATCAAGATAAAGAGAGCTTTCCAGTTTCTTAGGTAGAATTTCACAAGACTGGCTGGACTGTACAGTCCATTTTGGTAAAGCTCAGGACTCCTTCTCTCACGGATTCAGCCAAGCAGAACTTGTTGAAGCATACATGATGAAGAACCCAGCACACACAGTATTGGTGAACACTTGAAGCAAATTCCCAGCCTCCTCTCCAGCTCTTTTAGGTGCTCTTCACCATGTCCTCATTGTCAATAAAAGACAGTTCTCTTCCAGCCTGTCATCTCTAAATGTATGCCCTATGAATTCAACACCAGGCAAATTTGTACACAGCTTTTATTCAATGATGTTCTGCACTTAGTCATCACATGGCTCTTTATCTGCATCAGTTCCCCACCTTGGATTGTGAGGGTTCGGGACTAGCCACATAGCTGTGATTTACAACAAGGAACACAAAGTCACAATGAAAGAGCTTTGAGATGTTTGGGAACAGAAAAAATGAGGATGGCATTGTGGGTCCTGAGTAAGGGCCCAGACAGGCTGCCCAACCCACAGAACCCGAGCCTGAACAAGGCCTCAGAGGGTCCATCTAAGGGAGAATCTAAGGCACTATAGTGAAGGACATGATTGGCCCACCAAGTGTGGTCTCCTGGTCTCATGGCAGTCCCTTGCCTGAAATCAGTGCAAGCAGCATTCCCTAATGAAAATGAAGACAAGGCCATTCTTGGAAGAGTATGCCCCAGAAGACATACTCTGTCACAAGACCAACCAGGTCCCTTTCTAAGGTCCCTGAGAATAGCAGCCTGGGAGCAACTAAGACTTTCAAAGGCTGACAAGGCACAGAGTGGATGAATGAAAAGATGACAATACATGGAAAAAACTTTGGCTTATGAAACTCCAACCCGAGGCAGGGACAGCAGTGTCAACCAACATGCAGAAGCAGATATGAGTGCAGCAGAGATGATTTCAGAAGTTATCAGAATCCCCCACACTGCCCAGATCCCAAGCCCAGCTCTCCCTCCTCCCCCAGCACCCCATAACACACACACACGCGTACACACATGATCTACAGAGATTGGCAATCAAGGCCTGACATCAGGAGAGAACGCTTGGCACTCTGCACTATGTCACAATGAATCTCGAGCAGACAGGAGAGCGCTGGCCTAAGCTTGACTAACAAGTCTTGGCTGAGAAGTTAGGCAGCACTCAAGACAGCCAGGTCTGGAAAGTCTTTCACTTCTCCCACTTCGCTGAATGGCTGCCCACCCTGGTTGAAAGTCAGCTTATACCGCAGTCGGATGGGCTCCTGGAGCAGAAGAGGCATCAAGAAGTTAGAGAGCCAAACCCACAGTAAAAGCCTCCACCCAACCTAGGAATATCCAAGGAACAGCTTACAGCTTGTTTATTTTATCTTTTGAGACAGGGTCTAACTATGTAGCCGTGGCTGGTCTGGATATGAAGATCAGGCCTGCCTCTGCCTTTAGAGTGCTAGGATTATAGGTATGCACCACCACACACTCAGCTTATTTACATAATTCCCCCAAATGAAGTCTTTGAGTAATGAGACAGCCTAACTCCCTAGCCTAGTCTCTTTGAAGCCACAAACACAGATGGAACCAGGCATGTTTCCTGGAAACTCTGTAGTCCCAAAGGGAAATCAGAGACCCACAGGAAGACAGGCTGCTTCCTCTATGAATCTAGATATGAGTTCACACGTCCGTCCCTTGGTTCCCAGCTGTAACAGCCCATCACAGATCTCCTAACAAGCCCCACAGCAAAGACGACCCCAATAAAGACTGTCCCACCTCCAAACTCAACGTGGAACCACTGACACTTGACAGCAAAGCCTCAATGCACTATTTAAGGGCCCTATTTCCCTGCTACCAAATGCCCAGGAACATACTTTGTGTGGGTTGTCAAGCAGCAGCATCTGAGATATCACAGCTGGAGGCATCAAAGGACTAAATGCAGGGAGCTTGGAACTGGATGCCGGCTGCAGCTTCACTCGCATTGACTATGGGTGGAAGATTCAACACGTTAATCAGAAAACCACAGCGTCAGTGAGAGCACTCAGGCCAACAGTGCTCTCTTGAGGAACACCTCAAGACACACTTATGGTCCCACACAAACATTTCTTATGAGACATTATAAGATTCAAAGAAGCCTTTCCTTCTGCCTACAGTAATGTATTTGAAGGTGTGTGGTCAACAATTGGCACCTGAGATGAAGCATACATAAAACACTAGAAAAAATCTTGGGCTGAGTTCTCAGTCTGCCTCTTACTAGCTCACTGTCTTTGGGTACAACACACTAGTTCTGAACTTTGCCTTTACAGGGTATAAAGCAGTGACAGGCTGCCACATCTATTTCTATCTTTTCTTGCTTGATTTATAACCTAAGTTATAAAATGAGGGCCATACAACCTTGGATGTTAGCGGGCACCTTCATGTTTTATAAGGTCCAGAACACCCCAAAGAGAAAATAGAGCCAACTCTCTTGACTTAGGTGATGTGTGGTGGCACATGCCTATATACCCAGCACTCAGAAGTTAGAGGCAGGAAAAAGTTGAGTTTAAGGTCAAGCTTGGCTAAAAGCAAATTCCAGACCAGATTGACCCTGTATCAAAAAACAAAACACATTCAGGGTGTGGAGGTACACATCTCTAATCCTAGTAGTTGGGAGATAGAGGCAGGCAAATTTTTGTGAATTGGAGGCCAGTGTCTACATAATGAGTTGTAGGCCAGCCTACACAGTAAGATCATTTCAAAAACAAAACAAACAAACCCACAAACAAGATTTTGTTTGTTTAGTTTCTTATTTTTCAAGTCAGGGTTTCTCTGTGTAGTCCTGGCTGTCCTGGAACTCACTCTGTAAATCATGCTGGCCTTAAACTCAGAGATCTACCTGCCTCTGCATCCTTGAGTGCTGGGATTAAAGGTGTGTGCCACCACAACCTGGTGGAATTCTTAAAAACTTACCTGACTAGATCCTTATCTGAAGTCAAATATACAGAAACACCCAGCTAAATAATCATAAAAATGATTCCTATTTTATGTCTAGCCAGTATGAGTGAAGAGTTTGTCCCTTATACATAACTAATAATGTCTCAAGTGTTCAGAAATGAGTCACTAGTGAAAAAGTCAAAGCTGGCCAGCAGATGTTTCACCTTTGGGGCAGCCACCTGGAACATGACATCCCAGACAGGCTGGGTGGCAGTACTCATCATGGTCAGCAGCAACACCTGCACATCTGGGTGGCCAGGAGCCCCAGTCTTTGAGAAGTGCAGCAGAATTCTGAAGCCATTCCGGTCATACACGATGATGGGCGGCAGACTGCCTGGAAGACAGGGACCCAGTAATGGTCAGCACTCACACTTGATACCATTGCTGCTGCATCCCATCTCTTCACCTCCACATCTGCACCATGTATCCCAAATCCTCACTGGACTCCTCTTATCAAAACGGTCTCTTACCACCATCTGCCCACCCTCATCACAATAACAGGCCTTATAAAGGAATCTTTTTTTTTTTCCATTAAACTGAATCATAACTAAAGTTATGTAGGAACACTATAGAAAACATGGAATATCGCAAAGAATGAAATTCAAAACAAACCAAAAAACTCAGAAAATATAAAGCAATTGTGGTGGAGCGCCACACTTTTAATCCTAGAACCCAGAAGACAATGGCAGGCACAGCTCTATAAGTTCTAGGACAACCAGAGCTACACAATGAGACTGTATTAACCCCACCACACACACACACACACACAAAACATTCAGCTACCTATAACACAGCAGTACAAATATTATTTTGTTCTGATCTCTCTCATATGATCAAAACTACACAGCCTCATTGTGGTGGTTTGGATGAGAACAACCCCATAGGCTCATATATTTGAATGCTTGGTCCCCCAGTTGATGGGACTGTTTGGGAGTGGGTTTTGAGGTTTCAAAGGCTCATGCCAGGCCCAATCTGCTCCAGCTACTGCTCTGGCACCAATGCCAACTGCCTCCCTTCCAACATATTCCTTCTGTGATGGTCATGAACTCGCTCTCTGAAACTGTGAGCGAGCCCCCAGTTAAATGCTTTCTTCTATGAGCTGCTTTGGCCATGGTGTCTCCTCACAGGAATAGAATCAGGACACACACCCTCCTCATATTTTATAAAGTGATCAAGGGGCCAATAAAATGGTTCAGCTGGTAAAGAAGGCTGATCTGATTTCCCCAAGAAATGATTCTAATAGTGATTTGAGAAGAAAATACACGAATCCAGCCTGACACAAAGGCACAGTGATCTCAGTACTTAAGAAGTGGAGGCAAGAAAATCAGATATAAGACCATCCTCAGCTACATAATGAGTTCAAAACTCATCTTGACTATGAGATTCTACCTCAAGAAAAATGCTCCAAGCTTGTACTGTAATCATACTAAGTTATTAGACATAGAGTATTCTAAAGAATGTGATGTCCTTTTATTAAAACTATATTTTTGTAACTGGAGAGATGGCTCAAACTGGCCATGCAATTATGAGGATCAAAATTTGAATCCCAGCATCCTCATAACAGGAAGTTTCCTGTGGCTGACACAAGTAAAGGCAGGGGCATTGCCAGAGAGTATACAGAGAAAATATGAGCACCAAGTTCAGGGGGAAACCCTACCTTTGGGATAGAGGCCTCAACATCTTATGATGGCCTACACATGTATGTACACTTGGATGGGCCCTCACACACATCTATTTAAAAAAAAAAAAATTTACTTATTATATATAGTGTTCTGCTTCCATATATGCCTGAATGCCAGAGAGGGCACCAGATCTCATTATAGAAGGTTGTGAGCCACCATGTGGGAACTGGGAATTAACTCAGGACCGATCAGACAGTGCTCTTAACCTCTGAGCCATCTCTCCAGCCCCAACAAATCTGTTTTAAGAGGGATTATAGGGGCTAGAGAAATACCTTAGTAGTAAGAGCACTGATTGCTCTTCAGAAGAACCTGTTTGATTCCCAGGACCACATGGTGCATCTTAACAATCTCTAACTACAGTTCCAAGGAATGTAATACCCTATTCTGACTTCTCTGTGGACACCAGACATACACATGGTGTTCATCACACATACAAGCAAACCAATCATACATATAGAGAAAAATAATTAAAAACCTCAATCTTCAGCATCAAGAGCACACACACACCAAACAAAAACAGGCTGGTATGGTGGCACACAATTAATCCCAGCACTGTAGGGATCCTCTAGGCAGGCAGAGGCAGGTGAGTTCATTGAGTTCAAGGGCAACTAACTCTATATAATAAACTCCAGGCCAGGAAGGACTGCATAGTGAGATTCTGTCTCAAAACAAGACAGAGGGATAAAAGTACCAGAGATGAATCTCAGTTGGTGCCGGGCCAGCATGCAGGAGTGCTAGGTTGATCTCAAAGACCATGTAACCTGGTATAGGGAGATTATGTTGTTCCATTGTAAATAATTGTCCCGCCTATGAGTTTAATAAAAAGCGCTGATTGGCCAAAGGCAGACAGGAAGTGTGGGTGGGGCTACCAGACTAAGAAGACTCTAGGAACAGGCAGAACAGAGCAGAAGGCCAGAGAGAAGCCAGAGGATGCAGAGGACAACTATGTTGCTCTGAGAAAAGGTACCGAGCCTCATGGCTGAACAGGATAAGAATCATGGGCTAGATTAAGGGTAAAGAGTTAGCAAGTTATACACCTGGGCCTTAGGCCGATCAGCCTGAAACTATTATAAGCATCTGTGTGTCTCTGCCAGTCCGTGGGTCTGCGGGTCTAAACCTTGAGGCTAGGCCCAAAAGTCCGGGCCAGAAACCTCCTACTACACCTGGGTATAGGGGCATACACCTGTAATCCCATAGAAGCAGGAATCCGAAGTTCAAGATCATTTTTAGCTATGTAATTAGTTCTAGGCCAGCATGGAATGCATGAAACTATCTCAAAATACAAAAGGGGTGGAGAGAAGAGAGGAAGAGATACAATTCAGCAGAGTGCTTCTCAGAAAGTGCCAGGTCTTGGCTTTGATACTCAGTACCACACACACAAAGATTTCAATAGAATGCCTGTATCCAGCCAGCTGGTAATGCTGAATGTTACCTTTCTGCTTTAATTGTTTTATACTTTTATAAACTGTGTTATGTTTGTTTTACTCCCATTTTTAAACTTTGTATTGTAATTATTTTAGATTTATTAAGTTACGAAGGCAAACCAAATAATTCTCATAAATTCATTATCCACTTTCCCCAAATGTTAAGTCTTACATAATTGTGGTGTAATTATCACAACCAAGAAATTAATAGTGGACAAGCAATATTGTTCCAATCAAAACTTAATAAAACAAATGTCCAAAAATGCTTGCTATCTATCACCAAGTACATTTAAACAGCTCTGCCTGGCTTCCAGGATCCCCAGGAACCTCTCTACACCTTGCCTCCACACAGGACTCTGGGCTGCAGAAGAGCAGAGCCTTGGTGCTCAGGACTGTTTCTGATGTACACACTACCAAGCAGACCACAGTATGTAGCCTTACCTAGAAAGCCTCTGGTTTTCTTTTCGCTGTAACTGAGGCAAGACCCAGTTTTCTGACTTAAAGATCCTCAGAAGAGCACCAGCATTAGGCAAATCCTTCCTTTCAATTTCCACTTTTTTTCCGTCACTTCCAGTGACATTACCCTCCTTGAATTCCAGATGAATGAACAACATGTCCTTAGTAGGCTTCAACCTACTCACTAAACTCTACCTGCCAATACCCTTTACAACAGACATCCTAAGACAGAGAAGACTAGGCGCTCCTCACCTCTCCTCCAGTCTCATACCCAACTCCCCCAGTTTAAGGACCATGCCTGTCAGTGTAAACTGGTTTGTCGTTGTTAGAGATCCAACAAAGAAGGGCAGAAAGTACTTACTGGGTTTCACAGACTCCAAAGGGACAAACACTTGAGCCAGAGGTGTATTTTGTGAGGCTGAGGAAGAAGCCAATGTTCCAGCCTCCCAGAACCAACCTGGAGAGGCCTTGGTACCTGGTGGCACTTCCTTGGGGATGCTTTTTTGCGGAACATAATTCCTACAAAGAAATAAAAATGATCAATGACTAAGAAAACTAGAAAACTTAGAGATCTGTCATCAGTTTGTTTGTTTTCTGGATAACAAGAAAGCATGCATGCACTTAAGAATGCCCATCCCCACAAGAGGAAGATAATTACATATAGCCACACAAACCATAACGTAACTGTTAAAGAGAATGAGGAAGATTTATACATAAACTCATATAAAAATGTCTCAAAGAGGGGCTGGAAAGATGGCGCAATGGTTAAGAGCACTCACTGGCTGCTCTTGCAGAGGACCCAGGTTCAATTCCTAACACCTGTGTGGTAGCTCACAACTGTCTTTAACTCCAGTTCCAGGGGATCTGGCATCCTCACAATGTGAGCAAAACACCAACGCATATAAAATAAAAATAAATAAAAATTTCTAAAATGTCTCAAAGATGTAACGTGACATGAAGAAAGTTCTGGAGGACTGTGAGAAGGGGAGAAGTGGCTGCTGCCAAGCCTGGCAACATGTGTTTGGTCCCACACTATGCACAAAACCGCCTCCCAGGTTGTTCTTTAACCTCCACACGGATGCTGAGGGTGTCTGTGGACATATATAAATGTGCACTCAGAACACTAAATAAGTATAGTTCAAAAAAAAAATAAAAGGCTGGAAGATGGCTCAGCACTGCTCTTACAGAGAACAAGAGTTTCCCAGAAGCTCACAGCCACCTATAACTACAGCAGGGGTTTGATGTCCTCTTTTGGAATCAGAATACAAACACAAGAAAGAACTGGGACTGGGCATAGTAGTACACACCTTTAATCACAGCACTAAGGAAGCAGATAGATGTCAGTAAATTCAAAGATAACCAGGGCTACATAGTGAGACCCAGGAGGTGGGGAGGGGATGTTGGAGAGGTGAATCATAATTAAGAACACATACTAGGGGCCTACATTTGGTGTCCAGTAAGCACATCAGGCAGAACCTGACCACTTGTAACGCTAGCTCGAGGGGGCCCAACACCCTCCATCGGCACTGAAATGCATGTGTCATTACATATACACAGAAACACATATAAATAAAAGTAAATCTTAAAAAAAAATAAAGAAAATTCATGTTGGAATAGTTTCATTAAAAAAGCTACAAAATGCATTATCACATGTACAGCAAAAGCAAAGACATATATGATGGTATGTGCCTGTTATCACAACACTCAGCAGACTGAGGAAGGGCGGATTACAGACTAGTGTACTACAGTCAGACTTATCTGGTGGGGCGGGGGAGAAAAGGGGAGGGGGCAAAAAAAAAATTGGAACCAGGAACCAAAATAAATCCTCTTTGAAAAGAAAAAAAAGAACTTTCTACCAGTTTTAGAATGGGATTTAGGACCTACTGTTATTTCTCCAGTTTTGTTTCATTTCAAACATAGCAGTCAGGAGAGTAATAAACATCAAAACATCAGTCAGCCAGCCATGGGACACAGCTATAATTACACTTGGGAGGTAGAGGTTCAGAAGTTCAAGGACATCCTTGGCTCCTAACTGGTTCAAAGACAGTCTAGTCACAAAATGGCCAGCAAGATGGCTCAGTGCAGGTAAAGGATACTTGCTGGGGTAGGTTCAATATCTGGAACTCACCCTTATAAAGACAAGAAAACCACCTCACAAAAATTATCTTCCGACTCTGCATGCTCACCTCAAAGTGTGTCGCTTTATATCTACCATGCACACATTTGTACAAAATTAAAGTCTGTCATCGATTTCTTTCTGTTAGATTTTAACCTCTTTCTGGAACTGTTAGGATGGGTTGAAACAGCACCCTGCACGTGCAATAACAAAGCACATGCCCTTCAGCTGGAAGGGGTTGTGGGAACTGCAGGCAGAAGCCCTGGCCCAAATACTCACAGTGGTCCTGGAGATGGCTGTGGTGTGAGAAGATCCATCAAGTTCCTGTCTACAGGAAGCCTCTCAACGGCACCCCCCAGAAGTGTGCTAGCAGCAGGCTTCTTGTCTTTACAGCAAGTTGGAATGACAACCTGCCAAACCAAAAATGGTTAAAATAATCTCTTTGGTGGCAGGAGAAAGAAAGGGCAGAATAGAAGACTCCAGCTCAGAGCTTCAGAAAGCAGAAAGGAGGCAAAGATGCCCTGAGGTGGGAAGTAAACCAAATAGTACAGGTGATGAGCTCCAGAGCCCAAATGGTGGGTACAGTAGTGACAGCTCTCCTGCAGGTAGCATTCGGGCAGAGCGGAACTGAGTGACCCTTCCCAGAACTCCCCACGAGAGGAAGAGCTTTCCTACCTCGGTTGTAGTAGGAATATCGTGGATCCCTGTAAGAAAGGAATAGAGTAAGATGTCACTGTAATACTACCTGGCACAATATCTAGAAAGTCTAGACAAGGAATCTGCCCAAAACCAATCCACCCATCCAAAGAGACATTTCCACACTGTCTGGTATGCAGTGTCCTCCCCCAAAGCAGGCCCATGCTACTTGAAGGAAACAACCCTACCTATCCCTCTCTTCAGTGTCTGTATAACATCCTCTCTTACCTAAAGCTGCCAGGTCCTGATGAAGCAAAGATGGCGTCTCCAGGTCAATGAGGGGGCAGTTCCTCCCACAGGGTACTTGCTTAGGATAGACTAGTAAAACAGACAGG
Source organism: Phyllotis vaccarum (assembly GCA_033318265.1). Lineage (NCBI taxonomy): Eukaryota > Metazoa > Chordata > Mammalia > Rodentia > Cricetidae > Phyllotis > Phyllotis vaccarum. The sequence goes on along the minus strand of JARWLC010000004.1, from coordinate 79,494,664 downwards.
GTTAAAAGGCTCAATCTTGGCCACGTGGTAATGGCACACACCTTTAATATCAGCACTTGGAAGGCAGAGAGGCAGGAGGATCTCTGTGAGTTTGAGGACAGCTAGGGTACACAGAAAAACCCTGTCTCAAGAAAAAAACAAAGCAAAACAACACAAAACAACCCCTCCCCCCAAAAAAGACTCAAACATTGTCTCCCTTTAGATTCTATTGGTATCATCCTGGAAGACATCATGCCTCCCACCAACCAACTTCTGCCTCAGCTGGGTGCTGGGAAGCAGCCTGCCATAGGCATTCGCTTGTTAGGAGGCCAGAGAACTCAGCACTGCAGGCATTGAGGTACCTTTCCCTTAGCCACTCCCTACACCCAGGGCAGCAGCTTAGACACTTTGATCAAATTCACCTACAGTACTCAAAGAGATACTCAATCATGACTTAGAAGGCATAGGTCAAAGACTGAAGAATATACAATTAAAAACAAACAACAAATAACGTCTTTTGGGAACGGTGATATGAGGTAATCTTGGGCCTTGGGGATCATATTGCTGAAGTACTAGCCATTTCCTTGGTCTCAAGCTCCAGGAGCACTGGAGAGAGACAAAAAATTGGCACAACACAAGCCATGTGCAGCCATGGTGGATATCTAACCTGTCATAGTGTGTGATGGCTCCTGTAGCGCATGCCTGTTACCTGCAAACCTATTTCTACAGAAAAGGGGAGAGAAGCAAACTCTCTCATTCTTGTGACTTGCACACTGCCCTAGGGCAGAAGGCTCTTAGCACACACCTCTGGAGACAGAAATGGCCCGCGCTGTACCAGTGATTGCATCCCCAGCATTGACTGGTCCCTCCACCACCTGTTTGTACAGCAGAACCCCCTGAGTGAGAAGGTCGTTTGCTTGAAGAATCTCCGCTGAGGAAAGAACAGATTCAGAACTCCTCAGTGTAGCAATCAACCATCTTTCTCTATCTTTCATAGTCACTCCATGTGGCTCTACCAGGCTTAGCACACCAAGGACCCCAGACCATGATCATCTGACCAGGCTTCATCACTTAACTTTAACTCCACGTCCCACTGTCCAAATACTGGCAGCAGCTAACACTCCAAATGTTTTTTATGAGGAAATTTTGTTGTTGTTGAGAGGTCGATGAGGATGACACTACTTAAAAAATTCCTTGCTACCTGATTAAGTTATTGAAAACTGTTCATATCTGGAAAATGGATAAACCAATCAGCTTTGTAGCCTATACATTTTACCAGTCTGCAAATACAGAACTGGTATTTCCACTGGAAATGTGGCATCCTAACTGAAGCAAACTTAATAACAAATAACCACACCTGGCTATGTATGTTCTTAGTCTCTCAATTACACCCGAATTTGACAAAGCTCCTGAGTTACTTATCAACTGCAGTATTAGTAACTGGAAAACATCACCACAGGAGACATAACCAGCAAAACATATTCAGGACAGTCAAGGGACTGCTTTTCTTAGAAGGAGAAGAAAGAAGAGGTGGACAAAGGGGGAGGAGAAGAGGAGGAGACAGGACACTTTTCCTGTCTTCCATGGTCACACAATGTTGTAGATTTCAACTCCTTTCTCTGTTTCTGATCCTCACATTTCTTATTCAAGCCTAGAGTCTTCCAATGTCAGATCTTAGCCACCAGCCCATACCAAATATAAAGCTGGCTTGCTTCTGGCCTCCCAGCACCATGGCCTGGAGGACATCTATTTTGCTGCACCCTGAAAACAGAGCTGTTACCCAGTGCGTCGTCATCGGTGGTGTCACTTGCCAGCCGGAATAGGGTGGGCCGAAGCTTCTCACATCTCTCATACACAACCTAGAAAACAGAGCCTTGTTCACAACTTCACACCCAGGCCCCACCCAAGTCCTCCCCTGTCTCCTTCAGCAACCTCAGACTGAAACATCTTTGTAACTTAAAACAACTTCATTAGAAATGAGCAAAAAATCTGAGTAGACATTCTCTACAGAAGCAGCACAGTTGGATAAGCATATGAACATGAAACATGGGCCAAAGAAATAAAGTCACAGGGAGATAGATGCTATAGCCAGGATAACCGCCACAAAAAACATGTGACAGTAAATGTTAGTAGCATGTGCAGATCTAGAATCCTTGCAAGTTGGCAAGGAAGCTGTAAAACAGTCAGGCAGCTCACAAACCATCTATCTATAACAGCAGCTCCAGGAAATCTAACACTCTTTCCTGGCCTCCGGGGCACCCACACACAATAGGCATACACCATAAATCCTAATAATTAATAATAATAAAACTTGCTTAATGCAGAGAATTTTCTGTAGGGGAGACGAAAGTGCTCTAAAATCAGGTTATGGTGGTAATTAACCATCATCACATGTTAATTATCTCAAGGGTGTTATGAAAAGGAAACACTGGTCTGAGAGTAAATAAGATAAGAAGACCTGGAATTGTCTGCTGCTGTAAGGAGCAGCGTAAAATAGTGCAAACACTTAGGAAAATATTCTGGCAGCTTCACAAAAAGTTAACTGTTCATTTACGTGACGATCCCACACCTGGACATCTCCCAAAGAGAAATGTAGGTATATGGTCATGCAAAATTCTCTACACTGTTTACATGCCAGCTTAATTGTAATCATTATGGTCTGAAAACACCCAAATATTTATCAACTGATAGCCTGCATACATACCATGGTGCAACCATGCAAAAGACTACCCATCACTCTGCATGCTAAACTAAAAAAAGTAATTAAAACTAAAAGGGTAGAATAAGAGGTAAATAATACATCAGCGGCTAGTGGGAATGGGGTAAAGGGAAGAACGGAGGAGAGGGATGGCAAAGGAACAGAGGAAATTTGAGTCTCTTGACCATGATGGCAGCCATAGGAACACATGCAGATGCAATATATCCTGCTTATAACAGCAGGTGCAGTCTTAGATCACAGCTAGCAATTACCTGCAGGGCCTCCTGGTCGGGCAGGGCCTGGCCTGGCTTGCTGTACATGCTCAGCATCTCCCGCAGCACTTTCACATGGCTCCGTACTTCCTCCACGGCACTGACTCGCTTGGAAACCTTCTCAGACTTTTCTTGTTCCTTTGAGGGAAACAAAGAGAACGGAAGAAAGAGAAGTCACCTGGATGACTCCTAAACCCCAGAAAGGAAAGGTACGGCCTGCTTGGAGTTCAGGAAGTCATGAACAGTAAGCGAGTGGAGAGGCTGCCCAGAATTCCTGCAGATGACAACACAGTCTGGGGGCCTGGTGACTGTTCAACCGTACACGCTAAACCAGAAGTTTCTGTCCCACCCCAAACCCCCAGCAGTTAAATATATATACACAGCAGCTACTTCACAAATAATTGACTCAAGAGAGTTAACATTATAGTAAATGTGAAGCCAGTAGCTCAAGCATATTCCTATCTAGCTCTTACACTCAAATTAATCTAAAATTCTTATCTATATTTACATGTGGCTTGGTATGTTTTCTCAGCCCAGCATCCTTATCTTGCTTCCTCTGCCTTTCCTCCTTGAATTCTCCTAGTCTGGTTGCCCCACCTATACTTCCTACCTGGCTACTGGCCAATCAATATTTTATTAAACCAATAGTAATGATAAATCTTTACAGTGTACAAGAGCATTATCCCAAAGCAACATGCAGTCTCAATTCTTCTGGAGAAACAGACTCCTGACCTAACTCCACCGACACCAACATGTGTCACCGGGACAGAAGTTCCCAAATGCTTTGTGCCATGGGCAAAAGAAGATGGGAGACTCAACAGGGAGTCATGATGCTAGTCACCATCCTGCTAGTCCCAATCAGGATGAGCAGAACATCTCTTCTCCACGCCAGCTTTTCCTCACACCCTTACACACATTCATACACACTATCCATCAAGCCCTGTCAAATGCCAGCTCTTCTATAGAACCAGCTACAAAAATGACTACCTCCTTGACCAAATTCTTGATCAGCCGGTTTGCAGCCTGAAGATCCTCAGGGTGGCTGCTCTTGAGAAGTCTTGTCAGAAGCTGAAAAGTGAACAAGAAGAGGTGAAACTCTAATTCTCTCCAGCCAAGCAGGAGCACAGCAAGTGAAGAATCAGCAGGCCTGTGGCCCACACAGTGTATCCGTTATCCTACCAAGGCACACAGTGAGTGAGATAGAGTGTGGGGACTGGGATGACAGAGAACTGAGACGATTATTCCCCAGAGGACACCTAGGGATATAATTTATAATCATCATGGTCTGAAACCACCCAAATATTCATTAGTCAATGATAATGCATATATATTGTAGTGCATCCATGCAACAGATGCACTGCACTGCCCAGATGCACATTACCCATCCATGCAACAAATGCACCACAGCGCATGAAATGTACCACAATACCCATCAGTGCAACAGATGCACCATCCTGCACAGATGTATCACACTGCCGACCACTTTGTATGCCCAAACAAATTTTTTTTAAAAATTAAGAGAGTAGACAGTATCATTCTACTTATAGAATAAAAGGCAAATAACAAATCTGTGGCTTGTGGGAATGGGGGTAATGGAAGAAAGAGAAAGGAGACATTTTCATGTGTTTCAACTAAAGAGAGTATTACTTGCATATAGTGAGTAGAAGCCAGAGATGTTGATGGATCCTATGGAGTACAAAAAAGGCTCCATAGCAGAGAATTATCTAAATCATAAGACCAAGAATAGGTAGGGCTAGATGTGTGCCTTAGTTACAGAGCACTGTCTAGCATACACACAGTCCTGGATTCCATGACCAGCGGCATGACAAAAAATAAATGTTAGCGCGGATGTTCTGGGTCACATGCTTGAAGATGGGAGACTTTCACCAAAGTCTTGCTTCCCACATAATTCCATGCTGAGCAAGATGATTTGCAGAGTCCCTAGGTGTAAGCTGGATAGTGTGATGGTGTCTTAGGGTTACTACTGCTGTGATGAAGCACCATGACCAAAGAAGCTTGGGGAGTAAAGGGTTTACTCAGCTTATGCTTCAAAATCATAGTTCATCATCAAAGGAAGTCAGGACAGAAACTCAAGCAAGGCAGGAGCTGATGTAGAGGCTTGTCTAAACCATTTTATAGGACCCAGGGCCACCAGCCAAGGGATGGTACCACCCACAATGGGGTGGGCCTTCCCCCCTCAATCACTAATTAATTGAGGTTCCCACCTCAGATGACTTCAGCTTGTATAAAGTTGACCTAAAACTATCCCACAGATGGTTAATCTCTGCCAGCTTTATTGTCTTGGAAGCCACCAAGGAGACACACCTGGGGCAAGTCTTTGAGGACATTGCAGAAAAGTTTAACTGAGGAGGAGGAGGCCCACCTGAGGATAGGTAGTGCAATGCCAAGGGCTAGAGTCACAAAGGAGAATTCTAGACCCACTACAAAGCCCGTAATATGCAGGCTTAATGGCATAGTTCTTTAATCTCAACACTCAGGAGGCAGAGGCAGGCAGATATGAGTTAGAGGCCAGCCTGGTCTACATAATGAGCTCAAGGACAGCCAGAGTTATAGAGTGAGACTTTAGCTAATAAACAAACAAAAAACATATAACACAACAACAACAAATACTACAAAGGGCAGGCTGACACCACATGTCCATGTATGCACACATGCATGGAGCCCAGGGCAGGCTGAGGGAACAGGTGACAGCATATGTCCATGTATGCACACATGCATGGAGCCTTCTAGATTCTATAACCAAAAGGCATGGGCTGACAAAAAGCAACGTTTAGCTAGAGAGTAGCCTCAGAAGTTAAGAGTACTGTTTCATCTTGCAGAGTATCTGGCTTAATTCCAAGTACCCACATGGTAGCTAGAAATCATTTATAATCCCAGTCCCAGGGCAGTAGAAGCCCTTTCTGATCTTTGTGGGCACCAAGCATATGCACGGTGCAGACATACATGCAGGCAAACCATACACATAAAATAAAATTTATTTTTTTAGTAAAAGAGCCCTAACACAAATGCTAAGCTCATGCAAAGGACCATCTGTGTGTCCTAGAGCCTCTCTAGTTCTTGGCTTAGCATTTGTTTTAGGGCTTTTATTGCTGCGAAGAAACACCATGACCAGAGCAATTCTTACAGTTTAGTTCATTATCATCACAGTGGGATATGGTGACATGCAGGCAGACATGGTGCTGGAGAGTTAGCTGACAGTTCTACATCTTTTGCAGGCAACAGGAAGCGGTCTGTCTCACTGGGGATGGCTTGAGCATATATTAGACTTCAAAGCCCTCCTCCATGGTAAAACACTTCCTCCCAAAACCACACCTACTACAAAGTCAATCTTCCTAATAGTACCACTTTCTTTGCGGATTATTCTTTTTCAAACACCACAACATTTAACTGCCTGCCTCCCATCTGATGTGTGAGAACAACCAATTCTGGAAGTTTCCAAGAAAAGGACAATTGGTTGGGCCAGGTTTATAGGAACTAAAAAGGATCCACGCCAACATGTACCCTTTCCTATACACTACCCCCCCCCCCCACCAATCTACAGCCATCAGCCCCAAACTCTCCCACCTCAACAGGAATCCTCATACGGATAAAAGATGGCACATAGCATGGCATTTATTATGTGACCCACCCACAGGAGCATTCAAACTTCTTGTTATCTCATGTTTGAAAGCACAGAGGCCATTACTCAGCCCCACATAACTCTCACAGGACAGTCAAGATCCACATAAGTCCCGGGTCAGGGAGGGGCTTTTACCTTTGACTTTTCCTCATCAGCATCAAAGATGGAACTCTGTGGCCAGGGAGAAGGTGGGGGTAAGATTTTATCCACCGGCAGTTTAGGATCTTGCTTTATTATTCCTGAAATGTGAGGTTCACAAGTTAAGATGTTGAAGGACAAAATCAACAAGTCCCTGATTCCTAACTCCGTACCCTATTAAATTAGCAGAACGAGAGTACCTGAGCACCACTCTGCCCTTCATAATTAGCTTTGAGTCCACCTCTCGTTTTCCTGGTAACATTCTGTGGTTACTTTTGTTTGTTTTTTGTTTCCTGACAGGGTTTCTCTGGCTGTCCTGGAACTCACTCTGTAGACCAGACTGCCCTCAAACTCAGAAATCCTCCTACCTCTGCCTCTTACTTTGTCTTGTAATAAAAACCTGGAGCCAAATATTGGGGGGAAAGCTGAAATATCAGAGAGACAGAGAACAAGCTACAGCCACTTTTCACCCAGCCAACTCCTCAGGCCTGTCTCCACAAACCCTCCAAGTCAATACCCCTGAGTCCTCAGCCAAAAAGGCCTGGAAGGCGAAGTGCTGAATTGGTCTTTCTCTGCCCATCTATCTCACTTCCTGGTTCAACTTCCTAGTGCTGGGATTAAAGTCAGGCACCACCACTACCCAGCTTTTGTCTTTGTTTTTTTTAAAAGATAACCTTTAACAGGGGAGGGATACATGCAACCCACAGCACATATGTAAAGGCCAGAGGATAATCTGTGGGAGTCAGTTCTCTCTTTCTACCATGTGGGTTCCAGGAGGTGAACTCAGGCCGTCCATCTTGATGACAAGTACACTAACCAACTGACCCATCTCACCAGCCCCAACACTTTAATTTTGAGGGAAAACAACCAAACCAAATGCCACTGTTGCCTTCCTTAGAATGTGAAATGTCACAGGAAAGCTAGGGAGGTGGAGGCAGTAAGGCTTTGCTGATGTCTACTAAAGGAAAGTTATCACCTCTGTGTAAACAAGGCTATTTTATATATTTGCTTTCCTTTAACCTTTTAACATATCACATACATTTTGGTCAAAAAAACAGGATCTGAATCACACTAATGGCCCTGGTGGAGATGGGATATTTGAATCTGTCCAGAAGATTGTAAGATCACAAAGACATTCCATTGTTCCTTCATTTAAAAGTTAATACGAATAGATAACTGTCATCACCTGGGCAGGAAATGGCCTCTCAAAAAAGGTATAACTTCAAGAAACACGATACATCTGAAGAGAAATTATAAAAATGGGAAGAATACAATTCTTTTAATGAGCTATGTAAGTACTTACATACTCCCGGAGACTCACCCTCCATGCAGATCTTGCCTACTTTTTTAGTTCTAACTTCTTTAGGGTTTTTTGGTTTTATTTTTACATGCTCATGTGTATGTGTGCATGTGTGTAAAAGCTGAAAGCTAATGTCAGTTCATTCAATACGTCTAGTCTAGCTAGCTAGTCTATTCTGCCACTTTGTCCTGAGTGCTGGGTTTACATGGCCTGTTGGACCTCTATGTGAGTTCTGGGGATTTGAATCTGGTCCTCAGACTTGCACAGCAAGTGCTGTATCAAATAAGCTACCTTCATAGTTCTGAATTCTACTTTGTTTGGGGGTGGGGGGGCTCAAAACAGTTTCTCTGTGTAGCCCTGGCTATCTTGGAACTCACTCTGTAGACCAGGTTGGCCTCACACTTACAGAGATCTGCCTGGGAATTGAGCTCAAGACCTCTAGAAGAGCAGCCAGTGCTCTTTGCCTCTGAGCCATCTCTCCCATCTTAAAGTTTTTTAAAGATTTATTTTTACTTTATGTACATTGGTGTTCTGCCTGCATTTATGTCTGTGTGAGGGTGTTGGATCCCCTGGAACTGAAATTACAGACAATTGTGAGCTACCATGTGGGTGTTTGGAATTGAACCAGAGTCCCACAGAAGAGAGCAGCCAGTGCTTTTAACCACTGAACCATCTTTCCAGCCCTTTTGAAAATGGCCTTGAACTTCTGATCTTTCTGCCTCCACCTCCTTCAGCAAATCCTACTGAAGTGTGCCTCCACAACTGGCCTTTATTCTCTGAAGACAGGGTCTGTACAAAGTTGAGCTGTGCTGACAGTCAGCAAGCCATAACAATTCCATCTCTCCCCTCAAGCATTTTACCTGAGCACTGGAAATTCAAACTCACATCCTCATGCTTGTACAAAACACTGTTATCAGACATCATCCTAAGCCCCCTCATGCCTCTCCATTGCTGCAAGGCCTACTTGCTGCTTCCTCAATTTATAAGTCAGAATACATGCCTTTCTATCTGCTTTTTTCTATGTCCCTCCTTGCAAATGCTGAGATTGGAGCTTGTCCACAACCCTTTTGTCTTTTTCTCTCAAACTCCTGATAAAACTGCCTTCAGTTTTCTTTTATGTATATATTTTATCTACAAGACTAAGAACTTTTAAAAGGGACCCTGATTCTCCAGTAACAATTTCACCAAACATCATAGCCTTCAAATCCCCTGATGTAGCTTCCTGGTAGAGAGTTTGCCTAGGTTATGCAAGTGAGTAAAAATACTCACTTAAAATATATATACAGCTAGAAACAAACAAAAGCACAAAACAGCACATACACAGGGTCTTATTAAGGCTTTATCTCACCCCAGGAATTCAAGAACAACCACAAAATCAGGTCATAACCTGGTCCTAGGGCCTGTACTCTATGGTGTTAGGCAACTTCATGATTTCTCAGGGCTCAGATGTAGCCCCCAAAAGGCTGAGTGCATGAAGCAGGGGAAAACAGTGAGTGATTAGCCCAATTCCTTCTTCCAAAGAGCCTGACATGAAAGGAATCCAAGAACCATACAGAGCAAAGATAGCTGGATATAAATTCCCATCCCAACAACAATCCCAATTTAACAACTCTTCTTGAAGTCACAAGTGGGATGGATCACGGGCCAACAAGAGCCAACAACCACTGAAGCTAAAATCTAAGGCAATATGTTGCTTAGGAGGAGCAATGGACAGTAAACACAGCTCAGCTACCATGCATCATCTCAGCCCTGGGATGATGAGGCTAGAGAATCATGATTTGAAGGCCAGCCTGAGCTATGTATGCATGACCTTTTCACATTTCTTTTTAAAGTTATATATTGGGAGGAGGGTACACAGTGGAAGTCAGAAAACAAGTTGGGAGAGTTGGTTCTCTCATCGACCATGTGTGTTCCAGGGATGGCAAGCATCTATGCTCCCTGAGTCACCTTGCCAGCTCCAGTCTGAGAGATAAAGGCAACCCCAGCACAGTGCTGGCCTCCTATGCATGAAGGCCCAGATTCAATCCCCAGCAAAACAAAACAAAACAGGCAGAGTGGTGGCACATGACAGATGAAGGCAGGAAGATGAAGAGAAAGGCCTCTCTCAGCAATACAGCAAGCTTCAGACCAGCCTCGGCTACAGATACTCTATACCCGGGAACAAACACCATAATGAGGATAGATGACAGGGACACAGAGGTCAAACCTTGCTTCTTCAGCATCTGATAGGCATCTCGGATCTTGATGTCTTCTGGAAACCAGACCGTCCAGCTAAATAGGATTTCAACAACTCTTCCTTTAACCTTCTCCGTGGCCCAGGCCCCTAGGTACTAAAGTAAAAAGGAGAATAAGAGAGCCAGCAGGGACTTTGGCTAGCTGGCCAGCATTTCCCCCAGAGATGCTACTAAAGTCAAGACGTGAGCTGGGGTGGAACTGAGACACACCAAGAGGACAAATTCCCTTGCACCAGAACCCAAAGCCTCTTCAAGACAATCCAATCTCCACCATTAATACCAAAGCCCACCATGGATCCAAGCACAGTGGTTCATTCCTATAGTCCCAGTAGCTGGGAGACCAAGGGAGAAGAATTGTCACAAGGGTGAAATCAGCCTGAGCAACACAGTAAAATCCTGTCTTAAAAAAGTAAACATAATAACAAACCACAACAATAAAAACCCCCAGAACCAAAGTGCTAAGCCTTCACCAAGCTCTCCCCATGGGTCATTCCCATTTACATTATATAGTGCTTTCCTGTGCTGTGTGGGGGTTCTAATAGTTAAGGGACCTGGAGGAAAGGAGTCCTTGAAAACTGCCAACTGCATTGTACAATGTTTAGTACCTTGGAGACACTCAAAGCTTGTGATTGGCTCTTGAAATATAGTGTAGGTAGGACTACGCCCTATATGAAGAATAACTCATACTAAGTCTCCATGTTGTTATTCGTAAGCTGGCGGCCCAAAGTAAACTCCGTGTACAGGTTCCATACGAGAGAGAGCTTGTATGCCAGTGGCATGTTAGTGACATAGCTTAACACAAGTGCTAAGAATGAAGGTGCAGGGGAAAGGCAAGTCAGACCTGGCTGTCACTCCATCATCTCTGCCAGGAAACCTGGCCTCCTGTAAGCCATACAGCTCAATAGATGATACCATATGGGGACTTTGTTTTTTCATGGTTTTTATTTCAGTTTGGTTTGGTTGGTCTGGTTTTTCAAGATAGGATTACTCTGTGTAGCTGTGGCTATCCTGGAACTCACTATGTAGACCAGGCTGGCCTAGCACTCACAAAAGAGGTCCACCTGCCTGTCTTCTGAGTGCTAGGATTAGAGGCATGCACCACCACTGTGCGGCTATGTGATGCCATTTTTAAGGAAAATCAGAGATGCTAACATTGGAGGGACAGCTCATTTATGAATGCTACTGCCCTCCCAGGTGTGGGCAAGAAGAGAGCTTTTGCACAATGGGCCTCTACTCCCAGCACACAAGCAGGTTCTGTCCAAGAACAGGCCTGCCTCTCATCTGCAGAGTAACCAAGATTGAAGGAGGGATACAGTTGAAACACAGTGAGCACTCCAAGACCAGGTACTCACCTTTGGAGACAATACTTTGATCATCTCGTTCAGGAAGCGGAACTTGGCCACCTCATTGTGGAACTTCTTCCCACAGTAGTTCATGCACATCTCCAGAACCTGTGGACAAGGTAAGTGAAAGCCATCACTACAGGCTCACTGACCTCAGCTGCTGATGTGTAGAAGCAGAGCTAATTTCCTTCAAGTTCTTTCTCAAGACCCCTGGCCTTTAGGAGAAAGCAAACATCTTCTGATCAAAAAACAAAACAAAACAAAACCCTAGGCAGAGCTAAGGCAGCAGCTCAGCAGGTAACCTTTGCTAGCATGCTTGAAGCTCTCAGTTCCAGCTCCAGCAGCACAACTGGGTGTGTATACCTGTAATCCCGGCACTTGGGAAGTAGGCTGGGAGATACATTTTTGAAATGCATCCTTAGCTACATTGCTGAGTTCAAAGCCAGTCTGGGCTACATGACTTCCTGTACCAAAAAACAAACAGCCTGGTGTTCCAAAGCAAGTTCCAGGACAGGCAGAGCCACACAGAGAAGCCCTATTTTGGAGAAAAATAAAATAAAATGATGGGGCTAGAGAGATGTCTCGGCATCTTAAAAGCACTGGCTTCTCTGGAGGACCAGGTTCAATTCCCAGCACCCAGCTCACAACAGACTGTAACTCCAGTTCCAGGGAATCCATGGCACCAGGCATGCATGTGGTGCACTATCTGTGCATGCAGGCAACAATACTCATATACATAAAATAAATAAATAAATCTTAAAAAGAGAGAGAGATTACTAGTTGCCCTCTCAAAGGATCTGAATTCCATTCCCAATTCGATCCCCAGCATCCACATGGTGCTCTATACTGTCTGTAATTCCAGTTCTAGGAAATCTGACACCTTCTTCTGGTTTCTCCATGCACCTGGCCTATGTGTGACATGTGTAGTGTATAAACATACATGCATGCAGACAACACAGTGATACACATAAAATGAATATTTTAAAAGCCAAAAACAAACAATGGCCACTTATGGTAAAACACATCTTTAATTCCAACAGAAACAGGTGGATCTGAGTTCAAGACTACCCCAGTCTACCCTGGCTGAGTTTTAGGCCAGGAGGGGCTACACATTGAGATTTAAAACAATATCCTCTGTTGAAAAGGGCCATGTCAGTGTCCAGAAGAAGCTCAGTGGGATGTTTAGATGACTCTTTGGGCAAATGAAACCGGCCTAAAGCCTAAGGTCTCCCCCTCCCCAGTGGTAGAAACCTGGCTCACTGTGCCTATGAACTGCTTGCTCCACTACCCTTTCCATGTAAAGGCAAGCTGGGGCTGCATTCCTGAGCCCAGACTAGGTTTTCCTTTTTCTTTCTTTTCTTTTTTTGGAGACAGGATCTCTTTATTATGTATCCATAACAGTTTTGAAACTTGATATGTAGACCAGGCTACCCTCAAACTCAAAGATCAGCCTGTCTCCGTCTCCTAAAAGCTGGGGTTAACCACCACTCTTTGCCCACAATGATTTTTAAACATATCAAACAAGTCTCAGTTTGTTTCTGAGACAGAGCCTCATGTCATAGCCCTGGCTGACCTAAAACTCCCTAGGTAGCTCACACTGGTCTCAAACTTACAGCAATCTCTTTGCCTTTGCCTCCAGAATGATGGAACTACAGGCCTGTACCACCATACCAATTTCCCCCCAGGATGATCTCTAGCTAGGATCCTGGGGGGAGGCTGGAGAGATGGCTCAGTGGTGAAGACCTGTTTTTCTTGCTGAGAAACCAGGTTCAATTCTTAGCCCCACGTGAAGGTTTACAAATTCAGGTCTAGGGGAACCTGCATCCTCTTAGGCATCTATAAGCACCCAGGCATGTATATAGTGCACATACATGTAGGCAAAACACTCATACATAAAAGCAAACCCTTTTTAAAGTGTTTCGTCAATATCTATATAGTCACAGTATTTATATTAAAATCTGGAATTTGGGGTTCTTTTGGCAATGTGAAAATTCCAGTAACACTGGCCCAAATTTATGCATAGCAACCATGAGCGACACCTGCACCACAGTTGCCCTGTACAAACACAGCACAGCATACACCAACTCCATCTTCCATTGTGTTCACTCTATTGGTTGCCAGCCCTGCCCCAAGCTGGGGAAGTAAATGGAAGTGAACCCTCCTTTCCTTCTCCCAAAGTGGGCTCACTGCTGTTTTAGTAAGCATCTGGGAAATCCCCTAGCCTGTTGTCAATGCCTGAAAAGGAGAACCTGTCTGGTGACCTCAGTGCCCTTTCTAGAGTTGAGACAGGAATGTGTGGGCTGAGTGGCCGGCCAACTCACCGTCAGAGCGTAAAGGGCTTCCTTCTCTTGTGGAGACTGGATCTTGTGGGCCAGCAGCCAAGGTGCATGTGTCGGGCTGAAGAAAAATCAGAACAGACCTGGACTCAGAGGGGTGGACCACTTAAGCAACGTAACAGCACACTCATGTCAAGCTGCCCCTCTTTCAGATGGTATGTATACGAAGCAGACGAAGGGTATATATACCTGGCAGAGCTTAGACACAAACCTGTCTAAAACTTATAGACAATGCCCCTCCCTCCTAACTATGTCTGTAGTACTTGGGAGCCAGTGTCTGCCCGGTCTACATCACACTCCCCTTGGCCACTCCCAGAACTGCCGGCCTGGCAGTCAGAGCTCAGAGCAACACAGGCCCCATCCATCCTATGACAAGTACTCAGTGAACACCAGAGAAGGAGGGAAAGCTTTGAGCATACTCCAAACAGCTGACTATGTAGCACCATGTAGGTCAACATCTGGGCAAATTACTATCTCTCGGCTCCTTTGCAAGGAGCTTTGGAAATAAATTCAAAAATTCTTGCTCGAGGATGGAGATGTGATTCGGCGACAGAGTGAGTGCATAAGGTTCAGAGTCCAATGCTCATCACCACAAATAAAAATAAAATAAAATAAAGCCTTGCCATTCTTTCTCCTACATAAAATAGTGTATTTAAATAATAAGCAGGGTGCTAGGAGATGGCTCAGCAGTTAAAAGCCACTTGGTGCATATGCAGAGGATCTGGATTGAGTTCTTAGCACCCACATGGCAGCTCACAACCATCCTCAGAATTCCAGTCCAAGGAATCTGATCTCTTCTAGTCTCTGTAGGCAATAGGCACACATTAAACACATACAAATTCAAATAAATCTTCATTTGGGGGGGGCAGGGCTTGGGATGAGGTTTCTTTGTGTAACAACCCTGGCTGTCCTGGAACTCTCTTTGTAGAATAGGCTGGCCTTGAACTCACAAATATCTGCCTGTCTCTGCCTCCTGAGTGCTGGGACTAAAGGCCTGTACCACCATCCCCAGCTTTCTTAAATTTTTGTTAATCCTAACTAATGGCATCAGTATGTTTCCCATCACTGGGAAACCTAGTTCAATTTGTATCTTATAACATATACAAATTTTTAAAAATCTTGGTTAAAAAAATAGCAGTCATGGTATGGCCCACCTTTAATCCCAACATTCAGGAGGCAGAGGCAGGAGGTTCTCTGTAGGTTCAAGTCCAGCATGGTCTACATATGAAGTTCTACGGCAGCCAGGAGTTCATAGACATATCCTGTCTCCAAAAAAAAAAAAAAAAAAGCAACAACAACAAAAAAGAAACACTAGCCAGGCAGTGGTGGTACCTTTGATCCCAGCATTTGGAAGGAAGAGCCAGGAGGATCTCTGTGAGTCTGAGGCCAGCCTGGCCCACAGAGTGAGTTCCAGGATGTCCAGGACTGAGAGAAACCTTGTCTTGGGGGGAAAAAAGGAACAAGCAAAAACAAGCAAGCAATAGCTTTAGGACAAATTGGTTTTTTAAAGTAATAGCAATTTATTTAGATTGTGGAGGGAAAAGCTGGAAGCATTCCCAGCTTTGGCCCCCAGACAAGGGTCTGAGTTCTGCCTCCCAAAGCCAAGTGTGTCTCTAAAAGAGCTTACCCATTGGGGTCGGTGTTCACCTGCTCACAGAAATTCTGGATAGCTGACCAATCCTGCTCCACCATGCTGGGGTCTGTGGCTTTGTCTGTCAAGGAATCAACAATAAAGTTAAAGAAAGCAAAACAAAAGAAATGTGGACCTTCTGCATAGGCTGTGACACCACAGCTATGGAGGTCAGATCAGTGGGTGCCAGGAATGTTATGCTCTTACTGAAGATATGGGGGCTGTATGAATGAGAAGACTAATTAGTGAGCACTGCAGTTCTAGGGCACCTTCTTCGGCCAGTGTCAGGAGCCCCCATCCTGCAATGCGCTTGGCTGGGGAGCACCTGGGAGATGCCAGTTTCTTAGCCCCATAAAACAGGGACAATTGTTTGGTTCTAGTTTTTCTACAACATTCCTGACTCTGGAATGTCCACCCTTGTCCTGGCTGAGAAGACCTATTCTCAGGGAGGATATTTGATGTTACTATTTCTTTCTCTCAGGGGTCTTTTCCTCCTCTCAGACACCTACCCTCTCTTTAAGACTCCTCAGGAGGCCAATGGTATGGATCCATGGGTAAAGGCACTTGCCACCAAGCTCACTGACTTGAGATGATTCCACAGGATGGAAAGAGCGAACTCCAAAAAGTTATCTTCTGACTTTCACTTTTTCACTGTCATACAACACAGACACACACACACATGCATGCACATACACACACATACTTACCCACATACACACGTACACATACATACACACACACACACACACACGCGCACGCACACACACACACACACACACACACACTAAACTATAATTTTAAAAGATTTTAAAGACATCAGAACTCCTGCTGGAAAAAATCTCCCCTCCCTATACTGCTCCAGTACCAAGTCTCCTCCCTCCTGATGACCTAGGACTCCATCTTCAACCTAACCTTAGCCAACCGCTTCCTACTACAGTCACATCCATGTCATGTGGAGGTCATGTGAGAATCAAAGGGCACATCTATGGACTTTATCCTAACCGCCCCCCCAAAAAATACACACACAGGATCTTATCTTGCAGAACTCTATCTTCCATTCAGATCACAATTCAAACACTACTCTTGGAGCTGGAGTGGAGCTCAACTGTAGAGCACTTGTCTAGAATATGTAAAAAAAAAAAAAAAATCCCATGATTTATCTCCCACCACACAAAATAGATGATGCTTTACTCTTCAAAACTTTTTTTCCCATTTTCACAGGGTCTTGATATTTTGCCTTGGCTGGTTCCCAACACCAGGGACTAAACTTCCCAACAGCAGGAGCAGGCTGCCATTTTAATACCACTACCCTCCACTACCACTCTATGGTGGTGATCCCTAACTACCTTAAGTAATCAACCATCAATTAATGTCCTCCAACTCCCTGACTCTGTTTCAACTATAAAGTAAGGCATATAGCTGTGGGTTTTTTGGCTCTTTGGAGACAGGGTTTCTCTCTGTACTATCTGGAAAACTCTCTGTAGATCAGGCTGGCCTTGAACTCTGAGATCTGCCTGCCTCTGCCTCCCAAGTGCTGGGATTAAAGGTGTATGCAACCAAGTCCAGGTACAAATAGAGTACTTGCAACTCTTATGTGATTTAGGGAAAGTGTCTAAAGTGCCATCACAGAATAAGTAATCAGTAACTAATTCTAAATAGGCTCTGCCTTTTCCTATAAAAATCATGCATATGCCTTATTGTACCTACAGAGATTAAAACCCTTGAAACCAGATGCCACATTATTCCTATAGTGCTTAGCCCAGGCTTTCCAAATAGGTACAAAATACAGATGCTCCCTGACTAACCATGTAGTTAGTTACCCCAATAAACTAGGCACTGTTGACTTTAATCCCAGCACTTGGGAGAAAGAGGCAGTCGGACCTCTGTGAATTTAGGGCCAGCCTGGTCTACAGAATGAATTCTAGGACAACCAGCCTTATACAGAGAAACTCAATCTCAAAATACCAAAAAGGTTACCCCAATAAACCTTACCCTCCGAAATTTGTAAGTTGATAGTTGGTGAGATGGCTCAGCTGGTCACGTAACTCCAACAACTCTAACAACCTCAGTTTAGTCCCTGGGGCCCCAATGGGGAAGGAAGATAATTGACTTCAGCATAACAGAGTAAATAAAATGTAGCTGGAGAGATAGCTCAGTGTTCAGGAGTGGGTACTGCTCTCTCTGAGGACCTGAGTTCAGTTCCCAGCATCCATGTTGGGTGGCTCACAACTATTTGAAACTCAAGCTTCGTGGGATCCAATGCCATCTTCTGGCTTCCTGGGGTAACCTATACTGTGGCATACCCACACAGAGACGTGTAACTTAAAAGTAAACAAAATAGGGGCTGGAGAGATTACTGAGTGTTTAAGAGCACAGGCTGCTCTTGTAGAGGACGAGGGTTCAATTCTCAGTGCACACACACAGTGATGGACAACCATCTGTAACTTCAGTTCCAGGGGATCTGTCTCCTTCTAGCCTGCTTGGGCATTGCACAGACATACATATATGTAGTCACTTACACACATGAAATAAATATTACACTTTTTAAAATAATAAAGTAAAATTTAATAATTGTTCTAATATTAAGTCTTGGGGCTAGTGGTTAGCTGCATGTAGTGAACTCAGGACCCTGAGTTCAGTCCCAGCACCATGTTGGGCCACTCACAATCTGTTAACTCCAGCTCTAGGGTCTTGACACTCTCTTTTGACCTCCTCCAATCATATGTACAAACACACATACACAAAATTAAAAAAAAAAAATCTTAAAAACCCAAATTGCCTAGTTATTCCAAATTTAAGGACCATTGATAGATATTTAAATAAATTTTCAACATAGTGATTTTCAATGGCGGAACCATCTAAAGGTGATTCACCATTTAAGCTTCAGAAGGCAACAGAGTCCAGGTTGACGCCTCAAAGGAATTTAGACCTGGAGGCAAAGAAAAGGACTAGCAGAGCAGAGCCTGCAGAATCCAGCCTTCTCCTTCTGGGAAGAAAGAGCACAACACAGACACGGGTCCACTGTGGCAAAGCACGTTAGAAAGCTCCCAAACCCTTAACTAAGAAGCAGCCAAAGGCTCCCTGTGGCATAAGATGTTTCCTCTTTATCTGCTAGATTTGGAGTGAAGATTCACTCAAGGATTACTACAGGCCAACAGTAATAGCTGTCGCTTTTATTTTCTCTTTCTCTAGCTGCTTTTTAAGCAGGATGCCATGACAATGTCCTCAGAAAGGCTGACATTGATGTTATCATCTCACCCTTTACAGCTGAGGAAACTCTGTTCCAGGCACAGAGCAAGAGAACCATACAAACAAGTTAGGTCCAAGGTCAGCCTGGCTCCAAGTCGTAGTGGGAAGGTTTGGATCCTTGAGACAAAGGCAGGGTGGGGTCTCAGAGAAGTTTAACTCCCTAAGCAGGGAATGAGATTTCTCACCTTTACCTGCTCCAGCACCAGAACATGGCGGCACAATAATCACTTAAAAAAGAGTGAATGTGTCTATTGTACGGGGCTAGGATAGCTAGCTGGGCCATGACTGCCACCAGAGAGAGCTATTTCAGTTTTGAAATGCTTCTGAACACATAATCCCTGACTGCTCAAGCTATTTCAGAAGTCTCAGGCAGCTACAGAGAAAATGACCCCCAAAGGACCCGGCAACTGGTTTTGACAGGCGACAACAGCTGCTGGAATCTATCTAAACCAAAGAAGAGCAGGGGAGACAGAAGGAAACAGCCAGCAAACCCTCAAAGGACCCCCTCTTTGCTTGGTGACTGCCACAGTCTTCAGGGCACTGAGAATGGACATCCATGCTCCCTACGGAGGCTGTCCTTGGAAAGGACAAGGGAAGTCCAAGAAATAACATGGCTATCACATATTTGCTTAAAGTGCCCCTAAGATTTGCTGCAAGCCTGTTCCTGTTCTGCTCTGGGTGGAAGGTATTAAGACAGCAGCAGAGATTCTAGCTTTGATTGAAATGGCTTCTAGAATGATCATCTGAGAAGCCAAATAATCTCAGCCAGCTGCCAACCAATCACCAGGAGCATGACTCTGTTACCAGAGGCAGTGTGCTTGCAAGGAGAGCCTGGAGACTGGAAGCTGTTCTCTCCAGGAGCCCAACTCAGCCTTCTAGCAGTGTTCATTGCGCAAGGAGTCTCTCCCCAGGGTAACAACCTGGGACCCTACAGCCCATCAATCACTCAATTCATCCTAAGGGGACACCTGCCAGAACCAGTAGGAATGCTGTATCGGGACTCCAGGCTAGAAGAGTAGCTCAATTCTGGATTTTGAAACAGGAGTAAACTGCAATCCAGAGCCTCGGGGGTGAAGAGTAGAGCTGGAAAGAAAACAGGCTATTGCATGGAGCACGTCCAGGCAGAAGCAAAAACAAGGGTCCACTTTATACTTCATTTTTACTAGACCAGAGTTAAAATCCACAGAGACCAAGGTGATTCCGTGAGCTGAAAACCAGCACAATACTGACAAAACTTGAGACCCCACAGGGAGCCAGATAACTGAATTAACTAAACGCATACATAGTAGCTCTCAGAGTTTTTCATTAGAAGCAATGCCATATGCAGTCACATGGAATAATGATAAATGCAGTGGCTAGCATGGTGTTGGTAAACGGCAATTCCAGCTCTGAGGCTGAGACAGGAGGGTTGCCGTAAGTTCAAAACCACCTTGAGTTAAATACCAGTCCAGCCTATATAGCATGACCCTGTTTGAAAAAAAAAAAAAAAAAAAAAAAAAATTTTGGGCAGGAGAGATGGTTCTAGATGTACAAAGGCCCTTATACCAATCCTGATCACCAGAGTTCCATCCCTAGGACCCACAAGGTAGAGGAGACTAAAGTGGACCATGTACATACATAATAAATAAAACAAACTAAATGGCTTTGCTTGTTTGTTTCATGACAGGGTTTTCTCTGTAGCCCTGGCTGCCCTAGTGTAGGTTGGCCTTGAACTCAGAGATCCACCTACCTCTGCCTCCCAAAGTGCAGGGATTAAAGGCAGGAGATACCACTTTTTGTATTTTTAAAGCATAGTTTCAGTAACAGCTTCTTCTTGCTCCTTTGGTGAACTATGTATCTCTTCTCAAGTCCAGCTGGGTCTGTCTCTGTCCTCGCCCATCCTGCTGGTCTGGAACTCTTCCCATTTTATCCTCTTGATCATCCAGATTCCAAGACAGATACAACCCAAGGCAAAAAAAAAAAAAAAAAAAAGGCCCACAGACAGAACAGTAACTTTTGAAAATGGTGAAATGAATCATTTCTGTTCTGAGTATTACAGGAGCAGAGAATTGAGCAAATCCAAGAAAAGACACAAAGTCTCAATGACATCCTGGAGCTTCAGGGTTGGGTCTACACCTATTCGAAGCCTTTCTTTCCTTCCACAATCCAGTTTATTGAGCACTTACTATACACTATATCAAGGCACTATTTAAGACCTTTATAAAAATGTGCAGCCAGGTAATGGCAGCATGGGCCTTTAATCCTCAAGTCAAGAGGCAGAGGTAGGTAGATCTGAGTTTGAGGCCGGACTAGACTACTGGTCCAGGTGGAGGACAACCAGGACTACACAGTAAGAACCTGCCTTAGAAAAAACAACAACAAAACAAAACAACAACAAAAACAGAAAACCTTATGAGAATGTATTAACGTTTTTTGATCCTTAAGCAGCTCTAAGAAGGCAAAGACAAGACCTACCAAGGGCTTTCTTTTCCATCCGGTCAAGACACACGGTCCATCCTCCTCAACCACACCCTGTCCTGACCATGCCCTTTTTCTGCTGGATGTACAGATATGTGTCAGTCATGCCTGGCTTTTTATGTGGTTCCTGGGAATCCAGACTCAGGTAGTGACAATTGTATACTAAACACTAGCCAAGACCCCAGTCCCTGCTGTATACACTTCCCAACTGAGAGGGGGATTCCTGATCCAACCCTCCTCCATCAGGAGAAATTAGACATGACTGGAGACACCTTGGGATGTCAGGACTGGCAAAGCCAGGTATGTAATTGGCATCTAGGGGAGGCCAAGATGAACTTAAATGTCCAGTAATGCGCAGAACAGCCTACCACAGCTTGGAACTCAGGCCCAAGATGTCAATTACACAGGCTAAAACTTCTTCTCCAACACTGTACAGGTCAGATGTTCACCTTCCTACTTTGGTTTTCTTCCAGGACTCCCGAACTTTCCTGACTTCCTCAAGCCTAGGGCTGTGACAGGACCTACAAGTTAGTGTGTGCAGCCACCTTTATCTCCTTCCCCAGAACTCACTAAAACAAGCTCTTCTTCTTCCTCTCTGCAGGCCACACCCTGGCCTGAGGTACTTCCTACTCCCAAGGCCCTCAGCCGAGACCAAAGGGACCTAGAAACCAAGAAGGGGAGCTCCCAAAAGAACATAGAAGAAGGGGCTCATGTGCTCTCTCCACTAGTCTCAAGTTCCCACTGGATGCCCCCTCTCCTCCCTTTCACTGCCAAGCACCATAAAAACCTTTGAGAACCACCCTACAGATTATCCTGCTGCTCTTCAACACATTTTTTTGTTAGTAGTTGTTAACTTTGAAAAAAAAAAACTCAAGGAATTTTACATTAAAAGGTTGGTTCTAGCCCTCTCTGAAAAAGCAGAGGGTCTAAGAACTTTGTAGCACACTGCCGACTGGCTGGAGCTGGAGAGTAGTCCTTAGCCTCAGTTACAGAAGGCTCTCTTAAATATCACTAACAGCTGCTGGCTCTTACCTACCCAGCATACACTTTTCCTCCAACTCCAATCTTAGCCCTCCTCGTCTCCACCACTTTACAAACCTTCTGTTTCCACCATTTACTCAGTTCTCTCAACAACCTTTTACCAGATTCAAAGTTCCCCTCCCTCAGGTCTCCATCTTGAAGCAACAGACTATGGGCTACAGAGAGGGGTGTGGCCTCCCTCAGTCCAGCTTTCAGGTCAGCTTCAATATCCTCAGGCTACTGGTCCCATCTGCTTGGGAAAAGAGGCGCCTGCTGCAAAGCTCTGCTCTTTACACACAGTTGTCTGGCTCCTAAACCACACCTTCAGCTCTTACAGCCCCAGGGCCCACTGAATGGTTGCAGAGCCTCTTCCTGACTATCTGGCTAAGAATTTCAGAATACTCAATCCCTCCTCTTGACAGATGGGGTATCCACTTTTGAGTCCTGAAAGCGGGGATCCTTCCCACTCTGCATCTGAATCCATCTGTGTACTCTGCAGAAAAGTTGTCTGGGTTTTGTTAATTGTTTTTGTTTGTGTCTTTCCCCCCCTGGGCCTCACTATGTAGCCCTAACTGTCCTGGAACTTGCTATGTAGACCAGGTTGGCCTCGAACTTACAGAGACCCACTGGCTTCTGCCTTGAAAGTGCTGGAATACAAGATCTGTACTACTACTATGGGACGCCAGGTTTTCTTTAAACCAAAGTACTGCACATGCATCTGTTTATGTTAAACCCTAATCCATTCTCCTCTAATCCCCACTGCCTATCAGTCCCATTGAATCACCACAACCCTATCCAATGAATGGCCTTACATCTACTCAGGAGCATGAGGTCTCACCCTCAACCAATTCATCCTGTAAGACTGCATGTGGTTTTTTATTGGGCTAACTGGATCAGATTCTCTCCAACAGCTTCCCCATCTGTTAAAATATAAAATTCAGGGCCAGCAATAACTTTGAACTTAGAAGAGTCTAAGAAGATAAATCACACCCCCCCCCCCAGTTGTTCTCTGACCTCCACAAGCCAGGAGCAGCACGCCCCACCCCAAGTACACAAAATGTAATAAAAGTATTTTTTAAAAAATAACACATTCCTTCTCCAGCATACAAAGCCTTTCCTACTTTCATTAACAAATTAGCCTGGGGCATCTTTTCTGTATTCCCTGCTTTTAAAGCTCTGCACTCCAGGCCAACAGGCCTACTCGCTCCCAGAATGTTCTACATTCTCGTCCTGAGTGAGTTTTTGCAGTTTCCTGTCTGGAATATGGCCTCCTCCATTGTCCACAAAAACACTGTATACCAGCTATGACAAGTCCAAGTCAACAAAACAGCCCCTACTATGCTCAACATGCGCCCTTCCTCCAGCTTCTGTTAAGGAGGTGCTGTTCTGGTAGCCAGTACCCAATGAAAATGTCTTTGTGAGCAATGTCCCAGTGTTACCATCGCAGTGCATCTAGAACGCAGTGGAGCCCACACAAGGGGTTGATTATTTATCCTTTTTGAACCTCAGTTCCTCAGATTAAGCGAGAACCTTAAGGACCCCACCTCCAGGGACCACCGTGAAGTTAGGACAAGGAACAATTAAGTCTGACCAGAGTAAACACGTACCGAGGTGGTTTTGCTCTTAAAGGTAGCAGCAGCCACATGAGCTCTTAGACTCAACGATATGCAAAGAGGCTGCACGGTCCGGGTCCACACACTCGATTCTGAGGTTTGTAAATGCAGGTTCCCCCCAGGGTCTGAGACCAGACTAACAATGGCTGAAACGCATTCTGCACAGTGCTTGGCACAAGAGATCACTAGGCATTCGGGCTCCAGCTGTTAGGTGGAGCCGCTGGGCCACTGAGCTGTGGGGTGGTCTGAGGTCCCCGGAATCCCCTGGGCGCGCCTAAAGGCTCCTTCCCCGCCGAGGAGGACAACTAGGGCGCGGGAAGCGGGATCACGTGCGGCGCGATGCTACTCACTGAGCCACAGCTCCAGCGCCGGGACACCCTCCGTCGACTCTGTCCCCGCCTGGGTTTCAGTTCCTGCCGCTACTGCCGTCGCAGCCATCCCAGCTCAGTTCTGCCGCCGCAAGTCACCGCTGTCCAAAACCCGCAGATGCTGCTGCCACCGCCACCGCCGCCGCCGCCTAGTCCTCTCCAGCTGCCGACGCGGCAGGCACGGAGAGGCACGTGACGGAGACCCGGCCCTATGGACACGCCCATTTCTGGCCCCGGCCCGCCCCCATACCGATCCTCTGCACCACCTCCAACCCACAAGGTCTTTTTTTGGTAAAGGACCACTTAAAAGGCCAAAACCCAACCTAGCAAGGTATGGCCTCTCCTCTTTCTTCAGAAGTAGGGTTCCCAGATAAGATAGTGGACTCTTTCCAAGGGTCACTCAAGATTGCTTTGCTCTGATCATTAAACCTGAATTTATTAATTAGGCTTGATTGGCTTATTGCATCAGCAGTGGCGGATACCCAGCAACAGGGGATTTAAAACTTATCAGTAGCTAAATCTGAATTTTAATAAAGAATCATTTTTTCAGTATTTTTATTCATTAGGGTCTTCTCAGAGCACCTTCCATTCTGGCTTCCACACTTTATTTCCTACATGATACATTACACCTTAATTTATTAATAAAGCACTTATTTTGCAAAAAAATACTTTTCTCAAAATCAGGTTGTGATTCTCATAGCCTAAGAAATAAACACTTTAAATATATATATAGACACCTATTTTAATTGTTTTGGGTTAAGTAAGGTCTCATGTAACCAGTTGGCTTTGATCACTACATAGCTGAAGACCTGGAACTCTTGTCACCGTATCCCAAGCATGATTAAAACAAGAGTTACCACAGCTTTGTTGTGGTTTTGCTCTTGTTCTTGAGAAAGGGTCTCTCACAGTCAGTAGTAGATGCTCCTAAAACCCTGCAGTTATCCTCCTGTCTTAGCCTCCCAAGAACTGGAACGGAGGTATAAACTACCATGCCAGCCTTCCACGTGAAATATGTTATTTAACTCTTGAATTAATCAAGAAGATGTTGTATTACTATGTCCACAGAAAAGTCAAATCTATATAAAATAAAGAAGTATGGGAACAAGCATGCAAATGGGTACAAAACTGGCTCCAGCCAGAAGAGAAAGCTGTCTGTCCAGTGCACAGGATTAATGTGCATGTCTAGAGGCTAGGATGATTTGCATTGCTATCAATGATCTACCACTGGCTGCACTGTTAAGACTGAAGGAGGCCTCAGCCTGGATGCAATGGAGACAATGCTCAAAGTTTCACTAAAGCACCAATTCTTCATATTAGCCCTCACCTGCCATTCCCCATGCTTGATACCACACACACACACACACACACAGACACACACATACACACAAGCACACACGCACAAGGAAGGATTTTAATTTGCATAGATCTGTGTCTCCAGCACATCAAAAAGTGCTTGACATACCAGTCAGTGACAATAAGTATCTGTTGAATGGACACATAAATAGTGGAAACAGAGGTCACCCTAGGACTTTAGGCATATCACAATCCCAAATATATAAATATCTATTTTTTATTTTTATGTGTATGGGTGCTTTGTCTGTGTATCTCTCTTTTCACCAAATGCTTGTCTGATGCCTGAAGAGGCCAGAGAGGGTGCCAAACTCCCTGAGACTGTAATCATAGACAGTTGTGAGCTGCCATGTAGGTGCTGGGAGTTGAAACTGGGTCCTCTGGAAGAGCAGCACATACTCTTGACTGCTGAGCCATCTTTCCAGCCCTATTTTTAACTTTTTAAATTGCATCTAAGTGCCATATGCCTTTAATCCCAGCATGGTTAGTTTGAGGTCAGTCTGGTTTACAAAGCGAGTTCCAGGACAGCCAGAAATATTACATAGAAAAATCCTGTCTCAGAAAAACAAAAACAAAAAAATCAACATGTATGTGTGATGTGTGTGTGTTGGTAAAGGCACACAAATGCCACTATGCTTGTGGAACTCAGAGGACAACTTTGTGGAATTGGCTCCCTCCTCCCACCCATACATGTTTGCTGGGGGTGGAACTGATATTGTTAATCTTGTATGGCAATCCCTTTTATTTGCTGAACCAGTGAGATAGTGTCAAATAGTTATCGTTAAAGGGTTATTTTTGTGTTGGCCATGGTGATACGCACTTGTAATCTGAGCACTTGGGAGGAAGAAGCAAGATTACGAGTCAGAGTACACAGTGAGACCCTGTATCAAATGTATCAAAAACATAAATAACAAGCTGTCCATAGTAGTTCATATCTATAATCACAGCACTGGAAAGCATGAAGCAGGAGGACCCTGAGTTTGAGGCTCACCCGTGCCTACACCAGTAAGACCCCATAACAAGAAAAACAAGGACATTTGATGTGTTATATCTGTTTGAAACCAATGTTCCTATCCACATGCCTGACATCCTGCTGTCCCTAACACCCTTCAACACTAGTAGTAAAGAAACTACACCGTTTCCAAGCGACAAGACACTGTACAGTGTGTGCCGGGTTCCATACTAACTTTCCATCTAGTGGTTTTTCTTAGACAGGTCAAGCTGTTGCAATAAAATGCCATATGCTTGTGTATATAACAATGGACATTGTTCTCTCTGCTGGCTGGGAGGATCCAGAGGGGACTGAGCCTCTGAAGAAGGCTCTCTTCTTGCTGCAGATGTTCTGGATTCTTCCTGTGTTGTGTCCTCACTTGTGGAGAAGAGGCGGAAAGCAGCTCTCTGGTCTTCTTTGTTCGGTTTTTGTTATTCTGAGACAGGTTCTTACTAAGCTGGGGCAGTCTTCTAGTTTCACCTCCCAAGTGCAGGAATTACAGGCTCACAGCACCGCACCAGCAGAAGACCCCCTCTTGTTCTAAGGACTGCAATCTCTTGGTGCAGCTCAAGGAGAGAACTAGCAGCTAACTTCCAAAGAGTACAGCATGTAACCTGATCACCTTACCAAGGCCTTGCCTCTCAGATCACACTGGAGGTTATAGGGCTTCAGCATAGGCAGGGGGGGGGGGGCATATTTCAATCTACATTCCCCAGGGAGGGAAAATTTTAGACTTTAATGAAAATGGTGTTGTCTTGAGTCCATCCATCTATGTTGCTTGATTTTAAGACTCTTTTGAGAATCATTTCATATTTCTGTAAACCACTGATAATTGAAAACAATGGGGAATTATTCTTACTTATAGACATGCAAATGAATATTGTGCAGACAATACACAACCAGTTCTGCAGCCATTTGCATATTTATTGCAATATTTCTAGTCTAGAGACTGTTCTTTGGATTTTCCTTTTTTTTTTTAAAGTTGCTTTAAAATCTCACCAGTTTTTTTTTCTCTCTCTCTCTCTATATATATATCTATTGGTTTTTTTCAGATGGGATTCCTGTAGCTCAGCCTAGCTTCAGATTTGACCTGTAATGGAGGATGGGACTACAGGGTACACTACCATGCCTGGTTTATGTAGTACAGGGGACTGAACAAAGGGTGCTGTGCATGCATGATGGTCAAGCACTGTGCCAGCTGAGCCCTAACCCTCTTCATTACTCTTATTTTGCTGTTTTGTTTGGGTTTCTCTGTGTAATTCTGGCTGTCCTGAAACTCCTTCTATAGATCAGGCTAGCCTTGAACTCACAGAGATCTGCCTGCCTCTGCCACCAGTTCTGGGATTAAAGGTGTGTGCCACCATCACTGGGCCTCTTCAGTACTCTTAATAGTTCGTCTCCTGAAAATTCTAAAGGGCTGGAGACATAGGTTAAGAGCACTGATTGTTCTTCCAGGGGTCTTGAGTTCAATTCCCAGCAACCACATGGTGACACTCCCAACCATCTATAATGAGATCTGGTGCCCTCTTCTGGCATAAGAGCATATATGCAGAGAGAGCACTTAGACCAAGAAATGAATGAATGAATGAATGAATGAATGAATGAATGAATGAATGAATGAGTGAGTGAAAATTTTAGGGCCAAACTCCAATACACACCAAAAAGTAGTGGTGGTGGTGGTGATGGAAGTGGTGGTGTGTGTAAAGATCTCAGGAAAAAGCTCTTTAATACCCAAGGGTAGATTTGTCTGCCTCTGCCTCCTAAGTGCTGTTCAGAGTTCAGGGCCAGCCCATCTCCATAGTGAGTTCCAGGATAGCTGAGGCTTCACAGAGAGACCTTGTCTCAAAGTGGGGGGGGGTAGCATTGAATTATAACCTTTAGCATAAGATAAATATGCACAAACCTATAGTGATTTAAATGGTTGAATGCATGGGAGCAGATGACACACTTCTCATACAGAGCCTTTCATGTAATACATGTAATTTCCATAACTACACACCACCCCTCAAGAAGGTACAGCATGAAAAGAGAGAGACATGGGACAGTCACACCACAGTGGAGAAATCTGACAAATGTTTCCTCAGCTAAAAAGGTCAGAGTAGGCACTGCTAGGTTATTTTTAAGGTAGATATTATATAAAGAGGGAAGGTAGTAAGAAAGAGAGGCTTGACCCAACCTCAGCTGGGACCATGTTTATTCACAGAAAAAGAACATTTGCAGACGGCCAAAATGCATACAGGGAAAGATATCTCTAATATGGGCAAAAATGGGTGGAAATGACTTCCCCTGCAAGGAAAGCTGGTTTCAGCAGGAAACTATCATTCTTAACTCTGAGAGAATATAAAAAATGCAGGGCAGGAATGTTATAGCTGTTTTCTGCTGAGTGGAGTCTTTGGTGGGGGGGGTGGTAATAGTATTATGAAGGCTTAGATTTACTGTTAAAAACTTCATTTCAGGGAAAGACCATTTACTGCCTGAGGACAGGGCCCAGGTCTCAGAAGAATCTAGGAAAAATCTCAGGAATGCAACCGACAGCCAATAGATTCAAAACTTGGTTTCTCCTCAAAAGTTCAGCCTGTAGATTGGGATGGCGCCTAAAATTTAGCCAATCGTTTTCAAGAATTACTGTACCCCCATACCCTTTCACCCAATCCTGAAATGCCAAGACGTATAATACCCTGCTTAATGTATGTTTTTCTTTAAAAACCTTCTCGCCTCTGAGCTCTGGGCCGAATTCCTCCACTGCACTGGAACAGAGTAGGGTTTTGGCCCGTTCTCATTTGAACCTGTCCAAAAGAATAAACTGACCCTTGTGTGTTTACATCAGAATCTAGCTCCCTGGTGGTCTGAGGGGGGTCTCTCAACATGGGTACAACAGAATGAAGTTTCTGGCCCAGACTAGCTCTGAGATCTGGACCTGCCTGCAGCTGCTTAGCTCTGCCTAGCCCTGAGGTCCTAACCAGCAGTCCCAAAGTCCCAAAGAAACATACAGAAGCTTATGTTAATTACATGCTGTTTGACCTATGGCTGGGGCTTATTGCTAGCTAGACCTCTTAACCCATTTCCATTAATCTGCCTTGCCACATGGCCCATGGCTCACCTGTGTTACTTCTACGTGTTGATTCTTGGGCGGCTGGGTCTCATCTCTCCTCACTCTGCCCTTCTTCCCCTATCTATGCTCCAGTAGCCTGCATCTAAGAGCCTGTCACAGGACAAAAGAGTCCCTTTATTAATCAATGATATTCACAGAATACAGAAAGATATTCCACATCAGGATAGTTCTGGGTCCACTGAAAATGGGGATCCCCTGATCATGTAGCAGGGGGAGAATCTTAACTTAGCTTATGATGATAGATCAGGTGATTGTCATCCCATATTCCAGAAGGGACTTGAAAATAGCTATTAGAAGGCTGTAAGCAGATGACCTGGTTATGGAATAAAGCTGAGAGATCTCCTGGGAAGGTTGGGGGACAGTAAAGAAGAGAGGTGGAAGAAAGTGGCCATAGAGTTGATTCAGGGTGACAATGACTGGTCCCATTGCAAAGACTGTTGTACTAAAATGAGCTAGCAGAAGCAGCAGGGAGCTACAGAGAGCATCAGAGGGGAACAGGAGAAAACAAAGGACTAATGTATAAAGAAATGTATTTGGCTTAGGGTGAAAGGGATGAAGGTCCATTTTAGCCTGAGTTCCACCACAGCATCTAACAGGTCTTTTTGCAGATGTATCAGGGACAAAAATGGGACTGCTGCAGGGTGAAAGCGGTAGGAGCACTTACCAGGAACATTTTGTTTGGGCATAGGGTGAAGTTCAGTAAGTAAAACTCCTTTTTTGGAGACAAGAGTTTCTCTGTGCAGCCGGGCTGTCCTGGAACTTGCTCTGTGGTCAAATCCACAGAGATCCACCTGCCTCTGCCTCCTGAATGCTGAGATTAAAGACATGTGTGCCATCATGTCCCCCACTCTTAAGTAAAACGTTTAAAAACCATAAATGGGTAAAAACCTAAGTATGAAGATAATAAGGAGGAAGGAAGTAATCTGCGGAGGAGCCAGAGTGGGAGGGAACTGAAGGAAATTTGTCTAGATCCATTTCAAATGAGTTAGGATCTGCTGGCCTGGAAGCAGCATTATCCGGGGAGGGCAAAGATTCCACCCTTAGCAGATCCCATGCTCAGGTCTAGTCCTTTCTAACTTTGGAGGTTGCTGCAGCAAGGAGCAGAGCTGATCATGAAGGATGTAAAGCTGGTCTGAGCTGGTGAGACAGAGAGGTTAACTTGTGAAAATAGAAAAATCCTGTTTGATTCTTTCCCCTCAACTACCTTCCTGAGGTCTCTGAAACTAGCCAAGGATGACAGAGTTTTGGCTTCATTGTATCACTAAATTAGATGGCTGTTTCTCGGAAAAGCTTTGTTCACAGGATTGATGGCTGCTTGGGACACACCGGCAGCCTGAGCTGGACCACCCGAGATACTTCCTGAATTCCTGAGACCCATCTGGAACTTTCTGAAGCTTGCACACTGTACCGTTGTGACCATTACTCCAGGAAATGAATATCCCCAGGTGGTCCCCTGCTTGCTGGTTCCCTGCTTGCTGGTCCCCTGCTTGCCCAAGACTCTATTGTTTCACAGGAAATACACCTGCCTGCCTGCCTGCCTGCATTCCTAAACTACTCCTAAGCTGACCTTTAGCCCCACCCTGTTATTGTGCCCAAGCCCGCCCATACCCCCTCCCCTACCCAGAGTGCAGTATAAGAATTCTACTCTGAAAACTTGGCTTCCACAGTGCCTTGAGCCTGCACATATGTGTGTACCAGTATATCATTCATATTCACTAAACTCTCTTTTTCTTTAAAGTTAATGGTCATTAGCCGTGGTCTTGGGGTGTCTAGGGGTGCTCTAGGAGTGCCCGCCCATTACAAACTGATGTCAAAGAATCTTAGTTCTAAATCCCCAAAACAATGGCCTGAGAGGAAGAAAAGTTACAAGTTTGATGGTCCATGGCACAGTAGTCCCTGTTAGAGGTCCCCTAAACCACTTTTAGGTGGTTGGTAGCTTCGATCTCTCAGTAACTGCCATGATAAACCCTAACAGTCGGCAAAGATCCAGAACACGAGCTGGGAGGAAATAACTGTTCAACTCTGGGAGAGGGTAGGGATGGGGGGGGGTGTTAAGAGACAAAGTTACATGAAGAAATCTTTTACATCAAGATTAACATGAGCTCCCACTGTTCTGGAACTGACTCTGTGAACCTGGCCAGCCTCAAACTCACAGATCTACCTGGCTCAGCCTCCCAAGTACTGGGGAAAAAGTTGTGTGCTGCCATGTTTGATGGCTTTTGGAATTTCTTAGAAAATATCCACAAGCATTACTGCAAAAGCTTGTGAACTCCTTGTAGGTTTCAAAGTAAGAGTGTACCAATTGGCCCTGAAGCTCTCTATCTGGATAAAACTAGATTACATTCTCAAAGCACCACAGGTGAGCCCAAGTTGGATTGAATCTCCTTCATCTAAGTCATCATCTCCTGAAAACTCCGAGGGCTTGCTTATGAGTAAGGGATATCACAACATAGAATCATATGTTGACTCTGAAAGTACAAAACCAGCTGTCAAGTATAACACCTGGATATTCTGAATAGCTTTCCAAAGCTGTGAGTTTGATGACCAAGTATCTGGCATCGTATGGGTCGTTATGCTATTAGTCTATACTATAGCCCCTGAAATGAGCTTTTCTAAGAGGAAGGATTGAATGCCAGGGTAATGAGAGTAACCAATTGAACTAGCATGCAGGAAATACCAGGCATCAACAGTGATCTGTCTTGATATATGTGCCCTCCCTTCCTGCAGTGAAAACAACTGTACTTTACTACCAGTTTCCATAACCCATAGTCCCAGAGTGATCATGAAAAAACAAAAACTTAAAATAAGCATTATTTTAAGTGAAAGGACCTCCTACAAAACACCTGGTGGGCATTCCTCAAAACTATCTAGTTTGTAAAACAAAGAAACAAGCAAACAAAGACAAGCTCAGTCTAACACTGACACTGTTTTTGTGAAGGCAGAGATTTACTGTTCAAAACTTTATCTCAGGGAAAGACCACCTGGGGCCTGAAGGCAGGGCCCAGGTTTAAGAAGAATCTAGGAAAAATCTCAGGAATGTGCCTTACAGCCATAAGGTTCAAAACTTGGTAGCTCAAAGTTCAGCCAGTAGATTCAAATCTTGGGTTTGCCCAGAAAGCTTAACCAACAGTTTCCAAGAATTACTGTACCCCATACCCCTTTACCCAATCCTGAAACGCCAACCATGTAACACCCCACTTACATAGTCTTTCTTTAAAAACTCTCTCATCCCTGAGCTCGAGGTGAATCCCTTTCGCTGTGCTGGAACAAAGGATTTTGGCCCTGGTTCCTTTGAACCTGTCCAAAAGAATAAACTGACCCTGTGTGTTTGCATTGGATTCCAACTCCCTGGGGGCCTGTGGGGGGTCCCTCGACATGGGCACAATATCTTATTATGTGGTGTTATGGGGGAAGGACCTGGGAACAGAGGCTACTGTATGTAAAAACCTGGGAGCTGGGTGATGCACAGGCCTACCATTCCAGTACTGGTACTGAGGCATCCGGATTGGGAATTTCTGGGTAGCCTGGGCAACAGAGTCTTCTTCAAAACAAACCAAGGGAATCTAAACAATTAGATTTCAACTAATAAAATGTACAGTACTGGTTCATTCATTTTGATAAATATGACACAGTATAATGTAAATAATAGGAAAAACAGGGTTGGGAACGGCTGAAAGTTATTACCTGGCATGTAAAAGACACTCCATTTTATTTCCAACACAAATAATAATAAATTAATAATGGGAAAAACAGTAGGGAAGACAATGTGTGGCACAGAGGTTATTTGGACACTCTAGAAACTGAGGCAGGAGAATCATTCAAGGGCAGCCTGATCTCCATAGAAGGATTCTGTCTCAAAATAACAAAAGGACAAACTGATGATGAAAATATAGGAACTCTGTATTATCTTTTCAATTCATTTTTATTTGGTTCTGTTTTGTGAGGCAGGACCTTCACTTACAATTCTCCTCCCTCAGCTTCCTGGATTACAGTCAGGTGCTACTTTTGTCTTAAATCTGTAGCCCAGGATAGCCCCAACTTCATGGTGACCCTTCTCAGTTGCTTGTTCCACTATGCACTGCTCAGGCCTGTATTTCTTGTTTAATCTTTATTATTATTGCTATGTGTGTGCATGCACACCTAATGCCCAAGTTGGTCAGAACAGGCCATCAGACCCTTTAGAACTGGAGTTACAGATGGTATGTGAGTGTTGAGGAACAAATCTAAACCCTCTGCAAAAATAGCAATAACTGTTGAGCCATCTCCAGCCCCAGACTTTTCATTTTTAAAAGTTTAATAGCTCAGTGTGTTGGTGCATGCTTTTAATCCTAACAGTCATCAGGAGGCAGAGGCTGAAGGATCTCTGTGAGTTAGAGCCCAGCCTGGTCTACAAAGCCAGCTCAAGATAGCCATGACGACAGACAGAAAAAGACTCTGTCTCAAAATAAACAAACAACAAAAAAAAAAGTTTAACAATTATCAGTCATCAAGAATAACAGCTGGATGTGGTGGCACACTCACACCAGTAGTTCTAACACTTGCAAAGAGGTAGGAAAAGGCAGAGTTCAAGATGGGCACTGGTGGAGACAGTTCTAGCACTTGGGAGACAGAGGCAAGTAGATCTCTGTGAGTTCGAGAACAGCCTGGAAGCCTGGTCTAGAAAGTGAGTTAATTCCAGGAAAGCCAGAGCTGTCACACAGAGAAACCCTGTCTCAAAAAAAAAAAAAAAAAAAAAAAAAAACCAAAAAAAACTAGTGGGGGAAAGGGAGAGTTCAAGGCTACCCTAGACTACACAGAGGCCATCTCAGAAATGAATAAAGGCAACAAACCCATGTGGGTGGCACACAAATACTTAAGATCCAGCCTTATTTTCCCTCAGCACCCTCAGGCCTAACAGAACGTGGCACCCAGTGTTTGTGCCATGAATGAACGAGGACAAAGTTAGACAGACACAGCCACGAGACATGAGGTGTTTTCTAGACAGAAAAGATCCTTTGTCAGGGATACACCACAGCAGCCAGCTTGAGAGAATAGAGGGAGGGTGTGGAGCTGATTTTCTAGGTTTAGAATGAGTAGCTGGGACCCCAACAATTCACCCAGATCTGAAGGTAAAGTTGGAAATCCCAAAATCATCATAAAAAGCTTAATATGTTCTCCTTTCTAAGTTAAAAAGCCTGTTAGTTATGTTGTCACATGCCTTATTAACAAAGAATAACCACAATGATATAAAGCTCTTGGACACTGCATACCATATTCTAAGTGAGCATAATGACCGCCCATGAGCAACATTTTTGACACCTGATTCAATTAGATGACATAACTCTGGGTTTTTTCTTTCCTTTGTTAAATTTTTATTTTATGTGTATGACTGTCTTGTTTGCATATATGTCTGTGTCTGTTAACCACATGTGTGGGGTGCCCACAGAGGACAGAAGAGAACATTGGATCCTTTGGAACTAGAGTTACAAATGG
Source organism: Phyllotis vaccarum (assembly GCA_033318265.1). Classification (NCBI taxonomy): domain Eukaryota; kingdom Metazoa; phylum Chordata; class Mammalia; order Rodentia; family Cricetidae; genus Phyllotis; species Phyllotis vaccarum. Next base: position 79,459,462 of record JARWLC010000004.1, on the reverse strand, counting down.
TTGTGAATTGTCATGTGGGTGCTGGGAATTGAACCTAGATCCTCTGTAAGAGCCGCCAGTGCTCCTAACTTTGAGCCACCTCTCCAGCCTCTTTCTTTTTTCCCAGCCCCCCTTTTCTTCTTTCTTTCACCTCCCAGGCATGTGCCACCAAGGCCTAGTGAGCGAGCTTACAGTCATGTGTGGCATGGTGGAGATCAAACATGTTTTCTTGCATGCTAGATAAGCATCCCCAGCCTTGTGCCTGGGCCTTCATTCAGATACTTACGGGTGATGTGTTCTATGAGTGGGTGCTTGCTGATCACCTACTGTGTGAACAGGTTCCATTATCAACACTGTTTGATCCCATACCTTTCTGTCTGGACAAGGCAAATGAGCCTCCTGCACTTGTGGACCTCACAGTCTGACTCTAACAAGTGGCTGCAGAGCTGATTATTCAGTCATTTCCACAATCAATTCCAACTGTGTACTGCAGAGAACCAGGTGAGGATTATGATGTCAGGGGCTTCCTCTTAACAATGGAGCTAAGATCCAGAGGTTAAAAATGAGGAGACAAGGTGTGGTGAACAGTATGAGCAAAGGAAGGAAGGAAGCAGGGATGCCCAAGAACCTAAGGAAGGCTGGTGTGGCCAAAGACTAGAGAATAAGAGGCTGGGGCATGACAAGAATGAATGAAGAGGTCAGGTAAGCAAACAGGCAGGCCTATCAGGCCTTTCAAGGGCTGAGTTTAAGTATTTTCTTCAGTTTAAGTATGCAGTTTATTCAACTATTACCCAACACTCTGATGGTTAATTTTATGTGTTAATTTGACAGGGCCATGGTAGCTAGTTAGACATTTCTGGGTATGTCTGGGGAGGGGGGAGCTGCTTCTGGAAGGGGTCAAATTGGAATTGGGAGACTCAGAAAGTCAGATGGCTGTCTTCTATGTGGGTGGCTCATTAAATCTGCAGAGGGACCATAAAGAGTATGTGGAGTTTAATTCTTCCGGTAGCTTGAGCTGGAACACTGGTTGTCTTCTGCCATGGATGCTTCTAATTCTCAGGTCTGTGAACTACATCAGCTTCCAGATGGCAGATGGTAAGGCTGTAGCTTCTGTAATCACATGATTTTCTACCTTATACCAAGTTTCTTTTAGATACCAGTCCAGCTGATTCTGTTTCTCTGAGAACTATAGGTCCTCATAGACCACGTTGAACAAATTTAGTTTTGTCACACCAAGGAGCCACCATATTCTTGTCCAATTTTGGCCCCAGGGTGCTCCACCTCTAGTCTGGCCCTGTTCTAATCTCTCTTCGCACATGGCCAAGAATAACCTTCCCAGAACAAATCTGGTCATGCCACTCTCTGCTTTAAACATTTCAGAGCTCCTCACCTACCTCACAAACACCCAAATCCTTGTCTTCACTTAATGAACCCTAACTTGGTTCAGGTGCAGGCCCCACTCCACGTCTGACTCTGACTAATGTACCAGCATCCTCTCTTCACTAACAGTATGGGTGCAAACACGGGAAGTTGAGTTGGAGGAGGATGCCTGTATAAGAGACTTTGCTTTCAGGACAGAGCCATAGAAAACCACCCTCCCATCTGACAAGAGAAGGAAATGGCAGCTGACTGCTAGTAAAGGCTGCTGCCAATCTAAGGAGAGCAGCAGTGGAATGACCCTGAGTCCTTGCTAACGTCACTAAATCAACAGTTCCCGCAGCTTAGTTTACCATTGAATTTTCAGCTATGTGGGAAAAAGAAATCTTGTTCAAGCAGGTTAGAAACTGGATTGGGGTATCTGAAAGCCAGTACCTAGATATAATTTCCCTGGTATAATGGGCCTTAAAGTTAGAATTTTAACTTAGCTTTCCTACAGATGAAACCATCCCAGCTGGCCATACTTCAGTTTGGTCTTTCACAAAGCCATTCCCTTCCAGATATCAGGACTCAGAATCATTGTAGACAATGGACTGACAGCTAACTACAAGAGCAGATCTTGCAAGTGAGAACTTTTTTCCTGGATTGGAAGGAGGGATGTTGGGAGACTTGGAATCTAGCAGAGTTAAGTCAGCTGATGATAGATTCTTCTGAAAAAAACTGGTCTGACAGATGAAGGTTTTAAACATTTTTTTTTAATTTATGAGCTTTTAACTGGATTCCCTATTGTGTATCAAGCAATGTACCAAGTACTGTGTTTATGACAAAAAGTAACAGACTTCCTGTCTGCCTTAATCTCAAATTTTTAAAATAGTAAGAGTAAATTTTACACAAAAGTAAGAACTATGAAGAAAACTTTTGGTGTTTCTGGTGCTGGGAATTGAACTCAGGGCTCTGTGAATTCAAGGCAACAACCATTCGGCTACCCAGACACATTCCTAGTTCTAAGACAAAAGTTAGGTTAAATGAAGGCAGTGTTTTAAAGTATCTATTGCTGTGAAGAGACACCATGACCACAGCAACACTTAAAAAAACCAAACACATTTAATTGGGGGTGGCTTACAGTTTTAGAGGTTCAGCCATTGTCAATCATCATGATGGGGAGCATTGTGGGGTGCAGGCAGATATGGTGCTAGAGCTCAGTGTTACACCTTGCAGGCAACAGGAAGTCAACTGAAACAGCACTGGGCAGTATCCTGGGTATAGGAAACCTCAAACCCCCCCCCCCCCCAAACACACTTCCTCCAACAAGGCTACACCCATTCCAACAAAGCCACACCTCCCAATAGTGCCACTCCCTATGAGATTATGGGGTCAGTTACATTCAGACTACCACAGGAGCATGAGTGAGACTGCAAATTTTGCTATCAAAATATCCTTTTCTGAAACAGACAGTCTCAATCCCTAAAAAAGGAAACATTTCTTTTTCACTACAGTGGATGCTTTGCAGATGGTGACATTTCCTGTCTGTGTCTGTCCCACTGACCACAGCAGACAAGACCACACACAGACAGCTGATGACAAGATGATCTCCTGGAAGTCTGGAAGTCTGGACACAGAACCTCTGGTATTTAATAGGCAGTGTAGAGGAGAGATGATTTAGCAGGGGCACTGAAGGTTGAGTGGCAGAGATGTAGAGAAAGCCAGGAAGATGAGCACAAAGACAGCAATTCAAGAAACTGGCAGTTTCAAAGGAGTAAAAAGCAACCGACTTGGTCCCAGTGGGTTTCAGATAGATTCCCATCACTCCAGAGGTCCGGCTGGAAGTCCTGACCTTTGGATCTGCACGTTTTAGCATTTCCAATGCATTCTGAAGTGGGCTGTTACCCAGTCTGCTTTATTCCTTGCAATCACAATTCCTGCTTCTGAGGATAACAATGCTGATAATCAGAATCATGAGAATTATAGCTAACGTTTATTTTTACAAAAAGAAAAAAAAAAACCCCAATACAATCGATGGATAACAATTCCCTACTTGCTTTACCTCAGCCTGGGAGCTTTGGCTGGCCCAGAATTGGCTCAGTGAGGAAAAGTACTTGTGTTATAAGTCTGGGGACCTAGCCAGGCAGTGGTGGCATACACCTTTAATCCCAGCACTCGGAAGGCAGAGACAGGCTGTGAATTTGGGGCCAGCCTGGTCTACAGAGATAGCTCCAGAACAGCCAGGACTACACAGTAAAACCCCGACTTGTAAAACAAACAAACAAACAAACAAACAAACAAACAAAAGTCTGGTGACCTGAATTCAATTCCTGGAACTTCAGTTGAAGGTGAGACCTGAGTCCTGAAAGTTGACCTCTGACCTCACATGCATATCTGCATATTATGCAAATAATTTTTAAATAAATAATTCTATACGGAGATGAGGATGGAGGATGACCTCGAATTGCTGATCCTTTGGTCTCCACTTCCAAAATGCTGGAATTACAGGCTCGAAACACTAGACAAGGTCTATTTTGTAGGTGGAGTTTTTCTTTTCTGACCATCTGCTCTCAAATAATTGACAGAGACTTATTATTACTTATAAATCCTGGGCCAGTAGCTCAGGTTTGTTATTAGCTAACTCTTACACTTAAATTAACCCATATTTCTTATCTATGCTTTACCATGTGGCAAATGGCTTGTTACCTCATTTCTATATGTTCTGCTTCCTCTGCAGCTGGCTGGCACCTCCCTCTCTCTGCCTCTCTTCATCCCAGTATGTTTGATTGTCCTGCCTAATTATATCCTACCTTGCTTTAGGCCAATCAGCTTCTTTACTAACCAATGAGAGTAATACATATTCACAGTCTACAGAAGGATTTTCCCACAGCACTACTTGGCATTACTATCACTTTGGGAAATGTTCACATTGCCTGAGCACAAGCCTATGAGTTTCTCTATTTTCTCTATTCCCTCTTCTCCCTCCTTTTTGGTTTTTGTAACCCAGGATGACCCTCCTTCTGCCTCAGCTCACCCACTCATCCGAAGAGTTTCCTCTGTGTAACTCTGGATGTTTTAGAACTTGCTCTGTAGAACAGGATGGCCTGAACTTAGTAGATCCACCTGTCTCTGCCTTCAGAGCATTGGGATCAAAGGCAGGCACCACTCCACCCAGTTTATCTCAGTCTTTTGAAGACTGGAATCACTAGCATGTGCCATCACAACTGAAACATTTTTAATGTTTCAAGAGCAGTAGTTCTGATGTCACTAAACTGAGAGTTGGGAGGAGGAAACTGGACAGATGGCTCAGCAGTTAAGAGCACTGGTTCTTCTTGCAGTAGACCCAGGTCTGTCTATGGTTTTCCCAGATTTTTTTGGAGGAGGTGCTCTGTCTTCACCAAATTTAGGCTTGATTTTCTTGCAAACAGAATATTTCTAAACAAGGTTCAAAAAGCTACATTTAATCCTATCCCATACTCACCTGAAGGAGAGGATAGCAGTTATCTACTGCTAGTGAAAAATTACCCCCAAATCAGGAGGCTTTAAACAATCATTTACTGTCTCAGGTTCCAGAGTGTTCTAAGTGTTGTGGCTATAGTATGTCAGGAGGTGCTTGGCGGTGCTGGAGGATCTGCCTCACACACTTGGCCACTGGCAGGAGGACCCCTGTAAGACACAAGGGCTTGAGTTTCTTCATGACCCAGAAGCTGGCTTTCCATGAAGTGAGGGTAAGAAGGCCAGAAAGAAGCTGCACGTTCCTTTAATTTTTTCAGATTGTTTTTTCTATTATGAGCCATGTACTATGAATAATCATGTACAAGTTTTTTGATTTGTTTTCTTGGGTTTATACCTAGGAATAGAGTTGCTGGATCAGTTCTTTGATTAGCTACTAAAGTGTTTTTTAAAAATGCTACAGCACTTTATATTCCCATCAGAAGCATATGAGGTTCCAAGTTCTCCATATGCACTTCAACATATTTTCCAAGTTTTTATTTTTTTCTCTCATATATTACAACAGAACTATAGTAGCCCCTCCTCCCCCCAGCCAATCCTCCTCCATTTCCCTTCAGAAAAGGGTAGGCCTCTCATGGATATCAACCAAACATGGCATATCAAGCTGCAATAAAATGAGGTACTTCCTCCTAGTATTAAGGCTGGACAAACTAACTCAGTGGGAAGAAAAAGAGAGTCCCAATAGCAGGCTCCAGCCCACAATATTAAGGGTTCTACAAGAACACCAAGCTACAGAACTGTCACATATTATGGAGAGGGCCTAAGTCAGACCCATGCGCACTCCCTGGCTGTCTATGAGCCTGGCCAGGTTAGTTGATTCTGTGTATTTTCTTGTGGTGTTCTTGATCCTCTGGCTCCTATCCTCCCAATCCCTCTTCTGCAGGGTTCCTTGAGCTCTGCCTGATGTTTGGCTGTGGATCTTTGTATCCATTTCCATCAGTTGCTGGATGAAGCCTCTCTGACAATGATTTTGCTAGACTACTGTCTATGAGTATAGCAGAGTATCATTAGGAATCATTAACTTTTCTTTTTTTTTTTTGCTGGTCAAGTTTTGTTCTATCCTAGGTCTCTGGGATACCTAGCTTTCAAGGGGGTGTCAGGGGTGGGCTCCTTCTGTGGCATGAGTCTCGAGCTGGGGTGGTCATTAGTTGGCCACTCTTCTCATTTCTCTGTCACCTTTACAACAACACATCTTGTAGGCAGAAGAAATTGTAGGTTGAAGGTTTTGAGGCTGGGTTGGAGTTCCAATCCCTCCACTGGAGTCTTCCTGGTTATAGGAGTTGGTAATGTCCTTTATAATCATGCCTCTATCACTTCTTCAACAGGTGACTGGTTACCCATCTGCTCTCTGCAGACAGGTGTAGTCAAGTTTCTCAGTCCAACCTGGCCAGTCCTGCAGCCATTTAGTCCCAAATGATCACACAAAGTCTTATTAATTACAAGCTGTTTGGTCTATGGCTCAGGCTTATTACTTGCTAATTCTTATACTTTAAGTCAACTCATATTTCTATTTGTTTAGCCACATGGCTTCGTAACTTTTTACTCAGTACAGCATTCTCATCCTGCTTCTTCTGCACCCCTCTGTCATCTCCTGCTCTCTCTTCTGCTTCCCAGAATTTTCCTAGTCTGCTTGCTCCCCCTCTACTTCCTGTCTAGCTACTTGACTAATCAGCATTTAATTAAACCAATAGGAGTGACAAATATTTAGAGTGTACAAGAACATAGCAGACAGGTTGCCCCTAAGAAAGAGTAGAAACCTTCCTGGGGTCACCATGCTCTGTAAGCTACTCTGAGTTAGTTAGGACCTCAAGAAGAAAAACCTGATTTCAGAAATCTAAATACAATGATTTACAAGCAATGGTGGATATGATTAAAGGCACCAAATATAAGGAGAGTGAAGTGCAGCTGTAAGTTTTCCTGTGTCTTGCAGCCACTTGATCCCAAATAAATACACAGAAGCTTCTATTAATTACAAGCTGTTTGGTTTATGGCTCAGGCTTCTTGCTAGCTGACTCTTCCATCTTAACTCAGCCAGCCTATTTCTATTAATCTATGTTTTGCCATGTGGCTCACAGCTTACCTATGTTCCATGACATCTTGCTCCCCTAGCAGCTGGCATTGTCTGCTCCTGACTCTGCCTTTCTTCTCCCTCTCTCTGGTTGGAAGCTGTCTTACTATAGGCCAAAAGAGCCTTTTTATTAACTAATGGAAGCAACATATTCACAGTGTGCAGAAAGATACCCCACAGTGAAGGTTTCTGGTTTAAGCATCATGTCTTGGGAACTGGAAGAGAGCAGATGACCTTCAAGGTAAGGAGACACAGGCTACCCTAAGGCCAAGGACAATGAGCAACACCAAATACAATTACCTTGCAGGAATAGCAACTTCTCTCTTTACAATCAAAAGGTAAGTCTAATGTCTAATTTAGTCCTGCTTATGTCCATTATGGCTCTAACTCCAAATGGGGCCTGAAAACTGGGATTCATGAGTCCAGATTAGCACTGAACTATTATGGGCTAAACTGTGTCCCACCTACTATTCCAAATATAGCCTTAGTATCATACAGTGTTAGGCTGCACTTGGATGTCAGGCTTTAAAGGGGTGTTATTTATGTTAAAATAAGGCTAAGAGTGGGTAGCATTTAGCCTGAAGGTGCCCATGAGAAAGACTAGGATATACTGAAAAAAGCCAGGGACAAACGTGAACAAAAGAAAGGCTCTGGGAGAATACTGTCTGCAAGCCAGGAGAGGCTTTTCCATGACACTGCCTGGGACTTCAAGGCTCTAGGACACTAAATAAATCAATCGTTTTTGTTTAAGTTGCCATATTCTGTGGTATTTTGTTATGCAGCCCAGTGAACCAGGACCTCAGCTCTCTAGACTGTTTGGAATGTTGTTTTCTGTAAACCAGCCCTATGCTGTAGAATGTGGCATGAAAACCAAGACAAGGGCTAGAGAGATGGCCCAGCGATTAACACCACCTGCTCTTCAAGGAGACCTGCTTGTAACTCCAACCACCTAAATGGTAGCTCACAACCCTCTGAAACTCTATTTCCAGGTGATCCAATGCTCTCTTCTTGCCTTTGCAAGAATCACTACAGGTATGCAAGTGATAAACAGGTATACTGAGGGCTAGAGAGATGGCTCTGAGGTTAAAAGCAACCATCTATAATGAGATTTAGTACCCTTTTCTGGTGTGTAGACATACATGCCAGAACACTATGCATGGTAATAAATCTTTAAAAAAGAAAAGAGCTGAGAGGTGGTTCATGCCTTTAATCCCAGTACTTGGGAGGCAGAGGCAAGTGGACCTCTGAGTTCAAGGTCAGCCTGGTCTACAAAATGAGTTCCAATAGCCAGGGCTATTACTTTGTCTTGAAAAACCACAAATTAAAAAAAAAAAAAAAAAAAAAAAGACAAGACAAGACATGAGTTCAAGTTCATCCTTCCCAGAGTCAGCCAGGTGTAAGGGGCTGGGCCTCCTCAAAGGCCAGCTGATGAGCATAGTCAGAGTCTGTTTCTACTACTGTTCATCCTGAAAAGGTCCAAATAGGCCCAGGTCTCCTGATCTCCTCAGAATGCAGTTTCCGTGTGTAGAGACCCTCAGAACCACCTTCACAGTCCTATGCATGCATCTTCTCCTTAGCTAGAAAGCACCTTCTGGATTCGCTCCTGTACTTCCTTTGGGCCCAAGGACACCATCATCTCAGCCACAGGAGGTCCTTGCTAAAAATAGAGAAAAAACAAAAACACCATCTTTTGCCTTGAACTGCAGAAGGAATTCATACCTAATTTTAGTGTCTCAACTTGTAGAAGACAACCCCAGGTCAGCCCCAGCCCACAGCCTGAAACCCCAGGAACAAAACTTGCTATTTATTGTATTTTCTTTTACCTAGGGTGATTTTGTTGCTTTTGTTTTATTTTTATTTTTGCAGAGCTAAAGGAGCTCCATCAATGCTAGCAAAAACTTCAGCACTAAGCTGTAATCTAGCCCTACTCAGTCCTAGTTCTCTGAATTTTTTTTTTTATATTCACATAGCTCCCTGAGCCTGTTTCTGCCTTTGGCAAATTGGTAATTAGTCTATCATTCTCATGATCTCCATGGAGTCAGGGATCATATGTGTTATGTCCATGCTACTGCCTATAACTATCACAGTGCCTGTACAAAGGAGATGCTCAGTGAATAAATGAGGGAAGTGATCCTATTTCATCAGTTTATCATCCCCTGTACTGGCCTTAGTACCAGGCTGTGAACATTGGCTGGAAGGGTCAATGAGAGGCATAGACAACAGCTCAGTTCATGTCCCATCTCACCAGCTGTCCACTGAGGGTCATTCGTAGGAGCTTCATCACACTGCTATACTTGGTGCCTTCCAGGTCTTCTGACAGCTTCTTCAGTTCTCTGTTCACCACATCCTGAGTTAGGCTCAAACCAGATCTTTCTAAAAGCCTAACAGAAAGCCAGTCTGAGCCAGGTGTGATGGTTATGATTGTTAATTCCAGAGATGGGGAAGAAAGGCAGGTTAGCCTGGTCTACAGAATAAGTTCCAGGATAGCCATGGCTACACAGATGAGAGAGAGAAAACAGAGAGGAGAGAGATAGAGGGGGAGAAAAGGAAAAGGGGGGAAGAGAGGGAGGAAAGAGAGAAAGGAGAGAGAGTGTGATGACATATATATTTAATAAAATTTAAGTCTGGAATATCAGAGGTAACCACAGAGCCAAGCCAAGAAGGTCAGAGAGTATCAAGCCACACTTTTAATCCTAGCTTTAGGAAGTTGAAAGAGGAAGTTAAGAGAGCTGGGTGAAGGTAGAGAAGTTTTTCAGTGTTCCTGGACACTTTCTTGGTGGGCTCAGGAGAAGTTGGAACTGGAAAATTTTGTGGAGACAGGCCTGAGGAGTGGAGGTGGGAAGTGGCTGTAGTTTGTTTGTCAAACTCTCTGATAATCCAGCTTTTATCCAATATCTGGCTCTGGGTTTTCATTATATAACAAATAGGATTCTTGCAATATTTCGCACCCAATGTAGGGCACACACATCCACATACAGCTCGAGAAAGCTGAAAAAGGGTTCTAGACACAGAAACGGAGCCAAACCAGCTTCCTATTTGTATCTCTCAAGTGGGCATGGTATAGAGTAGCCTTGGGCTTGAATTACAACATGGTGGTTTTGTGGCCTGCAACCTGAGCTGCAACATTGCTTACTCCTAAAGTCTCACTCACAGTAGCCTTGGTATAAGCACTAGCTGCATATGACCAATTTAAAGTTACTGCTCATACAGACACAACTGAGCAGAGCCAAAGCACGACTACTTGGTAGCAGCATTTTCTTGGGAGAACTGTGTTTGCTGGTGGTGAGCTTGGTCCCTTTAAGAGAGGCTTCTTGACTCAGCTTTAGCAGCAAAAACCTTCAGGTTCTTTTAAGAGGCCCTGCTGCTAAGCACTTATACGAGGTTTATCAGCAGCAGGCAGCTGTGCTCTACTTTGTGGCAGTATGGATCCTAAAATGCCCTAGAGTTGGGGTAGTAAATGAGGTTCCTGCCAGTACCTCTGCCATGAAGCTAAGCTCTCACAGATCAAGGATGGGGGAGGGGGGCAAGGAGCCATAGTGAAGCTTTTGATCCTAGCCACACCAGAGCAGATTAACAGTGTAGTCAGAAAAAGAGATAAACTTTAAAGACAGATTTAAAAAAAAAAAAACAAACCCAAACTACAAAACAAAACAAACCTCTAAAAGGTTCATAGTGTTTAAAAATATACTTAGGCTTAGGAGAGAAAAAAAAAAAAAAAGGTAAGAGAAAGTCCTTCAAAAAAAAAAAAAAGAAAGAAAGTTATATATTTATATATATATATCATATATATATATATATATATATGATATATATATATATATCACATAAACACAGAAAGTCTGGATACTGTAAGTCATCCTGTCTTTGAATTGTCTGACTGCTGAGGAAGGAGCAAGAGCTGCTAAGAGACATTTGATTATAAATGCTGCTGGATTATCCAACCTATATATTTTGTAAATGCCTTGACTTTAAAACTTCAAAAGATATGTTAATTTGGAGAAGAGATTTTTTTTTTTATTATTATTTCCACAGAAAAATGAGAAGCTGTGTTTTTATTCTGGGTTAAAGAAAATAAGGTCTGATTGAGGAAGACCCCTGAAAAACCTGGGATGGGAACGGATGGCCCAGATGATCCAATGTTTCAGAGCGTCTCTGTTGTAGTTTTCTCTGAATTCTGTATCCAATCCAGTTTCAAGGTAACCAGCTGAGATGTCCCAGACTCACAGACTACTCCACTAAGAATTTGTCCACAATCATAAATGTTCGTTTGGGTCCCCATAAGATTACTAGTGACCCAATCAGCAGGAATTAGTCTAGAGAACTATGCCCACGTTCTCAAAAAATGGATTATAGATGTTTGTCTTTGTTTAGAGTGTTAGTTATAAGTTGTTATATATAATGGTAAAGAAAAAAGCTATACAATGGAGATTAGATTTGGGGTTTTTATTTTAAAAAGAAAACAAAAGTACTGGGGGATGTTACTCTTGTATACTATAAAGATTTGTTGCTCATGTTGGTATAATAAAATACTGATTGGACAGTAGAAAGTACAGGCAGGGCTAGCAGACACAGAAGAGCAGAGTGGAGGATGCCAGGAGATGCAGATGAAGCAAGATAAGAATGCTATACTGAAGCAAAGGTAGCAAGCCACATGGCTAAACATAAATAGAAATATGGGTTAACTTAAAGTATAAGAGTTAGCAAGCATTAAGCCTAAACCATAGGCCAAACAGCTTGTAATTAATATAAGACTTTGTGTGATTATTTGGGACTGCTGGTCCAGATCTCAGGGCTAGGCAGGGTCCTACAGCACTTAGTTTTATGAGGGTTAGGAAATTTACTATATAATCTACTATAGGCAAACAATGGTGGAGCCACATAATAGGTGGCCCATGAAAGTAGTAAGGTATAGGTAACTACAAAGACATTGTAAGCCAGTGAGATGGCTCAGTGTGTAAGAAAGCTTGCCACCAAGCCTGATGAACTGGGCTCAATACCCAGATCTTACAAAGTGGAAGGAGAACTAACTCTTCCCAAGTAGTTCCCTGATTTTCACACATGTGCCATGGCATGTGACTTCCCCATGCACACAAAGTAGTTATGTCAAAAGAAAGAAGACACAGTGGGGTGGGAGGTATAAAAAAATTAAGTCACTATACGAGAATTTACTAACTGCCAAACAGTCACTATGCCTCTATTCTTTGCCCATAAGGAAGGGACAATAATAGCACCTGTTCTGCACAGGGAGATAACAGAAAGCTAAAATATCCAATCACTAAGTAAAGCCCTGAACTCATGGCAAACACTCAAAAATATTGGATACTATGTTTCAAGAAAAAGCTTAAAACCTGTCTGATAACAGTGGCCCAGGCCTTAAATCCCAGCACTTGGGAAGCAGAGGTAGATGGAGCTCTGTGAGTTTGAGGTCAGCCTGATCTATAGAGTGAGTTCCAGGACAGTCAAGGCCACACAGAGAAACCCTGTCACAAAAAGCAAAACAAGATCAAAACCAAATAAACAAAAAAACTTAGCTAGTATTGACTACACCCAACAGCTTAGAGGCACGGCAGAAAATTTAGGAATGGGTTAGACACAGGATACAAGAAGGGTAATTCCTGAGAAATTACTTAAAACAGCTTCAAGATTTGTCAAGGACAGTATAACACGGAGGAAGAGAAAGAAAACACTAGGAAACACCAGCTCTAGGAACAGCTTGCATCAACATGCGAGGTCAAGCCTTGAAGGATGTAAACTCCACTAGGTAGTAACCACCCTCACGTCCTGGCAGCCAAGCTAAGACTCTTTCCAAAAAGCATGTTTGAGTTCTGAGTGAGTTGGGGAACTATTGAGAGCTGAACTTGTAAACCATCCATTCCAGCTCTGATTGAGACAGTAGGTGGATACATTCCACTTGAGCTTGCCAGTCACTTAGGATTGTATCCCAGAAGCTAGAGAGATGCCTTATTAGTTATGAGCACTTACCGCTTCTAGAGAACCTAAGTTCGGTTCCCAGCACCCATCCATGTCAGGTGGCTTACAACTTCAGTTCCAGGGAATCAATGCCCTCTTGTGGTCTCCATGGGCACACACAATACACAAAGCAAAAACAAAAATAAACTAACTTCTGAAATGATAGGACACAGGTGCTATACCAATGCTTCATGAGCAGAACTTCTGCTCTTGATGAGGTCCACATTATGGTGCTCTGAGTGGCAGCTCAGTGTGGAGCAGTACTGACTCAGGAAGTGGTCTTATAAGTGATTTGAAGAAACAGCTTTCCTTAACAAATGTCAGGCTTCAGCAGCTGAGCACGTAGAAAAACAAGGCACTGCTTGCCACCGAGTCAGCAGGCACTCATCTGTAGACCCCCAGTTTCCAGTAACGGAAAAAAAGAAACTGTTTCCAGGAAGCTGCTAGTGGCACTCCAGGACATGTTAAAGCTGGATGAGAGTTTGGCACTAGCACAGAAGTGTTCTGATGGCTCCTGAGCATTTGGCGTTAGTTTTCTTGAATTAAGTGAGAGTCCCAGTGTCTCTAAAATCTAGCCCACAAGGCTGAGAAGCTGAGATACGATTTTGGTGAACTGGAATTAATAGATGAAAAGATTGCTTTAGCAAAGGAGCTTGGTTCACACTGGATAACTCAATTTATCTCTAGCCCCACAGGTACTGCATTCACATGTACATATCCACAAATAAAAAAATTAAAAAAAATTTAAAAAAGCTAGATTCGGTACTTTGATCTTAGCACTTGGATGTTGGCAGAAACAGATGGATCTCTGTAAGTCTGAGGTCAGCTTGGTCTATACATGAGTCCTAGACTAGTCAAGGCTATATAGTGAGACCCTGTCTCAAACAACAACAAACATGAATAACAAATAAAACAAAAGAAAAAAGAATTAAGACCTCACTATAGAGTGTACCAAATTACTGACAATATTAGCTTTTGGGTAGTGACTGGGGGTGAACTTACAAATATCCTTAGTAATATCCACGCAAGGTTAGTCACTATGCACTTCTTTATTCCTCCCTCCCTTCCTTTTTTATTTCAATTTTCAAAGCAGGGTTTCTTTGTTAACAGTCCTAGCTATCACTTTGTAGACCAGGTGGCCTTGAACTCACAGAGATCTACCTCTCTCTGTCTCCCAAGTGCTGAGATTAAAGGTGTGTGGCATCACTGCTTAGCATGTACAGTTGGAAGCAACCCTAATGTACATACATGGATGTATTAAGTTCTTGTTGAAGTGGTATTACCAGTAAAGTTAGCCATAGAAAGGAAAGAGAAGACTTTCAAGGACTGAACAAACCTAGGCATATGACTGCTGGTGCAGTACTCCATTCTTACAGTTTCAACTTCTTGGAAAGATGGGGGGATCTAATTTTCAATCAATTTGGGACTAGCCTGAGAAACATACAGTGCTCATCTCTTAGAAGAAGGAGGATGAGGAGGAAGAGGAGGAGGAGAAGAAGAAAGGCAAAAGGTGGAAAAATATATCTAAAAACACCCAAACATTATCTATTTTTATTACTATGCCTTTTGGGCAAAAATCATTGGAAAACAAAAATTATAATTATGAGAGAAACTAGGCAGATGGAAGAATGCACCAAGGTATAAACTATACACTACCGTGTCTGGCTTCCAGTATCCAAGTTTAAAGCCTAGGTTTAAAAGTTTTGGTGTATTAATAATATACCAGACATGAAAATGGTGTGCAAGCACACATGCAGGCAAAATACTAAGACACATAAAATAAAACTAAATAAATATCAAATTAATTGTAGAAAGACAAAAATCCTGTTATTGCTACATTAAGCCAGGTCCTCTTTCCCTTACACACAGCTGAGAAAAAGGTAGCTCTGGGGAGGGGGGCATCTGGGCCTTCGGGGTTGCTTTCCTTACCTGAAAAACGGTGAGAGAACTTTTGTTTAGTTTGTCATTATTTTGTGATGAAGTCCAAGAGCAGAGAAGCTAGAGTGGAAGGCTGTGTCTAACCCTTAGCCTGGCATGTGAACACTTACCCCAACAAGCGTTTGACAATCACGTCCACTTTTTCAGAGTCAAGGCCCAGCTGTGCTCGATAGACAGCAGGGCGAATCCATAAGTAGGAGTACATTGGAGAGACCAGATCCTGCAGGCGGCTGATGTGGCCCTGGGGAGAGAGGCAGTCACCACGCGCACTGGGAGAGCCTGGGAAACACTGGAAGGAGAAAGGAGTCCTTAAAAACACACCTGTCGCAGCAGGAGGATCCTCTCCAAATATGCAGGCTCCAGAACATCCTTGTCTTGCAGTTGGTTCCCAAATGCCTCTTTTACCAGGCACTGCAACTTCTCCACCAACTGGGGCATCCGGGTCTCACTGTTCACCAGCCGTTGGAGGTGCAGCCTGAGAGTTAAAAAAAGGGGGCTTCTCTGGTGGTGTACTCTGGAACTATCCCAAGCCTCTCCTCTCAGGGCAGCAGTAAGGATTTAAAGACTCTTAACACTTTCAAAACCCGTAAGTAAAACTTTTTTTTTTGTATGTATAAAAGGAGCAAGACTTGATTGAGGTCACAGCCAGCCTAAGTCTATCTATGCAGACATGATTTTAGTGTTTTTATTTACATATTTTATTTCAGACAAGATTGCCCTGTATCTCTCTATCTGGCCTGGAACTTACTATGTAGACCCAGCTGGCCACAAAATTTCAGAGGTCCACCTGCCTCTGCACCCCAAATGAGGTGTGCAACACCGCACCAGGCATTTTCAGTGTTTAAAAAATAGTAGCTGGCTTTTTCCTGTTACTTTTGAGGTGGTAGGAAGCAAACTCAGGGACTCATGCATGTGAAGGAAGCATTATAAAACTGAGCTACAGCCAGCAAAGAAACTATTTTAAGCTAGATCATAGTAAGGAACATTCTGGTTCTGCCTGTGGAATGCGCAGCTTTGGGCACACAATGCTCTGGTCACAGCCTTAACTGGCTGGAGTAGACTGCATCCATGCTGCTGGCTCAAACTCCATGGTCCTCCAGCTGCCCTGGCCCTCTCCCTCCTTGGTGTCTTGCCAGCCTCTCCCTTCCCACACCATCACCTGACCACAACAGGCACCTGAATTTATGCAGAAAGATCCAGAAATATGCTTTCCAGCCTTGCTTGAATTATGGAGCACTGATATAAAAAGAGAGGTAAAATAAATGCCTGCCTAGGGTTTGTAACCGGGGGGGGGGGGGGGGGGGGGGGGGGGGGTACTGTTTCAATGAAGCACTCAGTCTCAAATCTGGGGCTTTCTTGTCAGCTCAAATGTATCTTTTCTGGAATTCTAACTCCTCCCTGGTTTTCTCCTGAACAGTAAAGTCTCCAAGAGTCCAACCAAACAAGTCCTGTCATCTTCAGTTCCCAGGGTGTCTTTTGTTTCTGACAGGACTGGAAGGCCCAAGGAGATTCAAAGCAGTACAGAACCAGGAGCCATTCTAAGTCCTGTGGCCCCTTGTCTGTGTTACAGAGGAAAGCCAGGTAGCAAACAGCTCGTGGGGTTGGGACTGGGACAGCCCTGAGTCTAATGCCTGCCTGCCAAGTGCTTGTAGTAACTCACAAAGCCATTAGAAAGCTGGGGGAGCCTTGGCACAGAGTGGTAGTGAAGATTAAACATGGGTCTACAATCAAAGTACTGATGCCAGGGCCTGGAAGCCACCCATTTGTGGGCTGCAGACCTGCAGGAGTCAGAAACTCCTGGTATGTCACAGATGGAAAACAAAATATTATGGGAAGCTATCCAGTATGTAGACTGACACAAACAATTAAACCCTTTTTGCTTTGCTTTTGGTGTTTGAGAGAGGTTCTATGTAGTAAGTGGCCTACAACTCTCCATCTTCCCACCTCAATCCTCTGGATGCTGGGATTATAGGCATGTGTAACTTGATTGAAAAATACTTTAAAAATATTATAGAAAACATATGAATGTAGTACAGAAACTATAGAATCTCCTTAGCATCAAGGCCAGATAGAAAGGAGGAGGAGGAGGAAGAAGAGAAGGAGAAGAAGAAAAACCTAGTAAGTCTCTCCTGGCCATGCTGAATTGATCTGCCACAAATCCAAGCCTGAGACATAGTCAAGCTAAATGAATCTTAATTACTATTCCCATGTTCACATACCACAGTGTTTACTGACACCAATATGCCTTCTAACCTATTCACTGTATCTCTGAAGTAAGCATGGCAGTGGTATGACAGAAACATCTGAGGCTAACTCAGCTTGATTAAGTCTGTGAGCTCAGTCCTAAAGTACTTCCCTCCCTAAGCAGATCTCCCAGACTTTCCTGTCCTCCCCTTTGTCTACCCTGGGATTTCAAGGAGGCTTGAGAGGCATCACAGAGTGTCTCTGACTGGACTCCATCTTCTCAGAAATAGCACTTCTGTGGAATAAAAAAATGGTACTGTACTGCATCTGATATACTAGATTATGTTCACTCTTGCAGGCCCCGTGTAGGAGATGCCTCACTGCACACTGTGTGTAAATGTGCTAGTCATTTAAATTCTATCTTGGACCTGGTATAGCTAACACACAGCAAAATTACAGAACTGATAAAGTCATACACTGGAAGCAAGTGCAGTTGAGTCAGTGTGCTGGCACACTCCTGTAATCTGAGCACTTGGGCAGTGGAGGCAGGAGGACCAAGATTCATTGGCTACATGGTAACTTTGAGGCCACTATGTAATCCAATCTGGCCTAGAATTTATAATTCTATCTCAACTTTCCAAACACTGAGATTACAGATATGCACCATAGTGCTTGGTTCTCCCACTTACCTATTGAATTCTGGAAGCTTCTCCAGGTCCAGCAGGGCTGAGTGACAGGTGATCCGGGTCAGGTCAAACTGTGTTATCAGCTCTGGCAGCGTCCTGCCCATTTGGTTCTCTGCAAGTCAGGCCCACTCAGCTCCTTAGCTCCTCCCTCATCTTATTTCTGTCCTTTTTATCTTTCTTTCTACATTGCCCAAGCTGATCTACAGCTTTTCATCCTTCTGCTTCAGTTTCCCACATAGCTGGAATACAGGTTTTAGTTATAACATCCTGCTTTTCTTCCACTTTCACACACAGAGGGAGTAAGTGAGCAAGCTGTAGGCTCCCCACATTTGGATCAAAGCTAGAAGAACAGTTTGCCCACTGCCTGGCTACTCCAGAGCTTCAAGTGCTCTTGGCTCTGAGTAGAGACTGGCACCAGTATGCCCTTCAAACTTCATACTTAATGCCACATGGAACCTTAGTGCTGGAAGCTACTGCTTTTCTGTTTCATTTAAGAAGGGACTTCAGCATTATATAGTCTAGTCCAACATCAAACTAGCAAGCCTCCTGCTTTGGCTTCTTTAGTGTTGGAATTCCAAGTATATAACAGCACACCCAGACTGAAAGCTGTTTTTTTTTTTTGAATTTTTTTTCCCTCATTTTTAATTTATGCACACACACACACACACACACACACACACACACGCACGCACGCACGCACGCACGCACGCACGCACGCTATAAGCCTGCCCACAGAGGCCAGAAGAAGGTGTCAGATCCCTTGGCAGTTGTGAGCCATTTGATATGGATGCTGGGAACAGAACTCACTCTAGCAAGAGCTTTTAGTTGCGGAGCCATCTCTCCAGGCCCTTGGAAGCAGCTTCTTTATGAGCAGCAGCTCCCTCTGGTGCAGTCAGAGGCACCAACGTAAGGCACAGGCCTCAAGAATTATAACCTTTACTAAGGATGTGACTCTGGCAAGTTCAACCTCCGTGGGCTTCAAAATCATCCTAGAAACTAGGACTATCAAGTTACTGCTACAAGAAAAGTCATCCTATTTGGTCCTTGGTTTTTTAAGATTTGTATTCTAAACCCTGAATAAGCTAGATTCATAGTAACATCTACTTAGAGTTCATACTTGCGTAATTACAATAATCATAAGGTCTGTGGATTTTGTGCTTATAGTGTAGCCAGACAGTGAGCTAGCTGGTTCCTTATATTTATAAGCTCACTGGCTCCAAATTAACCCTACAAGGCATACCCCTAGCCCTATCATATGGACAAGGTTAATAAGACTCTAGGTCTTTAGGGCAGGGACAGTGCTCTCCATCTATAACAAAGCTGGGTAGGAAAACCAAGCGAGAGAACACAGTAATGTGACTCAATATACTTGTCCAAGATAAGTGACTGATAGGTGGTGATGCTGGGACTGAAAAGCAGATCTAACTGTATTAAAGCTCAAGCTCAGTCACAATGACAATGCTAGTGCATATGTACCTGCAAACCCTGAGCCACAGTTGGTGATGATGTCAAGCAAGGCTTCAGGCAGAAAACCACCAGCAGCAAAATGGTCCAGGAAAATGTCCCCTTGTCTCTTAGACAGCTTGCTACCATCCCTGTTTAGGAGTAGGGGCAGATGAGCAAATTGAGGTGGCTGCCAGCCCAGGGCCTGGTAGAGGAGCAGGTGCTTAGAGGTGGAGATGAGCCACTCAGAGCCCCGCAGCACATGGCTAATGTTCATGTGGTGGTCATCCACCACACAGGCTAGGTGGTAGGTGGGGAAGCCATCACTCTTCAGGATAACTGGATCCCCTTCCACACTGGCCACTTCATGCTGAATCCAGCCATATACAAGGTCCTGGAAGGCTGGTACTGGCTCTTTCAGGCGGAAGCGGATAGCAGGCTTGGGGTTCATGGCCAGCTTCTGGGCCACCTGTGCCTGGCTCAGGTTTCGGCATCGATTGTCATACCTATTAGGAGACAGAGCAGCAGAGTAGCTAAGAGAACCATCAACGGACAGATATCCCACTTGTCTTTCAAGTTCTAGTTTTTACTTGAAATGCTGAGGATTTTACTCAAGACCCTGGGCATGCTAGTAAGCACTGAACTATAACCCCAACTGTCACCTTTGGTTTCTGATAGCTTATAATCTTGGGCAACTAATTAACTTCTTTAAGGGGTTTCTTCTATCTAAAATGGTTTTTTAAAAAAGCTGTGTGAGATAACACAGTGTGGCCGACACTAATGTTTGCTGACCTATTAGTCACTGTCCCCTTTTCTTTGCTAAAAAGGACATGGAAAAATAGTTAGAGCAAAAGTGGGCTTACAGTGAGTACAGACTGTGCTGCAATCTCATAGCCTGATGCCAGTGATCAGCCCAGGTAGGAATGTAAACCATTCTATTCACTGAGAATCAAAGAAAACAACACTTGGTGGGTAAGGAAGGGCTAGGGTCCTAAGAAAGATATTTCTCTCCAAAGAGGTTAAGACATACCTGTAAGGGGGCAAAAATTCCTTTTATACCTCCCAGAAGTACTCCTCTGAGAAGTCATGTTGGAGCTGTTAACCTCTTAGCGTGGAGGTCATCTACCACCAGAGTTCCACAAGATGCAAAAATAAGGTCTCTGTGGCTCATGTTGTCTTTATTCAAAGTACGTGTGTAGACTACCAGCATCAGTTTCACTTGGGAACTCCTGAGAAACTCAGAACCCAACTTCAGACCTGCTAAGCAAGAATCTACAGGGTAACCATAAGCCCAGATGATTCATGTACTAGAGAAAGTATGGGGAGCTATTGCTACTGTCATTTTAAAAATTTATTTTATCTTTTAATTCTTTCTTTTTTAGGTTGATCACTTCCTCAAAAATTGTTATAAAAATTATGTATATATATACATATACATATACATATATATATATATATATATATATATACATAATACATATATTTGCGCATGGGAGCACAGTGCCTGTGGAAGCCAGAACCTTTGGATGCCCCTGGAGCTGGAGACAGGTAGTTGTGAGCAATCTAATTTGGGTGTTAAGAACTAAACTCTGGTCCTGTGAAAAACAGCTAAGTTCCTAACTACTAAGCCAACTCCCTAGCCCCCTAATTTGTTACCTAAAAAAAGTTTTAGCTGATGTGGTGGCACACACCTTTAATGCCAGCATTCAGGAGGCAGAAGGTAGGTAGGTCTCTGAGTTCAAGGATAGCTTGGTTTGCAGAGCTTTTCCACGACAGCCAGAGTTACACAGGGAAACCCTGTCTTGAAAAACAAAACAAAAAAACCAACACGGAAAGGTTTTTAAAAATATTATTATTATTATTGTTATTATGTATGCATGAAGTACATATGCCATGGTGCTGCTTATGTGGAAGTCAGAGGACAGCATTATGAAGTCAGTTCTCTCTTTCTACCTTTCACATGAGTTCTGAGGCTAGACCTCAGTTCTCCAGCATGTGCAGTAAGGAAGTTCACCCACTGAGCCAATTTACTGGGATGCTGGGAACAGAACTCACTCTAGCAAGAGCTTTTACTTTTTAGATGTATATCTAATAGTGTCCTAACAAACAAAAATGTGAAGCTTGAAAACTCAGTTCTTGATACATTTAACTCTTCAATTAATGTTTCATACATCCCATGATATCATGTGACTATAACTAAAAACAATTCTTTGTATTGACGGACTAGTTTGTTTACAATAAAAAACAACAGCTGGTCACAGTGGCACAGGTCTTTAATCCCAGCACTGGGGGTAGGAGTGGGGCAGAGACAGGATCACTGTGATTTCATGGCCAGTCTGGTCTTCAAAGCAAGTTCCAGGATAGCCAGAACTATAGAGACAACCTGTCTTGAAAAATATTGCCACCACCACATGAAAACAAACCACATATACACAAAAACAAACAAAAATCAAAATCAAAATCAAAATATGAAGAAAAGAATGTGGGATAATGTTCTTGTACACTATAAAGATTTGTTACTCATACTGGTTTAATAAAACTCTGATTGGCCAGTAGCTAGACAGGATTAGAGGTGAGGCAAGCCAGATTAGGAGAATTCTGGAAAGAGCAAAATGGGAATGCTACATTGAAGCAAAAATACCAAGCTACGTGGCTAAGCATAAACTGAATCATGGGCTAACTTAAGCATAAGAACTAGTCAATAATATGCCTGAAGTATTGGCCTAGCATGTTCTATATTATTAAGCATCTGAGTAATTATTTCAAAACTGGCTTTGGGACTGGCTGGACAGGACAGAGAAACTTCAGACTACAGGAGCTGAGAACCAGAACCCATCATTTTCTTCATGCTGATATAGACATAATGAGAGCTGCCTTGATTTCCTTGCCATGGTGGACTGTACTCTCAAACAGTGAGCCAGAATAAACCCTTACTTTCTCCAGTTTCTTTTGTCAGGGCATTCTATCACTGCAAATAAACTAAGACACTATCCTACATATACATCACAGATGCAAATGATGTATTTTAATGTTCCCTCACCATATTGGTTGATTTTCTATTGCTGTGACAAAACACCATAACCAAGGGAACTTATAAAAGAAAACATTAAATTAGAATTATGGTTTCAGAGGGTTAGAATCCATCACGATGGAGCAAAGGCATGGACCAGCTGAGAGCTCACTTGTTAGCAAGAAGAAAGCAGAGAGAACACACTGAGAACGATTAGAGTCGTTTGGAACCTCAAACCCCATCCCTAGTGACACACCTCCTCCAAGGTCACAAAGAATACAAGATATGAAGGTTCATTAATAGGAAACAGCGTAAGTAATCTATAGCATTTCCATATAGAATTTTTGTTGTTGTTGTTTTTTTAAAGGGTCTCATAAGGCCCAGAAAGGCTCCAAAGTTCCAAGGTAGCTAAGTGTATTATGAGGTTTCTGTCCCGGACCCTCAAGGTTTAGGCCTGCAAACCCAAGACCCACAGAGACACACAGACACAGAGACACACAGATGCTTCCAATAGTTTTAGGCTGATCAGCCTAAGGCCCAGGCATATAACTTGCTAACTCTTTACCCTTCATCTAACCCATGACTTCTATCCTGTTCAGCCATGGGGCTCGGTACCTTTTCTCAGAGCAGCATAGTTGTCCTCTGCATCTTCTGGCTTCTCTCTGGCATTCTGCTCTGCTCTGCCTGTTCCTAGAGTCTGGTTAGTCTGGTAACCCCACCCACACTTCCTGTCTGCCTTTGGCCAATCAGTGCATTTTATTAAACCAGTGGGTGGGACAATTATTTACAATGGAACAACATAATCCCCCTACAGCTAAGAATAACCCTGAACTCCTGATCCTCTTGCCTCTGTCTCCTGAATGCTGTGATTACAGGCAAATGTTAACATGCCAGTTGTAAATGAAATATTATAGAAGGATAAGAAAAAAATTATGAGCAGATTTAGAAGCTACCTTAAAACAGAGGGTGTGTAGTATACTGCATACTACCATTGACTAGAAAGGTAACAGTAGTTCCTGTTTGTCAGCATAGGCACTGAATACCAGCTAGTACCAATGGCCTCTTGAGAGGAGAAATAAGTGGCCAAAGAGAGGGTTAAGGGAGATGATTCTGTATATTTTTGGGTAGTTTAGGTATCAAATGTGAAGCTGGCGAGACAGCTCCGTGGATTTGTGTGCCTCCTGCCCAGACTAATGACCTGAGTAATTTCCATAGGCTGGAGAGCACCAACTCATGAAAGCTGTTGTTCTCTGACCTTGACACTGTGGTGTGTGCTGCCCCTTTAAAGTTTAAGAGTGTAAAAGGAAATACAAGTATTAAACGTGAAAAGTTTTCTAGATTTTTATTTTTATGTTTTTGTTTGTTTGTTTTGTTTTTGAGTTAGGATCACACTGTGAATGCCGTATTGTCCTGGAACTTGCTCTGTAGACCAGACTAGTTTTGAACTCACAGATATCTGCTGACCTCTTGCCTCCTGAGTGCTGAGATTAAAAGTATGTGCCACAAGACCCAACTACTACTACTACTTTTAATTTTGAGTGTGTGTGTATTGGGTGTTGTACATGTGAATACAGGTGTTTATAGAGGCCACAAAAATCAGATTTCTCTGAAATTGGTTATAAACTGTTTCATGTGGGCGCTAAGAACTGAACTTAGGTCCTCTACAAGATGAGTAAGCTTTTCTGTCTTGTTTTGGTTTTTATGAGACAAGTTCTCTTTATATAGCTCTGGCTGCCCTGGAACTTACTTTATAGTACTGGATAGCTTCAAACTCACGGAGCTCTACTTGCCCCTGACTCCCAAGTACTAAGATTAAAGGTGGACATCACCATACACAGTCAAGCAAGTACTCTTAACTACTAAGCACTCTCTCCAGTCCAGAAAAACTTTTATGCATTATAATGAGTTATTATTTGTGGTGAGAAGTTTCTTTATCCCAGCCGGCTGGTCCCACAGCAATTTAGTCCCACATAATCACACAAAGGCTTATATTAATTATAAACTGTTTGGCCTATGGCTCAGGCATATTATTGACTAGCTCTTTCAATTAGATTAACCCATAATTCTTATCTATGTTTAGCCACATGGCTTGGTACCTTTTACTCAGTGCAGCATTCTTATCTTACTTCCTCTTTTGTCTGGCTGGTATCTGCTCTGCTCTTCTTCCCAGAATTCTTCCTATCTGTTGCCCTACCTATACTTTCTGTCTGCCTAGCTTCTGGTGGATCAGCATTTTATTAAACCAATATTTACAGTGACAAATATTTACAGTGTACAAGAGCATATCCCTGAAGCAATTACTATTACAAATAATACTGCCTGAGGTGCAGTACAGCCAGAGCTTCTCCTATAGCCACAATGACTGTGAACTTGCTCCAAGCATTCATGCTCTTCAGTGTCCTCCCTCTAAGAATGGGCTGAACTCACACTGACTTCTGTTTAAGGAACAGAACACAAGTGGTAAGATGTCACTTCCACCGTTAGGTGTATTTAATTGTCAGGCTGTGAGTTGCCCTATGCAGACCTATGTGGTTTGGAGATATAGCAGAGTTGAAAGAATGTTTGCCTAGAATGTACCAGGCTATTTGTTTAACTTCAGGCAGAGTACTTGCCTAGCAAGTACAAGGCTCTAGGTTTGGTCCTCAGCTCTGGAAAAAAGGAAGAGAAAAAGACAGACCTGTGTATTTTGGTAGTTTAGTTAGAGGAAACTCACCTGACAAGCAACAGACAACTAGTAAGACACTGCCAATGGCCTGAAAGAAGATGGACATGACTCCTCCTCAGACAAAATACCACAGAACTGTGGGCTTGACTTCAGCCCAATTGTAGCTTTGAAAGACACTCAGAACCAAAGAATCCAGATAAGCCTCACCCAGATATCTGACTTTCAGAAACAGAGAAGCTTGGGGAGGTATCTAAGACACTCACCTGGGTGTCTGCTGGCTCCTCAGGGCTTCCTTCTTCAGGAGCTCCAGCCGCTGTTGTGAACAGAAACAGGGATAGGCAGCTCCAGACTTCAGCAATGATTCTGTGGCCTGGGCATACAGTCCCAGCCTCTGTGACTGATTGTAGGGTCCTGCAGGACCACCCCGACGGGGACTTTCATCAGGTGGGATGCCTAGAGCACAGGCAGAGAATTGTCATCACATAGTAACACCAGAAACGCACACAGTAATCTCTACCCCCGCTACCCCAGTATTCATCTGGGTGCTTTACATACATATTAAACTTTTTGTTTTGTTTTCAAGACAGGGTTTCTCTGTGTGTAGCCCTAGCTTTCCAGGAACTGCTTTGTAAACCAGGCTGGCTTAAAACCACAGATTTCTGCCTACCTCTGCTTCTGAAGTCCTGAGATTAAAGGTGTGTGCCACCACACCCAGACACATTTTTAATTTTTAAACCTTATGATAATCCATGAGGCCAGTACTACCACAATTTCTGAGAGACTAGAAACTAAAGGTCTTAGTCTAGTGAAGGAGGAGGCACAGGGATATGTCATGAATGTATGTGGTCTGTCTACTGTGTATCCTTTCATACACCTTTTCCTAGGTAAGAGAGAAACCAACTGAAGCCCACAGCCATAGCCTCAAGAGAAGGCAGTAAGGCTAGGCTGCAGCCTGTCATAGTTAGATTCTTGGCTGTTGCTAGTCACTAGCCAGGACAGGAATCACAAAGGATGACAATGTATAAATACCACAGTGCCATTCACTTTATTGTCTGCTTTGATGTTTGTTCTGCAATCTTCCCCAAACCTTTAAGTCTTCCTTCCAAATAAGTGTTAATACCATTATAATCTGGATGGAAAATCAAGTCATACAAGTACCACCATTGCACGAATAAAGTTACATTACAAAATATCCCCACATACCACCAGCTCCAAACCAAGGTCAGAGGTCTGAAGCCCACATTCTTAACTTTGCATAACTCATCCTTTCTAAAATGAAGCTAATAGCCTTTTGTGCAAAATGACTGTGATAACAAATGCATTGGTGCTTATCTTACAGAAAATAGAACCTTAAGGCTTATATGTAAGACAGTCTGAATAAAGCTGCATATTAAACTCAAACACTTACAGGCTAGACTCCAAACCTAATATCTAGCTTCCTGACTCATGTGGGAGAGACAAATATCTAGTAGAGGGCACAGGAGATGCAAGGCCTGCAGAAAGGGGCTTCTGCCCTCTAGTTCTTCTACTAAAGTAGGATTAAGAAAGAACATGGATTGCCTTGTAATGTTTAATGCTAGTACACATTCCAGAAAGACGAACCTGGGTTCAAACCCAGTGGCTAGCTCTGAGATCTTGGGCAAATCCACTTTGAATGCTTCCAATTCTTTATTTGTAAAACAAGATGCAAATAATAAGAGCCTCATAAGGGTCATAAGAGGCAAAATGAGATTAAGGGCTTATCACCTGGTACACAATACATTCTGGCTATAATTATTACTAGCATAACTTAGCTACCTCCCTCACAGCACCTTCATTTCTTCATTTGATAAATGAAGGTGGGGTGGTAGGGATGGTATCTCATACTGGTAATCCCATCACCTGGGACGCTGAAAGAAGAAGACTGCCAAAGTTCAAGGCTAGTCTGTGCTTTACAGCAAAATCCTGTCTCAAAACAAGAACAAAAACCACAGACATATGGGGCTCAGAGAGATGGCTCAGTAGTTAAAATAATATTTATTGCTCTTGCAGAGAACAAAGGCTTGGTTCCCAGTTCCCACATGGAGGCTCATAATTACCCGTAACTCCAGCTCCAGGGGATGTAATACCCAATTCTGGTCTCCACAGGCTTCTGTACACATGTGGTACAAATAAACTCATGCAGGCAAACCATCCCCCATAAGTAAATAAATAACACACCTACACTAAGCAACTTCACCAAAACTCAATAGTAAGTCCTATTGTTGAAAACACAACACAATTTTGCTGCAGGACATTCAGAGAGCAAGCAGGAAGTGACCTGACAACTTCTTCCTTGCTAAGTAGACTTTCATAGTGTAGAAGGTGTAAAGCAGGCCACCAGAGACGAAAACACATTAATGGCATCCCTGTTGCCAACCCTGCACACTACAATATTGACCCACAGGCAAGATGCGTCCCAGTGGTGCATGAACAACATGAAGGTTACTGAGGTAACTATCTGCTATTTGATCAGGTTTGAGGCATGCTCCACAGGAAGAAATTCAGGACTGGTGCTGTAAACCTGGCCAAAAGTCCATGGTTCAGGAGGTCACAGGACTTCAGTAGGTCATAGACCTTCAGGAGGAACTACTGCTGTTTTGTTAAATGACAAGTTGTCAAATTGCCTTCTAAATCTTTATATTTATATCCTCAACCTTGTCAGGGAAGCTTCTCTTTACAGTCGTCAGCACTTAATGCAACAACTCATAACTGATCAGAGTTCTAAGAATAAGTGTCTATTAAATGGACACCTCAAAGCCTAGAGAACATCTCAGAGAGCCAGAATATGAGAGGAATGCTGTAAAATGCTGTCTTGGGACATGACAAGGCCATTGCACTCATGAACTCCCTGCAGCTAAGATTACCTGCAGAAGTCCAAGTTAACATTCTAACAGACAGAACCATCCGTACTCACTGTGTTGCTGATTTTAAAAAAGAGAACATGAACCGGAGAGTAAAATGATTTGAGAGTAGCTGGGGGGAGAAGGGAGGAGTTGGGAATTCCCAGGGGGAGTGGGAGGAGGACTTAGGGTACTCATGATCAAGATGCATTGTTTACATATATAGATTTCTCCAAGTATGAATAAAAGATACCCTGTGCTGAATAGTTTTATGTTAACTTGACACTTGAGTCATCAGAGAGGAAGGAACCTGTAGGCAAGCCTGTAGGGCATTTTCTTAATTAGTGATTGATGTTGAAAGGCCCACTCCATATTGGTGAGGTCACCCCTGAACAAGTGTTCCTGGGTTCTGCAAGCCAAGAAGCAGCACTCCTCCATGGCATCTGAATTAGCTCCTGCCTCTTGGTTACTGCTCCTGACTTTCTTCAGGAAGCATAAGCCAAATAAACCCCTTCCTCTCCAAGTAGCTTTAGATCACAGTGTTTCTGAGACCCTTCCATGCAGCAGAGAGCTGTTACTCTACGTCTTTAAAAACCCTGCTTGCCCTTAGGAAAAGACAAGCATGGTGTGTATGCCTCATAGCTCAAGCACTCACAAGGATCCAGAGTTCAAAGCCATCCTTAGATAAACAGTAAATATGAGGCCAGACTGTCTCCATAAGAAAAAAGAAAAAAAAAAAAAAAAGAAAGAGACAGGGAGAATAGAGCTAAGTTGAATGAAGTAAATTTGGCGATCATTTCCATATCAAAGTTTATTAGTTTTTAGAAAAGATCTCCATCTTTTTTATTAATTTCATTTTTAAGACATTTACATACACATATATGTTTTTATTATATGTCCCTCACTCTTATCTCCCTCCCATTTCTAGTAACACCTCCTTAACACTGTGAGGTTTCAAACCTGGGACAAAGGCTGAGGTGTCTATTTAACTATAAAATAGGACCTGGAAGCCAGGTTCTTCCTGTGTCCTTCAGTCCCTGCCTGTTACAGGGCCCCCCTGGTTTGCATATCCTGCTCCCTACCCTGAACTTCTCCAGCACAGGGGCTTGGCTGCCTGTCCCTATATAATCCATCCATTTCTTTTCTTTCTTTTTATTCCCACCATTGAATAATCACCAGTCCCTTTCCCAGGTTTAGGACTTGGTTTATTTTGTGAGTCACTTTGCTTGACCAAGGCCATCTGTCTGAGCACATGTTTCATGTTCACCAAGCCTAGTTATACTCAAGATTAAATTACCCACAAGAAGGTCAACTCTTAAGAGTGTACTCACTCATTTTATTTGGCTCACACATGTGGTTTTAAAATAAATTCAGTCTAGGTTTAACAATGAGCAATGCTCATTAATAAGTAAATAAACCATCCACTGAGGTGACTCAGGGTTCAAGACTCTTGCAGTAACACCTGTTCTCTGATGTCCACAACTGTTCACACACAAATAAACATAAACAAAAAGTAAAAAAGAGTTAGGGAGAAGACAAAGACTGAACTTTAAAAAAGGGAGCGTTCAGCTGGGCATGGTGGCACATGGCAACTTCAGGAGGCAGAGGCAGACAAATCTCTGTGAGTTTGAAGTCAGCCTGGTCTACATAGTGAGGGACAGAGAGGGACCCTATATCAATACATACATACATACTTTGGCTTTCTGGTTCTTTTTAGAACTATAAACCTGAACAATTTAGGTAACATTCTCATGGAGCAGGAGCTGGCGCTCATAGGCACTGCCTCCTTTGCAGGAGTCTCTGCCTCCTCATGTTCACCACAGGCCTAGTCATTCATTTCTCATAAGCCTACTTCCTGCTCTGGCCTCTCAGGGAATGGACTTAAGCAACTGAGATAAGAGCAGGTATTCCAAACAGTTTTAGAGCTTGGCTTCAGGAAGCCTTGTCATTTTTACAGGGAGCATGTGTCACCCCAGAATGTGCAGACTTATCTATTTTCCCTTGAATTCTTGTTCTCCACCTTGAACCCACAGAGGGGATCCACAGCCTCCTTTTCTGTTTTATGTTCCTCTTCAGAGACTCTTTACTTGCCAGACTCACCTGCCCACTCCAGCATGTCCTCAATGTTCTCTGCTGCCCTTGGTACCAGTCGGCTCTGATCAGTATCCTCCAGCCTCAGAATGAAGCTCCCTTGGTGCTTCTTGGCAAAGATGTAGTTGTAGAGGGCAGTACGAAGGCCTCCCAGGTGCAAAAAGCCTGGTTGAAGAGAACAGGTCAGGCAGAACAGGGAACAGGCTAGGTCACTGACATTAGCTGAAGTTCAAATAAGAGTGCCCCAATTAAGTTTTAAAACCAAGAAATGGCTGTGACTCTATCTCTTCAGTTGACATACAGACAGTCACTGAAAAGGACAGTGATGATGAAGAGATGGCCAAATGGTTACATGCACTGGATGCTCTTCCAGAGGACCAAGGTTCGGTACCCAGCATCCACATGATGGCTCATCACTATCTGTAACTCCAGTTCAAGTGGATCCAACACCATTTTCTGACCTCAGTAGGTACCACATATAGATGTGGTACACATACACACATGCAGACAAATTACTCATAACAAAATAAATAAATCTTATAACAGCCAAAAAGAAAAAGTAAAGGACAGGAGTCACTAAGTGACTCCACTTAGTCCTTCATCTTGGGAATGGAATACCCAGGTGTCAGGTGTAGGAGCTTGTCATCACATAAAAATGCTCCAACTCTTCCCAAGTACACTTAGTACTCAACTTGGACATTTACCTCAAGTCAAGTTTCACCAGAAAGAGAAACAGCATTCATTATCTGTTTGAAAATGTTTGCCTGAAAATTATTAACAAGCATTTATGTTACATAAATCTAATGATATATTCCAGGGGGGGAAGATGGCTAATTACATATTAATAACACATCTAAATGTTGCATGAATCCTAACTGATCTTCTAATAAAAACCAGGAGATATTGGGGCAAATGCTAAAGGATCAGAGAGACAGAGGAACTCCTCAGCGGCAAAGGGAAGGCCCTGTCTCTGTGAATAGGGAAGTGAAGGGAAGCACAAAGGCTCAACTGTCTCAGTCCCATCTCATATGCCTTTCTCTGCCCCTTCCTGTTCCAACCTTGCTAGTGCTGGGATTAAAGGTGTCTGGCTTTGTTTGGCCTTGAACACATAGAGATCCAGACAGATCTGTAGGATAAAGGCATGTGCCACCACTGCTTGACTTCTATGGCTGGCTCTGTCTTCTGATCTTCAAGCATCTAAATCCTACTTAAAAATCACATTTTCCATACTCTAAATATGATGATACTTAGCAACACTACGTAACTTCTACTTTTCCTACTTGAGATTTTCAAGATAAACAATAGTTATAAGTAATTATAATTAAAACTAACACTTGATTTCACAATATTTCCCTTCACTGGGGTTTAAACTCTGAAAGTATTGTTACTGACTAAAACTTCAAAACTTCACAGGTCTGTCATTTCCCCTTTCTTCTACTTTCTTTGGTCCAGCCCAGGGCCCTGGATCTCCACAATCAGTCCATTTACATTTGTAATGACCTCATTTACGTTTCCAGGTAACTAAGGCAGCATGGGACAGGAAATGTTCATCTGGGTACTGAGCAGACCTGGCTCAACACTGATACTATGTGAGACCTTCAACAAATTATTGCAAACCCACAAAACAAGTAGTTCTCAGTGGAACTGAATCTCAGGAACTTTTCTTTCTTTCTTTCTTTCTTTTTTTTTTTTTTTTTTTTTGAGACTGAACAGTATCTTTATTTACAGCAACAAATAGCACAGACCCACCCTCTACCCCCTTCCAGTCTTTTCCTTACTGTCTCCCTCCCTCCCAGCCCCACCCCAACCCCATCCTCTTCGGTCACTACACACGTTAGGCCCTTACAAGAGCCCAGTAAATGAGTTGAGAGGTGGTAGAGGCCTGACAATGGGCGTGGCAAGTGTCTTTTCACATTTTCTGTCCTCCATGTTGGGGTAGCAGAGAGAGGCAGGCACCTGGAGCAGAGAGGTAGAGAAGGACATGGACCTCCCACTCCTGCCCCTCTCCCCTACCTTTCAAAGTGTAGTCCTGGCAGCTAACTGGTGTGAGTCTCAGGAATTTCAAGACAGAAGAGAGAGACTAGAGATTGAAAATAACACCCATCACATCATACAGCTGGGTCCAAACTACATCCAGAGGCTGGAAAAATGGCTCAAGCCAATAAAGTACCTGTTGCACAAGATGATTACCTGAGTTTGGATCCCAGACACCCACATAAAAGCAAACATCCAGTTGTTAAGTCCAGCGGTGGCAGTAGGAAACAGGCAGATTCCTGAAGCTCACTCGCCAGCCAGTTTAACCCAATCAATGAGCTCCAAGTTTACTGACTCTCTCTCATAACCACACGAAAACATACATAACACTATATATGAAACACTATAAAAGAATTCTTGGTCTCTCATTAAAAAGTTGCTAACTGTTGGGAATTCATTTAGCTTTCACAAGTTTCAATTTATTGATGTTAGTATCCTTAAAAAAAAAAAAAATCAGGCTGGATCTGATGGCATGAACTTTTATCTACCACTCTGGAAGCAGAAGCAGGTGATGTGACTTTGAGGCAACAGCCTGATCTACACAGCAAGTTCCAGGCCAGCAGGGGATACGGTAAGGTCCTGTCTCAACAAATCAAAAGCACCTGGATCCTTCTTTATCATGAGGTTGCAGTGGTATCTAAATGTCGACCAAAGCAGAACTTTAAGCCAGGTCTGGTGACTCACATCTGTAATTCCATTATCTGGAAGGCAGAGACAGGAGGACTGTTTAAAGTTCAATGCCAGCAAAGTTTTCTTCATAGTGAGTTCCAGGCCAATCAGGCCCGTACAGTAAACTTTCCAAATAAAAGGAAACCAAAATTTAAACCTTCAGTTAATTTTAGCTATCACAGTGATTTACACTGATTGGCAAGTCCTTCCCATTTGGGATTTTCCTGCCAGTCAGTAAAGAAATGAAAACGGAATTGCAGTAAAGGCAATCCTGCACATAGCAGATCTTGCTGAATGGCTCAGCTAAACTGGCTCAACACCAATAAACTATTATTAGCCCTATTTGACAAATAGAAAAAGCAAGACAGAAACGAAGCAGATGGTGTTGCCAAAATGACACATCTAGGAATGGACAAAAGCAGAAATACAGATGCAGAAAATGTCAGGTGTTGGTGCCCTATATAAATGCTTCTTCAAACAAGGTGAGCATCCCATTGTATGTTCACAGCAAGTAAGCACAGAAACAGAGTTGAGGTTTAGAAACTTGCAGCCATTTGATACACCAACTATTGTCCACTGAGGCTAACAGAAAGAAAGCTTTAGTATCTTTTCCAGAAACTCATTTTTCCCTAGTAATTTTATTAGTCCTAAATACAGAATCACAACTGGTTATTAAGAACTAGGGCTTCCACCACACAGTTTAAAAAAAAATTATACAATTTATATTGCCTGCTCAGAAGCAATGTATTACTTCTGTGCAGCTGGTCACAATGACCTTTTTCTGCTGACCTAGGGCAGGGAATGCTCAATGTCACGAGGGCTGGTGACTTGAGCTAAAAGAAGGTTGGGAACTTGTGGTGAGGAGGGTAAGTGATGACAGTATTTCTTTCTTTCTTTTTGGCTTTTTTGAGACACTTTCTCTGTGGAGCCTTGGCTGTCTTGGAACTCTATAGAGATCCAGCAGTCTCCGCCTCCCGGGTGCAGGGATTAAAAGCCTAAACCCCACTACTCCATAGATGACAGTATTCTAACAGGAGTATATACTGGGTCTCTTTCCCTTTGGCTTGCTAAACGTTCAGTATTAATAAACCCGGGCCTTTTTGTCATTTCCTCTTAAGTTTCAAGCAGGTCTCCTTGACATCTGGTTCTCACCTCAAACGTTATTTGAGGAGTCAGCAATGCCTTATAAGAAATTCTATCACGCTTTATTTTTAAGATAACAAATATAACTAAAAAATTACTCCATAAGTGCTGGTCGTGGTCTTTGGAATGTTGGTTTCTTCAGGAACTCTTAACTGTTCAATGACCACGGCATTCTAGTACACAGAACTTGGCAGAGTTTATACACATTGCATACTGACTACATGAAAGAAGAACAGACACAATACAACAAAGAAACTCCCAAGAAGCCGAATCACTTCAGGTCTTGGTCCTCCATTTCCGTTTCTGTAAAATGGGGTCGCGCTGACACCGGAAGAGGCTGTTTCTGGAACCTTCGGGGGGCGGGGACGGGAAGGTGGGCTGCGGCGGGCGCGTCACGTCCGCCAGGATTACCTGTGGGGCTGGGAGCAAAGCGCACTCGCACCGTGGCCCCAGGATCTGGGCCCAAACTGGCCTCCTGCCGTCCCACGTGGTAGCCTAAGGCCACTGGGCGAGGCCTGGCCCGCAGAAGGCTCTTCAGTAGCGCCGCCATGTGAAACAGAAACACACTCGGGCTTCTTTGT
The DNA here is from genome assembly GCA_033318265.1 of Phyllotis vaccarum. Taxonomy (NCBI): domain Eukaryota; kingdom Metazoa; phylum Chordata; class Mammalia; order Rodentia; family Cricetidae; genus Phyllotis; species Phyllotis vaccarum. Next base: position 79,425,268 of record JARWLC010000004.1, on the reverse strand, counting down.
GCGTCACTTCCGCGGGGCGGGGAAAGCTCATTCCAACCAATCAACTTCCGCCACAGCGAGCGCGGCCCCGCCACTTAAAGGCACAGGCCTCCTATCTGTGCCGCTCACTCCCCTCTGGACAGCTGGGGCATTGCATCGCCGCTAGGGGACAGCGTGCAGGGAGCCGGCCATTTCCCAGACCCGCCCCCCCTCGGCTGCGGGAATGCTAAAGCGTGGCAGGGGGCGGCCCGGGAAGCGGAGGAGGCGGGTCTCCATAGAAACCTCCACCTGTTTCCGGCCAGGCTAAGTGAAATTAGGGGCTGTTGCGGGGGCCAATCTCAGCCAGCTCGTTTCTTCCCGGCGGCCCCTGCGGGCGAGGTGGGTGTTGTACACAATCATCATGGCGGCGGCCGGAGCCCCGGATGGTGAGTGCGGAGGGAAAGGCAGTCATTCAGCGGCTGAAGAGCTGCGGACCCGCTGTGGGGGTCGGGGGAAGGGGACTGGCCCTAGAGGGAGGAGGTGGCTCAGCAGCAGCGGTGCGGTGGCTCCCGGGCGTATTCTCGTCGCAGGCAGGGCCCTCGGCGAGCGCCCACCCCCATCCCCTTTGCAGGCATGGACACGGAGGCCGAGGCTGTGACCACCGAGGCGCCCGCACGGCCCCTCAACTGCGTGGAGGAAGAAGCAGCGGCGGGGGCGACGGCGGAGGACTCCTGTGACGCGCGAGGCAGCTTGCAGCCGGCCCCGGCTCAGCCCCCTGGGGACCCTATGGCTCAGGCCTCGGTCAGCAATGGCGAGGACGCTGGTGGCGGTGTGGGTAGGGAGCTGGTGGATCTGAAGATAATTTGGAACAAGACTAAGCACGACGTGAAGGTTCCTTTGGACAGCACGGGTTCCGCGCTAAAGCAAAAGATCCACTCCATTACAGGTATTCTAAGAGCTGACAACCAACTGCCTGCACTCCCTCCCCCCTCTTCTAGTTCGTATTGCTTACGTCGTGCCAGAACTGCTTGTGTTTTCCTTGCATGGACTCCTATTCTCACTACAGTTTTCCAAAGTCAGTATTTGTATGTCCATTAATCAGAGAGGGAAAATTGGACCCATGATGATATATAGAGCTACCAAGTGGTGGAGCTGAGATGCAAGCCAGAAACTGCGTAGGCTAAGCCTTCTAACTAATGTTGGGCTACAGAAACTAGTGCAAATCTCCCGCAACATTTATTAAATTTACAGTTCCTGGACATTAACTGTGGACATTCTGAATGGGCCTAGGATGTAGCCATGGAATTTTTAGCAGATAAGTAAGTTTCATAAGGGAAGTTCATGAACCGTTACAGTCATGGTAGCTCTTCACAGTTCTTCACATTTGGTCGCTTTATTTGTTCTGGTTTGCTGTTTAAGATTATTTCTTTCTTAAGCTTTCCCCATGTAGCCTGGAAGTTCTATAGAAAAGTAACTTATGGCTTCTATATTCCTGATGCTTGGGGATTCTCAGTATTTAAGTGAGAACAAGGTTGAGGAACAACTTGGAAAGAATGATAGCTAAGACACATTGAACAATCCTAATTCCCCTAAGTCTACTAGAAAGGCCAAGTCTTACAAATCAAATAGTCCTGATGGTTTAAATTCTCCCAAGTTCACAAAGCTGATAGCTGATGGAACCAGTATTTACTTCCTGTTTTGTTACAGAGGGATGATGGTCCATACATTTCCTGCTTATTCCTTTCACTGCCTTCCACTTTTTGTCAAGGTCTTCCGCCTGCCATGCAGAAGGTCATGTATAAGGGACTTGTTCCTGAAGATAAAACGTTGAGAGAAATAAAGGTGACCAGTGGAGCCAAGATCATGGTGGTTGGCTCTACTATAAATGATGTTTTAGCAGTAAACACCCCCAAAGATGCTGCCCAGCAGGATTCAAAGGCCGAAGAGAACAAGAAGGAGCCCCTCTGTAGGCAGAAGGTGAGGCCATTGTGCACCTGTTGTTGGTCCTGGGAAATTGGAGGCTGGTTACATTCTTCCTAGAATAAGCTCCTTTTTGGACAGGGTCCAGGATGGAAATTTATGGAGCAGTTGGGTGCAGCAGAGTGGAGTTGACAGCTACCTGAAATATGCAACTTTGTCATCTGGCGGGTCAGTGTGCCTTAGTCTTCCTGCTTTAGGATAAGGCCCTTGTAAAGGGAGACTTCAGCTAGCTAGGAGATGGAACCAGATGTGAGTTTCTTCTGTTTAGTGCCAGAGAAGATGACCAGTGTTAGAATTAAGAACTTATTCCTTACAGCTGCTCACATTTGGGATGTGTGTGTGTCTTCTCAAGTTCAGAAAGCCCAATTCTAGATAGGTATGGTATGGAAGTCAACAGTTCAAAGATTCCCCTAAAACTGACCATTTTTGGAACCAAAATCAAAGTGAATAAGAAGTTATTGACACTTTTTTTGTTTTGTATTTATTGTGGCTCTTCTCCATGAGCTTTTGCTATCTCACTTGCTCATTTTGTGTTTGTTTTGAGACAGGGTTTAACTCTTCAGCCCTGACTGGCCTGAAGCTTGATCTGGGGCCTGCACTCTAGTATAGTCCTCTTGTCTCTGTCTCCCAAGTTCTGAGTTTGTGGGCCTGTACCATCATGCCTGTTTATAGGTGTGTGTTTGTATGTGTATGTTGCAGAGGACTGAACCTAGAGACTTGTGCATGGTAGTAAGCAAGAACTCTACACTGAGCTTACCCCCCCCCCCCCCAGTCCCTTACTGTATATTTTTAATTTAATCTGTGTGCTGATCAGGGTATATCTGACATGAACCAACATTAGTTATAGAGCCAGCAGACAATAAAGGCATAGTACCAGCTATGGGAGAAAAATGTTTTTTGTTAGATATCCATGATCCACGTTTACTTTGTATACAAAAAGAAGTATTTTTAAAGTTTCGGCTGCAAAATTGAATAGAATTGTGGAGAAGTTATACTTTTAAAAATATTTTAAATTATTTATGTTTATTCATTTATGACTTATTTGTGGATATGAGTGCTCTTGCTGCATGTTCCTCTACTTGACATAGGAAGGCATTGGATCTCATTACAGATGGTTGTGAGCCACCATGTGGTTGCTGGGAATTGAACTGAGGACCTCTGGAAGAGCAGCCCTTGCTCTTTACCACTGAGCCATCTCTCCAGCCCCTCTTAACATTTTTTTTGATGGAAATACTAAAGTGTTTGAAAGAAATATTGTTTGGTGACAAGCTGCTACACACATACCATAGAGAATATTATGTAACATGTTTTAAACCTATGTTATTTTTACAAAATCCCCAAAACTCTGAAGTTCAAAACATCTTTGTTTTGTGTTGTATTTGGTGGAGTTTGAGATAAGTGATGGAAAGTTGAGTTATCTAAAACTAAATATTTGCATGAGCCATTTTCATCTCTAAATATGGGGTTCTAATTTCCTGTAATCTGTTGAGGTCATTGGTATTTTCTGTCTTCCCCTGCCACATTTATGAAGGAAATGTGAGTATTTTCTCCTGTCACATCCTTAGTGCATAACCTGCCTAGTAAGTACAAGTTTTGGGTTACTAATGGTAGTTTAATAGGCTTAGAACTGTTTACCATTGTACAGGGACAATTCTCCCAAAGGTACTTCTAAGGCATGACTCAAATATATTTCCATTCTGTGGTGCTTTGCTTTGGTGATGCCACTGGTTACAAGGCGTAGCACGACCTAATGAGGTTCTGCTTCCTCATTAGGCTTTTGATCAGTGTGTTCCAGAATCTAAGGCTGATGTCAGTAGCAGCCCTTTGCTAACATCCCTACCACAGTATTCTGCTATGTCAGTGAAGGTTTGAGTTGGTTCATTGCCTATTAGTGCTTGCATTTGACTAACTTTTACCCTTGACCCATTTGTTGGCCTATAGTTTCAGCTTTACTAAGTAGCTACTGTATCTGTAGAGCTACAGATGTAAAGGAAATGAGATGAAGGCATTTAGGGATTGTGAACTTGGAAATCTTGAATTCTGAGGTAAAGGCAGGAGGAATGGGCTTAGAGGCTTCTTAGCAGTAAGGCATAGGAGGGGTCAGTATTTCTGTCTTCAAAATGTGGCTTCTCGAGTATTCTTTGTGGCTGGGTTGAGGATGGGCAGAGGAAGACTTCTGCCATAGTCTGGCTGTCATAATAATGGAGAAATGACCATGCTTGGCATTTATACCTTACCTATATAGTTTCTTTGGAGTTGAAAAACACAGATGTTACTCTTTTTTTCCTGTCTCTTAATTTAATGGTTGTTTTTTTCACTGGAGAGATGGAATGAAATATTTGAATTAGTAACCTTCAACTCCTAGTTAGTCTGTGGAACTTTTATGTCTAATATATATGGTAGTTATGTATGGATAGTTAAGCTTAAATAATATTGAGAAGTCACTTCTTTATGTTGCTAGCCACATATAAAGTGCATATTAGTCAGAGGCTGGTGGCTAGCACAGTTAAAGGAACATTTCATTATCAACATAAACTCCCTTGAACACATTTGCTCTGCAGCGTCAAGGGATCCATAGTCCGTTGAAACTAAAAACTATCAAACAACATTAAGGCTGCCTCATCCTGTCCACTCAAGATATAGAAACCTGGCTCAAATGTAGTAGGTTGTCTCATTTTCCACTTTGTTCTGGCTTATATTGTAGCAACACAGGAAAGTGTTGGATAAAGGAAAACCTGAAGATGTGATGCCATCTGTTAAGGGTGCCCAGGTAAGCTGATCTGCTGTTTGAGTCCTTAAAAGGAGCTGATTCCACAGTCTAAGATTCCTGTAATTGTGTCCTCGAGCTCTGTTCTACACTGTCCCTGCCTTTCTCACTTGTGATCTTGTGCCTCCAGGAACGTCTGCCAACGGTACCCTTGTCTGGCATGTATAACAAGTCTGGAGGGAAAGTGAGACTCACCTTTAAGCTAGAGCAAGACCAGCTGTGGATCGGCACTAAAGGTACTCCAGTTCTCTCTTGGCATCCCAGCTCCCTGCCCGCTTCTAGCACCCAGCAGCACTAGCTCCTGACTGCAATTTCTGCCTTTCATCTGGAGCCTCTTTCCTCACCATGCTTAGTGTCTTCATAGCTTTTGACTGTGTCTTTACATACATGCCACTTGGTTGGCCCCACCCCCTCTTTTCAGTCTGATCTCAGAGACCATTCTTTAAATTTTGGCCTTTAAGTTAGCATATAAATCAAGAGGGCCCAAGTGTATGACCTAAATCTGGTCCTTAGGCAAGGGTTTTATGGGTATATCTGTAGTTTGTACAAATCAGATTTTTTTCAAACTAATGGGAAGCTTCTCTTGAAAACTATCAGAAGGTCTGGCTACTAAAGCCTGAACTCTATGCAGCATTGAAGAGCAGTGACTAAGCAGTGGTATTCACCACAGTCCCCATGGCCCCATGTAATGTTTGGTTAGCTTTGCTCATGCTGCCTATGTGGCTCCTCCCTATTGGTCAGTTTGACTCAGAAGTGAAGTTTCCCTAATTGTCACCTAGAATTTCCCCTTTGCCTGCTGACTGCTTTTATATACATCCTCATCCTTTGTCAACAATGCCCTGCCTGTGCATGGTATCTGGTTCAGCCTTACTGTTTCTAGGAAGTATTTCCAACCATCTTCACTCAGCCTCCCTCTGGTGGTTACCTAATTTTATTTATTTATTTTTAATGTAGTGCTCCTGTATATAGCCCTGGCTATCCTGGAACTTGCTCTGTAGACCAGGTTAGCCTCAAACTCAGACCTGCCTGCTTCTGCTTCCTAAGTGCTGGGATTAAATGCATGTACCACCACTGTCAGCTGGTTATCAAATCTTGTTTGGTAACCCTCCAGAATTGCCATTCTCTATCTGATAGAGGCCACTAGCATCTTGTTAAACATTGCATTAGGAGCAAGTTTTTCTTTACCTAACCTTGTATCATCTTTAGTCCTCATTGCTGTACTGCTTTTTTGCCTGGTTGCTAGGCCTGTAAACCTTTAGTGCTTTAAGGCCAGGTTCAGATGTTAATCATACCCATTTTAAATCTTTGGTCTGCTCTGTCAGCCCTCATGTACATGAGGCACATTCTTGAACTTCTTAGCTTGTATTTTGTGCAGCTCTCGTCTTTGCTGGGCCCTACCCTGGAATGTCTTCTCAATCCTTGGGATTGATAGTTGAACAAGCTCCGCGCTTCCCCAAGATGTCCTTTTCTAATGAAGCCTTCCTTACATCTTCCTAATCTCCACTTGAATTTCTGTTTCTTTGAGTTGCTTCTGATCCTTGAGCACTTTGTTTATGTCCCCAGAGCACTCATTACTCTCCGATTTGTCTGTCCCTGTTAGATTCTTAGAGGGACTCAAACATGCCTAATTTACCTGTTTCTGTCCAGCATTATAAGTGTGAGGTAAATGCCAGCAAGGAGAATAGAGGTCCCATCATCAGAGATTTACTTGTTCTAAGGGCAGGCTGCAGAAAATGGAACCAAGTTTAGCAAAAATAAAACTTGGGCAGGGTGGTGGGGAGTGTGATTTTTAATATCTAAAATGTGAATCTAGAATACAGATCACTGTTTCAACTCTAGGGATTCTTCAAAGTGCATGGACTCGTGTTCAAAGTGCTTGAGTTTTCTCACTTTGTGATGAGTGGCTATGTTGTTCATCTTACAATCAACTCTTAACTGCATGGCCAGACCAAATTTCCTGTTTTAAATGGGTTTCTCTAGTGTTCCAATTGCTTTTGAAGACTTTGCTTAAATGTCTCTTGAAGAGAGCCTGTCATCTTGTCTCCTTTGCCAATGATTAGCTGCCCTGCCTGTGGGCTTTCTAGGTGATCTTGCTCCATCCTCTCTTACTGCCTCTCCTTGCTGATGCACATGGCTCTCTTCTGTAACTGAGCCTCTCTGCTTGTTCACAGCCCAGTTGACAGTGGTTGCCCAGGCTAGTCTAGGAAGGCCATCATGTCCAGGAGGGTAGGTGCAGGCAAGGAATTTAGGAGTTTAGGTAGGGCTTAAGCCTAATGCTTAATGGGTCCTTGGAATAGTTTTTTCCCCATGAAGTTGTGTATGTTTGATGTTTTTGAGGAAACTAGCCTAGTCTGTCCTCAGACTTGATTCTCTTGCTCCAGCCTCCTAAGTACTGAACATAGGCATGAACTATCATCTGTCATGCCTGGCTTAGAGATTTCATTTAAGCTTCTGAAAGTAGCTGGCTTCCTGTTTTAGTGTGAGGCAGCTCTAGAGGTGTCCTAATACACTGAGATTTGAGCTTTTTGAGAAGCTCAAATTACTGTGTCTAAAGGGCATGACCATGAACTTCTTGTACCTTTCTTGGTTGATAAGGCTGAGTTCTTCATTCTGAGCTAAACTTTTCCTTATCAATGTCTCTAGTAGCCCAGGGGATGGATAAGTGTTCTTGTGTACCCAGGAGACCTGTCACCTAGCATCAAAGGGACTTGGAGAAGCACAGATTGTTCTGGGAACTGGCTAAAAGCCATTGGCTTGTCTTCACTTCAGCAAGCAGCTGCTATGAAGGGTCTGTCCTAGCAGCTAATTGGCCTCTCCATGGGCCCTTTGCTGAGTAAGGGATCCTCACGTCTGCCACATTCAACAACCTGTTGTCTTTGTAGAAAGAAGCAGGATGAGACCATGGAGCTGCCCAGGAGAGCATGTGAGGCTTGTAATTGGCTGCCTCACCCTACTTGTAGGATAACCAGAGCTTAGTTGATTGTCATTATCTGCTGTGTGGTGTTTGGATTGTCCAGTCTTTGGAATTTGAGGAAAAGTAGGAAATCTATGAGTGTATGAAATCTCCAGACATTTCAAGGTGACAAGTATTTTGAAAGTCTCAATCATTCTTAACTGTGTGTGGTTGTTGTTTTCAAGCCACAAAGTAGACATTCAGATCCTTCTCCCCATTCCCAGTTTTCTGAAATCAAAGCCTATGGAAGTGTAATACTTTATGTCACTGGTAAGGCCAGAGCCCAGGACTCTTCAATTTCTAGTTCCATTTGCTAACTTAGTTATTTACTTACCTGCCTTTCTAGATCTTTCTTTCTGCAAAGGTTATAAGGAGCCTTTCCCACCTTGATTTAGCAGTTTTATGACAATGCCTGCTTATATCTGGTGCTTCCTGAGTTATTTTTTGTGGCACAGATCCCCGTGCCTCCCCACACTTGTCTGCTGTAGGTGGCTCATCTCACTGAAGGCCTGCTTCATGGCTGCCTTCTCTTTCCTGCCATTCTTAAACTTATAAAATGTTCTCTGCTCTGTGTGATCATTGGTGTCTCCAGTGTTAATCAGGTGAGGGTGTAAATATTTTGAGAGACCACCACAAATAGTTATCTTTTTGGTAAGTTTTGGCATAGGCAGTAGCCTAAGAAGCTTAGCATGCTCATCCTTTCTGTGGCTTCTTGGATATGAGCCTCTTGACTTTGCCGTTTTTGGGTGTTCCAAACCTTAGCTGATTCTGGGTTTGGGTTATGAAAACATAGGGGAATTCTGAGTTGTTTTTTTTTAATCATCAGACTTTAAAACTAATAAGAAGATGGAACTTTTATTCTATTATCACCAAACCCTGTTTTCCATTGTGCTCCAGATTTCCTAGCTCCCTACCAGGGTTGAAGATACATTGGTCAGAACATGCTGTCCCTCATCCCCAGAGGGTGTGGTACCTGTTACCTGAGTTATTATACATCCAACCAGTCCTGATGTGGGAGGAATTTCTGTGGCCAAGGAGGACTTGGGACAGGTATACCGTTGAGTTACTAACTACTGTCATTCTTTAAACCTAGAGCGGACTGAGAAACTGCCCATGGGATCCATTAAAAATGTGGTCAGTGAACCTATTGAAGGACATGAAGACTACCACATGATGGTGAGTAGCCTCAGCCTGTCTGGTCACCTGCTTCTGCTTCGTCTTGAAGGGAGTATGTTTGTAACATGGCATTACTAACCGAAAAGAATGCGGGTCTTTAGAAGACTGGAGATCCTTATTTTTTATCTACTTAGAGTTGTGTCCCTGACCTTATTCCTAGTGGTGGTTTTTGCCTGTTTTCCCCATTTTCCCACTGGTCCAAAGGAGGATATGTTTTCTCCTGTCATTTTTAGAAATCTCTTGTCTTCCTCTTATTGTAATACTTTTTTTGTTTTGTCTTGCTTATAAAAGAGAACATCACCTTAGCCATGGGACTGTGAAGATACCAAGAAGTTTCTCTCCTGTAGTGGTCTGCCATGTCCAGCATGTGCCCACATGGCCTCAAGCCCTTTGGAAAGATGGGGCCCTGGGCATGCTTGCTCTGCATGGAGCTCTTCATTTTGTGTAGAACAAAGTAGACAGTTTAGTGAGCTGATAAAATGAGTACTTTACCAATGAAGTTTACCTGCCTACTTGCTACCAGAGGCACTTAGCCTGTGCTAGCAACAGTTTGAAGGTGGGTTTGTCTGCTATTGTCTTCCGGGGGCAGTATTTTTCAGTATTTAGCCTACAGTGATGCTGCCATACATGCATGCCATTCCATGAGCTGCTAGTTGTTTGAACTGTGGGTAGATTTACCGATTCCATGGACAGTCTACTTGCTCTAGGGCAGTCAGTAAAAGGAACTTAGGATACAGCGGGCTGCAGAGCAGGTATGTGCCTGCTCAGGGTCAGCTGGGTGGTGCCAAAGCCAAGACCATGGACTGCAGTTGTTATGCACAGGCTTTTGACCTTTCTTCCTGGCAGTGATGAGAGCATTCTTGAGGCTTCCTTTGGGGCCATCAGGCAGCCTCCCCACCCTCACTTCTCTGTAATGTATAAAACTAGATAGTAGACAGGTTGGTTTTGCCGCCCAGTTACTTCTCTGCTTTAACAGTTGACAGTGATATTTTTAGCCTGGCTCTTTCACTCTTTTTTTGAAACATTTGTTTAAACAGTTTTACTCTGTGTGGCTTGCAAATCCCGTTTTTCAAGCACCCTAGTGATGGGGAAGCAGATACAGTGAATGGACCACATTAAGATATTTCTAAGGAATGAATAATGTTCATGAATAATGGTTTTGAATTTAGTTTAAATTTAGTTAAAAATGTTCTGAACTCATTTTGGGCAAAATGTGGATTCAGCGGTCACTTCTGACTTTTTTGACTGCCATTAGATAGCACTTTACCCATGTCCTGATGAAAGATTTACTTCCCTCTTCTCAATGCCATTTGTCTACTAGAGTAGTGTGTCACAGTTCACAGTGCTCTTTGACTTTTAGGATTATGTTTCAAAGATATAGAAAAGGACATATACCTTACATATTATACCATAACCCATATATCCATCACCAAAGTATGATAGTTGTAAACATTTTGTAACTTGTTTTACATCTTTTAAATAAAATTTTTTTTACCAACAGTGATGTCGTCCCCATTGTGTTTCCCTCCCCCTTCCCATTATTGTAATCAATCATATATGTTCTTCATTTATCATTTCTTTTGTTTATACAAATGTCCATAAACAAGATGATGTATACTGTGTTGTTTTTCTTTTTTTTTTCAGTTTTCATAAATAGCATCATGGTATTACCCTTCTGCAACTTGATGGTTTGGGTTGAAGTGGTATCTGTCAGAACTCTAGATCCAAATGATCTGTTCATATCTTAATAAAAGACTCCAGTGTTTGTATGAATAGGCTACACCACTGTGAATTATGGGTACCCTTCCTTGCTGGTGGGTATGTAGCTTATTGTCAGGATTTTAATGTTTCACACAGTGTGCTTTAGACATTCATACCTGCTTCCTGTGTGTGTGACATGTTTTCTAGGACAGCGGTCCTCAAACTATGGCCTCTGGACCATGTTGAAATTACCTGCAAGCTTGCTAAAAGTTTCTTGGGCTTTGCCTCAGGCCTCAAACTAAAATCCAGGGATGAGAGCCTGTGGTTTATTTTCGCAAGTCTTTTAGATGGTTCCCATGTGCACCGAGGTTTGCAGACTACTGCTGAACTGAATCTTCCCTCACTACTAGTCCTGTCACCCCACCTCACCCCACCCCGTTTTATTAAGTGTGGGAGAAACATGTACAGTTGGGTTTTGTTTTTCTTCCCTTTTAATCAGTTTGCTCCCCTCCCTTCCTTGTCTGTTGTTCTGCCTGCTTGGTCACCCTCCTCTGAAGCATCGCTTGGTTTCTCCTTTTCCCTTGCAGGCATTTCAGTTGGGCCCCACGGAAGCCTCTTACTACTGGGTGTACTGGGTTCCAACTCAATATGTGGATGCAATCAAAGACACTGTGCTGGGCAAGTGGCAGTATTTTTGAAAGCACTTTCACCTCTGGCCCAGGAGACTGACCCAAAGTGAAGGACATTGCCGGGAGAGGTCTGCAGCATCCCTGGATTGCAGAGTTCTGGGACTTTGTTCACACACACAAAAAATCTCTATTCAATCTGAGGTGATGTGGTGACTGAAGCCAGAGGTGATGTACTTTCACCATTAGCTTAATTTGAACTTAAAATCACCAGTTCCCTTTCTTGCAGTCAGCTTACCATTTCTAAAGTCAGTATGGTGGAAATGAATAAATCCAAGTTTTGAACATGTGTGGAATACTCTTAAGTCTGTTTGAGAGTAGACTGCCAGTAATGCTGAGAGGGAATAATCAAAAGCTTTCTGGTTGTTTTCTTTGTTCTTTTCCTTTCCTTTCCTTTTTTGTTTTGTTTGGGGTTTCTAGAAGTGATTTCAGCTGAAATCTTCAGATGTCTTTGGTTGCAAACATTTGGACTACGTTGTGATGAGTTGGGTTTTTTGTTTTGTTTTGTTTTTCCCTTGGTATTAAAATTGTATGCAAATCGGGGGTGTTTAGTAAGCCATATTTTTTTGTGTGTGTGATGATTGATTTTTTTTTTTTTTTTTAAAGTGTTTTCTCACTTCCCTATGATTTTGTTTTAAGCCCAAAGATGCCAGTTTCTCTTTTGGTACCTCATTTTCATCTCCTTGCCAGGCTTTCTCCCATGTGCTGCTGCTGCTGCTTGGAATGCACATGGGAAAAGGAACAGCTGGTGGTCTTGGTGTAGGGGCTCCTACTTTTCTGGGGTATTTGTTGAGCAGCAGAGTATCTCTCACTTGACACTCCTATGTATACGTCTTACCCTTTGGATCCCTCCCTGTTGTAGGGAGTTCCATTGCTGGTTTGGTTGTTGACAGCCTTCCTGGATCTTGGCTTTGAAGCCCTGCCTATCACCACAGCCTGGGACTTGTTGCTCCAAGGCCCCCTGCTCTGAGGAGCCGACTCGCCATACGGCTTCAGATCACATACTTTGTTTCTTGGGAAGCGCCCCAGAACTCCTTAAGCAGTCCAGTGGTGTCTGAATTATGCTTCTACATTTGGGCCTGCTTTCAGTTCAAGTGTCCTTTATCCCAGGTTCAGAGATGCTGCCTTTCTCATGGAAGACCTCTGACCCAGTGAGTCAGCCAGTGCTGTTCCAACAACAGAGATGGGATAAATTGCTTTTAGAACCAGCTTGCTCTCCTGGTTTTAGCCCTGATGTTCTTTGTACATGTGAACTGCTGTCTTCTCCGTAAGCCTTGATTGACTGAAATGAGGGACAGTCTTTTGGTGGATGATTCCCTTTGTGCTGTTTGCTGTTTCTCTGCTGCTGTCTTTGCAATTCTCCTCTCACTGATTGCAGGCTCTCATAGTAAGGTTTGGTGGGAAACCTTCCCAGTGTCGCATTTTTGGAATCTAAGCTGTTACCCACCCTTATCCTGTGAAATGTATTCGCATGTATTTGCTTAAGATGACTATTCCTTGTGAGCCAGCTAATGGTGATATTTATGCCCTTCCCTTCTAAGCTGTAGTTTGGGAATCCAGCCCACATAGACACTCTTGCTTTTTGTGGTGTATTCAGTGCCAAGTTATGCATCTGGACAGGAAAACCTACTCTGCTTTTTGGGCGTGCAAGTAAGTATGCAAAATTCAGCGTCCAAGAAATGGCCTGTGTTTCAGCACCTCAGTGGTAATTGTGGATTTTCTGTTCTTGTTGGCCTGCAGTTCCTGGGGAAAGTACATTTTGATCCTTGTCCTAGCCTCCTCCTGCACTTGGCAGGTCTATCAAGGAAGTGACCAAGTGGCAGGTAGAGCATCTTCTTGGCTTGAATACTGTCATTTGTTTGCCAATGTTCTTGTCCTTGAGACTTGTCTGACAGTGTCACACCAGGTCTTGGTTTCTCTGAGTTGGCCTTTGTGTTCCTCCCTTAGTTCTGAGGCCCTTTATGCCAGCCTTCCATTTTCTGTGTGGGTCTCCTTCTTCCTAGTACACGTGCCCTGCCATTGTCCTCCTGCTGCCCAAGGGCCAAACCGCTTCTCACATAGGCTGCTGTCATTTCAAGAGGACCAAAGCCTCTGTGAGCCTTTTTATTTTCAGTAAAATGGTGCTTTTCCTTACTTGGAGATAATTCTCTATAAATAATGTAAATGACATCTTTTCTTATGGAGCTGTTTTGAGTATTGCTTTCCAGAGCTTGCTGAATCTGCTTGAGCTCTAGCTCCTGACCCTGTCAGTACAGAAGGCCTTGCCAGAGCTCTTAGGAGGGCAGGGGCAGGCAGTACCAGAAGCCCTGGGAATAAGTGTTCAGATCTGTCTGGGTCACAGCAGTATTTGCTATTTTGTCTTTCAGTCCCTTAAGCAGTCTTTATATATTTCTTACCATGTGGAGTATACTGACTAAATCTGTGAGCAAATTGAAATTCTCTTCCCTTTAGGTAGCATCACAGTATTTTTTTTCCTCAGGATTATTTCTGTACAATTCCTTCACTGTCAGATGAGAGGGCATGCAGGTAGTTGTTCGGGAGAAGGCTTCCGGTGACATTACATGAAGATAGATGGAGGAGTCCTCCTCATGACTAGGCATCTCCTGGGTTTGTCATCATGGAGCCACTCAAAAGACTGTTCTTCCATCTATAGGTGGTACTGGTGGCCCTTCTACAGGGCTACCCTCACAGACGTCATGCCTCCCTTTTCTTCCCTGAGGTGACTGGGCAGAAAAATGTGACCATATAACTGATGCTGAGCCTGGGTCCCTCAGCTCAGAGCACTCAGACTCAAGAGTTGCAGGACTTTTGTGAGAAGGATTTTAATCCATGGTAGGCCTTTCGGATAGCTTTGGCTCTTAAATTAGGTTTGACTGGGCAAAGATGCACTTTCAGACATAGTAGGGGCCTACTGAGGTCCTAAGTAGCTCCTTAATTGCTGCGTTCCCTTATAAGGGCCAAAGAGATTAATTTTGCTACATTGCCATGTCTCAGAAAAGTTGCCATATTTTACCCTGAAGGGAAACTTTCCTCTTTAATGTGCCTGGAGGAGCATTGTACGCTCTCAAAGTTGGCCTGCCCTTTTCTTTGCCGGAAGCCAAGAAAGAGAGGGATAGATGGATAAATGCCAACGTCGGGCTTTCTTTCTACCATCTGCCTCAAGAGCCAACTTTCCCTTGCTCCTTGCCTACTGTTCAACCCTGGTTTTTTTTTGTTTGTTTGTTTTTTTGGGTTTTTTTTGGAAAAGGGTGGTTCCTTTGTCTTTATGCTTTGTAATAATGGCACTTCCAGTCAGGATTAGGCCCATTTCCTTCTTCATAGGCCTTAGAAGCCTTTTTGAAGTCACAGGAGCCGCTGGGTGTGCAGGACAGTTGGTAGATTTCCCTACCAGGCTGAGTGGTTCTGCTTTCTTGATGTCTGAGAACTTTCTTTACCTTTCCTACTACAGAGTTCTGCAGAGGTATTGACAATATGTGAGTACTATGTTTCCTGTGGTGTACACTCTATTCTTGTTTGTTTTTAAATCAAAATGCCTGTTTGGGAGGAGATGAACGTATTTAGTCTATTAGATTTGTGCTGCTGGAATTTCTTTTTTTAAAAAAACGTGTAATCTTGACTAGCTGTCTTATTGTTTATCCTGTAAGATTAGTCTATCAATTAAAGTTTGATAATTAATTGCGTCTCTCTTTCCTTCTAATTCTTCATGCGCCTAATCTATTTCTAGGACTTCACAACATTTAGAACAGGGCTCAGAGCCATCTTTTGTCAGCTGTGGTCTAACATGTATGGCTTGGAGTAATATGTACACGTTTATTTTCTGAAACTGCTGATGAGTTGTGATTGAGTCTGAAATATCAGACTAAGGAGCTTGCCAGTCAGCTGCCTTACTGCTAGGGCATCCCACTGCCATACATGCCTCTAGATAGGGAAAGCTTCCTCTCAGTTCTAACTGGAAATCCTGTACTCTTGCCAGCCATTTAACCTTCAAAGACATGTTTTAAAAAAACAACAGAAATAGCCACAGCTGAAGCCACATGCTAGAAAGATCCAAGGAGGAAGAAAACTACTATCAGAACCTTTGGCATCAAGAGCGATAGTTTGTCTGTATATGGCATCCAGTCACTCACATGTTGGAAATTTTTCCTTTCCTCCATTGTGCAAATATTCCTGAAGGTTCTGGTCTCCTATTTTTCTATTTTGTTAATGCCTCATACTTCTGAAGCAACACTGACGATACTTTTCTCTCCTTTTTTATGATAGTGTCTTGTTAGATAGTATAGGCCAGCCTAGACCTCAGGATCCTCTCACCTTACTCTCCTGAAGGACTACAGGCATGTGCTGTGATGTCCAGCTTTACAGTCGTAGATTTTATTAGTTTTGTGTGTGTACACATAGCATGTGTGTGTGTGCACAGGACTGCTTTTGGAAACTGGCTTTCCTTCTTCTGTACAGGTTCCAGGGTGGAAAGCTTGGCAACAGAGTAAGCCACAGAGCCATTTTACCAGCCCACTAATAGATTCTTAACAGCCTGCCAGCAACTGTTTCCACAGTAAGAGACCCTACTAGCAGACAGTCCTCAGAGCTGAGATGGGGTCTCTTCTTAATCTTACCTGAGCCAAAGCCAGCTGAGAAGTAGGCCTGAGATTCTTCCTTCGGTGAGACCTCTGCCACATGACTGCCAGCGCTGCCTTTCTACCCCTCTGACTACCCCAGCCATGTTTCCTTGATGTTGACTGGGGTCATTTTTATTTTCAAGCTGTTAGTTTGGCTTTTTCTCCAACTGTTCCTTGTTCACCCCATCTTTCAACTGATTTTTATGCCTTCTGCCTTTATATATATATGTAAATTCTTTGCTATTTTTCATGCCTATATCTTTTTTTTAAAATTGCATATACATGGGCACATTTCAAAGTCACTCTGAGGAAGGAAGATCAGAGGACAAGTCAGTGGACCTGGTTTTCTCCTCCCACATTGACTGGATTCTAGAAGTCCAGCTCAGGTTTCCAGGCGTGTCTGGGAAAAGCCTTTACCTGCTGAGCCATCTTTCAGCCCCTCCCCTTCTTGTTTGGAAAGTTTGCAAATTTACAGAAAGTTGAAATATTCTGATCTGTTTAGATCCTCATACCTTTCTCTTGGTTAACCAATTGCTATAGTATTGTCCACATAGGCTCTCTAATCATCAGACCACTTTATTGTGCTGCTGACAGATATGCAAATTGAGACAGTTGACTGTAGTTACATAAACATATCTCTTAAGAATAAGGACTACAAATGTTACTACCTCATCTATAAATATATCAGTAATACTTAAAATTTGTAGAATTGTTTTCCTATTGCTATTTATGTTACACCCCCCTCCCCCCAAGATAGGGCCTCACTCTGGCTGGCCTGTAACTTGTTATGAGGATCAGGCTGGCCTTGAACTCACTATGAAGCTGAGGGTAGCCTTGTTCATTTTACATCTGCCTCTGTCTCCCAAGTGCTAAGATTATAGGTGTGTGCTACGTATATTACCCTGTCCTGCTTGGTTATGAGTCTTGTTCTACTTCATGTTAGGGTATCAATGACTAGGGATCCTCTGGACCTGGGTAGACTTAGCAGGAGACTCCCCTCCCGGCTCTCAGGGCCAAGTCAAGTCCTCCTGTC
Source organism: Phyllotis vaccarum (assembly GCA_033318265.1). Classification (NCBI taxonomy): domain Eukaryota; kingdom Metazoa; phylum Chordata; class Mammalia; order Rodentia; family Cricetidae; genus Phyllotis; species Phyllotis vaccarum. The sequence continues at coordinate 79,408,401 of JARWLC010000004.1, read as the reverse complement.
TAGTGATCACTATGGCTGTACTCTCACATCCAAGTCTAAGACTCCACTGGTCCATTACTGAAGACTCATAAAGTGTTTACTTACATTGTTCTATCATTAACTAAAACTTGGGAGTCATATATTGAGGTAAAAACATAACAGATCCAAAGAGCAACAGAGTAACAACCAGCTGACTGCCTCTCCCTGCTTCCCCAATGCAAACAGGCTGCAACTACTTCTGTTTCTCTCTGTATGTATCCAAAACGGTCTAATTCTGGTCAGCTAGTTGCTAGCTCCTCCCTGATTTAAGGTTAAACTTTGTTGAAGTCTCAACAAATATCCAGAAACAGACTACTGTAGTGGGGAAGGGGTGTTTTGTTTGTTTTGAGACAGATCTACCTGCCTCTGCCCCTGAGTAGTGGGATTTAAGGCATGTGCCACCACTGCCTGGCCTTATTATTTAAACTCTGTTCACATGAGTTAGGCAATGACTTGGGCTCTTTTACTAATAACAGGAGTCAAGTGTGTCAGACCCAGCCCAATGCAGATACTCCAATAAGGTTGTCAGGTGTGACCATGTAATGCCTGGTTCTGCTGTGTTCTCAGTGGAGCTGGAACCTGCCCTCTAGCAACCCCACAGGAGGGTGTTTTCGTACTGAGTTTTGGCAAGAAAACCAATTGATGCATTATTCTGTGTTACTCTTGGCCCCCACAAACCAGACTTTATCACTTGAGTTTCTAAGATGCCCTTTCATTGTGAGACTCTGTTAAGCAGTTCCTCTATATAGGGATGACAGGCCATTCACAGGGCTTTGACATTATGCTGTGTGACAAATGCTGCTTGAATACACTTTTTTTTTTTTTTTAGGGCTTCAGTCTTCAAGGGAAGAATGGCAGCCAGAGAGGGGGGCCTTTGGGAGCTTAGTTTAACACTGCATTCAGATTCTGTCATGTCATTCTCATTGATCTGTCACATCTCTCCTGGTACCCTGCATTTCAGGCATTAAAGGACTTAGGCCCAGGGAACAATCACATGCCTGTCTGTAACCAGCTGATTCAGAACCCAGATTTGCCCAATGCCAAAGTCTCCGTCCATTCACCTATTTAGGACTTAAGTGGTTCTACCATATTTTGCTTCATTGATGCATGTTGGGAATTGCTTGCTTAAACTTTGACCTTGACATTTATTCATTGGATTTATTGCTAATAAAAGTCTGAAATTTGCTCTTTTGGCTTTATCATTTTAAAAACTCAAGTCATATGCTGCACTTCATAAGGAATTTTCAAATGATAGGTGTATGCCTGTTTCCCTGTTTATGTAACCACAGCTGATCTGTGCTGAAGGAACAGAATTCATGTAGGCTTCAGCACAGGAGGACTCATCCCAGGAACACAGTCAGCCTTAATTCACTTGGTAGAGTGAGGAGGCACCTCACAGGCTCTTGATTGTGAATCCTGGCTCCAGCACGGCATTTTTCTTATGCTTTTGCTCATCTTGTGTATCTGTTACCTGTGTGGGTATCCATCCCACAAGCCCCTCATTTATCATGTCCCAAATGGAAATTATGATGCCCCTTAAAATCGGACCCTCATTTTATTCCTTCAGTAGCAGCTCTCACCTGTGTGAACAGCTGTCCAGTTACTCAGAACCTTTCCCCACACTTCTCCAACCATCTCTTTATTCCAGTCTCCAAATCTTTTCCCACTTAGGAGTTCTTGTAGTACCATCTTCAATACACCCTAGGTGTCTCTGCCCTGCAGAAAATCCCATCGTGGTTAACAAGTTCCTTAGACTCTAAGGTCCTTTCGTGGACTAATCCTGGTGATCCTCTAGTTCATGTAGTACAGGTTTCCTAAATCAGAAGCTGGTATCTCACCAATTTTTACTACTGCATTTTATTTTGAAGGCAGTCTCACATGGCTATGAACTTCTTAGGTAGCTGAGATATGCTGCATGGGGCAAGCACTTGGATCTGCACTCAGTACTGCTCCTGCTGTTTGGTGTGCAGCCCTCTCTCTGGCCCTTCCCAGGCACCGGCGCCTCAGTCTTGGCTGGCCTGCTGTGGGCTTTCACACCCTTTATGACGCTACTCTCATTCTTCATTTATTAACACTTAAAACTTACTTGCCAACCACACATTTCTCTAATGTGTCTTGGTAATGACCATTATTGTTCACACTTTGGTATCTTTCAATTTTTTCATTGTGGTATGACTGGGATCATGCTGCTCTTCACTTTGTTTTGAGACAGGGTGCTGTGTAGCCAAGGATAATCTTGAACTCCCGATCCTCACCTCCTCCCAAGTGATGGAATTACAGGTTTGTTTATTTTCACTTAAAACTTTTCCATATTCTACAGATTCATTTCTGTTCAACTAACCCCACCTAGTACTTGTTAACTTTTGAAACAGTTTCTGTTATAGGCTAGCCTGGGATTCACAGTCATGAGACCTTTCCAGATATCCAATTACAAGTTCTCAGGATATTTCTTTTCAAAGTTATAGTAAAACATTGTCCCAACTTTTGACAAATTTGACATTTGAAATAGTACTGTGAACAAAGACTCAGCATAGCTAGTCGCCAGTTAGCATTTTGATTTTTTTTCTTGAGTCATTTCAAAGTCAGCTGCTCTTATGCTTCATTTCTAAACATTTTCTATTTCCACTTATTATGGTTCTTCTAACAATTGTACCTAAGAAATTTAACATTGTCTTATCACGCACATACAGTCCAATTATCCCCAAATGTCTTCTTCCAAGTGCTTTTCAGCTCCATGTTTCCCAAAGTTGCCATCTCTCTGGTCTTGATTTAGAGGTCTTACTGCCTTTTCTCATGACCATTAGAAGCTCAGCTTTCAGTGCCACTTCTAGACTCACTTTTACCATCAGTCTGCTGACAGGATTTTAACAAGAACACCCAGGGGATGGTAGGGTGGTGACATGTCATCTGTACATCAGCACAGGTTAGCTCCTGTTGGAGACTGTAATAAAAACTTTGAAAGTCTTCCTGACCCTCCTGATGCGCTCTCTGTTGGGACTATGGGGGAATACAGGGAGAGGACTGGCGTAGCTCAGTTAGAGGTACAGGAGGAGGCAATGGCTAAAGAAAGTGCTGGGCATAGAACCTAGGATCTTGTGCATTCTGGGCAAGTGTTCTACCACTGAGCTTCATCCCTAGCCAAAAGGGCTCATGAGTCACCCAGGACACAGATGACAGGAAATTGCCCAAACAAGCTGGCCAGCTAGATGAGCTGAAACAAGCCTCATTATATAAGGTAGGAGGAAGACACCTATCACCAACCTTGGTCTTGGACACAGCACACATGTGAACATGCACATCAACCACATGGCTTCTGTTCTCTTGATTTGTGTGCAATTTGGAATGCTGTGTGTGATCAGTTTGCTGCCTACCTATCAGAACACTGAATCCTTACTGAAGCTATTCTGATGAGTTCTTAGAATGAGTTGCTTGAATTTAAGCAAAAAGATCCCACATGTGTGAGCCAGTGAACTTTAGCCACATCCAGAGTGATGTGAATAGGCAGGTGTGTAGTGAGATGTCACTGAGTAGTTGCCCTGATGGCACTACTGCTAAGTTTAGTGATCCTTACCAAAATATCCTAGAGTAAGTTCTAGTTGGAGCAGTCACATGCAGCCTGTGTGGCCTGTTGGATGTGTGTCATAAGTACTCTAGCTCTCCGTGGAATAAAGGCATCTATAAAAACTAGGTTCCTTAATACTCCTTGATGATAGTTTTACATGGTATTTTCTTTAAATGTTTTTTACCCATGAAGTCTCACCAACATGACTGCCTAAACAAGAGCTGAACAAGTGACACCGATGAACATGCCCAAGTGAACAGGAAAAAGCCCACAAGACTGTCAGCCCTACATGAAGAACTATAGGCAACTGAGAAAGCTGGAAGCAGTTGAAGTGGTCTCCCCAGAAAAGAGCATGCCAATTGGTTGTTCAGTGCCAGATTGTAGCCCTGAAAACATACATGGACTGAGCAGGTTAGATTTAGGAATATTTGTGTGTGTGTGTATGCATACATACAATAACAAAGACCATGAATTTGAAGGAGAGTAGAGAGGGGCATATGGGAAGGCTTGAAAGGAGGAAAACGAGAAATGCTAAAATTATATTGTAATTTCAAAAAAATAATTTAGAAAGGGGAGGGTAGCTGAGGATGTAGCATAGTGTAGAGCACCTCTGTCTAATGTGAACCACTGCAACCTATTCTGAGTACTACAGGGGGAACCCCTCAAAAACACTAATAACTGGTTTCTATTGCTAGGAAGAAAAGAGTATGTGTGACCAACATGTCTAGAATAATTCTAGGGAGACTGGGCACTTGAGAAATGTGTGTGTGATGAGGGTAGGCCCAAAGGTAGTTGGTTTCTTCCCTCTCACCACCTCATCCCATTTGGAAGCTTCTCTGCAGGCTGAGAACCGCTTGTCTCAGTTTACAAGCTCTTGCTTCCATTCCTTTCTACAAACAGTAACTGCAGTAAAAGAGAGCAGTTATATGGGATGACTCTACTGAACCTCAGGGTGTAAGCTGTGTGTACACAGGTTACCTACATCAACCCACAAAACAAACAGTGATGGAAATAAAAGGGGGGCTGCAGTGGAGGCAGCACTGATAATGGATATGTGACTGAAGAACCGTGCTTAAAGTCAAGCTGACCCTCAGGAAAGCTGAGCCCCCTCCCCCAAATCTTCAATTCTGGGAGGAACCAGACCCATGTTGCTGTCAGCCAATAACATCTAATTGATCAATAAGGAAGGAAAAACAGGTGAAGCAAGTGTTCTTTACTGTGAATACATGTACTGAAATGGGTGGAAAGGGATTATTTTCTTCAGTTAGGCTATGTTATCTAGGCTGGCTTTAACTCTTACATCTAGGATTATTGGAGTGTACCACTATGCCTGGATAGGTCATGCATTTTCATTCTTATTTTTTGGTCAGCATACAAAATAATGGGTTTCACTGTGAACTTTTTACAAAATACATCATTCGTTACTTACTATTATTTACCCCAGCTGCCCATCACAGTACCCTAGGCTGGCTGTATTTTTGATATGCATGGTTATCTATCAATGACAGATCTTTAAAAGTAGTAAACAACATATATAAAAATTAAAAATTAGGTGGAGCAGGGTGGTTCCAAATTTTAACCTTAGCATTTGTGAGGCTGAGGCAGGAGGATCACTGTGAAGTTAGCCTGCTTAATGAGTCTGGGCCAGAATGAGATCGTCTCAAAATACAAAAAGATTGAGAAAATGTTAGTTTTACAATAGATTTATTTTTAAAGGGTAAAACACTCAGACAATTTAAATACAAGTCCAACAGAACTGCTGTCAGTCTGCCATGATGCAATCCGCTGTTCTTGGAGTCCTCCCGGTGAGGAAGAAGGCTCTGGCAAATGACAAGATAAGTTGGCTTTCTTTTTGGTGTAGATATCGACTCTAAGTCATCTTTAAGGTGCCCAGTGATTTGAAGCTAAATATTCTAAGCCTTGAAACAGTAGAGCCAAAACAAGAGTTACTGTTGACTAAGGCTTATAGTAGGCAGCAGTGCCCATCTGTGACCCAATCTGACCATCACAAACTCTGGTAGGGTCAATCATCATTGCCACTTTTTGATCAAATTCATAGCTTAGCAGTTTGTCCAAGATCACCAGGCTCACTGCATGACCATTAATAAGGGGCACTACAAATAATCTTGGTCTCTGACTCTGAAGCTGGTCCTCTTAGTTGGGAGCAACCCTGGATCAAGTGAAGCTGTGCTGGGAGGGTAACTGAGGTTTGTTTCTGGGTTATGCCATGCGATATTTGTATAATACTGCTTTTAAGAAGAGAACTGCATTCAGGAATGATGCTCTCAAGCCTCTCCTGAAGATATAGACCACTGTAAGGGTTACAGCTTTGGATGGCAGATAAGCACAAATGGCCTGTGTTCTCTAATAAGTGTCAAGCACTGCCAACCTTTGTTCTCTGAGTCTTGTTTTACTGAACTACCGACGGATTAATTCTATGGGAGAATGTGGTTTTATGTCAGTTATTTACCTGATACTTTATTCATATACATCCTTCTTATCTGCAATGTAATCTACAATTTCTTGTGGACACATTAACTTCTCTGCATCTATATCAGGAATTTCAAACCCTGAAATGGAAAAAAAAAATGGTAACAGCATGTGAATCTAGAAAATGTAAACCCTTTAGAATTGAAAGCATATAACTCCCCTCTTTTTATTTTAGGTCAGAACTTCACTAAGTTACCCAGGCTGACCTTGAAATTTCAAGTAGTTCTGATTACAAGCCTGTGCCACCAGGCTTGGCTTGCTTTTGATCTTTTGTCAGACCTACAGCTGTGTCTCCAGCAATCTTGAATTCCATTTCGTTTCTGAACTGGGTAGGTTTTAGAAAATATGTGCATCATGTTGGGCTTAAGTTTTTTAGAAATAATAAAAAATTTCTCCTCTTAAGTACACAACTCAGTAGTTTGTAGTATGCTCCAAGGTTGTACAACCATTGCTATTACTTAATTCCCCAACAATTAATCCATTTAATCAAAGTCCACTAGAACAGTGGTTTTTAGCCTGTGGGTTCCCTTTGGGGTCATATTAGATATTCTACATGTCAGATATTTATACTATGATTCCTAATAGTAGCAAAATTAGTCATGAAGTAGCAACAAAGTAATTTTATGGTCAGGGGTCACCACAACGTGAGGAACTGTACTAAAAAAGGGTGGCAACATTAGAAAGGTTGAGAACCACTGCCTCAGAACATTTTTATCACCCTAAAAAAAGGCAGTGTCAGTTCACTCCCCATCATCCAATACTTGGCAGCCTCAGATCTACTCTGTCCATCTGTTTTCCCCTGGATCACACCAGTGAAGCACATGTGCAGCATGTGATGGATGCTTTGTATTTTGTCCTCTAGGGTCATTTATACTGCAGTGTGTATTCCTTTGTTCTTTGTTGTGCAGTTGGGTTGTGATAATTCTATGATCTCTCAGTAGTCCCAATCTTAAGGGTCCTATCTAGCACACTCATTTTTCAGTGTAGTAAAAGACACTGAGAGGAGGTGTTGCTTGTCAGGCTCACACATGTCTGAACTTGGTCAAGCTCTGGTACTCGTAAGCCCTAGGCAGCAACAGCATAGCACTTGCTGACATCATCTACAAGGACCTTTAATTTAGGCCTGCTTTGTTGGGTGGCACACATAACTTTTGCTTCCTAGTCACACAGTTACTCAAAAAGGAGCCAAGAAATTTTATAAAGTCTTGTTTGCACAAGAATCAGAACTTTTTTTTTTTTTTGAGACAGGATTTCTCTATGTAACAGTCACGGCTGTTCAGGAACTCACTCTTGTAGACCAGGCTGTCCTTGAACTCACAGAGATCCACCTGCTTCTGCCTCCTGAGTGCTAGGTTCAAAGGCATGTGCCACCACCCAAGGCTAGGATTTTTCTTCTTCTGCAAACAGATCTTAATAAAAAACAACTTGGAGCAGGCATGGCAAAAATCACAGAGTACTCAGCACAGCTTATTACTGCCGTCTAGCTGATACCATCATAGCTCATGAAGGCCCCAAGTGTCATCAGCATCTCTACAAGTGAGACTTTTTACCCGTGATCCCATGCTCTCCCAGGCCTTTTTGAGCCAGTGAGCCCTTAACTCTAGTTCTGCCAGTCCTGCACTCTAATATTCACTTCACCCGGCAGTAAGAAGACTAGAAAGTGTTGGCTGTTGCTGTTTCTACTAATATCTGAATTTAGTTCGGAATCTACCTAAACTACCTGGGCTGCAGAGAAAGAGCTTTTTTAAAAACAACAAAACGAAGACTCAGAACATGCAGGTCCAAGGTTAAGGTATATACATAGGTATATATATATATGTTACCAAATTCATCTTCCATGGCCATAATAATCTCCACTTGGTCCAAACTGTCTAAGCCCAGGTCCTTCATAAAATGAGAATTTACTGAGAGCTGCAAGAAAGAAATACCAAACAAAACTTAATCCATAAAAGTGCTTGCTTCCCAAGACAACAGAGTAGTACTTCATCATGGCTTTAAATAACATGGTGTGTATATTTAACATATGCTGGTAGACAAAGTATATTTTGTTAGCTTGTTCAATTTCATTTTAAGGTGGTTAACTTTAGAAACAAATTTAGGTAAAGTATTTCGTGCTACATATTTTATTAAGATCTTTGATCACTACGTTAAAGGACATCTGAAAGAATTTGTTTTCTGGCTATTTTACTAGCAAATAACACCCCCTTTTCCACAAAGCCTAATTGTAGGCTATTATCCTAGCACTTAGGAGGCAGGCACTGACAGATCTGAGTTTGAGGCCAGCCTGATCTACATACCAAGTTCCAGAACAATCAGTCCTACACGGTGAGAACCTATCTTAAAAAAAAAAAAAAAGGCTATTATGGGGCTATAGCTCAGTATAGTGCATTTGCCGGCCCTTGGTTCTAGCAACATATACACACTCAACAACTAAAAATCCTAAGATTATTATAATTGTAGGTACCTGTCAGATGATAAAATTTGCTTATAACTTAAGACTTAAAGGGCACCAGGAAATATTCTTTAAAATCCATGTTAAGGGCCTAAGATGGCCCAGCAGTTAGAAACATTCCCATTCCTGAGGATGAGAGTTCAGATCCCAGCACCCATGTACCAAACTGTGTTCCAGAACAGGCAGAGACAGGAGGATCACTGGACTCGTTGGTTCCCAGCCTAGTTGAGAAAGTGGGACCCCAGGTTCAGAGATACCTTGCCTCAAAATAGATGGGAAAATGATAAGACACCCCAAGACCTCTTTTGTCCCCAGCATAAACAGGAAGGTGTGCACATGTACATACACACCAATCATTTTTTAAAAATCTTTTAAAAAAACTCCACTAAGGGCCGGAGAGATGACTCAGAGGTTGAGAGCACCAGCTGCTCTTCAAAAGGTCCTGAGTTCAATTCCCAGCACCCACATTGTGGCTCACAGCCATCTATAATGAGATCTGGTGCCCTCTTCTGGTGTGAGCATACATAATAAATACAAAAGCCAACAACCTACATTAAACTACACAACAAATTCAGTTACTAAAGAAAAAAATTGTTAGCCTATCAGTGGTGGTACACCTTTAATTCAAGCACTTGGGAGGCAGAGGCAGGTGGATCTCTGTGAGTTTGAGGCCAGTCTGGTCTACAGAGCGAGTTCCAGGACAGGCTCCAAAGCTACACAAAGAAACCCTGTCTCAACCAAATTTAAAAAAACAAAAACAAAAACAAAAAAATAAAAAACAAAAACAAACTTTACAAACCTCCATGAAAAAAATTCTAAGCGTTAAGTTAAAAAAGAAAAAAAGCAAGCCTAAGTGGTAGCACCCTATAATCCCAGCACTAAGGAGGAGGCAAAGAGAGTGAGTTTTGGGCCAGCTAGGGTTATGCAGCAAGACCACATCTTTTAAAACAAAACAAAAAAACAAGGCAGAAATCAGCTCTGGTATATGAACCACCTATGCCTTTTTTTTTTTTTTTTTTTTTTTTTTACAGGTTTTCTTTGGGGATTGTGATTAACTCTGTCATGGAGTAAATAGTTCATGTGTTTCCCCCTGAACTACACTCCCAGACCATTTGTGTTTTCAGAAGAATGGGAGACATACATAAATACTATAGTGGTTTGAATGAGAAGTCCCTTGAGAAGTTTTGGGACTTTGGATATTTGGTTCCTAGTAGGTGGCTATTTGGGAAGGATTGGGACATGTGTCCCAGAGGCAGGTTTCAAGGCATTGAGAGCCTCCTTCATTCCTGGTGTGCTTTCAGCTTCCCGTCTGTACGCTCTCAGCTACTTCTCTAGTGCTGTGCTTGCTTAATCCCATTCTCTCTGCCATGATGGAACTATAACCTAAATAAGCCCTTCTTTTTCCAAGTTGCCTTGGTCATATTTCAGCACGACAATAGAAAAGTAACTAAGACAAACATATACATGATGTGGTGTGTGTGTGTGTCTCTCTCTGGGAAGAGACACAAGCTGTATCTACACAAGGGCAATACCAATCTCCTAGTAGAGGAGCTGGTTGGCTGCTGATGGGAGAAGCTTTATTTTATATTCTTGTTTCTGTATGTGCACTGGTGTATTTGTCTGCATGAATGTCTGTATGAGGGTGTTGGCTACCTGGAGCTAGAGTTACAGACAGCTGGGAGCTGCCATCTGGGTGCTGGCACTTAAACCCGGGTCCTCTGGAAGATTAGCCAGTGCTCTTAATTGCTGAGCCATCTCTCCAACCCTACTGGAGACCTTTAATTGAATATTTATTCCGGCCCTTTGAATTTTATACTATGTTGTTAAATATGCTAAAGGAAAAATTTTATGGGTTAGTGAGATGGTTCAGCAGATAAAGTGCTTGCCACTGATCCTAATGATGCTCTGAATTCAATCTCTGGGACAGGTATGGCAGAAGGTGACAGTTGCAAATTGTCCTGTGACTTCCTCATGGGGGCCATGACATCATAAGTACATAAGTACATATACAAACACACAAAAGCAAAAGGGAAATTTATAAATTCCTTTTAAATGAAAGGAAAAGGTTAAAAAAAAAAAAAAAATCTAAACCAGTTACCTTTTCTGGGTCAATCTTGTCATAGAGTTTCAAGACATATAGCACTCGGTCCTTGATTCCCTCTAACGTCAAAGGAGGTGCATCACTGTACTGGCGGCACAAGTGTGTGACCCTTCCAGGCACCTAGAACAAAGGAGACTGTCACTCCATCCCAAAATGTTTTTACCTAAGTACAGGTCTACAGTTATCTTTTTAAAAACTTACATGTAAATTTTTACTTGGGAGCAGGATCCACATGTGCCATGGCACATGAGTGGAGGCCAGAGGGCAAGCTGTGGGATTCAGTTCTCTCCTCCCACTGGGTCCTAGGGATTGAACTGAGGTCATTAGATTTGGTGGCAGGTATCTTTACCTGCCGAGCTGCCTCACTGCCCACCACTGGCACTTTCAGAAAGCTTCCTGGGCTTTACAGACCCCACATCATCTCATTCTCCATTGTGGCCATTACTATATAGTAGGTCATAGAGCTGGGTCAGCTCAACAGCTCTAGCATCAAAATGGGTTATCATTTGTCCTCAAAATCAGGACTGGTCCCTCTGTTTTGGACATTATCTTGTTCAATAAGACCCTTTTGTCATGAACATAAAAGGGTCACAGAAATGCCTAAGTTCCCTCACAGCAAATTTAGCATGCCATAGCCCCTTTAATGGACCGCCACATTTATCACACAAATGGTCAAAATAACCCACCCTAACAGCTGCTATGACATACATAATGGTTTCCTTAGGCTTTGCAAGTAACTAGACTCTGGCTAGAACAAATGAATCCAGGCACCATCTCCTTAAACCTTACAGCCCCAACTATTTCTTTGCCAGGTGGTTATGCCTTATAAGTCACCAGACATACCACCAGACTTTCTGAGCTTTGTTATGATAATATCTCAAGTATTTCTAATGTCAGCCTGCTTTATACTCAGTTGGGTACTGCAGCCTTGACCAAATTTCACTTACCAAGTATGGAGGAACACTGTCTGGCAGAGGGTTTAATGTTGATGAAATTATAACCAGTACAAGAAAAAACAGGACCTATCTAGAATGTTTGGCTCACCATGGGAGTCCCCATAAACTAAGCAGGTTTATCTTCAAATGTTGGTTTTTAAGTTCTTGGTTTGTAGCTAAGGCTTTTACATAGAAATGCCTTTGTTGCTGGGGTTTTAATCCCAAGTACTTGGGAAGTGAGGCAGGAGGGTCAAAATCAAAGTCAAACTGAGCAATTTAGTGCTGACCTGTTTCAAAATAAACAGGGGCAGGGATGCAATATAGCTTAATGATAGAGCAAACTGTTTAGCATGTATGAAACTCTGGGTTCAATCTTTAACACCGAAGAAGGGAAGGGGAGAGAGACAGCAATATGAATCAGAGGCTAAAGGCACTTGCCACCAAGCCTGACAACCCAAATTTAATCCTCAAAATCCACATGGTGGAGAGAGAAAACCAGATTACTTGGAGTTATTCTCACACATGCTCACACACTAAATAAATACAAGTATGAGAGAGAAAGAACTTGTTTGCTTGCTGATACTCAGGTCCTTGAATATGTCTATGAAGAATACCCATGAAAAATGACCCAAGTGCTGCGGTGGTGTCAAATGTTAGGAACCCTGACACTTGAGAGGTTAAGGTTGATATCTAGGGTCCCAGGCAAGCCTGGACTATATAGCAAGAATCTCCTTTAAAATAAAACTGAACCAGTTTATACCTCTTTATCAAGATATACTTGACTTGCAGCATACCAAAGAGATTAACCAAAGAGATATTCTAGAGGATCTCTGAATACTTTAACCTTTTTGGTGTCTAAATCCATTTTTCCTATATACTGTATCAGAGGTAGTATAGAGACATATCACTAGACCCTACTCATCACAATGACTTTAAGAGGTCACAAATAAAATGAAGCAAAAATAAATAAAGGGAAAGAGGGAAAAGAACTATGTTAATAATGAAAATGACAGAAAATGATCTCCTGAGGTAGGAGGATCTATCAGAGGTCCTGTGTGCACATGAAGCAGGCATGGATAAGAGATTAGAAACTATTCAGGGAGTGGGGTTGTAGGTCATTGGTTGAGGCTTCAGGTTCAATGTCCAGCCTGAAAGGAAAGAAAGATCCTAGCAGATTTTAGTAAGACATGGTGGTTCAGGCTTACAATCCTAGTATTGGGGAGGCTGAAGAAGAGTAACACATTCTCAGCAATCTGAGTTCCAAGGCTAGCCTGGGATAACATGAGACACAAACAAAACCCATCCAGGACAGGAGAGAGAACGGTGCCAAGCATGTCACTGGAAGAGTTGGTAACTCACCAGCATCCCTGGCATGTTCCTACAGAGCCAGGTAGGTGCCCAGAGATTGAACTATGAAGTCTCTGTCTTGAGGCTACATTGAGTCGGTCTAAAGTAGATGGCTGCAGTGAGATCAGTACAAGGCAGTAAGATGCAGTCAGCTGAGAGGTGAAACACAGAAACCAGACCACTGATGCTAGTTACTATCAGGGTACTGGCTCTTACCAGCTGTTTGTTCTCATTAAATTATACAGCTTGTGTATATATGTACCTGTATATGCCTCAGTTTTTTTAGCTGTTAAATATGGATAAGCAACAGTATCTCCTTCATAAGATAGTGGCAAGGTATCAGTAAGATGATATAAAAGTACTGGACACTGCTTGGCATCTACACAGTATAATGTAGGTTTATTGTACAGTGCTAAAATAACCTGGCAGTGTGGCCCCTTCGGCTATGGTATAGCCAAAAATACATATTCCATTCACTCCTTTCCTCCATTTTTTTTCTTTTAAATTGTGATTTACTTATTTAGGTCCTGATATCAGACGCCATTTCATCTATGCTAGGCAGAGGTTCCACCATTATATCACCAGGCTTGTTTTTGAAATGGGGCTTAATTAAGTTACTCTGGGTAGCTTTCAACTTACTCTGCAACAGACAGGTCTTGTACATGTTTGTTCTGTTGCTGCCTACCAAGGAGCTGAGATTACAGCAGGCCAGGACTGATGTTTGACTCTGAGATAGCCTGGTACTGAAGAGGATACTGAAGAGTTTCTATTAGAATCCATCTTGTTTCCCTCTGCCACTTGCCCACTTCAAACATGAGGAACCGAGACAGCTCAAAGGCAGCTGTCTGAAACAAACCCACATCTTGTGAATCTCTTCTTTACTCTACTCCATCTTCTGGGCTTTAGCCAGAAACTTCCAAGGCAATTAATTTATTTCAGTTATCGAAGCTGAGTGATTTAGTGAAAAGGCTTCTTTTTCCTTCAACAAACCTTGCTTACTGTTTGCTTCCCTGATATGTGCAGAGAACATCCATATTCCCATAACAAGTCTAAAATACCTTGTAAACAACTGTCTCAGCATCTGAGTGAACTTACTCAAAACCATTCTGTAAGCATAAAGCAGTTCCTCTACTGTCCATATAAACCCAGCATAGATAGCACCACCTGATCTAAGCATGGTCCCAGGACCACATCTGGAAAGCTCACAAAACAAACACTTTGCAGACCTACCAAATCAGTCTTCTATTATAACCCTGATGATCTGGGTGCATACCTATGTTTGAGAAGCAATGCTGTAAGAACAGGGAGACTTTATTTTAGCCTCGTCTGAAATTAGCCTTTAGACCCAAACACACAGCAACTTTACTGCCCTTCTAACACCTTGTAATGACAATGCCCTGTGTATCCATTACACTGTCAGCTAACCTCAACACGGGATGTGGATTCTTTTTTTTTTTTTCCTTGTAGCATGCAAGTGTGACTGAAACCACTACCATAGAAAGCTCATGAGTATGAAAAGGGTTTCTCAACTTGGCCTAGAATCTATCCTACAGTAGTTACTAATCTTGGATGCACATGGAGAACGTAAAACGCCATGCCAGGGCCTGATCACAGAGGAATAAGTCAGAAGGGGAGTAGGAAGTAGAATCTTCTGTTGTTGGGCATCTCTGGTTGAAAGTGATGCCTCACGATGGTTTTATGCAAGCTACACACTTGTTTCCTGTCTCTGCTTCCAGAGGGCTCACAGAGAAAAGGTCCAACGGGAAAATTACGACAGAACTCTAGTAAGAGAGTACTCTGGAGAGGGCTGTGTAGGCGAGTGGTTTCTTCTTGTACACTCGGTCTTTAACCTTCCCTAGGAAGTAACCACAGTATACCATCATCAAAACTAACGGGGACCACAGCAGGTGCTCTACTCGATCTCTCTCAGCTAAACTTCACTGCCACTCCACAGGGATGAGAGCTGGTGCCCAATTTTGCTGCTCAGTCGAGATCTGGTCAAAGTTCTGTGCTCTAAACTATGAGACACTCGGCCTCGCGACAGGGGTCAACCAAAACCTGTCGGGCAGCGCGGCTAGCCGCGTACCCCAACACCCCTGCAGCTGAGGGCAGCCGGGTGGGGCCCCTCCCCCAGCGCGGGCGGCCCGGGCCCTGACCCCTGGGCAGCACCAGCAAAGTCACCGCGAGTCACCTGCGTGAGCGCCAAGGCGGGCTGCAGAGTCCCTGGCCTCCTCCGGGCTCCCTCAGAGCAGAGAGTGGTGCTGAGTGGCCGGGCCAGAGCCAGTGTGGGAAGCCGAGGCAGCGGTACAAAGGCTGCGGGCAAGCGGCGGACACAGGAGGAAAGGACACGAGCCGCCATGGCTACGCCAACCCAGGATGCACTGCGCCGCAGCCTCCCGCCCAAGCTGGCTGTTAGTATGGTACGCTGGCGACGTACAGAGCGGCGCTTGAGGGCTCTGGGGGCGCTGGCGGTCCCTGGCGGCTCCCAGCAGCGCTGCACCCGCCTCGCTACTGCAGTGTCAGCTGCACAAATGCCATCTGTCCCTAAGCAGTCACTAACAAAAAAGAAAATAACTCATTTCTTTTCTCATAGTTTTGAAATATATTGTTTTAAGATGGCCGGTTATCTTGACGTGGTAGCAAACGTCTTTAATGTCAGCACTCTGGAAGCAGGAGGATCTCTGTGAATTCGAGGACAGCCTGGTCTCCGTACTAACTACTGCAAGTTCCAAGCCAGCCAAGACTATTTACGAAGACCCCCGTCTCAAAAATAAAATGAACCGTGGTTCTCCCACACCATTAAGATTTTTTTTGGTTTGAACGAAAACTCAGTACAAAATATGAGTGTGAAACAGAATAGATTTAAGACTAGTAGCCGCGTGTGGTTGCCAAGTCTATGGTCCCAGCTCCAGAGGTTGAGGCAGGAGGATCTTGAGATGCTGGTAGGTTAGACTGACTACATACAAAGGTCCTGTCTCTAAATAAACCAAAACAAATATGCACAAAAATCCCCTAAAGCCCATGTGCTTGCATATGAAAACTGAAGACTAATAAATGTTGAAGTATAACAATACATATTTTAAATTTTGATAATGTACAACTCTGGATTAAATCTGCAGTATAGCAAAAAATAAGGCTGGACATATGTAATAATGTATCCAACAGAATGGACAAGTGGCAACTTTTGTGCCCATACAGCACTTAGGCACTAAGGAAGGCATACATCACCAAGGGGCAAACTCCATGCACTTTGAAGGTGTCTTTTCCTTTGTTTTCAGTCAAAGACTTCCGGTGTGGTGTAAGTTTAGCATGCCCAGAGGCATTCCTGTTTATCCTCTGCAATCTCATAAACATATAACCCCATGACTGAAAAATGTGCCTTGTATCTTCTTAAATATTAAACTGAGTATGCTTAGAAGTGTATGTAGTAGGGGTGAGTATGATTAAAAACGGACCAACCGCACCCCAACACCTTCCCCATTTAGGAGCTCCTGGATCACATGAGCTGCAGGATCCCAACTGAGGGCAGTGGGAGGCTATCTGAGATCTGAGTGTCCCTGTCCGGCCCAGAACTGACACTAACAGAAGCCAGGAGCCTTGAACTAGCCTACTGACTCATTGCAATGGACATTTTGAAGTAAAGCTGTTTGGTCAAAAGGATATACTATACGGTACACTGCAACTTCGTGTCACTATGACAAATGAATATCTGATAGAGATGCGGGAAAGATGGAGAAGCAGAATGCTGCAGCTGATACAGGAGCAGGTCATTGCCCAGAGTGTCGACAAGATGTTTTTGTTTTGTTTTCTTTTCTATTTTTTATTTTTTATTTACTTTTGGGAGGAGACTACAAGAGTGGAGGACGAATATGAGAGGACTAGAAAATGAGAGATTGGGGTGCATGATGTGAAATAGCCAAAGATTCAGTTAAAAGTGGTAAAGAGAGAGAGAGCGAGAGAGAGAGAGAGAGAGAGAGAGAGAGAGAGAGAGCGCTCACTGAGTAAGATTCCCCCTTGTTTAGTGAGCATCTTCCTTTGAGAATAACTCCTTTGCTTTCCTGAGTGCTGCAGGCACTGACCTTTTCTCCACTCCTCTATGTCCTGGCTGTACTTATTTTGGCTGTGCAGATAAGGACTGACACAAAGAAACTGAGGTTGTTGTAGTCCCTGAAGCCAATACCTGCCATCTGGATTCCAAGAACCCTATTTGTCTGTGCTATTAATTAAAACAGTGTTTCCTGGGGCCCAGTTACTTGGATAAACATCTACCTCAAGCTTTGACTGCTTTCCAAAGAGGCCTTCTTTCCCCTAATTAAGCAACTCGTATAATTTTGAAATTTATTCAGTACATGGTTAATGTGGACTGACTACTGGGCATCTGTGAGATCTGTTCTCATTAGTCTCTTGTTATGAGATTATGAGACTTAAAAAAATTTCTGTAATCAAGGAAAAACATTTTTTTTCTCTTTTAAAGAGTATTGGGAAGTCTTTAGCCCAAATACTAATTGCCATCAACCAAAATCAAGACCTTTCCTATAAGGGCTGGGAGTGGTTTATAAAAAAGAGGAGGGCTGTGTGATGTTAAGCACAGGAACACAAACAGTTGCATTTCCCATTTACCCCCAACTCTTCACTCAACTCCTGTCTTTTTCTTAAAATTATCTAGCATTTAAAATCCAGATGATTTAATAACCACATTCAATTAAACATTTCTCTTTGCATGGCAATAGTCATGGTTTTCTATTGAAGCTCAAGGGCCATTTTACGTGTTTGAGAGAGAAATGGGACAGGTAAGTTGTAAATCCAGAAACTTCTGGGAGGAGGAAGAAAGTCATGCCTCCTGAGGCAGGGAGGTCATCAGGGACCTGTAGGGGAAAGGTTGGGTCTTCAGAGAACAGGAGAAAACCGGAGTGTGAAGGAAATCGGGCTCAGGCTTTTGGCCAGTACCTGAAAAGGAAGAAAGAAAAAGAAGTTATGGCTTTTGACTTAAAGCTTGGAAAAGTGGGCAGGCTGAGCAGTCGGACTTGTGAGATTGTACTCTGTTCATCTCCTTGTTGTCACCATACGGAACACTTTTTACACTCATATAAATGATATACTCTTGGAGACCTTTTCCTTAGGGCAGATCAAAATGTCATGATCTGTAAAATAAAAGGTCCAATATTAAGACTGTGATTATATCTTTAGCACTTGTATTAAGATTTAAGAGGATTCTGTAATTAAATTAGTAGACTGCACCTAGAATGCATCATGTCCTGAGTTCAGTCCCAGCATTGCACAAATGAGGCAAGGTTGGACATACCTATTATCCTAGCATTTTGGAGGCAGAAGCAGGAATCAGGGAGTCTGATTTCATCTTTGGCTACATAGCTAGTTTGAGGCCAGTCTGTGATACATGAGACATTGTCTCAAAAAGGGCAGAGGAGATAGACAAGGTATGGTGGCATGTGCTATCCAGAACCCGAGGAACCGAGGAAGGAAGATATTGAATCTAGAAGTACTTGGGCTATAACATAAGACCACCATAAGAGGATTCAGAGATGGCTCATCAGTCAAGAACACTAACTACTATTCCAGAGGACCCAGGTTTGATTCAGAGCATCCACAGTGACAGCTCACCACTCAAATCCCCAGTTGTAGGTGATCTGATCCCCTTACTGGCCTCTGAGGGCACCAGGTGTACAAATAGTACAGATATACATGCAGACAAAACACCTATACACATCTAAGAATTTTTTTTTTTAAAAGAAAATTGAGAACCTCTCCAAATCCCTTAGAACCATAGGATCAAATCCAAGAAGACACTGTCTTTACTGAAGCACCAGAACCAATTCTCTAGAATCCACTTCCTGTGTGTTAAGAACAATTTACTCTCAAAAGCAAGCTCTCCTGATGAGGGCTAACTTACACAGCACTGTCTCCCTTACTCCATCTGAGAAGGCAGGTGAAGATCTGCAAGTAGGGAGGGTGAGTGATTATAATTCAGGACACACCTGCCATTCCAGCACTTGGCAGGATGAAACAGGAGCACCTGGAGTTCAAGGCCAGGCTTGGCACAAAACCACCTCAAAATGTTTAAAAAACAAGATAACAGAGAAGGGGTAGTAGGACCCCCCAATCAGAGTGAATAAGCACCCCAGTAAAGGCCCCCTCCTTTCTGCAATCCCTTTGCTCTATTGCACAACCTCCTCTTTGTCCTTTCCAGTCCACTATCCTGTGTGTGCCAGGCAAGCAGTCTGACACTCAGGTATCCACATTCATTTCTCTACCTTACATGGTCTGTTTGGCTCTTTTCCATGAGTCTTAATACATACTTGTTTCTCCTAACCTAAAATCAAAGCCAGAGGCCCCTTCCACTGACCGTTATATATTTCTAGTGCTACCATTCCTCCATGTCATGGTCAAGCTTAAGGAACCTACATTGAATTCTTCACTTTCTACTTGTTCTTGACCACTCATCTAGGTTTTGCCCCCCCCCCCCCTTCTTTAAGACCCAGTCTTATGTAGTTCAAGCTAGCACTTGGGAAGATGAACAGAGTAATCGCTATAAATTTGAGACAAACTTGGGCTAACATAGTGAGTCTCAGGGTAGCATGAACTATAATGAAACTTAATCTCAAACAAATACTTTACAACAAGTAGGATAAGCAAATAATTCTTTATCCACTATTTAAACACCAGTCTTAGGGTGCTTAAACATCCAGGTTTTCAGAGCCATTGTGTTCCAGAAGTAATCCAGTTATTTATTAAATGTTATTTTGGGGTAATTTTTAAGTATTAAAATGAAGACTTCTTCCAATTAATGATACCAGTACTTATCAAGCTAGAGTTTTAGGATGCTTGCATTTCCTAATTAGGCATGGTCCTGCTTTGTTTTCTGGCTGTGCTGTCAAGTGGCAGACTCCATGCCCATCTATCTGCCTCTATTCTGTCTGGCCTTCATGAGCCTTTACTCACTCTGGAGCCATAGTATGACCTGATTTTATAACTCAGCCTCTCTTCTACAATAGCAAAATAAATTTCAAAGACTGAATCTCAATTACATTCTATATGACATGGTTTTCTTTGTAATTCTGAATTGTCTGTCCTTTCTGCCTAGAATCCTTCACTTCTGCTTCACCTGCAAGAATCAGCTGTCATTCTCCATAGATTTTCCAGGTTGTACTAACTGTCCAACATTTGCATTTCTGTTGCAGCACTGGAACTAACCCTTTAAGGTCCCACACAACACTTAAGCTTTGTCTCTCAGGACAGAAGCCTAGCAGCAATTCTTGTATCCTTAATGTTAATACCATCTATTGACTCTTCACAGCATGGGAACTATGGCTTCATCTTGTGGTGGGATTTAGGTGTTAGCTGATAAGGTCGGAAGACACTTATCCAGGGTCTCAGGCTCCTGAAGGGGGTGTGGCCAGCCCCATTCAAGGGGGCCTGCTGGGATCTTGAGTGCCCCGTTTGTTCCCGACTTCTTGAGAGACTAGATCATTGTCTATCACGTAGACCATCCAATCACTCAAGTGTCTATATAAACTGTTACCTGTATCGTGTTAATTTTTATTCCAATAAATATTAATCTTAGATTAATATATTAAAAAAAAAACTTACTCCATTATCTGGCGTTCATCTTACTCAACTTTTTTTCTTCCTTTTGTTTCTTCTTTTGGACTGGATCTTAGGTATCTCAGACCAGCCTCACACTTGTTAAGTAGCTGAGGATGACTTTGAACTCCCAATCTCGCCTCTACTTCCAAAGTGATGGACTTGTATTCCTATTTGCTCAGAAGAAAATAGGAGGATCAGAAGTTTGAGGTCCTCCTCAGCTATACAGAGTTCAAGGCCAGCCTAGGACTCTAATCTACATAAACTATCACAGGGGGTGGGGATGGTGGATGGACCACTAGTGATAGGGCACTGATACTTAAAAAGATGCACATGAGAATGGAAAAAAGGCAATCACCTATAATCTAGGAAATTTTTTGTGTGTGGGTGCAGATGCGTACCAGGGTCGGAGGAGAGTATCAGATCCTCTAGAGCTTCAGACAGGGGGTAGTTGTGAGGTGTCTGACATGGATGCTGGGAGTCCAACTAGGGACCTCTGGAAAAATGGCAATGATTCTTAGCTTTTAAGTCTTCTCTCCAGTGTTTAAACTAGGATTAAAAATTGTTTTGCATTTTCTTTTTTTGATACAGGGTTTCTCTGTATAACCCTGGCTGTCCTGGAACTAGTTCTATAAACCAGGCTGGTTTTGAACTCAGAGATCTACTGGCCTCTGCCTCCCATGTGCTCTTGATTAAAGCTGTGTGCCACACCTGGCTGTTTTGAGCTATTTTTAATAAATATATGAAAATCTGGTAGTATAAATGGCAATGGAGAATATTGTGAGGCTAGGCTTGGTGCTGTACACTTTAATTCATCATTTGGGAGGTAGATGCAGGCAGATCTCTGCGAGTTTGAGGCCTGCCTGATCTATATAGTGAATTCCAGGCTAGCCAGGGCTACATAGTTTACATAGTAAATGTTATATTTTTTGGTAGTCTAAGACAAGATTTCTCATTATAACAGTCCTGGCTGTCCTGGAACTCACTCTGTAGACTAGGCTAGCCTCAAACTAAAAGAAATTCCAAAAGGCATGTACCACTGCCTGGCTGAGGCATTATTATAAAAGAAGAAAAAAAGGTACACTGTAGGCATGGTGGTACATAGCTATAAACCCAGCACCTGGAGAGCCTGAGGAGAGAGGATCTTAAATCTGAGGGGCAGCCTGGGTTATGGAGAAAGCCTCTTTTTAAAAAATAAACAGAGCTGGGAGATGGCTCAGCACATAATGGCATTTGTTAATGCCTTTAATTTTAAAAGTTTAATCTCTAAGTCCCACATGGGGAAAGGAAAGAGTCAACTCCTATAAACTGTCTTCTGATTTCCATAAGTATACTATGGCATGTGTAATCACATGGCACAGAGAGAGAGAGAAACACATGCATTAAGTAAAAATAAAATAAATAAACAAAAGGATGGGGGTCAGATATGATCAAACTACATTGTGAAAATGCATTAATTAAAACGCTCAAGTTAAACAAAAGTATATTCTAATCTAACTGAAATATTTTTATTACGCAAATATTGACTAAGTAAGTAATCTTTATGTGTGTGTACTGCACATGCACCGGTGCACATGAGGCCAGAGAACACCTTTGGTGTTATTCCTTGGGGTCATCTAAAGAGATAGGATATTTCACCGGCCTCTCTTGCTAATTTGGTTAGCCTGGCTGACCAGTGAGCCCGAGAGTTCTGGCTATCTTTGCCTTCCCACTGCTAGACTTACAACTCTGTCACCATGCCATCTCTCCTGCTGGTAACTGATGTCAGGTACACACAAGCACTTTATTGACTGAGTTATCTTCCCCAGCCTTTTAAGTAATTCTTAATTTTGAAATGACCTGATCAGACTGGAAAAAAACAAAACAAAACAAAAAAACAAATCTCCATGCCAAGCAGAATGTAATAAAATAAATATTTATTAGCTTTTATGCACATATGTAATAACGAATGTACAATAGGGACTTAACACCATAACACCAAAGTAAGCATAAACAAATATTGTCAGTAGGGCCACCATCAGAATAAAATTAAGTTTGTGGGAACACATTTAAGCAATCAGGTTAAATGTCTTTTAGATATTGCTTTCTTTTTCAAAAAAAGAAAAAAAAAAAAAAGGAAAGAAAAAAAGAAACTATTAAGAAGCAAAATACCCAAAAGACAATTTGCCTCTTAACTTAGAAGTAGCGGTATATGAATATATTTCCATCTTTCTGGCCAGCTAGCAGGTGAGAATCTGTATCTGACCATCTAACCAAAGACCAGCTCTGTTCAGAGACAGGAGGGAGGAGAGCAGTGCAGTGACCCAGAAGCAAGTCCCAGACAGCAATATTCCCAGAATTCAGGACCGCTGCTGCAACATGTCCCTTCACATCCCCTTCTAGGAACCTGAGACCAAGAAAAAGAGACAATTCAGATCTCACATCAAAGGCTTCACTGAACATCCACATGACTACTGAAGTTGATCTCTGGCCACCATGGTGTCACCTCACCATGACACATGCCTCCAACAAAAACATAAATAAAGGTAAAACATTAAATTAAAAAAGCTTAAAAAATACCATGTTCCCCCACTCTAGCCAAAACCAAACCCCGTCAGTGTGAATGCTTAAAGCTCTAGAGGACCGCTGGTTCTGGACACAATTCAACTGCTGCGTCTTACACTACTTAGCACTTGCTGAGGCCCCTTACTCTTTCCATGAGAGCCACTTCCATCTCTCCTGAGTGACTTTGCTCTTCCTAGCATCTGTCTCTTGTCTCTGTAAGACTCTAGCCCTGAATGGTAGCATGCCTAGAAACTTTATCACCCAGGCCTGTCACAACCATACAGAGTTCACCTCAAGTACTGCAAACACACTATCCTCACTTTGTTATCTGTTTTTATCATAACACTTTCTGATATATGAGATTACTATGTTTCCATAATCTGGGAGTATGTATCTCCCCGAAATTCCTGAGGTTGCCTCAATTTTTGGCACTCTTAAGGAATCCCTAGAGCTTATAAGCATGATTCCTTGCTAGGTTTTACCACTGAACTGTATCCCTAGCCTTTTCTTACTTTTTTCTCAAATTAAAAAAACCTTAAATTTACACATTTACTGTGAGTCTGTTCATGTGTGCCCAATCCCGGAACCCAGATGGTGAAAGGAGAAAACTGATTCCCATGAATTGTTTCTGTCCTCTACACTCACACCCACTAAAGAAATGTAAAATAAACAAAAACAGGTCTTTGTAGTCTGCTCCTAAACTTAAATTCTAAAGATCCTGAGCACATACACTGAGCAATGTCTCTAGTCATGCCTTTAGCATGTCATGCGTGCTATTCATTCTAACAACGTGAAAGTACTCAGCTTTATATCTGCAGTGTCTTCAGTCACACGCTTACCTTCCAGCTTGCCCTTGAGGAAGACAGCACAGCAGAACACCCATACTCTGAGCTGTCTTAGGGTTAATCACCAGAAGCTCAAATACGGGGCTTCCAAAGGCCTGGCTCTCTTTGGCACAAGGATGACTCAGAACAACAAATAGGAGCCCCTGATATAGGAGAGAAATAACCAATCAGATCATCAAGAGTATGTCTGGCAATGGTGACAAAACCATGCGCAGAACATAAGCACTGGCTTTTCTTCACACAGAGGGTCTCCTGTGGGCTTCTGGGTCTCAGCCAATCCTGCCACCCTGAATCCAGCTGACTCATCAGTTTCCTACACTTTAGCTACACTGTGTATTATCCATTCAGGAAAAGTCCGGCAAAGGGCAGGAGGCACAGACACATAGGAGCCCTCAAACTGGAAGTAACCCTGCTTTAAAGGACATTAACTAGGAATAATTAGTATATAACAAATATGCCAATTACTTAAGTGAAAAACAGGTAAATTCTAGAAACAAATTCAACCTTCTTAAAAGATTATAAAAGCTAGGTTCAAGACTTTGACAGCCTGATCTACATACTGAATTCTAGACCAATTAGGGTATATCATGATTTCTTTTCCCCTTTCCTTTTTAAGTAGTTAGGTGTTCTAAAAATATAAACAAAATTTATAGCTCAGAATGTGAATCATACAGGTAGAAAATGAGATAAGCATTACACTTTTAATAACCAATCACACTTATTTTCATTCATAAACTTCAAAAAAACAGGCTAGGAATGTAGCTCAGTCAACAGAGTACCTATCATATGCCAGCAATCCCAGCACTGGAAAGGTAGAAGCCAGCGGAATAAGATCGAGGTCATTTTACTCAATAGGCCAGCCTAGGCACATGAGACCCTGCCTCAAAACAAAGCAGAGCACACTGCCATCCAACTGGATGACTGCTATTGTTACTACTTTCACTAGCGAGACCGACAGATAATACAAGTAAACATAAGTAGTCCTGGATCACTACTCACCATCTCAGAATAGGCTCTGTGACAGACAGAAGCTTGGCAAGAGTCATCAATGTGCACCTTTTTTAGGAGTTGGCCAGTTTTTAAATTCCTTAGACAACAAAATAAATGAGGTAAGTACATTCTTTTAGTAAAATGATTTTTCACACAGTATACTTTTCCCTACCATTTGAAGATAGAGTACCACTATGTAGCCTCGGCTAGCCTCAATCTTGGGCTCTTCTGGTCTCACAGTCTCACAATGCTGGTATATTGGGCATGCACCACTATGCCTGGCTCACACATAATGTTCTTTATTTGTTATAAACTATTTTGGGAGGTGACAAAAGGAAATCAGTAAGGGACAGAGCACTGTACTTTTGTTTAGCCAGACTCTATACACAATTTTTTGGTTTTTTTGAGATAAAGTCTCACTATGTGGCCCTGGCTAGTTTAGAACTTTCTATGTCAATCAAGCTGGCCTCAAATTCACAGAGATCCACCTGCCTCTACCTTCTGAATGCTGGGATTAAGGACATTCACCACTATGCCCAGCACTTTATACACCTTTATTAAAGTGTAATGACAGGTTAACTTTGCCAAAAATTGAACTTGATAGTTTAACTGTGACTGAACTCTGCAATACTACTGTGGACAATCTCTCTACAATGTACTCGACACACTTTACCATCTCCCTGTACTTGGAGTTAAGCCAGCTACAAGTTACACCACTCACAATTATGACTTGCTCTCCCTGCCTAGCCAGATGGTGGTGGCACAGGCCTTCAATTCCAGCAATCAGGAGGCAGAGGCAAGTAGATCTTTCTGAGTTTGAGGCCAGTTTGGTCTAAAGTAAGTTCTAGGAATGCCAATGCTATACAGAGAAACTGTCTCAGAAAAACTAACAATAATGGTTGCGCCCCCCCCCATCTTTTCATATATGCATTGTGATGCCTGCTTGTATTTAAGACACTTACATCAGTGCCAGCAGAGGCCAGAAGGCGGCATGGGGTCCCTTGGAACTGGAGTCACAGGTAGCTGTGCATTTCCTGATTTCCTGCTCTACTTTGTGCTCATTCCTGTTATGTTTCCCTCTGAGAATGACCACTTAACAAAACACACTTAAAAACATCTATAGCTATGTATTTATTTATTCATATCAGAACTGGTCCAAAATATTGGCACAATCAAGAAGACTTGGGTGGGATAGAACATGAGAAAAAGAAATTGTAAATATAAGAAAGAAAACAAAGCATTTGTTGGAACTGTATAGAGGATCTGTGATGTTGGTAACTGCTCCATCATATCACTGTATTGATGAAAAGCTTTCCCTTGGCTTCTTGTTAGCCACAAAATTTCTTGTGTGACATTTATAACCTTACACATCAAGGGCTGCAATACATTATTGCCATCCGTTCCCTCTCCTGAACATACTGGGTATTCCCCTAGCTCTTTACCTTTCTTCAGTCTATTTCTTCCGATGTCCTTCCCCTTGCTGGGCAACTTCCATCCATTCCTTAAATCCCAGATCCTGTCCCACACCTCCAGTCTGCAGCTTACAGCCACCCTTCCCTTTTCACTTCCTATATAACTGTCCACATCTCACTTTATATGCTATAACAGAATATAGCATGTTAACTCAACTAATGCAAAACTTTCTTTGGGCAGGAACTACATATAAAAACACTAAGATTGCTCCTGTCCAAGATATCAGAACAGATTTATAAGCTACAGTAAGTAGTATGTGCTCTGTACTACTTTCCTTCAAATCCCAAAGCATTTTGTCTAAACCCATATCATTTCAAATTTCTTTGAACTATAAAGAAACTTACTGGAGTGATATACTTCAAATTATATAATCTTATTTACTTATCAGGTTTTAGTAGTTCTGAGTCAGGATTCATATTTGACTAATCACTGCACTTTCAAAGAGAATTGTACAAATTGTCTTTTTAATGTTTGAAAGTTGGTACTCAACAAATATAGCTTAATCAAGATGAAATATCTAGGCTTTGAGCAATAGTTAAAAATAAAACAACAAAAAACTCCAGCCATCTGAGGGCCAGAGAGAGAGGGCTCAGCAGGTAAAAGAGCTTGCTAGGCAAGACCGATGATCTGAGTTCAATGCCCAGAAGCTTTCCCCAAACCAGCTACAATGGCAAGCATCTGCAACCCATCATTCCTAAAAGAGATGGGAGGAAAAGACAGGAGAATCAGATCCCTTGGAACTGGAGTTACAGATAGCTGTGAGTCACCATGGGCAGGTGGGAATTGACCCAGATCCTTTAGAATAGCAGTCAGAGAGCTTAATTGCTGAGCCATCTTTCTTGTCCAACAACCCTGATCTTAAAAACAGTTTACTCAAGATTGTTCTTTTTTCACATATCTGAGTTCATTTCCTTGGTAAGACAAGGACAAAGCTTCTAAGAGTGGAAAAGAGAAAACTACAGTCATGTTTGCAGTCTCCCTCTTTCCCTGAGGCAGGATCTTTCCATGTATGCAGCTGTGATCAAATCAGCCATCTCCCTCAGTCTCCCGTGTTCTGGGATTACAGGTGCGTAGCACCATACCCTGTCCATACCCAGCATATCCAACCTTCACAACTCCATACAGACAGAAGCATATTTGCATAAATAGATGAGGACCTAGAGTGAAAGCTTACCAGATCACAATGTTGTTCACAGTGGTGGTACCAAGCAGAGCATCCTGCATCCCTTGGACTTCAGCAAAAGTAAGTATAGTCTCATCAGGGGACATCAAACGCTGTTCATCTTTGCTACTGTATTTAAAACAGTAAAAATGAAAATCACTTTAAGCCTTCCATACATTTCTGGAATATGTACAATAAAATATTAAACAAATAGCAGAAATAAGTTGTAACCAAAAGACACGTGCTCTAAATTTTCTAAAATTCACTCTAGTCAATGTTAAAATCCCAAACATTCTGTTCAAATTTATTCTCTCCCATTCCTACCTCAATGGCTGAAGTATCCATCTCTGCAGGTGACCAACCCTGTAAACTGACATTATTGTGCTCCTCCTCTTGAGCCACTCAGCCAGTATGTCATTAAGTGACTCTGTAGGCTAATTTCTCACAGATCTGTCTCCTTTCTGTGTCCACTGACACTTTCCTGGTGATTGTTTGATTTGACCCAGGGTTATCTGTCCAGTATTTACTTCTATTAAGACCAAGCTGACCTAAACTCACACCAATTCTCCCAACTGCTGGACTTAGAGGTGTGTTCCACCACAGGTGGTTCACTTTCTTAATTTAAGGAGTCATTTGTCTCTTGCCTAGATTACC
Organism: Phyllotis vaccarum; assembly: GCA_033318265.1. NCBI lineage: Eukaryota > Metazoa > Chordata > Mammalia > Rodentia > Cricetidae > Phyllotis > Phyllotis vaccarum. The sequence continues at coordinate 79,380,229 of JARWLC010000004.1, read as the reverse complement.
ATGTTGGTTTATTATAACAAATAATATGCCTGTCCTCAGTTATTAGGAATTACAAAAACCAGTAAGTACAATAGGCTGAGGGTAGCCTCAGCAGTAGAGAATATGCTCCAGGACTAAAGTAGTAAAACAAAATGGGGGGAGGGGAAATGCATGAAAGGATAGGATAGAATATGCTAACAAGAGAAAATGTTTTCCACGTGCTGAACTTGAAGTTCCTAAGAGATGACTACTAAATAAGCATGCAGCTCCAGAGCATGAGTAATTTTGAGCTCAGCTTACATCAGTGAGCAATGGACATAAAAGACTATGTGAAATCAGGTACTTCTAATACTTACGGGACACACACAAATCAAAGAAAGCCATTTGCTGAGCCCCAAGTCATTGTCTTCCCCGGATCCCACACCTTTAGCTAGCCTGTCAGTTGCAATGCGGCACTAACATCATGTTTGCTACGTGTGGTAGTCTGAATGTAACACTTTTAGGTATGGCTTTGTTGGAATGGCTATGGCCTTACTGGAGAAGAGGCTTTGAGGTTTCCACCCTGTCTTAGTCATCTTCCTGTTGCCTACATGCTACCACAGTTGTCATGACCATAATGGACTAAACTATGAAACAGTAAGCAAGCCACCCTAATTAAATGTTTTCCTTATAAGAGTTGCCATGGTGTCTCTTCACAGCTATAGAAACCCTAACCTAACTGAGACAGGGACTGGGATATTGCTGTGATGGGCCTGTCCATGAAAGGAATATGGACCTAGGGACTGCGGACTGGAAAAGTAGTTGAAAGTGTTGCTTAATGGGCCAGAGTAGTAGGAGCATGGAAAATCAGGATTGCAGCCTGAGATAAAACACCTCTTTCCACAACAGTGCAGACCAACCAATGGTTTTCTTACCCTCCGTCTTCAGCAAATGTCATGATTTGTACTTGCTGATTGTGAAAGGTTCCAATACTACTAACTAGTCTTTTCTTTGTCAGGCCAAGCACAGCTTTTATGTCCCCAGACTTCAGTAGCACTTGCTTTTCACTCTCATCACCAGAGGAACACAGCAACGCCCTGGGAGAAGCCACAAGTGAGCCGTGAGCAAGGGACTGAGCACCAACTTCAAATAGCAACTCCACTCAGATATCAGCCTACATGTGGTTTATTTTCTAAGAAACTTGTCTGTGTGTGTACATTCCCCTGAGAAAGAGAGAGGGCATATACATGTGGATATATAGGTCTGGAGCCTGAAGGCCAGAAGAGGGCTTAAAGTCTCTCAGAGCTAGAACTACAGGTGTCTGAAAGGCAGATGGCTTGTTATGTGGGTGTTGTATTCTAAACTGCTAAGCCATCTCTCCAGCCTACAATTTTTTAAGACAACATCTCACTATGTAGCCCTGACAGGCTATGTAGATCAGGTTAGCCTCAAACTCAAGAGATTTGCCCACCTCTGTATCCTAAGTGGTAAGATCAAAAGCTTCTGCTACTATGCTCAGTTAGATTTTAAAAAAAAGCAAAAACACATTGCATTTTAGAAATAATTTCAGATTCCCTTTTTAAAATTTTCAGAACAGTGATTCATGTTGTCCATGCTGGCTTAAAACTCATAATCCTCTCCCAGCCCAAATCTCTCTCTTTAAATAATTTGATTTACTTACTTTTGTCTTAATATGCGTTAGTGTTTGCCTATTTACATGTCTGTGAGGGTGTTGGTTCCCTTCCAACTGTAGCTACAGTTGTAAACTGTAACATGGATACTGGGAATAGAACCTGGGTCTTCTGCAAAAGTAGCCAGTATTCTTAACCACTGAACTATCTCTTCAGCCCTGCCTGGATCTCTTAAAAAAAAAAAAAAAAAAAAAAAAAAAAAATTTTTTAATTGCGTATTTGCGTGTGTGTGTATGTGTGTGTGTGTGTGTGTGTGTGTGTGTGTGTAGTGAGATTATTTTGCTCCACTATAAATAATTGTCCCAGGCAGACAGGAAGTATGGGCGGGTGTTACAATATGGTTTCTTGGCCAGAGGTTCAGACCGAAATTTGTAGCCCCAGACCCCTTAGCCACCGCTGCTTTTTGTCCCCAAAATGACTCAGACACTTATATTAACTAGTTTGGCCTATGGCTCAGGTGTCCAGACCACAAACAAAATGGCGGTGGGGGACTGGCAGCAGGGAGTTTAAGCTACAACCAGGCAGGTTCCTGAAGTCTCACAGAAGACTCAGTACCATGTGATTGATTTAAGGTTTACATTTATATTGAACAGAAAAGAAACAGAGTCAAAGACGATTTCTTAGTAGCAGCATTTCTTGGGTCTGCTCTGCTTGCTGGTGGCGAACAGAGACCCCTTTAAGAGAACTTAATGATTCAGCTTTATCTGCAATAACTGTGTGGCTCTTTAAGAAAGTGGTAGCATTTTAAAAGCTCTTCTGGTTGGAAGATGATTAAGGATTCACAATAGATTCAGATGGAAAAAAAAACCTGTAAACGGGTTACAATGTGTGTAAAATGTACCTAGCTTCAGAGAGAAGAGAAAGAAGGTAGAGAAAGTCCGTAAACAAGAGAAATAGAGTAATAAAAATATAACAAGCCATGTAAAGATGGGAAAATAGACACAGAATCTAGATTATGGTTATTATTGAGTTTTCTTTTAATTTTTTAACCTTTAATGACCTAACTGCAGAAAGACAATGGATTGCAAAGTCTGCTAAGTTAAACAAGAATATATATCCTAAAGGTGTCTTGACTTTGAAAATTGTGTCTAAGGATTAATTGCTTTGGAAGAGTTCTACTTTTGTTTCTACGGAAGATGAGAACCTGAGGATTGCTTCCAGGCAAATATGGTTTCATCAACCAAGACCACCTGAAAATTCTCTGATGGGAAAAGATGATCCCATCAGCTTCAGGGCTGCAGACTAAGATGATCTAGTCTCAAGAACCCAAGAGATTGCCAACGCTCCTTAATCAGCAGAAGTAGTAATGGAAAACTACGCCCAAATTCCCGAAATATTGTTTATAAATGTTTCTTTTCATTATAAATGGTTAATAGTCATAGTTAATCTCTTCCTAAGAAGAAAAAGGGGATATGGTATATGAGTGATTTTAAAAAAACTAATTATTGAATTTACTTTAATCCAAAAATCAGCTGTTAGTCTCAAAATATTTTATATTGGTATGGATTTTAGTTTACTGACACAAATTTAAGGTCACCTTTGTTATGCTGTATGTACTTTTCTACTGTTGTTTAAGGTATGATGTTTATGTAACTGATTTAAAATTGTAATGTATAATTAAGAAATGCACGTTAGGATTTTTTAGATATACAAAGATATATTTCAATTAGATAGCTAATCTTCAAACACTTCTAAGACCTACAGAATATGGCATTTAAAATACTTTAAGAACTTAAGACTTTTCTGGACAGAACTTTAGACTTTTCTGGACAGTGAGACAGATCTGCTCCTGGCAGCACCAATCTACTTCAAGGGGAAAATGGTCATCAAAGAAACTCCATATGGAGTCTACTTTCTTTGTGGCAATGGTTAGCCACTGGATGAGAACCTGTTCTTGTATTGATTGCTTTACAGTATGCTGTCTAAACTGGACACGCAGGTTCTATAGGAAAATGACCTCTGAACAAGCTGAGATGGTCCTTCAGGTTCCTGCTTTTCAGAGTAAACTGTCAGACATTCTTCAGGACACAAGGAGAAGCAAGTAATGAACTACGCCAGAATGAGCAGTGCAATCTTTCAGATTTCCTGCTTCACTGAAAGGTATGCCAGAGACTCTAGGCTTGTAGGCTGAAGATGGATGCCCCAACTTTGTAAAGGAACTTTGGGTGACTGTCCAGGCAGATAGGTGTCATTTCTGTCATTTCTAGATTTTGGAAGTTGCTTGCACTTCTGGTTTACTTGGGTAAATATATCCTGTGGTCTTTGATGTATTTGAAGATTAGATAGCTATAGGTATAGTTTTCTTAGTTTTTAAAAAGGTATATTGGATATGAAATTTTAGATTCACAAGGATAAGGTAAGATAGAGTATTTTCTTTAGTTTTGCTAAATGCAAATAGACTAGATATTGTAACTGTAATTCTTGCTTAATAGCTATTTTGTTACATGTAATTTTGTTATGTTAAAATTGAAACTTTCCTTTTTGATTAGACAGAAATGAGATGATGTGGGAATGTCTTTCTGTATGTTATGGGTATCAATCTTTAAATAAAGGACTGTTTTGGCCATGGCAGGCACCGTAGAAGAGGTAGGTAGGGAATCAGAATAATTAGAAGGAGGGCAGAGTCAGAGGCAGTTCAAGCCAGACGCCCATAGAAGAAACATGCAAGGAACACAGGTGAGCCATGGGCCATATGGTCGATAGATAAATGAGAATGGTTTAGGTTAGGATGAAACAGCTAGCTAGCAATGTGCCTGAGCTATAGGCCAAACAGCATGAAGCTAATATAAGCATCTGAGTCATTTTAGGGGTGGCTAAGTGGTCTGGGGCGGCCGGTCTGTGGGTCTGGACCTCTGGCTGCCTGGGGCCAGGAAACCTCATTTGTTACAGGTGGGGCTACCAGAAAACTTTGGGAACTAGAAGAACAGAGCAGAAATGCCATAGATACAGAGCATAAATATGCTGCTCTGAGAATAGGTACTGAGCTGCACGGCTGAACAGGATAAGAACCATGGGTTAGTTTAAGGATAAAGAACTAGTAAGTTATATGGCTGGGCTCCAGATCAATGAGCAGACAATTCATACAAGTGTCTGTGTGTTTCAGTGGGACTATGGAACTGTGAGTTTGAAAGTCTGGGCCAGAAACATAATACATGTGTGGGTATGTACCCCTGAGTACAGTGCCCACAGAGGCCAGAAGGTGTCAGATCCCCTAAAGCTGGAGTTATAAGTGGCTGTTAAGCTGCCCCACAAGGGTGCTGAAACTCAACTTGGATACTATCATAAAAGTAGCTTGAACTCTTAACTGCTAAGCCATCTTTCCAGCCCCAAGATTCTTTTTTTTTTTTTTTTTTTTAAATTTATATGGGTTGATGTGTACAAGGTACATACATACAGGAGCCCACAGATGCCAGTGCCAGGAGAGGGTCACAAGTAGTTGTAAACCTACATGTGGGTGCTGGAACCAAACCCCAGTCTTTTCATAATAGTAAGCTCCAGTTTCCCAGAGTCATTTCTCCCGCCATTTGTTTGTCTGTTCTAAGTGAGGGTCTTATGTAAATCTAGAACTTCCTATGTAGCTAATATTGATCAAGACCTTGAATTTTTAATCCTCCTGGTTCAACTTCCCTAGTGCTGAGATTACAGTATGCTACCAAGATTGGTCCTAAATTAACTTCAGGAAGAAAAGATTCATCTGGGCAGGGTGGCACATGCCTTTAATCCTAGCACTTGGGAGGTAGAGACAAGTGGCTCTCTGAGTTTGAGGCCAGACTGGCCTACAAATCAAGTCCCAGGGCAGCCAGGGCAACACAGAGAAACCCTGCCTGAAAAAACCAAAACAAAACAAAACAAAAAAATGTACTTATTTTATGATTATGTGCCGGAATATATGTATGTGCACACCACATGTGTGTAGATGTCTGGAGAGGCCAGCAGAGGGTGTGAGAGCCTCTGGAACTGCAGCTGAAAGTAGTTGTGAGCCACCTAATGTAGGCGCTGGGAGCCCAACCTGGATCCTCTGCAAGAGCAACAAGTGGCCTTTAACACTGAGTTCTCTCTAGCTTTGAAAAACTCTTTTAAGACACTCTGCTTTTAAGACTTGAGTGAAGCCAGGCAATGGTGGCATATACCTTTAATCCTGGCACTCCAGGAGCCAGAGGCAGGCTGATCCCTGTGAGTTCAAGGTCAGCCTCCTCTACAGAGTAAATTCCAGGATAGGCTCCAAAGCTACACAAAGAAACCCTGTCTTGAAAAACCACAAAGCCTTGAGTGTAGGTTATAATGAATATTTAAATAATCAGAAAGAACAAAGATAAAGACAGCAGTGTATACAAGCAGGCGATCGCATGTGAAGTCTTGGGAAATTACATACCTGATTTCTCTGATTTCCAAATTTCCCAAAGCTACACATACAAGATTATAAACATCAGGCACTGGAACTATTTGTAATACTGGAACCTACATAAAGCAAAATTATACTCAGACACTTATAGTTTCATTGATAGCTTAGAAAAAATTACATTCTTTTCTTTATGTTATTGCAACTGAGCAAAAGGGCCTTGCTCATGCCAGGCAAACACTTACAACCAAGCCATATACCTAGCTTTTTACCTTTTACTTTGAGATGGGGTATTTTTAAGTTGTTTACAGTAGCCCTAAGTTTGTGGTCCTTCTGCCTTAGCCTCCTGAGAAGCTGCGATTACCGGCCTGAGACAGCTAATAATATCCTCTTTAATTCTCGTATCAGGTTTAATTTCCACCATTCAAACAAATGTGAAGGTTCAGAAAATCTTCTTGACCCTCCTAACTCCTTTGGTATGGTTTTGTTTTTTCAGATAGGGTCTCACTATGTAGCCCTGACTGACCTGAATTAAATATGGCCATTCAGAATAGCCTAATTAGTGAGTGCTAAGCAAACGAGAGACCCCATCTCAAAAGGCAACATTTACAGCTTCTCAGGACTGACATGAGGGGCACACATGATGTCATCCTCTGGTCCCCCCAAACACATGTACTTGAATCTGAATATATAGGTGCACTACCTGTACACATAAATATATAGGAAGGGGAGGAGAAGGGACTAAGAGATTAAGAAGGGAGGGAGGAAAGAACAAAGGAAAACTCATTCATGTTTAGGGGCTGGAGGTGAGATTCAATGGCTGATCATGAGATGAACATGAATAAAACCCTAGGTGTAATCTTCAGAGGAAAAAAAGGAGATTTTATTAGTAACTGAGCAGATAGATGTTTACTGTTACCTCTGTGCAAAGCCCAGTGCTCAAAGATGTGGGCATAGGAAGAACAAGGAAACAGTACAAATACATATAAAGAACATTCAGAAAAGCCAGGCATATGGTGTGTGCCTATAAACCCAGTACTTGGTGGGTAGAAGCAGGAGGGGAAGGAGTTCAAGGTCAGCTTCACTACATGGGGAACTCCAGACCAACCTGGAAACCCCCCTCTCACCAAAGAAAAGAATAAGCAGAAACAAGTAAGTGTTTATATGGATTTAAAAATCTTAAACACAGGAACTGAGATGTTTCAGCAGGTAAAAATACTTGCTGTACAAGCCTAATAACCTGAGTTCAATCCCTGGCGCTCATATTGGAAGGAGAGAATGATTCCTGAAAGCTGTCTTTTGATTTCCACATGTGCTGCAGACACACACACACACACACACACACACACACACACACACACACACACACACACACACACACACACTAGTACTAGTAGTAATGACAGTGATAATATTTCTAACACAGGATTGTAATCACATTAAAGGTATATGAAGACAAACAGATAATATATAGAAAACGAACAGTGCTTTGGTAAAGGGGAAGAAACACAGCTATCAGAAGGTTAGACTATAGAATAGGCACAAACGTAAGCTTCCCAATAGACCTACTGTAGAACTCAGCATGCATGCAAGCATGATGAAGCAAAGTATGGTGCTAACACTGGAGTCAAAATGGTGAGCATGTGGTGCTCTATGTAAACTTTAAGTTTGAAATGTTTCATAATAAATGTTCAAACATGAGTCTGCAATAAGTAGTAACAGATTCTGCTAAGCTGTCTATACGCAGTGTAAATATACCTTTCAGCTCCAGGGAATGTACAAACCTCTGTGAAGTGCCAGGTATGAACTTTTTCCCACTGCAAAGTATCCAAGGGTTTCCAAAGAGAAACTACATCTTCACAAGCAGTTATGATACATGGCTCCTTAGCAGCAGCTCTTTCCCACCACATAGCACTCACATCCACAGAACAGGAACTGGATGGATCCTGATCCAGAAGGATAAGTTATGTTAAAATTCCACTTAATGGTATAAAAAATGATGAGTTACAAAGATGAAAAACCAACAAAAACCCCAGATAAGTAAAACAAAAGTTTTATGCAGATTATAAGAAAAAGCTTTATAAATTTTATGTCACAAAACAAACAAACAAACATAAAACATGAAACCATCTACCAGGTTTACATCATGATAAATGTAAAAATGTCTTAATTCCAGAATTAAATAAGAAGTTGTAGACTATGTGATTCTAGAATGAAATACATTCTTATTTAGCCACAAAAAAGAGAATGCACAAGAACTTACCTGCTTAAAAATTAAACATCCTATTGAACAATTAAAGAGTTAAAAAGAGAATAAAGTTAAAGCTAACTTCAATATGCCAGTTTTGATTAGGATAAAGAGAACTATGGGTTAAAACCCTAATCATAAGGCTGGAGAGATGGCTCAGTAGTTAAGAGCACTGGCTGCTCTTTCAAAGGTCCTGAGTTCAATTCCCAGCAACCATATGGTGGCTCACACCCATTGGTAATGAGATATGGTGCCCTCTTCTAGCATGCAGGTGGAACACCATATACATAATAAATAAATAAATCTTAAAAAAAACCCAAATCATAACCAAATAGGTTGCATACAGTCCAAGAAGTTAATAAAAATGCAAATAAAACAATGAGAACAAAGTAGAAACAGTGGATGAACCACCTGTGATGGTGCCTGACTGTAGTCTCACTATAAGAAAAAGGCCAAATTTACCTCTAAAACAAAACAAAACAAAACCAGTACAATTAAGAACTAGTTGCTTTCGAAAACAAACATGAACAAAAGAAAGACAAATTTTCTAAGTCTCATACAAGAGAAAATAACTTTCTGAAACACGGGAATAAGGACTGGGAATGTATCTTATTTGTAAAGTACTTGTCTACTGCATACAAAGCACCCAACAAAAGGCATGGTGGAACCTACTGTAATCTCAGCACACCCACAACTTGGAAGGTAGAAGTACAAGGATCAGAAGTTTAAGGTCATCCTCAGCTAAACCAGGAGAACAAGGCTGGTCTTGTATATTTCAGATCCTGCCTCAAATAAACTAATTCATTAAATTTAAAAAACAGGAGAATGAAACAAACATGGCTTTAATCCCAGAATTTAGGAGGCTGAGGCATGAGTGATAACATGACCCTGGTGTGAGCGGGGTGTCTCTGACTCTTGCCTGCTCTTAGAGCCTTTTTCCTCCTGCTCAGTTGCCTCGCCCAGCCTTGATGTGAGGGTTTGTGTCTACCTTGTTATTACTTGTTCAGGCCTGCTCTTTTCTGAAGGGAGATGGAGGAGTACAGTATCTGAGAGAGAAGGGAATGGGAGGGGGGTCTGGGGAGAGTGGAGGGAAGGGAAACTGAGGTTGGGATGTAATGTAGGAGAAAAGAGAGCAGCTTTGATATGGAGCTTAGGTTCCGCTCCTATGAACCTGCTACAGAAAAGGAGCCTAGAGCCCAGAGGCTAATCTGCCCGTGACTGGCAGGAGCACATCTGTGAGTTTGAAGTTCTTCCTCTCTAACATAACATCGATCTCCAGCTGGGAAAGATCTCCACCCTCACCTCTATCTCCAAGAACACTCAGCAATGTTTGAAGACATTTTTGGTTGGAGTAAACACTGCATCAAAATCCAGAAGTGAGATTTTACTTTTCTTGATAGTTTACTATAGTGCAATCTGACCATGAAACTGATAGGCAGCTTACACTGGCCTCAAACTCATGATCTACTTGTCTCTTGAGATACTGTATGCTACCACACAGGGCACATTTTCTTATAAATCCGGAGTCTTGGAAGAATATTACAACATTTAGCAGGAGAGACATGAGTGGCTCCTTTCTCTCTCCTTCCTCCTGTCAAAACCTCTTATTTATGTACATTATGCTGCTCATTTAAATAAACTTAAAATTCATTTTGAAAAACGAAGCCAGGTGTGGTGGGACATGCCTTTAAACCCAGCACCTCACTTGGGAAGCAGAGGCAAGCAGATCTTTTGAGTTTGAGGCCAGCTTTTAATGAGACCCTGTCTCAAAACAAAAGCTAAATTGTTCTTGGCAATAAGTTGGTGTATAAATTTCAGAAAGATAACTCATAAATCCAACTAAATACTGTGATAAAGAATTAAAATCTGCTTTTCTGCATCTGTTTCTCAATATATTTAAACAAACAAGAAATTAAACAGCTCTGTGATATAATTCCTTTCAAACTTCTCAACAATTTGTTTAATGTTTCACATGCAATGTACAAAGCACTCATAACAGGGTATTTCTCTGACCTTGAACTTTGAGACCAACTGTAGGCTGCCCGCATTCATGCAGTCCTGAGCAGGGAGGTCTGCGAATTCAGTCTGCAAAGATAAGTCACATTGTGAGTTTACTTGACACTTCCCTTCCTCCTTCCCTTCCTCAGATGTTACTACCACTAACACACACAAAGGCAAATGCAACTGCCTCCCTGATGACAGAGAATGAGACCCTCCCTGATGGCTCATCAGTTAGGAGCATTGGCTGTTTTCCAGAGAATCCAGGTTCAATTCCTAGCACCCACATGGCAGGTCACAACTGTCTGTGACTCTAGTTCCAGAGGATCAGACACCCTCATGCAGGCAGACCACCCATGGACATAAAATAAAATTAAAAATGATTAAAGAAATACATAATTTAATTACCCATAATTTCCCCAGAATGAGCATGTTTACAACTAAGTAATTTCAAACAAACAGCAAAAAATCTTTATAAATACTGTCAGGCCAATGGTGCAGAATTCATGCTGTCCATATTCACTTAGACACTTATTTCATCTTTTCAGAGAAAATTTCACAAAGGAAACCATTGTACCTGTTCAATGGAATATTCATGTACCTCGAAGCATGCATTTCCACAGAGCTGATTTTCTCTGAAAGTAAATGACTCAATGGGTTGAGATGTTGCTCGGGGGCCAGAGTCATTGTCACAGGCAGGTTGTCCTTGCCTACCTGATACACGAAGGTTGGTATCCGGTTTTGGTGAGCTAGATGAACTGTTGCATTGTTTACTGTTATAAGCAAGACTGTTTGTGTCTCCCAAAAGAGAAGGTGGGGATGTTGAGCAAGTCTGTCCAACCTCAGTGGCTACACTCTCACTGGCTGCTTGGGAGGCAAAGGCTGGAGTCGTGCCTAAAATGGGGAAAGCAGGTGAACAGAGGTAGGCAGCAGATCTGCCACTGTGGTTAGGTGCAGCTGTATCTGTAGGGGTGAAAAGCACAGCAGATGAAGAAAGGTCCTTGCTCACAGACTGTCTTTTCAGGGTGGGCCCTGGATAGTGTGCTTCTCCTGATGAAACATTAAGCTCTTCTTCCAAGCCCTCCATTTCTGAATCTATATGCAGTTCCTCCAGAGTTGCACGATTTCCTTCTCTAGGAAGCCTCTCTCCACAGTTTTTTGAGTTAGTAGACTCAATGAGTTGTTCTGAGTAGGACTTCAATTTTTCAAGCTTAAGAGGTCCAAAGTCTTCATCAGGTAACTCGAAGTCTATGACATTGAGAAAAGACAAGTTGCCTTAAAAATTCAAATTTCATGCTTACGGTGCAATGAAAGCATATCATTACTCCAAAAATAATTAAATGTTATTATTTTAGTGCTGATATGTATGTTTTCACATGTGTATGTTCACATGCATATGGTCAAGGTTAGGTGGTATCTGCATTTGCTTTCTACCTCATTATTTTAGGATAGAGTCTCTCACTGAGCCTGGAGCTTGCTGATTGAGCTAACAGCAAGCTGTTTAGGCAAAAAAGAAGTGAAGCACTGATACACTTTAAGCATGAACATAATGCTAAGTGAAAACAACCATGCAAAATGCAAAGGTCATACAACACATAATGCCATTTACCTGAAGTATCTAGAATGCTACCTGTCCCCTAGATATCATGCAGTAGACTAGTAGTTGTATACGGACTGAGAATGGAAAAAAGCAGTGCTCAGTGGGTGTGGGCTTCCCTGTGGAGTGATGGAATGTTTTTTGAACTAGAAATGGCAACTGTGTAACACAGCAAATTAGTTAAAATCAATAAAATCAGTAATAAAATAACTGGATTGCTCACTTAACAACAGTTAACTTTATGTTATGTGAATGTTATCTCTAGAGATAAAATTTTTTTTTTTAAATCTTTAAAAAACTATTTAGTATACAGTGTTCTGTGTGCACGTACACCTGCAGGCCATAAGAGGGCACACGATCACATTATGGATGGTTATGTGCCTCAGGACCTCTGGAAGAGCAACCATTGCTCTTAACCACTAAGCCATCTCTTAAGCCCTGTTTTGTTTTGAGACAGGCTTTCTCTGTGTAGTCCTGGTTGTCCTGGAACTCACTCTGTAGACCAGCCTGGCCTCGAATTTTGAGATCCACCTGCCCCTGCCTCCTGAATGCTGGAATTAAAGGCATGTGCAACCACGCCTGGCTCTAGAGATAGTTCTTAATTCTGGAAGACTGATATTATTTATTATCTCACTACTTTTATTAAAACCAGGTCTTTGGGACTGGAGAGAATGGTTCAGAACATGTACTTCAGGGCTAATTAGGATTCTTAAAGATTAAGAATATTTATTGCTTTTTTCAAGGACCTGAGATTGGTTCCCAGCATTCACATCAAATGGCTCACAACCACCTGTAACTCCAGCTCCAACATCTCTGCTCTTTGTATGCACAGACATATACACAGCTGAAAATGAAATGCACATGGAGGTACAGGCGATCTGATGCCTTCTTCTGGCCCCTTCAAGCACTACATATGTCATATTGTGTACATGCGCCTACTTCTGTTTAAAATATTTTTATATTGATACATATTAAAAACATTGTCATTTTGCACTATATATTTTTATCTATGCTTAAGATGTTTTGCATGAATGTCATACTCAAAGCCACATCCCTAATACTGGTACCCCAAGGTCAAAGTGATAATACTTGCTCTCTACTACACTAAGTCATATGAACAAACACACACAAATAAACAACTTAAAACAACAAACATCATGTCTCTTCTCTGACTCCTTAAGAAAGCAGTACCAGGCTGAGTGCGGTGACACAGCCTTTAGTCTCAACAGAGGCCGGCATACCTTTTAGTATCAGCAGCCAGGAAGCACAGCTAAGGAATTTTTATGAGTTCTAGGGCAATCTGATCTACACAGCAAATGCCAGGATAGCCAAGGACTACAAAGAAATACCCTGTCTCAAATTAAAAACAAAAATCAAGATCAAAAAGCCCCTCAAAACAAACAAACCAAACCAGGAAGTAGCACCAAATCCTCAGCTATTTTTTTTATTGTTATTAAAGGTTTTGTTGTAGGTTTTTTGGTTTTATTTTTGTCGTAAAGCATACTTTAAAAACATCTCTAGTATGAGACTAGAGAGATGGGAGAGGTTAGGAGCACTGGCTGCTCTTCCAGAAGTCCTGAGTTCAATTCCCAGCAACCACACGATATCTGGTACCCTCTTCAGGCGTACAGGCAAACATGAGACAGAATACTATGTATATAGTAAATCTTACAAAATAATCCCTAGTAATATCAAATTCACATATAAGTAGTAAACCCAATAATGGAAACAGAAAAGGTTTTTAAATGTAGCTCAGTTTACTAAAACCATCGCAGGAAACTGGAGAGATGGTTCAGCAGTTAAGAGCACCCCAGCATCCACATTGGACTCACAACCACCTGTACTACAATCTGACACCTCTTTTGGCCACCACTGGCACTGCATGTACATGGTAAACAGGCATATTAGCAGGACACTCACACACAAAGAAAAATAAGATCACAACAGACTATTTTGAATTGGTTAAGTATAAAATATCTAACTAGGCAAGGTAACCAACCTGTCACTCAGGAGGATGCTAAGGCAGAATGATCATGAGTTCAAAGCCACTCTGGACTAGATACTGAGAACCTGTTTTCAAAGGAAAAGTTTCTACATTATTGGAGTGTATACTTTCTCTTTTGAGATAGGGTCTCACTATATAACCCTAGATGGTCTAGAACTCTTGAGACTTGTCTGCCTCTACCTCAGTTGTGATTAACGGCATGCAACACCATGCCTGGCCTTTTTTTCCCCCTTACATTTTCATACTGTTGATTTAGATAAGAAAAAAGCCATGCTTACTATTTTTAAAAGAATGAATTATAGCTTAATGGCTGCCTATTTGTGTATAAAGTTTTCTGAAAACATAATAAGTTACATATTCTCTATGGCTGCTGCTGCACCACAGCTGAATAGGTGAGAAAATGACAAGCAAAATATTCTGTCTACACTTGCAGATATTTACTCATGCCCCATTTAAAGCTATAGTGATTTTGCTTTCTGTTGCTTATCAGGTATGATTAGCCTTTGATAAAATAAATAAAAAGCTTGTTATATTCTTTACTATTCCAAAAATCTTATTTTACAGACCAGTTATGTTATCCATAAAAGTTCTCACCCTTTCTATTTACATGGACTTTTTCCTTTGGTTTTCTCATTTTACTTCAAAACAATTATATTAGATTCTACCCATAAAAAGACTGTGCTGTATTTAAATAAATAGGCATTAGTTTGAGTAAGCATCCAATATATACTTCATTTGCTGTGTGAGTTTTTCAAACACACCACTGAACCTAAGTTTCAATCTTAGTTCTACCATTTAAAAGTCAATGTTCTACCTTGTACAGGGCAGTGATGATTCAGTAATAGTGTACAGCATTTTCAAAGACCAGGTACGCAATGATGATGAGCCGTGAAAGATGCCACATAAAAAAGTCATAACTAAAAATAAATTAAAAAATAACTAAAGTTAAGTCATTTTTTTCTAACGCTAAAACATTGAGAAGAAAAAAAGCAATAGACAATCCAACTTAAGACACAGGGCATTGTTTGAATCGAGTAACATACAAATTTTGAAGAAGTCTAGTGCTTATTATCTATGAACTGTGAAACACAACCCAGTTTATATCCAACTTTCTTCTTACCATGAACAATCACTTTTCCATTCTGATGTTTTTGCTTGGCGAACTTGCCCTTAACACTCAGTGTGCTGCAAGGTGGGAAAAGCAGTCGACAAGGATCCAGTGTAGAGACCTGGAGTGATTTTCGTTTTCCTCTGTGTCCTCTACTAGTGGGCTGTGTAGTGGCCTTCCTAGATTGGCTGTCAGCTTCAGCAGGACTTGTGGAAGAGCTGACCTTAGGCGATGACATTTGTTCCTGAAAGGGGCTTCCTGAACTGAACTGTCCAGTGCATGTGTCCAGCACACTACCACTCTGGTCAGTTTCTTCACCCGAGAGAACTACATTCTTAGTCACTTTACTTTTATTTTTAAGTCCTTTCTTCTTGATACCCAAATGACTTTGAATTACAGCTTCCAGAGCGATTTTTCTCTGACAGTCTGACATACGACGGGTAGTTCTAACATAGTACTCTGCAGGAAACAGAAGGCCCTCAAGCATTGTACAAGAATGTATTTGACTTTCTGTGAAGGGAGGAGACTCTGTTGTGGGGCTGAGGTTCTCAGATGGACCCAGAATTTCATCTTTCTGAAGATTCTCATTTCTACTATCAACAATGTTATCAGGAGATTCGAAAGAATTACAGTTTTGGGCAGTATTTGCTAGCAAGTTACTGTTAGTGAGATCATTTACAGAAGATGAATTACTTGTCTGTGAATTAGGAATTCCTGCCAGCTGATCACTGGCACTCACAGCTTTATCTACTACCGGGTTATCTGTAAATATAATCATTTTTCTGCCTTGTGCCTCTGGGTTTATGGATGAAGCTGGACCCTGAGCAGTAATTTTGCAGTCAACTTTAGGAGGTGTATGTTCAAGGTGTTGACTATGATTGCTGTCTGACAAAGTACATGAATGAATGGTAGTATCCGTGGAGACATTATTTCCTCCTACAGGTGTGTCAATATCCCTTTGTGATTTGACAGGTGGAATTAATACACTCTCTCCATAAATTTTTGGATCAAGGGATGGAGTATCAGGAGTTTTAGATTTCATACTTATAAGTTGAGTCTCTTTTGTTATGAGGAACCTAGGACTTTTGCTGCTGATTGCTTCCTGTGTCTTTTGTTTCTCATCAGGGAGTAAGAGAGATTTAATGTCAAGGAAATTCTCTTTTTCCTGTGAAACAGGTGTTTTCTTCCACTGCTTCTTTGTATTCCCCGGCAATGTATTCTGCCCTTTTGTACCATCAGGGCTGCTGAAGCCATGCAAAAATTGTTCTTGGGTGTCACCTGCTCTTTGTGTATATGATACTTCTTCTTGGCCATTTTTATGGTTAAAGGACTGAGGTTCAACATTAAGTATCACAGAGATGTTTTCTCCAGTTTCTTCATCAAGACGGTTGATTTTCAATGTGTCACAAGGAGAGCCTTCACTTATAGGTTCTGAGGGAGAAAGTATGTATATATATAATATATATGAGACTCAATTAAGTCCACTCTCAAGTAGAGTTGCAAGAGAATCAAAAACAGACACACACAGAAACATGTATGTAGCCATTCATGTAGCATTATTTTTACAGTCAAAGAGTAGCACTAGACATGGTGGCCCAGGCAACCCAAGCACTGCTGATGCTGAAGCAAAGGACTGCCCACCAGTATGGGACCAGAGTGGGAAACATTGTAAGTACCAGGCCATCTAGGACCATGTGGTAAGATGCCACATAAAAAAAAAAAAAAAAAAAAAAAAACCCCAAAAAAAACCTAAAAATAAGTTAAAAAATAACTAAAGTTAAGTCATTTTTCTAATGCTAAAACATTGACTATAGTTCCTAAAATTTGAGAAGGAAAAAAGCAATAGACAATCCAACTTAAGACACAGGGCATTGTTTGAATCGAATAACATACAAATTTTGTATTATTTAAGAAGTCTACTGCTTATTATCTATGAGCTGTGAAACAATAACATCAGCCAATTGGGAAATGAATATAAAGCAAGCATGTAAGTGAACAGGCTAATTTACCAGAACGGCTTAGCTGTGGGGAGGTTTCCTGATGGGACACACAATCTTCTATTGCTTTCTTAGAGTTCTTAACCTTCTCAGCTCTTTTGGCACGCTAGAGAAAACAAAAGCAGCCCAAGAAATTAATTTTTCTTAAAGCTTTATTACTGTCAAGAACCTTCCTTCCCATTAGGTATGGTGGTACACTTCTGTAATTCTAGCACCCAGAAGGCCAAGGCAGGATTGTAGGTTCATTTATTTTTATTATATTTTTATGTATTGTCTTTGTGTATGTGTGTCTGTGCCTTTGTGCTTCAGTGGAAGTCAGAAGACAACTTTCCTTACATCATGTTGGTCCTGGGCACTGAGCTCTCTTTGTGTAGTTTAGCAATTGTGACTTTATTCTCGGAGGCATCCTGCTGGCCCAGGTTTATAAGTTTAAGTCCACAATGGTCTCATAGTAAGGCATTGTTTCAAAACTAAAACAAAATCTTTTAAATAGTTTGTCTACTACTTTGACTTGACAGAACATGATTCACTCACCTTAAGACGAGCAAGTGTCTTGCTGTATTCCTTTTTTAAAAATGCTAACTTCTCCTTCAGCTGGAAGAAAAACATTAATTTTGAGCAGTGGAAAGGTAGAATCGGAGAGAAGGAATGCAGTACCTTGAAGGCCTGAGATGGCATATGGTGTTTGGTATGCAGTGTTCAGTAGCATCTGTTAGTAAGACCCAGTTAGTTCAGGAAAGGGCAGTTTTCTCAGTTCTTACAAAGTATCAAGCGCTCTCAAAGACTTTCCCATTCCTGTCTCCTGTTGCAATTCATCCCTTTCACAATTCCTATGGATTCCTCAATTTGCAGGATTACTTCCCTGGAATAGACATCTAGGTTCTTGCTCAAACTTAAGACACTCTCCCATTCCTTGGTGCTCTTCTCAGAATTTACTACACCACACACTAGGTTGTCCATCTTCTTCTGTCTTCCCATCACTCTGAGAAATAGGGAGGGACTGATACCACAGTCTATCAACCAATAAATGCTTTTTATCTATTAATGGCTCAGGAATGTACAGTAGTGCTCCCTCCAGCCCCATATACACAGTGTTAGATACCTATCCCTGGTGTCTGAGGTACAAAGTGGTTAAGACAGTTTACTACCAAGGAATGCAGACAATACGCAAGAAAACATAAGATTTCACATGGTAATAAATACCTAGATCAACCTGGGTGATATGAGTAACTAGCTTCCTCAAGGTACTACTTCAGGGAGTGTAGTCTTGGAGGCATCTCTGAGGGTGACCACTTACTTGCACTTAGATTTGAAGTAACTAAGCTTGGGGAGATGGAGATGTGTAGTTATTTTAGGCACTACAAGTAGAAAAGTTTCGTGGTGGAGCAGGTTCATATATGTGAAGGTATGCAGAAGAAAGCTAGTGAGAGAGGTAGGGGCTATCGCTGCTGAGTTCCCAACTAGGCACACAGCTGGCATTTCACCAAGTTTTTGTAAATAAACTTAATTAGACTATGCCAAGTTATTAGTCTCTCAAAGTTTAGATTCTTTATTTCCCTGTTTCTGTGGTTACAAATATCCCCTCAGCAGCAAGGCCACCCTCACCTTTCTGCCCTGTAGGAACCTTTAAACTGGTATTTATCCTTCATACAATTGTTGGATTTCTGGTCTTAATAAACAACTTTTAAAAAAGAACAAATGAGGCTGAAGATGTATCTTACTTGGTAGGGTACACATCTAGCACAAACAAAGTCCTGCCTTTGATCCTCAGCTGTAATCCCAGCACTTGGGATGTAGAGAGTCATCCTTTGCTACCTAGTAAGTCCCAGGCTTATCTTAGGATATGAGACCCTGTCTTAAAAACCCCACAAACAAAAAAGCAGCAAAAATGCTACAAAAGTTACAATGTTAACTTTTCTTAATTAAACTGCTGATACTTTCATAATGTGCTTCAGTTGGTTCTAAAGACTTTTATGACTTTAATGTCCACTAACTCGATTAGCACTTGCAATAATCCTAACAAATACTCTTTCTTATATAATCACTCTCATTTTATAGATATGTAAAACGAACATAGAACAAGCAGTTTCTCCAGGATGCTGCATTATAACTGCTCCATTTAAACACCATAGGAAAGGGCTAGAGCAGCAGTTCTCAACTTGTGCCTGGAGGCCCCTGGTGCAATGATCCTTTCACAGGAGCCACTGGAAAACACAGATATTTACATTATAATCCAAAACAGTAGCAAAATTAGTTATGAAGTAGCAACGAAAATAACTTCATGGTGGGAGGTCATCACAACATGAACTGTAATAAAGCGCAACATTAGGAAGGTTGAGTCACTGTCCTAGAGTCTGTGCTCTTCAACTTCTGGTCCTCAGTATGCGGGACTTATCTTGTTTATTTGTAAGTGATCTTTACACTTAACACACAAATAAATTTGATAAAGGCCAAATCAGGATTGGACAAATTAATGTGCAAGACAGGATAGGGCAGATTAATGTGAATTCTAATTTTGCATGGCAAGCACAAGAACCTGCAATTTTTAAGTCTTGCAGAAGAGTAATATATGTTGAACCATAGATAAAGTACTTCCAAACTAAAGACTATTTAAATTTATATGTATATACACACGAACATAGTAACAATTCACTATATGTATTTATATTAGCCTTCCCATCGTCTTGTTCTAACATCGGTCTTAAACACGGAGAAAAACAGAAGTAGCAGAACCAACCTGAGCATATATTATAAACACTTCCCTCTCCAATATATACTTTTGGAAGTCAAACCCCAATATACAAACACGAAAATATAAGTACAAAAATGTGGGAAGACTTAGATGAGGGGGCAGGGGTGAGGTTGGAGAGGCAAAAGGCGGCTAGAGGACTTAGGGTTTACCTATACTTAAAAGTTTTACACCTAATATTTATGCAGTGTCACTAAGAAGTTACGTGCTGCTCATTTGCATTTCAAGCTACGCCTCGTGAGCAGCGCGCCAGTCGCTGTGACCGCTGTGACTTCTCGTGGAGGGTAGGTAGGAGAACCCTGCCTCCCTAGATTCGGGAACCAGGTTCGCAGTCCGGGACGCGAGGTTACGGCCCTGGGTCACCCGTCCCTCAACCCGGACACCTTTTCCTTCTCCGCACAGCTGAGAGGCTTCCCGGAAGGCTTTTCCATTAGAATGCAGGAAGCAGTCGTCGCCAGCCCCGGGCCTGTGCTCAAAGGACCCAGCCGGGCATTCCGGGGCCTAGAAGGAATCCGACAAGGAACGAGGACCTCTGGTGCCCTCAGCGCGTGACCAGCAGGCTCACCTCAATCTCGCGCGTTTGCCACTCGGGCCAATTAAAACCGCTCGCCTTGCGCATGCGCACTTGGAGACCTTCGCGGGATGGTTGGGGCTGTCTAGAGGAGAGTCGAGCAGTCGATGAGAGCGAGTCCAGGGTGCGGATAGCGGAAGTAGGCAGGCAGCCGGAAATAGCCGGAATCCCTGTCTCTTGGAGCGACTGATAGGATCCTGAGGTTCGAAGAGGAAGAGGCAGCCATGGAATTGGGCGAGCTGTTGTACAACAAGTCCGAGTACATCGAGACGGTGAGCGTGTGCAGACCCTGTTTCCGCTGGCAGCCCAGCGGCCCCTGGAGGACAGAACGGCCGCCCCTCCTGTCGCTGCTTCACCCGCCCCTGCACCCTTAGGCTGTTTCTTGGGGGATGACGGAGAGACGGGCACTTTGTGTTTCCTCTGACTTTGTTTTTTGGTTGGTGCTTGCAAGAATTAGGTTCTTTATTCCTACCCTCCGCCCACCCCCCCATTCCCTTCTTTCTGTATGCATATAGATGTATGGATGTGCATATACACATCTGGTTTCCTGTAGAGATAATGTCTTCCGGAATAAACAATAAGCCTATTCGTCTGATATTTAACTAGAGTTTCAGGCTTCAGGCCCTTTTAAAAATTATGTCTCACAGTCTACTAACGTGCTAAAAGTTATTGTTTGTAAATGTCAACTCATGATAACATGTGTAAAGTGCTGGAAACAAACAAGTGCCATTATTAGGGTGACTCATTTTTTTTTCTGTGTGTCCTTACAACTCTCTGTGGTCATGGGACAGTCGTTTTCCTTTTTTAGGGCTGTGAAAACGGAGTATAGAACTGGGATTTGAATGTACATTTGTCATTAGATACAAATCCCGAGTCCATGTCCATGTCTTGAACTTTAGTTTTTAGTCCACCCTTACTCTTTTGAAATATTGGATTCAGTCTGTCTTACAAGTTTTTTTGGGTACTTATACTCTTCTTATTGACTCATACTCCCCGGCCTTCCCTCCCCTTCCCTCTCTATCTCTTCTTTCTCTAGTTTGTTTTCATGATGGAGTCTTACTTTGTAGTCCAGTCTTAACCTCAAATTCACAATCATCCTGACCAGAGCTGGGATGTTAGGGGTACAGTACCACACTCAGCCTCATGCCACTTTAGACTGCACTCCATTTGAAGTAGTTTTCTCTCCAATAGCGGCTGTCTTGATTGAAATGGTAGCCCAGAAATCTCAGATTTTTTTCACCCCAGGTTTCTGTTTGCTTTTAGGCATCTGGGAACAAAGTGAGTCGCCAGTCTGTTTTGTGTGGAAGCCAGAACATTGTTCTCAATGGCAAGGTAAAAGTACACAGGCAGCTCCAGAGTACATACCTTTGCTTATATTAGCAGGGCGCTGTTTGTACATTTCCAGTTCGCTTTCTTTGTCTTATTTTTTCCCCAAATTGGATTTATTGAATGCACAAAAATGATGAATGAGGAGAAGCCAAGCCAGGAAATAATAGGCCTATTAGATGGGGAATAGACATTTTAAGGAAGAAGGGTGGGGAGGGCAGTGTACTGAATGAGATGTAGAAGAGGAGGAGGCAGTAGACAGAGGCTTGGCAGCTAGATGGAGGGCCACGTGGAAGGAGAGGAACTTCATTCATCTGAACCGAACATAAACTTTTGTGTCATGTTCTTCAATTCTTACCTTTACGGTTCATAACAGTAGCAAATCACAGGAAGTAGCAATGGAATGATTTTATGGCTGGGGGTCACGAGAACATAAGTAACTATATTAAAGGATCACAGCATGAGGAAGGTTGAGAGGTCTAGCATGGGCATTGTCGTTGTGTGTTTACTCAGTGAGCCATGTTCGTCAAAGCTTATGCTGTAGTCAGTCTGAAGCCAGCTCACCTTTCACCGCACAGTTACCCCATGGAGCATTTGATGTAACAAACAGCACAGTGCTCAGTGTTGCTCCTTAGCTTTTCATGTTACTTTTCGGCTACATTGGTAATTTTTACAATGTGTTTGCTTTATAGACCATCGTAATGAATGACTGTATCATCCGAGGAGATCTGGCAAATGTCAGAGTTGGACGGCACTGTGTAGTGAAAAGCCGCAGTGTCATAAGGCCACCATTTAAGAAGTTCAGTAAAGGGTATGTGGTTTAATTACCTATTTCCAGTTCCAGGCTCCATACTGTTCTTGGTGATACTGTACATGTCCATGTCTTTAGATGTGTAATAATAAGGTCTATTCTGTTTGGTGGGCCACTGAGTAAAAGTTCACAATAATGAATACCACTCTGAGTGGTTGTAACCTTGTTCATAGTGGTTGTCAGAAGACGAATAGTCTCTGTGAGAAACAGAGAAATAAAACATAAAATAGTAAAGCATGAGGAAAAGGTGAAAGTGGATTTTCCTCCTGCATGTCATACCAGAATCAGATAATGTTAAAAAATTTAATTTTTTTTTTAAATTTAAAATTGAAGAACTCGGAACTCATGTAGCCTATAGTTTCTTAAACTGTGGGCCAGGACCCGCTATTGTTATTGCATATCTGAATATGGAAGGCTGTGAAAAATTGGCAACAACAAAGGTTTCTGAAGATGCAGCAACCAAAAATTTATTTGAAATGAAATATATAATGAGTACAAGGTTTCTGGCAGTGCTTGCCCATGGTGCGTCCTGTGACATGACTGCAGCCTCAGTTTTGCATACAGCATGTGCATTGCACTGTGCATGATGTCATATAAGTCACAGCAGTGATTGCTGCCTCAAACACTTCTGCTCAGGTTTGAACTAATTTGTGTTAGAAATTTTAATGTCTTTCCTATGCACACTAAGTATCTTAGTTAGGGTTTCTGTTGCTGTGATGAAACATTATGACCAAAAAGCATGTTGGGAAGAAAGGGTTTATTTGACTTACACCTCCACATTGCTGCTCATCACTGAAGGAAGTCAGGACAGGAACTCAAAACAGGGCAGGAACCTGGAGGCAACTGCTAATAATGCAGAGGCCATGGGGGGGAGGGGGAGGTGCTGCTTCTGGCTTGCTTCCCGTGGCTTGCTCAGCCTGCTTTTTTGTGGAATATGGGACTACCATTCCAGAGATGGCACCACCCACCATGGGTTGGGCCTCCCCTATTGGTTACTAATTGAGAAAAAAATGCCTTAAGAGCTGAATCTTGTGGAAGCCTTTCCTCAACCGCGGCTCCTTCCTCTCTGATGACTCTAGTCTGTGTCAAGTTGACACAGAAAACTAGCCAGTACAATAAGTTTGCTGCTATTAGAAAAACATAATGGTTTAATTACTGAAAATAAACTTCTAATATTTTCCTATAGTCATCCCTTAACGTACAAGTATAAAATTAGTGTATCTTTGGATTTTCTATTAGAATGTTGGGTTTTGAGGCTGGAGGGATGGCTCGGCAGTTAAGAGTACCGCTGCTCTTGCAAAGGACCTGGGTGGCTTACAGCTGCCTGTTGTTCAATCCTATGGGGCTAGTTCTTTCTTGTGGCCTCCTAGGACTTTGGTGTGCATGTAGTGTACATAATTCATGCAGACAAGTACACACTAAACCTTTTTAAAAAGGAGTTTTAAAATTTGCTGTTTGAGTTGCTCACTTAAGTTTCATTAAAAGAAAAAAAAGTGGTCAATGTATTTTGGTGTGAGATTCATACCGATTTTTCTAGTAGTTTCTGAAGTGGTTCTAAAACATATCTGCCATTTTGTACTAAGTATTTATGCAAAGTGGCCTTAGCATCATTAATTATAAAATTAGAGTATTGGTCAACTCTGAATAGCAGAGAAGATGCTGGTTTTCACATTATCAAATATCCAGGCAAGACTTAATTCTTTATGTAAAAATAAATTAACACACCACAATATGCACAATTGTTTTTGTTTTTAATCAGGGCAAAATTATATTTATAGCAAAGTATTTTAAAATAAATTTATTCATGATTTATGATGATATTGGACACATACAGACTAGTATGGCCATAGGCTCTTTATGGTCTATTACCAGTAAGTGTGTGTGTGTGTTTGAGGTAGGTCTAGTGTAGCTCAGATTGGCCTTGAACCCCCTAATTTTCTTCCCTCAACCACCTAAGTGCTAGGGCTATAGGTGTATGCCACCACACTCAGCTTAAACATTTTACTAGCAAACTATTCTATATACTTGTATATGTGAGTTCACATAAAAAAGAAAAAAAAAAACCTAAGAGAGCTTGCTGTAGGTGTTTGTGCAGCTCAGATGGAAAAGTATTCAGGCAGTTGGGAGCCAATGAATACCTCAGGCCACAGAAAGTATAGGTAGCAATTTACAGCTTTGCTTCAGGCTTACTCAATATTAACAGCTCTGCTCCAGCAGGGGAGGGTCTCCCCAGTGAAGAGTTACAGTTCTGCTTGGCCTGCCAGGGAAGGTTCCCTGTGTGTCAAGAGTGTTACAGCTTTTCTCCCTCATCTATTCTCTGTCCAGGCTCTGTTGCTGCTGCTTCTGTGAAAGAAGGTCTTCACCCAAACCTCATTCAAGAGATTTATTGGGAGGCAAGAGTCAGGGCACATTTCTTTTTGGTTCTGGGTTCAGGGATAAAGTATTTCTTTCACTGGCTTGGGTCTTAGATCTAGGATGGGTTTCTTTCACTAGCTCTGGTACACATGTAGCTCTGGCTGTCTTAGAACTCAGAGATCTATAAGACCAGGCTGGCCTTGAATGCACAGGGATCTTCCTGCTTCTGCCTCCCAAGTGATAAGATTATGGGTATGAGCCACCACATCTGGCTTTAAATTCCACTCTTTATCAGGCTTTCCCCAAAGTCCTAGTCTAAGTGTCCTTGTTATGTACTCTCACAACCTTCTCTTACAGGTGTAACTAATTATGTGTATAGTCCTTTACTGGGTCTGTTTTCTTCTCTTGATTGTCCATTCCTCATGCAACAGATCTGTTTCGCTTACATCCCCAGTTCCTAACAAAGAGTCTGACATACAGTAGGAGCTCAGTAAATATGGTAGATGGTTAAAGTTTAAGAATGTTGGGAACTAACATGATTTTTTAAGATCTGAGAGTATAGAATACTTGTTCAGTCCCAGCACTGCATGAACAGGGTAGATAGAGCACACAGCTCTAGTTCAGTGGCAGGAGGATCAGATGTTCAAAGTCATCTTCTGCTATATAGCAAATTGAAGGCCCGGTGAGCTACATGAAACCCTGTTCTCTCCCCTAGCCAACTAGGGTTTTTGTTTTGTTATTTTCGTTGTTGTTCTGTTATGTGTTGAGCACCAAAACTGATAGTCTGCGGACTTGTCAGTCATGGAAACAGATTACTAACCATGTCTATGAGCTTTGTCAAAGAAAGCCAGAATGGATCAGTCCACTCATTTTAATATGCTTTGAAGATCCTACTCGTGCCGTACTGTTTCCTGTACAACCTAGTAATTCTGGTTCTGAGTTATGAGCCTGACTTCTTGATTTTAACATTTGGAATGTCAGTGACCTGAGGATTCTTTCCTTGTAAAGAACAGTCTTATTAACAAGACAAAAACTGAGGGTATTGTATGTGCCTGTAATCCCACTGCTCAGGAAACTGAGTCACGGGCATCAAAAGTTTGAGACTATCTTGGACTATGTGATAAATTCTAAGCCTGGGCAACACAGAGTTTGTCTATAAAGGCTGGACCTGATGAGAGGCAAAAGGATCTCAGTGAGTTTGAGGCTAGCCTGCTCTACATAGCGAGCTCCAAGATAGGCGGGACTACAAAGAGAGACCCTGTCTCAAAACAAAACAAGAGTCTATTGTGAGTAAGTAAATGTTGAGACTATAGTCTGTAGGTCTTAAACTTTATCACCTTGACTTTAGTCTGTCTTCTTTTCCTTTTTAGTGTTGCATTCTTTCCTCTACATATTGGGGACCATGTCTTTATTGAGGAAGACTGTGTGGTCAATGCTGCTCAGATCGGTTCTTACGTTCACGTTGGGAAGAACTGTGTGATTGTGAGTATATGACTCACTCAACCAAGTGGCATCACTTCCTCTCTGTCTTCCTCTCCCGCCCCATCTGTGGGACTCTGTCCCTGTATCAGGGGGAGGAGTTATTTCCAGTTTCCTGGTGCTAAGTTTTTCTTACTGAATTTGGAGGGTTTTTCCCAAGCATTAATGATAATAGCTGGTGGGCTGGGGTTCTAGCTCACTGGTAGAGTGTTTATAAGCTTATATGAGGCTCTGGATTTGATTCTTTAATACTGCAAAGACACAAACACACATCCAAAACAAAACCAAGTAGTAATGGCTAGCCTTTATTGAACCTCTTTTATATGATGTTAATATGGGGGTGTGTGTGTGTTAAGAAGATAGCTCAGTTGGTAAAGCACCTACAAGAATGAGAACCTTAGTTTGATTCCTAGAGCCCATGTAAAGAGCCATATGTGGTATCACACACTTGTAACCCCAGCTCTGAGGAGACAAAATCAGGCAAACTCCTGGGACTCAGTGTCTGGTCAGCCACCTTACCTGGTGAGCATCAGAGCAGTGAGAGACCCTGTCTCACAAACAAGGTGGATGGCGCCTGAGAACCAGCACTCAAGGTTGAGCTCTGACCTCTATGAGTGTGTACACACATGTATCCCAACATGAACCCATGCATGTACTCACACATGTATACACACACAATGTATATACACAAAAAATCTTTTCCCTCTGTTACTTCATTTTATATTCATAACCATGAATATGCTGTTGGTACTGTTATTATTCCTCTTTGCTGATGAGAGGATTGAGAACCGTAGATATTAAGGAATTTGACAAAGGAGTCGGTGGTAGAGCTAGGATTTAAATAAAAGTCATTTGAAGATCTGTGATGCCACATGGGCTCTTTTTTACCTTGCCTTCTAAAACTTGGGTGTGATAAGGATGAAGGATATGGTGGGCAAATCAAAACTGGCGTAGAAGACAGTGGTAGATTGTTCAGTTCAGGAGAGGGATTGATGTGAGAGTCAGTGTCTCTATTGTTAGGGAACTGCAGGTAGTGCAGGGCACAGGCCTCCAGCTCTGCAGCACCTGAAAGACCCTGCTTTGTAGAAGCACAGGCATAAATTCATTTACACAGCCAAGGTTTAGGTTTCTTGCTGTTTGGTAGAAGAATTTGATGTATATTGGGGTTTCTGAGAATTGTGTTCTAGTTGAGAATGTTAATCAAAGTTTGGCTGCCTAAAGTCTGGAGAAGATGTTTCCTATATTTAGATGTGTACTTTTAGAAGTACAGTAAAATCCAGATTCTCCTTCCCCCAACGACGAACTATCTCTCTGCCCGAGATAAGTGTCAGGTGTGGAAGTATCAAAACCCATGCAGTTCATGTTCTAGGAGCTACAAGGACCCAGCATGGGTGGTCAGTGCAGGGGAGGCTCATGTTGATATGAAAACAATTCTAATTGGACTTTACTCAGAGATAGGGGACTGCAAAGGAATTCTGTAACGTGTAAAGACAGAGCTTTGTTCAGTTTCTTGTTAAAGAAAGGGGATCATAAGAAGGTGATTGTAGATAGAAGAAAGGAGAGGAGAGACTAAAGAAGACTCGCTCTGTAACTTATGATACAGTTATTACATACTGGTCATTATATACCCTGTCAGAAATCCAACCCAGGGCTCTGTGTATGCCAGGCAAGCATTCTATTCTGAGCTATATTTCTAACACTTAAAACCTTTTTATAATTTTTGGGCCAGGACTGGCTAAGCTGCTTGGACTAATCTGAACTTGGTGTAGCCTAGACTGGCCTTAAACTTGTGCCACTGCTGTCTCAGCCTTCCAGGTAGCTGGCTTATGGGCCTGTACCACCATTCCTGCCTAGATATCACTTAATAACCTCATCATTGGTCAATGTGAGCAGTACTTGTTAAAGGCTTTTAGACCTGTAGACTCTTAGAGCTGAAGCCTAACAGCCTCCACAGCACATAGGCTTTCCAATGTGTGATAGTCTAATTAGTGATGGCTTGCTGTGTGAAGGTGTAAATCACAATTGTCATATGCCAGAAGGAAACACTTAACAAGCAGTATCCTAGGCATTATAGCGCTGTCAGCTTTATGCTCATTACTGGGCTAGTGGCACTGCTGTTGGTTTGGCTTTATATCCTGCTTCCTAGGTGAGGAAATGAAGGCTCTGTGGTGCTAATTTGCCTTCCATAAAATTATCCAGGTTACTGTAACACCAGCTGCATGGCCCTAGTTCCTGATTCTTCTTTGGAGGAATATCTCCTTAGCTATTACCAATCTACTCATGTCTTAAAACTGTCAGCGTTCTTAGTGTTTTTAGTATCGCTGTACTCAGAATGTTCCTGAAATTCAGTTAATCTGTTTTTCTAAGTAGTCAGGATCTAAGGGAGTGGGATGGCCAGCTAGTGGGCAAAGCAGGCTGCAGGCTGCAGGCTGCAGGCTGCAGGCTGCATAGTGACTGGTAGTATGTAGCGAGAGGATTCCTTCCCACGGTTTTGCTCCTAGGGCCATTTGTCTATGGATCCCAACATGAGAAGGAGTCATGCCTTACTTAGCACTTTATATTCTCATGTGCTTAGTCTTGGGGATTAGGTGTGTAGGCTTGACCCCAGCCTTAGAGATAACATCACCTGCTCACCAGGGGAGATAGACACTTGATCTTTGAAAGTACCATAGCTAATTCGTGAATGAGAATTTCCATGGAAGAATGAAGATTCGTACTTACAGCTTGCTTCTGAGCCAGACACATCAACTGTTGACAGTCCCCTTGACCTTACATCTGGAGGAAGCTCAACCACTTATGAAATTTAGATGTTACACATAGAAGCTTTTATTTAATTTATTTATTTTTGTTAATTTATCTGGATGTGGTGGTGTTTGCCTTTAATCCCAGTACTGGGGGAGAGGAGGTGGATTGAGGCAGGAGGATCTCTATGAGTTTTAAGACCAGCCTGGTCTACAAAACAGGTTCCAGGACAGCCAGTGCTCTTACACAGAGAAGCCTGTCTCTAAACAACATATGTATAATTTTGTGTGTGTGTGGGTATTTTATCTACATGTATATCTATTCATTGCATGCTCCTAGGTGGCTACAGAAGCCAGAAGACATAGAAGCTTTGCTGGAACTAGAGTTTCAGACAGTTGTGGGTGCTAGGAATCAAATCTGGGTCCCTTGGAACAGAATACAATCCTCATAACTATTGAGCCATCTCTGTACCTCTTGGGTTTTGTTTTTGTTTTTAGGCAGGGTCTCATTAGTAGCTGGCCTGGAACTGTGTAGACCAGGCTGACCTGGAACTCACAGCGATCTGATTACCTGTGCTTCCTAAATGCTGGGATTAAAGTAGGCTGCTACCATTTCCAGTGGTAGAAGCTTTTTGAAAATTCATTTAGAGGGACTGGAGAGATGGCTCAGCTGTTAAGAGCACTGGCTGTTTACATTTCTGCATTTTCAGCCAGGTATTTTTCATCAGCTTGTCTAATTTCGTTTCTCCTACCTGAGTTTACTACCTAGATTTTTGTCAAGTTGTTTTTATCAGGACACAGGTAAATTTATAAGCCCTAGTAAAGATAGCCTCAGGGAGCTGACTCATGGGGTAGTGTTTGCTGTGTAAGACAAAGGATCTGAAATTAAGTCTGCATCTCCCATATAAAATCTGGGCATAGTAGCACATGCCTGTAATCCCAGTGCTGGAAAGAGGTGGAAACAGTGCTGGGGGCTCATTGACCAGGTAGTCTAATAGGACAGTGAGTTTAGGCTCAGTGAAAGATCTTGTTTCAAAAAATAAGGTTGAAAATTGTGGTGATATGTTATATATTTAATAAAAATAGTCTGGAATATCAGAAGACAGAGAAACCACAGAGCCAAGCCATGAAGGTCAGGGAGTGGTGACCCACATCTTTAATCTCATTACTCAGGAGACAGAGATCCTTTGGATCTCTATGTGTTCAAGGCTTAACAGCCTGGCAATGGTAGCTCACACCTTTAATTCTAGCTTTAGGAAAGTTGATCCAGGAACTGAAATAGCTGGGCGAGGAAAGAAAGAAAAGGAGAGAAGGCAGAAGTTCTTCCCTTTGCCTGCTCACCAGTCAGTCTGGGGACTCATGGAGACAGGACCTACCCCATTCGGCCTGAGGAGTCAGTTGGCCGGGTGAGAATTGGCTGTGGTTTGTTCCCGCTCTCTCTAGTATTTCCCTCCCCCTCCCCCCCATAAAGAAACAATAAGAAGAGAGACAACAAAACTAACAAACTAAAACAAACAGAACCCAGAAAAATACCACTTTCTTGATTAAACAAACAAAACTGTGCCCTTCACGTTGATGCGCGTAGATGAGGACACCAGCACACACAGTTTAAATAAATAGTTAATAAAGAGTGAAAATTTGAGCTGGCTTTTAATCCTAGCACTACAGAGGCAGAGATCCAGGACAGCCAGGGCCACACAGAGAACCCTGTCTTGGGAAACAAAACTAACAAGGAGTAAGCCTTGCTCCCCTCCATGAGTGTCCTGAGGTTTAAACAGTCTATATAGCTTTTCCCTAGCAACTGGATGAGTTTTCCCACGCCATGTTTCTTGCCTTTAAAATGCTGTGGGTTATGGAAGAATTGAAGAAAATGGTAACACTGAATAAAGTTAAACATAAAGTTTAGTCTAGATATTCAAATAGCTATCTCCTGTGGAAAAACAAATTGACTAATACCTTCTACTCAAAAGTTTGCCTGAGACAGACAAGTAGCCCTTAAACTGGCAGGTGCCCAATCGGGTATAATAGATTATCTAATATTAACTTAGAATCCAGAAATAGATCCTCATTTCAAGCTCATGTGATCCAGGTTATTTGATACCATGAAAACAAGCATTCATCCCTTTCTCTTTCCCCTGGAGGTTACTTCCTGACAAGGATGAGATGTCATGGGCGTCCATCCTGTCTTCTGGGAACTCTACTGGAAAGCGCTTCATTTCCCTGTCATCCCAGCAGAAACCCAAGGCTGAGGTTCATTAAACTAAGTTGGCTCATATGCTAGTTCTGTGTGGGGGCTAGAAGTAAAGCCTGTGGACCAAGGTGGGGATGGGTAGTACCCACTGCAAAAGAATTTCTGCTACCAGGAGAAAAGGCAGTAAAACAACCGATGCCACTAGATCAAATAGAGGAGAAAATTAAAACGCTCAGAAGGCAGAAGTTTGCCTGGTGTCTAATTCCTAAGACAACATATACTATCTGTAGCATACAGCCTTCCCTCATGTGTGTACCTGTGCGCGCGCGCGCACACACACACACACACACACACACACACACACACACCCTTTACTATTGCACAAATTTTATTTGGCATTATAATAAAAATCAGGAGTCAGATATTGAGAAAACGCTGAAATATCAGAGAGATGGAGAAACAAACCAAAGACACTTTTCATCCAGCCAACTCCTCAGCCCTGTCTCCACAAATCCTTTGACCCCAAGCTCCTTTGTCCTCACCCAAAAGGGAAGTGCCAGGCAAAGCTGATTCCTGCCTTCTCTGTCTCCGCTCAGCTCTCTCACTTTCTGGTTCAACTTTCCTAGAGCTAGGATTAAAGGTCTGTTAGGCCTTGGACTCGCAGAGATCCAGATGGATCTCTGCCTGACCTTCATGGCTTGGCTCTGTGGGTGGCTCTGTCCTCTGATATTCCAGACTGTTTATTAAATATACAATATATCATCACACTTGGTACTTTTCCTTGTCAGATTCCACTTGAAGTAAATAATGTCAACCAGATGCCCTATCACTGTCCCTGGCTTCCTTGCTATTATAAGATAGTGAGGGCACAGGGAAACTTATATACCAAGAATGCCTGGGTGTGGTGGTGCTTGGTGTTAATCTTAGCATTCCAAAGGTAGAAGCAGGCAGATCTCTGTGTTCAAGGCCAGCCTGGTGTACATAGCAAATTCCAGGCCAAGTAGGGCTATAATAATGATTCACTCATAAAAATGCAATGAATAGAGAAAATGTAGAACAGCCTTCTATACAGAATACTAAACAAGCTTACTCCCTTGTCTTTGTCAATTCCTATTAATAAGATGCTAATTTCAGGGACGCCGGTGTGTCTTGAAAGACTGTTGCAAAATTCTTGACAATACAGTGTTACCTCCTGAAACTGTGGTTCCACCATTCACCATCTTCTCAGGCTGCCCAGGTAATGTTGATGTTAAAATGTCTATTTCAGCTCTTTAAAACTTGTTTTCCATTACTAAAGTAATCCATGTGACTTCTGACTCTGACAATGTGATTTAGCAACAAGATACCTAAAAGAGCCATACAAATAAGTTGCTTAGGTGTCAGTGGCATTTATTTTTTGAAATGGGTCTCACTGTGTATATAGACTAGGTTGCCCTTCTAGTGCTGAGATAAAAACCGTGCACCACCACACTCAGAGAACAGGCTTTGTTTTGAATGAGTAACTGGATTTACAAAGTAAAAGGGAAATTATCAGAAACAAAAAGGAAATGAGAACCTAGATGGAAGACTGCAGATGTTAAATGCTAACTTCATAGCAGAGTGATTTAAAATGTGCTTACTTGTGGTGGGGATAGGAAATAAAGCCTTATATCCACACATGGCAGAGAGATTCTTAAATACCTTTGAAAGGCTTCTCAAGAATGTTGCTATAAGGGTTAGAGAGATGGCTCAGTGGTTAAGAGTACTGAATTCCCTTTCATGGGACCTGGGTTCAGTTCCTATCACCCACATGACAGCTCAATTTTCTGAAACTCCAGTTCCAGGGGATTCAACTCCCTTTACTGGCTTCTGCAGTCATTAGGCACACACAAGGTAAACAAACACACATGAGGGCAAAACACCCATGTACATAAAAATAAATAACATTTAGGAAAAAGGGTTGCTATGGAACAAATCTACCATCAGAACATGGTAAGGACAAAGAAGCATTTCTTTCTTGGCCTGGGCTCTGAGTGGGCAAAGGGAAAGAAGAAAAGATCTCTTTAGAGGGATGTGAACATATTCAAGTTCCTTAGTACCAACTTCTTATGGGCATTGAACATTAATGTCGGAAGGAAAGGAACCATTCTGGTATCTCATGTAGAGATAATAAAGACTATTTTTGAAAAGGCCCAGCCAGCTACATGGGACCATCCAGGTCTCTGTATATGAGAAAACTGAGATTGGAAGGTATCAAAGACCCCTCATTTAGAGCCCAAAGCTTCTTGCACCATGAAAAGATAATTTCTGGTGTTTCTTTTGAGTAGTTTCACAAATAAATGTCAGACCTTAGGGTGCTTTATTGACATTTCCATCTTTGAGTTGAGACATGCAAGCTTACAAGGAACTTGGCACAGTTGTGAGAGCTACATGAGATAAAATTGAGCCATGAAGCAAAAAGAAATGGAAACCAGGAAAAATCTTGATCAGAAGTCATGAACTCTGATGCTCCTCAGCCAGGCAGATAATGCAGTGTTGAAGTCATAGCCCATCATGGACGGCCAAGGACACGACACTCAGAGGGTGAGATCAGATGTTTAAGGAACAGCTAAAATAGGAGTTTTATGTGGTATCTCTGAATTTTTAAAGCTGTCTGATTATTACTGTGATTAAAGATTAAATACTGTGAAGTTTAGGGCCTGGGGAGAAGGATGAGCTGTTAAGAACACTTGCTTCTCTTGTAGAGGACCTAGGCTTAATCCTAAACGCCCATATAGTTCACAGCCATCCGTAAATCCTCATCCAGGGAATCGCAAAGCCCTCTTCTGACTTCGTTGGGCACCAGGCAAGCACATGATGCACAAAACATACATACAGGCAAAATCTTCATACTCATTAAAAAGAATTTTTTTTTTTTTTTTTTGAGCCAGTTGTGGTGGCACCTGCCCTTAATTTCAACACTCAGGAGGCAGAGGCAGGCAAATTTTGGTGAATTCAGGACAGCCTGGTCTACATAGAGATCCTGGCTCAAACAAACAAAACACTGTAAAGTTTAAACATGTTTTCAGGCCTAACATGCACTTTTTGGTTATAGAGTGTCTGAGAATTTTAGGAGGTTTTTTGTCTTGTTTATTTTATATAGACACAGTACATTTTGTATAAATGTATAGAATATGTGTGCTTACATGTTTGAATGGTTAATATAAATATTTGAAGCTGCTCCTATATAAATGAAATCAAGCTCTCTATTACTCTCACTGCTCAGAAACTATCATTTATATAGTAATATGCCTTGGGCAGATTTTCGAGTGGTATACTAAGAGCCACATCATTCCTCTCTAGGGTTATAGGTGGATTTACCCCGGAACCATTGAATTAGTCCCATAGTATAATGGGTTGTTAGCAGTTGTACCTGGGCACTATTAAAAACTGCTGTTTTGACACTCTTTTGCATGTATTGTGCTATTGGGCATAGTTATTATCTCTGGCACACATTCTTAGAAGTTGACTTATGGGCCACAGGATATGGGTGTTGAAACTTTTTCTGGCTATTTTTATTTTATGTGTATGTGTTTTTGCCTACATAGATCTCTGCACAACATGCATATAACACCCAGACCTGGAATTACAGATGGTTGTTAGCTGCCATGTGGGCGCTGGGACCGAACCTCGGACTTCTGCAAGAATAGTCAGTGCTCTTAACTGCCAAGGCATCTCTCTGGTCCTTTGCTAGCTATTTTTAAAGTGTCCTTCAAAGCATCTGCATGATGGGCCTGGAGAGATGGCTCAGCAGTTACTCTTCCAGAGGACCTGGGTTCTATTCCCAGTACTCACGCGGCAGCTCACATTGTCTGTAACTCCAGTTTCAGGGGATCCAATACTCTTACATGGATGAATGTAGGCAAAACACCAGTGCACATTTAAGAAAAGAAAAAAATCTACAGAGTAAGTTCCAGGACATCACAGAAAAACCCTTCTCAAACCAAAACAAGCAAAATCCGCGTGAGTAGAGACAGTTCCTCAGAAGACCGCTGTTCCAGGAATTTTTGTTTCTGTTTTTCCGAGGCAGGGTTTCTCTGTGTAGCCCTGGGTGTCCTGGAACTCCCTCTGTAGACCATGCTGGCCTCGAACTCACAGAGCCCTGCCTGCCTCTACCTTCTGAGTGTTGGGACTAAAGGTGTGTGCCATTATGCTTGGGTAGGAGTGAAATTCGTAGCCTGCTTGTTCCATCATGGACTACTGTGATGTTCTCCGGTTCAGCTGCACCTAGTATGGCTGCTTTGGTTTTACTGTGCTGGACCAAGTTTCACTGTAGGTATAGCAGGACAGTTCTTGCCTCAGGACAAAGATAAGACTGGCCAGTGGGCTCATTGGGGTACACAGTGGAGGCCTGGGGGTGGAGAGCCCTTGTGTGGATCTTCAGAGCAGTTAGAGGTGCCCTCTCTCTCTCTTTTTTCCTTCCTCCCCTCTCTGTCCCTTTCCCGCCTCTCATCTTGTAGACATGTTTTGACCTCCACCTGGAATTTGTTTCTTCATTTGGAGAACTGTAGTGTTTGCTTCCTGAACATAGACTCAGACCTTTCAGAAGATGTAGTAGTCAACAGTCTTGTCAGTATGAGGATGAAGACCTAACTGTGAGGTCACAGTAAATCCCAGAAGTTGTAGGCTTTGCACAAAGGGCAGGGCTACAGACCTCTTGGTTCCCTTGTTTGACTAGGTCTCTCTTTCCCCAGGACTCTTCTCGGGGGAGCTCCCAGAGTGTACACAGGAGCTGATGATTGATGTCACCAAGAGCTACTACCAGAAGTTTCTGCCCCTAACACAAGTCTAACGTCTCTGCTTTATGTCTTGAATTCTTTTGAACTCTATGATGAACTTGGAGATAAACTGAACAGTCGGTAACTACAAGAGTCACTATGTTTTTGGTGACTTTTACTCTCCTTGATTTTTGGGTTTATTTTTTTATTTTTATTTTTTTTAGAATTTCTCAATCCTCCAAGGCTCTGAACATTAAAAAAAAATTTTTTTTTTAAGAAGGTTGGAGAGTTGGCTCTGTGGTTAAAAGTACTGGCTGCTCTTCTAAAGGATCCAGGTTCAGTTCCCAGCACCCACATGGCACCCCATAATCCTCTATTACTCCAGTTCCAGGTGATCTGATGGGTTTCTGGCCTCCCTGGGCACCAGACATACACGCAGTACAGACATATATGCAGGTAAAATATCCCTTTACATAAAACAATGAACTTAAAAAAAATAGTTTTAATAAGAGAACATCTGGAGGAATTTTCTTTACCTATGATGTTTTCTCCTAATCTCTCCAGTCCCATACCATTGCCTGAGGGCAGAAAGGTTTGTTACCAACACTCCAGCCCTGTGGCCCTGCAGATGGCTGGAACCTGGCTGGCACCGACCCGCAGAACAATAGTACCCATGCAGCAGGAGGTCACATGGCCTAGGGACTGCTCACAACCATATCCTAGCCCCACTGCACACCACTCACACAGGTGACATTCAGCTGCCCTGCTGCTAACCCGGGACCTGTGGTCACAATTTCTCATACCCTGAGGAAGGTGTTTGTGATTTCAGAGCTGAGGTTTCTAGTGGCTGTTGGTGTGGGGGGGAAAGAGATGGCTGTAGTGACACATGCCTGTCATCCTAGCACATGGGAAGTAGAGGCAGAAGAAGGAAGAGCTACATAGTGAGCTCACACTTGGCTGCTTCAAAACAAAACCAGTAAAAGAAAAGAAAAAACAAACCAGTAAAAGAAAAAAAAAAAAAAACGTGAAGAGCAAGTGATAGCTGTTGTTCTTCATTTCAGAGAGACCATAGCTGTTCTAAAGTATTTAATAAAAGATAAAACACATCCTGTTTTCGGCTCATTTATTTATAGACAGGAACCTCCACTGCAGATCTTGCTTCTGCAGAGTTCCAGGTATAGGTCTTCAGTGCAGATGGCTTAGTCAGGTCCTCATTCCTGTCTCAAGGTTTACTTCACCAGAAACGAGCTTTTGTGAACCTTGCTCTCTAGCCTACAGGCATTTGTCCCACTTATATTTGCCCAAACCCCAAATATCTGAGAGGCTTTTCAAGTCATCCTGTGTCCACAGTCTGAAGAAGTGGCATTGATTGTGCCATCTTCCCATCTCCCCTAGCTGACAGAACAGTCTTCCTGGTTCTGTCTTGAATCCTTGGTTTAGGAATGAAGGCCTTGGTCCACCAGTGCTCTCAGAGACTATAGCAAACAGTTTGCACTAAAGGATAGGACTTCACAGGAGCCATATTGACTACATCTAGGTGTGGGCTAGCAGAAAAGCCTATGTGGGTTCAGCTCTAATCCAATTCAAAACTTCTTTCTGTTAGTCATTTTTTTACGTTGGTGCATTAAAAGATTGACACGGAACACATTTGAGATGATCTCTCTCCACCTCCAATAACTGCAGCTGCTATTCCTTAGGCTTCACTCCCTACCGGGAGCCATGCTACAAGCTTTCTATTCACTGGCTTCTTTCTCACACTGACACCATTAGGTCAATGTTATTCACATTTAGCACATGAAATAAAAACTCAGAGCTATCAGACAACTTGGTGCCATTTGTACAGTGAAGAACTGGCTGACCCAGGGGTCCCCATGGTCTCTGGCTCCGCAGCCTACACTTGTCAGCTCTTCCCTGTAAAAAAAAACAAGCTTGTCCTTGGGCCACCTGCTGTGTGTCTTGGATATCAGCAATCTGTACTGGTTCTGATTTTTATCTTATCAAGGCACCTACCCTAGATTCTTTGTCCTTTGGTGTTACCAAAAAGGTGAATGTTGGAATTGGCAATTAGATGCTCTCTATGCTAACTTTAGATATTTTCCAGAGCATGTTTTGCTGGTTATCTATCTAGCTTGTGTTTAAAACCTCCAAAAGGTAGTTAGTCACCTTTTGCAACTGACTGCATTTTGTTGTTAATCAACTCAAGTTAAAAAGAATATTGAGTACTATCTAGGCTGAAGGCGGGGAGATTGCTGTGAATTTGATGCTATATAGTGAGTTAGAGGCTAACCTGGGCTATAAAACAAGACCTCCAAAATAAAAGGAGGGAGAT
Source organism: Phyllotis vaccarum (assembly GCA_033318265.1). Lineage (NCBI taxonomy): Eukaryota > Metazoa > Chordata > Mammalia > Rodentia > Cricetidae > Phyllotis > Phyllotis vaccarum. The sequence continues at coordinate 79,342,000 of JARWLC010000004.1, read as the reverse complement.
TATTACCTTATACAATAAACCACTAAAAAGACCAGCCTTGACAGCAACAGCTTGCAGGTGGGCAAGATACTTAGAATCCTACAAAAAGCAGCAAGAATAAATAAAAGTAGCACCTTGGAAAGGTGGAGTCGGTACACATCAAGGACAGCTTTTGGTGCTTAGGAACACTCTCCAAAAGATTCTTTAGGGTCACATGCAAAGATGCACACTTTTGCATCTTTTTCACATTGGGGACAGGACAGACTGCCACTGCGACAGAAAGCTAAAGAAATGCAGTACCTGAGTCAAGACAGAAGGTTCTTGCTGTGTTAGGATCTCTAGAGGACCTGAGGGTATAGAATGAATAGATTATAACGGAGATTTATTAGAACATCTTACAGGCTGTGGTTCAGCTAGTCCAACAATGTCTACCAATGGAAGGTCTAAGAATCCAGAAGTTCTCAGCTGGTCTTCAGTGTATGTTGGAATCCCGAAGATATCAACTCTAGTGCTGGTGAAGGAATGGACTTGCCACTGGGAGTGAGAACAAGCAGGCAAAGGGGGAATGTTTCCTTCTTCCATGCCCTGTGTAGAGGCTGCTAGCTGAAGGGTATGACCCAGATAAAGTGGGTCTTCCCATTTCAAATGGTTTAATTAAGGGGAAAAAAATCCCTCACAGGTGTACCTAGCCATTTGGGTTTTAGTTAATTCTGAATGTAGTCAAGTTGACAACCAACAGTAGCCATCACACTTCCCTAATAAACCTTTCCACATTTAGCCCCAAGGGAGACTGTAAACTTAATCTCCATTTGAGTGTGTGTGGGGGGGTGAGGGATATGTGTGTTTGTGTGTGCTGTCTCATTGTGACCTAGGCTAGGAAAGATTTTCTGGTAGTATAGACAATGGATATACATAGACAATAAGCAGCCTTGAGCAGACCTCTGTGTTGACTTTGTTTTTCTTCTACTGCAAGCAAATTTCTCTGTGTATTCGGGCATGACAGACTACAGCTCTAGATTTCTACCACTGTACCCCAGTGGCACTCTAGTTTTAGCCTGACAGATTCCAAAAAATGCTCAGTTGTGAGATGTGCCCTTCTGGGTCAGTGATTGACCAGTCAGGATGTGAGAAGTGGAGTCTGTTGCTACATCCAGGTGCTGAGGAGACAAAATCAGTCCCTTCTATAAACAGCAACTTTTTAAGTGTGTGCTGGTGGTATTTGAGAGCATGCTAACTGTCATGAGTGTGTATCCTAGGAAAGGCCAGCTGGACTCTGTCTCCATGGTGGTTGTCTTTCCCCGGGGACAGCCTGTCACTAGGCAGTTAAAATTCCAGAGAAGAGAAACTTTGTTCTTGGAATATTAGAAGGGAAGGTATATGGGAAAGAGCTCTCCAGCTATGGAGAGAGGAGAGGAGAGGAGTTGTATTTTTGTGATTAATAATCACTGGCAACTGATTAAAAAGTTTAATATTTATTAAGGGGTTTATGGGGAGCACTTACTGATAGGATACAAAGATTAAACAAGTCATGCAGATCTTGGAAAGTTGGACTGGTTCACACAGCTTCACTCTTCGGGTCAGGTCCTTCATCTAAGAGCACAAGAAAGAAATAGGAAGAAGGGGCTTCTGCATAAGTGTGCCCCCATCTTAAGCTGCCTTATAATTATGCCCCTAATCCTAGTGACAAGGTTGTAACACCAATTCTAGTTGTTATTAAATGAAAACTCAGAGCAAGATATCTGGGGAAAGCAGGAATATCAGAGAGAGGAAACAGACCACAAGCAATTCCCACCCAGCCAACTTCTCAGGGTAAAAACTATCTTCCAGCTTCCTCTGCCTGGCTCCTTGTTGCTTTTACAGAATAATTTCTGTCTTTCTATGCCTGCCTTAAATACTTTCTTTGCCCAGTTGTTTTACTTCCGGGTTCAACTCTGCATCATATTCTAGATTTAAGATTAAAGGTGTGAGCTATGACTGTTTGGTAGTTAGGCTTGAACTCACAGAAATAGATCTGTCTCTGGAGTTATGGGATTATCTCTGACCCTCCTGGTTTGACTGTAGATGGATCTGTTCTCTGATATTCCAGACTGATTTTAAATATATAATATATCACCACAACAAGGTCATAAGTGATTCCCAGATCTACGATGGCCAAGAGGCAACACCTCTAGGTTAAGGTGATGGCACCTGCTCTCCACTTCAGAGTTGGGTTTCTACTGCTGAGAAAATCAGGCCTTGGTTGGACAAAGTGTCACAAGGACCTGCCTCTCTCCAGCACCTCTTTCTTTGAGGTGGTTCTTTTGTTTGTCTTTCTTAAGACAGACTCTCTCAATGGCTCTCAGGAAACTCACTATAAACCAGATAGACCAGGCTGGCCTCAATTCCCAGAGATCTGCCTGCCTATGCCTTCCAAGTCCTGGGTTAATGGGTCTGACTTATTTCCAGATACCATAGTGTGACACCTCTCCCCACCACACACACATAGTTTTTTGTTGGTAGAAAGAGCTTTCTTCTGCTGAAAACCCTCTGGGTTGTTTTTTTTTTTGTTTTTGTTTTTGTTTTTTTTTTCCATTGGTCCAGACCAGAGAGGCACATATTTGGATTGAGAGTTAATGGCTAGTGGCTGTGGGAAGTGAGTGAAACTCACTAAAAAATGTATAAATGTGTCTGAGCAGGAAAAATCACCAGGTGTCGAATGCAGGCCTCTTCCTTTCCTCAGACCATCTGCCATACACACTTAACCCACTCTCTGATTACTTTTGGTCCCAAGTGATATTTGTAAGGTCCTTGAAGGTGGATCTGGGTCCAGACCAGGGTCAATGGGAAATATGCTTAGTTCAAGTGGGTGTGGTCAACAAAGAGCCATTTTCAGAATGCCTTTCTGTCTGGAACTGCTTCCCTCAGTCCCAGCCAGGCATCTAGGTAGAAGTCTAGTTATGAACTGAGAAACTAGGAGTAAACTCCTGGGTTACCCAGCACTTATTTAGTAGATGCTTGCCTGGATATGAGCCATACTCTTCCTGTGGAACCCAGGGCAGCTTGGCTACGCTGCCATGACAGGCTTGATAGGAACCAGCTAAAATGTAGGTCTGCACCTCAGTTTACTGGCAGATACTACCTGGGCCCCAGGAAAAGCCATGAAACTGGTACCACCCAGGAACAGGGCAATCAGCATCCCAGGGAGAAATACCTAACATTCCAACCATTATAGATATCAGTAGGTGTTCTTTAGCCCAGCACACATCTATTTTCCTTTTATTAAAGACATCCCTAGACAAATGTCAGCCAATCAGGGTTCTGAACCCTGAAAGTCCACCACCCCCCCCCCCACCCCCCCCCCCCACCCCCGCCACCCGCCCAGGCTTGGTGCTCTCCAATTGTACTGCTGCACTGGATACGGAGGGACCAAGCTTGAACTTGCCTGAATAAAGGCTCTTTGCTTTTATGCATCAGGACTCCTTGGCAGTGTTTGGGGGACCCCTTGACCTGGGCATAACATTCCTATTCCCACTCCTGCCCAAATAAGTGTCACATTGCAGGGTTCCAGGGACTAGGACCAAATTCAGTGACTGACCTGGAAGGTCCTGTTGACCCATTCTGGTTTACATGGTTATCCAGAGCCTTTGTGATTGGTTTGGATGGGTAGTGGCTTCTGAATGAGTCACTTCTACATCAACCAATTCTTTTAGGACCCAAGGCTATGGTTCCTTTCCTAGTCATTGACACATCTTGATTATGGTAGGTTTGAAATTAACCAGATAACTATTTGTCCTACTTAACACGTCCTTAGAATATTAGCCATAATGAAGACATCTTGGCAGTTAGGAACCCTTTCTTGGCATACCACCATGGCCTATTAAGAGCCCAGAGGATGTTCTCTAGCCATGTTCCAGATGGGCATCAGCCACCTTCCAGGACAAACTGGCTTTTATAGGTCAGCTGGTAGTTTTTATAAAGCTATAAGGTGCTTAAAATAGTACTATCAGTGCTGGGACATATCTAAGCATCTAGCTGTTTATAACTGGTCTCAGCAAAATGCCCTGTTACCTTGGATAAGCTGTCATAAGTCCATTCTCACTAAAACACAGAAGCCTAGCAACAGCATTGTGTTTCTCATAGCTTGTGTCTTGTTCATTAGCACAGGAAGGTGGGACCCTGACCACAGGCTGTGTAGAAGACAGCACCAGCCAGCCACCTATCCACCTAAATACTGAGCCCAGGCCCTGCACTGGAGAGTAATATGCAGCCAGTCCCTGCTCCTAGGTACCTTACAGCCTAGTCAGGCGAGAAAGCTATGAAACAAACTAGATTCTCTGGTAGAGGTCTTATTTTGACAGTAGTCATGGTGAAGTGTGAGTGCTGGAGGTGGGGATATCAGTTCCCACTCTGCCACATACTAGCCCTGTTATCTGATTCCTTGGAACCTCAAATCTCTCATCTAAAAAGCAAGAAGGTGGGTAGGGTGGTTTTAAGGATTTTAGTTCCTTCATACGTGGAAAGCACTGGGTCTCAGCACCCTGTAAAAGCAGCTAGAACTATCTTTAGATTGTTAGACTCAAAGTAGAACCCCTGTAGCTAAACGCATAGCAGTTTGACGAATTTTAGATTTAAAATAAGATTATGCAAATTTTACCTTTATAATGAGAGAGAGAGAGAGAGAGAGAGAGAGAGAGAGAGAGAGAGAGAGAGAGAGAGAGAGAGAGAGAGAGAATCATCCTTATTTTGCATCTGTGGAATACCAATACCAGGCACTCAGCAGAAAAAAATCCTCTCAACTGTTAATAAAACAGGTGTTTTCACAACCCATTTTACAGAAGAGGAAGCTAATTATCAGAGCTGAGTAAGTTTGTTAAGTGCCATACACCAGAAAATTGGCAGAGCAGAATCAAAACCAGTTGTTATCTGGGAGCAAAGTCCATCTTGTATGCAGCTGTTCTTGGGTGGCAAAAGCAGTTGCTTCTGTGCCAAGCACCTGCCTGGTGTATTCAGTTTCCACAGAAGCCAGACAGGCAAGTGGTCAAAGTGGGGTGTATGAGAACATCGGCCAGAATTGACCTTTTTTTTTTTTTTTTTTTTTTTCTATCAATGAAGGCCAAGCAGACACCTTGCTGGGCAGATTTGGCTCTGGTGCTTTGCTAACACTCCACTATCCCTCCCTCTGACTAAAAATTAGTGTTCTCTATTTGGGGCTCTGAACAATGCAACTCAGAACAAGCTAGGCAGCCTTCTTATGTAGAGGGGCAGGTAGTGATGCTTCTTACATTTCACCGTGAGTAATAATCACCTGAAGGTTTTGTTTGACCTGCAGGTCGAGCCTGAGCAGTTTCTTTCCCTTGAGGGTAGGGGAAAGGTCTCGAAGTTGAGGCTGGTTTAGGCTAATTTGTAATCTTGAATTCACGCCCCTCCTACGGAGCTAACAGGTGTTGCAGATATATTGCTGGCCCTGGGTTTTTCTGGAGAAAGCTTGAGCTCCATTCAACCCTGGGGCAGCGATAGCCACGGAGAGGGCTGGTCGGCTGCGCTCGGAAGGAGCATCTGACTGCCAGGAGTACTGGGTTTGTTCTGGTTTGGGTTTAAGCTAGCGGGGGAGACAGCAGTTGAGGGCAAAGGCGGTGCACTGCCAAGTTACCTCTAAACCTGGAGTTTAAGATCTAGAAGGCCAGGTGGGGTGGAGGGAGAAGACGCAGGAGAACCCCATGAGTACTCCCGCCGAGTAGCGGAGAGCAGGCCCAAATCCGGTCCCATTTCGGATCTCCGCATATCCCATCATTCCTGGCTATCCCATGTACATACCCACAGTCCTCAAGCCCCAGTCCAGCAAGTTTCTGCCTTGCTAGATCGGGGGTTTAAAAGCGGCTGCGCCGTAGAGCACTCCCATGGTGCCGCGCGCTGGGCGGGTTTGTATTTTAAATCCCCGCGGCCAATCAGCAACGCGCAGGTCCCTATAACGTTCCCAGCGCCGCGTTTGAATTCGAGGAGGAGCCGAGTAGGGTAAGATCCTCTGCACCGGCCGGGCCAGGTCCACGGAGCAAACTTAGGACGATGAATGCTGCGGCCAAAGCTGGAAAGCTGGCTCGAGCACCAGCCGACCTCGGGAAAACGGGGGTCCCGGGAGATGTAGCTCCCGGTGCCCCAGTGACCGCTCCAATGTCGAAAGAGATTCCAGAGGTTTTAGTGGACCCACGCAGCCGGCGCCAGTATGTGCGGGGCCGCTTTCTGGGTAAGGGAGGCTTTGCCAAATGCTTTGAGATCTCCGACCCAGACACAAAGGAGGTATTCGCAGGCAAGATCGTGCCAAAGTCCTTGCTGCTTAAGCCCCACCAGAAAGAGAAGATGTCTATGGAGATCTCCATTCACCGAAGCCTTGCACACCAACACGTCGTAGGCTTCCACGGTTTTTTCGAGGACAGCGACTTTGTGTTTGTAGTTTTGGAGCTCTGTCGTAGGAGAGTGAGTATTTCTGCTGTGGGGCTGGGGCGCCCACACCGGGAATTTGCTGGCAAAGGGCCACTGACGCCTTGAGGTGACCTAGGGGAGTGCTTGAGTTTCAAGCAATTATGGAAAGCCTTCTAGTAAGAAGAGGGTGCTTGTCACTTCCAGCCACTGCAGCCGGGTTCAGGGCAAGCGGAGCCCGGGACGTGTTGCTATTAGGGAAAGTGGCTCCTGCACGTAAGGCTGTGAGCAGGTCCGAGTGGGAAATGAGTGTTTAAAGTGGTTAACAAGGGTCCCAGGCTACGGCTGTCACCGACTTAGAACTTCCAGAGTGGGGCAGGTCCGGTGGGGGGGGTGGGGGAGGGGAGTCTTGTTTGGAGTCAGACCTCAGAGCCTTCAGGAGAAGGAGAGGATCTCTTGCCTGGAGGGAGCCCCTAGATAGGGGATTGAGAATGGGGTTGAGAGAAGACTGGGTCTTGTGAGTGATAATGACCAGTGTATAGGTCCAAACATCATAAGTCTGCCAAGACATCAGAAAAATGGGTTAATTTAAATTGAAGATTTATCTAGTAACAAACCCGAGCTTGGCTTAGCATATACAATTCATATAAGCCTTAGAGTGGTTATTTGGGATCTTGCCGATCAGGAAACTTCCGCCTACACTTTACTCCTAAAGGTCTAGTCCTATCCACCCTTTTCTGTGGGCTTTAGTAACATTTCCCCCCTCTTCCACAGTCCCTCCTGGAGCTTCACAAGAGGAGGAAAGCCCTGACCGAGCCCGAGGTGCGCTACTATCTTAGGCAGATAGTCCTGGGCTGCCAATACCTGCACTGCAGTCAGGTCATTCACAGGGACCTCAAGCTGGGTAACCTCTTCCTGAACGACGATCTGGAGGTGAAAATAGGTGAGGTGCTGGGTCTGCGCTTGCCTGGTGCCAGTACAAGAGGTGGCAAGGAGGGGAAATCTGGGAGAATGGGCACTTGGGAAATGGAGGTGATGTCCTCCAGAAAGCCCCCAGACCAGAAATGGGAAATGAGGGGCCAGTGTCTTTTGCCTTTAGATGCACTGGGATTTTTTGTTCTCAGCTGTCTTTTTACTCAGCTGAAAAGCACCTGTTTCCTTGAGGTGCCTCAGTCCTTTATACCTTTGTCACTTGTTTTAAACTTGTCCATCAGCAGTCATGAAGAGCATTTAGTTGATTCTCCAGTGCATCCAGTTCTGCCATTCCATGTGTTTTAAGTTTCATTTATTTATGTGTGTGTGTGGGAGCCAGTTTTCTCCTCCACCCTGTGGGTCCCAGGATCAACTCATCAGTTTTAGAGGCAAGCACTTTTACCACTGAGGCATCTTGCCGCCCTGGCCTGCCATGTGAAGAGGGTGGAAGGGGGACGGCACAGTGGTTTGGGCAGACACTGGAGTTCTCTGTGGTCAGGCCTTAGGCAGCTGTCTGCAAGCACAGATGGCGGGGGCCTGCGCATCTCAGCACCCTCTCTTCCCTGTGTTCCAGGGGATTTTGGGCTGGCAACCAAGGTGGAATATGAAGGGGAGCGAAAGAAGACCTTGTGCGGCACCCCCAACTACATCGCTCCCGAGGTGCTGAGCAAGAAGGGGCACAGTTTTGAGGTGGATGTGTGGTCCATTGGGTGCATCATGTAAGTTGGGAATTGGGTCTCAGTGGGGCTTTCCGAGGCATTTCACCCAGTTGACCTTACCCTTTGGATCCTTCTTATACAAAGGTTATTTCAGAGAGCAGGCTGCCCACATGAAGCCCATTTCCTTATCAAGCTGTAGGCTGTAGGATTACTGTAGCTTGGACTTATGGTCCAGGGAAGGAACTAGAAAGTCTCTACACTTCTTCCTTCAGCTCCTTACAGACCCAGACCATCAAAACCCCACAGTTTGTTAGGACTGTGGAATCTTACCTCTGAACCTGGATTTAATTAATAAAGCTTTGGAAGCACCAAAAAGTGCTGCTGGGAGAATTAGGTCAGCAGAAGCCTACCGTGGTGGCCTGTGGTAGATAACAGTGGCCTCTGTGGTCCTTGGGGAGTCCTTTATTAATGTAGGCTGCCTTCATTCTTTTGAGGGCTTGTCCCAGCCATTGGTTACTGTGGCACTGGGCAGACTTGGAGATCATCCCCATCCAGTCCTAGTCTAAATTCAGCACAGCTCCCTTCCTCTAGACATTCTGCATTTGGACTTTCCTGCGAGTTTGAGCAAAATCCTTCCTTGTACCTCCAGGTATACCTTGCTAGTGGGCAAGCCACCGTTTGAGACCTCATGCCTAAAAGAGACCTACCTCCGGATCAAGAAAAATGAATACAGTATTCCCAAGGTGACAACACCACAATGTTTTAATTTATTTTATGTTTCACCCCAAAGCTATTCACTGATCCCAGCTACATTCTGGGGACAGAGATAAGTCAGCCCTGCCTCTGGTATAGCCGACCTTGAACTGCATGTTGACTTTGAGTATCAGATTCTCTTGCCTCTACCTCCCAAGTATTGATTATAGGCATGTGCTATCATGCTGGCTTTATGGTATACTGGGAGCTGAACTTGGCTTTGTGCTTATAAGCAAGCACTCTACCAACTGAGCCCCGTGCCCAGCTTGAGAGAAAGGGAGGGAGTAGGAGCAGATACTCTTGAGCGAGGGACATAGACCATCTCCGCTCAGCTGAGCTGTGTTTAACAGGTGATAGGCTTGACTCTTGTGAACCAGGCTTCCCATCTGCACAGTGGGAGTTTCCCCAGGGGTTTTCAATGATAAAATGGCATCTATTTGAAGGGATGACCCATTTCTAGGAACTAGGCCCACGTGGGACATATGGCCGCTTTCAAATCAGTGTCCTTGACTTGTATATAGAGTAGCTTTGTCACAGAAGGTCAGTTCACTGCAGACAGTGTGGACTAGCTTGAGCCAGCTAGTCTGCTGTGGTATACATCTTGGCTTCACCTAGGCCATGTGTATTCTCAGCTAGGGGCACTTCCTCCTCTGATCCTGTTTCTTCATCTATACGAGGCCTAATAGTGGAATAGTCTTAACAATTGTAAGGCTGAGGCAGGGGGATTGTAAGTTCTAGGCTAGCCTCAGCTACATAGAGAGGAAGAAGAGCAAGTCCTTGAGGTGTTTTTGTGAGGGTCAAATGAATTAATGTATAGGATTACATTCCCGGTACAGGCCTGTGCGAGGTTTTATCCCATTAACCTGGTGTCCCAGCTGTGGTACCTCTTCCCCATTCTATAGATATGCATTGGTAGGCCCAGAAAGCCCAGGCTATTTGTCATAGCTGGAATCAAGGAGGCACAGCCAGGATTTAAACACAGGTCTGGGGACCTGGAGGCCTGTGCTAAATTTCCTTTGCAAAGGCAAGGTTGGGAAGATCATCTCAAGTTAATATTGCGTGCCAAGTGGCATGAAAGATTCACTCAGTTGACCTTACCCTTTGGATCCTTCTTCCTTATACAAAGGTTATTTCAGAGAGCAGGCTGCCCACATGAAGCCCATTTCCTTATCAAGCTGTAGGCTGTAGGATTACTGTAGCTTGGACTTATGGTCCAGGGAAGGAACTAGAAAGTCTCTACACTTCTTCCTTCAGCTCCTTGCTATTGGTCCTTGCTAGAGCTGAGGGTGGAGGACCTGGTGGAACCTATGGCCATTGAGCTGTGGTTAATCGGGACAGGAGCAGCTATGTGCCAGGTAGGGTTCCTGTCTCATCTTACTTAGCTTTGCCTCTCCACTCTAGCACATCAATCCTTTGGCCGCCTCCCTCATCCAGAAGATGCTTCAGACAGACCCCACTGCCCGTCCCACCATTCATGACTTGCTCGATGATGAGTTCTTCACTTCTGGCTATATTCCGGCCCGTCTCCCTATCACCTGCCTCACCATCCCACCAAGGTTTTCAATAGCTCCCAGCAGCCTGGACCCCAGCAGCAGGAAGCCTCTCACAGTCCTCAATAAAGGTAAGGCTTGGTCTTTGGGGAGAGCACAGTTTTCTAGGGTGCTAACATCTCTCTTGCAGGGAATTCACAGCGTATACTACGGCACCCATGCTCAGTTCTCATTCTCAGCCACCATGGTTCACTCCTTTGTCCCTTTCATCCCTCTGAGTGCTTGCATTTTGCTTTTTAAGAGAAGGCCTCTCATTGTCACCCAGGCTGTTTGCTCTTAGTAATTACAAGTTTATCAGCACATCTTACTACAGCCAACTCTAGCAGTCTGCCATTTTACCCTTAAACTAAAGTATGTCTGTGAGTTCGAGGCCAGCCGGGTCTGCAGAGTGAGTTCCAGGACAGCCAGATCTGTTAGGCAGAGAAATCTTGTCTTGAAAACAAAGTGGGTAGAGTAAACAGGAAGCACCTGACCATCTTTTCCCAGTCTGTTTACATTTCTTTTGATGTTTCCACCCCCCCCCCCCCAATACGTTTCTCGTAACTGCTTGAGACTGAGCTTTCTTCTGCTGGCTTCAGTGAATCCTGAAAACAGACACGAGAGACCCCAGCACAACCTTTGGGATTCTTGAATCTTTTTTCTTTTTCTTTTTCTTTTCTTTTTTTTTTTTTTGAGACAAGATCTCACTATATTGCTCAAGCTGGCCTCCAACTCAGAGATCCATCTGCCTGCCTCTTGCCTCCCAAGTGCTAGGATCAAGCGTGTGTGCCACCTCACCTGGTAGCATCTATCCTCTTCTGGCTTTAGGGTGCCGCTGCATTTACCATGACTTTTCCTTGCAGTTTTATTTGCCCTTAATATTTCATTAAGGGTCGTAGTCTTTGAGAAGTGGCTTAAAGGCTTTGTTTCTTTGTGTGAACCCATCACCAATTTAATATAAAATTCCCGGTTCATCTGTTTCAGTTAGATTTACATTTTTAGGCAAATGATTGGCCATGATTTAATCTTGGTTTTTGTGCTTGGAGACAGAGTGTCGTGTTGTTCAGGCTATTCTTGAACTCCCACATGCTGGGTTTACAAATGTGTGCCTCACCCCGACTCAGTGACTTAGTTTATTTTGGAATAATTTTAGAGCTATACAAAAGTGTTATAAACAAAATAGAGCTGACTTCCCACGTGCCCTTCCTCAGGTTCCACTGTCATTGTCTCTGTAACATAGAATAATCACCAAAACTAAACCTCTAACCACTAAATAATCCTGTCAACAAACCCCAGCCCCCACATTTATCAGGCACATTCCCCATTAACACCACCTTTTCTGTACTAGAATACAAGTCAGTATCCCACATGGCATCTAGTGACCTTGGCTCCTTAGTTCCCTCCTTCCTGTGATTTTTTTTTTCCTCATGTCTTGTGACCTTGTACACACATGCATGCCTGGTTACCACAGAGGCCAGAAGACTGTGTGGGATCCCCTGGAACTGGAATTAAAGGTGCTTGTGAGCTTTCATGTGAATGCTGGGAGCCAAAGCCAGATTCTTGACAAGAATAACCAGTGCTCTTAATGGCTGAGGCATCTCTCTCCAGCCCCTTTACAGCTAGTTTTAAAATTAGATTGTGGATATTTTATTTTACACTTATATTCTTCATATACCATGATAAGATTCTTGTTGTTCTTTTAATTGGAAATTTAAGAAACATCCTATTTCATAAGAGGGCTAACACATGTTGCTTTGGGGAAATGAATCACTAAAGCATAAAGACAGCAAGAATGACCAGCGCCTCCAGCCACCGTAGGTCAGCTTAGTGCTTCAGTGTGTATTTCATTAGACTCAGTTCTTTGTAAGCACACAAAGCCAGGGGTTACACTGTGCTATACTCATCCTGGATGCACAAGGTGACCTTCATTCTTTGCTTGTGGTGCCTTCAGGCTGCCTCCTTGAGTGACGGTGACAGCTGATGTCCTGAAAGGCTAGGCTGTTGGAGCAGAGGCTTGAGCGCCTGAAGCTTTGTGGCCTCTCAATAAGCACATATACATACCTGACAGACAAACCTGGTACTGCGCCAGTTCCCCACAGCAGTGATAGTTAATGGGTACTGTGGGAAGAGTGCTCATGTGGCAAGCAGTCCTGTGCTCCCTCCTCCAGTTTTGTGCCTGGCCAATGACCATGTCACCTTTGTAGGTGTGGAGAATCCCTTGCCTGACCGTGCCCGGGAAAAGGAGGAACTGGAAGTTCGGGAGACAAATGAGGTCATCGAGTGCCACCTTAGTGACCTGCTGCAGCAGTTGACCAGCGTCAATGCCTCCAAGCCCTCAGAGCGAGGGCTGGTACGGCAAGGTGAGTACTGCAGGGTGCTGCATATCTGGAGAAGGCGGAGCGCCTTGATCAGCAGAGTGTCATTTCCTATAGATCAAAATCCAGATGGGTTAGCTTGACACCTAAGGTCTGCCCTGGTGTGCATTGTGTCTGTTTCTGCTCCATCTCATTTTGTAGGTGACTAGTAGGTCACCGCTGCATAACTGTCTCTTTTTTGTTTCCTTTCTGCTCTGGGAATTAATCCCTTGGTCCTCAGAGACTCAGATCAGCTCCAGCCTCAGGGTTTTTGTCCCTTTTGTTACCACGCTGACACCCACTGCCAGCACTTTCCAATCTGACTTAATCCTCCATAGCATTTCTTTCCAATATATTCATGTCTTTGCAGTAGGAATTTGTGTGCAATGAGTTGGTTCTAGTGTTGCAGGAGTTACTGGGTCTGCTAGTTTCTTCATTACTGTGGCCTTCCATCATGCCCAGTGCTAATGACAGAGCAGCTTAGAGACTTTGGACCACTCCTCATCCCTGTGGTTGGAACGTGGGCCCTTCCAGAAGCCTGGGGTTCTCTTTTCCTACCCATACTACAGCTCCTATGACATAGTAAAGGGGCCCACTTAATGAAGTGGCACTTGGTGTCCTGGCTTCAATTTTCTATTTGGGTGTCTAGGTTTGTGCTGACAAACTTTTCCTCAGGCTTCATAGGGTAGCTCCCTCCCCATTCATTCCCCAGCCCTGGGGAGGGCTGCCTGAGAAGACAGGAGAAGGGGCTGGACTTAATCAGTGCTGTTTCTATCCCAGAGGAGGCTGAGGATCCTGCGTGCATCCCCATCTTCTGGGTCAGCAAGTGGGTAGACTATTCGGACAAGTATGGACTTGGTAGGTGTCTCCAGAATGTGGGATGGGCAGGAGATGGTGTGGCCATGGTAGCCTTTGAGTGGACGAGTGATGTCTGTAATTGTGTCTGTGTGTCTGTGTTACCAAGAATTGCTAGTACTTATGCATGCAAGTACTGTACTACTGAGGTATTCCTAGGCCTTTAGCCCACCTACTCCTGCCTTTCTGAGATAGCTTTCCACCTGCCCTTAGGGTATCAGCTGTGTGACAACAGTGTGGGGGTGCTCTTTAATGATTCAACACGCCTCATCCTCTACAATGATGGTGACAGCCTACAGTACATAGAGCGAGATGGCACAGAGTCTTACCTAACTGTGAGCTCCCACCCTAATTCCTTGATGAAGAAGGTGAGAAGCAGCTTCTGAGGGATGATGTGGCAGGGTATGAGAGCTGCCTCAGGGTCAGGCCCTCATTCTGGAATCCCTACCCCAACTTTCCAATCAGATCACTCTCCTCAAGTATTTCCGCAATTACATGAGTGAACACCTGTTGAAGGCAGGGGCCAACATCACACCCCGAGAAGGTGATGAACTGGCCCGGCTGCCCTACCTGCGAAGATGGTTCCGCACACGCAGCGCCATCATCCTGCACCTCAGCAACGGCACTGTGCAGATTAATTTCTTCCAGGTGTGCAAGGGCAGGGGACTATACTTGGGATGGCTGGGTGGGGTGGGAGTGCTGTTCCCTTTCACCAGCAGGGGTCCCTTCCTCACCTTTGCCTCAACCTCGGGTACCACTACTTTCGTTCCTCCACTGACTCCCTTCTTCCCTCCTAGGACCACACCAAACTTATCCTGTGCCCCCTGATGGCAGCAGTGACCTACATTGACGAGAAGAGGGACTTCCGCACATACCGCCTGAGCCATCTGGAGGAATATGGCTGCTGCAAGGAACTGGCTAGCCGGCTACGATATGCCCGTACCATGGTAGACAAGCTGCTGAGTTCACGCTCTACCTGCAACCGCCTCAAGGCCTCCTCCTAGGCCTCTGTCCTTCGGACTGGTGCCCCTTTACTCAGCTCTGTTTGGGCCTGCACTGCTGGGCTCCGGGGTCTATTGTTCAGTGCCCCTGGCCCTTGGGGCTGGGTGAGGAGCAGTGCCTCCCCTTGAAGGGGTTGCTGTGTAAGTTATTTTTGTACATGTTTGGGTTGGGGTTTACAACCTCTTCTCCTGCCCTCAGCCCACTGTGTGGATTGTATAGATATTTCTATTGAATTTGGGACTGCCCTTTTGTTAGCTTTATATACATTAAATATATCTGCACCCCCCCTTTTTTCCCCTGTATTTCTTGAGGTTGCTCTGACCCCAGAGTATTTCTCTGCTTTAACAACCTCAGGCTTCTAAACAGCTGTCCACCTTTTCTGATACTCCCGAGACCAGATTGAGCCACAGGCTTAACTCCTTGGTCCACTTTTGGGGCTCCTGGCTGTCTTAGTTCTTTGTGGCATCTGGCAGGACATCCTGGCATCCAAAGCTGTTGGATAGTAGGGCAGAAAGAGGCTCTCAGAAGCGCAGGTCCTCATGGTGTGGTGAGTGTGGAGCAGCAGCCTCGGGAAGCGGTGTGTGAAGTACTGGATGAAGCCAGCGGGGAGTTGGCCTAGTGTCTGGTGTACCTCAGTTGGGAGCTCCCTGTAGTGGTGCTTCTGGGATGGATAGGACAAAGACCCAGGCTCAGCTGTGGCAGGCCATCCCTGGTTCGTGTCCCACCCAGGCTCTAGAACACACCTTATTCCTCATGGCACGAAGCAGGTCTCGTACTGATGTCCCTTTATATGATCGGAACCTTCTCAAGTCTGTAGGCACAGAAATGGGCTGCAGAGCTGCCCCATTGGGTTTCTTCCCTCAGCTGTCCCCCTCCAACCCCCAGTGTAGCCTCTACCTGCCTGCAGTGATGCAGAGATATGCTTGTGCCAGTTTTCCCGAATCACCTTGTAGCTTCCTGCCTCCAACGCCATCACGAGAGGTCCCTGCTCTGGCTCCTTCTCCAGCCAATCACTGACATCCTAGGATCCCACAGAGTTCCTAAGTCTTGTGGACAATGTCAGAGTCTCCAGGGTTGTATTATGTGTTTGATGTTGAAATAGGATAGCCTCTTGACTTTGGATGGCATGGGCTATTGCCTCTTGGAGAATATAGCTGTCCTGTGTCCTACCTCCATGCCCCACCCACCTTGAGGGAAGCACTGTTGCCTCTGTTCTACAGGTAGGCAGCCTGTAGCTCAAGAATGATCCCTTTCTCAAATGGAGTATCTGCACTGATGTTGTGTGTGAATGACAGCAGAGGAGAGTAGCTTGCATGTCATTACAGGGGAAGCTAGAGCAAACAGTGGCTAAGACTATTTCCCCCCAGCCACTCTGACTCCCCTCCTCTCAGAACCCATGATGGTTTCAATGAGAATGGCTTCCATAGATTCATATATTTGAATGTTTGGTTCCCAATTAGTGGAACTGTTTGGGAAGGATTAGGAGGTGTGGCCTTATTGGAAGAGGTGTGCCACTGGGTGTGTGTGTGTGTCTTTGAGGTTTCAAAAGCCCACACTATGCTCAGTGTTCCTTTCTTGGCCTGCAGCTTAAAAGTTGCCTTGGTCATGGTGTCTCCTCACAGCAATTGAATGGTTACTGAGAGAGGACCCAAACTTGAGCTTGGGTGGCCCTTCCCAAGATCTCCATCTGACCTGGAAGAACTGGAGTTGCTTGGCTCTGCTCCAAAAGAGGGGGTGGGCTAGCACCCATGCTGCTGAGGGGCGATCTTGGGGCAGTGGGTTCAGCATCGCTTTCACCAAGTCCAATGCCACAACCTTGTCTGGAGGGCAGAAGAGAAGAAATGGTTTATAGGTGCTCAGCCTCATCCTTCCTCCCTTTGCTGGTCTGGCCAGGCTCTCCTTTCCTCACCGTGGGTCTCTTCTTCCAGATGAGCTAGACAGGGATCCCCTGAGAGGATGTTTGCCTGGCGGTAGAGACTCTCACCAAAGGGGTGGCTGCCTCCAGAAAGCACGTAATAAAACACACAGCCTGCAGAGAAGATATCCACAGCGCTGGTCTGTGGGCCAGAAAGATAGGCATGAGAAGGAGTAGTACTTGCTAAAAGTCCTGTCTGGACCTGTGGGGCAGTGTGTGTGTGTGTCTGTGTGTGTTTGTGTCTGTCTGTCTCATCAAGACAGGATTCAAAGATGATTTCTTTGCCTCTACCAAGCGTCTGGTCCCAGTTTTCCCTTCCTATAGGAAGGTACAGGTAGTGGTACTGATTAAAGCTGGCCACACAGAGATGAGACCAGAGTGAAAACAAGTGACCTAGCCTGACCATTGATTGTCCCCAGAAGACTGGCAGGATGGAAGAGCTGACTTCTCCCCCTCCCCAAGTGAATTTGATAGCCTAAGAAGTGTGTGTGTAGGGGATGTCCCCAATGTTCAAATACTGGCTGCTAATGTAAAACTATACTGTATGGTCAGGATCCTAACACCAATGCATTAGGTCTCTAGCTCCTGATCACTACTTTCTCTTGTCTTTAGGAATGAAGGTAGCTTTTCTGGTCAGCCTTAGATCTGATGTAGAGTCCTGGGGTCCCAAACTTAGCATGGGTCAGGTGTTGCTTTGTCCTTTGTCCCACTGTGACATTACTTCTTAGCCCCAAGTCTACACTGACACTGTATCCCACCTACTTCATTCAGTCAGAACAGGTGAGAGCCAGCATCTTTTTTCTATGTGGCTTTGAACTCAGGATCCTCCCACCTCAGCTTCCTGAGTGCTGCTGCAATTACAGGCTATCATATCTAGCGAAGTACAGTGAAGCCTGGCATGATGCTTGTAATTCCATCACCCAGGAGGCTAAATGGCAGAGCCAAGAATTCAATGCCAGCCTAGACCAGATAGTATAACCCCATGTCAACAAGGTCATTTTCTAAGTCATAGTTTCTCAACCTAATTGGTGCTTTGTATACTGTGGCATGTTCAGCAATACCCCTGGCCTCACAGGATGACAGGCACTTTCTTCCCAAAGCAAGCCAACTAAAATGCTAAAATGCCTCCAGACATTGCCTACTGTCCTCTTAGCTGCAGAACAGTCCCTGATGGAGATTGCCTTGGGGAAGAAGGAGTAGATTATCACCTGGGTATAGATGAACAGGCCTAGAGGGGCAGACTCACAGGGCTGTCTGGAGGCAGCTGCAGGAGCTCCGGTGCCATCCAGCCTTCAGTGCCTGGAATGCCGGAATGGAGACTGAAGCTACAACGGTCTGCAGGTAGCTTCTTGCAGAGGCCGAAGTCAGAAATGACCACTCTGCTTTGGCCCTGACTGTCAGGTCCTGCCATGAGAATGTTGCCTGGCTTCAAGTCACGGTGTACTAGAGGAGGGAAGTGGAGCGTGAGTGATTGCCAATTGGGAAGAGCAGGGGGCTAAGGCCTGTTACAAGACATGATACCTATGTGTAAGGAATGTAGGTGGGCCAGGCCAGACATCATCTGCTGTAGCACCATAGTGGACTCCAGGCCCCAGCGGTCTGGGTCTGGGTTATCCACATACTAAGATGGAGAGACAAACATGTCACCTTCCAGCCCAAGGCCTCCTTCCCTCCATCCCTCCTCCCTTTCTGGGCTCTCATCTCACCTCTTGCAAGGAGGCCTGGCAGAGCTCCAAGGCAATGTAGTGGAACTGGGGATCATGCTCAGTGCAGAAATAGCGGAGTACATTGGGGTGCCTGTCAGACTCCTGCAGCAACTGCACCTCTCGCTGCACCAAGCTGAAGCACTCTCGGAGGAGCCTCTTCACAGCTACTGCCCGTCCCTCAAACTGTCCCCTGAGAGGTGGATCAGGGGCTTGGGGGATGAGTTCAGGAAGAACAGATACAGGAAAGGGTTCTATCCCCAAGTCTGGGAGTCTGAAGAATGCCTGTCCTTTGCAGTCAAAAGGGCTGCAAGTGATAGAGCTGAACCCTGGGCTCTACATGCCACTCACCGGAAAACAAAAGTTCCTCCTGCTCCACGTCCCAGCACATCCTTGGGGTCGAAGGAAATCTTCCCCACTACAGTGGGCTGCTCTGTTACAGGGGAAGGTATTATTGTCCTCTTAGAGGTCTATACTCACCGCCCATGGTCATCCTCCCTGCCTTCCTCTGCCAGCCATAGTCCAGACCCTTCTCCAGATTGCCATTCTTGTGCTCAATGTGCTGCAGTAGCTGAGAGCAAGGACCCAGGTGCTGGGTACATGGCTCCAGTGGCTGGTGCTGCTACTGGCATAGCTAGACAAGTGATCAGCTGATAATGATGCCACCTGGATTAGTGAGGCTCAGGTAGCTATATGGGAGAGGGAATGGATGATGCTGGCTATGTGATTCCCTTTTCAGCACCTCCTGTCTCCCTCCTCTGCATTCTTCCTACCTATAACACTTGCAACAATTCTTTTGAAGTTTGAATTGTTTCAAATAGATGAATTCGAGTAGATTTATGCATGATGAAAGTGAGCAGTTATAGCAACTAAGGATGATGCTGGGCATTGTAGTGCATGCTTACAGCATAGCACAGTGCCCTCAAAAGTCTTGGTGTGCAATTAAAATGAGTGAGGTCAGGACTGGGGAGATGGCTCAGTCAGTAAAGTGCCTGCCTTGCTATGGGAACCTGTTTGATCCCAGCACCCATGTATTGTGCATACTAATCTATAATTGTAATTCCAGCACTGAAGAGGGTGAGGTAGGCTGATCCCTGAGGCTCATGGGCTATCCAGCCCAGGTCCCTTTCTTAAAAATCAAGGTCTAGCCAGGTCTATCAGACACCACCTTTAATCCCAGCACTCAGGAGGTAAAAGCAAGAGGATATCTGTGACTTCAAGGCCAGCATGGTTCCAGGACAGCCAGGACTACATAGAGAGATCCTATCTTAAACCAATAACAATAAAGAACCCAAGGTCTATGGTTTTTGAGAAATAACACCTGAGGTTGTCCTCTGGTTTACACACACACACACACACACACACACACACACACACACACACACACACACACACTCTCTCTCCCTCTCTCTCACACACACACACACACACTCACACATAAACACTAAATGACAGAGGGAATGAATGTTGTGGAATATTATTTTAACATTTGTTTATGTTATAGAACATTTGCTTTAATGACGCAATGTATTGCATTCTTTTATGTTGCATTTGTTTACCTCTGTGAAGCTGTTACTCTGCCTGTCTAAAATGCCTGATGGTCTAATAAAGGGCAGAATAGACAATAGTGAGGCAGGAGAACGGATAAGCAGGGCTGGCAGGCAGAGAGAATAAATGGGAGGAGAGGAGAGAAGAAAGAACAAGAAAAGGAGAGGAGGACACCAGGGGCCAGCCACCCAACCACCCAGCCACCCAGCCACTCAGCCAGCCATAGAGTAAGGGTAAGATAATACAGAAGTAAGAAAAGGAAAAAGCCCAGAGGAAAAAGGAGATGGAATAATTTAAAGTTAAGGAAAGCTGGCAAGAAACAAGCCAAGCTAAGACCGGACATTTATAATTAATAAGCCTCTGTGTGTTATTTATCTGGGAGCTGGGTGACAGCCCCGCCTCCCCAAAGGACAAAAAACAACCAGCAACATTTTGGTGTTCCAACCTGGGACTACAGTAAAAGAAAATCCAACAACAAATGAATATTACCCAAAGATCTTGCCCTAATGAGTTTAAATGAAAGTATTAGTCTAAATAGAAGAAGCAGGCTGTATGTAATCTGTTTTAGTTTCTTGAGCTCTTGACTCAAAGTACTGAGAACACTCCTTATGGTGGATAAAGAATTTTTGGCATTTAATGTAACAAGGTTTCCTGGCTAAGCCATAACACACACACACACACACACACACACACACACACACACACTTCTCTATTAAAAAAAAAAAACCAATGATAGGGCATTTTCTTTGGCAAGAACAGCCCTGGGGGATATAAAATTATCTGTAGAAAGACAAAAGACTTCAGAAGGTCCAGGTAACAGGGTTTTGGGGTGCAGTAGAATAGATATTTACTTGGACTCAGTGGAGCCAATAAACAATAAGAACTTTATCTCAGGACTGGGTTATTTTGCTGTGGAGCCCTTTAAAGAAGCTACCCATGGGCTGGAGATATAGTTCCAGAGGGCATGCTTTGCTAGAACTGACAGCCCAAAGGCAATTCTTCAAAAGTTAGCCAACAACAGTTTGATCTCCATACAGCTCTATCCATAACCAGAGACCCTGAACATAACAACAAAATTATAATGGGAGACACTTGTGACTGCCTCTTATTATCTACTCCATCATCTGTGGTTCCTAACATTTCAACTTTGAAATTAAATTACGTTCACGTCTTCCTTTTCTCTATTTTTGATTCCCCAGTTTGTTCACTCATGTTCACCTTCAGGGTCATGAAATGGCCGGATTTGCTTTGAGGGGCTTTGAAATCTCTTCTGCTTCTGTAGGATGGCCTTTGAGGGCTGTGTCTGAGCATCCGATGAGGGGTCTTGGGGGCCTGTGGATGATGAGGGCCTCTGCTGCTGCTGTAACACATGGTTTTAGTGAGCTCAAGCCTTCCTTCTGGTGGGTCCAACACCTGTACCAGAGCTGGGTTTACAACAGCGCTTGGACTTACAGGGTGCAGGAGCAAGGGCTCTTGGAAGGAAGGCAAGGGAGAAGAAGCAGAGTTCTCTCTAGGAAGATTCTCAGATGGACAAAATCAGGATGTTGAACTTACTTGCCTCATCAGGTAGAAGACCCAGGCTCCCAGGAGGATAGCAGTGAAGCTAGCTGCCAGCAGGTCTTGGGATCCCAACCTTGGATAAGGGTCTGAAGTTTTCTCTTCAGAACGTAGTTCTGAATCCCAAGGTTCTTCCCTCCTCAGGCTCAGGAGCTAGGAACAAGCGGCTTTCACTCTTGATATTCTTTCCTACTGTGAAATCTCCAATTTTTCTTTATCACTGGTTTAGAGCTGGACTTAGCCGAAGGTGTGAGTATGGGGGGATGGGGGTGTTCCCTGCCGGAAGGACTTGGATGTGTGGTACTGTCTATGGTTTTGAAACATCATGGTGCTCGGGAGAGAGTTGACCAAACCTACCAACCAGAAGACTAGCATCTCTTTGAATGTCATTAACAGTTTATATGCTCAGCTGCAGTGGTGGTGGGGTGCTAACCTAGGTCTTAGTCCAAGCACCGGGAGGCAGAGCCAAGTGATCGCTGTGAGTTTGAGGCCAGCCTGATCTACAAGGAAAGTTCCAAAACAGCTAGGCTGTTACACACAGAAACCTTGTCTTGAGAAGCAAAAACAAAAAGAAAAAAAGTCATATGCTCCTGGAGATATTTCTGAAACTACGATATTTACCTCTAGGGATTAAGAATTCGGTGGATCTGGAACAAACTCACAGAATTTGAAAATCATTGTTCTTTTTAGCATTGAATAACTTATTAGCACTTCTCCGATTTCTCCCAAGAGAGCATGCCTTTATAGTTTTTTTTTCTGTTTTCAATTTCTCATTTGATGAATATTTTACAATGTTTACACTGAAGAATAAGGAAAAACGTATGAGGACTATGTTTTGTGATTTAGGAAGTCAATATCATTTTGACATTTTTAGCATGCCCGGTAGTAGCAACAACAAAATATTTGTTTTCTGGGAACTTTGATGAGATTGACTGGAGAAGAGGTACAGGGTCTGCATGACATCTCTGGGCCTAGCCATAGGCCCTGGCACCCCAACACTAACCTCAGAGAAGAGAGATGGAGCATGGGGGTCCTCTGTGGCTCTTGTCTCAGCAGACCCTTTCCCTGGGGTGGGATGAACTCTCAGCATGGTGGCATGCAGGACCGGGGGAAGTTCATGGTATCCTAAGTAGTAGGAATAAATGCCAGAAGGTTGGGGATGCTCTTCAGTATTCCACCTCAGAAACTGGGCTTATACATTTTTATCTTCATCTAATCCAAATTAAAGTCAGGGGACCTCACCAATGAGTAGCCACTGGCTGGGGAGGGCCACACTGCCTGATGGGTATCTGACAGCAGTGCTAGGTGAGCCCTCTCGCTCTCCTGAGACTTGAAGTGTCACATCATCTGTTGTGGGGCCATCCATGTGTGCCAGGGTCAGTCCGCGGGGCTATGGCAGAAGATGGAGAAGCCACATGTGAAAGAAAACCCTTTCCTGCTCTATCCCTCTTTACAGTTCACTCAGAGACCCCATTCTCACCACGAGGGCCACCCCAGTGTGGACCAGTGCTTTGGAGACATAGAAACCAGCTTCTTCTTTCCCCACATACAGAGTCTTCCTAAAGAGGAGGAGAGGAATGAGTGATGCTGACGGAGCTTCAACAATGCACTACTTATGTCCTTTGTAGTTCCTTCCTTGTTGATGCTGAGGTTGACCATGTGACTTGCTTTGGCCAATGAGACAAATGTGACACAAGCTGAGACTTGAATGGTGCTTGTGCATTGGCATTTGCTCCTCAGAACTAAGGAAGCTCACTCTCTGCCAAGGGATGAAAGACTTTATGTATACAAACGAACCATTCTATTTGATGCCTCCTCAGCCAAGTGACCCACTAAGTACTAGATAGGTGAGTAACACTGTCCCAGATCATTGCCTCCACTAAGTCCTCAGTTGTTTTAGAGACCAGAAAAACTACCCAAATGACCAAAAGTCTTGGAAAACAGCAGGTATCTGTCTGTCTGTCTGTTTGTTTGTTTGTTTTTAAGCTCCAAGTATTGCAGTAGTTTGTTATACAGCAATACTAACTGGTTCAAAACCTATGGAAACATGTTCTCAATATATGTCTCATTTTTTTCTTTGTTTGTTTGAGACAGCGTTTCTCTGTGTAACAGCTCTGGCTGTGCTGGGACTTGCTTTGTAGACCAGACTGGTCTCAAACTCACAAGGGAGCCACCTGCCTCTACCTCCTGAGTGCTGGGATTAAAGGCATATGACACCACCACCTGGCTCACTTTTTCTTTTTTAGATGGGATTTTACTATGTAGCTCAGGCTATCCTCAAATTTGTGTGCTCCATAAGCAGCATCCTGAGTCCTGGGATTATTGGCGTATACCACCACATCTGGCCCAGACCTCTTAAAAGAGCTCAGTTTTCTAAATTCCCATCATCTCTCTTTTCACCTTTTGCTTTTCTCTCTTCCTCCTTTAGTGCTTTGAACTACTGAGGATGACAGTAGCCATGAACTTCTAGGAGCCTAGGAGCCTAGGAGCCCCCTGCTTATAAAGGCTGGACCCTAACCATCCTCATCCTTCTCTATCACCCTCTATTTAGTACCTTGAGTTTTTTCCTGATCCAGCCTTCAGCACCCTCTTTTTTCAGTATAGCACATTTTATTAAGTGCATGGGTATTTTGCTGGCATGCATGGTGCTCATAAAGGCCAGAAAGAGGGAATTGAATCAGATCACCTGAAACTGGAGTTACAGATGGTTGTGAGCTGTCATGTAAGTGCTGGACTGGGTCCTCTGGAAGAGCAGTCAAAGCTCTTAAGTACTGTACCTCCTCTGTGTGATGTGTGTGAGGGAGGAGTGTCTCTCCAGGCAGTTCTGGCTGGCTTTAAACATATAGAGATCTACTTGCCATTGCCTCCTGAGCGCTAGGATTAGAAGGATGCACCATCACGCCCTGCCCATGATGTCATGCTTTTCCTAAACTTATTCCAAGATATTCCTCATACTGAACCAGAATAATCTTTCTGAAATGAAAACATGACTCAGTCACTTCCTTGCTTTAAATTCTCTAGGGACTGTTCCTTAGCCTTGGGAGAAAACACACAAGCTTTCTGTATGCGACCCTGGCTTTACTTGCAGCCTCAGGCATGAGGCAGCTTAGACCTATGGCTCAAACTTTGACTTTCTTTCTGTATCCTGTATGCCTTGCCTTCTCCCATTTTCTGTTGACCCTTTAGGCCTTACCTTAGATGTTTCTTCCTCTAGGAAGCTTTCAATAGCCTCCTCTTGTTTCCAGTCTCAGTCTGAGTATCTTTTACTGCGTTGCCATCACAACCTGTCTGTCTCTTTACCCTTATCACACCGTGTTAAAATTCCCCCTCATATGCCTGTCCCCTCATTAGACTCTGAGCTTCCTGTAGTCAGGAACACAGACTCTGTTATTTGCTATCGGATTCTCAGAGGCTAGTAAATGACTACCATACAATAGATGCCTAGTTAGCATTTGTAGAACAAATGGGATGAACGGACAACTCCTGACTTCTACAGTCTGTGTCTTAGGATGGCATAAGGGAGGGTGACATTTGTATTAACAATCAGTCTAATACACATTTATGGAACAAACCAGATATGGACTCAGTCTCCTCCCAGGACAGACTTTACTCAGTCATTTACTAAATGATGGTTATCCAGGAGTCCTAGGGACACTATCTCAACACCTGATCCAGTTGTATTGGTGGGCCATAGCTGAATATCATGGCGGGCTATTCAAATGGGGCTGTAACACCTCCAAAAATTTCTCCATAAGCTCTAGATATGGACACTTACAGAAGCTGGATGTCTAAGGAAGAGAAGTGGGTAGCTGTGTCCTGGGAGCTGGAGGCAGGAAGTCGGATGTGGCCCCGGTGGAGGACAAGGAAATGCAGAGTGTCCCTAGCCAGTGTAAGATGAGGCAGCTGGCGCAGACCATCCTGATGCCATGTGTAGATGCCCATCACTGGTGCTCCCAGGTCCTGTGTCCATAGCACAATTCCACTTCCTGGATCCACAGTGAGCAGCAGGCCCATCCCACAGGATGTCAGATGGCTCATATCTATCAAGAAAGACAGCTGAGGAGATGTCAGAGAGACCTCGGGGGTCACCCAGAAAGCAGCTGGGGTGGGAGGGTCATTCAAGTGTGAAAAGGTCATTTGAGGTCACGTACATGGTTATAGGGATGTAAGAAGATCAAGCAGTTTGCTTTAAATGGGAAGGAATTGGTGGGGGACTCTAAAATTGACTCAGATGTGTTTGTGAGTCTGGGTCATTTGAGGATATATAGGGTCATCAATCATAGACATGGTCAGACTGATATTTTCTAAGGTCAAGTAGTGTGGCCTAGAGGCAGAGGAGTCCTTCAGGAAGCACATAGAATACGGGGATCAGTTAGGTGCCTTGGTAATGTCACTTAAATGTCAGAGTTTCTTGTATGGTGTCTCATGAAGAACGACTGAGTCAACATTTGAGGAGTCACTTAGGAGCATCTATGAGGCTCCTCAATGTGGCGGTTTGGAAGAAAATGACCTCCAGAGGGAGTAGCACTGTAAGGAGGTATAGTGCTATAAGCTATGCCCAGTGACCCAGACCACTTCCTGTTGTCTGTGAATCAAGATGTAAAATCTCAGTTTCCTCTCCAGCACCATGCCTGCTTGCATGCCAGCATACTTTCACCATGACAGTAATGGACTAAACCCCTGAACTGAAAGTGAGCCACTTACTTCAATTAAATGGTTTCCTATCTAAGAGTTGCCATGGTCATGGTTTCTCTTCATAACAATAGAAACCCTAACCAAGACACCAGCGAAGTTGGTAGAGTGGGTATAATATCAAGGGGGTAGCAAGAGTTATATGGAGGAGTCGCTTAAGTCTGTATACAGGGGTCACTCACCATGTTGAGCTCAGTTAGGACTTGATGGGACTGCTCAGGGTATCGGGGAGGTTGTTTGGTGTCCCTTAAGATGCAAGGAATCACCTCAGGCTACCTGGCTGGGGTCATTTGAGGTATGGATAAGTTCAGATGTATTGCTTGGGCTATGTGATTATCAGTCTGAGTGCTCAGAATCATCTCAGGTCATCTGTCAGGCTGTATCATCCAGCATGTGAGGGGGCATCATGTAGGTGAATCAGTATGTACGGGGACTTGATCCTGATGTCACTCAGGGCTTCCCAGGGAACTTTGATTCAAGGTAAGGCTGAGAAAGGTGGTACTCACATCTCCCAGGTGAGCCATCCATGGGGGGTGCTGAGTAGCGGCGGTAGGTTGTATTCCAGCGCAGGCCTGGAGCCCTTGGGTCATGCATGGAGACTGTGTACTCTATGCATCAGAAAAAAGGTTACCAGGAATATAGGCATACGGCGCTTCCCCATGAACTCCAGAGACTGTCCCTCTTGTAGATTTGGAGACTTCCCAAGCATTTGGATTGGAGGCCTAATGATTAAGCTTATCATTATACCTCTAGCTCCTTGATCAGTACTCAATAAAATGTTTATTGATGATTGTCAGATTGACTGATTAGCCTGAATTCAACTTGGATAGCAACTGTCAGGTCTGGGCAAAGACAGTGAGGGGGTTTCACAGAGCACAGGGAGTAACTGACTTACGTGTTCGGCCAATGTAGAGCTGAGGAGTAGAAAAGCCCTCTGTAGTCAGTGTCATATGAGTCTCCCCTGATTCAGGATCCACCACAAACCAGGTATCTTGCTTCCAGCCTGTGGATGAGGGAAGTGAGCCAACTTTCGAGAGAATGTAGGAAGAGGGTGTGTGTACCCTTTTGTTCCTAGCCAAGTTGGCCTGCCATGACCTAGGTTCCCATTACGACTGGCTGGATTTGGCTCCCACAGACCGCAGAAACACTCACCTGTATAGAAGACCCCATCAGAGCTGCGGCACGGAGAGGCATGAACCAGCTCTGGGATGGTGAATGGCAATTTCTGAGAGGGAAAGGGTCCAAATAGGGGTGAGTGTCAGCCCAGAGAAACCTTTTCATTGGGTGTCTTGTCCTCTCCATTCTCCAGGAGAGAAAACTGGAGCTTGGAGAGGCTCAGTAACTCAGCTCTTGTACTCAGGCAGAGTCAGCATCTTGAAAAACTCCAGAAAATCCCACACTGTATGTCAAGACACCACCGGATCCACCTGATGACCTCCTACAAATAAATAAACATACACACAGAGACACAGACACAGACACAGACACAGACACAGACACACACACACACACACACACACACACACACACACACACAGGCTTCAAAACTTTGTGACCACAAAAGACTCACCAAGATTGAACACTTGGACTCAGTATTGGTAGTGAATGGGGGTCGTAAGTCTGACCTCTCACTTTCCTTTGAACGTCTCTCTCTCTCTCTCTCTCTCTCTCTCTCTCTCTCTCTCTCTCTCTCTCTCTCTCTCTCTCTCTCTCTCTCTCTCTCTCGTCAGGAATTAGATCCCAGTCTCTGTTATATGAGTGAGTACCCTGTATTGAGGTTTGTTATGTGTTTTAACAAGGGGCACAGAGTGAGGTGAGCATATACAAACTACCAACTTTCAGAAACAAAGCCATTCAGCTGACACATGCATAGGCAAACTCAGTCCAGACTAGCAGCAGTGGCCAGCCTAATTTTGAGATTTTGGGGGTTTAAGTCTGTATTCAGGGGTTATATGTTACTTAGCAAAAGCCAGCCAATATAGTTTTTACCTTAATGCCCTCAGAGTCCTGGAGATGCCCCCTGATACATTCAGAGGTCTGACATTCTGCTCTGCAGGCACAGCCAGGCCCTTCCTACTTCAGCAGTCAGTGCTCTGAGCCCTCCCCCTCGATGTAGGGCTTCAAGGGACAACCCATTCTGACAAACTGTCCTTTTGCTCTGGCTGATGAAGTCCGGCCCACACCTATCCCAGGCAATAAGAGGAAACAAACCATCAACCCCTGTTGTTTCTGGGTTCCCAAGATATACAGGCTGCCATCCGCGGGGTCAGAGAGAAAGGCCATTCTGTGAAGCAGAGAGGAACATAGGCAAAGCTAGGTGCATAGCTCTGGTTTCATGAAGATCTTGTCCCTTACTGCCTCATCTAGCAGAGCCCATCCTAGTGGGAGACACCTGGAAGCAGCAGGAGTCCTTTCCACATCATGTAAGATTAATTCTCTTCCCTAAAACCCTCACAC
Source organism: Phyllotis vaccarum (assembly GCA_033318265.1). NCBI lineage: Eukaryota > Metazoa > Chordata > Mammalia > Rodentia > Cricetidae > Phyllotis > Phyllotis vaccarum. The sequence continues at coordinate 79,313,632 of JARWLC010000004.1, read as the reverse complement.
GTGCCCCCATTCCCCAAGACGCTCACACAACTATGGCTCCCCACCACTCTCTCCTTAAGAAACCCCAGTTCACTTACTCTGTGACATACATTGGTCCTTGGATGATGGGGTCTGCAGGGACAAAGACATGGAACTTGAGTCTCGTTTTGACTCTATTGAAAAGCATAGCTAAAACATACCAGCATTTAGTCTGTGCCAGATGCAGAGCCCAGCAGGCGACAAGAGCTCTATGTAGTCTCTGTCAGGATACTTTGCCCCAGTTTGTAGGTGAAGCCATTGAAGCTCAGAGAGCTGAAGTGATTTATGTAAGGTCACACAGTGGGTAAGTGGTGAAGCTACCTATGGACACTGGCTTGCTGGACCCTAGTCTGTGTGTGTTTGTGTGTGTGTGTGTGTGTGTGTGTGTGTGTATGCATGCGTGTGTGCTTGTGTGAAGGTCAGGGGTGCTGTCTTTTCTTTGAGACAGTGTCTCCCATTGAACGTGAAGCTCACTGATTTGGCTATGCTGGTTTGCTAGGCAGTCCCACAGATCTTCCTGTTTGTGTCTTCCCAGTGCTGTGGCTGTTTTTGTTTTTATGTGGGTGCTGGCAATCAAAACCCAGGTTCTCATTCTTGTGTGTGGCAAGTACTTTACCAACTAAGCTGTCTCCTTGACCCTTGCTCATGTTCTTATCATCTGCACCAAGGTGACTGCCTACCTTACCACTTAGAGACCTAAGGAGAGATAGTATCTATTCCTTGCTCACCATCCTTCAGTGTCCACTTCAAGTCCCCTGTCTGCCTGTTCAGTGCATGGAGACTTCCATCCAAGGTAGACACAAGCAGAAGGCTCTCTGCCCTGAGGGTCTGGACCTGGAGTGGGAAACAAAAGTCATCTCATCTGAGGGTTCTAGAACCACCTTGCCTTTGGCCCCAGGCAGGAGTGACTATGGCTTCTCTGGTTGAGGACACGAAAGGGGAAGAGAGATGAATTACAGTGGGATCTGGGGGAGCCGAGGGGACTTTGACTCCCATTTCTTCCTTTTCCTTCACATCCTTCTGTCTTCCAAAGTAGAGAGAATGTGTGTGTACTTGCATGTGTTATATGCATGTGTGTGCACATTTGTGTGGGTGTGTAGTATATGCATGCACGTGTGTGCATGTGTGTGTGTGTGTGTGTGTGTGTGTGTGTGTGTGTGTGTAAGGCAGAAGCCAATGTCAAGTATCTTTTTGGAACACTTTCTACCTTATTTATTGAGACAGGGTCTCTCATTGAACCCGAGGTTCATCCGTTCTGCTAAACTGGCCAGTGTGCTCCAGGGATCTGCCTGTCAACCCACTGTTAATCCCAACCCCTGCCACCCAGCACTGGAGTGACATTCATGCCCATAGTCATCAGGCTTTTATATGGGTGCTGGTGATTCAAACTCAGGTTCTCATGAATGAGTAGCAAACAAAAGGGTTTCCCCGATCTATACATCATTCCTCTGGGATGGAAACTGAGAGTATTCTGGTTATACAGATCCGAGAGACTGGGGCACAGGATGGTCAACAATGGCACAAATGGGACGTAGAATCTCCTCCAAGATGTGGTTTCCTTTTCTTTAGATACACATAAGCCTCCTTTCAGAAGACCCTCTCTATCTCCCTGAACTGGCTCAGCTGCTTTTGGTGCCAAGCTTTGTAGTACCCTAATAGCTACAGGAGGAGGCCTGGAACTACCTTATATCTGGCCCCTGCTGGACCTACTTGCCAGCTCTGGCCCTCCTTGAGCAAACAAGGTGAGGTTGAGCTCAGAGCAGGAACCTAACATCCGGGTGGCCCAACCACACCTCTTTGAAGGATACGTCCTGCTTCAGGACCCTCAGGTCTGGGGTGGAGCCAGTGATACTCGATGGAGAGTTAGGAGCCCACCAGCCAGACCGTCTCCTTTGGTCTCAGTCTCGCCATAATAAAGCCTGTCAGAGAGATGAGCCGGAGAAAAGGCCGCCTCTCAGTTAGCTCCCCCAAAGAGAATTTTGTTTGATCCTTATAGTGATTAAATATTGCTCTTAATTAGCTTTCTGTTACTGTTTTGTGAGAACAGTGTAGCTCTGGTGCTTTCCCTGTAGAGCAGACTGGCTTTGAACTTTTGACAATCCTCCTGCATCTGTCTCTAGAGTTATGGGATTAGAAGGGTTTAATACCATGCCCAACATTAACATATTTTTTAAAACTGTAAATTTATATATATATATATATATATGTATGTATTTTCTTTATTGCTCTTTTGAGTCTCGCTTTGTTGTTCTGGCTGTGCTAGAACTTACTCTGTAGACAGGCTGGCCTTGAACTCAGAAATCTGTCTGCCTTGCCTCCTGAGTGGTTGGGATTAAAAGGCGTGCACCACCACTGCCCAGCTGAAATTTTAATTTAAAAAACCCAGATTTTTATTATCATGTTCATTTCTAGTCCCCACCCCACCCCAAATGTCATATCTGGACATACCAGGCTCCCACTGTTATTTGGCAACAAAGGATGGAGCCCGAGCTGGAAGAGGCCTCCCAGTGTCTAATTCTACCCTGTCCTTTTAGCTAGGGGTGAGGAGTAGAGAAGGGACAGACTCCAGGTGGGATGAACACTTGGACCCCAGCCTGGGCGAAGTGAGCAGACAGGTTGGACCAGATCTCTATACTTAAATAGATAATTTGTCCTGTAAGTTTTGAACCTGACTGGGGTGGGGTGTCCAGTCACACACAAAGGGAAGGAGCATCATAAAGTGTCAAACTGAACCATGATTCCACAGCTAGTTTCTCAGCAGAAGACCCTAAATGGATCATACTGTCTCTTCCCCACAGGCTCTCTCTGCTGCAGAAAAGGATGAGTTGGCACCTCATCCCCTGCAGGTTTAAGAGGCATCTCCAAGTTTTTGAAGGGTTCACTCGTTAAGGGTCCATTTGGGCAACCGAGGCCAAGGGAAGGAAGGAGGGTCTCCCTACTGCCCAGGTACATCCCCAGTCACCCGACCCTGCACTCACCTCTGGTTTAACCGTCCCCAGCAAAGTCACAAGCTGCAGCAGGACCCTGAAGGGAGACCAGAGTGGAGACTCCCAGGCTGAGCTCGCCATAGCCTATGGGCAATCACCAAGTTGCCAGCTCCCTCTACTCTGTGGTTCCAGGCAACAGCAGAGCTCTCTCTGCTGGGAGACTCCGCCTCCAGCAGAGTCAGCTGGGGAAGCAGTCTTGGGTAAAACCTCACCCAATGATGGCCCCCGCCCTTCCCATCGCACTTACACTCACTCAGCCCTTTCTACCTTGGCACCAAAACATTGCCAGATTCCCGGGAGGGATTGTACTGAGGAGAATGTACCAAGGGTGTTTGTTTGTTTGTTTGTTTGTTTGTTTGTTTGTTTTTTAAAACTGTTTTGCTTGCATATTATCTGTGCATCAGGAGCCTGCCTGGTGCCCAAGGAGGTCAGAAGATGGCTTGGATCCCTGGAACTGGAATTACAAAAGATTGTGAGGCTCTGCCATGTAGGTGCTGGGTATCAAGTGTCCTTAACCATCTCTCTAGACGCTGTGCAGAGTCTTCATCCTTTCTTACTGAGGCAAAGGCTCAGGTTCGGAACCGTAAATAAAATTCAGACATCTGATCTTAGTGCTTGTGCTTTTTAATATTATTTTATTATTTCTTCATGTGAATTAACTGAAGGGGGTCCAACAGATGTGTCATGATCTATTAGCTACTCTGGTGAGCAAGACAGATAAGTTCTCTGTCTTTGGAGAGCTTATAGATCACACAGTTAAGACATCAAAGCTGGACAAGGCCAGGAGTTCAAGGTCATCCCTGGCTGCATAATGAATCTGAAGCCATCTTAAATGTTACAGGAGACCCTAAGTGAAAAACAAAGAAAGACAAATAAAGAATGGAAGAGAATTTCATATGGCTTTAACATTTTAAAAATAAAATATTTTGTGTTGTATGAATATTTTGCCTGCATGTCTATCAGTGGCAGAAGGATCAGGAATTCAAGATTGTATAGTGAGTTCAAGGCCAGCCTACGCTACAAGAGCCTCTGTTCAAAATCAAAACAAACAAAAGATGCCACCACTGGTCACCTTCTCTACACGTATTCCAGGGTGTGGAAATGTTAGCCCTGTCTACAGCTCACTTGACCACACTCCCTGGGTCACCTCCTCCCCATCCTCCTGTCCTCCTAACCCCCTAACAGTGCTACTCCAGTTCTTCTGCTCCAGGCTGCTGTGCACCATCGCCCCCAGATTCCTTGTCTCCCTAACTACAGTTAGAATCCCACACACCTTTACCTTCTTCCCCAAGTGTCAGGGGACAGGTCTCTTACTTCCACCCCTTATATAAGACCTCCCCTCCCTCAACACACCAGTAAGAATGTAATTCTCAGGGATATGGAGATGGGTCCATTGGTAAATGCCTACCATGCAAGCATTAGTATATGAGTTCAGATCCCCAGCACCCATGTAGAGAAGCCAGCCGAAGCCCTGGAGTTCACTGAATTTCTCCCTCTGGACCAATCACTGAGGTCAATGGTCAGGTCTGGGTCACGTGGGGTATTAACAGTTTATTATTTTTTCTTCTCCTCCGTCTTTTTTTGTTTTTGTTTTGTTTTTCTGAAACAGGGTTTCTCTGTATAGCCCTGGCTGACCTGGGACTGTTGGTGTGGACCTCACTCAGAGATCAGTTTGCCTCTGCCTCCTGAAAGCTGAGATTAAAGGTGTGCACCACCATCATCTGCTCAGTCTCAGTGTATTTCTTCCCATGTAGCTACTTTTAGTTCCTTATGGCTAATGTCCATAGATTTTCATTATATTTTATTTTATTTTTACATCTTGACCCAAATCTCTCCTTTCTCCTCTCCCTCTAGTCGCCCCTAACCCCCACCTCCTCTCCATCCCTGCCCAACCCCCATCCACTCCTCCTTCCTTGTTTCTCCCCAGAAAAGGGTGGGCCTCCCAGGGACACCAGCCAGCCATGGCATATCAATGAGACTACCCTCCTCTTATTAAGGCTGGCAGAGGGAAGGGTCCCCCAAACAGGCAACAGAGTCAGAAACAGCCCCGCTCCCACCATCAGGAGTCCCACAAGAAGACACACACATGCAGAGGGTTCAGGTCAGTCGGTCAGTCCCATGCAGGCTTGAGCCTAGGTAAGCTGGTTCTGTGAAGCCCTTAACCTTATAATGCTTTTTTTTTTTTTTTTTTTTTTTTTTTTTTTTTTTTTTTTTTTTTTTGCTTTGTTTGTTCCAGACAGGGTTTCAGAGCAAAAAACAGGGTTTGTGTAACAACTCTGGCTATCCTGGAACTCGATTTGTGTGTAGTCCAAGCTGGCCTCAAATTCACAGAAATCTGCCTTTTCGTGTGCTGAATTAAAAACTGTGTGTCTTTCTATGTGAGAAAACAGCATCTCTAGTGAGAACTTGTAGCAGCTTCAGAGGCCTGGGCGTCAGGTCATCTGCGTTCATTCTTCTTTGATCACTCTGTTTTAATCCTCTAGTTCACCTCTTACATGCCATTTGTATTAGTGTTACTATTGTGGCGATCAAACACCAGGACCAAAAGCAACTTGGGGAAGAAAGGGTTTATATAACTCATCCTTGCTTGTGTGCTCAGCTTACTTTCTCCACTTGTACATCGGTTAGGACCACCTACTAGGGAATGATGCCACCTGAAGTAGGCAAGTCTCCTCACCTCAGTTAATGCGATCAAGAGATTTCCTCATAGACATAGCTTTTTCTATCCATTGCTACATAGAATATTGCTAGCTGAACAATGATATTGAGCTAGGAATGGTGTCATGTGCCTGTGGTACCACTTGGGAAACTGAGGCAGGAGAAATATGAGTTTGAAGCTAGCCTGGGTTATAAAGGGAATTTGAAGCTATCTTTGGCTATATAATTAGAACTTTTCTAAAAAAGAACAGAGACAGAGCCAAATAACACGTTTTAGAATCCGGAACAAAGGCATGGCTCCCTTGGGTCTTTGTTTATGGTTTAGCAATGTAGAGGTTGAAATTCTTAAAATGGTTTATTAGGGAAGGAGTCACTTCCAAACCTTGTCTTGTGGGTTGTAGGCAGATTCCATTTCTTGTGAAGTGTTGGTCTAAGTTCCTTAAGAGCTGTTGGTTGGAGGCCACCCTCTGATCCTCATCAGAAGGACAATCCACAGGACAGTTCATTGACTAGAAATTGAACTTATCACAGAGGGAGGGAGGGATGTATGTGGGATGCTAGAAGGTGTAATTCAGTTAGTAATGTGCTTGCCTAGCACCCATGGAGCCTTGGTTTCAGTCTCCAGCACCACATAAACATGGGGTTGGTGCTTGCCTGAGATCCCTGTACTAGAAAAGTAGAAGCAGAAGGATCAGGTGCTGTAGAATATTATTTTAAGGTGTTTTAACTTTTGTTTATTTTGCATTTGTTTAACTCTGTGATGTCTCACTTTGCCTGTCAAAAACACCTAATGGTCTAATAAAGAACTGAATGGCCAATAGCAAGGCAGGAGAAAGGACAGGTGGGACTGGCAGGCAGAGAGAGTAAATAGGAGGAGAGATCTGGAAGGAAGTAGTAGCCAGAGAAGGAGGAGGACATCAGGGACCAGTCACCCAGCTACACAGGTTTCTTACCACAGAGTAAGAAACAAAGAAAGGTACAGGAATAGAAAAGGAAAAGCCCAGAGGCAAAAGATAGATGGAATAATTTAAGAAAAGCTGACAAAAAAACCAGCCTAGCTAAGGTGGGCATCTATAATTAAGAATAAGCCTCCATATGTGATTTATTTGAGAACTGGGTGATGGATCCCTTAAAAAAAAAAGAGTAAAAACAACCAACAAAGATTGTGAGTTCAAGGTCACCCTTGGCTAGACTACATGAGACCTGATGTCATAAAGAAAAACACAGAACACAAACAGGAGGAAGGGAGGGAGGGAGGGGGAAGAATGAAGAAGAGAAGGGAGAAAGAAGAGAAAGGGTTTGGAGAAAGGGTGAGAGAAGGATGTCGAATGGACTGACCTGCTACATGAAGTTACTACAGAAATGAAGGGTAAAGCCATCAGGAAAGAAAATCATGGTTACTAAAAATAGAAAATAAAACTGGGTGTAGTGGCACATGCATATCATCACAGTACTGGAGAGACTGAGGCAGGAGGATTACAAGTTAAAGCCTTGCTTGGAGACACAGTTAAAGCTCTCAGAAAGTCAGCTCAACCCAACCAACCAACCAACCAATGAACCAACCAACCAACAGAAGAAGATGCTTTCCTTATGCACCCATTCCATTTATTTAAAATTATGCACTTATGTGGCATTGATGTGCAGCTGTGTTCTTGACCAAAAGGAAGGGGAAGGAGCCATTTGCTTATAGTGTTAATGTCCATCATTATGGTTTGGAGATCTGTCCACCCAGAAGTTCATGTTTTGGAGACTTGGTGCCCAAGATGGTGGATTAGGGAGCGATGAGGCCATTCAGAAATGGGACCAAGTGGCAAGTATTTAGGTCATTTGGGAGAGTGGCTCAGGAAGGGATTGTGGGACCTCAGTCCCAGGCTTTATGTTTTGAGATGTCACCCTTTCTCTTGGCTATACCCTGCCATTTGTCAGAGATTCTTGCTGGAGCCTCACACTATGCAGCCTTCAATATTATGAGCTAAACAAGCACATTTTCCTATTAGCAACCCATCAATTTCATCATTACCCTGCACTAGATGTATCCTATCTCTGATGATATCCTGTAGTTGTAAGAATAGTAAGGTCAAGTCTGTATCGTCAGGAATGAAGTCAGCAGTTTCAATATGTAAAACAACTCTTTCTGCATATTGAGAGTCAGTAATTACGTTGAGAGGCTCTGTGAAATCCAACAACACCATAATAATTGCATATAGTTCTGACTTCTGGACAGAGTTATAAGGGCACTGAGCCACCTTAATTAAGTTTTCAGATTTGTTGCCAGCCTTTCCTAAGTTGTTCTATCAGTATAAAATGTAGGAGCTCCAGAAATGGGTTTATCCTGTACCACATGAGGAAAGATCCAATTAGTTTCCTTTATAAATTGAATTCTCTTGCTTCGAGGATATTTATTAATAATCTCTCCTAAAAAAATTACTACAAGCCTTTTGCCAAGGTTCACTGTCTTCCCATAATTGGTCAGTTTCTTCATTAGTTAAAGGCACAACAATTTCTGCAGGGTCCTGGATATAAATATTATCTAACCGTACTTTCAATTTTGGTTTTTGTTCATTTATGGAAGTCTGCCAAAATATTCGTTTTATGGTTTTTCTTGGAACTTTCAATTTCTCTCTTGAATTTATTCCACCATTCATTGCATGGTCTTCTAGATTAGGCATTGGATTTTTCCTACTCATCCTGAGAATGCTGCTCCTCCACTGTGACTGGATATGATCAGACTTTCTTTGGCTTTGAAATCTGATTTTGGGGGCTTCCCGGGGGAAGCCTCAAGAGATGTTTCCCAATGGTAGAGTGTTGACTTCTTTGTCCCTGGTAGATCTATATTCATTGGTCCAATGTCGTCCTTTACCACACCTTCTGCACAACCCAGAAGGGATTAGCCTTCTGTTTGAATCATACCTTAGATGGATATTATTTCCAGAAGTACCTTGTGTACAATTCCGTCTTATATGGCCTGATTTACCACAGCTAAAGCAAGTGATGCCTTGGTTCCTCACCCTAACATTAGCAATGGCTTGGCCTACCCAATTCTCTTCATTGCAATGGAGAGATTCAGCATTGATTGTGTATTGAATCCATTCTTCTATAGGTACAGCTCTGATCTTTAAAGGCATAAGCATTCTTTTACATTTCAGATTAGCATGGTCAAAGGCCAGAAAAAGTATTAACTGTTCCCTAACTTTTGGATCTGATACTGCTCTATGTACAGTATTGGTAAGCCTCTGCAGAAAGTCAGTATAAGGTTCTTTTAAGCCTTGTTTGATCTGGGCATAAGACTCAATTTTCTGACCAGGGTCCAAAATTTTTCCCAAGCATTCAATACTGGTGGAAAAGGGGGTAGCCCTGTCATGTTTATCACCTTAGGTAGAGTATCTTCATTACCATAATATCTCATCAGGGATTGACCTGAATTGTTCTGAGCATAAGATGCATTACTACCCTTTTCCAGTACTGCAATATGGTCCTCCCATTCCTGGATTTTGGATACTACCAGTTCCCATTCCTGGAGTTTGGATACTACTGGTTCCCATTCCTGGAGTTTGGATACTACTGATTTTTCTAGAGCTTGATTTTCCTGATGAAGCAGTCCTTCCAAGGACCTCACAGAACCAGCAATTTTTCCATCCCCATCATTAACAGAATTAATGATTTTCTTGTTCTTGTCATTAATGTAGTCAACAAGTTTCTTGTTTTCATCATTTACATAGAGCCTATATTTTTCTTGTACAGTGTTATCCATATCCAAAGAGGAAGCCTTATCTGAAAGCTTGTAACCAATTTCCAGAGAATTAATCTTATCTGCTATTTTAGTGTTTGAAATTTCCACATCACACATCTTGGACATCAATTGTTGATTTCCAGATTTGACCTCTTTCATCATGCTCATAATTTGAAACACAAAATAGAGAAACAAGCCAAAAAATAGTAGGACTGGGGTATTGAAGCCTTCAAGATATTCATTCAAAAATTTCTCAGTCACCCTGGAAAAATATGACCTGAAGTCATTAATGAAATAATTATCAGTCATTACCTCAATTTAGGTGCAATGACCATGTTTGGTCCACAGGTGTCACAGTAGTGTTCAATGCTCTGCTCACAATATGGCAGATGCAGGGACTCTCAGTAGCAGGAGGCTACCTAAAGACCCTATGTGGTTTTAAAGGGCCCCAGTAGGCAGAATACAATCCTTAGAAAAAGCAAATTCTTACAAATTAAGACTGGATGTCAATCACAAAATAGAAGGGTTTTTGTTTCGTTTGTTTGCTTGTGTGTGTGCAGAGGAATTTACACTTTCCTGGGTCAGGATCAGCGACCACTTGGACTGGCTGGGGGGGGGGGGGCGACTGTGTGGCACCTGCAGGGCAGGCAGGGAACCACAGGGCAAGAGGGAGGGAGCTTTAAGCCCACGCACTGGAGTGCAGGTTCTCAAAGATGAACAATCTGCCTGTCTTCTGCTTTCTAATAGTGTTCAAAACACAAATGGACCCCCTATGCCTGTGGGCATAGGCCCGAGGACATTGGGCGCCAGATGTAGGTGGAGTTTCTCTTAAAATGCACCAATCCAAGATTAATATTTATTAAAATATAAAGCAACACTCACGATACAGGTAACAGCTTATATCGGCGCCTGGTAGACTGGATTATCTGAGCTGTGGACAATGGATGCCAAACTGGTCTCTCCAGCAGTCAGGAACCAGGAAACAGGGCTTCCCAGGGTCCCAGCAGCCCCTTATGAATGGGGTTGGCCACTCCCCCTTCAGGAGCCTGGGACCCTGGATAAGCATCTTTGGACCTTATCAGCTGACACCTGAATCCCACCACGCATTGTCTTAGTTTGGTTTCTGTTTCTGTGATAAGCAGTATGACCAAAATCAATCTGTGGAAGAAAGGACTTATTTGGTCTTACAGATTCCTCAAGAAATGCCATGGCAGGAACTTGGATGCAGGAATGGAAGCAGAAGCTGTGGAGGAATGCCTTACTGGCTTGCCTTGCTTAGCTTGCTTTCTAATATAACCAAGAACCACCAACCCAGAGGTGGCACAGTCCACAGTGAGATGGGCCACCTCACAACAATCATTGTTTAAGAAAACTAAGAAAATGACCCCACAGACTTGCCTTACAGGCCAATCAGATGGAGGCTTCAAGTTCCTCTGATGTGTGAATGTCTTTTTGTATGTTGTGAATATCAGTCTTTAAATAAAAGAGCTGTTTTGGCCCATGACAGGCACCATAGAAAAAGTTGGTGGGGGAATCAGAACAGGTAGGAAAGGAAACCTAATTGTAACATTCCCCCTTCAACTAGAGTTTACCAAACTCTAGTTTGGGTCAAGTTGATAAAAACTAACCAGTACACTCATCCACAATTTCACACCTAGCCAAAGCATCTTTGGACACAATCTTCCTTTCACTTTGTGATATTAAAACAGTCATTGTTAGTGGGGGCGGGAGGGCACTAGTGTTGGGGCAGGGGGTGACACCCTCCTTTAATCCAAGCACTTGGGAGACAGAGGCAGGAAGATCTCTGTGGTGGTGGTGGTGGTGGTGGTGGTGGTGGGTTTGTGTGTATACACACACTTTTTTTTTTTTTTAAAAAGTTATTGTTGAAAAGTTATCGTAGGTCTTCCTTTTCACATACTTATGTAATGCACTTATTGGATCACTAACTTACAAGGCAAAATTGTTGTCTTCAGTTTACAGACGAGCAAACTGTGTTGCAGAGACATTAAATAATTTACCCAAGTAATCAAAGCTAGTAATTAATGAGGTAGTGAACCAAACCTAACTCAACTGGTCTCCAAGTCATTGATCTTGACCTCTGGAACACCTTCTGTCTTGCCTCACAGGAGGCCTCTAGTGGTAACATCTCAAACTTCAGGGTTTTCATTCCTTTTGAAGGAAAAACTTCAGGCTGTTGTAATCAACAAGATTGGTGTCCTGGGCATGGGGTGGGAAAGGAGGGAGGGACAGGGCAGGAAGTAGTGACCCTGAGGCACCAGGGAGACCATGGGAGGTCTGATTATGTTGTATTTCTTGATGCTGGTGCCTGGGAACTTTTTCTGTGTGCATTTCTATGGTGTAGTAGATCCTGTGCATGAGAGCCAATTGCCATATTTTCAGACATTTTATGAATGGTTAGTTAGTCACAGTTATTGGGCATGGAGGCACATGCCTACAGGCCCAGCACTTGGCCTTGGGTTCCTTAACAAGACCTTGCCTCAAACACACACACACATACACACACACACACACACACACACACACACACACACACACATGTACACACACACACACACACTAAAGACTAACTGGACATGATGGCCCAGGCCTTTAATCTTAGCTCTTGGGAGATAGAAGCAGGAAGATGTCTGAGTTCGAGGCCAGTCAAATCTACAGAGCAAGTTCCAGGACACTCAGGCTACATGGAGAAACTCTGTCTCAAAATGATGATGATGATGATGATGATGATGATGATGATGATGATGATGATGATGATAATAATAATAATAATAATAGAGTACCTGGACCATGCTAGGCTCTACAAAGAGGAACCTTGTATGAATACCTTTAGATATTTCTCAGAAGCCTATGAGAAAGATCACCACTATTGTTCCCATTTTAATAGATGACAAAACTGAGTTCCAGAGATGTTTAAGAGTTTACACATTACTTGGAAGCAAAATTCTAGTGCCAGGGTGGAACCCTAGTGTACTCCATTCCAAACCCTTCCCCCATCTTTTTATTTTTCTCACTATGTAGCTGTTTTCAAACTTGTACATCCTGCCTCAGCCCCTTGAGTGCTGAGGTTAATTGTGAGCTGCCATACCTTGCTCAGAAGTTCTTCTCAGAGGACTCTCTGGACATATTGTAGCTTCCTTCTCTCTCTCTGTAAGACTAAAGAACATTGCTATGAGTTTTATATACGGAAGTAGGAAATAGATTATGGTGGGGGTAGTGCTTGTAAGGTGTTGGCTTGTTTGTGGTCATTGTGGACTTGTTCTTACTTAGACTCTAGGGTTGTCCTGGGCCCCTTGCCTACCTCTGTAGACTGGGTCCATGTCCTTGACTGGACCCCATCAAAGAGCAGTATTGGGCATGAGTGAATTCCTAGCTGTGTGTCATAATGTACCCTAAACAGAGCTAATGAGCCGACTCACCAGTGGACACTACAACCAAAGAACAAGGTCTAAAAGTCTGCCTGTGGGCATCTTGGGTCCAGTGATTGAAGACTCTTTGGACTGCAGCAAGAGTAGTTATTACAGCAAACTTTTCTTGCAAAGCTGGCTGATGCAAGGCTGCACTTTAAGTTCTGAGTAGCCAAGAAGAAGGTTGGGTCCCACTTTCTATCTGTGTCTTCCAGGGCCAGGCCGTTCTAGTGGTCTATTGGTTTCACTTTCCACCCCCTTAAATGTTTGATTTTATGTGTATGAAAATTTTGTCTGCATAGAGAGCATCAGATATCTTGGTACTGCAGGAGTTATAGATGGTTGTGAGCCTCTATGTGGGTGCTAGGGATTGAACTAAGATTCTCTGCAAGAGCAATACATGCCCTAAACATTTGTGCCATCTTCCCAGATTCTTGCGTTTTGCTTTTTACTTCACAGCTTTGAATGGTTTTTGTCTCCCTTGAAGCTGGAATGAAAGAAAGATCTAGAGCTACCATTTTACCCTTGGCTCATAGGCTCTGCCAAGCCCCCAATCCCCCTGCAAAGAGGTTCTCAGGAGTTTCTTAAACCTTGGGATTCGTTCTTTCTGATCTTTACAATTTTGTGTGTACTCTGGAGATGAGGGTGTAACATCCTTTACTTTCAGCAGGGGGCAGTACAATGTAGTAGATAAATGTCTGGCTGTAACTGGGTTTGAAATTAATTTTAACCTTGATTCCTATGTTATTACAAGCCTTTTCAGAGAGACATTTTTTGACTATGAATCCTCCAATGCATATAAATGTTTTAAAATGTACTGTGATGATATTGTATATGGATATATTATAAAAGTAGTAAAATGTAGAAGTGTAATTCTCCTTAACCTATTTTACTGACAGTCAATTGCACATATTAAAAATACACAACCTAGACTGGAGAAATGACTTGGTGGTTCAAAGTACTCACTGCTCTCTGCATAGGATTTCAGTCCAGTTTCCAGCCTCTGCACGGGGGCTCACAATCTTCTGTAACCCTTTTCTGGTCTCTGAGTACTCCTGCATACAAGTGGTATACGCATATTGTGCAGGCCCACAACCATACACATTAAAATTTTAGTATTTTTAAAAACACTTATTTTTATTTATTATCTTAGTTTTTTCTATTGCTGTGACAAAACCTCATGACCAAGGGAACTTATAAAAGAGAGCATTTAATTGGGCCTATGGTTTCAATTAGAGTCCATGATGGCAGATCAAAGGCATGGCAGTGGGAAGAGCTGAGTGTTCACACCTTGATCTGTAAGTGGGAGGTAGAGTGAGAACACTGGGGAGGGCCAGAGTCTTTCAAAGCTCTCAAAGCCCTTTCCCAGTGACACACGTTTTCCAACAAGGCCATACTTTCTAATTCTTCTCAGGCAGCTTCACCAATTGGGGACTATGAATTAAAACATAGGAACCTGTGGGAGCCCTTCTCATTCACAATATGCAATTCCTATATGGTGCCTAAGTAAGTTTTATGTACTTGCAGGTGCCTACAGATCCCAGGGAGCTGAAGTTACAGGTAATTATGAGCCTCCTGTTCTGGGTGCTGGGAACCAAACCCAGGTCTTTATTACGGTAGTTAGCACTCATAACAACTGAGCCATCTCTCCAGCTCCCTAAAATCAAAAACAACCAAGCAAACCAAGCAGCCAAACCCCAACCAAACAACACACACACACACACACACACACACACACACACACACACACACACACGAGAGAGAGAGAGAGAGAGAGAGAGAGAGAGAGAGAGAGAGAGAGAGAGAGAGAGAGAGAGAGAAAGAGAGAGAGAGAGAGAGAGAAGGGGTGAAGCTGGGACTTCACTAGCTAGGTGTGACTAGCAGGCCAACAAGCTCCCCGGAACCTGTCCATCTCTGCCCCACCCCTCATTTTGAGCACATGCCCCTGGGTTTTCTGGGGGTTCAGGCGGGGTGTTAGTCCTCATACTTGCTTCCCTGATTCAGCTATCTCCTCTGCTGTCATTCATTTTTAAGGCAGTGCCTTGCTGTGTAACTTAGTCAGCCTTGGATTGTAAACACTCTCTTCCCCTGTCTCCTGAGTGGTTGGGATTCCCGGCCTAGGCCACCATGCCTACCTTAGAGCTTATTTTGAGTTGGTATGCGTTCAGGCTTAGCCACATGAAAAAGTGTGATATGGACAGACTCCTATCATCTGTCTAAGGTGTATTGTCCTTTCTCATTGTGCAGATTCTCACTTTTCCAGGTGTATCTTTCAGATGTTATCCTTCATGTATGAAACATAGATATTTTTGTGTGTTCTCCCAGCATTTAAGGAAAATATTAATTCTTAAGAATACACACTGACCCATAGCTAGCTTTTCTCACGTGGTATATCTTAGAGGTGTTTCCATAAAAATTTGTAAAAAGCTCCCCCCCCCATTATATGTCATTAACCAAATGGACATTTGGGTGGTTTCCAGGTTTTTGGTTTTTTTGTTTTGTTTTTTGTCTGGAAAGGACAATGCTGCATCAGATAGTCTTGTACATATATTGTCTTATAAGTGGGTAAACATTTCCTTATGGTAAATCCTTAGAATTCTAGTATAGGATCCAGGAGAGCACACATCTGCCATTTTGTGCCCCTGTAACTGCACAAGAGCAATGTAGAGTCTCCCGCCCACCCCTTGTAGTGGATGGACAAGACTGCCTGTTTCCGCAGAATTTCACAAATATGTTTATCTAATGGCTGGAGTCCTTCCAGTTTTGAAAATGAAAAAAAAATCATCTCAGTGTAGCTTTAATTTTCATTCCCTTAATAAAACGGAAGTTGGAATGTGTGTTTTGTTTTTAAATGTCTTGCTAGGGCTGGTGAGATGATTCAGCAAGTTTAAGAGCTTCCAAGGGGCTGATGTCCAAATTCAGCCTCTGGGACCCACATGGATGGAGAGAACCAACCCATACTAAGCTACACATACACACTGTCACAAAAGCACAGATGCACACACATGACTAAATTATTCTTTAAAAAGTCTTGCTAATTGTGTTAACTTCATAGATTATATTAACACATAAGGTGTGAAACATACCCAGGGCTTGAGAATAGAGATGCTGTCACGGTCTAGATCGTGTCTCCTGGAGGTGCATGTACAGGCTACCACACGATCATGGGTCCAGGCCTATACTGGTGTATGCACATAGGATTCATTAGTCTCTGCTCAGGTGTGTAGCGTGACCCTGGGTGATTTTGATTGCTTGTAGTTGATTTAATTACACATTGACTTAGGGCCCTGATTTTCAATATGACGGCATTGTTCTGGAAGTAGGGCCACTTCCTTTGGAAAGTCTAAGTAGTTTTGCTAGGATACCCATTTTATTACCTATTGTCTATGGCCTCTCATGCTGCAAAGGCAGAGCTGGGCAAGCACTTTGTGCTGAATGTGAGGCTTGTAAAGCTGGGGTGTTTACAGAGAAAGCATGCAGACTCCTGACTTAGACCAGCACATTCACAGCTGGAAGAACTTCCCTCTCCCTTCTTTCCCTTCCTTCCCTCCTCTCCCCACATCCTTTCTCTCCTTCCCCCTCCCCTCCCTCCCAATCCCTCCTATCCCCTCCTCTCCTTTCTTTTTCTCAGATTCTCATTATGAAGCTCAGGCTAGCTTCAAACTTGTGATCCTCCTGCCTCACCCTTCTTAATGCTGGAATTACAGATGTGCTTGTGGAAAAAAATCAAGTTTATTTGTGCAAACACACACACACATTTTGAAATAACTGACATTAGATTTGTGTTAGAAGTAGAGACATTGTTTTTTGGGAATGAATTCCTGGGTGAGCCCTTTGTCTGAAGATAGAACAAATGCCTCCCATGAAAATTATACAGTGGCTCTAATCTCAGGGCCTGTGGATAGGCTGCCTCATCTAGTGCAGGCTAGTGCTTTCATCAGGATTGAGAAAACTGGAGAAGGGTCTTCCTAAATTTTTGTTTTAAGATGAGTGTTCAGCTGGAACCTCCAAGGTCAGACCCACTCTTTTTCTCTCCAAACCCTGCCCTCTCAGGATAACCCACCCAAATCAGTGAGGACTCCCTCCCTGAAGTTTCCAGCTCCCCAGTCCCTGCCCAGTGTTTTAATTGGGCACAAACCCAGCTTGTGGAGGAAGCAGCATTACCCAGCACCTACAGGGTATTTAAGCCCCTTCCTTTAGAACGGTCATGTGATTTTTTTCTTCTGCCTCCTTTCTCTGCCTATCTTTGAGGGCTGGAGGACTCACCCAGGAGTGCTTTGCCCAAATAAACCTGGTCTTTTACTTTTTAATTTGGCTGATCTGGCCTACTGTGTCAGCAGAGAACCTACTATCGGGATACTGAATACTTATTAATAAGTACTGTAGTTGGCCAAATACCTCTTAAATGACTTTACTAGACTTGGGACTAGCTTCTCAGGAGGCTCTGTGGCTTGGATCAAGCTTCTCATCCAGTCTTGAAGTCTGTGGGTCACATACAGAACTCAGTTCTATGGCATAATAAGAACATCTGTGGCCTTGGAGCCAAATGCAGAAGGATGGTAGTAGACACCAGTGGGAGGCAAGCCAGGCCCTGAGTCCTGGTGTTTACAGGCTGCACAGGAGCCTCCTTGCAGCAGCCAGGGAAGATGCACTTGGTATTCTTCATCTGTATCTGTAGATGGAGATGTTCAAGGCTTTGGTCTGGCTTTCAGATGGCTAAGGGAGAAGGCTGTCCATGTTCCCTTTGTACTAGAGTAGACTGGTATTGGTTGAGAGTGACAGGGAGAGTCCAGGGACACCAGGACTGAGCTGGCAGTCACCCGGGTCATTGAAGGCATCTTGGCTTGGAGAGGGATGGTCTCTTACAAGGATGCAGTTCTGGTTTTTCGATTTCTTCTTTTTTTGTTTGTTTTGGGTTTTAGAGACAGGATTTATCCATGTATCCCTGGCTGACCTGGGACTCTCTATGTAGACCAGGCTGGCCTCCAACTCACAGAGATCCACCTGCCTCTGCTTCCTGAATGCTCGGATTAAAGGTGTGGGCCACTACCTGACTGGTTTTTCAGTTTTGAGACAGGCACTCATTGTATGGCTCAGTCTGGCCTCAATTTCACGGTCCTCCTGCCTCCTGGCTTCAGGTACGTGTCTGGATGTATTCCCCTTTCCTAGACGCTCTCTCATCCCGCTATAGGTGAGACCTCCCACACTCATTCTTTCCCAGTGTTGGCTTCTCATTTATGTCGTAACTATGTAATAAATACGACACTGTCCCCAAAGGTGTTCGAGTCACAGAACCCGAAGATATGGCACCACACATGGCCAAAGGGCTACTGTAGATGTCAAGGGGGTAAGGTTTCCACAACCTGGAGACTAGCATTCTCTTTGTGAGTCCAACAGAACCAGTGGATCCGTGTGGAGAGAGGCAGGTCCATTATAGCTGCACATAAGAGAATGGAGGATTGGGTTGGAGCAATGGAAAAGGGGTGATGGGCTAAGGAATGTGGGCAACCTTTAGAAATGGAAGAGGTTCTCCTCTAGATCCAGAAGGGACTCAGGCTTGCCAGCTCCATGACTCTATCTCAGTGAGCCCCAATACAAGGTGATCAATTTGTACTGTGAAGAGCAGCCATCAACTCTGTAGTGATTATCTTTTTTAAAAAGGACTTTGTTTTATTTATATATATACATGCATGTCTATGTGAGTGATTACCTCACATGTGCAGGCGCCTGTGGAGGTCAGATGAGACATTCATCTCCTGCATGTAGGTGGACTGTCGAGGATGTGGGCCATCAGATATGGGTGGGCTCTGGAAACCAAACTGTGGGCCTATGTAATAGCAGCATGTGCTCTTGACCTCTGACCTACCTCCAAGGCATCTCTCCATCCCCCAAGTCTGTGATGATTTGTTAAGGAGACCATAGCAGATGAACTCCCTCTGCAAAATGATCACTTGTTATTTCATTTCTCTTTTTCCTCAAACCATCTACAACTTCCTGTTTCACTCTGAGTAGAAATGAAAGCCCTCAGAGGGGTTTACTAGCTCATTTCCTCTCGGAGGCTCTCTGACTTCGCATTACCTCAGACCCTTCACCATCCATTTCTTTCAATGTCTCCTAAATTCCTAACATTCCATTTAGACCTGGAGGTTGTTGCACATACACCTCAGGGCCTTTGCACAAAGTGTTTTCTTTTCTGCCTAAAATGCTTTTGAATAATTGCCTGTCTAGATTCCTCACTTCTGAGTCTTTGCTTCGCGATTACCCAGCTGAAGCCTGTTCTAACTTTCTGTTAAAACTGCACGTCTTCCCCAACCTTTTTCTACTTGCTTTCTTTTCTTGTCTTCATGTCTGCTATCACAGTCTAGCCTCCTGTATAACTGTGTGTATGTGTGTGCGTGCATGTGTGTGTTGTCTGTACCTTCAGACTATAACCATCATAAAGGGAAGATGGCTGTGTGTTTGTTAATAGTTCTATTTCAGCTTCTAACCCAGTATCTATACTATGGTAGATGGTCAGTAAATCTTTGTTGAATGAATGAATAAACGAACAGATTTAGTGTCTGGCTCTTCCTCATGACTCTAGGCTCTGAGTGTGTGTCCATTTTGCTCACTTCTCTAATCTTTGCTCAATGCATGGCTCTTAAGCCAGTCATTGTGAGAACTGAAGGGGGCCCTGGCACGCGAATCCACCAGAGGACAGCGTATAATTGCCACCCCTCCCCCAGTCCACCTGTCTCTCCCATTTTGTTTTTCCTTCCTCTCTCCATTTTCTTTCTCTTTCTTTTCTTCTTTGATTACAGAAGGTGACCCTATGTTGGATTTTAGATTTTCTTTTACTTGTCACTGTTTCTGGACCCTTTTTAATTGAGACACTAGCATCTAGTATTTTTAAATTTTTATTCTATGAGAGTGCTTAGAGTGCTTACATGTACGCATGTATGTATGTGTGCTGTATGTGTTCATATGCATGGTAGGTATGAGGGTGCATGTGGGAAGTCAGAGGGGGTCTTTCTCAATTGCCTCTCCACCTATTGTTTTAAGGCAGGCTCTCTCCCTGAGCCTGGAGTCTCCCAGTTCATCAAGGCTTTGTGCAGGAGTGTGTGAAAAGCTTCTAGAAAGGACCCATCTTGCTATGAAGGTAGCTCTGTCATTCTGTTTCGGGATCAGATCTGTAAGAGTCACAAGGAGGGGTATGAAGTGGCTGCTCTTGGAATGAGGGTTTGAAAATAGGATTGAGGAGCACTTTTTCTATAGACCTTCTTGTAGTACGAGGTTTCTGGCCTGGATTTTTGGGCCTAACCTCAAAGTTTAGGTCCGCAGACCTGCAGACCCGCAGACCCACAGACACTTTCAGTAGTTTTTGGCTGATCAGCCTCAGGCCCAGGCATATCACTTGCTAACTCTCTACCCTTAAACTATCCCATGTCTCTTGTTCAGCCATGCGGCTTGGTACCTTTCTTTAAAGCTGCATGGTTGTCCTCTGCATCCTGCAGCTTCTCTCTGGTGCTCTGTCTGGCCTTCTGCTCTCAGAGATTTTCTTAGTCTGGTAGTCCCGCCTACACTTCCTGCTTGCCTTTGGCCAATCAGCTCTTTTTATTAAACTAGTGGTTGGGACAATTATTTAAAATGAAACAACACAACCTCCCACACCTTCTATTGTTCACATTAATTTAAACCACGAATGCATGTCACTCCCCCACCATACACACACTCCAGACAGTGTCTTGCTATGTAGCCCAAACTGGCTTTGAACTTGGGGGTCTTCCTGTCTCAGCCTCTAAGTGCTGCAGGTATGTGCCACTATGCCTGACTGCAATATGTTCGTGTGTGTGTGTGTGTGTGTGTGTGTGTGTGTGTGTGTGTGTGTGTGTTGGGGGGGGGCGGAGCCTATGCATATGTATGTGTGGAGAGGCCAGAGAAAGGTATCAGCAATCTTCCTATCTCACCTCACCCCTCTGGCTCCCAAACACTGTAGAGGTTACAGGTGTGTAGGAGATGTGCCTGACTAGTTACTGAGTGCTGGAATCTGAGCAGGTCCTTGCTCAGCCAGTACATTTTATCACTGAGCCACCTCCCCAGCCCCTGTTACATTTTTGTAACAGTCTTTCACAGTTCCCTAGTCCTCCCTGCCTCTTACTGAGGATGCTAAAGACAGGGCATGAGGCATCTTGAAGCAAATTGGGCCTCTTGTTTCTTGCATAATCCAATTCACAGTTCCTGCCAGGTCTGTGCTCCTTCCCCTGCTTGGAAACTAGGGAGCAGTAGTGTAAACACTGTGTTATTCCTGGGCCACTCTGTTGACATCTGTTGTTTAGTCTGTATCCTTTCCTTTTAGCCTAAAAAATGTTGTTTTCAGGAACTGCTTCTCCCTGTCACGGGTGACCTGTGGATCACAAGGTCCATGCCATCTCCACTGCAAGATGAGCAAGGCCACAACTCAGCCTCAGTGATACCTGCAGAAGTCAGTGGGGGTTCTTTTTCAGGGTGTGTTTGGATGTTAGAAATTCTGATTTGAATGTTCTCTCCAAGCTTGTGAGTTGGGACTTCAATCTCCAGGGTGACAGCTTTGGGGTGGGGCCTAAAGAGAGATGATTTACCTTATAAGGGCTCTGTTCTCGTGAATGGATTAGCTGTTGAGAGTCTGAGAGTGCATTTGTTATAAAAGCAGAGCTCTCTCCCTCCCTCTTCCCCTCTCTTTCTTCCTCCTTTTCCCTCTTCTCATTCTTATATTCGTCCTGACACCCCCCCCCCCCCCAGCTTGTCACTTGTTCTTCTGCCATGGGATGGTATGGCAAGAAAGGAAGAGGGCCCTTCACAGGCCAGTGCCACACTCCTGGTCATTCCCAACCTCTAGATCTGCAAGCTGAATACATTTCCATTGTTACAGATTATGCAACCTGTGTCACCTTGTTACAGACAGAGTGGGACAAGAACACTAGAGACCAAGGGAATTCCTACTTGATGAGTTGAGAAGTAGTTTTGTGTAGAGAAATTGTAGCTATGTGGAGCCTGCCTGACAGTGAGAACTATCAAAGGACAAAGTGGCAGCATCCAATGACATGGCTGGAATGCCTGGATGGAGCTGCGTCTAAAGCATATCCCCTGAGACCTCCCTTAGGTCTCAGTGAACCAACTTCCTTCTTTTTAATATAGGTTCAGGTCCGTATCTGACACCAACTGAGATCCTTATTGGGAGCCATTGGTATGATTAATTGGTATTCTTCCTTCCTTCCTTTCAAGATTTATTCATTTATTATCTATACAGTGTTCTGCCTGCCCTGCAGACATGCTAGAAGAGGGCACCAGATCTCATTATAGATGGTTGTGAGCCACCATGTGGTTGCTGGGAATTGAACTCAGGACCTCTGGAAGAGCAGCCAGTGTTCATACCTGCTGAGCCATCTCTCCAGCCTGAGACTAATTGGTTTTCAAGAGCCCTTAGGTTGTGATACAGAGGCAAACTGAGGAGGTGAGGGGGCAGGAGGGGCAGAGGGAGAGATATAGAAACATTAAGGTGATAAGCCCAATGTGGATGGCTTATAGGCACTCTCTGTGTGATGCATTCACTACGCTCTCAATGTTGTGTCCCTTCAAAAATCTAAAGCCTTATCTGTGGAATATTCTTTCACATTGTGTGAATATATGTTACTTTAGCTCTTAATAAAAAAGCTAAAGGGCCAATAACTAGCAGGATTCTTGGGGCAGAGAGAATTCTGGGAAGAAGTGGGGAGGCAGAAGAAATAGTATAGAAAGTACATAGATGAGGTAAGTGAGCCTTGGGGCAGCACATAAATTAATAGAAATGGGGTTAATTTAGGTTATAAGAGCTATTTAGAAATAAACCTAAGCTATCGACCCAGCTTTCATAATTAAAACATCTCTGTATGGTTATTTGGGAGCCGGCAGTCCTCTTCTTACATTAATCCCTGGAGTGAAAGCAGGAGGTAGGGCCTTTGGGAAGTAACTAGCTGTTCAAACCTATGTGTCTATGATTAGTATTAGACTTCCATGACAGAACAACTGAGATAAATGAAGTTAAATCAGGAAAAGTCGATTTTGGCTCATGGTCTCTGAGGTTTCAGCCTATGGGTTTGTGGCATTACTACAGGGTTGGGAGCATGTGGGAGATCCAAACTGTTCACCTCATTGAAGTTGGGAACTGAAAGACAGTCGGGCTTGGTGTCTCAATACCCCTTCCAGGGCACAGCCTCGATGACCTAACTTACTATCCCTAGGCCCTGCCTTCTAAAGGCTTTGTGCTCTCTCAGTAGCACTAAGCCTCCATCAGATGACCTTTGGTGGCCACTATGACATGTGTCCTTATAAAAGAGCTTCCTTCTATTTTAGTGGCTCATGCCTTCAATTATGGCACTTAGGAGGTAGACACAGGTGGATCACTGTGAGTTCCAGGCCAGCCTGGTCTACAGAGCAAGTTCCAGCAGGACAGCTGGGCTACATGGTGAGATCCTGTACTACCATTGCTTGTAACTCCAGTTCCAGGGCATCCAACATCCTCTTATGACTTCTTACAGGCATTGGCATATGTGTACTGCACATACATACACATAAATAAAAATAAATTTAAGCTGGGTGGCACATACCTTTAATTTCAGTGCTCAGAGAGAGGCAGGTTGATCTCTGTGTGTTCTAGGCCAGCCTGGTCTATGGGAACACATATGTTTAAGACTTTAGCTCCAACCTGTGGTGCTGATGGGAGATGGCAGAACTTCTCAGGCCCCCTGGAAGCAGAGACCACAGAGGAACACTGCTTACTGGCTTCTCCTCATGGTTTGTTCCAAGTCATCCTCTGACCATCATATACATGCAAGGGCATGTGTGCACACAAAATCCTCACACTAAATAAATAAAGAACACATGTAATAAACATGCAGTATTTGTCTGAGCTTGGTTTATCTTATTGAACACAATGACTTTCAATTCTACTCACTTTTCTGCAAATGTCATGATACCATTTATTCATTATTGGCTGAATAAAATTCCATTGTACACAGATACACCACATTTTCTTTTTTCTCATGTGTTGATAACACATAAGCTGGCTCCCATGTTGGCTTTTGTAAAGAGTGCACCAATAAATATGGATGTGTAAGCATCTCTGAGATGAGTCAGTTCAAGAATCCTTCAGGCAAAAATACCCAGGAGGCATAGTGCTGGGTCGCATAGTAGTTTTATTTGCTGTTATGCTCACTGGTTAGTGAACATCCATTTTTTTTTCAATTCTTTTGGGTCTATACCTAGGGGAAAATTATTTATCAGATGATAGTTTTTAACTTTCTGAGAAATTTCAAACTTATTGTCCATGATGACTGCACCATTTTACCTTCTGAGAACAACACACAGGGTCTGATTTCTCTGTCTCCTCACTGATTTGTACATTCCTTTGGTTTTGTGGGTGTTAATTCTAGTCATTCCAGTGGGTGTGAAGTAAATCTCACTGTGATTGACTCTTAATCCTCTAAGGGCCAGGGATGTTGAGAATCCTTCCTGCGTTTATCTGGACACCTACACATCTTCTTTGAAGAAATTTCCATTCCAGCCCTCTGTCCATTTATTATTATCACTAGTAGTATTTATTTGTGTTTTGGATATTTTGAGACAGAGTTTCTCTATGTAGTGCTGGCTGGCCTGGAACTGACTCTGTAGACCAGGCTGGCCTCAAACTCAGAGATCCACCTGCCTTTGCCCTCCGAGTGCTGGGATTAAAGGTGTGTGCCCAAGTTGTATTTTGTGTTTTAGGAGCCTCAGGGTTAGGAAGTCATAGGGAGGTGCCTTACTCCTGCCATTGAAATTTTCTTTCTTTCTTCCCCAGTGTAGCTTTGGCTGTCATGGAACTCACTATGTAGACCAGGTTAGCCTTAAACTCATAAGAGATCTGCCTGCCTCTGTCTCCAAGTGCTGAGATTAATGTGCCACTGCTGCCCAGCTGTCCATTTTTTTTAGTTGGCATGTTCATTGAGTGGTAAAGAGCATTATGTTTTCCTGAGTATTCTTGAATGTTTGTTTTTCTAACTGGAACATCATCAAACATGGCAGGCAATTTAAAAAAATTAAAATTGTGTGTGTGTGTGTGTGTGTGTGTGTGTATCTCTCTGTGTGAGGGCACTGCATACATGACGATGTCAGAGGAATACTTTCAGAATTGTCTTCTTCTACCACATGGTTCCTGGTCATCAGAATGTCTTCAGGTTTGACAGCAAGCGCCTTTACATGTTGAGCCATTACACCTGTCAAAGTTAGCAACTTATATGGAGTTTAAATAAGAAAAAATCAGCTGAGGATATAGTTCAGTGGTACAAAATTTGTACATGCACAATGTTTTGGGTTTCATCCACAGTAACTCTCTCTCTGAAGTGAATTTAATGGGTTCTTCTTCTTGGCATGTGTGTTGTGGAATTGGGGTAAACCCCACTTGTAAGCATGAAGCAGGAATGTCTCCTGACACAGGGTTTCCTGATGCTTGGCAGATGGCTGTGTGTATAGGATGATCATTGCACTGGAAAGTCCCCGTGAGTACAGACCCCTGTCTTCTCCTGGCTGGAGGTGACTTCTGCACATGATGAGGGACTCAATGCCTCCTGGGTTTAGCCTGACTTCCAGCTCTGGCCTGTAGAGTTGTGGGACTTTGTGGAGAAGGAAGGTGGCTTCCCACATTCTTTAGTCCTTGGGGGACATCTGAAAGGGAATGGAGCATCTCCTCTGTCATTTATTTAGTCTGGAAGAGAAGCAACCACTTTTAGATCGATATTTTCAAGTCTCTTTGGAGCTAAGCCTCCATTTCAGGTTGAAGACTAATAGACTGTTTCTCCCAAATGGATAGGAACTTGAATCCTTGTAATGAAATCCTGCACCCCTCCCTAGGAAAATGTGCATATATACAATATGGTGATGGTAGGGTAGTTTCAAAACTAGATGCCTATTTTTTTGCAGCATTGAGAATTGAACTTAAGGCTACACACTGGCTAGTAAGCACATTTCTAGCCTAAAGCTTCACCTTCCACCCTGCTTTTATTTTATAAAGAAAAATATTAAAGTGTGTGCATGTGTGTGTATGTGTTTGTGTGTGTGCGTGTGCACATGTACATGTTACATACACATGTGGCCATGCTTAGCAGTTTTTTGTGAATGTTGGAGATTTGAACTCAGGTCCTTAGTCTTGCCCCTGCTGAGCCACCTCTGTTTAAATTTTGGAACAGTGTTTAAGTTGCCCAGCTTGGCCTTGAACCCCACTCTGTAGCACAAGTAGACTTTCAATTTGTGATCCTCCTGCCTCAGCCTTCTGAGTGGCTGGGACGACAGGCCTACTGCAACAGTCTAGATTGGGTCTGTGGCTTTATGAAAAGAGCTGAGGAGCACTGAGCTGAGATGTTCTGTTGGTCTTGTCATGTGAGGACACTCTAACCAAAGACCCCAGTCTTCACCTTCCCAGGCCAAAGCTGAATGGCTGCTTTGTCTTTTTTTCTTTCCTTCTTATTTTAATTTTTGAGTCAAGCGATCACTGTGTTGCTCAGGCTAGCCCAGAACTCACAATGTAGCTCAGGATAGCTTGTAACTCTGGATAGTTCTCTTGTCCCAGCCTCCAATTTGCTGGAACTACACGTATGCACCACTTCACATTAATTAGTCTTTGTGGCAGGTTTTCATTGTGTGTATATGGTTGGCTTGGAACTTGATGTATAGGACAGGCTGGCTTTGAACTCACAGGGATCTACCTGTTTCTGCTTCCTCTTCAAGAATTAAAGGCGTGCAACACCACACCACACCACAGCTAAATTTTTGTTCTTTTCTTTCTTTTTAAATTTATTTTTATGTGTGTGTAGGCCTGTGTACCACAAGCATGTCTGGGTCCCCCAAGGCCAGAATAAGGCATTGGGTCCTTGGTGGCTAAAGCTACAGAATCATTGTGTGGGTGCAGGGAACAGGGTGCAGGATTGATGACAGCAGGTATTATAAACTTCCGAGTCATTTCTTCAGCCCCAACTGTTTTTCTTTATAAATGACTCAGGCGTGGTGTTCCCTTATAGCTATGGAGAAAAGGGCTGGGTGATGGTGGCACATGCGTTTAATCCCAGCAGAGGCAGGCAGATCTCTGTGACTTCAAGGCTAGCCTGGCCTACAGAGTGAGTTCCAGGACAGGTTCCAGAGCTACACAGAATAACCCTATCTCAAAAAACCAAACAAAAACAAAACAGGAGTCCTGGGTACATCTTGATAAACCAGAGGCCTTGTTACTGTGTGTAGTATTTTAAGTCAAGTCACAGTCCTCAGCTTACTGGTGCTGGGCACTGCTCAGAAGCCCAAGTCATTACACACCTGTTGGGGCCCTCAGGGCATGCTGGGAGAGAGAACCGCTGTATGGGCACACTAGCAAATAGCCTCCAGTTAGAGATATCAAAACTTCTAGGAATTTCCCCAGCCCACTGCAGTAGGTCAAACACGGGGCCTTGGGCTTGTACGGCAGGCAATTGCAGTCCCATTGAGCTACAGAAATAGCCCCAGAACCTCTGGTTTCTGAGAGAAACAAGGAATCTGGATTTGGGATAAATCTTGCACATTTGTTTGTTTTGAGACAAAGTCAAACAATGAAGCCCAGGGTGGCTTAGAACTCATATAGTTCAGAGTGGTCACCCATTCAATGCCTAGTTTCCTGCCTCAGCCTTCTAAGTGTGGCTTCCGTGGCTTATATTGGCTCAGGCACCCAATAACCCTATGTAAACAAAAGAAGACACCAGAGACCCAAGGTTAAGTGGGCTTGTGTAAAGAAGTAGTTAGGATTCTTGTCTAAGCTGTCCCACTCAGTGGAGCCAGGATTCCTCATCATAACCCCTCCTGCCCAGGGAGCTGTCCCCTCTCCCCGCCTCCTCATCTGGTCCCCAGAAGAGCGTCTTCATCCCACCTCCCAGCAGGACAAGAACTAAGCGCTGCTGGCTGAGAGGATCTGGGAGGTCCCGTCGGGATAGGTTTGTGTGTTGGAAGGGTTGGGAGAAAGCTGGTTAGCACAAAGGCGTGAGGAAGGCGTGGCCCTGGCGTCGCCCAGCCTCTGGCGACCTCAATCTCCGGGCTGAAACGACCGGTTGTTCTCAGTCTTCCCCTCTGACCTGCTACTCCGAGCATTGTTTTCTGTTCTCCAAGGTCGTAGGTGGCGGGCGCGGAACGCCTGGGTTCTGGCTGCTCTCCAGGCCCGTGACCTTCGTCCCTGGGGCCACTGGGAGACCGCGCCTCCTGGACGGGAGGAGAGGACGCCTGGTTCCCCTGGCTGCTAGCCTCCGGCGGTGCCTCCGCTATGGGCTCCCGCAGCTCTCATGTTGCCCTCATTCCCGACGTGGACCTCATTCGCCGAGAGACCGGCTGTGAGTGTGCTGGAGTGGGGGCAATCAGTAATCCGTGGGCGGGCACAGGCGGAGGTTTAGTGTACTGTAGGGGTTCCCAGGATGGAGCTTGACTATCCCAGATCACAGAGACTTAGAAGGGCTTTTGGAGTCTGAGTCCAGGAATCTACACCACTGGAGCTGGGAAACCGAGACCCTGGCGTCCCGGATGGCAGTGATTTAAGGTCTTTGAGAGCTAAGTTTGAGGAGGTCTGGCTTCATGGATCAGATTCATTCAGGCATCCCCGAGCTCCGATGGAGGCTGACGGCAGAGCAGACGACGGATGCAGGGGATGACTTCGATGGGAACTCGGGATATGGGAACCTCTTGGGGTCCCCAGTATAGTGTTTGCTTGAGTCAAGCTCCCTCCAATCGGGTCGACTCTGCGCCTTGGCCTGCGGGGGTAACAATTCTCCCTACTTGCACCGTCACCGTCAGCCTCTTCCTTATGACTGAAGCCTAGCTGAGAGTGGGGAGGTGGAAGACCCTGTTAAATTGGAGGGTGGAAGAGGAGGTTCCAAATGAGCACAAACCTTCTTGGTTCCTCGCCCAAGTCCCCTAAGCCGGGGTTTCTGCAAAGCACACAGGATCCCCTGCCCAAGTCCCCTGAACTGGGTTTTCTGCAGCGCACCCCAAAGCACACAGGATCTGGCAAGGGTCTTCTGCTGACTTGTCCCACCTCCCTCTCTCCCGCAGTCTCGCAAGCCAGCCTGCTCCGCCTCTACCACCGGTTCCAAGCCCTGGACAGGGAGGAAAAAGGCTTCTTGATGTGAGCAAGGCAGCTCTAAAGATCTTTTGCCTCTGTTTTTCTGGCCCCATCCCCCTTTCTGACACCTCCATCTGCCTCTTTTGCCTCATTGCTTTGTCTTCACAGCCGCCTAGACCTCCAGCAGATCGGGGCGCTGGCTGTGAACCCCCTGGGGGACCGCATTATAGACAGCTTCTTCCCCAACGGGTGAATCTCTGTGGGCTGGAGTAGAGGAGATGGAAGTGGGTGGAGGGAGGCTACAGATGGTGGAAGTCTAGGTGACCATTGTCCCTTTCCATTTCTGCATCTGGAGGAGTCAGAGAGTGGATTTCGCAGGCTTTGCCAGGGTCCTGGCTCATTTTCGACCTGTAGATGAGGAAGATGCAGCAATCCGAGACCCCAAGCAACCTGAACCCCTAAACAGCAGAATGAACAAACTACGCTGTGAGTGTGTGTGAGACCCCACGATTTATTACTCACACCTAGGAGAGCCCCAGGAACCACCTACTCCTCTGGTGAGCCTGATGAGGACAATGTTCAGAGAGCCTCATCCCCCTCTTTGCTGCTCTTTTCCAGTTGCATTTGAGCTCTATGATCTGGATCGGGATGGGAAGATCTCCAGGAATGAAATGCTACAGGTCAGAAAACCACGGGGTGCATCAGTTGTGGGCAGGACTGGATGGCTAAATGGAGTGGTGTGTGTGTGTGTGTGTGTGTGTGTGTGTGTGTGTGTGTGTGTGTGTGTGTGTGTGTGTTTGTGTGTGGAGTAAGATTGCAGATGATTGTGTGCTAGGTAAGACATGGGAATGGATGGGGTTGGGTGTGGTTGGAAGAATGGGTAGAAAGTGAATAGGTATGAGATTGGGAATAAAGTACATATTCTCAACTGGGGGGTAATTTGGCCTTTTTAGTGAACATTCCCCAATGCCTCTAGATACTTGGTTGTCACTACTGAAATTACAATTGATGCTTATTGGGAACCGGCCAGGAATACTGCTATGCACACTGAAACACACAGGACAGCCTTCCACACCAAGGCATATCTGGGGCCAAAAGTCGTTAGTGCTATGATTCTGGGAATAGTTGATGACGTTAGTGTGAGGTGGGTGGAGTAGAGGGTGGATGTTGATTGGGCTATAAAGTTTAGGTTTAGGGGCACATTAGTTGTTGAAGTGTGAGATCAGTGAGGGTGTTTTCTAGAGGCTACAGGGGAAATTGAGTTTGGTGAAGAGTAAATAGGAAAAGTTTGGTCCTAACTTGAGGTGGGGTGGACAAGGGCTGGAGCTGGAGAATCAGTCTCTGAGGCTCTTCTCTGCCTCTCCTCTCACCTCCCAGGTCCTCCGGCTGATGGTTGGGGTTCAGGTGACAGATGAGCAGTTGGAGAGCATCACAGACCGAACAGTACAGGAGGCAGATGAAGATGGTGACGGGGCAGTGTCCTTCATGGAATTCACCAAGGTCAGGAGCCCCTAGGACAGAAGGGCATGGGAGAGACTCCTGGCATACTGGGAGATACTAGGACTCCAGGGCGGGAGGTGTGATGCATAGGGTTGAGATTCAAACCTCTTGACTTAACCACACCTGTCTCTCCCCAGTCCTTAGAGAAGATGAACATTGAACAAAAAATGAGCATCCGGATCCTGAAGTGACCCTTGTGCCTTTGGCTCACACAAACATCTATGAGCTTGGGGTTTATCTTCAGGCTCTCTGGATCCCCATAAGCTATCTTCTTACTTCAAAACTATATTTAGGGCTAGAAAAAGGAGTTGGAGGGGTGTGCTGGCATCTCACTTGGTTGAAGATTTGTGAATCAGCCAGTGACCATTTGGTGGCAAGTGACTGAAAATCCAACCCGAAGTGACGTCAGTAAAATAGAGAAACAATGAGATGGCTCATGTAATTAGACCTTTAGGTAAGCAGGGTCCAAGGACAAAAACGATATCATCAGGACTGAGCTTTGCCACCTGTGTTTCTTAGCTCTTCACCCTCTTCCATCAGCATCATTCTTTCCTTGTGCTGGAAAGGACCACCAGCACCCCAGATCACACCTTCCTAGTCCATTAACCCAGAGGGAAGACTTCTTCCTTCAAGAATACCAACCAAGCAGCATCATTGACCCAGCCAGGTCTTCCCTCTACCTCCAGGGGAATGGAACATTCTAATTGGCCATGCCTGTGTCTTATAATAATTCGAAACCCCAGAAATAAGGCCTGAAGACAGAATAGAGTGAGAGGTGGTTGCTTTAAGGAAAATGAAGTAATGCTATCTGAAAAATGTGTGTGCGTTTATGTTGCTTTTGCTCAGGCAACACGAATGATGTGTCTCCTTACCACGTGGTTGAGCAAATGGAGGGAACCTTGAAATCTGGTCCCATCTGGATGAATAAATGTGGTGGGAAGGAGGGTGATGCACAAATAATAAGCCTTACATCCTTTCCTAGGGCGTGCACTTACTTTAGGGTTTGTAGAATAACTCTGTTGCATTCTTGGTAAGATGTTTAGACATTGTCAGGCTGCAGAGCTGTACAAAATTCACACGGAAGCAGAATAGGAAGACGGGATCAAATCTGAAGGAAGATGAGAAGGGAAAGCAGATCCTCACACAGGAGACTGGTCAAAGTCTCTCAAAAACCATAGAGAACTCGGGAGAGCTGTGAAGTTTTCTTATTCAGAGACTAGTGCTTGTACATAGAGATATTTCAAATAATAATGTTAAAGTAGGGGCTAGAGAGATGGATCCATTGCTGAGAGCTCTCACAACTCTTTCAGAGGACTGAGGTTCAGTTCCAGGCACCCAAATTCGGTGCCTCAGAAAAGCTTGTTACTCAATTTTCAGGGAATCTAATGCCCTCTTCTGGTCTTCACAAGTACTGCATTTATGTTGTGACTGCAAACAAGAGGTCACATATACACATAAATAAAAACAAGTTAAAATAGCAATGAAACATGCTTAAGGCCTGAGCCTATGTGGCCTTCCAATACTGTCTTACTCTTTCCCAGAGAGACTGTAAACTTTTGCTTATGATAAATATATACCGACTTCCTGTGTAACTTCTGGGACTTAAGGTTTTACCTGATCAGTTATAACTGGATCCCATGTACCTCGGGAGCCACCCTATGATCTCATTTAAATGCCTTATAAATCTTTTAAGATGTAACCTTCAAACCACCTAAATATCTGTGATAAAGAAGAGCACACCCACATCTGGATGTGCCTTATCTTTACCTTGAATGACTTCTCAGGGCTCTGATACACCCATCTACCTATTGCTTAAACCTATGTCTAAAAAATAACTCTCTCAAAGGGGCTGAATATGAGAGCACATGCTGCTCATGTACAGATTCTGGGTTCGGTTCCCAAAACTCACATGGTTGTTCACCACCACTGTGTAGCTCTAGCTGAAGAAACTTACATTCATTCTCTGGCAGCCTCCACAGATACAAGGCATGCATGTGGTGCATGTATAAACAGGCAGACTTATACACAGATAAGGTAAATAAATCTTTAAAAAAAACTCTTTCCAATAAACTCCAATTCTACTGTAAACTGGCTCATTTTGATTTTTTTTTTTTGGTGGCAAAGTCACTTACAATGTATATATTTGAATTTTAAGGAAAATTTCTTGTTCCATAAATGAAAAGAAAGGTTATCTCTTGAGAGGGATTTACCAAAAAAATTGGAAGGAAACTATATCTCAGGTATTATGCTGTGGCTGTGGAGAGAAGTTGTTGCTGTTCTGGAATTGTCTAGAAGAACCTTTGTGCACATCCTGAAGAGGAGATGGGTGTTCCAGAGAGAGTCCTCTTCTTTTCTTAGACACCGGAACCCCAAACGGTGCAGGAATCCTGGAGAGTGAGGTAGGGGGAACCGAGGCAGTGCTGCTGTGCAGACATCCTGTGGATGCCTTCTGACCTCTGTGGAGAATAGCTTGAATTCTGAACTTTCCTCTCAAATAGAAGGAAACTCAGTGTTTTCCTAAGATCTACCCAAAGGACACTGATGAAACACCCTTGATTCCATTTTACTTACTTACTTATTGTGTGTGTGTGTGTGTGTGTGTGTGTGTGATACAAACACATGAGAAGGTTTCTCAATTGCATCTGCAGCTAGACTGGAAGCCAGCAAACCCCCTTCTCCCTTCTCTGGCCTCATATATGCTGGGCTGTGGGCACACATGGGCACACCTTGCCTTATTTCCTAGCAATTGGGTTTCCTTATACATTCAGCACTGTCACCTACCTACCCACACCCTCACTTACTTTATTTATTTAACTTTCTTTTTGAGAATAGGTTTCTCTTGGTATTCGAAGTTGGTTTCAAACTATCAATCCTCCTGCCTACACATCCTTAAGTGTTGGAATACAGGCCTGCATTGATTCTTGAGAGACAACAATCTTGGCCACAGTAGAGACTATGCCTGTAGAGCTAGCATGATTTAGCTAAAGTACCTTGAATTTCAGACTCTACATTAGTTGTCTTGTTGCAAACAAACAAAAACAGACAAAACCTGTTGGAAACTACTTAAGGGAAGGATAGTTTGCCACAGCTCACATCACCGGAAGTCCATCATGGTGAAGGCATCATAGTGGCAAGGGCCTGAGGCAGCTGCTCACACTGCATCTGCAGTCAGGGATGGGGAGAGAGGAGTTTTGTGTTCAGCTTGTTCTCTACTGCTTTATTCAGTCCAGAAACCCTGCCCATGGAATGATGCCAACACTCTGGGTGGGTCGTCCCACCTCAATCAGTCTAAGATAACCACTTACAGACTTGCCCAGAGATTTATATGCTTCCACCTCATAGCAATTCCAAGAGTAACCATTAAGGCCTGTTAAGCCTGTGTTTGAACCTGAGGCCCTTTCCCCACTTGCCTGAGCATGCCTTTGCTTCTATTATATGGGAGAGGGCCAGAGACCAGCAGCTGTTCAGAAGGAATGCTGTATTGGTTTTTTCCCCAGCCCTGCTGTATCTCAGCTGAGGCCCTTACTTCCATCAGCATGGTTGGACTTTGGCCTGGATCAGTTAGAATTCCTCCAGCCAATAACTGGCCTATGAAAATAGACATTTATTTGTTTGGAAAACTTAAGGGAAGTCCAAAGGTGACCCAGGCAGAGGAGTGTCCCAAAGCCTTGGGGGTATCTTCAGAAATGAGCCTTCTTGCTTCTCAGCTCTGAGATCTTGGGTTGGCCTCGCTTTTCTGGATCAACAATCTTGTGAAAGGAACGCCTCCTTTCACAACTCGGGTCTGCCCAAAGTCCCAGAATCAACCTCATTGGGTAGCCCATTGCAGCATGGTTAAGGGGAATCACTCTGGTTGGTCAAACCTGTCAAACCTGGTCGCATGGTCTCTGCAGACTTGAAGACTGCAGTGTACACTTTGAAATTTTAAATGCAATGCCTGTGTTGACTCTTAGGCCATGTCACATGCTGTTACTAGAAGAGGAAAGTGGCACACTGCCTGGGTGACCTCAGATGTGAAGCATACAAGTGGTTTTTTGTTGTTGTTGTTTTTTTTTTTTTTTTTTTTTTTTGCCACAAATACAATAAGATTTAGCAACTAGTAGAGGCTTAAAGGATGAAGGGCTCTTATCTCATACTGAAAGCTGTCTCTGATGATAGGCAGACCTAAGGTTATTGAGTGACTCAAAACGTACTTTTAAGTACCAGAGATGCTCTGAACTTCCTTCTCCCAATATGTCAGCTTTGGATTCTCATTGATCCCTGATACCTTCTCATCATCACGACTCACAGCACAGAGAGACTACATGGAGGTTAGCAAGTCACTTTCTTGTTGCCATGGTAAATTCCTTGAGGTCATCTGTTAAAAGGAGGAAAGGTGTGCTTGGCTGACAGTAACAGAGGTTTCTCTCCAGGGCCATCCCGTCTTGTCACTTTGGGTTCATGGTAGGCAGAGCATCATGGAAGAGTGAGTGGTGAGACAAGCTGCCTACTATATGGTGCCTGGGAAACAGAGAGACAGTGAGAGCCTGGGGGTGAGAAACACCCTACAAGGGCATTACCCCAGCGGCCTACTTCCTCTAACCAGGCTCCTCTCAATAGTACATTCAGCTTTGAATTTATCAATGGATTAATCTATTGACTAGGTCAGAGTTCTCATGATCCTATGCCTTTTCAAATGCCTGTCAACTCCAGCCAATCCTTCAGCATGTGAGTCACTGCTGGCGTCTGTGACCCAGACCAATGTACCTTGCTGAATGGCCAGGGCAACTAAGACCCTTTTGTATCTCTCTGTCTATTTGCACCATGGAGGAAAACTTTTTCCTGGAAGAGCATCCTCCTTAACTGTCATGGACAATACAGAACTAGAACACTATACCTGTCAGAGAAGCTTGAACTTGAGAATCTCTGTTTTGTTTTTGAGACTGTATCATGAGGCTTTACCAAAAGTGACAGAAGAGGAAGGAAATGGTATCTGTGCTCTGCATTGTCTTAGTTAGCTTTTATTCTCACGACAAACCCCATGACTAAAAGGAACCTAGGAGGAAAGAGCTTACTCCATCTTAGAATTCTCAGATTACACTCCATCACCGAAGGAAGTCAGGGCAGGACCTTGGAGGCAGGAACACTCCCAGCTTATTCTCCAGGCTCAAGTTCATCTACCTTCCTTACACTTCCAGGACCACCTGTCCAAGGTGCTACCACTCACAGGGATGGGCCTTCCCCATCCATCATTAACCAATAAAATACACCACAGACTTGCCTACAGGCCAGCATGATAGAGACATTTTCTCAGTCAAGGTTCCCTTTTCCCAGATGACCCTAGTTCATGTCAAACTGACCAAAAATTAATAAGCAAATGTATTATTTTAGCTTCTTATAAAATAAATATATTATTTTATTTTTCTTTTACCTAATTTGTGTCTGTGTGCGTGTATGCTTATGTGTGTGGAGGATGAGGAGGAGAGGCCTGAAGAGGGAAGCATCAATTACACTAGAGCTGAAGTTATAGGCAACTGATAGGCACCTGCCGTGGGTGCTGGGAAGTGAACTCAGGTCCTCTGCAAGAACAGCAAGTGCTATTCACTGATGAGCCGTCTCTCTGACCTCTGGGTTTTTGTTAAATATGACAACATCAAAACCCCCAAACCTCCTCAAATCTTAGTGGCTTATGTTGCAAATTCAGTTGCTGCTGAAGCTCTGTGCTGTCGTTATTCCTGGGCAGATATAACTCTGCTCATGTGTCCCTTTGTCTTTGGACTAGACTCACACAGCACGTGTGGTGAAGACAAAGAGCAGTAGAGACCCTCCTAAAACATGGGCTCTTCAGGTTCTGTTTGGTCAGACAGGACCCTACCTAGTTGGTGAGAACTTAGGAGAGTCAGGCAGCTGCTATTTTGTTGTATTTAAGGAATTGTGGATTGAGGATTTGACAAGTGTCTTGGTGAGTGTCCTATCGCTGTGAGAAGACACCATGATCAAGGCAACTTATAACAGAAAGCAATTAATTGGGGGCCTGCTTATAGGTTTAGAGTGTGAGTCCATGACCATCGTGGCAGGGATGGTGACAGGTGGGAAGACGTGGCTCTGGAGTAGCAGCTGAGAGCTCACATGTCATCCACAAGCAGGAGGCAAGAGGGAGACTGTGTCCTGTGTAGACTTTTGAAACCTCAAGGCCCACCCCAGTGACACACCCACTCCAACAAGACCACACCTCCTAATCCTAAAGAATCCACCAATTGGGAACCCAACATCAAATATATGAACCTAAAGGGGCCATTCAAAACATCACAACAGGGCTCGGTTGAACATTTGCTCCATATGGCATTGGCTGAGGTCATTGTACTTTTAGCTGACTACTGTGGAGGGCCTACATATACCTTGTCTTAGATATTTCAATATCTAATAGGAAATAGAACACTGCTCATGGCTACATATAGGGATGCACACTCTTTCAAGGAAGGGAGGTAGATATTTTAATTAATTGATTGGTTAATGTGTATATGTGTATATTTCTGAGTGTGGTTTTGTGCAAGTGATTGCAGTGTCCTTGAAAGCCAGAAAAAGGCATTGACTCTCCTAGAACTGAAGTTACAGATGCTTGTAAATCTCCATGTGGATACTGGGAACCAAATCCAGCTCCTCTACAGGAGCA
Organism: Phyllotis vaccarum; assembly: GCA_033318265.1. Classification (NCBI taxonomy): domain Eukaryota; kingdom Metazoa; phylum Chordata; class Mammalia; order Rodentia; family Cricetidae; genus Phyllotis; species Phyllotis vaccarum. The sequence continues at coordinate 79,276,569 of JARWLC010000004.1, read as the reverse complement.
GTGAGTGCTGTGAACTACTGAGCCATCTTTACAGCCCGGGAAGTAATATTTTAAAAACTGAGTATTGACAGGTGGTGGCGCACACCTTTAATACCAGCACTCAGGAGGCAGAGGCAATTGGATCTCTGTGAGTTTGAGGACAGCCTGATTTATAGAGTGAGTTTCACAACAGCCAGAATTACACAGAGAAACCCTGTCTTAACAAACAAAAACCAAAAAACCCCTGAATACCAGGGTGGACTTTATTTACCAGTTACATTATTATGTGAAATCAACTAATGAAAGCCAGTGGGAGATTGCTACAAACAAACAAATCAATGGAACAAAAAAATAATATATGTGTGTAGTTTACACTTTAGACCTGAAAATCGCCTTAACAATGAAATGGCAAATGGCTTAGGAAAAAGGCGTATGAGTACACGCCAAGGTTAATTCTGATTGTCAACTTGATGAGTTTAGAATCACCATGGAAACAAATCTCCGGGTATATCTTGAGGCATTATGTAGAACAGATCGTGGTTGGAAGATCTACTCTAAAGTGGGCAACATCATCTATGTCCCAGCCTAATAATAAGGAGAAAATAGGGCTAGAGAGATAGCTCAGTGGTTAAGAACACATTTGTCTTAGGGTTTCTATTGCTGTGAAGAAACACCACGACCATGGGAACTATTATAAAGGAATACATTTAAGGGGTGGCTTGCTTACAGTTTACAGTCTCAGCCCATTATCATCATGGCAGGACATGGCAGTGTGCAGGCAGACACGGTGCTAGAGAAGTGGCTGAGAGTCCTACACCTTTCAGGCAACAAGAAGTGGTCTCAATGCAGCACTAAGGAAAAAGACATCAAAGCCCGCTCCCGCAGTGACCATTTCCTCCAACAAGGCCACACCCACTTCAGCAAGTGCCGTTGTCTATGAAATCATTCAAAATACCACAACGCTTTTCCAGAGGACTGGGGTTCAGTTCCCAGAATCTATATGAGGCAGCTCACAGCAGCCAGTAATTACAGCTCCAGAGGGTCCAACAACATCTCCTGAATGCTTGGGGCACCTGGTAGGACGCATATATACTCACCCATGGGCACATGTATATACACACATTTTAAAACAATCTTAATAATAATAAAAAAGATGAGAAAGCCACTTGGGCATAAGCATTTATCCTTCTGTTTCCTTACCAAGCATGTACTGTGACCTGCTTCCTCATGCCCCTCCCATCAGGACTTTCCCACTATGCTGGACTGTGCTCCCAAACCATGGACCAAAAAAAATCCTTTTTCAGCCCCTCCTTACCAGACAATGAGGAAGGAAACCAAGAGAGTATATAATACAGTTTAGAGGGATAGAGGCTTTCCGTCAGCCACACAGGAGAATAACAGTGCTAACCTTGTGTTATGCATATGAAATGACAGACTCCGGGCCAGGGTAGTCAGTCTTGGTGCTTAAACACTTGTCTCTCTTGCAGGAGATCCAGGTTCAGTTCTAAACACGCACAGTGGCTCACAACCATCTGTAACTCTGGACTTCTGGTATCCTCTTCAAACCTCCACGGGTACTGTATGCATGTGGTGCATAGACATACAAGCAGGCAGACCACTCACACTCACAAAATAAAAATAAACCTAAAAAGTTAACCTTTAAATAAAAGATTGCAACCTTTTACGTGTATGTAGCTTTCTTCTTCTTTTAGTTGGAAAAAGGTGTGCATTGAACACACAGTGAAAGAACAAGAGCAACACAATCTCTAAATGTTGCAAAGTACACACAGCCTCAGCCTCAGGGTCAACGAGGTCATAACTGAGTCTGCGACTCTCCTGAGGATCAGCTCAGTTTCCTGGATCAAAGCCCCTAGAAAGAGGCAGACTTTGCACAAACTCACTCTTAGGAAAGGACCCTGAGTAACTAAGGATGTGAACACTGGCCTTCTGGACAGTTCATTTAAGTGTTATTTGTAGCAAAGAGGAAAACCGGAGTCAGCTGACTATGTGCCTGCATGGGTGGGGTACTCTGGGGTGTGCCATTTCAAATTCCCCACAAGAAGGAACTTGTCCATCAGTTTCCAGAAGAAAACCAGATCCTAGCTGCTGGGCCTTCAGAATCTATCACACATCTTCCCAGGTGGTAGTAGCCAAGAATTGAGCAAGATACTGGGGCTAGTGACTGCTTGTTGTGGGTTCTCTTTGGCAGGGAATTTTTGTTCTAGATTCTCTTTTGGGTTGCCTGAAACTCTGTCAGATTCACATTGCAGTCTGAGATCCTTGGGGGCCAGTCCTGTTCACTCCACACCTGACTTTCCATAGTTGTTATTTTCAATAAGCATCTTCTCTCCTGAATGTCTTATATATTACTTATTTTATCATTTTACTGCACTCTTACATGTTGGAACTCAGAATTGCCCCCAGTAAATACAAAAGTGTGCATGAATAATAATGCAGTCTTGGAGTGAAATCTTTCCAATAGAACCTAATTAAATACAATGTATCAGAATTTGGTTGGAGTTCATATTTATTTGTTTTCTGCTGCTGTAACAAAACACACAAAGCTGAGTATTTTATAATGAAAAGAGATTTATCTGGCTCACAGTGGTGGCTGAAACGTCTAAAGATCATGGCAGCGCTGTAACATGGTAGATTACCAGAAATGGGGCTGTGTGTGTCTAGGAGGGAGGGAGAGCAGTTACACAGTGAGACAGGAAGCCAGGGACTAGGCAACAGCCTCCATTTTTTTTCATAATTTGTTCTTACAGGAACTAACCAAGGTTTTGAGAGAATGACATTAATTCCTTACAAAGATGATGATGCCAATGATCCAACCACTTTTAGTTAGGCACCACCTATTTTGTAAAAAATACTTTTATTTATGTGTATGTGTGTGTACCCATATGGGAGTATGTGTACAAGAGTGCAGATGCCCTTGGAGGCCACAGAGGGCATCAGATTCCCTAAAGCAGGGGTTGCTAGTGGTTGTGAGCCACCTGACATGGATTCTGGAACAGAACTAAGGTCCTCCGAAGAGTAATGACTAATTTGAAATAGCATAAAGTGACCATAATGGGACTAGTTAAAGATGAAATGATAAACTAATCAAACTAATTGTAGTTCCTCCAAATGATGCTATAAATAAGTATTATTTATTTTTTATATATGCAGTGCTCTGTCTGCATGTATACCTGCAGGCCAGAAGAGGGTACCAGATCTCACTACAGATGGTTGTGAACCAACATGTGGTTGCTGGGAATTGAACTAGGGACCCCCTTAAGCAGTAGCCAGTGCCCATAACTGCTGAGTCATCTCTCCAGCCTGTGTATTTATTATTGTTAAGAAGCAAGAGAAGGGCTGGGAAGAAAGCTCGGTAGGTAAAGTGGTTGCTGTGTGAGCATGAGGACCTTAGCATACAGTCAAAAGTATGAGTCAGCAGCCCACACCTGTAATGCAGAACTGGGGAGACAGGTGAGAGTGTCCTGGGGCTTTCTGGTCAGCCAGTCTAGCTGAATCACTAAGCTTCAGGTTCAGAGAGACCCTGACTCAAAAATAAGGTTATTGAGGATACCCACTGTTACCACATGCACACACACTGCACACGCTCACAGGACATGCACAAATGTCTCTCTCACACACACTTACACACACAAGCAGTAAAGGGATCATTTTGTGAAGGGATAAAGAGTAAACATTGTTGTGTGTGTTGCCCACCCCCTGCAGCTCCCAGCTTCCTCATGTACCTGTTTCTGTTTCTCTCCAGCTATATTTTCTGGCTTTATGAGGAATCTTATTATCCAAGACCATGGCAAGCCATGTTACCAGCAAATCAGCCTCATCTGTGAAGTCCAGTGTATTCACAGCTCAGAAGTTTGCTGTGGAGCTGTGTAGTGGATTTATTATGTTACATAGTAAATAATTGTCCCACCTACAAGTTTAATAAAAAAGCGCTGATTGGCCAAAGGCAGACAGGAAGTGTGGGCAGGGCTACCAGAATAAGAAAACTCTGAGACCAGGAAGAACAGAGCAGAAATGCCACCGAGAAGGCAGAAGCAGAGGACAACTGTGCTACTCTTAGAAAGATACCGAGCCGCATGGCTGAACAGGATAAGAATCATGGGTTAGATTAAGAGCAAGAGCTAGCTAGTTATATGCCTGGACCCCAGTTCAATCAGCATACAATTAATGTAAGCATCTTTGTGTCTCTGTGGGACAGCGGGTCTGCCGGTCTGTGGGTCTGTGGATCAGATCTCAAGGCTAGGCCTGAAAGTCTGGGCTAGAAACCTCATACAACAGAGGTGAGCTTCTCAAAATCTGGCAGAGTTATGGGTTGATCTGTGCACAAGGGCTTTGCCAGAGTATCAGAATAACACTGTACTATGATGTGGGATATCTCTGTATGCTGTGAATATCATTCAATTCAAGAACTGTCTTGGCCTATGGCAGACATCTTAGAAGCAGGTGGGGAAATCAGAGCATAGATAGGGGAAGGAGGTCGGAGTCAAAAGAGACACCATCCCAAGGCCCAAGAATCAACATGTAAAGTAACACAGGTAAGCCACAGGACACTTGGCAAGACAGATTAATGGAAATGGGTTGAATTAGGATGCAGGAGCTAGCTAGCAATAGGCCTGAGCCATGGGACATGTGGAATGTAATTAATATAAGTATCTGAGTAATTTGTGGGGGCCTGTGCAGTGATGAGCAAGTCCAGATCTTGGGACTAGGCCAGGCCAGAAACCTCTTATCACAGCACTAAGTGGCTTCAATTTTGAAGAGCGAACAACAGGGACCATTCCCAAGGCTGGAAAGTTGAAAAGAGATGATGATCTTCAGGTTATTAAGGAGTTGGCTCAGATAAAACAGAAAATGAATTCTCTACTGAAAACAAATGATCAGGAGAGTTGAGGAACTCTGAGGAGAGACGATGCAGAAGTTCTGTGAAGAAAGCTGAATAATGGAGTCACAGGCAGGTGCAGACCACCATCCTGAAGATGAACACCAGCTGCACCATGGTAATATTGGAGACAGGGCTTCCCTGCTGGAGCTGATGGAGAAGGGTGAACAAGAGGCTGGGGTAAGAAGACACAGTGGGTGAAGGTACTTGCCACCAAGGCTGATGACCGGAGTTGCATCCCTGAGGCCCACATGGTGAAAAGACAGAGCTAACTCTTGAAATCTGTTCTCAACCCTTAACACATGTACTCTGGTATTGTGATGAATGAAACAGAAAAATTACAAAGAGGTTGAGGACACAGCCAGCACCAACAGTGAAGATGACTTTTAAACATTCCATGAGGGGTTAGGAATCTTCCTTCATGGGGCTAGATAGATGGCAAATGGTTAAGAGAACCAGGGTTCAGTTTCTAGAGTCTACATGGTCTGTCCCAACTGTTTATAACTATTGTTCCAGATGGGAGTTGCATGAATGTACACACATACATGCAGGCTCACAGAAAAATGAATATATTTGAAAAATCTCTCTATTTTCTATGATTTTTGTGTGTGTTGTATATGTGTGTCATTCTTATGGAGTATGACACACTTCAAACATATGGAGGCCAGAGAAGAACATTGGGTATCCTATTATATATTCTTGGCCTTATTCCTCTGAAACAAGATGGCTCACCAACTTGGAGTGAGGCTTGTTTCCATTGGTGCTAGGATTGTAGGGTGTGTGCAGACACAGATTTTTACATGGGTACTGAGGATTTGAACTCAGGTCCTCATGCTTGCACAGCAAAAGCTCCTGCCCACTGACCCATCTCTCCAGGCCTTCATACCATTATTTCTTTACCTTGGCACTTATCTAAGGTTAGGATTAATCAAGACCCTCTTCCCTGGGATGTTTTCATATTTATCTCCTCATACTTACAGTGTTCACTAAAGTGAATCGACCCTGATCAATCTCTTCCATTCTCACTTCCTTGATTGTTAGAGGTTCTGTTAACTCTTACCTTGTATGTTTTGGTTTTAATTTTGATATCTCTTGATGATAAAAGTAAGATATATTGTTTTTATCAGAAAAGGAAGGGAAAAAAGGAAGAAAGATGTTAACTAAGTGTGATGACCCCTGCCTGTGAAGGCAGGAAGATCAGAAGTTCATGTTTCCTTGGGCTATGTAGCCAGTTCTAGTACAGCCAGGGCTGCGTGAACAAGATCTTATCTTTCTACCACCTTCTCCAGAAGCAGGATACAAAGTTTAACATCATCCAAAGACAGTATTTGGGGATGTTGTGCCCTGATGTATACATTTTATATATAAAAAAGTCTAAAGTCTAATTTAGCATTACTTTCCTTATATAAACACTCCTTTTAAAAAGCTTTTCTTAAATTTTATTTAAAAAAATTTATGTCTGTGTATGTCTTGCCTGTCTATATGCATGTGGACCATCCTGTCCTGGTGCCTGCAAAGGCTAGAAGACAGTGTTAGATCCCCTAAGACTTGAGCTACAGATGACTGTGAGCTGCTGTGTGGGTGCTGGGTCCTCTGGAAGAACACTAGTGTTCTTATTCAATGAGCTATCTCTCCAGGTCCTACAAACACTCATCTATTCTTTGACAACTTCATTCACACATGTAGTGGGATTTATGATGTTACATTGTAAATAATTGTTCCGCCTATGAGTTTAATAAAAAGTGCTGATTAGCCAAAGGCAGACAGGAAGTGTGGGTGGGGCTGCCAGACTAAGAAAACTCTGGGAACAGGAAGAACAGAGCAGAATGCCACAGGGACTCCAGAGTTGCTGACAAGCCAGAAGATGCAGAGGACAACTATACTGCTCTGTAAAAGGTACCGAGCTGCATGGCTAAACAGGATAAGAGTCATGGGTTAGAGTAAGGATAAAGAGTTAGCAAGTTATATGCCTGGGCCTTAGGTCGATCAGCCTAAAATTAATGTAAGCGTCTGTGTGTCTCTGCAGGTCTGTGGGTCTGTGGGTCTAAACCTTGAGGCTAGGCCCAAAAGTCGGGCCAGAAACCTCTTACTACACATACACATAGAAGTATTTTTATGGCACTTACCTTCTGGTCTCCTCTCTTATCTGTTTTCTGTTCCTCTAGAGCTCCCTTCCAGACACCTGTTTACTTTCAAGTCTTACTTTAATGACTCACAACATGAGCATGAGTGGGTGCTTATTTACTGGAGCACTGGCAGCAACAGTAACTGCTGATAACCTCTTTGACTTTACTTATTTATTTTAGTTTTGAAGGTGTTTTAGGGTTTCTACTGCTGTAAAGAGATACCATGGCTATGGAACTCTTACAAAGGAAAACATTCAATTGGGGCTGCTTATAGTTTCAGGGGTTTAGTCCGTTATATCTCATGGCAATATGTGGGCAGACATGGTGCTGGAGAGAGAGCTGAGAGTACTCCATCTTCATCCAAAGGCAGCAGGAAGTGGTTTGAGACACTGGTCAAGGCTTAAGCATATTATATGAGACCTCACAGCCTGCCTCCACAGTGACACACTTCCTTTAACAAAGCTATACCTACTCCAACAAAGTTACATCTCCTAATAGTGCCACCCCCTTTGGGGCAATTTTCTTTCAAACCACCACATTCTACTCCCTGGCCCCCAAAGGCTTATAGCCATAACCTAATGCAAAAATGCATTCAGCTTAACTTCAAAAGTTCCCATAGTCTATAATAGTCTCAAACTTATTTGATTCAGGCAATCTCTTAACTGTAATTCTTATAAAATTAAAAATTAAAAAAGAGATCACATACTTCCAACATACAATGGCACGCATGCGCACGTGCGCACGCACAAACACACACACACACACACACACACACACACACACACACACACACTCTTCAAAATGCAGAAAAGGGAGCATAATGAGGAAAAACTGGACCAAATCAAGACCAAAAATAAGCTGGGGAAATTCCAAACTCTGCATCTCCACGTCTGAAGTCAAAAATATGTAGTAAGAGGTTTCTGGCCCAGACTTTTGGGCCTAGCCTCAAGGTTTAGACCCAAAGACCCACAGACCTGCACAAACACACAGATGCTTACATTAATTTTAGGCTGATTGGCCTAAGGCCCAGGTATATAACTTGCCTTAAACAACCCATGATTCTTACCCTGTTCAGCCATGGGGTTTGGTACCTTTTCTCAGAGCAGTATAGTTGTCCTCTGCTTCTTCTGGCTTGACTGGCAACTCTGGAGTCTTTGTGGCATTTCTGCTCTGTTCTTCCTGTTCCCAGAGTTTTCTTAGTCTGGAAGCCCCACCCATACTTGGCCTTTGGCCAAGCAGCACTTTTTATTAAACTTATAGGCGGGACAATTATTTACAATGGAACATCATAAATCCACCACATATCCCCCTTTCTCTCTTTAAAACAAGAACCCCAAATCTAATTTCCTTTGTATAATTTTTTTCACTGTTATTTATAACAGCTTGTAACCAACACTGTAAACAAACACAAACATCCATAATCCATGTTTTGGGAATGTGGGCATTGTTCTCTAGGCTACTTGCTGCTGAATGGGGGCGCTGGCAATCCCATGGGAATCCAAAGAAAAATTTAGGATTATGCACAAGTCTTTAGTGGAGTATTCTGTAAGGCTGGGTCATCTCAGTGTCTCCTTGTAATTGTTCTGTATCCAGAGCTCCAGAAACTTCAACAGAGGTGCTCTGAAATGCTGAATCATCTGGGACATCCATTTCCATTGGAGATTTTTCAGGGGGTCTTCCTCTATCAAACTTTATGTTCTTAATCCAGGAATAAATCCACAGCCTCTCATTTTCTGTGAAAATAAAAAGAAAATCTCTTCTCCAAAGTAGCATATCTTCGGATTCCAATTTTAAAGTCAACTCATTTACAAAATATATAGGTTGAATTAATCCAACAGCATTTATAATCAGCTGTCTTTTAGCAGCTTTTACTACTTCATTTTCAGCCAAGAAGCTTAAAGATAAGACAATAATATACAGTATCCAGACACTCTTTGTATTTTCCATATTTATGTGGTTTCTTTTTTTTTTTAAAAAAAAATTCTATTCATTTTTAAGGACTTTCTCTACTCTTTTTCTTTTTTTTTTCCTCTCTCAAGCCAACGTATAACTTTTAACACACTCTAAACCATTAAGAGTTTTTTTTTTTTTTAAATCTGTCTTTACTGTACAACTTTTATTTCTTATCTTATTCTGTTTCTGACCACACCTTGCTTGGCTAGGGTGATTGACTCCACCCAGATTCTTCTATTTCTTTCTGTCTCTGACCACACCTTTAATCTGTAAATGTCCTTGGCTAAGGATTAAAGGTTGGTAGGATGGATGGATGGCTCCACCCAGCTCCTAGTCTAGCTTCATAAAATTTAGCTTTTTAGCCCAGGTATTCTGGAGAATTTTAGGGTCCATATAATTACCAAGTAAAGCTTTGCCATCTGCTGCTCATTAACTCCATTTAAGTATTAGGCAGCAGGGCCTCTTAAAAGACTCACAAGTATTTTGCCTCTAAGGCTGACTTAGGAAGCTTCTATTTAAAAGCCAAGCCTCAGTTTGCCTCTGACAAGCAGAGCTGATCCAAGAAAACATCACCACTAAGAAGCCATCTTTGATTCTGTTCCCTTTTTGTCCTTATGAACAGAAACCTTAAATATATCATTTACAACTTTTTGCTTATATGAAGGGTCCTGTGGGACTTCAGGAACAAGCCATTTTACACCTTAAGCTGTACTCCAAAAGCCCAACATTGTAGCCTAAGCCCACATGCCTCACCAGGGCCTCTCTGTACTATGGCTCATGTGAGAGACACAACTTGGAAACTGCTTTTGCCTTCATTTCTGTGATCTAGACAATTTTTATGCTTTCTATGGCTTTGTGCGGATATATTTTACCCATGTTGGGCTGCCATTTGTAGTAATAGGTTTCTGGCCTAGACTTTTGGGCCTAGCCTCAAGGTTTAGACCCGCAGACCCACAGACATGCACAGACACACAGATGCTTACATTAATTTTAGACTGATCGGCCTAAGGCCCAGGCATATCACTTGCTAACTCTTTATCCTTAATCTAACCCATGACTCTTATCCTGTTCAGCCATGTGGCTGGGTACCTTTTCTCAGAGCAGCATAGTTGTTCTCTGCATCTTCTGGCTTATCTGGCAACTCTGGAGTCTCTTTGGCATTCTGCTCTGTTCTTCCTCTTCCTAGAATCTTCTTAGTCTGGTAGCCCCGCCCACACTTCCTGTCTGCCTTTGGCCAGTCAGTGCTTTTTATTAAACTCATAGGTGGGGACAATTATTTACAATGTAACATCATAAATCCACTACAAAAATACTCTTCAGATCTCTAACACCTTTCATTTTTATTGATGGCCACACACTTCTTTCATGTGGGCTGGCTCCACTCCTTGTTAGCATCTTTCCTGGGCAGCTATCTCATTGCTTTGGCATCTCTAACACCTTGGGATCTCTGAAGCAATCCAGGCTTCTCCTTCACAGCTTCATGCAATGACTTCTCTAGGCTTCCTTCAGGGATACCCTTGACACATGTCTGGCCTCGGTGGCATTCCTTAGCTACAGATGAATACTCCATATCCCCTTTCCTTTGTCCTTGACTCTAAAGCTAGAACTATGTGGCTGAAGCTGCCAATTTTTTGCTGCTTACTGTGGCTGGAGTTGGAACATGGTCCCCTTAGTACATTTACATCTTCACCAACTTTCTAATTTCCATGGTTTCCTTACTGCCTAAGCTTGGCTGTTCTGGACCTTGCTCTGTAGACCAGTCTAGCCTCATACTCAGAGATCCACCAGTCTCTGCTTCTGGAGTGCTGGGACTAAAGGCATGTACCATAACCTGGCTCTAAGCTTTCCTTTAATAATTCCTCTTTACAAGTTGGAAGCTTAGTTGGAAGGATCTTGTTCTGAAGTCACCACTCCCTTTATTCCACTTTTACGTCTATTTATCTCCTTAAATACAAGACTTAACTTTATTCCACCTTCTGGTTTTACTTTTCTCCTCAAATTTTACATTTTGTAATTTATCCTGCTCAGCTTGCTCCTTTTTATACATCTTGATTAATAGCCTCACTAATAGTCACATTACAGAGTCTATACTAGGCTGTTTTCAGATTTCCTCTGCCAATGGAACTAAACTAATCTCTTCACTTCAGCCCCAGGCAGACTTTTCAGACAAGGGCAAAACACAGCCACATTCTTCACCAAAATATCACAAGAATGATCTCCAGTCTGCATGTTGATATTTCTCTCCTCGCAACCTCTTGAGACAAGCCCCCACAGCTCAAATAACACTTAGCTCCACTGTCTTTCATCTCTTACTCCTATCCCAGACTCCCCAAGTACATATTATTCCAAACAAAAACATGGTCAGACCTATCACAACAATACCCCAATCCCTGGTGCTAATTTCTGTCTTAGTTAGGGTTTCTGTTGCTAAGGAGAGAAACCATGACCATGGCCACCCTTATAAGGAAACCATTTAATTGAGTGGTTTACAGTTCAGAGATTCAGTCCATTGTCATCATACAGGCCGACATGGTGCTGGAGAGGCACCTGAGTGTTCTACATCTTGCACAGGAAACAGGAAGTGGTCTGTCTCACTGGGTGTGACTTAAGGATATATGAGACCTCAAAGCCTGCCTTCACATTTATATACTTTCTCCAACAAGGCCACACCTACTCCAACAAAGCCACACCTCTTAATAGTGCCACTCCCTTTGGAAGCCATTTTCTTTCAAAGCAGCAGAGCTGTCAATATAGACTATATATGGAATAAACTATACTTAAGTGGCCGGATATACCTGTGAGAGATTTTTCTTAATTAAATGGTTGTAAGTGGGAAGACCCACTCTTTTTTTTTTTTGAAGTTGCACATAAAGGGTGTATGTTGAGTGTTTTGAGGAAAGATAGAGTTACATAATAATTATAAAAATTACAGAATTAGCAGAGTTGTACTGTGTTTACTTTTATGCAGAGAACAGGGAGGGATTGAAGAACAGGAAACTGCCTACACATTGTCTAAAATAAAGTTAAAATTAAAAATGAATTCAAGCTCGAAAAATAAGATCATTTATCTAGTTTTAGATGTGAACACAGAGACCTCTGAACTCTACTCATCCACCCCAACTACACCAATGGTGGAGAATACAGAGTGCTCAGCATTCCCAAGGAACACAGACAGTCCAACCATGATTGTTTTGTAATTTTTCCTGTGTTATCTTTTGAGAACTTTCATTAGATGAACAGCATAAGTGTTTTCAGGCACTACAATCTGTGACAGTCAGAGCAGTCTTCTTTCTAATGGGTCTACAGTGTTTAGAGATTCAGGCACAATGGATTTTGGGGTTTGGCACATAAAACAAGAAAAGAAATGAAATCTGACTTAGAAGTAACTGTGATTTTTAGAGTGTGCACAATCCCTTTGAATGCTGCTTGACATATATAACCGGAATAACCTTCTGCTGATGCTATGACTGCTTCACCAGCGCATCTTTACCCTACAGCCACTAAGACAGCACAGTAAGCAAATATGCAGGAAAGCAAACGCAAACTCTAAGAAGAAAAGAAAGAAAGGACCTAAGTCTCTTTAACCTGCAATTTTACTTAGTTACATGGAACATTTTACTTAGAAGAAAGCATGCAAAAAAGGATGGTCTGCTTTTAAGTTTCTCTGAAATTTACATGGCAGTGTATACACACACACACACACACACACACACACACACACACACACACACACTCTTGATGATACTAGAGCAGATAAACGAGGAAGGCCAATAAATTTTATACACAGATTCACACTTTGTGTTGCCACAAGCCCCATGATAATTTTGGAAATTAACTTGAATTTCTAATTAACATTCGGATACCAGCAAGCATGCAGATCTGAACTGTGCACCTAAGGGAAGCCCAAGGTGGTAGGCTCAGGGAGAAAGCCAGTCATCATGAAGGGTGGGGGAAGCCACCAAAAGAAAAGAATGAGGGAGAGATGCAATAAAAATAAAAACAAACAAATGAAAAACCTTTCCCTCCCCTCAGCTTTATGTAAAGGCAATAGCATGGAACAGTGGTCAAAGGGAAGGCCCACTTTTAATTTGGATTGTTGAGGTGGGAAGATCCACTTTTAATCCGAGCCACACCTGCTGGCAGCCTGTATAAAGGGCATGGATGAAGGAAGCTTACTCTCTTTGCTTGCTTGCTTTCTCTCTCCAGGACAACTCTATTCCTTCACTGGTATTAAACCAGCTGAGATACCTAGCCTTGAGGACCAAACAATTAACTACCAGATGTAGTGGAATTATGTTGGTCCATTGTAAATAATTGTCCTGCCTACTGGTTTAATAAAAACACTGATTGGCCAAAGGCAGACAGGAAGTGTGAGCATGGCTACCAGACTAAGAAAACTCTGGGAATAGGAAGAACAGGGAAGAAATGCCACAGTAAAGCCATGGAGGCAGCACGATGAGATGCCAGCAGATGCAGAGGAAAGAAGTTGAAATGCTGCTCCGAGAAAAGGTACTCAGCCTCATGGCTGAACAGGATAAGAATCATGGATTAGTTTAAGAGGAAGAGCTAGCAAGTTATATGTCTGGGCCCTAGGTCAATCAGTGTACAATTAATACAAGTGTCTGTGTGCTTCAGTGGGACTATGGGACTGTATGCTGGAAAGTCCAGGCCAGAAACCTAACACAACAACCAGATTCTTGGATCTTCCACTGGTAGACATCCATTGTTGGACTAGCTGGACTACAGCCTGTAAGTTGTTCTAATAATCCTATTTATAGATATGTATTCATTCTGTAAGTTCTGTTCCTCTAGAGAACACCAACTGGTATAGCTTCTTAGAAGTCAAATCATATTAAAGATTTTACTTAAGAGAAAAGTAAGTTGGGGGAGTAATCTACAGTCTTTCAAGATCATTCTGGGTTACATGAGACACTGTCTTAAAACAAAAAGAAACATTAAATCCTATAAAACGTAAATTACTTATCAAGAAATAAATCCTCAGGCATAAGGAGGGAAGAGAAAACTTACTACATTATATATACATATATATAATTTTAACAAACTTTTTAAGTACATAGTAGATAGATTGCATGTGTATAAATATAATATGTAACTGAATTAAAATAAGTTTTTATCATTGAATCTAATTGGTAATTCAAAATGTCTATACTATTTTTTCAGTGACAGCACAGACTTAAAAAGTCACTGAGTATACTTGTGCCTTTACTGCACAGCTTGTAACTTCACTTGCATTAGCCAAAACACACACCCATGAACAAAATGTGATAGTCTCTACATAGTCAGCTTCCCACCACCGAGACAAAATACCTGAGATAATCAACTTAATAATGGAGGAGGTTTATCATTATGGCTTATGGCTTCAGAGGTTTTAGTTTATGGAACTGTGTTAATGTCAGCCTATAATGATAGGGCTTACCAAGTGGTATACTTGGCCTTTTACCTCATGACAGTGAGAAAACAGAAAGATTCAGGAATGGATTACACCCTAAATCCTCTTCAAGGGCACGTCCTTAATGGCCTAACTTACTGTCACTAGACTTTACCGCTTAAAAACTCCACTACCTCACAACAGTGCTGCCAGCTACTGACCAAATTCTTAAGACATAAGCCTTTGGGACATCATTCCTGTTATTTCATTAAGGATTCTTTAAACTCCTCATCTTCTTGAGAAAAGGAATTGACTCTAACATTATGTTTCTTGGAGCTCTTTTTCTCTTCAAACTGTACATTTTTAAATTTTAGTTTCACCTTTTTTGTTCTTTTCTCATTGTAGGTATCAGCCACAGTCATCATCAAATTATCACAAGAACTGTCTCTAGATTGTTTTAAATATTCCCACCTCTGAAACCTTTTGAGCAGGGCCTCTGTAGTTTACATTGCTCTCAGTCCTACTATCTTCCAAGGTAGCCCTTTAAGCCCCTCTTAAAGCATTTAACAACTTTTCTAGTTTAAAGTCCCAAAGTCTGCTATGCTTCTCCAACAAACAGCATGGCCTGGCCTGTCCCAGAAACACCCCACTCCTGGTATAAACTTCTGTCTTGGTTACTGTTCTATTGCTGTGCTGAAACACCATAACCAAGTAACTTATAAAAGAAAGCATTCAATTGGGAGCTAGACTACTGCTTCAGGGGGTAAGTTCATGACCATCATGGCAGGGAATGTGGCAGCAGGCAGTTGGGCACAGTGCTGGAGCAATAGCTGAAAGCTTGCATCATACATACATACATACATACATACATACATACATACACATATACATATACATATATACATATATACATATATATACATACATACATATATACATATACATATACATACATATATACATATACATATACATACATATACATACATATATATATACATATATATATATATATATATATATATATATATATATAGAGAGAGAGAGAGAGAGAGGAGAGAGAGAGAGAGAGAGAGAGACTTGGCCATAGTAGCACTAAGATTAACCACTCTGACTCTATAGTCTTTTCATTGTACATCTATGTATGTGCATATTTGTATATATGTTTATGCACCTATGTTTGTGTGTGTGTGAACACTCATGTGAAGGCTAGAAAACAACTGTCCTACTTTGCTTTTGATCACTGTAATAAAACATCATGACCAAATAATTTTAGGAGGAAAGGGTTTATTTGGCTTTCATGTCCTGATCCTCATTCATTACTGAGGGAAGCCAAAGCGGGAGCTCAAGGCAGGGCAGGAACCTAGAAGCAGGAACTGAAACAGAGACTATGGTGAAATGCAACTGAATGGCTTGTTCTTCATGGTTCCCTTTTTTATACAACCCAGGACCATTTGCTCAAAAGTGGCACTTACAGTAGGCTGGGCTCTCTTACAAGAGTTATTAGTCAAGTGATTTGCTTACAGGCCAGTCTGATGGTGGTATGTTTCTCAGTTGAGATTCTTTCTTTTTAGATTACCCTAGCTGTGCCTCCTTGATGGAAAAACTAATAGTATGACAACTTCAAATGTCATTTTTTAGGAGATGCCCATTTTTTTTTATGAGACAGTTTCCTACTGTTTGGAACTCACTAAATAGGCTAGGATTTCTGGCCTGTGAGTTTTGAGAATCTGCCTCTCTCTGCCTCCCCAGTACTGAGATTATAAGCATGTGCTACTATGCCTTGCTTTTAAAAATGTAGATTCTGGGATCTGACTCATGTTTTCATGCTTGCCTGATTTGGGATATTGTGGGATAATGCTCTTGTAAAGATTTGTCATTGGTATTGGTTTAATAAAATGCTGACTAGTCAGTAGCCAGACCAGAAGTATAGATGGGGTGACCAGACTAAGATAATTCTGGGAAGAGAAAAGGCAAAGAAGTCACCAGCCATATGCAGAGGAAGCAAGATGAGAATGCAGGGCTGAGCAAAGGTGTTAAGCCACATGGCTAAGCATGGATAGGAATTATGGGTTAGTTTAAGTGAGAGCTAGTTAGTAATATGCTTGAGCTACTGGCCCAGCATTTACTATAGTATTAAGCCTCTGAGTCAATTACTTGATGGTATTTGAGAGTTTCTGGCAGGACAGAAACTTAAGGCTACAGGATCTAACTTAGGTCTTCATCCTTGTCAGGCAGACATTCTACTTACTGAGATATCTCACCAACCAACTCTATAATCATGAAAAGGTAACTAATACAAGATGCATTTCACTTTGTAACTTTGACCCACATTTCCATTTACAGTCCTCATTACTGTCTAGTATTCTGTATTAGGCATAGATTCTCTAATATAATAAATGGTTAATCAAAGTGAATGTTAAAGTAGGCCTTTGACACTTACAAATAGGTTTGATAAAATAAAATCCTGCGGACTTCCCATTAAAACAGCAATTGGCTCAGTATAAATTGAATAGGGCTTTGAGCACTAAATGTCATATGAAACCTAAGCAACATGGTTGATTACCCCCACTTCTCCAGTTGACAGTTCCATTTCATTTACTCTAAAGCCTGAGGAAAATCGAATGCTAGATTCCAACTCATTGCTATAACCTTCACACTACATTCTTGTCCATCAAGATCCCTAAAGCCAACATTTATAAACCAACTGATCATATTCAGTGAACAACAGGCAAGTGGTTGCTTTAAAGATTTCCTGACAGGGTCTGTTGGGTTCTTGCTGCATCAGCTTCCCAGCCTCTCAGCTTAGAAGGGACACAATATCCCCTCTTAAGTTACTTGTGAGGCACCGTTACTGCTTCATCAGTACACATAGGCTTTGAAGAATATGCCAGCACCATGTACCTTCTTCAGGAGCACAAGCCTGATATTACATCTCCCTCCTGCAAGGAGAATCCTTTAATACACTCACTAAGGACATGTGTGTGAAAGTTCCTCTTCTAGGACTTTGGGGTTTGGGTGGCAACATATTTTACAAAGTTTACTTACAAATTAAAGCCACCAGGAATTTCCAGCACTTTCAAAAAATTCCTCCTTATAAAGTTTAGTTATGGGCTGGAGAGATGGCTTAGAGGTTAAGAGCACTGTCTTCTCTTCCAGAGGTCCTGAGTTCAATTCCCAGCACCCACATGGTGGCTCACAAACATCGATATTGAGACTTGGTGCCCTCTTCTGACCTTCAGGCATAAGTGCAGGAAGAACACCATATAAATAAGCAATAAATCTTATAAAAGAGAGAAAGATTAATTATCTCTTCTCATGCCTTTTGGAGTCTCTGAACCACTTATGGTTGTTATAAGCTAGGTCAAGATTTGGGATGCAAAAATCTGCCCTCTTAACCTCCTGCTGAACACCACAAGAACAGAAAAGTATGGACTACCACAGAAGAGGTTGTCACAGGCTCTGAGCCCATGACCCTTCATTTCCAGTTGTCCCTGTAATTTGGGTCATGGAGACAACATGCCAGTAATGTAGTGTGGCTACTATACTAGTTACTTTTCTAGGTCACTGTGACCAAGTTCCTGACAGAATTAACTTAAGGGAGGAAAGATTTGCTCTGGCTCCAGTTTCAGAGGGTCTCAGTGTATCATGATGGGGAAGAAGTAGTGGTGACTCCTTATGGTAGTTTAGAAATGTCTTACTGACATGGCCATAGGCCAACTTGATTGAGGCAATTCTTAATTTTGGGGGTGGGGTGGGTGTAGTTGTTTTGCCTGCAGGTATTGTCTCTACACCACAAGTATGCATGGTGCTCATGGAGCCTGGAAGAGGGCTTCAGATCACTTGGTACTAGAGTTGTAGATGGTTGTGAGCCATCATGTGGATGCTGGGAATTGAACTTGGGTCTTCTGAAAGAGCAGCCAGTGCTCCTAATCACTGTGCCACCCACTTTTCCAGCTCTTATAATCCCTCTTCATAAAAACCAAATTTAGAATAAGTCTGAGCAGACTCAACCCAAATGGATGTAGAAGCTGAAGTCGTTATGATATCTCTGCTGTGCCATCTGTTAGCCTGCCAGGCTCCTTCTGCATTGCTGCTCTGCCATTCTGAAGATGCTTCTTGTTCTTCTTTCTTCTTCCTCTTCCTCTCCTCCTCTTCCTCCTCCTCCTCTTCATCCTTTTAATATGGTCTAGGATCATGTACAGCTTCATTTATATTCTAGCCAATGGAAAGAGAGGAAAGGCAAAAAGGAAGGACACACCTTCCACTGAAGTGTGCACTGTTTGGATGTTGCTTACATCACTTCCTCTCACAATGACTGCATTGACTAGAACTTAGCTAACTTGGCACATGAGAAGATGAGAAAATAAGTCTTTTCTGAAACTCCTATATTTTAGGAAGGAGAATGGAGTAGTAGACTATCCATAGTCATTGTGCTTAAAGAGTCACTAATCTAGGGTCACTTCTGATGGTTATCAGCAGTTGGGTCCTCTTGGAGTTTTCTCAAAGCACCGTAATGATGACATCACCTTAGAATAATGACCTTTTCCAGGATTTTGGTTTCCTTAATAGCAGAGGCCATAACTACCTTTCTGCGTCTGGTAGTTGCCTGGTGAATAGTATCCAATAGGCTTTGATCAAGGGGAATGAATGGTGAGTTTGTAAGTTTGCACATCTTTGTTTTCAGTGATTTACAAAGTTCCTAAACTAAACATTTCTCTAAAATGTTACGTGTGTATGTATATATATAGGCAAGCATGAATGATGTGTGTGTTGTGCCAACTTTAAAGATAACAAGATAGCTACTTCTTATGAGTACATATCTACAAATATTGCCTCTTTAAATTTTTTTTATGTGTGTATATGTGCACACGCGTGTGTGAATGCATTTGGAGGCCAGAGGTTGTTGAAGGTGTCTTCCTCTGTCATTCTCCACTTCATTATTTATTTATTTCTAGAGATTTATTTTTATTTCGTTTATGTATGTGCATTGATGTGTGTGTGTGTGTGTGTGTGTGTGTGTGTGTGTGTGTGTGTGTGAAATGCTGATAGAGGCCAGAGAGTGCACCAGATCTCTTAAAGCTAGAGTTACCTGAGTGCTGGAAACTGAATTCGGTTCCTCTGGAAGCAAGAACTCTCCCTGAATCTGGAACTCACCAGTTGGCTAGACAGGTTGTCCTGCAAGCCCCAGGGTTCTTCCTGCCTCCTCCTCCTCTTCCCTCACACTGGGCTTACAAACCCAGAGTGTTGAACCTGTTCTGTAGCTCTGAGGATTGAACTCCAGTATTTAAGCTTGTGTGAAAAGCGTGTTTCTGACTAAGTCATCTCCTGGCTCTCCCCCTTTAACTTTTCTATTAAATATGTGCTGGATACTTGTATTCTCTCCATGTTCTGAATGTGAAGTAATATTCTCAAGGTCATGGAGCAAGGTCAGTTGTGGTGCAGGGCTTTTTCTTCATTGTTAAGCCCTTTTGTCTGCTTGGGAAATTGCTGGTTTCCAAACAAAACCATAAGTATTTTTTTAATTAAACATTTCCCCAGTTTTATATTTGAATTTCTGTAACATCACTTCAGTACATTCTAATTTAATATTTAAGAGGTGAGTATGTCACTTGCTAGCACAGAAGTAATTCACAAAAGATGCTTAATTTCATAGTCAGACTATCAACCTCTCATTGAGAACTCTAACAATCTTCTGACTGACACAGATATTTTTAGACTCAGTTTTGAATGAATGATTAATTAATTATTAATATTCTTGAATACTTCAGCATGCCAGATACTGAGGGAAAAGCAAGCATTTTAGAAGTAAGCAAGGCAGATGATCTTACTGCTACTGGCTTATATTCTAGAAAGGAAGAGAGCAAATATGTAGAAGACCAAATCAAGCAGTCTCATGAATATAGAGAGATATGGCGCTTTGGAAATGTGTACAATGTGAACACTACTTGTAGATTACATAGAGAACTTTGTAGATATGCACAGTGTGCATTTTGGTCTTGTCTCCCACATTTCCTTCCTCCAACTTTCCTGGACCCTAATATCTAACCCTCCTGACTTCATACCTCCTCCTCCTTCTAGCTCACTGGATTCCATTAGTGTTGCCTACATGTGTGCACAGGTGTAGGGTCTTCTGCTGGAGCTGGGCAACCTACTGGGGACCACAGCCTCTGAGGAGAACAATCTCTCCTTCTCCCTGGAGCCATCAATTACCAATATCTCCTCAGATAAGAGTAGGGACCCCTGAAACAGAGCACTTTTAAAGAGAAATTGAGAGAAGGTGTCTTAAATTTGATCCTTCACACCTAGGAAATTTTAGATGACCATGGATATATGGGTACATAAATGAAACATTTGCTGATAAATAATCATAAAGAAATATATCTTAAAGCAACCTTTTGATGTATATATATTCTCACCATCTATTAATGATAAAAACAAATTTACACACTAATTGTGGCTGTCCTAATACAATAAATACAATATACTAATTTTATACTTATATGATAAATATGTAGAATATGGTAGAAAAACATTAAAGGTTTTTGTTTCTATAATTAGACCAGTGTGGTTTCCACAAGAGCAGAAAACTTCATACGTACAGTAGGCATATTCACTCCATTCATAGCACCCAATTCGGGAGACACCTCTGTGGCTAAGAGTCTTTCTGTGTATGCTGGTTAGTTTTCTGTCAACTTGATATGAGCTTGGACCATCTGGGAAGAGGGAACATCAATTGATTAACTTATTTTTTGGAGACAAGTCTCACTGTGTAGAGACTGTCCTGGCTGTCCTGGAGCTTACCACATCTAACAGGCCGGTCTCCAACACAGACATCCATGGGAACTCCAGTTCCAGAGAAGATGCCTCTGTTGGACCAGCCTGTAGGCAAGTATGTAAGGCATTCTTAATTAATGATTAATATCAGAAGATCCAGCCCATTATGGGTGGTTTCACTCCTGGTTAGGTAGTCTTGGGAATATAGGAAAGCAGGCTGAGTGAGCCATGAGGAACAAGCCAGTAAGCAGCACTCCTGCATGGCCTCTGCTTAGTTCCCATCCTGACTTCCTTCATGTGGACTGTGATTGAGACATGTAAGTCAAATAAGTCATTTTATCCCCAGTAAATTTGGTCATGGTATTTTATCATATCAATACAAAGCAAATCTAAGACACTATGCAAGTGTGTAGAAAGGCAGGCATGACCACGGGTCCCTGCAACCATGCATTGCGTGTGTTAGAGACGGGGGTCTTAGGGCTTACCAGCTGCCAGTCTAGCCCCAGGTTCAGTGAAGGACCCTGTCTCAAGGGAATAAAGCAGAGAATAATAGAGCAGGGCACCAACATACTCCTTTGGCATCCTCCTGCACGCATCTGCACACCTACCCCCAAATCTCTCTCTTACACACACACACACACACACACACACACACACACACACACACACACACACTCACACTCACACAGAGTAAGATAAATGACAGTTAACGGTCTCAAGCCTGAGTGGAGGTGTTTCAAAGGGCATTTGTTGACATCAAATGCTGCGATGCTCTGCACAGTATGAAGCAAATGTATGTGCTTAGAACTAAGGCTGCTATGAAATTGCTGATTAGGTATGACATTTACTACCAGAAAACACCAGGGATCCATTACACATTCGTTTTAGAATTAATTTTTGATTGTGTCTTCAGAAATACTTCACTACTGCCAATTTCTTTGCACATTTAGTTTTCAATCCCATATATAGTTTAGATAAGGTGACCAGAGAAGTGAATCTAAATGGGTGGTGCCTAAAGACTGAGTGTAAGCCTTTCATGAAGGGTCTGGAGGAAGAGCCTTTCTGCCAGATGGAACAGCAGGCACAAAGATTCTGAGGTGGTTCCATAAAGTATCTGGTAAGTAAGAAAAGGCAGTTAGGAAACATTGGAGAGGCTAATGGCAAAGCCATTACGTGGGCCAGAATAAGGGGTTTGGGTTTTATTCTAAAAGCAGTGGAGGCTATGGGAGGATGTTAAGTTGGGAAAATGTTATCTGTTTTGGAAATCTGAAAGTAACTGTAGCTGCTGTGGAGAGAATAGATGAGGAAGAGGCCAGAGTGGAAGTGGAGTATGCCAGTTCCTCATTAAGTTAAGTGCAGAATTACCATATGATCTAGCAATCCCATCCCAGGAACATACGCAAAGAACAGAAAACAGGTGTCGACCAAAAACTCACCCGGGTGCTGTCCGTAGTTGTCAAAACTAGAAGTAACTGGCTGGGTGGTGTCAGCTTTTAATCCCAGCATTTGAGATTAGAGGCAGAAGAACTTTTGTGAGATTGAGGCCAGCCTGGTATATAGAGTGAGTTCTAGGACAGCCAGAGCTACACAGAGAAACCCTTTCTCAAGAGCCTCCACCCCTAATGAAGTAACTATATCTAAATAATGGAATATTATTTAGTCATACAAAAGAGTCAAAATATTATTCTACAACACATCTGAGCCTTTGGCTCACACGTTAGCTGGAAGAAAGCAGGCATGGAAGAATGCTGACACTTTCATTTATATGCAGTGTCTAAAACATCAATGAATCAATGGTGACTGAAGCTGACCTGTGGTTTGGGTTGGGAAGAGGCAGTAAGAGCAGACAGAGGCCACATAAATAGTTTATGTTGGGAGGATAATGAAATGATGCTCAAGATGGCATGGGACACACTTTGGAAGCAGAGTCAAGAGAGAAGACTCGTGGTTGGAACTTGGCTTGAGAGAACCAAGGATGGACTTGCGTACACAGAGAATAATGCCTTGTGTGGGTGGAGGAGGATTCCAGGCAAGCATTAGGTTTGGGAAATGAAGAGTTTCTCGAATACTTAGATGAGACTACCCTTTTCCTTGGAGGGTACCCACTGAGGAGTTTGTGAGGGGCAGCCAGCCACCTGTTGTCCTGTGTCAATGATGGGAAGTTGGTTCAGTCTATGTAGCTAGGTTCTTTACCTGGGCAACTCTCTTTTTGTTTGTGTAGAACGGACTCTGCAGACATTTGGTGAATGTGAATGAACTTGGGCTTTGAAATCATGCAAGAATTGAAGGGATCCAGAGCCCCAGATAACTCCATGGGGCCAGCAAATTAGTTTTGCCATATGGATGAGGGAACAAAATGAGATAGCTTAACCACAGAAACTGGTTACATTTGTGTGTCTCTGTCACAGTAACTAGGTATAGTTGTGGGTCTCTGTTACAATTCCAATCTGGCATCATGCCAGCTCCAGAAATAAATGGAGAGAATGATTGGCAGTTAAGAGCCCTTGCTGTTCTTCCAGAGGAAACAAATTTTGTTCCCAGAACCCATGTCAGGTGACTCACTGTCACCTTTAACTCCAACCCCAGGGGGATCCAACACCCTCTTCAGTTTCTGTAGGCACTTGCATTCACATAAACGTACCCCCACCACCACACCACACCACACCACACCACACCACACCACACCACACCACACCACACCACACCACACCACACCACACCACACCACACCCCCCACACCCTCACAAACACACACATTTTTTTAAAACTTAAAAACATTATTCTTTGTAACTTCCAAGCTTTTCTCCTTAATTAGACCTCCCCAATCAGATATTGAAGTCGCTGAGAAAAATGTAATATTTTTTTCTGCGCTGAAGATGGATCCCAGGGTCTGCTCTTGTTCTGGGCAACATCCCTATATCTTCAGAGATAGTTTATGAATGATATGCAAATCCAATACATTAAATGTGTTTTCCAAACTTTCTTTGAACACCCATAACCCTAACCAACATAAGCCGCCAGCACACGCCAGCAATGTAAACAAGCATCCATGTCTCCAATGTGTCAGCTTTTCTCCAACTCCTCAGTGTTCATGGTCAAAGCCTCATTTCTACAAAGCTGAAGCTGATAACATTAAGGAGTTTGCTGTTCTCTAGATGCCAAGAAATCTACTGGGTTCCACCTTACAGATGAGAACATAAATTCCCCAGTTCTGATGGAAACATTGTTGGAGTTTCCAGATAAGAGTCTGGTGGGGGATGGGCTAGCCATTTGTTTCTCAGCAGCTTAAAAAAATGTCACTTTACAAAGTTAAAAGCGATATAAACTCTGAGCAGTGGGAATTGGAGACAGGGACCAGCTTTGCATCACGAGGCTTCTCACACTGCTGTGGCCACTGGGATGCTTGTGTGGTGAGCAGCTTCTACCTGGCTCTCAATATTCCTGTATTCTGGCACTCAGGCCCTGTACAGTCCTCTCCAGTCTTGTCTCTTGGGTTCTTTCTACTGATTACTGCATGCTAAGAAAGGAGCCTTGTTGGCTCTGATGTCAGAGTATGAAAGTGAGGTGCCAGCTCTGGCTCAGGCCCTCCTTCCTTTTATCTTTTTGTGATTGTGTATGTGTGTGCATGCCTGACCAGAGCTTGATATCAGATGTCTTTCCCAAAGACTCTTCACCTTATCTTTTTGAGGCAAGGCTTCTCTCTAAACCCATGATTCACCAGTGTGGCTAGACTGGCTGGCCAGTGGGTTCCAGGGAATCTGCCTGGTGGCTGCACACCACACCTGGCTTTTATGTGGTGCTATGGATCCAAGGTCAGGTTTTCATACTCACAGAGCAAGCATTTGATGGACTGAGCG
Organism: Phyllotis vaccarum; assembly: GCA_033318265.1. Taxonomy (NCBI): domain Eukaryota; kingdom Metazoa; phylum Chordata; class Mammalia; order Rodentia; family Cricetidae; genus Phyllotis; species Phyllotis vaccarum. The sequence goes on along the minus strand of JARWLC010000004.1, from coordinate 79,251,591 downwards.
TCTTTTCAGCCCACAGCTTCTTACTTTGACCGAGCTCTCTGTAGTAAGCCCCATGAGAGAGTACATTGCTGAAACACATTTTCTTGCAAGCACGGTTGGCATTACTCAAGTTCCACTATTGGGCTTGGCTGTGGACTGCCAGGGTCCCCACTTTGAATCTGCACATAATCCACCACTTGGAAATTTGACAGTGCAATTCCATCTTTCTTCAGCTTTCTACGTTGTTATCAAAAGGTCTTGTGTGTGGCTATTTTGGGGTTCTTCTGGCCCTGTACAAACTTTTAGGAGGCATTGTCATTGGATATTTAGTGAACAGTCTTTAAGACCACACGCCTGGGTTCAAATTTCAGCTTCAGTAATTATTGGCAATGTGACCTTGAGAATTTCATTTACCTCTCTATGTCTCTGTTTCAAACATGTACCGTGGGGGAGGAATATAGTACTATCTTAACGGAGCTATTATAACTATGGATGTATACCCTTACCAGGCCCATAGACCTTTTGGGGGAAGTATGTATCTCTAGAAAGAAAAGAGCAAATTTAGAAAGAAAAGAACAAATTTTGTCTGCAAAGAATGTACAGGAAATGCTTTTGGCTTTGAGGGCTATGATACTTCTCTTACCACAGTTCAATTCTACCCTTATAATGTGAAAGCCATCCTGAATCAAAAATAAATGAATATACACAGTTATGGTTCAGGAAAACTTTATTTAGCTGGAGATGGTGGAACAAGCCTATAATCCAGCTGTTTGGGAGGTTAAGGCAGGAGGATTGTAAGTTCAAGGCCTGCTTGGGCTACAGAATGAGTTCAAGGCAACTTAGTCAAACCTTGCCTCAGTATAAAAGTTAATAAAAAGAGAGAGATAAAATTCAATGGTTAGTGTTAACCTGACATGTGTAAAGTCCTGGGTTCTTTCTCTAACATCCCATAAACAAAAGCCCAGCAGCACAACAAGAACCCTATTTATTTTGTGAAAGGCAAAGTTGGCACACTCCTGCAGTCTGTTGATGTCTTCTCATGTGCCCTATTTTATCAGTTCCACTTAGAGGTCTGCAGATGCCCTCTAGTGGAAGCATCTAAAGTAGTGGCCATGGTGTGACTTCACAAGTGGATACACCAAGACAGTCAGCTTGTGCTTTGCAGCCCATTCAACTAATCAGGTGGAGTCATCCTTAGTAGGAAGAGGCAGTTACCAACTGTGTTAAGCTGGCTCACATATTTACCAGATCATCTTGTTTAAATTTTATACTATCTTAAAGAATGCATGTATGCATGTGTACATGAGCTGTGAGTAGGTACCCACAGAGGCCTGAAGAGAGTACTGGATTCCCCAGAACTGGAGTTATAGGTGGTTGTGAGTTACCTGTTAGACAAATGTTGGGAACTAAACTACTATCTCTAGAATAGTGGCAAAAGCTCTTCACACTGAGTCATTTCTCTGTCCCTGCCTTTAGGATTTTAGTGCAGATAAAATCACACTCCTTTAATCTCAGCACTCAGGAAGCAGAGACAGGCCAATCTCTGTGAGTTTGAGGCCAGCCTGGTCTACAGATCAAGTTCTAGGATAGCTAGACAGGTTGTTACACAGAGAAACCCTATCTCAAAAACAAACAAACAAAACCCCAGCAATACAGTGATACTTTCATGTGGTGATATTGTATATTTAATAAAATCAGCCTGGAATATCAGAGAACAGAATCACCCACAGTCAAGCCATGAGGGTCAGAGAGTAGTGACCCATGCCTTTAATCCCTTCACACATTTCTGTGAGTTCAAGGCCTAACAACCAAACAGTAGTAGCTCACACCTTTAATCCTAATTCTAGGATTATGTTGCAGAGTTGAACCCAAGTGAAATAGCTGGGTGTGGAAGATATTTAAGGCAGAAGGAGCAGAGATTTAGGCATTCTGTAGGAGTGACCAGCCAGGCTGAGGACTCTTGAAGATGGCGTTTACCCTGTTGAGCCTGAGATGTTGGGTGTGTAAGAACTGACTATGGTCTGTTTCCTCTTTCTGATTTTCCAGCTCTTCCCCAGTATCTGACTCTGGGCTTTCATTATATACTAATTAGAATTTGTGCAATACTTCCATTTACTGATGATGTAATGTGACATGCTCGAAAGACAAGGATTAAAAGCAGCATGTAATCCTCTAGGATCTGAATAAACCATTTAGATAGGTTACCTGTGTCTCAGTAAAGTCTGTATGTGGAACAAGTTTGTCAGTGGCGGGAAGACAAACAAGGCTTGGCTCACCAGAGTGCACCTGCTGCTGAGTCGGGAGGACGACTGGAAAAAGGATGGATTGTGGGTGCCAATCTGAATGCTCTCAGCTTGGCTATTGTATAAAAAAAGGAGGGGGTGGTGAGGATATTCCTGGACTGACAGATACCTCTGTGTCTTGTCTGTTGAGACCTAAAGGAGCTAGCAGAATCTAAAAGCTTTCAGTCTCTCTAAAGAAGACGATGTCCACCATATGTGTTAGAAAGCCCTTAAACAAAGAAAGCAAGAAGCCCAAGATCCAGCGTCCTTTTAACTCCACGTGTCCTGCAACGGAAGTGTTGGTGTATTGCCCTGAAGAAACCACACTAAGGAAAATGAGAGGAGGCTGCAGAATATGCCAAACTTTTGGCCAAGAGAATGAAGGAAGCCAAAGAAAAATGCCAAGAACAGATCGCCAAGAGACGTAGGCTGTCCTTGCTGTGAGCTTTCTACTTCTAAGTCTGAGTTCAATCAAGAATAAGATTTTAACGGTAACAAATAAGTGGTCAGACTTTGTAGGAGTAGGGAGAGGCAGTCATAAGGTACCCTGGAATCAGTGAAGGCCTCATGGGGCAAAGGCATCTGTTGCTAAGCCTGGCAATCTGAATTAAATCTTCAAGACCTTCTCCATAGGAGAGAATTAACTCCTGCAAATTTTCCTCTGACCTCCACACATGATCTCCCCACCCCTTGCACACCCAAGTCTTGAAGGCTGTCTAGAATGTTTCCGTGTTCACTTTTTGTTTTGATTTGTTTGGTACAGAGATTTACGTAGCCCAGACTGGCATTGAACTTGCTACATAACTGAGACTGGCCTGATCCTCCTGTTTTTTCCTTCCAGATACCAAACTTACAGGCCACCACCATGGCCAGTCTTCCTCTTTACTTTGTACTTCTTATCCATTTCTAAATGACTATTTGTATCTGGAGAAGCTTCCTAAGCTCCCTCAGACTCGATCCTCCTGGTGTGCTACCCTGGAGTGAAGACAAACCTGCCTAGCTGCTAGACCTAACCATCTCACACCACGGTCCCAGCAGAGGCCACTCATCTCTTCACCCAATGTCAGTTTACTGGCAGCCATTAACATATAGTAAGCAGATTTTATTTTCTTCCCTTAACATTTTCAGTCGCAGGAATTCTTGCAACATCAGAGTGAGTCAGAATTCTTTTCTGATCATCAGGACTGTCCCACGTCCTCAAAAGAACGACTGTCACTAGTTTTTTCTTGTCCTTCCAGAACTTTTTCAAATTGCACTTTAGACTAAAGGAGCCTTGTTAGACATGTGCATAATTTATAGAGCTGCTGGATCAAGGGACTTGAGCTCTGCGAGTTGGCTGATGACATCTCTACCTTACAAGACTCTGCATAAGTTTAGCAGTGGCCACTCTCTGCTAGCCCTTCTTCCTTTTCCTCTGATGTCAGACGCCATCTTTTCCTTCAACACAGAATACTATGCACCAGGGACTTACCCCACTCCTGTTTCACAGCAAGGAAGGCAGGGTTAATATGAGGGGTTGTGATGCATCATGGCAGGGCACATTGTGCCCACAGTAGAAAGCAGAGAGAGATGAATGCTTTTAGTTTTCTTACTGAGCCTGTGGGATGGTGCTACCCATTTAGGGTGTGTGTTCCCCTCTCAGATAACATCTCTGGAAACCACCTCATAAACACATCTAGAGATGTATCTCCCAGGTGATTTTAAATGAAGTCAGGTTGACAACGAAGGCTAGCGATCATATCATGCTGTTTTGTTCTTGGAATTTATAAGCCTATATCTGTCACCAAAATGTATCCTGAGTTGTTAAGGCTGAGGGGACATAAAAACTTGATGGAAGTCCAGCTTAGGACAAAGCAAATTCTAACCCTTGCTTTAAGTGGGATCACTACACAAGCAGAACATGGGCACTATTTTTATGACATTGGAGCCACATCTGGCTGAATAAGCACCTTCCATTCATCCATCACCACCAATGATAGTCACCTGTCTCCATTAGTAGTAGTAAGGGCTGTTGCTTCATAGGTGGCAGAAGAAAGTTCTAGAAGGTCTGAGTGAGGAGTGGAGGGAAGGTGTGAGTAAGATGATGTAGTATCTGCCATCTAGCAGACTCCTGGGGCTAGTCTGAGCCTTTGTGCCCAGAACATCCAAAGGAAGGCATTATAGATTAGGTCTTGAGAGTGTTTGGGGGTTCTGAGATATTTAGCACATTTTATTAGCCTGCCTTTAACTGCTGGAGCAAAGCACCCAACAAACAACTTAACTAGCCCTGGTGGTGCATCTCTGTAATTCCAACCACCTAGGAGGCTGGGCAGGAGGATGGCAAGTGCAAGCATGTCCTGGGCTACATAATGAGACCATATTTCAAAATAAAATGTAAAAGGATGGATGGAGACATAGCTCAGTGGTGCGTGCTTGAACAACATGTGTGAAGCCTTAGGTTCAGCACTCAGGACCTGAAATAAAACAAAACAGGCCTCAAAGGGGGACAGGTTCTCACTTTGACAGTTTGGCTTTGTTGGTTTGAGACAGAGAGGTTGAACATTGTGTCAGGGAGGCATGTGGTTGGGCAGAGCTACTCTTGTCAGTGGCTAGGAAGGAGAAATGGAAGGGGTAGAGGACAGAGAGAGGAGAGAAGACAGGAGAAGTGCTGTGGGGTGTCTTTCTATGTGCTGTGAATGTGCTTCTACCATTAGTTAATAAAGAAGCTGTTGGCCTATGGTAAGACAGTTTATAGCCAGGCGGGAAATCCAAAAGGTGGGTTTAGAACAGATGCTGCCAGATGTAATAGAGCAGGTAAAGCCACGAAGCCATGTGGTAAGACATAGATTAATAAAAATGGGTTAAATTTAAGAGTTAGTTGGTAATGATCTGGAGCCATAGTCCAAACAGTTTGTAATTAATATAAGCCTCTGAGTAATTATTTTATAAGGGGCTGCAGGACCTCGGGTAGGAGAGATTCATTTGGACTGCCGGGCTAGGCAGACTGAGAAACTTCAGGCTATAGAGAAGAGAGGAGATAGGAGAGGAGTAGAGGAGAGGGGGAGGAAAACGGGAGGAGAGGGAGAGGAGAGAGGTGTGGTGGTTTGATTGAGAATAGGCTGATATATTTCAGTGCTTGGTCCCCACTTCGAGGAACTGTCTTGGAAATGACTAGGGAGTGTGACCTTGTTGGAGTAGGTATGCCCCTGGGAGTTGATTTTGAAATTTCAAAGGCCCAAGATAGGCCATGTTTTGCTCTGTCTGCTTCCGACTTTAAGATCAGGATGTGAACTCTCAGCTACGGATCCAATGCCATGTTCCTTGCCATGATGATAATGGAATCATCCTCTAAATGTGCAAGCAAGCCCCCAATTTAGCACTTTCTTCTATACATAGCTTTGGCTATGGTGTCTCTTCACAGCAACAGAAAAATAACTCTGACAAGAGGGGAGAGAAACCTTGAATGGCTCCTCCCTGAGCTGGGCACTACTACCTCCCAATCATGTCATCAAATTATGACCCCTGAGTTGGATGAATGCACTGATGACATCCGTACCCTCATGATTCAGTCATTTCTCAGAGCCTGATCTCTCAACATCAAAATGAGGACACAGGGGTTGATCTGGGAGGGCAGTCAATATCCAAACTGTAATAGATACGTAGAGAAAAATACATTAGCTATAAGTAGCCAGTGCAAGGAAGCTAACACCCTTGTCGGGAGCTGCCACTCAGGCTAAGAAAGAGTACAAGTCCAGTGGCACCATGGCTCCTCACGCTCCTGGTCTCTCTTTTCCTCCACAGGAAAGCATCTTTGGTATTGTTTTTTTTTTTTTTTTAATTTTCCATACCATTTTATCACCTCTAAATGTACCATGAGCTAGATATTTGGCTCAGCCTTTGTAAAAGGCTATGAAATAATTGTGTGTGTAATACTTTTCACCTGATTCCATGTTTGTTAAATTTATGCATGTTTTTGTACAGCGTTTGTACATGTTCAGTGTTGTGGGTTTTCCACTGTGTTGTATGGAGAACCCTTCCCATGTATGTGTAGAGGTATGCATATACTTGTGTACTTGTAATGGCTGGAGCTTGAGGTCAGATGTCTTTCTCAGTACTCTGCCTTGTATATTGAGGCAAGGTCTCTCACTTAAACCCACAGCTCAAAGATTCTGCTAGGCTAGTGGAATGGCTTCCTTTAGGGCCCCCTGTCCCTGCTTCCTGGGTGTTGAGATTACCAATGGGCCTCCACACTTAGCAGCTTTTATGTGGGGGCTGGGCATCCCTGGTCACATGCTTCACAGCAAGAACATGCACTGAACCATTTCCTTAGCTCAGACCACACTTAAAATATTTTAATATAACACAATATTTTCATTAATTCTTTGAGAAATTTATACATGCATAAACTTTTATTTTGATTTTCCTAACTCCCCCACCCCATCCACCTCCCACCATCTTACTCCATCCCAAATTTATGGTCTCTTTTTTAAAATGACCCACTGAGTTTAATTTTTGCTCCATTTACCCTTGTGGATGAAGCTATTTATCCACTGCAGTGTGATGACCTTCCAGGGACCACATCCTTAAAGACAACTAACTTACTCTTCCCAACCCATCAGCTGTCACAGCTCCTCAGAGATGGGAGCTCCTGAGTCTCACCTGTGTCTACATCAGAATGCTGACTGTTTTATTTTGTACAGGCCTTATGCAGGCAACCACAGTTTCCTTGAGTTAATGAGCGCAGCTGGCCTGTCATGTCTAGAAGATATTGCTTCACCCAGTCTTCCTTCACCTATGGCTCTTACAATCTTTCTAGGTCTCTTCCATGATGGTTCCTAAGCCTTGGAGGGGAGTTAGACAGATACCTCATTTGTGGCTGAGCTGACCATAGACACTTAATCTCCACATTTTGACCACTTGTGGCAAACCATGCTTAAAAACAAAACAAAATAGTAACTCCTGGGCTTGTGATGTAGTTCTTCAGCTGCCAAGCCTGACCACCTTAGTTTAATTTGGCGTCCACATGGTAGAAGGAGAGAACCAATTTCAGCAAACTGTCCTCTGACCTCCACACATGAGCACAATAGATAAATAAATGTAATTAATACATTGAAAAAACCCCCAAACAAACAACAAATAAAACTTATCCTATCACCAGAGGATGCTTCGGTTGTTTGGTTTCTTCTTCCTCCTCTTCCTCTTCCTCCTCCTCCTTCTCATCAGTGCTTTCTGCAAAACTGTACGGACAGAAGACAGGTAAATGCTGAGCACACTGCCCAGGCAGCAGTGATTGGGCCAGACCTACTGGTCTGGAGGTTCTCTGCTTTCCAGTGCTGGGCTCACAAGCCTGCACCAACACTTGGTCCTTTTTGTTGGTTTGTTTAAACATGGTAATGGGGACTGAACTTTGGTACTCATGCTTGGATGCTAAACTGTAAACTGAGCAGACATTCCAGCCCCTTCCAGTTGGTTCTTGATCTAAATGAGTTGATAAGAGAGGGTGAGACCCTGAGACACTGAGACTAGTGGAGGGAAGTGGGTGGTGAGATGGGTGGAGGGGTGGGCTGGAGACCCAGCTCCCAGTTCCTCTATTATTGTGGTGTAGCCCTACTTCATCAGTCATTTGGTCAGGATTTGCTTCTTCTACTATTCAATTCTGAGCCCACCATCTTTTTTTAAATTTAAGGGAAACTCAAAAAAAAATATAGTTTTCTTGATGACTCGGAGAAAATTGGGTTTTGGGAAGGAATGAAGAAATAAAACTTCAACCCCCATTTTAGACTTGCAATTGAGCTGAGACTCTCAGCACCCCCAGAGCATTGCTTTAAAAGGGGGGAAAAGGAGGTTATGTGTAAGAAATAAAGACTGAGATTTGCATTTGAATGTGGTGCCAATCAACCTTCATTATGGGGAACACACTGCTGCACCATTAGTGAAGGAAGATTTGCTCATTAGTTTTGTAGACTCGAGGCATTATTCTAAGGGATGCTCAGAAGCTGAGGATGCATCAGTAACCACTGTGTTTTTCCCCAGAGACAGGGGCTGCTCCAGGGAATGACTGTGTTTCTGTTCCCTCCATTCCTGTTTACTCATACTTTCCTCCAGGGTCCTCCCTTGAATTCCCCATAGGATTGCAGGATGTTAAAGGGCTGAATAAGTAATAGAAACTTCTAGATTAGGACACTATTTAAGGGAAAACAATGGCTCCAAAAGGCAGAAACACAAACCAAACCATCCTAGTAGGTGAAACAAAGCCTACTTTCTGCATTTTAGTCACTGAGACGGGAGGAAGGAAGGATGAGATGTATTCAGCAAACCCACCGTGTTCAGCTAGATCATTGGATTAGAAATCCAAAGATCAAATCTCTGCTATAACATTGGGTTAGAAGGAAAGTTACAGAGAGCTGGACAGGTATGAAAGTTTTTGGGTTTGGGGCTCAAGGGGAGCATTGGTGTGGATTGTCAATACCCTAAGTCCATAGACAGACAGGCTCACTTGATAGGGTAGGCTGGCTCTGTTCTTCCTTGTTTCAGAGGAAGCAAAGAGGCTCTATGCCATGTGATTGTGATATGCCTCTCCAGGGAGAAATTATTTTAAGTACTCAGGAAAAACAAGCAGAAAGTTATTTATCAAAAAGGTGCTGGACTGGCCTGGTGCTTTATGGCTGCCCCAAGAGGCATTGGCCTTGAGTGGAGGACTCTACTAACTTGCTTTCCACATACTCTTTCATTCTTAAATCTCTTCTAGTTCCTGGCCTCAGGTTATATTTTGAACAATTTAAACAGAGAAAGGAGAGTGTAAGTCTGTCCACTTGAGCACATGGGAGATTGAAATAGCAAAGATATTAGTAGTATAGCAGTTTTTTTTTAAATAGTTGTTCTGTTAGGATTCTGCCTTAGCCTCTGAAGCCACACCTGGCCAATAGCAAGTGGCCTGGCCCCACCATGAGTACTGCATTTAAGGAAGATTCCCCTCTCCTTTGTCCTTCTTCTCCCCGTCCTGCTACAGGGTACACTCCTCAGTTTTCCCTCCCCTCCCCTCTCTCTTCTTTTCCCTTCTCTCTTTCTCTGTTCCTCCCCCTTCTATTTTCTCCCTTTTGTCATAATAATAAAGTCTTTCCACATTAACTCAGTCTAAGTTTCTCCTATGGCACTGCCAACCAGGCCCATGTGGGGCATGGACCTCTCTCTATCCATTCCCATCTGTCAGCTACAATGGGTAAACATGATATTATAACATGACATGACATGACATGACATAAGATAAGATAAGATAAGATAAGGTAAGATAGCATAGCATAGCATAGCATAACATAACATAACATAACATAACATAACATAACATAACATAACATAACATAACATAACATGTTCCCTTTCCTGACAAGAGCACAGGGGACTTAACTGCAGATGACTATGATCCTGCACTGCCTTCTTGAGCTGCCAGTTTTTAGGAGATGGGCCTAATGACTGGTTCTAAGTCAGAGCTGTCTCTTTTGTTATGGACACGGAGCCTAAAGGCTGGTCAACCTGGGTGAACACACATTTATACCTAGGATTTTAAATTTCCACTTACTTCTCATAGGCCTGGTTGTCTTTGGGGTAGTTTGAGGCAGAGCTCCTTTAGCTAGTAAATTTTATTTGTGTGATTTAATGTCTATTAAGCAAATCTATTAGCAAATCCTTTGTAAAATCAATCCTGCTGCTCTGAGTTTCTTCTACATCAATCGAAGACTGGTATATTGTAGAGGCTTACAATCAGGCTGTTTCTGAACCAGCCAATGAAGGTGTTGAGGGAAGAATATCTAAAATAAAATAAAATAAAAAGAACAACAACAAAAAACAAAAAGCAAAACAAAAAAACAACTTACTTTAGTTTTAGAAACCAAATTATTGTGGTTTCAGGAATTGTCACTTTAATCAAAATGGGGGAGCTTTACAAAATGATGTGATTATAGCTAAAAGTATGTTATTAGCTGCTGGCAAACAACTATGCCTAAGCTACCTGACTTTGATTAATGGAGGAAAGTTTTATTTTGGCTTATGATTTTAGAATTTCAGGACATCAAAATAGTAAGCTATGATGGCCATGGGAGCATGACAAGGAAACTGTTTGCATTTCCAAAGAACCAGCAAGCAGAGAGAATGGTGAAACAGGGTCCAGGCTGTAACCTTCAAGGACTAGCCCCTAGTGGCCCATCATCTCCAATTAGGTCACATCCTTAAAGATTCCACAGCCTCCCAAAGTGACACCACTATCTGGGGAACACTGTTTCAAACAGGAACCTGTAGTGGATATTTTAATTCAAAATCACTGGGTTTACTGTAAACCAAGTATGATACTTCTCATTTTATTTCATGTTGTCTAATGAGTGTGCGGTCCTTCAACCAACAGGAACACTGTCCTATTTAGAAAAAAAGGAATCACAGATACAGAGAGAAGCACAGAAGGATGGCGGCAGAGAGAAGGCAGGTCCCGTGAAGGCTGTGGACTGGAGCAACACGATCACGGCCAAGAGAAGATTGCTTGGAAATTCTGAAACTGTGAAGAGTCAAGGAAGGACTCCTCTATGGACTCTGTGGACGTTGGAAGGAGTTTGGCTCAGTCAGTGCTTCAGACAGCTTACTTCCAGACCTGGGACACTATTCATTGCTGGATACATTGCCAACCTTCCAACCCTTGCCTTTGTTTTTAAAGCAGTTCTGTTTGTGACACTCAGAGCAGCCCTCTCATGCCTGTGCACGTGACAGAGCGTCAAGGACAGGTGGCAGGGCTGGAACTTGGTCTGAGGTAGGTGAGACACGGAGGCAAATGAAACAGCCAGAGACAATCAAACAGGGCTTAGAAGTCGGTTTCTCCTTGAGTTTCAGGTGGCTTCCACCAGGGGGCAGAGCGAGACTTCTGTGCCCATGAAAGAAAAGCTCGTAGGACAAATGGCCAGCAGGTTAATTCCCCGAAGCTAAAATCACTCTACCCTACCCCTTAAACTACGACACTCCTACCCTACACTCCCTGCCCCAAACACCACTATCATCCGACCCCATCCCCCAAACATCCCCTCCTCCACTCTACCCTCAGAAAAAGAGTCCCCACTCACATCCTGGGCACCCCCCAACACCAGTGCCACCACTGTTCCCCGCTAGGGGGAGTAGAGGTCAAAGAGAACTCCCCTCCCCCCACTCCTGCCCAACCCGGGCACTAGAGGAAAAGAGAACCCAGCCTGAAGCCATAGGCCAGTTTGATTTCAAGCTCCCAACACTCTGTCATGCAGACAGGCCATCTGCTTTCCCTTCAAACAGATCTTGATTCCTTTCTCAATTCAGCAGTATTCTGGTGATACAATTAGCATTTGTATCATGGAATACATCTGGGATGACTGCCCAGGAGCTGGCTGGCTTCAGCAGTCTGACACCCTGACCACAGTGGATCTCAGGGTTTTGATAAGAAGGACCGAATATACGGACAGGAAGAGGCACATCGAGTCCCTTCTGGGGCCGAGTTTGTGCAGCTTTGCAGACAGTCATTCCCTTTGGATTCTTTACTGTACCCCGGAACCCATCCCATACTCATTCTAACACCTTGCTCTCTTCAGGTTAGTTAGAGATAGTTTCCATAACTTGCAAAAAATGCAAAATTAAAAAATCGAATTAGTATGAATTATAATTTTCATGGGTAGAGAATTATTGGATACATCACTTCAAGTTATCTGGGCAAATCTAAAACATGAAGAAAATATGTGGACATGCCTGTGGGTCAACCCTGCACTAAGGCGGCTGAAGCAGGTGGATCAGAATTTTGAGTTCAGCCTGAGCTTAACACAAGATACAACAACACATAGGATTAAAGTGAAACAAACAAAGGGCGAGCAATCGAACCAAAAAAAGCACAAAACAAATGCCTGCTAGACGGTTAGAGGCTGGAAAAGGGCTGACTATGTCAGCAAAAATGTCTTGGCTGGCTACAGAAATTAACTAATAATAACACCGAATAAATCGGTGTAGGGATGAGGGAAAGATAGGTACTGAGGCAAAACTGCAAGGCCATGGAGACAGCACACTTCCAGGAGGCCAAAGGCCAGCAGAGAGGGGCAGCCCTGCTATGTGGAGCTACACGCTGATGGCCAGTAAAGCCAAGAACAGTTCTTCACAGTGTCAGGGTGCTCACATCAGACATATCTTTCTAAAGAGCACATGTTCTCAATCCTTGAATATTGAGCACAGGAATGCTGGCTTGTTTGCAAAGGTCCAAGCTGAAGGGCAAGTGGGACTGAAGTTCAGAAAGGTCCGTTTGCTAGGCAGGATGTGCCTGATTAGTGGGACGCTGTTTTCTAATGTGCAAGTAGTTGCTCACAGTCTATCTGAGCATCTACTCTGCTTGCTGGCCTGGTAGGAGAAAATAGCACCTCATTTTGGATTTAATTTGCATTCTCTTAATTGTGTGTGGGATGGAGCATTTCCTCTTGTGCTTATAAGTTGTTTGTAATTCCTTTCCTGAAAGCTACTTTTCCAATATATTTACATCACAGCTCCTTAAACTGCCCATCATGTAAATGAATGTTGGCCTCAAGAATAATTTGTTAATAGTGGATGGTTTCTAAATGTGTGATAACCAAAGTTAGTGCAAAGTCACATATATGTAGGAGACTGAGGCGTCCCTGGCAGTGTAATCTCATGAATTCACTGCAGCATTGATTGTGAACACATCCCAAGCCACTTCACACTGCCTGTGCCTCCAGGTCACACAGTGCAAATGAACCAGACTGGTACTTTTATGAACTGCAGAGATTTTGCTGTAGAAGCCCAGCTTTCTGCTCTCAAATAGAAACACAGTGACTCAATTATAGAAAACAAAGTCGTTTACTATTCTCCTGCTGTCCCTTCCTCAACAAGTGACAAATCAGTATACCATTGGATTGCATCATGCTAAAACACTTGATTTATATAAATTGTTTGGAGTTGCTGATCTATGTTTTATATAAAAAAAAGTTTGAGACCCCAAAGCCTCCTGGTCCACAGCTGACTAAAGGTGAGTGGCACCTTGACTCCCAGGCCAAGCACAGACTGTGGTCTCCCAAGCCTGGCCTGGGGACACAGCCCCCATTGACCCAACCACACCTAGTTCTTCCCTAAACCAAAGAAAGCAGAGAGAGCCATCCCCCAGCCCAATCCCCAGCAAAATGCAGCTGGAAGGTCATCCCACGAGCCAAATTCCACCTAACTGCAAACTGCATCATCACACACGACAACTGGAGACCCAGAAGCATCCTGGTCCATAGCTGACTAAGAATGACCTCTGTGACAACTAGAGACACACAGCTCCTTGGTCTACAGCCAGCTAAGAGCCTACTAAGAGAAGCCCCTGCAGTTACTGCAGACATACAGCCCCCGGACCTACAACTGACTAAAAGCTGACTAAGAGTGAACCGAGGAAGCAATGGGCAGACACCAGTACAAGAATACATACAACAAGATAAAGAACAATGAGACACCACCAGAAAAAGCTCGTGGTTTTACATCATTAAGATTTGAACATAGCAGTGAGAAGGAAACAGAAGGAAATAATCTAAAAAACAACTTTATGAAGATAATAGACACTTTAAAAGAGGATATAAAAAACTCCCTTAAAGAAATAGAAGAAAATACAAACAAAGTATTGGAAGAGATGAACAAACTCCTGAAATAAAATAAAGAAAACCAAGAAAAAGAAAACAAAAAGGCAAAGAAACATTCCAGGAATTAAAAGTTGAAATAGAAGCAATAAAGAAGGCACAAACTGAGGCAAAGCTGGAAATAGAAAACCTGAAGAAATGAACAGGAACTACAGAGGCAAGTATAACCAACAGAATGCAAGAGATGGAAGAGAGAAGCTCTGGAGTGGAAGATTCAATAGTGGAAATAGATATGTCTGTCAAAGAAAACACTAAAACTGAAAAAATCATAACACAAAATGTCCAGGAAATCTGGGACACCATGAAAAGACCAAACTTCAGAATAGTTAGAATCAAAGAAGAAGAATACAAGCTCAAAGGCACAGAAAATATATTCAACAAAATCATAGAAGAAAACTTTCCCAACCTAAAGAAGGAAATGCCTATAAAGATACAAGAAGCTTACAGAGCACTAAATAGACTAGGCCCACCCCCAAAGTCGACTTGCCACATAATAATCAAGCTACTAAACCTATAGAACAAAGAAAAAATACTAAGAGCTGCAAAGGAAAAAGACCAAATTACGTATAAAGGCAGGCCCATCAGAATAACACCTGACTATTCAATGGAAATAATGAAAGCAAGAAGGTCCTGGTCAGATGTTATACAGACACTAAAAGAGCATGGCTGCCAACCCAGATTACTATACACAGCAAAACTATCAATCACCATAGATGAAATAAACAAGATATTTCACAACAAAACCAGACTTAAACAATACCTATCCAGAAATCTGGCCCTATAGAAAGGACTAGAGGGAAAGCTCCAACCTAAGGAAACCAGATACACCCATGAAACCACAAGCAATTTCACAGAAGAAAAACCAAAATAAGGGAAATACATATATGCTACCACCAAAAATGACAGGAAATAACAATCATTGGTTATTAATATTCATTAATATCAATGGACTCAATTGACTTATAAGAAGACACACCCTAACATGATGGATGCAAAAACAGAAGCCAACCTTTTGCTGCAAACAAACACACCTCAACTTCAAAGACAGACACAGGCTCAGAGTAAAGGGTTGGGCAAAGACTTTCCAATCAAATGGTCCTATGATACAAGCTGGTGTAGCCATCCTAATATCTATCAAAATAGACTTCAAACTAAAATCAATTAAAAGAGACCAGGACGGACATTACTTATTCATCTCAGGAAAAAATACCAAGATGAAGTCTCAATCCTGAATATTTATGCCCCCAACACAAGGACACTTATATATGTAAAAGAAACACTACTAAAGCTTAAACTTCACATCAAATGCCACAAACTAATAGTGGGAGACTTCAATACCCCACTTTCACCCTAGATAGGTCAACCAGACAGAAACTCAACAGAGAAATAAGGGGAACTACAGATGTTATGACCCAAATGGACTTAATAGATATATACAGAACCTTCCACCCAAACACAAAGGAATTTACATATTTCTCAGCACCCCATGGAACTTTCTCTAAGACTGACCACATTCTCGGTCATAAAGCAAATATCAATAGAAGTCCCAGATCTCTAACCACAGTCAGTCTAGGGGTTAGTAAAAGCTCCAGAAGTCCCAGAGCTCTAACCACAGTCAGTCTAGGAAAATCAGAGTGGTGATTCAAACCTTTAATCCCAGCACAGGGAGTATCCTGGGAGTTAATCCTAACTGAGTCAAGGTCACTTTAGATTATAGAAGGAATTCTAAGCTCCCAAGCAGGTGTGGTGGGGCCATGCCTTAATTACTGAAAGAATACTTAAGACGGGATTCAAACACAGAGAAAGCCATTCCAAGGGAATCGAGGCTGAGGAAGCTATAAGACAGCTGGGTAAGACCTGACTGTGGTGTTTATTCCCTCTAGTATCTCCAACTTCTTCAGAGATCTATCCCTGAGTCTCATTCATTCATGCGACAATTGGCGTCCAATGTGGGGCAGCTACCTACTGTGATAGCAACCCAAGGAGAGGTCCAAAAAGGAAAAAGAAACAATCCATCAGGAGAAAGAGACCACTGTCTGAAAGACTTACCCAGATGAGGGTGAAACAGAAACACGTGTGGCCGGTCTGCCTAAGACTGGAGGCTGACCCGGAATGCAAAGCCTAGCCGCTAGTAATTACTGCTCTGGCCAACTGTTGTTCTAGCCGGCAAGTGTGGTTTTTTGGTAGGGAGGAGAGAAATTCGTGCCCCAAAATTGGACACCAATTAGCTGCAAACCACAACCCCTGAACATCTTGTGATAAGAAGGAACTTAAGAGAGTCATCCAAGGATTCCTCTAGGAAGAGAAAATAGAGAAGACCTCCTTAGCAAATTGGGATCATAATGGGTTGCAACCAAGAAGAAGTGGGAATAAACCATGAGAGGAGGAGATGGTTGAGTGAGAGGAACAAGAAAGAGGGAGGGAAAGAAAAACAAAGAGCTATCATGATAGAGGAAGCCACTGTGGGGTTGGAAAGAGACCGGGTGCTATGGAAACCTTCAAGAACTCACAGGATGTCCCTGGCTATGTCTCCAACCAGTAGTGGAGGGGGTGCCTAAACAGGACTTTCTCTATAATCAAATGAGTAACCACCCTAAGTGTCATCACAGAACCTACATCCAACAATGAATAGAGCTGGAGGCAGAGATCCATGGAGATCGGGAAGGAGAGAGTCTGTCTGAGCAAGGGAATAGGGCTTATGAGGAAGAGTCCCACAGAGATGGCTGGCTGGAGTTCTGGAGAGCTCACTGAATCAATAACAGCCACTGGGGAACCATCGGGAAAAGGAGTTAGGCCCTCCTAGGTAGGCAACTGTTGATTGGCATGGGCAGTATGTGGAGCCTTGAGGGGTGGGATCAGACTGTGTTTCTGTGCATGGGCTGGCACCTTGAAGCCCATTCCCTACAGAGGAGCACCTGACCCAGTCTTGACTTTGAGATGAGGAAACTGGACTTGTCTAGAGTAGATGCGCCATGCTGAGCTGACCCACCTTGGGACTTCTTGCCCTTTTGGGGAAGGAGCTCAGGAGATAGGGAAGGGGGAGGCTGAAGGTTGACTGGGAGGGATTGGGAGGGGGTAAGGGAGGGGGAGCAGAAAGATACTTGGAAAAAGAGACTTTTTTATAAATAAAAGTTGTGAAGAATAAAAAAAGGACAAATCAAAAAATACTTGATACCTGAAAAAAAATTCATGGAGTAGTCATAAAGAATCATGCTATAAACTATTTACTTAAAAACTTACATGTAAATCTATATATTTACACACATGCACACGCACATGCACACACATGCACATGCATGAAATTCTCTCACCTGGGCTGACGATACTCTCTCCAAGAGCCAAAGACTACCTATTAAAACCTCCAACACCAGGCATGAGAATGCCTCTTTTGAGTTGTTGGTCATTGTTGTCTGAGTGACACCCCCTCCCCAAACATGCTATTGCTGTCTCTCTTGGTTGCCACCCCCCACCCCAATGCTGAAGACACCATGCACTTCAGACACAGCCCAAAGACCCCAAAGCTGGAATTGAACTGAATGCTTTCTCCTTCCTGAGGACTTGTGTAGTGGATTTATGATGTTACATTGTAAATAATTGTAATGCTTACAAGTTTAATAAAAAGCACTGACTGGCCAAAGGCATACAGGAAATGTGGGCATGGCTACCAGACTAAGAAAACTCTGGGAACAGGAGGAACAGAGCAGACATGCCACAGAGAAGGCAGAAGAAGTAGAGGACAGCTATGATGCTCTGAGAAAAGGTACCAAGCTGCATGGCTGAACAGGATAAGAATCATGGGTTAGTTTAAGAGCAAGAGCTAACAAGTTATATGCCTGGGCCCCAGGACAATCAGTAAGTGTTTGTGTGTCTCTGTGGGACTTTGGGTCTGCGGGTCTGTGAATCTAAACCTTGAGGCTAGGCCCAAAAGTCCAGGCCACAAGGCTAAGCCCAAAAATCCAGGCCACAAGGCTAGACTGGAAAGTCTGGGCCAGAAACCTTATACAACAGACTAGCTTTCACAGCACTTTTTGGTATTAGAAGATGCCATTTGAGTTTCCAAAGGAGGGAAGTAACCAACATGATGCTTATAGACCAAAACCACAATCAGCATAACATGATAACCGTAAGTGTGCAGTGGCGGCATTTAGACCTTGGTGGTAACCAGTAACTCTCTAATTGTAGTTAAGACTCCTCCAAGAAGAGGAAAATCATGCTTGCTGCTGGAAACTTAGCCAACTGCTCAGGACTAACGAAGTCATAGATTTTGGAGAATAACCTACAACAACCACTTTTCTAAACCAACACAAGCCCTAGCTACACTTTTCCATATAGCTACAGATAAGTAGTCCTCACCCCTCAGCTGGGAAACTTCTCTTTGCAGCAGATGGAGTCTTACAGAAAACCACAACCAATCAAAATGCAGAGTGTGGAGCTCAGTCATCTGCAGGACAACTCCTGTACCTGAGGCTCAAGGAACGTTGCAGTAGAGGGCATGGAAAGTTTGAAGAACCAGAGTGTAGGCAGATTTTTCTGTTCTCCCAGCCAGCTCCCAAATCATGACACAATTATTAATTATGAAAGCTTGACCAATAGCTTAGGCTTGTCCCATTAGCTTTTATAACTTCAATTTCTATTCACCCATGTGCTGGCACATGGTTTGTGGCATTTGCCTGTTCTCTTTCATGTCCTGCTCCCTGTCCATCTCTGGTTGGTGACTCCTCTTATCCCCAAACTTTCTTCCTCCCAAGGTCTTCTCTGCCTTGAAAATCCTGCCTAGCTATTGGCTATTCCACTTTTTATTAAACCAGTCTAAGTGACACATCTTCATTGTGTACAAAAAGATTATTGCACAACACCAGAGGGTCAGGGAATATACCATGAGACTGTGTCTCCTAGTAATGTCAGAAATGATACTTGTGAAAATCTCACCAGCACGACTGCCTAAAAATTAGCTGAATAAGGACCACAACTATAGACATGCTAACACAGATGGGGAAAGGCCATGGGGCTTCATCTCATACAAAGAAATAAAAGCAAATAAGGGAAGCCAGAGCAGGAGAAACCGACTTCTCCACACCAATTGGTTATCTAACAACAAATGGCAAGCTCTGAAAACATACATACAAGTAATGTCATACAGGCCGAGCAGGTTATATTTAAGAGTATAAGACAAAACCTATTGGGAGAGGGGCTTAGTTTTTTATATAGTGTTTTGTTGTTGTTGTCTTGGGGCAACAGTATCTCTGTGGGGGTCTTGTAAAAACTAAGACAGTGGTTAAATCTCAAAGGATATATTATAAACATCTATAACTAGGCTCATAGCACTAGGTTAGGCCATCTGGAGTTCTTGTTAGAGATGTGGCATGATGGATAATCATGGTCAGCCATTTCATAACTGTCTTGAACAGTCTGTAGTTTAGAATTAGTCAATGAGTGGTGTACATAAGCTTAAAAATATTATAACAAACTAGGTAGAATCTTTGTGGTGAGGCCCTATCTTTTTTTTTTTGTTTGGATCCTTCGGAGCTTGCTGTTAAAAGAATTTGTTGTTTTACAGTGGAAAACTTAAACATTATTGATATGAAATGGGAAATTTACATTTTAGGAGAGAATTGTATGCAAAGAAAGTTTTAAAAGATCAAGAAAGAATAAATATAAAGAGAAATATAATTAGAAATAAAATAATAATAGTAGTAGTCTATAAATTTTGCCTGTTTTTTTTTTTTTTTTTTTTTTTGTCTTACACTTGGTGGCTTTTTTGATATGAGACAGTCTCTTAATTTTTTTTTTAAACCAATGTGCTTGGGTTTAGAGAAGGAGAGAGCCACTTATTTTAATTCCAAAGCCAGCTTGATTTATAGTTGAACCAAGACCACAATTTTTAAAAGGTAAGGAGATACAGATGTTAAGCAGTGAGAATTTACTCTATATTGTATATTGGTATTAATAGGCCTTTTTTTTGTTTGTAAAACCTTTAGAATTGATTTTTTTTTTTTTTTTTTTAGATTTGGACATCTAGGTGTCTAGTGTCTTTTTAACTTTTTGAAGATGTTTATTTCTATCTTTTTGTAAAGACAAAAATGAAACCCTGCTCCAGGGAGTTTCAACCTGTGGTGGGGCTGCAAAGCAGTTTGGGCGTCAAATGTAGCCAGATATTAATCACAGGCAATGGATTGATATGTTAATATTTATTTAATAGCAACTTACAGTAATTAATAGCAGACATGCTGGAATGATCTACTCGTCCTAATGGAACGGGTCTTCTTTCTAGGTGGTGGGAAAGAGTGTTGTGGTTATGAGTGGATCTTTTAGTTGTTTCTGGCCAGGCATCAAGGCTACAGCTTTGAAGGTCGTAGGTAAATCTCCTATCTACGCTGGCCAAGAGGCCACGCCCTTGGATCAGGGAGGCACACTTGAATCCCACTACAAATATATGTATATACATATATGCAAACAACAATAGCTGTGGAAAACAGGCCATGGATTGGAAAGAAAGCAAGGAGGGGCATATGGGAGTATTTGGAGGGAGAAAAGGGAAAGAAGAAATAATGTAATTAAAGTTAAAAATAGAAGGAAAAATCATTAAACAAAAGCCTGGAATTAGTATAGATAAATACATTCAATAATTTTTGAAGTGTGGCTAAAGTTATTTCTGCCATCTTGTGTTAAGTATTTATGTGAAGTGAATTCTCATTATTAATGGTTATAAAATAAAAGTTCAGGAACCAGACTGATGGCTTAGTGTAGGCAGCTCACAACTGCCTGTAACACCAGATCTGATAGGGGCCTTCTGGCCTCTATGGACATGTGTTTACATCACACCACACACACACACACACACACACACACACACACACACACACACACACACATCACACCACACACACACACACACACATTTAATACATAAAAGACCATCTATTGATCAACTAAAAAATATTAAAGATATTCTACATTCTGAAGTATCAAATATTCAGCCACTATTTAATTTTTGGTTGAATTTTCAGTACTGGGGATTGAACCTAGGGTCTCAACACATGCTAGGCAAGTGCTTTGCCATTGAATTATGTTCCTAGCCCAAGATTTAGCTCTTTAAGTAAAAATAGCAAGATCATTCATTTCACTGATATGCAAATTTAATTTTTAGTAAATTATAAGAATATCCGTATATCAAAGAAATGTTTTAAAATAAGTTCCTCCATAATTTATTGTCAGTAAATGTCTGGCTTGAATAATCATTTTAAATATAATGATTATTATAATATATAAGACCCAGAGTCATATAATGATTATTCAGCCAAGCGAGGGTTGAGGGCTAAGCCCTAAATGAGACATTTATATCATTCCCTCTGAGGTTCAGGAAACACCACAGAAGAGGGATGGAAGTATGTAAGAATGGAAAGATAGGGCGAGGGGCTGGGATATGCCAGCCTCAAGGCTCCACAGGAGCTTTGTAACTATGAACTCATACTTCAGTTATCCACACCCAGGCCAGGCAAGGCTGGGGCTTTCAACAATTGGTCATGGTTGAGAAGGGTCTCACATGGCTCTACCCCTTACTGCCTGCCATTGGCTGTTGATAGATTCTTAAAGACAAGGAGCCATTCTCTTTAGTTGTGTGCCCACTGCAGTGCCCACTGGACTCTAACGCTTATCTTCAAACCCATGGCCACACAGATGGCCCTGGTTAAAACATCAGTGGGTCACAAAACAAGATGAATAGACATGAATACGAGGAAGAGATTTGCAGAGAACAGGGGAGGGGTGTGAGTGTTGGGGAGATAAGGGAGGGTGGGCTGAGAGTGGTCAGTATGCATTAGGTTCATGTGTGAAATCACCAAAGAAAAATTTAATTAATAAAAAAAATATTCTCAGCTGAAGAGAGGTTAGGACTGGAGAAGGGCTAAGAAGCCCTGCTCTACACCCATCATCATGTCTCCTGTTATTTGACACTTTCTTCTTCTGATCTGGTTGTGTTATTACTCAGCTTCTCTGACAAGTTTATTTTTGGCCTATTTTATGCTCCTCTACTGTTTCAGATGGTAGATGCCCCCTAATTGCCTTCATACTTGAACTTGTTCTCTGTCACAGCGCTCTGCGGATCCCTCATCTCCAGGATACACACAGTGTCAGTTGAGAAACACAGACGACCGTCTTTGTCTTGTCCGGTGCCTCCCAATTTGAATCCTGTCTCTTCCTCTCTTTCTAGCTCTTCGGTAGCACTCCAAATTCTCCCATGGCTTTAGATTTTTTTAAGGGGAGAGGGGAACCTAAGTGTGTTGGACAGGCCTGTTTCTCAGGTCTGCCACAGAACTGTACTTGAAAAGAGCTTGCTTATTTGTTGGGAGGAAGATGAGGGAGAAGAGAACATACAAACCCATGAGAACATACAAACTATCGTGGTGGCGAGCACCTATAGCCCCATTGCTGGAGGAGAAGGAGGCAGGAGGAGGAGTCTGAGCATAGCCTGGGTGATATAGACTCCATCTCAGAAATCATAATAGCAACACCCCCTCAAATAAATAAGAATTGAAAATGTATTCAACATTTATATGAAAACAGAAATAATTTTGGAAGACCTCAGACTCAATGCCTATCAGTGGTTAACTGGTGTGTGTGTGTGTGTGTGTGTGTGTGTGTGTGTGATATTTTATTTCTTACTTTATATAGTTCATTTATTTACAATTCCCAGGGTAGCTCAGGTTAGCCCCAAGGGCCTGTACACTCTATGCAAGAGCTCTGACAAGCTGGAGCTGTAGTGCATGGGAAATCTGGGACAGGTTCTCCGCAGAGCCCCTAGCTCTGTGTGTCCCCTCCACTCTATGGCTACATCTTGAGGTTTTTTGCCTTCAACGGAACATCTTGGAAAGTCTTTTTATGTCAAAGCCATGAAAATCCATCTCACTTTTTAAAAAGCTAAGTGACATTTTATGTGTAAGTCCAGGGATAAATCAAACATTCCCCCCACTTGTGGGGAAGGAACGGACTCTTCATTTGGATTTGGGTGTGTGTCAAGGACAGAGTGAGTCTCCCAACAGTTCCTGACTCAAAAGTGTGTTTTTTCCCCTCTTCTTCTTCCTCATTTCTAATATTTGAGGCTGTTTTGTAATTTCCTTCTGAAGAAGTTGGGCCAGTGCATGCTCACCCAACAATGTGTGAGGTGTTTGTTTTGATATTTCCTGTTTGACCTCTCAACAGGCTTTTGAACATGTGACCGTATTTCCTAAGTTTCCAGTGAAGTCAGGAATCATTTAAGTGTTTATGAGCCGTTCAGGCTTCTTTCCTGTGACAGACATGAAGACAGGCTCTGATTCTCTGCCAGCTCCGTTTTGTTCGTGGGTTGTGTGGGTTTTTGTTTTTCTCCTCCTCTCTCTTTAGATTTATTTATCACATATACAGTGCTCTGTCTGCACATAGGCTTGCACACCACAAGAGGGCACCAGATCCCATTATAGATGGTCAAGAGCCACCGTGTGCTTCCCGGGAATTGAACCCAGGTCCTCTGGAAGAGCAGCCAGTCCCTT
The DNA here is from genome assembly GCA_033318265.1 of Phyllotis vaccarum. Lineage (NCBI taxonomy): Eukaryota > Metazoa > Chordata > Mammalia > Rodentia > Cricetidae > Phyllotis > Phyllotis vaccarum. Next base: position 79,228,158 of record JARWLC010000004.1, on the reverse strand, counting down.
AACCTCTGAACCATCTCCCCAGCCCTGATTATTTTTGTTTTTTGTTTTTGATTCTGCAAATATCTTTTTAAAAAATTAATTAATAGTCCTGACTGTCCTGAAACTCATTGTGTAGACCAAGTTGACTTTAAACTCAGAGATTCTCTTGCTTCTGCTCTCAAGTGCTGGGATTAAAGGCCTGTACCACCGTGTCCAGGTAGCAAAGACCTTTTTACTAAGAAAACTAGCTCATAGTTTGACATGGATATTGTAATTGTTTTCTTCTTTTGATCTTATCATTTTTCCCTATGGAAACTTAAGTTTCTCACCTATTGAAATGTATTTGTGTGTATTTATGCATGTTGGCTTATGTATGTGTGTGTGTTCATATATGCATGTGTGTATGTGTTCATATATGTATGTGTGTATGTGTGTTCATATATGTATGTGTGTTCATGTGCATGTGTGTGTATGTGTTCATATATGTATGTGTGTATGTATGTTCATATATGTATGTGTGTTCATGTGCGTGTGTGTGTATGTGTTCATATATGTATGTGTGTATGTGTTCATATATGTATGTGTGTTCATGTGCGTGTGTGTGTATGTGTTCATATATGTATGTGTGTTCATATATGTATGTGTGTTCATGTGCGTGTGTGTATGTGTTCATATATGTATGTGTGTTCATGTGCGTGTGTGTATGTGTTCATATATGTATGTGTGTATGTGTGTGTTCATATATGTATGTGCATGTAAATGAAGAAGTCAGAGGTTGATCCTGGATGTCTTTCAGAGTCACTCTCCTTGTTTTTGAGGACAAGGTCTCTCATTGGCTAATATGGTCTTTAGCTCTGGCTGGCACTGAGTTCTCGGAATCTTTGTCTCCATTTCCTTGATACCGGGGTTGTATGTGCATGCTTCTAAGAAGAAAAGAAAAGAAAAGAAAGGGAGAAAGAAAGAAGAAAAGAGCTAGCCATATTTATTTGCATTTGTGTGCATGCATGTGTGTATGTGTGTGCGTGTAGGTGCAAATAAATGTGACTGGCTCTTTTCGTGAGCGCTTTCCAAGACATGTATGTGGAGATCAGAGGATAACTTGCAGGAGCCGGTTGTCTTCTTCCAGCATTTGGAAGAGATTAAACTCAGATCATCAGGTTTGGCAGCAAACCACCTTTAGCAGCTGAGCCATCTCACAAACCGTATGCTTAGCTTTTTATGTGAGGGCTGTGGGATTTGAACTCAAGCCCTCATGCTTGTGTGGCAAGAATTTTATTGATGAAACTATCTCCGAAGTGTTATGGAAATTTGTTTATCTTTTTTTTCTCTCTTCTTAGGTTTGCATCTTTCTTTAAAACATCTCATTTCTGAGATTTTAAACACTTGCCATTTTGTATGTAGGGACTCAGGTGGATTTTATTTGACTTTTACATAGGACTCACTATGTAGGCCTTGTTGATCTTGAGTTTACTGTGTCTTAAACTGTCTCAGCCTCCATTGTTCTGAGATTACAGCACAAGCCACCTTTCTCTGTGCTTTTCTTGTCTTTGTGAATGTCTACGTTAGTTGTCTGAGACAGTCTACTGATAAGCCATTTGATCCTTGTTGCTATACAGGCAGAAAGTCTTAGGCAATTAAGCTCTGAGATACTGGCCAGTTATTTTTTCTTCTCCCTTTTTGCTGACATTTTTATCTTTCAGAAGGTAGAGGAAGTGTCTAGAGGAACTATTGCCTTAAGCCAAACTCTGGTCAACCAGATGGAAAAAGATGGTGAGGGGAAGTGACAAAAATCTTGATAGAAAGTGCTTGTGTCATTTTTAGGAACATTGTCTGCCTCCTACCTCTTTGGTTAACCCCCAGCTCCATCCTGCCTTGTTAGGAACATTATCTGTGGTCAGTATCCCTGGCACTCATGTTCTATCTAACAATGGGGAGTTAGACAAACAAGTCCTTCAACCTGTCTCTTTTCTCTCCCCTCCACTATTTTGCGTATACTTTCCCCTCAAGCCATTCTCTTTTGTTTTTACCCACGTAACCCCTAATCCTTCACATTTATGTTCAAGATTATTGTCAATGTCCTTATCTGCCTTTAACTGGTGATTCACAGAAACTTCTAGTCCCTTAATAACCAAGAAGTCACATAAATTCCAGGGCCCTGATGGTCTGTGAAATGCACTTGGCTATATTTCAAGTAAAAACTTCTCATTGTCTAGATGGCCAATGAGACAGTTCAGTGGGTAAAGGAACTTGCCACCAAACCAGAGTTTATCTCAGGACTCACATAGTGGAAGGAGAGAACTAACTTTTGCACTTTCTTCTGATGTCCACAGGCATGCTATGGTTCACTTACCATTCTTCCTACATTTGCCACACACACACACACACACACACACACACACACACACACACACGAACGAAATGAATTAATAAATATACAAAGGCTAGGATAATTTATCAAGTCCAGTATGAAATTAAACTGTTGAACTTCTTGTTCATCAATAATGAAATTCAAGATGAAGACAGTAGATCTCTGAACTAAGCTCAGTGCCCTCTGAGAGCACAGTCTTTTGAGATAGCACAAGTCACAAACATGTTTTCATGTGCTGGATAAAGGCCTCCTACTCAGCCCTGGTGAACATAATCTTATTTGAAAAAGTTCTTTGAGTAAATAACTAAGTTAAGAACTTTGATATGAAAAGACCATCTGGACTATTGAAGTGGGCCTAGGATGTAGCACACATAAGAGATACAAGGAGCAAGGGGTGGAGGAGAAAAACCAGACTGTGTTGGCCTCTTCCCACCACTGTGATGACCATGCTTGAGAACATCAACTTAAAGAAGGAAAGAGTGGTTTGTGCTCCTGGATTCAGAGGTTTCAGTCCACAGTCACTTGCTTCACTGTTTCTGGTTCTTGGTGAGGAAGAACTCTATGGTGGGAATATATAAAGAAACAAATCTGCTCACTTCATGGTAGCCAGAGTAGGGGGGGGGAGGAGGGAAGGAGGGAAAGAAGGAGGGGGGAGGGGGGAGAGAGGGGAGAGAGAGGGAGGGGGAGGGGGAGAGAGGGGCAAAAGTGGGTCAGCAGAGTAAAAGAGAGATGAACATATGATATCATTTGAAGGCCTGGCCCCAGTGATCTCCCTCTAACTTAGGCCTCATCTAAAGTTCCCACCACTTCCCAATTCCATCCGGTCATCTTCCCATCATTGAACTAATCCAATGATGAGGTCAGAGTCCTCATGATCAAAGCTCCACCCACCTATGAGCACTTTCAACCTTCAACACAACACAACAGAGAGCTTTTGGGGGAATTTATAAGATCTAAATCATCTCCAGAGCCACAGAAGGTATGTGGAGATAGAGGAAGACTGGAGCAATGTGGTCACAAGCTAAAGAGTGCTGGTTGCTGATAGAAGCTGGAAGAAGCATTCACAGCTTCCTCACAATTGCCTCGCAAGGTAGTGAGGTTCTCTGCCAAGGGTCCTAGCTTAGCTTTTTACCCTTGAGAAATGAGAGAGAACAACATTCTGCCATCTTAAGCCTCCCAATATGTGGTAACTTGTTAGCAGCCATAGGGAATTAATATACACACAGAGTCGCCTTACTCAGGGTGTGAGTGGTTATTAAGTCAGTAGCATTAAGTTTGCTGTCCACAGAATCACTGTGTGGCAGAGCCTGTCTTACGATGGACCTGAGTATAGAAATGCCAAGAGATGGAGCAGAGGTAGAGCAAAAATGATTATGGGGACAAACCTGGATCAAACCATATCTGAAGGTGTATAATGCCTTGATGATAATTCATGATATCTTACTTATTTGTATTTAAAAATAATGAAAAAACAAAACTCAGTTCAGTTTAAATTCAGTTTTGTAGGGGTGGGGTAACAGCTCAACTATGAAGTGCTTGCTGTACAAACTTGAGAACCTGCATTTGATCTTCAATACTTACATAGAAAGCTGGGTGTGACTTGTTCAGTCTGGCCCCAGGCTGGGTAAATGACCTCATCTCTGTTCCAACTCCAGCCTGCTCTGCTTCTGGTACAGTGTGCCACAGTCTTTCTTTGAGATCCCTCTGGTCCCAGAAAGTGACTATGCTCTTCACCCAGACTCTGGCTACGTCTTCCTCCAGTCCAAGCATCTCAGTGTCTTCACATAATTCCTCACATGGATTCTGTCCTGGTAGATGACTCTACAACGGGCCTGCCCTACCTTTGGTAGGTGTGTCGTAGCTGCCCTATGCAAATTTTCCAGCCCCAGCTGGAAAAGTTCCTAAGGGAAGTTACCCTACCCCTGTCCTGTCCTGTCCTGTCCCTCTCAGCCTTGGCTCCACCCCCTCGCCTATAAGCCACCCAGCTCATCACTCCCCTCTGGGTTTCTTTTGTGGGCTGAAAACTCAGATGGCCAACATCCCATTTCCAGATACCTTAGCCTCCTTGCCAGCTAGAAACTATACAACAAACCAAGATGATGTGTCCCTCTTTCCAAAACCACCTATCTTATAGTAATGTTCCCCAGGGGAAACAACTCAGACAAAATTAAAGAGAGAACTCAAATAACCATTGTATTTGATAACCATTGATACATTCAACCAGCTCAGTGTATCCAAAGAGAACACAAATAAACACCTGAAAGAACCTAGAGGACAAGAAGGAAAAATGACTGAAGCCCAAAGAGACCTAAGTAGACAGATGAATGGAATAATGAGGACAAATCATGATGTGAATGTCAAATTCAATAAAGAGATAGAAATGTTGGAGAAAACCCAAACTGATTATGAAGCAGGAAATGAAAAACTGAGTATGATAAAAAGCTCAGTTTAAAGCCTCGCACGCAGAACAATAATGTAAAAGACAGAATACCAGGGTTTTATCACTCAATCAAAGAAAATGATAGATTTAAAAAAGAACTCTGAAGAGAATATGCAGAAAATTTGATATACACCAAAAGAATAAATCTGTAAATTATAGGCATAGAAGGAGAAGAATTCCAGGTCAAAGACATATTAATATTTGCAATAAAATTGTAGAGGATAACTTTCCAGCTCTAGAGAAAGAGATAAATACCTATCTAGTATAGTTAAAAATTAAAAACATAGACTAAAGAAAGGGTATGAAAACATCAAGAGAGAAAGCTTAAGTCCCATGTAAAGGCAGTCCCATCCAATCATATCTGATTATTGGATGGAAACTTTTAAAGACAGATGTATCCCATATTTTGAGAGACCACAACTGCCTACCTATATTGTTATACCCAGCAAAACTATCTACTGAATTTGAAGGATAAATAAAAACTTTCCACAGCAGAAACAGACTAAAGGAAGATATGACGATAAGTCAGCTCTACAGAGAAATCAAGAAGGAATACTTTAGACTGAAGAGGAAAATAAACATTCTCACAAGGACACAAGAAATAAATAAGTAATACAAGGACAATTAATAATAGCAAGTCTAAAAACAAACAAACAACCCTCCCCCCAACACTAAAGAATAACAACAAAATGACAGGAATTAATAGACATTTTTCAATAACAATTCTGAATATTAATGTCTTAATTTAACAATAAAAAGACATAGACTAGCAGACTGAGTTAGGAGACTGTACAGTGTACAAAAGCTTAGTCTCACAGCATTTCTCTTTCTCCTTTTAAAGACAAGAACTCCAATGTAATCTCCTTTGTATAGCTTTTTTTCCTTACCATTATCTATAACAACTTGTAAACAAAGACAAACATCCATAATCCATTTTTTAGCAATGTGGGTGTGGTTCTTTAGTCTACTTCCTGCTGAATGGGGGAATTGGTAATCTTATGGGGATCCTGAGAAAATTCAAATTATGGTCAAGTCCTAACTGGGGTATTCTGTGAAGCTGAGTCATCTCAGCCAGTCTCCTTGAAGCTGTTCTGGATGCAGAGCTCAGAGGAAATTGCAACAGAGTTGCTCTGAAATTTTGGATCTGTTCCCATCTGAGGTTTTTCAGGTGGTCTTCCTTGATCAAACCTTATTTTCTCTACCCAAAATTAACCCACAGCCTTTCATTTTCTGTGAAAATAAAAAGAAAACCTCTTCTCCAAAGTAATATACCTTTTGACTTCAATTTTAAAGGTAAGGCATTTTCAAAGTGTATAGGTTGGATTAATCCAGCAGCATTTATAATCAAATGTCTTTTTGCAGTTCTTTTTCCTTCCCCAGCAGTGAGACAATTCAAAGACAGCATAACCTACAGTATTCAGACTCTCTGTGTATTTTCTGTCTTTATGTGGCATGTGTGTGTGTGTGTGTGTGTGTGTGTGTGTGTGTGTGTATAAACTTTATTTCTCTTTAAAGGACTTTCTCTATCCATTTTCCTTTTCTCTCTTAAACCTACATATATTTTAAAACACACTGTAAATCATTTAGAGGGTTCTTTTTTGCTTTTGTTTTTCCTGAATCTATCTTTATTGTTCCCCTCCCCCCTTTTTATCTGACCACACTGTTAATCTCTTATGATGTGACTAAGATTAAAGGCTCAGATATATTGTCTTGCTCAACCAAGATCCTTGGTCTTCAAGAGCTTAGCTTCATGGCAGAGGTATTGGCAGAAACCATGTTTATAAACAGAACTCTGGGGAATTTTAGGATTCACACTGCCACCAAGTTGAGCACAGCCACCTGCTGCTCATAAACCTCATTTAAGTGTTTGGCAGCAAGGCCTCTTAAAGAGCTTGAGGTTTTTACCAATAAAGTTGAGCCTCTCTTAAAGGAGCCATGCCTCTGTCCACTGCCAGCAAACAAAGCCCTCCCAAGAAAATGCTGCTACCAAGAAGTCATGCTTGGCTCTGTTCTGTTTTGTCTATATGAACAATAACCTTAAATCAGTCATATGCAGCTAGTGCCTGCACCGAGGCTACTGTGAGACTGAAGGAAAAAGCCATGTTGCAGCTCGGGCTGCAGGCAGCAAACCTGCCATCTTGTAGCTTAAGCCCCAATGCCACTCTATGCCATGCCCACTTGAGAGACAGAAATAGGAAGCTGATTTTGGCTCCGTTTCTGTGTCTAGATCCCTTTTTCAGCTTTCCTAGGCTGTATGTGTGTGTATGTGCACCATGTTGGAATGCCATTTGTAGTTGAAATTTCTGTGTCCCACCCAATCCTGCAATTGATCAATCCTAACTAAACATACAGAGGCTTTTATTAAGTACAAGCTGTTTGGCTCAGGCTTATTACTTGCTAACTCTTATACTTTAAGTTAACCCACATTTCTATTTATGTTTGGCCATGTGGCTTGGCACTTTCTTTTTCTCAGGGCAGCATCCTCATCCTGCTTCCTCTACATCTCAATGCCATCGCCTTCTCTGTTCTTCCAATTCCCAGAATCCTCCTAGTCTGGTTGCCCCACCTCTACTTGACACAATCAGCATTTTATTAAACTAAAAGGAGTGACAAATATTTACAGTGTACAAAGGCACAGTCCCACAGCAGGAGACAGGATCCATCTTTTTGCTATCAGTTAGAAACACATCTCATCATCAAAGACAGATACTGCCTTAGGATAAAAGTGTACAAAAAGGTATTTTACTAAAATGTAACTGAAAAACAAGCAGGCCTCTTTGTGCATACAATCTCTCCTCCTTCTCTTGGATTGGACTGGGAGCTTGGCCTAGAGCTTAGCTATAGATCTGCTTCCATCAGTTGTTGGATGAAGGTTAGGGTTGGTGGGGGGGAGCTTGGGGAAGTGAGTGGGAGAAGGGGACGGGAGGGGAACTGCTGTTGTTATGTAAAATGAAAATTGTAGAATTGCATCATAGCAATTCTAATACTAGATGAAATAGACTTCAAACTGAAACTACTCAGAGAGATAAAGAAGGACACTTTGTGCCAGTAAGAGGATATTACAGTTCTAAACACATAAGCACCAAACATAGGTGCACCCAATTTCCCCAAACAAATACTTCCATGTGTAAAGTAACAGATTAACTTCATTAACCTTGATATGGCAGTAGTGAGAGATTTCAATACCCTCTCCACCAATAGACAGGTCATCTGGGCAGAAACTAAACAAAGAAATGCTAGAGTTAAATGGCACCCTCTCCCCAAACCAAATATACCCAACAAACATCTATTCTATCCAAATACTAAATAATACACATTTTCTTGGCAGTTTGTGGAACGTTCTCCAAAACCAACCACACGCAGAGACATAAAGCAAACCCTAACAAATATAGGACATTTGAAGTATCATCCTGCATTCTATCTGACCACAGCAGAATAAAGCTGGACATCAACAATAAGAGAAGCTACAGAAAGCAAACTAACAGTTGGAAATTAAACATCACACTATTGAATGATAAATGGTTCACTGAATAAATCAAGAAAAAAAGATTCTAGAATTAAATGAAAATGTAAACACAACATACTAAGACATGAGATACAGTGAATGCAGAGGCTAGCTTATAGTCCTAAATGCCTAAATGATACACCTTAAGGCCTTGGGGAAACAAGGGCAAACCAAAGCCAAGGATGGGAAGAAATAGTTAATATCAGAGCAGAAACCAACCAAATGAAAACAAAATACAAAGAATGAATAGTCCTGGTTAAATCTGGGGCTTATGAAAGAAAATACAGACATGAAAGAGAGAAAGAGATTTACAGGGGAGGTGGAGAAGATTTATAGTAAGTATTAGGGAGATGGGAGAGAGGAGGGGGAAAGACTGGTCAGTGTGCAATTATGTACAGATGTACAATTGTCGGAGCAAGAACAAGTTTAATAGCTAAATTTTTTTTTGTTACTCCCCCCAAAATGTTGGGTGAAATGGCATGTGCTTGTAATCTCAATGCTGGGGAGGTGGAGACAGAGGGATCCCCAGAGTTCAGCTGTCAACCTTTCCTAATCACCTAATCAGTGAGCCCAGCCAGGGTCTCAAGTGACTGTCTCAAAAACAAACAAACAAACAAAAAACAAGTGAACAGCACCCAGAGCAGAACTGTGGAAGATTTTGAATGATGGAGCCAAACTGACCCATTCCTCACCCAGAAAGAAAAGCAAGCTCACCCTCCGTTCTACAAAGAACGGCCAGAAGTCATGGATGGTTTTTTCCCTTGCAGCTTCTTGTTTGAAGAGCACTTTCCATGGTTCCTCTAAAAGGGCTGCACTGGATCCCAGCTGCTCATTATCATTTCCCTTTCCTGCCCTCTAAACCAAACTGGCTACACGCAAATTTCTATTCCAGGCTCCACATTCTGGGAGAGCCAAGACAAAGACCATAGGTTTTATTTTCCCGTCGTGGTTTTGGCTTCCCTTAGTTATTGAGCTCAAGAAGGGAGGTTCAAGAAGGGAGGGAATAAAAGAAGGCCGGGGAAAGGATCTGAATGGGCCTTGTAGGAAGCAGGGTGAGACTGGAGCCATTAGAACATAAAAGGAAATGTGCAGGCCAGCAGGATGGTACAGCAGGTGAGGGTGCTCGCTGACAAGCCTAATGAGACGAGTTCAATCCCAGAGCCCATGGAGTAGAAGGAAACAATTGATTCTTGAAAGTTGTCCTCTAACCCCAACATGTGAAGGTGTGCATGTACACACACGGACATAGTTGGACAGACAGACAGACAGACACACACCACACAGATGGAAAAAAAGACGGAGATGTGCAAATGAAGAGAAATGGGCAGGAAGGATCAATTATGTTTGTGAAGGATTCAGGAATGTACCAGGGAATAGAGATCTGGGAACAAGGGATCAAAAGCTATGTTCTAGGCACACCACTTCTTTTTCTAGACTCTGGGTTGGAACCCAGGACCCTGAGCATACTATGTGGCCATTTGACCATCAGGCACAATACTTACATAAAGGCGATGGGAGATTGGAGAAAGCTCAAACAAAAGGTCAGTTATGATGTTTAAAGACTTGTTACCATAGCACATAAAGAGAAAAGATTTGCCTGAAGAATTTCTAGGAGGAAGGAAGGGACAGAACTCTTTTACAGGGTGTGTAGGGTCCTCATGCAGCAGACAGAACAGATTAGTAATGAAGGAATCTAGAGAAAGTTGGAACTAGCTCAAGAAAAGGAGAAGTCTTCCCTCTCAGAGCAGCTAGCTGGTGGCTTCCAGAGGATGAGGTGTTTGGAGCTACCAAGCATAGTACAACTTCCAGAGAACCAATCAATGGTGGCAACACATTTTAGATTTCCCTTCAACTATCCCATGAGATTGCTAAGCATCCCTAATCCACACGAAGATCTTCCTTACAAAGAACTACCAAGGCTCTTGGTAACTAACCTTGTGTATAGTCAGGTTTTCCCTAGGAAGGAGATAGAGATCTCTAGCATTGCTTTCTTCTGTCAGTGTTCTTTCTGAAATGTGGCTTTTAGACCTGGACATATCCATAGCAGCCAAATCCACCTCATGGCAGCATGTATCCAAGGCACTTGTGATTATCTTTGGGATGTTCTGATTAATAGGTTCTGGGCAATCCTAGAACAGAAAGATATTCAATTGTAAAGTAAGGGCCAGTAACATGGTTCAGCAGGTAAAAGCATTTGCTAAGAAATCTCGATGATCCGAGTTGTATCCTGGAACCCAGGATCCAGGAAGGGTCTAAGTTTCTGGGATGCAGGGACAGATATACTTGGATCACACAGAACTCTCCATCTCTCCATGTGCATTTAGAGTGTGGAAATGTGACACAATGCTGTAGCAAGCAAGTCCAGCTGGTGGCTTGAGGCTTTCATGCAGTTGCATGCGGCTGGGGTAGCCGTGCCTTTGGCACAGCACAAAATGACCAGCACTTAATACATGATGGCTTATTTTCTGGTTTCTTTTTGTAAAGGGAATGTTGTAGGTGACACCTGCCAGAGTCTATTTTTTTACAAAAAGTCAACCCCAGAACGTCACTGTAATAGTTCCATTTCTGTTGTTGTGGCTTATACTATGTGACAGAAAGAGCTTAAAGGAGAAAATGTGGATTTGGTTCATGTTTTCTGGGGATTTCAGTCAGATTATAGCAGGACAGGTTTGGCCAATCAGCTCTATCTAAGGGATCAGGAGACAAAAGTGGTGGTTATTGTGTACTAGGAGGCTGTGGTTCCAGATCAGGAGACAGAAAATAAGAAGATCCAAGGTCAGGCTATAACCCTCAAAGACCTGACCCTAGTGACCCAGACTCCATCCCCTGAAGAGTCCATAGCCTCCAAAATAGCACCACCAGCTGGGACCAGCACCAGATGGTGTATCTAGAACATTCTAGATTCAAATCATCAACTCATCTTAGTTCAGACCTGGATCTCCAATGAGGGTACTCATCCCTGCTGGTACTGTCTAGAGGATTCTGCATCCTTTTGGATGGCTTTTCATTGTTCCTGATGGCAGCTCAGGCACCTTATTGACTAGAAGAGTCTCCTCTCTTAGCTCTTGGTCATATTCTGGGCTGGCCACTACCCACAGTGGCTTCATGTGAACATATAGAAATGGAAGATTCCAGCTGCGATCACCTTCATGTCTTTCCACCCCTTTCCCGGTGTTATCCATGCTCTTCTGTAATTCCTGCCCTCCCAAAGCCACCTCCCCACCCTCCCAACAGCCACCTCCTCCTTTATTTTATCTTCTCTTCTCCGCTGAAACTGTGTTCCAGCAGTTGGTTTTCTACATTTGTACCTTCTTCCCTTCTTATTTATTCACTTATAGCTGTGAGGCATGATCCTGGTTAGGAGGCAGCGACAGGAAGCTCTCGGATCTGAAGCCAGCCTGGGCTGCATAGTGACTTTATGGTTATTACAAATAAAGCTACTATTAAATTTTATGTGTGGGAGCTTGTGTAAACAGAAGATTTCATTTATTGAGCATGTTTTTCCTAGAGTACAATTACTGGGTTTACAAAGAGAACACATGTTTAGTCCATTTACATTTTTGAGGTTAGCTCTTGCTGTGTAGCCTGGCCTGGCCTAAAACTCACTAAGTGGCTTATCATGCCTTCAACTCATGATCTTCCTGCCTTGGTCTCCTGAGTTCTGGGATTAGGTGCATGTACCATTATGCCTAGCTCCTAATTAGATGCATTTATTATTGATTGATTGAATAGATTTATTGACTGAGTTGCTTTTCCTTATTTTTATGACCAAACATATGACTATGCAACTAAAAGGAGGCAGGGTTAGTTTTGGCTCAGGATTTGAAGGGATGCAGTGTACTGTGGCCAGGAAGACATGGAGGCAGGGTGGCCAGTGTCTGTGCTCATCTGGCTGCTCAGGTTTGGAAATGATAGGAAGGCTGTCTCTTCCTCTCCTCTTCCCCCTTCTTCTTCTTTCTGCTTTTAAATCCATGTGTTGCTGAAACTTCTCTAGCCCAGGTGACTGGTGGTTAAATGCTATGGTCTCCTTCAGCACTTCCTGTTCTTATCTTTTTCATCACAACTGACAGTCGATAAATTTTACAGCTTGCCAGATCTGTCTCAGACATCTTTCAGGACTGTGATCCTGAGGAACACACCAGAGACCTCGATTCTTACTAGCACATAGGTCACGTCACAACATGGAGCTTAAATCTCTATTTTTTTTCATGCTCTGAATTTTGTCTATTATTTTCAACTACATAGGTGTATATTTAAGTGTTTAAATTTCAAGTAAATTAAAAAATAATTTGATTGATTTATTGATGTCAAAATATACGTATTTATGGGGAATGGTGTGATGTTAATGTGTGTATACATGGTATAGCGTTAGAATCAGAGGGAGCATAAACTTCAAATATTTGCACTGTCCTTGTGGTTAGACATCCATACATCATATTTTCCATATTTGCATTATGAGTCTCTTGTTCTAACAGTGTGTGAGAACAGTTTAGGAGGAAAGCCTTATCTTGACTCACAGGGTCAGGAGGGTCAGTCGACTGGGAAACAGTGGTAGAGCATGGCAGTTCATAGCATGACGTCCAGGAAGCAGAGAAAGGGAACACAGGAAGGGGTCAGGGTAAGATAGAGCCTCAACAACAGGCCCCAGCACAGCGAGCTTCTTCCTCCGATGGACCTATATCTTCTACCTTTTCTCACCCCCCAATGAATCTCACCCTCCTATGAATCTATCGAGGGCTTAGTCTGCTTGTTAGGCCAGAGCTCCCATGCTGTGAATTGTTTCTGGAGGCACCATCACAGACTCACTCAGAGGTCTTCTCCACTGATCTGTATGTGACTCAGGCCAATCAAGCTGACAGATTAACCAGCCCTGGTCCTCATCTCAACCTGATACTCAGGCAAATCTTAAGCAATGATACTATAGTCACTCTCCTAGCCAATAGGAGACCAGAAATAAAATATCATTTATTTATTCTTTCATAGTACACACACACACACACACACACACACACACACACACACACACACACACACAGAGAGAGAGAGAGAGAGAGAGAGAGAGAGAGAGAGAGAGAGAGAGAGAGAGAGAGAGAGAGCCAGACATACAAGACACATATAGGCATACACATGCACATAGACACACAAACATAGACACACACACGCACACACAATGCACTGGGATCATATTCCTTTTCCTGCTATTATTTCTTTTTTCCTCACCCTTCCAGCTATCTCTACTTATTACTGTACCTTGGCATATATTGGCCAACTCCACACCCCATTTCCTTTACTCTTCTAAGACTTTGCTTCTCATCTTTTTAGACTTCATGAAATATTAAGAATACTTAAGTTTGCATTTAAAGTTTGGGTCATTGCCCCTCTTGGTTGGCTCATGTTAGGATATAATGATCCAAGCCTTCTTTACAGAAAATTTAAAAATATCCAGTCAGCTGAGGATTTCTGGCAGCGAGTAAGCCTCAAATGCCTGGAACTGACTTCCCCTGCAGACAAGAGCAGGTGCATTCAGGGATGGATGGCTGTAGATCTGACCTTTCCTGCAATGCTTCTATCAACATGCAGTAAAAACAAAACCAACCAACCAACAAACCTTCAATGCAATACCAACCCAAGCATCTTAAGTAGAAATGAAAATGACTTATCTCACCTAATAAGAACTTCTGTGATGGGACATCTCAAGATTTGATTTACTCAGTATCTCAGTTATCGTGAAGAGTCTTTTTCATCTTCTCATTCTATCAATATGGCTGTACCCCTCATGTTACTGCAAAGATCACTACACTGTTTTTAGTAATGTAACCTATTTCCCATGCAAGGCTTAGCCACTGATTTATTTTGGTCCCTGGGACCAAGTAGAAGTTGTCATACAGAAAGATGTTGAATCAGAAGTAGCATCTGGCTAACCTAAATTCTCATGAAATAATAAATTCTCCTGCATCGTCATGAAATTTGGGGATGGTTCCTTAGGTTACAAAGGCTAGGGGATTGAAGCACAGGCAGATAAAACAATACAAAGAAACAGGAGAGTAACCATCCTGACACTGTTGGTTTTAGCTGCTACAGTGTTTCACTATGTATCTTCAGCTAGCACTGAATCCCAGGTATGTCTGCTTCTAGACCTGAGCAAAGGGAATAAAAGGAATACCGTTGCTTGGTAAGGCACCAGGGCCATGCAGAGAAACAGCCATTCTGCTGACAAAAGCAAGTTGTTGGTTTCTGTTTTTTTTTGTTTTTGTTTTTTGTTTTTTGTTTTTTTGCATATGTGTGTGTGTAATTATACTTGGAGGAAAAACTATCAGGGAAATGGCAATGGTATTAATTTGCTTATTTTTTAATTTAATAGGTCTATAGTTGGCACCTGCGCTAGGTAGCTCCTGGTAATTGCATTTATTATTCTCCATTTCTCTTATCTGCAGCTGTGACAAACAGGGCAAGGAATGCTGTACTGGACAAGAACAATGAACCAACCAGTTTCTCTCTGAACGCTTGGAATTCTGAATATTGACAGCACATATGGGCATGGGAAGTGCATCAGGTGGATGTGCTGCAGGAATGTGGAGAGGCCTCGGTCTAGGTTTGCTTATTCTCAAAGAAAGGATTTCATAAATGGGAGCTGAGGGAGAGGAAGTGACAGAGACACACAAGGAGATAGAAGGAGGAGGAGGAGAGAAGGGAGGGAAAAGAGGAAATGAGAAAGGGAGAGAGAAATATAATTAACATTTTCTATTTTCTAGATCTTGGGACAGGAAGCTGGTTGGTTGATCTTGGCTTCCTGAAACACCTCTGTAATTCTTATAATGATTTCCCCCATCATTTGCTTGAATTAGCCCTAATGAGCCTCTGTCACTCACACTAAGTATTTTAAACACTATTTTATGAAGGAATGATCAGCCCCATTCATAATAAGATAAATGAAACTGAAATTACACAGAAACACCATTTATCACTTATCAGGTAGGGCAATTTTGTTGTTTGGATATGGGGAAATAACTATTATGATGGGGAATATAAAATGTTGTAGGCACTGAAGATGGCAAGCTGGCAACAAGGATTATCTTTGAACATGTGCTTCTCCTCTGATCTAGCATCCTTAGGTCTGGGGATTTATGTTGCAGGGGTGCCACACAGGAAGAAATGGAATATGTGCAAGGTCATTGGATGTAGTATCATTTGTGATATCAAAAGTCAGGAAGGAACTCAAGTGTTAACCATAGAGACTGTTTAGGGTTAGGGAAATGGCTCAGTTGATTGTTTTGCCGTATAAGCACAAGGACCTGAATTCAAACAGCAGCATCCACGTAAAAGGACAGGTGTGTTGGTGCATGCGGGTACTTTCACTGCTGGAGAAGTGGAGACAGGAGGATTCCCTGGGTTCAGTACAGAAAGATGATGGATCATCTAGCTAACTGATGAGCCTCAGGTTCAATGAGTATGATAGTTTGGTTTTAATTGTCAATTTGACACAATCTAGAATTATCTGGGAAGCATCTCAATGAGGGATTGACTAGATATGCTTGCTGTGGGATGTCTATGTTGTGTGTGTGTGTGTGTGTGTGTGTGTGTGTGTGTATTATATTAATTGGTGTGGAAAGACCTGCCTAGTGCACTGTGGGCCATACCATTCCCTGGGTTTGTGTTCTGAATTGTATAAGACAGGGAAACTGAGCTGAGCAGTAAGAGTGCATGCATTGTTCCTGCTGTCTTGACTCCTCTGCTGTGATGAACTGCAACCTGGTGTTGTGAGATAAACAGATACTCTCTCCCCTAAGTTGCTTTTGTCAGGTAAAGCTAGGGCAGTGAAACCTCAAAAAAAAAATAAGATAAAGCACCTTCTTTATACAAGAGTGAAGCTGTACCCATAAAATCTCTACCATGTGGTTTCTTAAATAAAACCTGTAAAACGACAACACCAACTGAGTCCAAGTTGGGGAGGGAAGAATCTCACAAGGCCCCACCTCTAGATAAATAGCTACAGGCAGCTAATTGTTGTTATTGTTGTTGAGAGATAGATAGATAGATAGATATATAGATAGATAGATAGATAGATAGATAGATAGATAGATAGAGAGCTAGCACACCAGTCAGCTCAGACCAAGCATTACCTTCTAGGGAGCATGACACTGAAGCAGAGACTGCTGGAAACCTCTATGTTCTAACATGGAAGGAACCCCAGAAAATGTGAGAAAAGAGTGCAGAATATTCTCTGTACTGTGGTACCTTCAGCATGGGACAGGAAGACACAGGCACATATTCCCGTTGTCTTATATTCAGTTATCAGTAAACTTGATCAAGGCATGTAGAGAGGTGAACAAGAAATCAATAAAAGAAACAAATGTCTTTACTTCTAAGGAGGTAGTGAAGAGGGCTGGGCTAGAAGATACACTTCTTAATGATGTCCTGTTAATTTTTTCAGTTTGTCTTTTGAAAACGTGAATGCATTAACTGTTCTAAAAATGAACTGGAGTGAAAAGCTGTTACTTCAACAAGAATATTACCATTCTGTTCTACCCCATTGTCTGAAGAATCCAGGGCAGTGGAAAGAATCCATGCTATGCTAATACCTTGACACTTGTTTCTTTAAAAAAAAAAAAATTAAACCCACTGAGCCTAGAATGCACTGATAAAAACCCAAAGGCACAGAAAATGCACACCAAATGCACACACTCACCGCATCTGAGTAGTTTCTTATGTGCCTCTACACTTGGCAATATTGTAGCTTGTTAACATCTTTTCTCCCTGCCGACCACACATCTCCTGTAAGCACAATGTTGTGGAAAGACATTAGCTTGGCCAGCTAAAGATTAAACTGACTATCCAAGAATATAAAGAATCCCAGGACAAAAAGAGATGCTGTATTGGAGACAGAATTGAGCGACCTCTTAGAGAAACGAGCAAATTGATTTTATGTTCCCCATATGTTTTTACTATTGGTACTCATTCATTAAAAGCAGGGGTAAGCAGAGATTGCTCTGTGTGTGTGTATGTGTGTGTGTGTGTGCGTGTGTGTTGGTGTTCAGAAAAAGAATATTGAGCTTGGCACCTCTTGCAAATGTGAGTGACAGGGTATTGATAGGCTGGGAATCCTGGTCTCATTCAGTGATCAGAAGCATAGACTTGAGGGTTAGGCTTAGCTCTTCTTCTTCAGTAGCTGAGTGACCTTGTGAACACTCTTAACTCCTCCATGCCTCACTTTTCTAATTTGTATAAGGACATAATGGTATCATCTATTATTGGTTAATATGAATGCTAAATGAAGTATTGCATGGCAAAGTTTATAATGGTAGTAACTCTTTATTTTTAATTTTATTAATTTAATTTTATGTGTATAGGTGTTTTGCCTGTATGTATGTCTGTGTACCATATGCATGCTTGGTGCCCGTAAAGGCTAGATGAAGGTGTCGGATCCTCAAAGACTGGAGTTAATGACAGTTGTGAAGCACCTTGTAGATTCTGAGAATTGAATTTGGGTTCTCTGGAAGAGCAGCTGGTGCTCTTAATCTGCAAACAATCTCCCCAGCTCCATGGTAATAATTATTACGTGGTTTCAGACTAAAGAGAAGGGTAGGTAGGTCTATAGAAAGTGGCCTTCTCTTCCTTCCCCTAACAACTTAGTGCAATTCTGTCAAAGGATGGAGAGTACTGGATGCAGGTTTGTAAGGATCTAAGACAGCAAGCACAGTTTCAGTGGTGAGATCCTGTCAGACCAGGCAAGAAACCAAGGCAGAATCACTGTCAACCTTATAGAGATCCTAGCCTGCCTACAGAGATGGCATGTGTGCGCTGAATGTTCATGCACTTAAAAGGTTAAGTTCAGGTGTACACCTTAACCTCCAATGTTATGATAGTCAAAGCTGAAGCACTTGAAAGGCAATCAGATTGAGTGAGACAGACAGTGTGTCTCCCCTGTTCCAAGGAATAGTGTCCTTATAAGAGGAGATCAGATTACTTTCTTTTTACCCAGTGATGATCTAGTGGGAAGGCAGCAACCTGCCAGAGTGGAAGAGCCCCCCCCCCAGTGGTCTGTGACACTTTGACCATAGACTCTGAGAAGTTAGTGCCTGTTATTTTTAACCCAGGAAGTCTGTGATAGTTTGTTATAGCAGCTGAATTAAGACAATTCATTAAGTTCAAAAGAAATTAAATAGTGTAGGCACATCGTATCGGTTCAAGATACCGAGAATGACAGGTGAGGGCTCTGGAGTTGTACTCTAGGAATCAAGAGAGAGCTGCAGATGGAAACTACAGATTCCAAGTCTGCTTGGTGATTAAACAGACCCCGTCTTTCTGTGTTTCTTCATGTATCTCTGTCTTTGTCTCTGTCTCTCTGTCTCTGAGCTGGCTATTTGAAGCTCACAATACAGACCATGCTGACCTTGAACTCAGAGATTCACTTGCTTCTGCCTCCCAAGCACTGACCAGCATGACCAACCCCTTTCTTACAGCAAAAACAATAGCAGTAAGAACAGAAACAAAAATGGTTTAGGGCTATTCCTAGGAATGGTGCTAGGAACAATGGTGATGGTGACAGTGGTGATGGTGTCAGAGATAGTGATGATGGTTTTTCCCAAGTGCATTGCACATATCTGTTTACTTAATCCTAACAGTACCTCTGTGTACCCACTCGGCACTTACATGATCTGGCCTTAAACATTTCACTCTAACCCTGATCCTCAGCCATTAGATCTTATCTTTACTTAAAAAGTTGAAATTTTCTTTTCATGCATCTCTCTCTTTTGGAACTTGTCCTGCTTTTTAAAAACATTGCATTGAAATATTATTTATCTTGTTTATTGATTTCTTGGCACCCTGTTAATTTTTCACTCAAGGCAAGTGCCTTATTCTCCTGAGGAATGCCAAACATGGAAGGTTCCAACAGGGCTGTCTGGCCCTCGAGTCTAGCTGTCTGGTCAGGAGGTATTTATTTCCAAGCCTCCTTCTGTGATCAGCATCAAGGGAGGAAAGGGCAGTGGAGGGCATTCTCCATTCAAGCCTACTCAGCCTTAGGTCCCTGTTTCCAAATGAAGTCTCTGTGATGACTTTGGCTTTGCTCTAACAGGGCCCCAAATCCCACCAGGTCTCACCAGACCTTTTCCTGATTGAACTCAGCTTCAGTGATTCTGAAAACCTGAAGGGAAAAGTCTCGGTTTGGTGTTAGTGTGCTTTCTGCTGTTTTTAAATCGACTGAGCTATAGCCACAGCTCAAGATAGTAAATTTAATGTTATCCGGATTATATCACAATTTCTAAAAGTCACTAGAAAATCTAACCTGCAGTGATGAGAGTCAGAGAGGCTTGCTGCGGAGGAGGGATTTCTTGGGAAAGGGTGTTTTCTCAGCAGCTAGACTTTTTTCTGTAACATGACATAGTAGAAGTTGCATGGTTATATACTTTATGTTAAAAACATAGTCTACTTTGCGTTTAAAATTAACTGCACCATATTGCATATGTGCTACATGACAACAAAAAGGGTTTTTAAAATTTTATTCCTTGTCAATTTCACACATACATAAATGTATTCTATTTGCACTAATACCTCTGCCTTTCCTCACTCCCTCCTTCATCCCTCCAACCCCACACATGTCTTTTTTGTTTTGTGACCTTGTGAAACTATCTAAGGAATCACACATAACTCTCCAGTGTCTATACCACGAAGGGCAATGGCTTCCTCTAGTCCAGCAGCCCTTGACTGTCATTAGTTCCCTGGGCAGGATGAGGCTCTGTGAGCATCTCTCCAATCTGGGAATGTTTATAGGCTCAAGTGCTATTCAGGCAGGCACAGCTCTAGTGAGTGCATGAGTGTCACAACCATGTCATGCCAATATGATAGCATCTTACAGCCCTCTTCTCTTTCATTTAGCTCTTACATTCTTACTTCCCTTCTGTTGGTTCCTGAGCTTTGGAGGGGGTGACACAGGTGTCCCTTTAATGGCTGAGCACTCCATAGTTAATTGTTCTTAGCACCTTGACCAACTATGAATGGTCTGAATGGTGAAGAGCATTGGCTATGGGGTCAGAGACCTGAGTTTTCATCTCAGCACTTCCAATTTCTGACATGTAGCCTAGAAAAGTTTCTAAAGCTCTTTGTGTCTCAATTTCTTCATCTGTATGTAATGCAGGAATTAACTAATAAGACATGGACACATGCAGAGCGTATATAGGACAGCATCTGGCTTAATTCAAGTGGTCAGTTGATATTCATTTAAAAATTCTTTAATATTAGTAAAGGGTATATGCATAAACATTCCCATATATGCTATTTTAAGTGTGCCACTCATTGGTGTTTGGTACATTCCTGTTGTGTGGCCATGCTAGCATGCATCTTCAGGGCTCTTCATCTTGCAAACGGAAACTCTACATCCATGAAAGACCTTCCAGGTCTCAGAAAGCACCACCTTTCTGTTCCTGTTACTGACTGCTTGAAGTACCTCATGTAACTGAAGTGTTTTTCTGTTGATGACCGGCTTATTTCATTTTACATACTTTCCCAACAGTTCTTCCTCACTGTGCACCATATGTTAGAGTTTTATTCCTTTTAAATGCGGACTAGTATTCTATTGTATGAACATACCTCACTTTGCTCATCTACTCATTGGCCAATAAATGCCTGGGCTGCTTTCACACCTCAGCCTCCATGAACTATACCACTCTGGACAAGGATACAAACGTCTTCTGGACTCTGCTTTTTACCATTTCCCCCACTTTTAACTGGTTTGCATTTTGAATTTAAGATGAATATTGTATACAGGATTTTAGTTGGGTCACGTATATTTTTTAAGCTCCATCCTGCCAGGGTTTTGATTGGAGGGATTAATTGATTTACATGCACTCATTGGCCTAGAGGGACTTGCTTTTTTATTTTGTGGCTTGTTTTCTACCACCACAGTTTTCTCTCTCTTCATCTCCACAGTTTTCTCTCTCTCTCTTCATCTCCACAGTTCTCTCTCTCTCTCTCCATCTCCACAGTTTTCTCTCTCTCTCTTCATCTCCACAGTTTTCTCTCTCTCTCTTCATCACCACAGTTCTCTCTCTTCATCTCCACAGTTCTCTCTCTCTCTCTCTCTCTCTCTCTCTCTCTCTCTCTTCATCTCCACAGTTCTCTCTCTCTCTCTCTCTCTCTCTCTCTCTCTCTCTCTCTCTCTTCATCTCCACAGTTTTTTTCTCTCTCTCTCCATCTCCACAGTTTTCTCTCTCTCTCTCTTCATCTCCACAGTTTTCTCTCTCTCTCTTCATCTCCACAGTTCTCTCTCTCTCTCTCTCTCTCTCTCTCTCTCTCTCTCTCTTTTCATCTCCACAGTTTTCTCTCTCTCTCTCTCCATCTCCACAGTTTTCTCTCTCTCTCTTCATCTCCACAGTTCTCTCTCTCTCTCTCTCTCTCTCTCTCTCTCTCTCTCTCTCTCTCTCTTCATCTCCACAGTTTTCTCTCTCTCTCTTCATCTCCGCTTTCTTTTGTATTTAGCTGATTTCTCCCTCTTGGTAGTGAAATATTTTAATTCCTGTCTCATTCTCTTTTGTGTATATTCTATAATTATTTTTTTCGTGGTTACCATGGAGATTACATTTAGTATTTTGGAGTTAGAATATTCTAACTTGAATTTATATCAGTGTAACTTCAATCACACATAAAAACTTCTGCTCCTACACACACCCATTTTCACATCTTTTAGATATGGGTGTCAGAAAATTACATTTTTATACATGGTGTATCCCAAACATAAACTAATAATTTTCAAAGTGCATCAGTCTTTTACATAATGTGAACAAGAGAAAGTGGAGTTACAAACTGTAGCAGGCTTTCTTAAACTGTCAGGCCCAAATCATTACATGGAGACTTACTATTAATTATGAATGTTCGGTCTTAGCTTGGGCTTGTTACTAGCTAACTTTTCTAAAAAACTGAAATAGCTCATTTTATTAATCTATGTGCTGCTCTGAGTGTTGTTTACCTCATCTTTATCCTGTTCATTCTGCTTTTCTGCTTCCTCTGTGTCTGCCTGCTTTTCTCCCAGCCCACCAGCCTCACCCAGCTCTCATCTGCCCAGCTATTGGCTGTTTATATTTCTATTAGACCAATCAGGTGCCTTAGACAGGCAAGGTGAAACAGCAAGATATCTCTACAGAGGTAAACAAATGCAGCATAAACAATGTAATATATTTTTACATAGTTAGACAAATGTAACACATCTTTGCATAACTAAACAGATATTCTGTAACAACAAGCCACATAGGAAACATTAGATTTTATAATTGCCCCCATGGACTGATACCCTAATTTCTTCCTGTTACCCCTTTCTGGTGTTCCTTTCATTTCAGCTTGCTTCTGACAGGACAGGAAGAAGACATCTTATCAAGCTATGAAGTTTTTGGCCATTGGGTTTAATAATTCTTCCTCTTTTTCTCTCCTTACAGGTGCTTCCTACACGGTGACAAACTCTCTTGGCTATTTCTTCTCTGGGGCACTTTTAGCTTCCCCTTTACTTTTGAAGAACTTTTTTTTTTTTTTTTTGATAGCTATAGGATTTTTGGTTTCCATTATTTTTTCTTGCAATGCGTTGACTATAGCAGCCTGTTACTTTTTTCCTAGTCAAAGTTTCTAAGAAGAAATCAACTCATAGGAGGTTTCTTGTGTGTGGTAAAATGCTTCTGTCTGGGTTTCTGCTTTCAGGAGTCTACTTTTGTTTGTTAATGTTTGTATATATGTTTGCATGCATGCGTACATGTATGTGTTTTTTTTGCAGGACTGAGCCTCTGGCCTGACACATGCTAGACAAGTGTTGTCTGACTGAATTATACTCCCAGCCTCTTTGTCTTTTAATAGTTCACTTATAATGTATCCTTGTGTGAAAAATTGTAAAGTTTGTTGGGCTTTTCGGATGTTTAAAATATTTTAAAAGATGTATTTATTTTTATTTTATGTGTATGAGTATTTTGCCTATATTTGTATCTGTGACATGTATATGCAATACTCATAGATGCCAGAAGAAGGTGTTGAATATCATGGAACAATTGTACTGACAATTGGTTAGCTGTCAAGTTGGTACTGGAAACCATATCCAAGTCCTCTACAAGAGCTGAAAGTGCTCTTAACCATTGAACAATCTCTGGAGCTTCATTCTTGGATGTTTATACTCACGTCTTTTAGCAAGTTTGGGAAGTTTCTGGCTATTTAAAATCAATTCATAAATACTTCCTATTTTTCTCTCCTTCTTCATAGACTTCCACATATGTGCTATTTCTTGATGGTGTCATCTAGGTCATGGATTCTGTTTAGTGTAATTATTTTCTCTTTGTCCCTCAGATGTAATAGTTTCAAATATCATACATTAGATTTGTAGATTTTTCTTTTTACTTCTCAAGTATATTTTTGAGTCTTTAAGTGAATTTCCTATTTTCTTTACTGTACCTTTCAGCTGTAGAATTTCTTTTTGTTCTTGATTTTAGGTTTTCTATCTCTTTATTGACATCCCATTTTATTCATATGTGATTTTCTTGGCCTTATCTAAACATTTTTTCTGTTCTCTGAGCATTTTAAAGCTATTGTTTTATAGTAACTGTTGCATATGCCTACAAATAACCAGCTAACTATCTAACTAACTAAATGTACTATAGTTACTGTCTCATAGGATCACCATTCTGGACCCACCCTTCCTTTCTTCCCCAGAGTCCAGAAGGGTGCATCAGGATCTCTGGTGCTAGAATTAAAATCAGAAGTGAGTGCCGTGACCAAGGTTCTATGAACCAAATTTTAGTCAAGCGCAGCAAGCACTCTTAACTACCAAGCCATTGTCTCTCCAGCCCTGGCACAGTTTTTTTGGTTTACTTCTCTTTGAATTGCTCCTTCTTAATACTAGTTTCCAATGGAGTTGGCATTTCTACAGAGACCTCAAAAAAAAAAAAAACATAACATTTGCAAGTTTCCTTTTCCTGAGTTTTCACATGAGAATTTGCAATTTATTAATTTGGTTAAAATCTACTGAATATTTCTATATGGCCTTTAAACTGACTTTCTTCTATTGAGAAATAGAATCTTATTTTGAATATTGGCTCTGTGGCTGTTTGCCTAATAGCTTATATCAAGAAGGCTGCTATTCTGGATTCTAGGTTAGATTTCAGAAAAATGCAACCCTCTACTTCTGGTACTGACTGTTGGAGTTGCTACCCTGCTGTGAGGAAGCCCAAGCAGCCATTGGACAGGCACACCTGAAGGGGAACCAGTCTCCCTGGGAAAGATTTGCAGTTGACAGCCAGCAGCAACTTATTGCCAAGTGAGTGGAAAGTTTGAAGTTGGATATCTCAGTTTCCTGTCAGGAAACCACTGTTGGTGCCATATGGAATAGAGGTGCTTCCAGTTTATCCATTTTTAAATTAACTTAATCCATTCTTTAGAACAGAGCTGGGCAAAGAAATATAGTGTGATCCACATATATTTTCTAGTAACCACATTGCAAAAAATAAAATCAATCAGGCTGAATTCCTTTTAGAGAGAAATTGGATTGTATAAAAGTTTTGGAACTCATAAATATATAAAAATGTTATAATTTCATCACATAATGAAAATGAAAATTATGAGCTATTTTACATTCCTTTCATTATACAGGCTGGAAATTTAGGGTGATGACTTATATAATCATAATGGTTACAGGAATGACTGAACTTAATAATCAGTTCAGATCAGCTAAATTTTAAATGCTGGCTAGTGTTGCCTGCATTGGAGAATGCAGCTCTAGAATGAGAGTGTTAGAACACAAAGTTCTCCCACAACCTAGTAGAGAAAGAAAACAGGATACACAGAGAGGGAACTGACCTGTCTGAGGTTAGGCAATCCAGTAGTTTGAATATGCCTGCCCCCATATGCCCATGTCATAATTCCTATAACCCATGAATGCTGCCTTGTCTTTCTGATTGTGGACCTAGTCTTTAATACCCGAGGCATCTCTCTAGACTAATCCACAAATATTCTTATAAAAAAAAGTCTTCCTAGAAATAATTAAGTTAGGATACTGGGGTAAAGAGATCATCTAGGTTATTGGAGAGAGCCTGAAAGTCAATGACCAATGTCCTTGTAAGACATACACAAGGGAAGTTAGATATGCGAGAGCATGGGCATGCTAGGGGGTAGGAATGAGGACAGAGTAAGATGTGACACTGAGCCATCAGAAATAAGAGAAATTCCCATCTGAGTTCTTCAGAGGGAATGTGACTCTGAGATACATTGATTTAGAATGTTTTTTAAAAAATTGAATTAATTTTTTTTATGTGGTTGATTATTGTACCTGTCTGTATGTATGTGCCTGTTGCCTGAGGAGGTCAAAGTGGTTGTAAGAACTCCTGACACTGGAGTTATACAGTTGTGAGGCATCTTGTGAGTGCTGGACCCTGAACCCAGGTCCTCTACAAGAACGACAAGTATGCTTAACCATTTAACCATCTCTCTGGTTTCTAATTTAGAATTTTACACTCTGGTAAATGTTAACAAGCAATAAATTTTTATTTGTGGTCACATCACTCTTGCAATATTCTTTGGCTACCACAGAATTCATGTACTCACCAGCATGAGTAAAGTCTAATCTGAAGAGACCTGGCTCCATTACTATCCAGAGAAACCTGCTTTCTTGACACCTTTGAAGCCTACCAGATGTCCAGCATTTACTCCTTCAGGTGCCTGGATAGGGACTCTGGTGACCTGTACATACACACGAATCTACTGCTCTGAAGGCTTATGTGACATCATGCCATACTGCTCTCTCTGCTACCATCCTTTGTTTAAAGTGTATTTCCCATGTGGTACCAGGGAGATTCATAACCTATACTATACCAGGCCACATTTTTTTTTTTTTTAAAAGATGGCTGTTGCCTCTTTTCCATTCCAGACACAGAGACTCTCTTTGTTTTTTTTTTTTTTTTTTTTCTTTGTCCAACATAAGCTGATTTCTGTCTGGTTATTTGCACTTGCTCTTTTTTCTGTAGAGCACTCTACCTCAGACACAGCCACGGCTTCCCTGACTCACTTTACTCAAGCTTTTGCTCAGATGTCCTTAAGCACAAAGGTTTTTCTTGGGCACTGCCATTCTTTGTTATTTATTATGCTTGGCATTTTTTTTTTTACAGGACAGATTTACACACCAGTTGGTAGAGTTTTGTTAACTGATAGATTATTGCTCATCACTCACATCCGTTAGTCTATAAGCTCCATGAAAGGCAGAGCCTTTTATCTGGCTTATTTTGGTGTCTGGAATAGCATGTGCAAGTGTGCAGTCGACTTCTGTTGAATGAATGAACAAATGAATAAATGACCTCAGGAACGCAAGCTCCGTTTAATGATGTCTTTTCTTCTCCCAAGAGAACTTAGAGACATTAAAAAAAAATTCAAAGGCCACAGTTTGACCTCTGACCCATAGCTATCTAGGTCCAATAGGAACCTTATTCCCCAGCCTCCCTTCACATAGCTCTTCCAGGAATGGAATGGCTGTTAGGACAGCAGCCCTTGCAGCTCCAGGCTGAGACACCATGAGGTAGTTTGTTGTTACAGACCAAAGTCATTCAGGGCACTTGGTTCAAAAGACAGGATGTGGGCTGTGGGCCTCCAGTCCATCGTTCAAAGGAAATCTCCTTCATAGCAATGTCTCCTGGGATGTTTTCCCAAGCCTCCCTGGGAGGTGCTGGAGCCTCTCAAAAGACTAAGAATAGACAGGCACATCCAGTTTCCCAAACATGTCAACCTTAAAAGTGAGTGTTATTTTTTTCTTTTATTACCTTTGAATTACTATGTAGGAGAAGGACACTATATTATTATAGGCATAGCTCACCATGAGGCTGTTAGATACCTAATAATGATTCCCCACTTGGTAGCTTTCAGGCAGAATTGTCAGGTGATAATATACGTTCTACCACTACTGAGGTCCACTCCTTTGTCACCACTGTGCTTTGTAGTTGGGACTGCCTGGCCACTATTCCACAACAGTGAGACAGTGTGTATACCTTTGTCACTCCGATCTCACTATGCTTATCCATAGAAAAATTTATCTGATCTATATAGGTTGTTGTTGGGACCGAATAAGACAGACACATGCTGACACTCACCCAGTATTTAATGGTTTACATTTATGTTTTATTTTTGAACACTTACTGGTCATGGTACAGGTAACCTTCATTAGTTCTGTCACTCACTCAGTGCTCATTGGGCTTGTAGGAAGTGTCAGATGTGAAACTTGACACCAGGTGACTGAAGGTACCATTGACAATGTCTGGGTCATGTGAAAGAGTTACTGTCTGATGTGATCCTTTGTTCTCAGGGTGTAGAGAATGACAAGGACAAGGAATTTAGGTGCAATACCTTATATAACACCCAGTGTCATCATGGCTACCTTTCCATCCTTTAGGTTGGTTCAAGGAGAGTGTAACATTGGATATTAATGAACCCTGAATACTTTGGAATCTCCTCTCCTAACAAATAAACAAAGCTAGATCACCCAGCTAGAGGCGGACAGGATCTGGAGAGATTTAACAGCACAAACCTAGGTACATCCAGCCATATAGAACATTTGTTTTAAGATACTGCACAAATATAATCAGAATTTGTGAAGCTGGGACCAAAGAGAATGACATTTAGGGAAACACTCATTTGTGAAATTTACATCTCCTCATTAGCTTCATTTTATAGTTGGGGAAACTGAGTCCCTTTGTGGAGAGAGTTCTCTTCTAAGGGTTTGAACAAGCAGAGACAAGTCTTCCCTGTGGTGAATACACACACACACACACACACACACACACACACACACACACAGACACAAACATGTTCCTCCCCTACCTCTGCAGAACGTACGTGTGTGTGTGGGGGGGGGCACCGGCTTTTCTGGATGAGTGACAGCGAAAGCCCATCCCTCCAGGAGACGCATGAAGAATGACCAATGGGATGGATGGAGGGTGTTGGGTACCAGTCTCTGCAGAGGCCAGGGTGAAACTGGCTGCAAACAGCCTCTTTCACCCTCATTTGCCTGAGCCCCTCAGGCTCTTCGCATTCGGTCCTCGCTGGAGCACCTTAATGCACTTGGGGCCAAGGATAGGGTGACAGGGGTGCGGCTCTGTGCGTCTATCTAGTGCAGTCTGCGATCCCCGCGCTGCAGCGCTGCGGCTAAGAACACTTGGTTGGGAGGCCGGCGGGGCTGCGGTGTGTGTGTGTGTGTGTGTGTGTGTGTGTGTGTGTGTGTGCGTGTGTGGTACCAATATATAAAGCAACTGAAGGCTCTGGGCGGGGCCTGGGCCCGATACAAATGAGGGAGGCGGGGTTATCGTGTGGCTCCGCCTCCCTCCCCCGCAGCTGGGGCCAGCGGTGCCAAGCACAGCTGGACCAGCAGCAGCAGCTGGGCAAGTGACAGCCCAGCTCCGCGCGCGCGGCCGCCTCCAGAGCCGGCGCGAAGGGGCAGCGCGGTCCCGCGGTCCCCGGGCGGCAGCAGCGGCCGCCTAGTCCCGCGCCTCTCCGGGCCCGCAGCCCCGCGGTCCCGCCGCCCCGGGGCCGCCACCTCTCGGGGCTACCCCCGGTCCCCGCGCGCGCAAGATGGCTGACCCGGCTGCGGGGCCGCCGCCAAGCGAGGGCGAGGAGAGCACGGTGCGCTTTGCCCGCAAAGGCGCCCTCCGGCAGAAGAACGTGCACGAGGTGAAGAACCACAAATTCACCGCCCGCTTCTTCAAGCAGCCCACCTTCTGCAGCCACTGCACCGACTTCATCTGGTGAGAGCGCGCCGCGCGGTGCACCTGCCTGGGGCCCCAGAGGGCAGCGACACTCGTGGGGTCCCCTCTCGCCGCCCTGGGGGAGGAACCGTGTGCCCATTTCTATCCTGCTGGACCCTTCTGTCCCGCTCTCTGGGATGGTCAATCCCGCAGGTGCCGGATCCTCTAGTCCCAGACGGCTGGCTGCCAAGGCTCCTCCTGCCCTTTTGGACTCTGTCGCCTGAGCGCCCAGGGACAGCGCCGCAGGCGCCTTTTCGACACCTGGCTCAGGGTGCAGTGTGGCTGTTCCTTCTCGGCAGGGCAGCTCGGCGGGTGTCTTTCTCGCCTGGGGTTCCCGATCTTTCTGTCTTCTTCCGGGCTCGAGGAGCTCTCACCCTCACCCCTCCTTTCCGGGGTAGCTCCCTGGGGTGTCCTTTGGTTCCCCGAGGCGTGGAGCATCCTTCGCCCCTCAGTGTCCCTAGAGTAGCTCCCTGGGTTATCTCTTACTGAGCCCCTAGAGTCCTGAGCCCCCCTCCTTTATTTCTCAGTTCTCACCCTCATGTGAGAGCCCCCCTTTCTTCCGTGCTTTCGCAGGAGTGTGGCGACCTTTCTCTTAGTCTTTCGGGGACACTGCCGCGCGGTGGAGTCCCTCTCACCCTCCTTTTCTCTTTCCCTGAGGGTACTCCCAGCATCTCCTTGGGCAGATATCCAGCCCGCCTTCCGCCCCCACCCGGACGGAAATGCACCCTCGCATCCCGCCACCTGGTGGTCGCGGTCTCTTCTCAATTGCGCAGGAGATGTGAGATGGGGGTTACTGTCAAGCCCCCACAATGTACCCCACAATCTCATCCAAGGTGGAAGACTCTTGGACACAGGCCTGGAGCTAGGAAGTTGCATCTGGAGTAGAGGGACAGTGGGAAGGGAAGGGGCTACTGTGTGAAAAACTAGGTAACTGGACCCCTCAGACTGATACTCCTCCTTGTGCTTTTTTACAGGGGCTTCGGGAAGCAGGGATTCCAGTGTCAAGGTAGGCTCTGGGGCTCTGTGGTTGCTGATGGTGGAAAGAGAGGGTAAAACAGTCTTCAAAGATGAGGCAGAGTTAGGCAAAATGAAGTAATCCTGCCCATCAGAGTGACCTCCCAGGCTAGGAATTCTTCACCACTAATGGGTCCTTTTAAGGGGTATGCGTTTGGGCCAATGATGCACCGTCCAGGAAATGCCAGTGGAGCTGGAAGGCCCTAAATGTCAAAAAGTGCATCTATCCTTCTGTCTTCTGACCATTCTCCTAGAAACGCCAGCCCTGCTTAAGTAAGAAAATGTCTTGAAGGACTCTTGTACGTGGAGGGAACCTTTTTCTTCCTAATTCCAGCCCTTTCCTGCTCGTTCTCTTCCTCACCTCCCAGGAGGTGCAGCTCTTTCGCCTGCTTTACAGAGGTCTCAGCAGGTGGCTGCCTCTTCTGCAGATGGAACATCCCCTAGAAAAGCAACTGTGGTTTCCTCTGGGCCTCCTCGCTCTCTGAAAGGGGTGGTTTAAATAGGGTGCCTCTCGGATCCTGCCAGAGGTTGTCCTTTTTAACTTATGAGAAGGCACAGGAAGGACTCCCAGAGACTGGTTACCTGGGACTTTGCATGGCTTGAAGGCCATGATTCCATCTAGGCGTGCCCCATCCAATATAAGGTCCTGGTGGCCTCTCCTGTCTCTAGGGCTCGTTTCTACAGGATGGACTGTGGGCTGGGCAGTATAACTCAAGAGAGTGTTTGCCTTTTGCCAGAAAGGTTCTGGAGAGCATCACCTTAATTGTGGGAGGGGAAAGATGGGTTTTAAATTGGATCTCCAAAGATGACTAGCTTGTAGACTTGTTTAACCCTTAGAATGCCGTAAATAGTTTGTGAATTTGGTGTTGGCATCCTAGAACTTCAAGATCTCTCTCTCTCTCTCTCTCTCTCTCTCTCTCTCTCTCTCTCTCTCTCTCTCTCTCTCTCTCTCTCTCTCTCTCTCTCTCTCTCTCTCTTCTCATACACACACATGCTGGTATGAGCCCTCATGCTCACTTCTTCAACTTGTTGAACATTGGCTCTACTTTCATGTTTCATTTGGAACACATTTACCACTGTCTGTCCAACAACACTGGTTTACTTCTCATCTCCTTGGCCACTTGAATTTGTAGGTTTGTTCCCTTTTCCTCCTTTAGGCCAGGTGTGGTCGAGTCTAGTAAGAAATGTTTCTTTGTTCCTCTCCTCCCGGCCTCCCCCCCCCCCCCCCCCCCCCGCCTCTCCCCCGGCCTCTCCCCCGGCCTCTCCTCCCGGCCTCTCCCCCCGGCCTCTCCCCCCGCCTCTCCCCCCCCGCCTCTCCCCCCGCCTCTCCTCCCGGCCTCTCCCCCCGGCCTCTCCCCCCGCCTCTCCCCCCCGCCTCTCCCCCCGCCTCTCCTCCCGGCCTCTCCCCCCGCCTCTCCCCCCGCCTCTCCCCCGGCCTCTCCCCCGGCCTCTCCCCCCCCCCCCGCCTCTCCCCCGGCCTCCCATGTCCTGCCCTCCTTGCTCCTCTCACATTCTCTCTTCTCCTCCCTCTTTTCCTTTTATTTTCTCTCAGCCTCACTTGTGCCCAGACTGGCCTTGATCTGGGTGTTCTCCTATCCCCTTTATTTTAGCCTTCCAAGAGCTGAGATTACAGGTGTGCTCAGGGGCAAATTGACACCCTCTAAACTGGGCTGAAATCGGGGTGTGGAATAGCATAAAATGTGTCTTAGGACCTGTGTGTGAGCCTTGCCTTGCAAGGTTACTCTGCAGGTAAGATATAAACAGATCCCAGCAAGCAGGGGTGGCTCTGTGCTTTGCATAGAATGTTTGTGCCCTGCTGTCCTAAGCTATGGGTTCTTATTTGAGTTCTGGAGTGAGATGGGGGAACCTTCTAGACCTTTCCAACCTCCTTTGCTAAGATTTGGAGCCTCAGTTTTATGCACCACACAGGACTTCCTAAGTTCCTGCCTGTGGTAACTAGTTAGGCCAGTAGCACAGTTTGGATTGTTCTAGAACTTCATCTCATTTTTCTCCAACAAAATATGGATGGTAACTTGGTATTGGAACAGTGTAATCTCTATGAAGCTGCCTTTCACTTCCATGAACTGGTTTCTGGTTTTGTCTCTAGCTGAGGTCAGAGGTGATTCTTAAAAAAAAAAAAAAAAAAAAAAAAAAAATTGCTTCTGGTGCTCTCCTGTGCCACCTGCTCTGCTGTTATTGATGGCTGGGAAAGTCAGCTTTGGAATGTGTGGAGGATGTCACATATGGAACAGGAGATCCTTTTATTCAAAGCTTAGGAAGTTTTTGGAGGGGGGGCAGAATGAGAAAAAAATCAGAATAAAAGTTTTCAGAAAGTCTGATTAACTTCGGGGATAAGACTTCGAGAAGCTGGTCAGAGCACTTGTCGGTGTGTCAACTTCTTGGACTCCAGAGAACAAAAGGAGATAGGTATTTTAAAATTCATTTTTTTATTTTTCCACCCCTTGGATCTCTGAACATCTGGTACTCTATATTACTGCTTTAACAGTCTATTACATCTGAGTTTGAGTGGGTAGGAGGAAGAAATGGGGAATGGAGAAGTCTGATAGGCCCTGAACTGAGCTGCTTAGAATGAGGTACATCCCAGAAGAAGGGGAGGGAGTTTTTCCCTGTACACAGCGTTGCTTGGGACTAATTCTGGAATCATAGGCAAGCTCCTTTTATCTGATTATTTTCAGTGCCCAGTGCCTGATATTTTTCTTTACAGTGAATTTACTTAAAATAGGACCACCATTTAAATAGAAAACACACAGGGATTATTCTTTTACCTAAATCAACGTCTAGAGTCTGGGTCCTTCAGTCTTCCGTGCTACCATCCTAGGTAGCAATAGCTACTTCAAGAAGACAAGGATGTCTCTAGTTTTCAGGCCTCCTTTGAGCCATCAGGAGGTAGGAAAGGAATGTTAAGTAAAAAGACATATGTTCAGTGGCCTCTAGGGAAGTGGCCTTGAGAGACTGTTATATAGTCTGTTGGCTAGAACTCAATGCCATGTCCATGCCTTATGACAAGGGGAGCTACAGAATAGCTGTGTTTAACTCAAGTAGCACATTCCCAGCCAAGAGCCAGGGAGGGGTGTTTGCATTTCAAAAGTGGGAGCAGAGAATAGCTAGTATTCTAGAGTATGAGGGGGAGGAAGGCTCCTAAGATGGAGAAACCCTCGCTGTCTCCCCATGCTCCAGTGTGCTGTCTTGGAAACTGGGGGTGTGGGTCAGAACATCCAGAAACCATAGAGGAATTATGGATTTCTATGGACCCAGGAGACTTTGTTAGGAATAGATTTCCTGCTTTTGTACAGCAAAAGGGCAAGCCTGGGTTAATTGCCACGTGACTTTACCTCTCCTCCCTCCTCTTCCTTTGATAATGCCTCTGGTGACAGAGCACTGAGGCTGAGGATCCCTCTGGGGAAACTGCATGCATTTTGGGCTAGAAATGGGACCCATTTCTTATATCACAGATTAGACCTTTCTTTCTCTAAGGCATTCTCGAGAGAAACCCAGAACCCGTATATTGTGCTTCAATTACAATTGACACAACCCCCAGACCAAACCAAATCAAAATAAAACAAAAATCAAAAATCAACAGACAAACAAAACACAGAAGAAAAGACACAACTACTGGGCAGAATTCAACTTTCTTGTTTTTGTATTTTTTATTTTTTTTAGGAATTCGCTTTAGTAGAAATAGAGAAGTACTAAACTGTTCAGATGTAGATTTTATAGCATGGCATTGGGGACAGAAAGAAGTGTACTCCAGTCTCTAATGTGCTGTCTGCTCACAGTGTGACCTTGGGAAGCCCATCCCCATGCTGTACCCTTCCTCTTCTTTTTGGTGAAATAGGGTAGCAGTGTCTACTTTGTAGGGTTAGCAGACAAAGCAAGGAGATAGCTAGAGAGAGGTATTGGCAGTGAATGTAAACAGCTCTAAGAAAGGTGACCACCATTCCTTGATTTGGTGGGAAAATTTGTCAAAGCAGGGCAGAGCTGGCTCTGGAGCACAAAATGACTGTGCCTGTTTCACACGATCAGATGATCTGTTCCTCTGTAGGCTTTGAGTAATATCAAGGTATATGCTTCAGAGTCTGGATGCAGAGGGCATGGCTTCCCTCATGAGAAAGATCTGAACTTGTTGTGGACTCTCTAGAAAAACCCCATGGCACTAATGTTCTGATTATTAAGAACTAGAATTGATGATTACAATGAGTAAGTCTTTCCCCTTCCCTGGGTGAATTTAAAAAACACGCATTTTTAGCTTCTTGAGGAGGAGGGGGGAGGAGGAGGAGGAAGAGGAGGAGGAAGAGAAGGAAAACAAACTCTAAGTATCACTCGAATCCCACCTCTGTGATTTTTCTCTCAATAGAAAACATGTTTAATGTAGTATATATTTAACAAATTTGTATAGATTAGAATATGCTCTTAAAACAGTAACCACCACCAACAATATGAATTGAGGCTTGCTTAGTGAGTACAAGGTCTTGGGTTCCATTCCCAACCTCAAAAGCCAAAAGAATAAAGGAAATATTAATTAAAAGTTAATTTTATTTGAGGCACAGCTTTCTCTGTGTACTTATATTGTTACACTGAGCATTTTGTTTTGACCTTTCTCAGTAAACTGAGAATCAGCAAGGCTAACTGCAAGGTAGTAGATGTGGCTGAGGTTGCTGTACTTACCTCCCAGCCCCCCAGCCCCCACTCCCCACCCCCTCCCTCAGAGCAGATCCCAGAGACTCACTTGCTGGCTGATGCTGATGATATTCTGGCAGGTTTACATGTAGGTAAAAGGCAGAGAAACTTTACAATTTTTTGTTTGATAGCTTGGATCTTTTTGCACTTGAAGTAAGACTTCAGGCTCAATGTCCTTATCAAAGTAAGAGTCTGGGAAGTGGGATAACTGTGGATTGAGAACTGAGACTGATCTATTGGAGAGGAAACAGAAAATTCATTTTGAGTAGAGGAGCCTGAAGCTTTGTTGCAGAGCAGTGGAACACCTTCCCAAGTAAATATGGAAAATATGACCTTTGGAAATTTGGTTGATATGATATACAAGTTCTTCCGAAATAATTCAAAAATATTATTTCCAATACTGGTGGTCCTCCAGGGCCCCACCTGGAGCAGATGAAGCACATAGTGCAGCTGAGCCAGTGAGAAAAGCTAGGAGTTGGTGACTGACTGGTCAGAACATTTGAGGGTAATTTATACAGGGCTAGAGAGACGGCTTAGCAGTTCAGAAAGTGCACTGCTCCTGCAGAGGACCAAAGTTCAGTTCCCATCACCCACACCAGGTAACTCACAGCTGGCTCTAACTGCAGCTCCAGGGAATCTAATGCTTACAGTCTCTGTAAGCACCTGCTTTCATGTACGCATGCCCCTCCCCATACATGTAAATAAATATAATAAAAAATAATCTTAAAGAGAGAACCATTTACATCCATGTTGATATTGGAGTCAATTTCCTTTCTCTGTCTCCATCTCTCTCTTTTTCTGTCTCCGTTTCCCCTCTTCAGTCCACATGTGCACACACACACACACACACACACACACACACACACACACACACACACAGATTCCTAATCTAGGCAGCTCATGCTTTTAACCCAGCACTCAGGAGACAGAGGAAGGCAGACCTCTGTGAGTTCAAGGCCAGCCTGCTTTATAGAATGAGTTTCAGGACAGCCAGGGCTACACAGAGAAGACTTGTCTGGAAAAACAACAAACCAAAAATATCCATATGTCATAATTTTGAGATTATGTGACTTCAAGAGAATCAAACCATGGAGTACCATTTCAAATTCATATCTGGCCCTTAAATTCTGCAGACCAATTTGTTCTTGGTTGGCAGGAGGATCAACTAGTAAGGTCACTTTCCTGAGTTGATGCTTTCCAATCCTGGGGCCCTTGTCATTTTCCAGATTCCTTGGAATATGAAATCGTTGATTTCATTCATCAAACCTCTCTAGCTGAAGTTGTGTAGTATCCTTAGACGGAATATTAGGCCTCTTCTGTAGAGACTGCAACGTCTACAGTGTTTACACATGGCATTTGGAAGTGTGATGTGTGCTTGAAAATCCTGTAAGAAATTTGTCTTTTAACCACCTATATTCACTCCTCAGTTTCCCACACATCCCTTCATATGTGCATACATGCATGCATCCATTCGCCCGTCCTTCTATTCATCCATGCATCCTTTTAAAAAGTATTCAGTGATTAAGTTCTATGTGTGTGGACTGATTTTAGGTGACAGAACGCACCAGTGAGTGTTTCTGATAAGGTTCCTGATGGTGGTGTAAGAAGAGGAAATACAACTTACTACAAATGTGTTTTTTTTTAACCAAGATTTAATTTCACTTTGGTGGAAATATACCAGATGCTACGAGATTGTTTCATGAGAGGCTAACCTACATAATGTTTCATAGTGAAATCAGGGTCCTTCATTAAGAATTAAAAAGCCCAAATTCTCACTCTCCATTCTGAGATTTCAAGGATCAACAGTTAAAAACCTACATTGTGATGTGTGTAAAGATATGCAAGAGGCATTATCTAAGGGACATTCTTAGTAAGCACCTGGCTTTCTGTTTGTACCATGACTATCTGGAGAGAGTGCTTGGACAAGAAGCCTCAAGATGGAGTCTCAGCGTGGCAGCCAGCGAGCTCCAGATCCTCCTAGTAACTCGGGATGGATAATGAGCTGACTTCTTTTTTATCTAGAGGTTGCGATGTGAGGTGGCTGTTCTAAGGCAGAAAAATCAGACAATTTCAGGGGTGATAGAGCAGCTCAGCACTGGTGGATGGGAACATAAATAAAAAGAAAGAAGGGCGTCATGGAGATTTGTCAGCTGAAATCTGGTTTCAGGGATTTGAGGTTGTGTTGTCCCAAGTGCTGTGTGGTATCAGTCCCTGCCTTACAATTTCTTCCTCATTTGAAAGTTAATTTTTTTAAAAAGTCACTTCACAGTTGACAGCATTGAAGCACACATGGAGAAAGATCCTTTATCAGAGCTCATTCCATCTTTCTGATTTCTTCCAGGAAAAGGCTTCACTTTGGTGCTAACATGTCTTCAGTGCCTAACACAGACCTGGGCACCCAGTCAGTAGTCATCGGTCTTGTTGATGGGAACCTAGGGTATTTTAGCTTGTACCTGCAGAGTACTTTGATGATTCGTTTGTTTTCCTGTTACCCAATGTTGAATCAGTCCTGTTCTATCTCTGACTTTGACTTAGTACTAGCTGCACCTCCTTGTGACCAGGCAAGGGCACTTCAGTGTTCTGCCTGGAAGTGCTCATGCTGAAAGGAAGCTCAGTGTTCCAAATGTCTCGGCTGTCTGCCTCCTGAATGATGGGATTACGGGCATGCGCCACTATGTCTGGTTCACTTAAAATCCTGATTCTTTCTCTCCATGACTCTGTTTCCTGGGGGCTAGTAAAACACAATCCTAGATACTCCTCCAGTCATCTGCCCAGTCATTGTTCAATACATCTACTGTCCATCTACTCATTCATTTAGTGTGTTGAGTGCCTACCATGTATCAGGTGCTGGTCTAGGCACTGGAAGCAGAGTAAGGAACCAAGCGGAGTCCTTACATTCATGGAATTTGCATTGAGATAGAAGGGCAAAAGTCGTGAGCAATGTAGAATAAATACATGGTACACCATCAGGTTGTAGTAGGGATTTCCAAGAGAATGAAGACATGATTCTTATCGTAGATAATTCTTGTAAAGGAAGTATATCATGTGACCAGTTAGTTGGTCTATGTAATCAAAAGTGCTCTACAAAGGGTATAAAGACACTTGTGTGGCATTGTTCTTCCTTGGAGAGAGGTAGAGAAGATTCCATAGATGAGGTGACATTTGAGAGCAGTCTTGCCACAAGAGCAGGAGTCTCAGAGTGACAAGGGGTGGGGACAGAAGAGAGCACATGTGGAGATATGGAGGAGAGGGAACAGGGTGCTTGTGGGGAACAGGAGAAGGGTGTGTGAGGGCGGAGCTGGTGGGAGATGAAGGTCACATAGTCCTGTCCTAATGTTGGATCTAATACGGGCAACCTGGCAACTAGGAAATGCCTGTAGTCGTCACCTTGATGTGGGGTATGTGGGGGAGTGAAGTGGCCAAACGCTTAAGACCAGCATGAGACATATTTTGAAATAATCAGAGCCATGAGTGAGATCCTGAAATTCCAGGCTTGTGGAGCAGGAGGTCGGCTGAGATGGCTGACATGGCTACTGTGGGGCAGGAGGGGTGTGTCAGCTGAGTAGAGAGGGGCACTACTGGTTTTGTTTTGAATCCTAAAGAGACATTTGGGATTTCTTGTCCACCATATTGTTGACTGCTCGATTTTTGGGGGTAGTTACTAAGTTATTTTTGCGGTCCTAACAGTAGAGGTGCCTCTCCTCATTGCATCCCTAGGCACAGAAGACCATAGAAATCATTCCTTCTCTGAAAGGAATTTGACCTCCCACCCCATGTGATGCAATGGTGACAAGTCTGTGCTTGGGGTCATAAAAGTTTTGGTTCATGATTGGGGTGATGGGCCTGTGGGTAACAGGGCTTGCTTTGCAAGCATGGGGAATTGAGTTTGAATGCTTGTAGCCTTGGAGTTGTACAGGGAAGACACAAGAGGATTTCTGGGACTTGCTGGCTGCCGGTCTAGTTCCAGTGAGAGACACTGTCTCAAAGAAATAAGGTGGAGAGTGAGAGAGCAGGACACCGAGCACTGGACACTGACTTCCACATGCATATGACACGCATACCTGCACCCCCTAAAGAGATGAGGAGCTTTGCTTTAAATCTTGGTCTCTTAGCCTCTTGGGGCTTCTGTTTCCTCATGAGTAAAGAGAAGTAGTAACAGGATCTGGTTTCTAGGGCTTAAGTCAAATGTTCCATGGGCTTGTTGGTCAGCATACGGAAAGCAGTTCATTTGTGGAAGGTATTTCTGTTCTTGCTTGGGCTCTAGCTTTGTCCTTCCTGGGTTATCATCTTTCTTGATGGGGAAGTGGGGTGAATCCCCTCTATCAGGAAAGTGATATGATGGAGGAGATGATTTGCTGGCCCTGTCCTGGTTAGTAGCAACTGATGATGGAGCTGAGAAAGCACAGCTTAGAGGGAGGGATACAGCAGGGTGATGTGAGCAGGAGTGAGTGTCAGGCTTTCTGGGAAGCCCCTTCCTGTTTAGCCACACTTTAGTGTGTGGGAAAACCTCAGAGTTCATTTGAGACCCGCAACTGCCCATCTGCCCACTTTTGAAAATGTATTGATAGCTTTTCAATGTCAAACAGATTTCCATTTTTTCCCGTTTTTTTCCCCACTTTTCTCCTGGTCCTTTGTGCTGGCGTTTGTGTAGTCCAGACCAGCCTCCAGTCCACCTGTAGCTAGGGCTATGTCTGAGCTCCCAATTGCTTGACTTCTGCCTCCTTATGCTGGCATTCATTTCTCCTTTTTAGTGTAAATTCTTTTACCTATTTAATGAACTCTTTATCTCCTGTGGGGGAAGACACTGGCAAAGAGCATGTATGAACTGGAAGTTGAGATTATAAGACTTGTTATGGTATTTATGGCTAGTCCTATGTTGAAAAGCCTCCTGTTCTTTGTATTGGCACCCCACCCCCTTTTCTTTGTGTATATGTGTGTGTTTCAGACAGATTATCACTAAATAGCCCAGGCTGGCCTTGAACACTCCCCCCTCACCGTGTGTGTGTGTGTGTGTGTGTGTGTGTGTGTGTGTGTGTGTGTCTGTGTCTGTGTCTGTGTGTCTGTGTGTCTGTGTGAGTTTCAGATGGATTCTCACTAAATAGCCCAGGCTGGCCTTGAACACCTTGAACCCCCCCCCCCAGTGTGTGTGTGTATGTGTGTGTGTGTTTCAGACAGATTCTCACAAGGCCCAGGCTGGCCTTGATTGTGCCCTTTATCACCCAAACCTCCTGAAGTCAGTCTGATTTTTTTCTTTCTGGCACTGTCCCCACTGTTCCCCATTCTCAGTCAGTGGCAGATTTAAGTAA
This sequence comes from Phyllotis vaccarum, assembly GCA_033318265.1. NCBI lineage: Eukaryota > Metazoa > Chordata > Mammalia > Rodentia > Cricetidae > Phyllotis > Phyllotis vaccarum. The sequence goes on along the minus strand of JARWLC010000004.1, from coordinate 79,188,107 downwards.
GAGAATCCCTTTTAGTATGGCATCTAATAATAGCCCTTTGAGGCACACATAAGGAGTGAAAAAATGTCTCTTCTCTATTGCTGACCTGCCACACCAGAGAGGTCACTGTCACACTGAAACTGCTAGCTTGGGTTTGAGGCTTGTGAGAACTGGAGGTTTGTCCTGGGGTAAGACTGTTGGTTTCTTGACCAGGGCCACCTCACTCACCTTTTGTACAAAACCTTCTGGGGAGAGCACCTAAGACCCTGCTTCTTACCCTTTGTCTGTCTTCTCTCCTCATGTGTGATTGGTTTCTGGGGCTCTTCCAACCTATCCCTTTTGGGGATGCAGATCACCCTTTGCGACCCCGACTCTTCTCGTTTACTGCATCACATGGAGGTGGTTTTCAATCATCCATTTTACCCTGGAAGGCCTTGCTTCAGTTTTTGGAGACAGGGTCTTAGTAGCCCAGATTAACCCCGAGTTTGTAATCCTCTTCCCTCAGATACATACCAATGATACCTGGCCAAAAGGTACAGGCTTCTAAGTGCCCGTGGCTGGTCCTGAGAAATGTTAGTGGGGCTTCTCAGTTTTGCATACCGAAGTGACATGTGCATGGGAAACAGGCACCTTCTGGCATCACCATTGAAGGATGGCGTTGTTTGTCTTCTTAGGGGTGACATCTGCTTCCTGTTTCAATGTTGCCTATCGGCTACAGACTATAAAAAGGAAGCCAGGGCATTCTGACAATTTTCCCACCCAATAATTTAGTTCTGTTAATGCTTGGAAAGCTGAAGTTCACAAACTATATTTAGAACTTAAAAATGTAAAACTCTCTTAGTTATTAGTGGGAATCTCTTAAAGCTACTGTAATGGATAAGCCTCATAGCCTCTGAGGTTTGACAGAACATTTGCATCTCATTTATATCAGATCCCCCCACCCCTCCAAGCATGCGATCCCAACCAGGCAGTCTTCTGGTGGGGCACACCTGTCTGAGTTCTCTCCTTGGACTAGTGGGTTGGGGAGAGAGTGTATGAGAAAGCACATTCATTCCACAACCATTCTCGTCTGGAGGGACATCTGTCACTTCTGCTCACTTTCTGTGGGACAGAACTCAGGCACAGGGCCACACTAGGTGCAGAGAGTGAGGGCAAGGGGTGCTGGTGGAGCAGAATGAGCAGCTGTCTCTGGGAATGAAAGGAAACAGATTTTGGTGAACACTCACAACCCTTCCTCAGCCTTCCAAGCCCCGGTTTCTCTCTTTCCTTTGGGACTGTAAATTCAGTTTCTCTTTCAGTCGGCCAGTCAAATTGTGATGTGAAATCACACACCTCTTTACTCTTTCTGCTGTACTCTGTGGAGAAGTTGAGTTCTGTCTGTGTATTAAGAGTGAGATAAAGTAGTGTTCTTGGTTTTAGTTGTTAGAACAATCTGGTTCTTATTAGAATTTCTGCTTCTCTCAATAAACTGGATTTTTTTTTTAAAAGACTTATTTTGTTTTCAATTGTGTGTATATGTGCATGTGCATTCAGGTGTCCCTGAAGACCAGAAGAAGATTACGTGGAGCTGATGTTGCAGGTGGTTATGAGCTATCCAACGTCAGTGCTGGTCCTTCTGTAAGAGTGCTACATGCTCTCAACTACTGAGCCATCTCTCTGGTTCTTATCAGCTGGGATTCCTGCTTGTTGGCATCCTAACCGCTATGGTCTGGTCCAGGGTTGGGCAAGAGTACCTGTAGGTTCTTTCCTTTTCTTCATTGTTCTTGGTATGCAAGCATCCTTCCAGCCTTCCAAATAAATAATTCATTATTGCACAACCAAGATTAGTAGAGTAAAATAAAAATGATTTTACTGAGCACTACTCCATAAGGTCATTAATTTGGGTTGGGCTCAGTTGGATGGCCTGTGTGTTCTTGGCTGGTCTTACCCATGTACTTAGACTTCAGCTGGGATGCTTGGGATATGGGAGTCTTAGTTTAGGCACATGATGATGAATGCATTTCCCACACATAAGTTGAGGCCATACTCAGAAGTGGTTGTGGGACTTCTGTTAGCAGAAGGAAAGTGCCAGCTCACTTTAGAAATAAAGACATAGAAGAGAGAATAGATTCTTCCTTTTGACGGAAGGAAAGCTGTGAATAATTTGGTATGTCTTTGGAATTTAGCACACTGATTTTAATGTGTCTCTAAAACATGTTCCAGTTTTGTGTTTGGTTTCCCGAAATAAACTTGAGCCTACAGCAGGCCACAGTGTAAATGCTTACCACTCATATCTGGTAATAATGGTCCTTACAGGGGAGTGATGGAGCCAAGTGAGATGGTATATGTTAAGAGTACAGCCAAGGGTAGCGCAATGACTACTACCACCTTTACCACTGGGTTCTATAATCAATTATCCCTAAAAACTTGGTACTGCATCAAAAGTGTGAGAGTCAGAAAAAGGAGCACAATGCCTCTGCTCTTGAGGACAGAGAGATCCAAGAAGGAGATAGACATACAAGGGAATTTGTGTAATATCCAGTGGGACTGTAGAGCCAAGGGATGCTGATATGGTCTCGTGATGCATGGGTTCAGACCTCAGCTTCCTCACTGATCACATCAGGGCTTGGGTACTTTACTTATTTTTATTTATTTATTTATTTATTCATTTATTTATTTTGTGAAATGAAGACAATGAATGGCAAAGTCTACTTTCCTCGGGTACTGGGTTAGATGAGACAGGGCCATACAGAGAACATATGGCTGCACAGAAAAGATGGAGGTGGTCTCAAAATGTCCTTGGGAAGATGTCCTAATGGACACCAGTCTCAGCTCTCCACCCACACCTTCTGGCTGGTATCACTGATGACAATTTTATGAGGGTAGTTGACACCATAAAGCACTGGGGAAGAAAGAAAGGGGGATGGTACAGTTATTGTAGCAGGAGACAAAGTTGGTCCCAAGGTTGGAATGCTTTGTCAGAGCTAAGGTAGAAAATATGTATCGGGCAGGGATGACTGAGAACACAGCTGAGGGGTAGAGTACTTGCCTAGAGAGGATCCTGTGTTTGACCCTCAGTGCCATACATGCAGACACATGCACAAAAGATAAACTTACCAGTTGTGAGGGCACATGTATATAACATGAGGCCTTGAGAAGCTGAGGAAGCAGGATCAAGAGTTCAATGCCAGTCTTGGCTGTGTAGTGAGATTCTGTAGCGAGACAAACAGGCAGCTCCCCCTGCCCAAGAGATTGTGGGTACCTGTGTATGTGGAGGACAGAGGACAAGCCCTCAGTTACAGTCAACTTTGCTTTATTTAAGACAGTCTCTTTCTAACCTGGGGCTCACTGATTAGGATGGGCTGGCTGGCCAGTGAGCCCTTAGGATCCACCCAGTGTCTCTGTTTCTGGAGCAGTAGGATTACAAGAATATGACAACACACCCAGCATTTTTACGTGAACTCAGGGACTTGAACTCAGACCCTCATGCTTGCATTCTTTTTAACTGAGCTGTCTCCCCAGCCCCTCTTCTACATTTGATTTTTACAACTATGGTTTATCACTCACTGGAGGGCCGTGAAATCAATTTAGTAAGTCATGTACACTATGATAAATTAGGGTATAAAATAGCATAATTCATCAGCCTCAGGAAGAGCGAGTGTGGCTTCATGAATCTTTTATTCTGTGTTTTCATATGTAGGCTTGGGTGAAGTGGGTCAAATGTAAATGGCCTTTCTGATGTGAGGATAGACAACATGGCTTGGAAGTCTCTGTCAAGAACTTAGAGAAGCCTTGGAGGCTGATGAAGTTGGCCCATGGACTCTGGAGGCTTAATTTATTTTTTTTTAGGAATGTTAACTCATTGTTTTTAATTCTTCATAATTAGAAATTTTCTTCTCAGTTCTAACATAGTGTCCTGAGATTATTTTGGTTATCTTCCTTGAGCATTCACATATCGCAGACGAAGTTGTTCTTTTTCAAATAGAATGTTGAGTATAGTATATGACATCTTTACATATGCAATGAATGGTTTTGGTAGAACTGCTTGGCCTGAAGTATCAGATTGCTGTGTCAAGAGGTGGCCCTTGAGACTGCAGAGAGAAGGGACTGCATATCTGGGATAATGTGGGCTGAGAGAGGAGTGTTTTATAAGCAGAGCCTTCACAGAGAAAGGGAGGAGGAGGTGTATAGGGGGTGCACAGAGCATGGGGAGGTGTGGTGCCAGCATGGAGGCGGGTCAGATCCCTGTGGTGGGACTCTGCAGAGGATTGCCTCCAGCTGGGACTTCCAGGAGCTGAGACTCAGTGTGTTTACAGCCTCTGCTGTCCCTGGGTAGGTGGCAAACCAAATGACAGCTGGCCTCATTCTCTTCCCCTTCTGGCTTTCTCTGATTTGGGGCCCAAGGGCCCTAGGGGGCCAGATTGCTGCAGATGGGACAAAAAGTCAAGTCCAAGAAAAAAAATTGGATCAGGGATGGGAGAGGGAGGGAGGGAAAAGGAAGGAGGGAAGGAGGGAGGGAGAGGGGGAGAAAGGGGGGAGAGAGAGAGGGAGAGGGAGAGAGAGAGAGAGAGAGAGAGAGAGAGAGAGAGAGAGAGAGAGAGAGAGAGAGAGAGAGGGAGGGAGAGAGAGAGAGAGAGAGAGAGAACTTGCAGTCCTTAGAAGGGCCTCAGTTTGTTGGGCAGATAAACCAAAGGAATTTTCCATTTCCTGGACATCTTCAAGTAAGATTCCTAATGCCGCTGACTCAAGCTGACATTTACTGAGTGCTCACTATGTGCCTGGCACTGTTCTAAGCACTTTACATATATTAACTCATTTAATCAGTACAACAGCTCCATGCAGCAGCCCTACTGTTCTCAGTAGATGCTGAGAAGGTGGAGGCACAAAGGCTTGAGAGATTTTTCCAAGCTTATGATCCAAATAGAGACTCAGGTTCAGGATTGTGTAAGAGGAAGGTAATAATGATGATGGTGATGATGCTGATGATGGGGATGATCACAGTAATGATGATGGCGGTGACAATGATGGTGAATCTCCTAATATTTGAGTCCTTTTAATGAGCTGATCATTTCACAAATTTTATTCCTTCCAATGTTTGAATGTTCACCTTCCATCAGGATCTGATGGTAATAATGTCCTCAATCACACACGAGGACATTGGCTTAGAGAAGACAATTTCTTAGATCACTGCAGAAATTTAAGTTTCTTTAAATTAGAGTCTGAGTTGCCAGCCACCAAAGTGAAAGGGTGTAGGATGACCCTGGCAGGGTGAGAAAGAATGGCATAGACAGGCCAAAGCAGCCACAGTGAAGGAAACAGCCAACGTTTGACCAGAAGTGGAAATTTTCTGGAGGGAACAGTGTTTCTGTCATCATTACCCGGCTGGGACAGCTTGAACATTAGTGGTTTTCAGTTTTAGTGTGTGCAAGGGGTTTAGAAAGTTGTTTTCAAGCTTCTCAATATCTCTGTGACTACAGTCTGCTGAGTTCTTCATGCCTAAGTTTTATAGCTAGGAAGGTACCTTGAGGGCTGTGCAAATTCCTGAGTCATTTGGAAGAAAAGGGATTACACACAGTAGGCTCTTCCCTGGAACCTAATACTTCCCTGTAGAGCTGAGCCAAACCGGATGCTTCACATATCTCTTTGGAGGGCCACAGCACTCCAGGAGACAAGTCCATTATTGATTCTACAAAGCAGTTGAGGTCAAGAAGTGTAAAAGGGCCTGACCAATACTTCAGAGCTAAGAAGGACAATATTTTTTTAAATACTTATGAAGGAGTTACATCTCATCTCAATAAACCCATTATGAATCAAAAATACTCTGGAGTTGAAAGTCAATACCATTAATCTATGAAACAGCACAGCTTAGCAAACAGTACACTGTATTGCATGTTTCCCCAATATCGTATCTACACATTCTGAACAACAACAACAACAAAAAAAATCAAAGTTCAAAATTCAAAATATGGTTCTAGTGAATACACTACTGCTTTTGTACAAACATAAAATAGAACAACTACCCTCCATAAACTGAACCATCGTTAATCAAGGCTCTCCGTATGTGAACAGAGTGACCAACACAGGCAGCCACATTTCTTGACTCACAGGTTTGCCTACTCTGTTAATAGGAGCCTTTGGCCAGGGTTTGCGATCTGATGTGAGAAGGCTGAGATCTTTCCCCCAATCCACCCTTAAAAACATGGGACTCGAAGCTCAGGATGGTCTATAGGTGACTTTGTGATGTATAGGTGAAGTAAGGTACAAAATACAAACTTCTGACCTCAAGAAGGCTGGTGGACAGGCCCATAAGCCAGGTGTTTACAGCATAGCACGACAGCTAGGGGGAGAGGGGAGAGTCTCAGGGACACTGACACAGAGCCCAAATTGGCATCTGAGGTTTGGGGAAGAGGAACAGTGTGGGAGGGAAATGGCGGGCAAGACAGGAGAAGAAGCAAGGTGGGGAACACTGGGTGAAAGGAAGTGGCTCATGATTTTGAGGGAGGCAGAGTTGGAGAGATTTTGATGGGCAGAAAGAAAGCAAGTAGGCAGCCCTGACAAAATGGCGTCTAGATTCAAAGGTGAGCTCAGCTCTCTTTCACCAGAGGAAACATGTGGGGGTTGTTTTCTCTTTCTGCCATGTGGGACCCAGAGCTCAAACTCAGGACATCAGGCTTGCCAGCCAAAAGCCTTTATCCACTGGACCATCTTTTTGGGCCAGACTTTAAGTCAGGTGTGAGGGGGAGAGTAAAGGAAGTGGTTGGGGATGGGCGTGAGGAAGGCGGAGGTTGGGGTGCGCTGGCAAAGAGAGAGGGGTAGAGCCCAGGTGAGAAGCTCTTGCCTAAGGATCCCTACTCCCTGAAGTAGGAGAATAGAGAAATTAAGTCTGAATTCAAATGCGTGACCTGATGCAGATTTCTCAACCTCAGCTTCTTTATTCTTCTCCAGTGTGAATGGTAAGGACAGGATCAATCTCACAGAGTGATTGGGATCAAATATGAAGATGCTCCTGCTGAGGCAGAGTGGCAGCTGAAGGATCCTGCTTTGGGTACTTGATGAAGAGGGTTCTTAGCAACTATAAAAAGAAGGGGAAGCTTAAGGAAGAGCCCTGATTGCTGCATTGAGCATGCCCATAGCATGCCCAGTCCGAATGTATCCAGAGACAACTGGAAGCAAATCAGGAGGCAACAATCTGGGAGTTAAAATACAAGTTAAGGTTTGCCATCCGTGCCACGATGGACTGAGGTGCTTGGAAACCGTGAGCTCAAATAATTTGGCTCTCTTGTGTTGAGTCACTATGTGACTGGGGAGATAACGGTATGGAAGTCACTAACATACAAAGACATATTTAAAAATATCTAAGTCATATTCCTGGAGGTCCTCAAGGGTTTTAATGGAGTCTGACATTAAACAACATGAGATTACATAGAATTTAATTAAAAACAATTCTAGGCAGTAAGGGAAATGCCAGAGTTTGGAGTTAATGTATTTTAAAGCTCCCCCTCCCTCTTCTCTCCACATTGTCTTTTTGAGACAAGAGCTCATTATGTAGCTCAGAGTAGCTTTGAATTTCCAGTCCTCCTGCCCTTGGACGTTGGAGTTAGAGTCAGGGCCTCCACACTCCCAGTGGGAACTGAATTATCGTTTTCATTATGGTTTTTTGGTGCTTGTGTTCTATTTATAGAACATGTTACTAGTTATTTAATTCCAGTATTTAAAAAATTTTCATTTATTTAAGAATTCTTTGACTGTTCCTAACAAACACTTAAAGAAGCACCAGGAGATACTTCCTTTCATCATTGATACAATCAAGTACTTAACTGGGCCATTAATTTCTTTTTTTTTCTGATTTGATTCCGTCTCTTTTCTTGGACCCTCAAAGGCTACAATAAATGTAAGAACCATATTGTTAGAGGATGGTGTACGAAAGAGAAAAGGGGAACACTGGATGAAGGACTTGTTTTAAGGACTTCCTGCCACACCTATGTTATCCATAGAGCTGTGGTAGCTGTTTGTTGTCATGAGGGACAGGGTAACCATGCCAGGCAGAAGTGTGGAAAGGTAGGGAGGATCTGTCTCAGAATTTTGTTAGATAATTAATTCTCTTACTGCTTGAGTCATTTCAAGATGAACTTTCTGTTACTTGCAGCTGAATGTAATGTCTCTCCTGCAATTTCAAATGGTTCCTACAACATAGAGTGCCTTTCGCTCTCCCCAACTCTTCTGTGATTAACTGTCTCTTGAAGCTGAATTATCTCTTCTTAAATATTTTTCATGTCAAGTAATTGTAGATTGCACACTAGACATTGTGAATATTACATTGTGGCAGCTCTGGATTTTGTTGTATTTCTGTGAAGAATATTGTTTCATTTTTAATTTTTATTGCTATGTTGTGTAATTTTTTAGCAGGTGGTTTGTTTCTGGAACATCAGCTCAGATGTCAACTGTGTTTTGAGTTTTTTCTTGGGCTTCTTCAAGGCTGCCTCACGTATGCACGGTCCAGGAGTTTGCTGGACTCTTGGGTAGGACTGCCTATTTTGGTCAGTTTTTTCTTTTTGTGTTACGTTTGGATTCTCTTCTCACTTTTCAGGAGCCATTGGTGACCAGAAATCTGTCTTTTTGTTCTGCATTCCAGAACATTAAAAACAAAAAAAGTACTTGTGTATATGTTCTGTGTGTTTGTGATGACAGAGAATAACCTCAGGTTTTGTTTCTCAGGTGATGTGTAACTTGTTTTTAGAGCAGTCTTCTGCTGGTCAGGGACTTTTCATGTAGACTAAGCCAGTTGGCCAGTGAGCCCAGGATATGCTTCCTTGGGGCTGAGCTAACAAGCATCTTCAAGCCTAGCTTTAGGCTTTCCTGTGAGTGTAGAGATCAAACTGGGTCCTCACACCTCACTTTACTGACTGAGATATCCTCTCTGCCTAGCTGTTTTAAGTTTTATTTTTATCATTTAAATTTGGAGCTTCAACTGCTGGCTGCAGTCTGTTTTCAGGGTAAAAGCTGTAAGACTGTCACTCCCTCCCTTCAATTTTCTGCGTCCCCGGCAGATCTGCTGTCATTTGCCTTCACTTAAAAAAAAGCCTACAGTTTGTTTGTTCCTCCCCACAGAGAGACTGGATCTGGACCATAGAAGAAACAAGCTCTTTCTTGGGGAAATTGATACCCAGATGGTTAAGTTGCTTCCCTGGCCACCAAGCTAGTAAATGGAGCTTCTGCGCAGTCTCTGATAGTAGAGGCATAGTTAAGAGTCAAGGGCTGGTAGGGCTCAGGCTTATTTGGGAAGTGCTACTCTATGCCCAGTTGGGTAGTTTCACAGCAGCCTTGAGTCAAGTTTTACTCCTTTCCATTGAGAACTATTGGACAGTTTCCTTTATTAAGTAAAGGTTACCGGCGGTAAACAGTGTTTCAGAAAGAATTGTGGATAGAAACTTGCTGTCAGCACCAACAAAGAGGCTGGTTATTGTTTACTTGACAGTGTTTTCACCAAAGTAAGAGTCAGTATAGTAAGTTGTGGTTAATAGGAGGAAGTTCAGAGGTCAGCCCCACCCCACCCCCACCCTTATAAAAGGGGAAGTTGCAACACATATGTCTGTACCAGCCAGTCACTAATAGAGAGTGTCACCACAGCTGAGCTGAAGTGCATGCTAAAAGGGCCGTTGACACGCCAAGAATCCTGGTAAAATCTGAAGACTGAATGCTCATTGGGGACAGGAGTGGTTCTCCTAAGATAGTCATTTCTTGTCCTCATTTCGACGCCATCTCTCTCAGGAAGCCGTATTTCCTGCCAGGCTTCTCACTCTATCTCAGGAGCTGTTCTCATTTTCCAGGTTCTAAAACATTCATGGAGCAGCACTAGAAAAGTGCCTACTTTGTGCCAGTGAACAGTGAGGTGAAGTCCTGGTTTCTCATCAAACTTACCATCTAGGGGAGACTACACAACCAATGCATAAGCAAACAACAACGCAATTAATGAAGCTGTCATTGTAGGTTGTGAAAAGTTCATCAGGAAAAGAAAAAAGATTCTTCAAGCAGAAGCTGTAATCTTGGAGGTGACGAGAAAAGAGAGTACACTGAGGCCAAGTCCTTGATATTGTCTGTCACTTAGCGGCAGATGGGGCATTTCTTAAGACTTGTTTCTGAGATTTCTTAGCTTAAGAAACATATGGCTTAGAATATCCTTTTTGGGGGTGGGGTGGCAGTTGCTATATAGCCCAGGCTAGTCCTGGATCCTCATCTTCCTCATTCACTGGAGGTATGCACCATGACGCTCAGCCCAGCTCAGAGTGGATTCTTGGGAGATTGTTTATTGCTTCCTCTGGTGCCTATCAGTGGTCAGTTGCTTCCCGCTGTGGCTATAGGTAGATCTGGTTCTGTCTTTGAGGCTAGAAGGAGCTGAGAGAAGGTTCTGGAAAGGTGGTTTAAGCTCAGAGTAAAGAAGGAACTGGCTTGTAGTCTGGTGTCTGTTTTAGACACTGTATTCTCTTGCCTGTTCTCCCTGGCCTAGCTGCACTATGTTCCCTGTGTTCATGTCAGAGCTGGAGTTACCTCTTCCTCCATCCCTTCTCCTCTGTTCACACCTATAATAACAGTTTTAGGTGTTAGGAGCATCCTTGCATGGCAATGGCTATAGATCACGTACATTAAAATTGTTAATTATCACCAGTGGAAAAGGGCTTGACCTCTCCAGGCCCTTAGAACAGCTCCAAGCAACCTGTGGCAGTCACTTTCTTGGAAGAGAGAGAAATCATCCAGAGCCACCTCGGGCCTGCGACTATAATCACCACGTTTATTTTTGATACTAGAGTTAGCTGGGCTTTGTGACCAAGCGTGGATGAGTTAGTTGTCTTGTTGTATTAAAAAAAAAATAAGTTTGTGAAAGATTCAAAATATAAGCTAATTAAAATAAATTGTACACCATGGCTAGGAAGAAAGACCTTCTTACTGGCTCTTCTGACAGCCCCATCTAGGCTTCCTCTGCTGCCCAGAAGCCATGTGCTGTAAACTCTATGTCTGTGGAATTCCACAGAGTGGCTCTCTTCTGTGGAGGGTCGGTCACTCTCAGCGCAGACACGTCACAGTCATTTCTGGGATTGCACACAAGTCTTACACATATGGAAGTGTTTCTCTAGTTCCTGAAAACGATTTGGCCATGGACTATCATGATTCAGCTTTTAATAGAATTTTGCCAAATGTTCTTCATTGTGGCTGGGTCGCTGCCCCCTCATAATGACAGCACATGCGTGCTCCTGTCTCACTGCCTTTCCCAGATTCTGGCACCCGGCTTTCCTAGTTCTGCCAATATAAATGAAACAAACAAACAAACAAGCCACATCCCCCAACCCCCAAACTGTTGTAGTTAATGCCAGTGAGTATTGCCTTAGCTGGCAATGAGGGTGAGCTTTCCCATCCATCTCTATTTTCTTCTAGACCCACAGCCGATTCATGATCCACTTTGCTGATTTTGCTTTAGCGGTCAGTGCTGGGAATGGAGGCCAGGGCCTGTGCATGAGAAGCAAGCCCTCTCCCACTGAGCCACGCACCCAGCCCTCCAGTCAATTATTTGTCTTCATTGATCACCAACATCCTTGTGCTACTCCAGGGCTGGAGGGATAGAGTCTCTTCCTGTTGGTTTTTCTTTGGAAGCTTCACAAAGTGTCTGTCTGTTAGTCCCACCTTCCAGGTGAGAAGACCGAGGCTCTGTGGGATTACACATTTCACCTTGTGCGGTCAAGGGCTGAATCTGAAGCCTGAGGACAAACTGCTTTGAATCACAGGGAGATTGTCACTGTTAGCCTTTCGCAGTGAGCCAAACACTTAGTTCTCTAGAGAGCAGTCTGTTTAATTATTCATCTCCTTTCCAAGTAATTGATGACACACCCTCCAGCTGAGGGTGGACTGAACTTGATTGCTAAAAATACCTTCCATACATCACATGGGGATGCATTTCAACATGGTGACCACCCCTCTGGGCCTGCTTTCTGTGTGTCTCCCTGTACATGAACAAAGCCTTTTGCTAGAATATCCTGTGGTCCCAGGGCCAGAAACACCAATGTACGTTTATCATTTTCAGTAGTTCTTATGTGGCTATGTGTCTGCCGGCTTTCAGAGACAGCCCTTGACTGCACAAGGTGAAATGCTTCATGCCACTGAGCCTCTGTTTTCTCACCTGGAAGGTGGGACTAACAGAGTGATACTTCGTGAACCATCAGGAAAGGGGTTCTATCATTCCAGGCACCGGAGTGGCTTAAGGCAGATGAAAATAGACCAGGACAAGAGTTGATGTTATAGCTCAGTGGTAAAGCTCTTGCCTCTTTATCCTCTATTTCTATAGATCCTTAAAAGAGAACTGCAAATCCTTCACAGACTGAGCAGAAGAGACCAACTTTATACCTTTCCCAGAGTATACACTGACCCATATCCCTAAATGAAGACCAAAAATTAAATACCAGACTTCCACAGCCAGCATAAGTATAGCTCCTGGTATGGGATGCAAATGATGTTTTGAAACACATGAACTTCTGCTCTGTGGACCATGTTCTGGCATTAGAAAGAATTTTTAATTATTGAGCATTTATTTTGGCCAGGCCCAAGGTGAGGCCATGCAAGTGCAATTTTACCTCCTAGTTACATAGTTCATTACTTCTCCTTCATAGATGAATAATGTAAGGATCAGAAGTTTAACTTGCTTACACACGTGGTGGAGCCATGACTTCAATTTGAGAATGTATGTCCTCAATGATAAGATCTGTTACTGTTATGATGATTCATGGAACCCTTCTCCCGGTCTTTTCTCTCTAGTGTCAAAACTGAAAAGTCTTTGTTCAGTAAAATTTTGTAAAGTTGTAACAGGTCCCAAGGATGCTCACCTTATGTCCACCTGGGTTGTGTTTTGGCTGGTTGTGAGGAGACCAGGGTAAAAGGGCTAGTGTGGAGCAAGGCCGTGTACACCATTCAAACAGGGAAAATCAAGACCTTGTCACAATGATAAAGACCAGCATGGCCGACAGATTGTCCTTTGCTTCATTCAGATGGTACTCCTGTATTTTTAACCTTATAGAGCTGGCTGTTCCCATCATGCACCTGACACCATGGCAGCCCCAAATCCCACATGAGAACTGAGAACAGGAGCAGACTTTTTCCCACCTCACCCTTTTTTGGAAATTCCCCAACTTTTCCCCAGCCTGGCTTTTGAATGACCCTCCCTTCATTAAGCTTGACCATAAGATGTGCTGCACCAATCTGGCAGATGCAAGTCATTCTGAAAACACCTGTGCTCACCCTTTCAGTGTGGACTTCCTCACGCAAGCCTCCCCCCTTAGTCTTGATTGCTTCATCTCTGCACTCTTTCTTGGATGCCGATGAGAACCTGGGAAACTGTGTAGAGTGCTGTGCTCTATCTATCTCTTCCTTAGTCCTACCTCCAAACAACGAGTCTCAGAAGACGATCAGGGCGTAGAACTTGACTGTGAAGTAGCTATGCCCATTTCACAGACAGGGAAATAGGAGTGTAGTGATTTGTCCAATGCCACTCTGGTGAATTGTCTATTGTTTAAGTTCCTTGCTCCTTCTCATACCCATTGCTATGTGACTTACAGTGTCCACTTACAAGAGGGCTGTAATTTTCTGTTACTGCTGTGGAGCTTGGCCATGGGGCATGCTTTAGACAGTGGCCCATCATGGTATGTTCTATATCAACTCAGAAGCTTTAAGAGCCATTGCTTGGTATGGATATTATTCTTTTTCTTTTGCTATAAGACTAAGAAAAGACTGTTTTCTGGGATGGAAAATACATATGGAATAGAGCCACAGGAAATTGCAATGACATGTAGTGTTAGCAAGAACTAAGCTTTGGATAGCATACATCACCAGACACTTGGGGCTGCTTGTTACTGCAGCTTAACATAGCAAAAGCAGCAAAAGCTGACTAATACAGTAACAGAACTAATAAGTAACTTAGCTAAGCTGGAATTGGACCAGGTGAAAATTCAAGTCTATTTCTCTCATAAATTTTAGTCTTCCCTAATAATCTGCTATTTACTGATCCTGTCATGGATCAGTGTCATGGACTATCTGCCTGTATTAGCTAACTTTCTGTTGCTATGGTAAAACATCATGACCAAGACAACATACAGAAGGAAGCATTTGTGTGGGCTTCCAGTTCCAGAACATTAAAGTCATGATGGCAAAGCAAAGATAAGCATTAAGAGCTGAAAGCTGAGGGCTCACATCTTGAACCACAAACAAGAAACAGAACAAACTAAACAGGCTCTAGCTTTCAACTCTCAAAGCCTGCCTCCAAGCTACATATTTCCTTTATTAATGTCACATCTCCTAAGCCCTCACAAAACAGCACTGTCCATTGGGGACCACGATTTTAGATGCTGAGACTGTGGGAGACCTCCCATCCAAACCACCATACTGTCTTCTCTCAAAAGAGAAATCACTTTTAAAAATGATTTCAGGGTTTACTATTCCAAAACATTTCTGAAGAAAAATTTTATCACCCAATGAAAGGGAAAATAGTATCATCATGAATGATTAGTCACCATAGGAGTGAATGTCTACAGCTATATTATGAAATTCTAGTTGCATGTTTTTAGCTACAAAGATCTGAGTTTGTTCCCTTCCCCTCCCTCCCTCCCTCCCTCCTTCCTTCCCTCCTTCCCTCTGAGACAAAGTCTTACTATATAGCCTTGGATGACCTTGAACTCACAGAGATCCACCTGTCACTTCCTCCCCAATGCTAGGACAGAGTTGATGAAAAACGAAACTATTTTGGAAACCTGACATACTTTCACCTTAACTAGTCTCTGAATCATTTGAGGTAGAGGGCTGAACTGTGGCTGTCTTTCTGCCCATGTACTTGCCATAGGAAGACATTCAAGTAGATATGAGGATCCGTGTTGCAGCCACTCACTGCTTGAGTTCACCAAGTTTGTTTTACTCCATTTCCCTGTGTGTCCTCCCTACCATGGTGAAACCCACTGGCTTTTTCTTATCAGTTTTTTCAACTGAAGGTGCCTCCTCCCCAAGCCTTCCCCAGCTACCCTCTGGAGCTACTTAATTACCTCACCTTCTTTCAATACCTGCAATGAAGTGGCCATCGTGTCCTCCTCATCTAGTGCATAGCTTTGGGAGAGTCCTACTACATCCTCTGTGTTTCACTCCTAAGATGATGGCTGTCACCAGTGGCTCTCCAACACTTGCAATGATTCAAGGGATGCACAACTGTGACTTCATCATGGTTCTTTTTGTTGCAGCCCCTGGTATCAGTAGCCACAGTCATTCCAGGAAATGTTCCTTGCTGGCTAAATTAGCAGGAACTGGCAATGTTCCCATGGTAGCATCTTCCAGACAGTTGCTTCCCCCCAAGTCCATGAGGCTTTTCGGTGTCATTAGTGATAAAAATTCCTTTTGATCACCTTAATTTTTGGGAAGTGACTACTTCTTTGTGCCTCAGTTTCCTTCCCTACAAAAAGAAGAGTGAGTATAAAAATATCAGCTGCCTCCTGGGGTTTGCAGGGAATTAGATGATTTCAAGCATGGATAACACTTACTACTGAGCAGATAGGAGACATCTCTGAGATGCTGTTTGTTCTTATTGTCATTGGTGGTCATGGCATGTAACTGAAGGGCGGGAAGGTTCTCTGTGTTTCATGAACAACTGGACAGAACCAGCCAACCAGCAAAGGGCTTTTCTGTTTTCTACCATGACACTTAACTCCTTTGGTTCCAGAAGGCCTGCATTATCTCTTTTCCGGGACTGTCCTTTTAGTCACAACCCTGCTGTTTCTGACCACATCCTTCACACTTATTTCCCAAGTGGGGTAGATAGCTTTTCTTGGGTTTAACTCTAAAGTTCTGGGATAAACTGATGGGCCTTTCTTGGGTCAGAGGCCAACCCCTGGAACAGTCAACTATGGCTGGGACCTGTTGATGTGGAAAGCACTCTAGCTGGGATCCTTTCTTGTAGGTGAGAGGGAGTAGGTTCAGGGAATTCTGCCAGCAGAGACTGCAAACATGCCAGATGGAGGTGGCCAGATCTGTCTTGCTGCTCCACGGGTCCCCCCCCCCCAGCTCCCTTCCCTTCCCTCCTTTCTCTCTCCACTCCTTTACTCTGCTGTTCCTCCTGTCTCTTTATCTATCTCAGGCTGACCATGAACCCCTCTTAGCCCGATGTCTCATTCCATCCTGCCTGGCTCTCTTTTCTTGCTTTTTAAAGCTGTCCAACACATACTCCCACACAATCTCATCAATATTATTATTTCTTAAATACTCCCCACTGCGTTTACCCCTAATTGCTCTAGCTTCTTGCTTTCTGCTTCTGTAAACCACTTGGCTGTTTCCTGATCTTATATTTGGCTGTCATGAATGTGGAAACTTCACAGAACCCTAGACTTTCCAAGTTGGAAGAGAAAACAATTCCATGCTCGCAACAAACAAACACCTACAACCATCCCCTCACATATTTACTGGAATTGTATTAGTCTCAGAATTCAGTTCCACGCCTTTTTGCTCTGAACAACAGTGTCTGATTACCATGTTAGAACACATAAACATTTCAAGAAATGGCTACATAGAATCCTATCGCATGATGTATCAAGAGTTCTTCAAGTCACTCTCAATTTTCCAAGGTGTCCTTTTTTACGATTTGAGTATAAAATATCCCCTTAGGCACACGTTTGAATAATTAATCTGGCATTGGTGGTGCTATTTTGGGAGGTTTTGGTACTTTTGGGAGGTGGAACCTCATTAGAGGAAGTGGTTCTCAGGGGGTGGGACTTGTGGTTTATAGCCACATCCTACTTCCTGTCTTAGCCTTGCTGCCTAATCTGCCCAGATGTGAGCAAGCTCCTGATGCCACAGCCACCACTCACTGCCATTACTCTTCTTTCTCTTATTTTTGGTTGTGAGCCTAGCTTTAATGGCTGAGCTATCTCTCCAGCCTGACTGTGCTTTCTCAAAAGAATGGGCTGTACCTTACACTATGGATCAGCATGAATCCCTCTCATGGAGTTATCCCATTGCATCTCATTATCTAGATTAGGTATTCAAATCCACGTTCCTCCAAAAGCCAGACAGCTATCTTAAATAGATATAAGAAGTACATGAAAATAAGAACCTTAAGAATGTTCTTCACTTATGTGAAGAAATAGAGAATTATTGATACATGCCCATATATAGCATAGCCTTTATCTCGTTTAGAGAGATATGGTTTGCTTTCCATTCAGCGTACTAAGCCAAAAACATCAGTGCAAGTATGATGTGGTTTGGCAATAATAATCAGCTTTGGTACAATAGAGGCAATAGGGAGTGGTGGGGACTGTGGCAAAACCCAGTGAGTGTACTGACTTGATAGAATGACCATCACTCAGCCCCGGTCTGTGGTTGCCACTGTGGTGATACAGGTCCAGTCTTATCCTCCCTTCTTCTTCCCCTTCCTTTCTTTTCCAGGAGAGACATGGATTGAAATATTGACAAGAGATCCTAATGTCATAATGTTGTGCTGATAATTTATTTAAAAACAAAACACCTAAAAATCCCTAACTTGTTGGCCCAAAGCATTGTGGCCAGGACTTTGTAATCACTAATGTGGATGAAATTCTTCAGTTCATCTGAAATCCTTATTTGTTCTTTAGCCCCTTCTCTGCCGCCCCTGAGTGTTTGCCTGATGAGTGAAATCTCTAGTGATCCATAGGGATTTGAACGCACCTTAGTCCCCCAGTGTCCCTGGCTGGGCATGTGCTCCTAGACTAGGGCCTGCTTTGATTAGGCCCCTTCTGTTTCTTGAGAGGACCAACAGTTTCTGGTTGTGCAGCCATGCTGGCCCAGCACCCACTGTCCTCTTTCCTCTGCCTCTAAAGGTTGGATTATAAACACACTCCATCAGTCCCATCTGGGTGCTGTTTCAAAGCTTGATTCATTTGTTTTTTATTCCAATTGTTCTGAACAGGCTGGGGAATGGCAACCCCACACTTTGGTTAAGTAGAGTTTACCTCGTGAGTGCTCAAGAATTGAATCTTTCTAAGACAAACCCAAGGAGAGTTAAAATCGATTTCAAAACTTGTATTTAATAATGGGAGTTTGTCACAATAAAAACCTCTTCTTATTTCTTATTTATTTATGTCTGTTTGTGGGTGATCCTGGTATGTGTTTGTGTGATCACATGTGTGTGGGTGCACATGTATGTGTAGGCATATGAGTGTGAGGATTTACACACATGTGGTGTGTATGTGGAGGCCAGAACTGAACACCAGCCCCACTTTCCACCTGGAATGTTCTGTCTGCTTCTGGTCTCAGTGCTCTGCTCCCTGCTCACCAACGTGGAACCTTTGCATTCCCAGTGTCTGAACTCTCTGTGCCTTTTCTAACACGACAAATGAAATCCCTCAAACTCATGAACCTACATGAATCTTACCTCCCTTTTCCTATCCCTATGAGAAAAGCAGCCAAGATGCTTGGTTTGATTATACACAAACTAATTTAAGAACTGGGTATTTCACAGATGTGGTTCCCCTTCTGCATCCCCTGAAAGACCATCCCTGAGAATAGGTTCTGTGGAGAGAGTGGTTAGTGTTGCAATTGCCTCCCCGCCCCCCTTTTCCTTTTTCTTTCTGAGGCTTAAAGTGACTGGGAGGGTGGTGAAAAAAATGTTCCTCTAAAACTTCCTCCTGGTTGAGACCCATGATTGACTTGAACAAGGTAACAAGGTGATTATGGTAGTAGAGAGTCATGGGAGGCACTGGAGATGGAGCCCAAGAAGGTCTAGAAAGCTAGGAGACATGAACTAATGCTTCATTCCTTCAAGACGCCACTGGCGGGATGGCCAAGTACTTAAGATACGAGTTCTAAGAAGGGAAATTGTGATTGGTCTATCTCAAGTCATGTGACTACCACAGCCTGATGACTCATGAGATACTTTCCAAGGAAAACTAAGGAAGAAAGGTTAGGGGCCATGGCAGGATATTTTAGAAGTTTAGATGAGGGCCCAGCCCAGTCACGATGGTGTACCAGAAACCAGAGGCCTTCAACCAGACCAAAGACTCATTGCAATGAGCGTTTTTCGAGTGTGGCTGACTAGACAAAGGGTATGCTATGTGACACACCGCAGCTCCTGATGCCACGGGATGATGAAGAGGGCTTGGAAAGACAGAGATGGGCTTTTGTTTTGTTTTTTAATTAATTTGGGGGATATACGGCAGGGGTGAGGGACAGCTGTGGAGGGGCTGGGGGGTGAGCAAGACTGGAGTTCATAAACTAAAATTTCCAAAAAATCGATAAAGAGTTACATTTAAAAAATAAGAAAAAAAAAAGGCAAAGGTGTGGATCTTTGACAGGTCAACTCCACAGATGCTTCCTGAAGTCTCCCTCAGCCTAAGTCAGGATTGAACCTGAGCTTGGTGATGATGTCATTCAGGCCACACCATCAAAGTTAATCCTACATGCATTTGACAGGCCAGCTCAATTGTCCCGTGTCCCATCCAGCTCCCCTTGAGAAAGTGGCTCTGTATGGGGCCTCAATTTGCTATGATACTGCCTCAGCCTCCCAGCTAGGAATCGGTATAAATGGTATTGAGAAATGCCCTCACAGTGCTCAGTGTGTGTCAAAGTGCCATTTCTGTGTCTTGGTGGCATCAGTAACTGTGACACTCCTAGCTACTTGAGCTATGATTAGTTTTCACTGTCAGCAGGAGTTTCTCCTCCAAAGTCATTACAAACTCTGATTGGTTCAGATCAGAACCATTGTGCTGAGGGATACAAAGCTGGGTCCCAGGGACTCTCTGGTCACACTTTCTCAATAGATAAATAAGCCCATAGCCTTGCTTTACATGCACCTCTTTAGAGACACCTCATTTGACTGACACCAAACTCTCACCCAACAGTAGCACAGCCATGCTTTATCTAGCATGGTTTTGACATGCCACCCCTCCTTGTTCTCAGAACTCTAGACAACACTTTTGCTCTCCCCCTGAGGACATTTTGCAGGAAAAACATCAATAACGCACAGGAAAGTGTGAAAACATGGTGATGGCATAGTGTAAAAAGAATGGTTTTGTTTAAAGTGTGAGAGAATCTCCACAAGAAGACAGAATGTTATTCTGTTGAAGCTTAGCAGGGGTGAGTGGGGTGGTTGATCCTAACACTTGTCCCTTCTACACAGTCCTGCAAATGATCTTGGGGGCCAGACTAGCACTGATGAGGGGGTTACAATAAACCCGTGCAAGCGGATGAACTGGGAGAAGGAATCGGTGATGAGTAACGATTGCTGACTATAAATGCTATTATTATCCTCATTTTATAGATGGGGGCTAGGTGTGTGGAGAGATTGGTGGTGTTCTATGGGTCACAAAGCCAGCTAGTGCAGGGCAGTGTGTGACCCATGTTTTTAGCTTTAGAGTTTGTTAGCTTATGAGGCAGGGTAGTGGATTGTTTGCAGTGGTCGGATGTGGTGTGACTCCTTCTGTTAGCTGGTTTTTGGAGACTTATGCGATAGTAGACTGAGGACCATGGGCTGCAGAGACACAGCATAGTTGGGAGCATGGGTTGTTTGGTTTTCATGGCTTGTGATGAGGGCCAGCCCCGAGTTTTCCCTGCAGCTTCTTGAGATGAATCTCCTATAAAGAGATGTCATAATAACCTAGAAAATACCCTTGTGGGTGATCTGTTAGATGTCCAAGGGAGTGGAGTAGGGATTCAGAACACAATCTGGATCTTGGCTATGACCTTGGACAACCCATTTAATCTCTCAGATTGAAAATAATTTTAAAAATTATTTTTGTGTATGTGGGTGTTTTGCCTGCTTGTATGTCTATGTACCACAGTCACACAGTGGTCAAAGAAGTCAGTAGAGGGCATTGCAGATGTTTATTAGCTGCCCTGTGAGTGCTGGGAATTGAACCTGGGTCCTCTGGAAGAGAAACAATTGAGTTATGCTTCCAGTCCCTAACCTCTCTTTTTTAGTCTGTAATCTGTAGATAATAAAAAAATATGTTCCTTACTGAATAGCTGTAATGATTAGATTGAAATGTGTGTTTATATATGAGTGTGTGTATGCCTATCACACACACCTTTCAGTTATTTATATATATATATATATGTATATACATATACACATTTTACTGTTTAGCTACTTGTAGTGAGCTATGAGATATGATCTGAGAACAATAAATGGAAAATTGTATACGTAAGCAACTTACAAGTTTTAAACAGTGTACTGTACTTAGAGGACTGATGGAAATCTTACGCTATCCAGCTCTATTTGGTGTAGGACATGATTTAATCTCTTTAGTGTATCCATGCTGTATATGCTACCTGCCTGGAGGAGGTTAGCTATCTGTCTTGGTTATCAAATTGATGGTTTCAGCATCTCATCCCTCGTACTAAGATTAAGTATATTCATGGTTTCAGCATTCACTGGTGTGGTGGTGGTCTTCAAGCACATCCTCTAGTAAAGGAGGCTTCTGAAAGGCATTTAAAACAGTGCCTGGCATCCAAGATATACTGTCAGTGCTTGTTATTACTGACAGTAGTCCTTGTGAATTCTGGGAGTCACATGGTACATGATTATGTATCTCTCGTCCCAGTTCAGGCTTCACTATGAAAGCTAGGTCAGGCAACAGGCCCCTGGGTCTTTACATCTCTCTGCCAAAGGAGCTGCCTGACTCACCTCTTATGTTCACAGAGTTGACAGCTAAATACAAGGGCTCCTTCCTTTTGGTATTAGCTTAATTATAGGGACTCCCTAACAGGAGATGTGGGGAATAAGCCTTGAGAACTCCCTCCCTTCTCTTCCACAGGCCTGCACTGGCATCAGAGAAAGGCTCTATGTTCTCTCCTGCCTGCTGTCTTAATGATTTTTGTCTCTGTGATTCTGCATGCTTAATCTTTCATCTCCCAGTGGCTCCTGTTACATTTTTCGTGTGTGTGTGTGTGTGTGTGTGTGTGTGTGTGTGTGTGTGTGTGTGTTTTCTCTGCCTTGGTTTGAGTTCCAAAAGATCTGTTTGGGTCTCTGTGGGTGGCTGGCAGCCTCTGCAGGTCATTTTGAGTTACATAACTGAGGTTCTGTATTTTTTGTTCCTTACTGGGGGTTTTGCCCATGTTATAATTTTTACTTTTAGTCAAAAGAAAAAAACAAACTAAAAACAAACAAAAAAAGAACCAGGGTACTAGAATTTTCTCTGGAATCTCTTAGAGTTCCTTATAAACATTTTCTCTGCTGTATTTTTTTGTTTATGATTTTTTTTCCATTGTAGAAACAGAACATGATTATAGAATGTCATCAGATAGTCCCAAGAATGTACAAAGCAGTGGTGTACACTCCCATTTCTGTCTCTCTTCATTACACTAATGAGGTGATCGTGACATCGGAGGCTACTTATTTTCAGTTCACCTTTCATTGTTTTCTGTTCCCTGTGGTGGTATCTCTACCCCTGTCTTATCAGCCGTTACTTAAGCATTCCTCTGTGGACGGCCGTCAAGGGGGACTTTCCATCTCTCTATAAGCAGACTGTGATCACTGTAATTTGTATCCTAGATGCCCTTGAATGGCTCATGAGTGAAAGGCTTTGTTCCTACTATGGCATTATTGGAAAGCTGTGGAAGCTTGAGAGATGGGGCCTATTGAAACATCTTTAGATGTTTAGATCTCTAAGAACATTCTTCTGGGGTCCGGATATGACCTCTCTCCTTGTGCTTTGCCATTGCTCCTGTGTAAGATATATATATACACATATTTGTAGACCCACAACCATAGGGCCATGCAAATTGGAAACTCTAATACTACAATCTGAGAAACCTTTAATTTTTATCAATTAATTATCTCAAGTGTTTTCTGACAGCTGCCCAGCACAATGATAACATCTTTTGTCTAAATGCCAAATTATGTTCTCAGGACAAATTTATAGGTTTAGAAGGGATGTGGGTGGGAATGTTTGTCGTTCTTCCTGACTGCTCTGTGATATTCACGGAGCTCAGACCCACAGGCCATGTCCACATTCCCAAAGTGAAGCTCTTAAGAATGAATAACATCAACACCCTGGTTCTTTTAACAATTCCAATTGTCCCTGTTTTTTTTTTTTTTTTTTTTTTTTTTTTTTTTTTTTTTTTTTTTTTTTTTTTTAACTAGTTTAGTTATTGATTTTCCACAGTGCTCTTTGGGGGCAAGTGGAAATTTTATTTTTAAAAAATTATTGAAATTAGGATGGATTGGGGGAAGGGCTTACAAGGTCCCATCCCTAGTTAAGGAGCTACAGGCAATTGAAGGCTGTGGGGTCAGAGATAGTTCTCTTTAGGACCAGTCCCCTAATGAATTGTTTAGGCCCAAGTGGTCAGCCCTACACTCACATGCATACAGGCAACGCTAACTGGACTCAGTAGGATTTATATAAAACAATAGTAATAATAGAAGAAATAAATTTGAGAGGGGATATGTGGGACATGGAGGAGTTTGGGGTGAGAGAGAAGGTGGGGGAGATGCTAAGAAATGCTTAGTACTCATATATGAAATTCTCAAACATATAAAATTTAAAAAGTATTTAAAAACATATAATGTGAAATTTACTGCCTAAGCCTGTGTAAGTGGACAGATCTTGTAAAATGGATGTGATATTCATTGGTAATAATTTCCCATTCCCCACTAACAACTTTTGACTTCTGGTTTCCAAGAGTTTGACTACATTAGACATGTTATAGAAGGGAAATCAAAGGAGTTTGTCAGTTTTCAATTGGCTTCTTAGCACCATGTCTTTGAAGCTCATCCATGTTGGATAGATAGCCTGTGCCAGAACTGTTCCTTTTAAAGACCGAATAGTATGCTGTTATATGTTCAAACTACATCTTCTTGCCTATTCATCTGTTGACTGACATCTGGGCTGCACCCACTTCTCGGCTCCTGTGATCACGCCCCGTGAACATGGCTAAACAAATACTTTTTTTGTGACCTCAGTTTCAACTCTTTATTTTTGTGGTTGACGCTTTATTGGCTCTTTAATTTTTTGAGATTATAATATAATTACATAAGTACCCCTTTCCCTTTCCTCTCTCCAACTCCTCCCCCCTCCTTGCTCTCTTTCAAATGCATGACCTCTTTTTCATCAATCATTGTCACACATATGTATGTATATACATATATGTTTTTAAATACAGCCTTCTCAGCCCATATAAAGTTACTTGCACGAATGTTTTCAGGGCTGGTCTTTTGGTGCTGGATAACCAACTGGTGTGTTCTTTCCCTGGGGAGACATTTTTCCCATTCTTATCATTTCTTAGTTGCCTGTAGCTTACTGTGTAGGGTTGAGACATCATGGTCTCTCCCCTGTGCACTTTATCGTGTCTACTGTTGTCTTTGGCTCAGGTTTGGGCAGTTATGTTCTGAGACTTTATGGGTGCAGCTTCTAATGTTATAGAAACACAGCCTTACAGCAAACTCCCTGATTCTTTGACTCCCACAGTCTTTATATCCCCTCTTCTGCTGTGTTTCTCCTGTCTTAGGTGTGGCAGTTGTTTTGGGCTCCACAGCTCTGCATTTAATGGGTTGTGATTTTCTGCAATGGACATGAGGGCCTGAGGAGGATACTAGTATGACGTGAGCACTGTAGTTGGGGTGGGGTGGGTGTGGAAGGATGAAGCAGGTGGGAGGTGGGAAGGTGCCAAATTACCCAACCAGAGACTCCTGGAAAGTTTAGGTAGAGAAGATGGGCAATGGACCTCTACTTCGAACATCTCCCATTGGCTTTGGACAGAGTGGATTGTGGGATGGCTAGAATGGAAGGAGAAAGATGGGTCAGGGACAACTGTACATATCTAGACTGGAGATCATGGCCTTTGTCTACAGCAGAAAGACGTGCAGATGGAGAGAAGGACCAAGTAGGAGTGGAAAGGATCTGCTGCCATAGTATGTCACCTGGGATGTGGAATTAACGTGCAAGTGGATGCTTTATGTGCTTTTCATGTAGCATCTTTGAACTTCCTACCAAGTCTATAGTGTTATTTGTAGTTCAGTGCTGTCCAGTGGAAATACAGTAAAAACTATGAATGGGAATCATATTTGAAATTAAGTTCTTTTGTGTGTGCACATTCATGTTTGTTCGGGTTTACATGTGTATGCGATGTTGGATGTCAGTACTGAGTGTTGTTCCTCAGGAGCTGTCCATGATATTTTTTTGAGGCATCCGTCATTGGTCTGGAACTTGTCAGTTGGAATAGGTTGGCTGGCCAGTGCCCCGAGGATTGCCTAGCTCTGTCTCCATGTACTAGGATTATAAGCACATACCAACACACTCAGTTTTTTCTCTTTGTTATTATTTTTATTATAACCAAAATAGAATTCATGATTTCTCCTCTAATCTTTTCTTCCCAATCCCCTTCTAATTCATTATTATTATTGTCAAATACATATAAATACAACGTGTGGAATCCATTTAGTGTTTCTCATATGTATATATATGTATATATTTTCTGGGCTGGTGGTTGGTATGTTATAACTGACTGGGGGGATCTATTTCTCCCTTTCTCAGTAGTCATTAGTTCCATTTGGTTCTTTATTTGGGGGGGGGCTTCAGATTTTCTCATTCCACATTATGGTGTCTATTAATATTTTCATTGTTTAGGTCTTGTTTAGGTAGCCATATTGTGATACCATGAGTGTAAATTCTCTGTCATTTCTAGGAGACTCAGTCTCACAGCAGGCTTTCCAGCCCTCTGGCTCTTACAGTCTTTCCACCTCCTCTTCAACAGTGCTTCCTGAACAGTATATGCAGGAGTTGTGTTGTAAGAGATGCAGCTGTTGGACCTACGTACCCACTGTTTAATGATGATCTCTGTATTTTGACCAGCTGTGGTTTTCTTTGATGCTCTCAATCTGCTAAAAATATGTTTTTTGATAACAGTAAAAGATATACTCATCTGTGAGTACATGGATAAGTATTTAAAATGCAGGTAGAAATATGATGATCTAGTAAATTTGAAGTTGTTAGTTTTAATCTAAGACTCATGAACTCATTCACCCTGGGTAGTTGGGTAGGTTTCCAGTTCTGGGCACAGTTTCTTCCTGTTGAGGTGCACACTCATATTTGTTTTGTTTTGTTAAACATGGACTCTGAAAGTCTAACTCAGATCTTCATACTTAAGCACTTTACTGACAAAGCCACCTGTAATTTATAAGCTCTAACTAATTATGTTTAGCAAGTCAGAAAATAAGTGAAATTAATTGTGATGATATGTTTAACTCAATAGATGACAACTATCTAAGAGACATGCAATCATCCTAAAATTATTTTTAAAAATTAATGGTTTTGTGCCTGAGTGTTTTCCTACATGTATAATGTATATCATGCATGTGCCTGGTGCCTGCAGAAGGCTGGAGAGGGTGCTGGATCTCCTGGGATGGAAGTTACAGACCATTGTAAGCTACTGTGTGGGCACTAGGAACCAAATCTAGATCCTCTTTGTAACCAGTGGGCCATTTCTTTAGTCCTCATTTTAAATGACGAGGCATTTTCTAATGCTAAGTATTCAAAATGTTGTGTGAATTTTATATTTACAGCACATCTCAATTCTAGCTAGCCAAATTTCATATACTCAGTAGCCACACATGCTGCTAGCCCCTAACTGGTAGATGAGAAGAGGAGACCCAGAGTGAGTTGCTGAATAAGGTTCCAGAGGGATTTGACCTGTAATTTGAGTCAGATATTATTAGTCTATTCTCAAGGCACATGTCCTATACTCAGGCCATCTCTGTATAAAGAAATTTCATGGGAAATCCCACTGATTCCCCACAAAATGGGCATGAGAATATCCAACCAGCATTTTCATATATTTGCATTCCCCACAGAAGACCCACCCTGAATTCCTCCCTGTTCCTCTTTTATTTTTATTTTTTGTTCCTCATTGGGAACATCATACTTCATTTTATAAAAAGCAAATGTTCCCGCTGTTTTTCCTCTCAGGATTCCTGTTCTGTCTGAGGACCCTGGTAACTTGACTGTCTTTTGTTTTTGTGAGGTATTCCAGAATCTCTTTGTGATGGGACCATTAATTTCTTCAGCAAGTATTAATAACTGAATGTCTGTAATGGAGTGAGGGTTAGGGGTTGGGGTCTTGGGAGTTGGGCAGACTTGGACTTGAATCTCAGGCCCACTAAGCAGATGATCTTGGATAAGTCACTGAATTTCTCTGCAGCAAATTAGAAAAACAATGCGTACCTTTCAGGACCTCCTGTGAAGATTGCATGATATAGTCCATGTGAAGAACACTCCATGGAGAAGATGATAAAGATAAAACAGCAAATGAGAAGATTATTTCTGTAGAACCTGCTGTGTGCTGGATAGGATCCCAGTTACGTCCAGCTTCCTTCACCTTTCCTTAATGTGTTTTTGCTCTTTTCCTCTTTTTTCTCTTCCCTCTGTTGCTCCTCCACCCCTCCCTCATGCCCTCTCTCCCTCCCTTTACAGAATTTGCTATTATAGCCACTCAGTCTCAAAATTTTCCGTTGTCTTGTTTCAGCCTCCCAGGCACTGCAGGGCCGACTCTCATTTCTTTAGAAATGGAATTTGCTGATTATTATCGTCATTACTAATTTAACCCATTTTGCATTTCTTATGCTGTTGGGAGATTCTCTGTCCCCCTGTAGGCCCCTAGATCACAGTTCCCATCCTACCCAGTCCCATTAGTTGATGATATCTGCATTGGATTTGCTTTTAATGAGAATGCGTGGAGAGAAATTTTGGACACCAGGAAGGTGGTGGGGAAAGAATTTCTAGAATCCTTACCACCCTATGAGCAAGCCTCCCACTGACCTCAGAGCAATGTGGTTCTCTCTGGGGCATTAGTAGGTCTGAGGAGGAGGAGGATGCTTACAGCATTAACCATAGCTGACTTGATGGGCTACTATGTACTAGACGTGTGGTAATCAAATAATTTCCATTTTCTTTTTCAAACCTGAAAGCAACCTTCGAAACAAGCTTGGGGGTCTATATGTATATGTGGCTATGGAAACAAGTTCTAAAATGTTGATAGATCTGCTTAAGGTCACAGAAGAGGGACTGGATTTTAAGCCTTCCAGAAGTGTCCTTCACTATTAGTTCTACTGTGTGTGGGCATTTGGATATTATATTAGAGGATATTATATTAGTGGCTTGTGGGTAGATTAAGGTCGTGTGCGTGTGCGTGTGCGTGTGCACGTGTGCGTGTGCGTGTGTGTGTGTGTGTGTGTACAGATTAGAGGACAACAATGAGAAAGTACATTTTTTTTTGTTACACTATGCAGGGGATTGAACTCAGATGACCTGGCTTGACAGCGAACACCACCTTGCCTTCCAAGGCCTACTCTTGACAGGGACTTTTCTTTATAGCTTCTGATAACTTAGGGAGATTGCTCATGCTCTGAGACAGACTCAGATTTGAATCCTAACATGTGTGACTTTGGGCAAGGCCCTGTCTCTCAACTTCACCTCTTAAAGAGGGCTGGGATACAGTATGTTCAGAATTAAGCAGTTCTTGGCCTCAGCAGATGCTTGTAAGGGGTTTTATTGCCACAGTTACCATTTATCTCCTTTGGTGCCTTGTGTCGTATCTGATGTTGTTCCACACCCTTTTCTTCCCCAACTGACTCGCTCTGCTTTTACTGAGCATCCTTCCGTATAGCTTACCACAGCCTGGCACAATTCTCTACTCAACAACCAGACCTTCACAAAAGGTAGATTTCTGCTTATTGTTGGGTCTCTGGAGCTCTGGACATCCTTCTGAAGTATTCTCTTTCCAAAGCTAGTTCTGGGATTTACCTTCAAATCCCAGGGTGGTGTGTGTTCTTTCAATGTAGCTTCCAAGTAGAGCCGTATGTGAATCTCTAGTTGGAGGTTCCAGGCCTTAAAGCTGCCTCCCTTCCTCCTTACCCTTCTTGTTCTCTAATATACGTACAACGATAGTTTATTCTCAAGTGTTCATTTACTTTCTGTTGAGACTTGATTCAAGTCTTAGCAATCAGAGAGTACCCGGGGTTTCTGTCTAAGATCGCACTGGCCTTCCAGATTCAGCTCTCTTGAGTGCCCCTGGGAGGTGCACGTGACTACAAGCATTTGGCTCGCTCCGCTTTCCTTTCATTCCCCTTTAGGCTGTTTCTCTCCCCATCTCCGTTTTCCTAGCCTACCATGGCAAAGCCTAGCAGGGAAGGCTGTATGTCCTCATCCCTCAGTCAGACCTCTTTCTGGGTTGAGCTGGTCTTCTGGGACAGGTCCTGTGCCTGAGTGGTTTGTTAGATGTGGAGTTTCTGGGGTGCTTGATAAAGCAGCAGAGGGTACAGGATGACCTGGCTGAGGAAAGGTCTATGAACTCTCCTCCAGTGTCTCTGTGAGCCTGGAGAGGATGAATACCCAGAGCCAGATCAGGACCAAGGCTATGTGAGCACGTTGCACTGGGGTGGAACATTCAGGTCGCTTTCCTTGCTTCCTTTCTGTGTTCTCTTTATCCAGGAAGCTGAATGCCACTGATAGTCAGATAATGGTTTGGTGACCATTTCCCATTTTAATCATGAGCTGGTGCCAAGGAAGAGGAAACCCTCAAACCCAGCTGCTTCTGACTCAGACACCATTGGTTTTTGTTATAACCACCACTCTGCCTCCTTTTAGCCATAGTCACGTCTGCTTTTTCTCCACCACAGCCTGTCTGGGCTACCCTGAGCAGGTTTGGGTTTGATTGTTTTTGTCAACATGGAGTTACTTCTTCCCCACCTCAAGAAGGGATTTCTGTGTGAGATTATGAAAGAAGCTTAAGGTTATCAGTTGGCTGGGAAGGTCTTTCTGGAGCATGCCTCATATCTGATGAATGTCCTGGCTTTGTGCTTAAAACTCATGACAGCGTTTCTATACTAGGCACTGTTGAGACTGTCAAAGGCTGGTGGGGTGAATGGGATCTCTGTAAGCATGTGAGAAACTTCTACCAGCAGAGTGTGAGTCTAACTCTGGTTTTCTAATCAATGCTGTTGTTGCCCCTCACAGTGGTTGGCCATCCATCCATGCATCCATGATTGCATCTATACATCCATGTTCCTTCCCTTCCTTTGATCCTCCAATCCACCACATTCAACACACTAGAATGATGAAGAGCAGACTTGTGCATTATCCTGCCTGGTATGAATCCCAGCCCTATCACTCGCTGGGGTCTTTGTTAAGGCTATAAGCCTTTCCTTCCTTGCCTCGACTATAAAATAAGATGCGGGAACTAGTAACAGAGTGGCTTCACAGAATCCTATGTTCTGTGTCCTTCAATCTTTTCCTGTTGAGCATGTGTTAAGAAATACTATTTTTGGAAATAATAAAACATATAAACAAGAGATAGGGGGTTCTCTTGGGCATTTTCCAAAGGACTTTACCCTGTTCCCTATATTGAGCAAATCTGAAAGTGATGCCAAGATTTGCCAGTGGATATTATGTTTTGATTGTGATTTTTGAATCAGTTACTCCACATAGCCCAAGGTGACCTTGAATTTGAGGTCTTCCTGTTACAGTGCAGATGTATGGCTACACCCAGCTGTGATAATTAAAATAATCTCCATGAACTGGAGAAATGGCACAGTGGTTAAGAGCACTGGCTGTCCTTCCAGAGGACCTGCGTTCAATTCCTAGCACCTACATGTGAATTACAACCATCTGAAATTCCAGCTATAGGGCATTCAACACTCTGTCCTATTTCCATGGACATCAGGCACATATGTAGTGTACACACACACACACACACACACACACACACACACACACACACACAAACAAAGCAGTCCTGTACACATTTGTTTTTTTTAAAGGAATCTCTACTTAGACAAAGATGGACAAAGTAAGAGTTTTTAATTAAGAGATCCAGTCAGGGACAGGAAAGATAGCTTAGTGGTTAAGGCCTGGCTGCTCTTCCAGAGGACCTGGGTTCAATTCCAGAACCCGTGTGGTAGCTTACAACCATCTACAACTCCAGTTTTTGGAGATTTGATGCCCTCTTCCAACCTTCATGGGCATGAAGCACACAAGGGGTATATAGTCATATGTGCAGGCTAAACACTCATACACATAAAATAAAATGTGTGTATGTGTGTGTGTGTGTGTGTGTGTGAGAGAGAGAGAGAGAGAGAGAGAGAGAAAGAGAGAGAGAGAGAAAGAAAGAGAGAGTCAGCTGTAGTGATTTCAGCTCTAAATCTTATGCCCAGTTTTCTAAGGGGCTATGTTGCTAAGCATTTCATGAGGCTTTTGATAGAAGATGCTGTGTGTTTGCCTTTCACAGAGACCCAGGGAAGGAGATTTCACTGAAGACAGAACAGAAAGTTTTCAGGCTTCGACCAGAAGGAAATTTGTTAGTGTTTAGCTTGGCTGGTAGCCCACAACCCACCTTCTCATGTAATCAGAAACCTTTCTAGTGTAATGTGTGAAAGCCGATAGCCCCCTGCCCACGGCCTCCCAGAGCTGTATCCAACAACAGCTCAGATGTGTGTACAAATTGGAAGATGGCTGTATCCCACATCTCCCCATGACATTTGCTGAAACAAATGCTTGTTAATAAATGGCATGAATCCCTTGGTCTCAGTGATAAAGATGTACCTGTTACTAGGAGCCCTTGAGAGGAGACCTTTGTTGAAGGCCTTAGCACTCATTTTAATTGGTGGTAGACAGATGTGTTGGGAAAGCTCACACGCCATCTTCCCTCATTCATTTTAATAAGTGTGTTGTGAAATAACGCCCCTTGCTCTTCTGTGCCTGGACTTTAAAGACTGATGACATGGTTGGTTTAAAGCGCTGTTGCTTCAGGATGCAATGTCAGCTGATGTGGATTAAATCGTTTTAAGGTCATGAGCTTTAACTCTTACTTGAGTGATTCTTAGATTCTTAAACCTCACTGTGCAAAAGTCCCAGAGCTTTTATCTTGAGGGACTGAGCATGTTATTTCCAAGACAACATTATTTCTACATCATATTAATCACAAGTTGCATTGTATAGTAGCTTTTTTTTTTAAGTTAAATGACTTGCTTTCCCATTTGTCTGGTCTGCATGTGAAAGTCCCATGTTAGTGAGGAGGCAGTCTCTGTTACTGTTCTATATGTACTTACTGGATGCCTCTTGAGCAGAAAAGGGAAAGATTAGTTATTATGTGTACTTAAAGCAGTCTACGGGGACGTGTGGAACCCATTTTGTTGAGGAAGGAAAGTTGGTTTAGAGAGATAGAGAAAATTCTGTAGTTTGATATCACATTAGCTCTAGTAACAAACTCCTATCCACGTGCTCTGACCTCAGCCCAATGTGTATCTCAGGCCTAAGAGATAGATGTGTATCTATGTTGTGACTGGCTAGAACCAGCATAACTGGATGATGGATCAGTCAGGATCCTTTAGCAGGATTAGGGTTCTGCATTCTTTGCTCACTCAGTCTAGAGGGTAACTTGGGATGACTCTCCTTATTCATGTAATACAGGGATGATCTGATGGAGTGTGATGTGCTGTGACATTGGATGCTCTTTAGCTTTGCACACCATATTCCTTCTACCAGAGTCTTCCCCTTCCTCTCCTCCAAGGGAGTCAGAGAGTACCCAAACCCATGAGAAAATGGAGGGAAGAGTCAGGAAGAAGCACAAGAAGGAGAGGCTGGAAGGACAGAAAGCATGGGAGAGAGGGCAGGGAAGCCAGGAAAGCTTGCTGAATTTGTGACTTCTGAACTGGCTGTGTCATGGAGGGCTTTCCTGGATGTGGTAGCCTGTCCAGTCCTTCGCTCTTCCCCATCCCGCTGACATGTACCAAGCACATCTTAGTTCCACAGTGATGATGGGAGGGAGGATTTTCTAACACATGTGCCTGGATTATCCTTTTTGTGTGTGAATTCTGAGGAATCCGGTAAGCCAAGAATGTCTCAGGTTCCACTTCTTGAGCAATGACTATAAGCTCAGATTCATGATCAATGCAGAAAATGTGAAGAACATAGACATGAACCATAAGGAAGAATGTTACAGTATAGTCTTATAGTGCTTTATAGCTTTTTAAAAATAGTAAGTGATGTATTATTAACCCTGTTTCCCATAACAAACCTTCTCAGAATTGCATATGTGTAGTATGTACATGCATGTGAACCTGTGTGTGCAGGTTTGCTCAGGTCTGTGTATGCAGATATGGAAGACAGAGCACTTGAGTTCTTATCTATTGCTTTCTTTCTTATTTTTTCATTGAGTATTTCTCACTGAACCTGGAGCTGGCCAGCTACTTCCAGGGATCTGTCTGTCTCTACCCGCAGCTCTGGGGTTACAGACACATACCAGCATGCTTGACTTTTATATGTGTGCTGGGAATCTGAATTCATACCTTGTGTAGCAAGCACTCCCTGCCAAGCCATCTCCCCAGCCCTCTAAGAATTTTTAGTAGATGTCTAGGCTTTCACTGAATGTGTACATCAAAATTCACTCAAGTCACTCCCATCGTAAAATACTAGCTAGTTAGCCATTTGTCTGGCACCTATTTTGAATATTTCTTAAGGATTACTTCATGTAATTATTTAGCTTTTGCTGTGTAGGAAACACCTAGAACTCAGTGGTGCCCTTGACAGTTTTCTGTTCAGCTCTGTGGATCCACATTGCAGATGAGGGTATTCTTCTGGATAGGCCTGCTTATGCATTTGCAGTCAGCTGGTGGGTTGCCCATAGGGTGTCAGAGCACACAGAAGATAAAACCTAAGGCCTGAGCTTTGCTTATTTTGACTCACATTAAATTTGCTGCTTGCTCATTTTCTATAGCATGTGATTGTATCAGGCATGGAAACTGTTTGAGAGAGTATTACTGGAGAGCTTGACTGTTGGGGACATGGATCATTATTATAGACAACACACTAAAGTTGCTTATATTTGAATTGGGTCAAAGAGTGTGCCTCCTATTCAGGTCTGTCTAATGCCCATTTAAACTGCTCACCAGAGAAGCTGAG
This sequence comes from Phyllotis vaccarum, assembly GCA_033318265.1. Classification (NCBI taxonomy): domain Eukaryota; kingdom Metazoa; phylum Chordata; class Mammalia; order Rodentia; family Cricetidae; genus Phyllotis; species Phyllotis vaccarum. The sequence goes on along the minus strand of JARWLC010000004.1, from coordinate 79,154,217 downwards.
ACTCACACATATTTAGCTAGAATATGAACTGCACCTCATGACCGAGTACCCAGATTCTTGCTAGGTAGCCCAGCTTGGGACTCACTAAGGTGCTCAGGTTGGCCTCAAACTTGCCATTTTACTGCCTCAGCCTCCCAAGTACTGGAATTACAAGTGTGTTCCTCCATACCTGGTCCTAAGTTTCCTCCATCACTGGGCAAAACAATTGCATTAATTCCCTCCTAGAAAATAACCCCATTGTTTTTGAAAAATACATGTCTTTTGTAAGGGAAGCCATGTTTGATTCCCCCCTCTTGGGTGAAAGCACCTGCAGATGTGAACCTGTTTACCAAGAAGAGCTCCAGAGCCATCTGGCTGAGCTCAGCAACTCACAGGACTGTGAAAAAAAATGTGATTGTTAAGAAAAAAAAATCAGAAAAACAAATGGGGGGCAGGGGAGGTGGGCATCAGCAGAACCCCTGCTGTATAAATCATGAGGGCCTGAGTTTAGACCCCAATACTCACTCACAAAAGGCAGGCATGGCTATGCCGCCTGTGGTATTGGGGTGGTGGAGATGTGCAGGCTCCCAGATTCACTGGGTGGCTCTACCCAATCAATGAGGGGTTAGGTTCAGTGAGAGATCCTTTCTCAAAAGGTAAGGTGATGAGTGATTGGGTAAGACTCCTGATGCTGATCTCTGGCCTCTACCTGTGTGTGTACATGCACACACAAACATACACCACAAACCCACTCACACACAAAGATAAAAACAAATAAAAAATATGTTCGATATAAAAACCTTCTTAGTGTCTTCCCCATGAAAAAATTATTCTTGTAATCACTGGGCCTCACATACTTAAGCACATACTTTACCACTTAATGACACCATAGCCACCAGCAATATTACATATTTTGGTATTAAATTCACTTACATTTAGAAACTTTAAATTTATATTCATTCATGGAATTTGTCTCTGGTTTTCTTCAGTTGTTGTTTACCTCTCTGATAAATTTTTGCTATTTTCTTCAACACATCTGGAGACACAGCTATATTTTCTTGCGCTTTGGTGCTTAGGGAAGCCTAAATAGCAAAAGATGTGGAATGTGTTTTAAAAGTTTGAGTGAACTTCCCATAACACCCAAAGAAGCGAACTGTTTGAATCCAGTGCCTTTTCAAGGGCTAATCCTCTGACGAATTTCTACATGACCATTGTTGGGATGTCCACCTGAGTCTACTCAGTTAAGTGAGTTTCTCGTTTATCACCACAGGATTGTACACGATTCTGCAGAGATAGGAAAGTTGCTTTGTCATCTGCACATCTGTCTCTTTTCTCATTTTTTGTGAGAAGTTTCTATTCTTTACTTTTGAATTTGACCTTGATCAGCTTTGCCAGACTGTTATTGTTTAAAAACCCCCAGATAATCACCATTGAAATGTATCCTCCATTTCCCTTCTTCCTGGTGGATGCTTTACCTGCATCCAAGAGTCTTGAGCCAAATGTCTCTAAATACTTTTTATTAATTCCACTGACTGGTCAAAGGTCTGCAATGTATTTTTTTTTTTTAAACAAAGCTTGTTCTATATATTTTGAATGCATTTTAAAATTTCTCTGTTTACTTATTTGGTGTGTGTGTGTGTGTGTGTGTGTGTGTGTGTGTGTGTGTGTGTGTGTGTATGTATACACCATCATGTGTATCATGTGTTCCTGTGCCATGATGCACATGTGGAGGTCAGAAGACAATTTGCAGGGATTAGTTTTCTCCTTCTACTATGTGAGCCCAAGGGATGGAACTCAGGCTTGGAGGCAAGTGCCTTGTTTTCTGAGTCATCTCACCAGCCCCAGGTTTTAGTTTTTTGTTTTTTTTTTTTTTTTTTTTTTAATGCAACAGGGGTTGAAGCATCGTACTTCTTCAGTCTTCATTGTGAAACCAGACAGGTATGAACTCCATTCTCTGCTGCTTAGCAAACTATGAACCTGTTTTTAGCTTCTCCTACATGCTTTCCTAAATGTTCCTTTTTTGATATTTAAAGTAAATGATATAATCAATGTGAAGTGCTTAAAATGCTAGGCATGTGGATTGCAAGTCACAACTGGCTTTGTTATATTATTGGTGTGCCTTTTGTTATTACAAAATACTTATTTTTGTCCTGTGTAGTATTTTTACACATTGAATATGGTATGATACTAATATTTCTACTCACAATAGTGTTTCTCATTTCTTTATTTTTATTTTGAGCCATTTTATTCTCAGAAAGTCTGTGTGAGCACTATATATCTGAATTCTGATTTTTACCTTCAAATTATGAATCATTGTCTTTTAATGGGAATATTTGATTCATTCATATTATTTTGCAAGGCATGACATTTGGCAAGATTTTTCTTCTCTTCTCCCAAACAATGGTTCTGATTTTTTAACATAAATTTTGTGGCCAAAATTTATGGGAAGATTAATATATTTATTTGCTCATAAGTTGTTATTGTACACACACATTTTCCATATGATTCTAGGCATTTTGAGATGTTACTAAGGCTTTCTGATGTTATTAGTCCCCTCTCTTCTGACCCGCTTACTGGAAATTAATATATGTTATGTGTATGTGCTGTGCTATGTGTTGAAGACAGTGTGTGGAGAGGTTGCCTTGAGCCATCCCTGAACCTACATTGAAGGCATGAGATATACAAGAAGTAAAAAGGGCATAAATTAAAACAAATACGATGGAAAAAAGAAGGGGCTTGGATAAAGAATAGTGTCGTGTGTGAGAATGTCCCATGAAGGTGACATTTCTGCTGCTACCTTTAAAAGAGAAGGCATTAACTGTGAGATGGGAAGAGGACCATTTCAGACAGAAAGACCAGCATATGCAAATGTTCTCAGAGAGGAAATGGTCCCATTGTAATGTTATTTGCATATAAATTATTTTGCTGTATTCAGCAATTATTTTGAACTAAGAGAATGCATGGAAATACAGTGGGTCTCTTGAAGGGGAAACAAAATGAAAGTTAAAAAATGCCAATAAAGGCCCTTAGCAAGCTGTCCTACTGGTTTATCCACTCACAGACCTATCTATCCATTAACCTCTCTCCTTCCCTCCATCCCCACCCCAAATACCCACTCACCCATCCATCTGCCTACCACCTACTCGTTCATCATTCATTTGTCCATCCATCAAGTGAAAATTTTTGAATGCCTACTATGTACCACTTTCTGCACCAAGTGTTGATAACAAAATAACACAGCACCTTCTGAGATGTAGAGCCTAGTATCTAGAGGCTGAAGGGCCCTTGAGGATAAAGCTTGTTGCTTGTGATAGAGTGGGATGCAATGGGGAGTGGAGGAGGCACGTGTGATGTACTCTGCAGAGCCCTGAGCAGGGAGGGGGTGGTGGGAAGGAGTTGAGAGCAGCAGCTCTTGCCAGATGGCTTTATTCTTCCCCCTGAAGGAAGTGGGGACTTCATGCTGTGATGAGAAACATAAGAACAGTGTTTCCTGTGGGCTTGCAAGGGCATTTTGAATCTAAAGACTACAGCTTGTTGATGTGTGAAGAAAAAAAAAAGTCTTTTTTTTTTCCTTTTTCAGATATTGTGAAGGGATAATCATACCAGTTTTATAGGCCTAGAAAATACAGTTGACAGTGGCCAGAGCTCTAACCAGGTGCTAAGTAGACATGATGGCTTATTCAGCTGTCACCTGGAAGTTGGTGTCTTTTTGCTTCTGGAATAACCAAGTTTTTGAAGCTTAGGCTCTGATAATGGATCTAGTCTGATTCGACTCTAATCTTCAGGAACCTTCCTGTCCTCAACTGAGAAATGAGAAGAGAATTAGACCTTATATGTCTTTAAAACATAGTTGTTACCACAATGCCCTCCCTTTGTCCTGCCGGCATACATGCATCCAACCATTTACTCACCAACCAATATTTGACTGCTGCGTGCTCACCTCATGGCCAGTAAATTAAAAATAATCTCTACCACAGAGAATTCTCTCAGTAGGGAAGAAAAGAAAGCAAATAATTATGTAGATTATTGTATAATTACAGTTGTATCAAAGACTATGCCTGCAAAGATAGAGTGAGTAAGAATGTGTATTAAAATGCCATAGAAATGGCTCAGCAGTTATGAACACCAGCTGTTCTTCCAGAGGACCTGGGTTTGATTCCCAGTACTCACATGGTGACACCCAACCAGCTGTGATGCTAATCCTGAGGGATCTGAAGCCCTCTTCTGGCCTTTAACTGGCACTAGGTGTACATGTAGCTCACGGACATTCAGGAAAACACCCATACATATAAAATAAAACATAGTTTTTAAAAGGGAGGCATATAAAGGCAGTCTGTCTTAGTTGAAGGTGAGAGAAGTCATTCCTGGAGAGTGATATTTAAGCAAAAGTAGATTAACAAAAAAGCATTTCAGGTGGAGATGTCGGGATAGGAAGAAGCATGGCAACATTAAGTTAGGAAAATGCATGATAAAGCCACAATACATGTACTTAGTGAGACCTGCTATTGACTAGGCACTGTGCAGCCTTAGCTGTGTGGTCTTGACAGAGTCATACCATCCGTGCACTTTAATCTGTGAGCCTGTCATGTCAGATGATAAGGATTTTATTGTCTTCATTGGTTTCTGTAAAGATCTGTTTAGTTCATGATACAATGCCCCAGCCCTGGTAAGTGTTTAGGAGGTGGGGGTGCTGCCATTGCTTCTGTGAATGACATTGGGCCAGGGAACTTTTCTGGAGGGTCAGTGCCTACCTTTGGTTGTGCTGCTGATTTCTTTGTGGTGTCACTTGGAGCGTCTGCAGTAGTGGACGTCTGCCACTGAGTGTCCTCAACCATGTGAAACAACTGTTTCTCCATCTGTCTCCACGGGAAGAGGGAGTGGAGATGCCAGCCACAGTATGGCCTTCAAGCAGCGGGAGAACTGGGCATTGGCTGTTGGCCTTTGCAGCACTGGCTGACATTACAGAGGGCATGGAAGGGCAAGGGTAGTGATCACCAAAGGATAGTCTAGGGAAAACAGTATATCCTGTTTATTAGGTTTTATTAAGATGAATACATTTTCTGTTCTTTGACTATTAGGAAGGCATCTCCCCTGACTACTGGGAATGGGTCAATTTTCCTGATAAAGGTAACAAATGGCAGCTTGCTAGAGCAGCCAAAATTATGAATATGAAAGTCATTTTTTTTCAGTGCTGAGACAAAATATTCAAGAAAAATCAAGCCAAGGGAGGAAGATGTCTTTCAGCTCATGGCTTCAGTCCCTGGTCCCTGGGCTCTATTGTTTCTGGGCTAAGATAAGACTGATCATGATGGCTGGCAGCATATGACAAAGAGGCTGGCTGCTTACTTCATGGCAGGCAGGAAGCAGAGGAGGACATGGAGAGGAGGAGGCTGGAGATGAGAGGTATGCTCTCCCATGACATATGTTGTTCAGCCAGGTTCCACCTTCCATAGTTTCCACCATCTCTTAATATTCATTTGATTGTGATCCCACCAATGGATTCATAATCACTCACTTTCAAGAGCCCATCAGCTTCAAGTCTTTCACATGTTAGTATTTTGGGGACACTCCATACTTAAACCATAACAATGGATGTGCCTTGTCAGTATCCTCATAGCCATCATTTATAATAAGAAATTTACATATTCTTAAATATGGAAAGGGAAATAAAGAAGGCATAGTTATTGCTGTTTGGGACTCATATTCTAACTGAGATGGTTTGCACCTCTAACATATTGCAGTACTGGAGACACGTGGTTTGTGATAACTTGAGGGGGTGAGGATTGCTACCAGAGTCTAGAGGGTAGCGACACTACTAAACACATACAGTGCATAGGGCATCTTTACAAGAAAGACTTTTTGGTCCTATTGCTATAGATGAGAACTCCCTGAGCTGTACAGAAACGCTTGAGTGAATTAGTCATGAGAGAGTGGGGTAGAAGTTCTGCTCTTAAGTGTGTGTGTCTTGGTTGGTTGCCTGGTGTTGGATGTCCTGTTCTACCATTCTCTGCCTTACATCCCTGGGACATGGTCTCTCTCTAGGCTTTCAATTAGCCAGTCCCAGTGATCCTCCTGTGTCTGTATCCAGTGCAGGGAGTACAAGTGTGCATGTGGCTACCTCTAGCTTTTTATATGTATGCCGGAGATTTGAACTCAGGTCTTCATAACTGCACAGCAAGCTCCCCCCTCCCCCGGCCTGATTATAATTTTTAGTAGGGAACTCTGTATGTGTATCATGGATTGATCTAAATTGTCATAGCCTCTTTTATCATCTTTTCTAAGACATTTAAATCATTTATTAATGATTCAAATAATAATCTATCAATTATCAATTCAAATAGTTTGCTTTTGAATATACTGTACAAAAGTTTAAGTCCTACAGCTCCAGGGGACGTATGCTGTCCCAGACCTTCCATTCACCTCTCTCCTACCAAAAGCCACTTAGGTACTGATAGAGACATTACTCATTCTGGTTTTAGTGAGCAGTACCTCACCCATCTCTCTCCTAACTTGATATGTCTTAGAGGTGTTTCTGCATGCAGCTCCTATCGACATGTCTCATCAGATTTAACAGTGGCCCCATGATCTTTTATGTGAATGTCCTGTTGATAAGCATTGGGTTATCTTTTGTCTTGTGCTACAACAGACAGTAATGTCATGATGCTCCTTATATATAGGTATGGACATAGTCCACACAACGTGTAGCCTACACCCTTATTGGTGGAGTATTGTATTCTAAAGGCACATCCAGGCCTGGGGTGGCAGCCCAGCTGGTAAAGGGCTTGCCTTGCAAGCACGAGAACCTGGGTTTGGTCCCCAGAACCTGCATTTTAAAATCCCATAAAAGCCCCCCAAACTAAAACAAATAAACAACAACAACAAAACAACTCACCATCATCACCACTAAAACAATAAAAACCTGAGCATGAGGGTGGTGCTTGCATCTCAGGGCTGGGGGCTGGGGATCTGAGGTGGAACCTTGGTATTCCCAGCCTGGTCTTAATGAGTTCCTTGCCAGTAAGAGCCCCTGTCTCAAAAGGCAGGTGAATGGTGCAATGAACAACACCCAAGGATGTTCTCCGTTCCCCAGATGCACACACATATGTGTGAGCAGACACACGCGCGCGCACTCACACACACACACACACACACACACACACACACACACACACACACACACACACACACACACCCCTACACAGGGGGAGGTGTGAGTGGGGCTCCATGTACTATACACACTCAGTCACATATACATGAACTTGTAACACGTGCACAAAGCACACTGGCCTGCACTGGGTCTACTCACTGAACTCCCTCCCTCTGTCTGCTTGTTCTTTGGTCCCTTTAGACTGTCAATCTTTCTCTGAGTCACCTGAACCGGAAAGAGTCGCCTATTTCTTCCCCACATTGCAGCTGCTTTTGTTAATCTACAGAATTAATTTCTTTCATAATCAAAACATAATTCCTAAGGGTAGTGTGAAAATATTAATTGTGCCTATCATTCCAAGGCTCCGAGGGTTTGGGGTATCATCTTCCCAAATTGCTCATGTTTCATAGAGCATAGAAAGAGCCCCTTTCTCTGTAGCCAGTCTTACATGATGAATTGTGCCCACCATTTTTCCCAATGGGCTTTCTCCTGAGAGTAAGTTCTTTTGCTCAAAAAACAAAACAAAACAAAACAAAAAACCTCGATGGGGGTGCCTGCTGCTTCTTGATTGGGAGAATGTCAGCCTTGGAGCCTGCTGGCTTCAATCTCACTGCAGACTGGAAGTTGTGGGGTGTTTTTTTTTTGTTTTTTTTTTTTTTTGGTCTGCAGGAAGCAGGAAGCAGCTCTGAGAGCGGAAGGGGTGAGAGAGTAAATGGAGAGAAGAGGGAATTAGAAGAGGAAGAAGCTGTGGGAGAGAGACAGGCAGACAGGCATGGCAGATTTCTGCTGCCCATGCCTTGGGGATGCCAAAGGAAATTTGAGTTGCTTTCTGGAGTTGCAGAATGTTGTCTGAGCTTATGAGAATCCCTTCTCTCAAGGGTCTTGTGGGCATAGACTGATCCCAGGATATTTTTAAGGACTACCAGAAGGCTTCAGTCTTGGGAGAAGTTTGATTTGAATTTCAACTATTTAATAAGCAATTATCCATAGTAGAGAAAGGTGTAGTCGGGGAAACCAGGATGCGTGACACACACTGTGTTCTGCTCTATGTGGAGAATGATCTTTCTTTTCTGTCATGCCTTCTTACAAAGCCAATGCACATTTACCCCTGGTATTTTGTCACATTATTATACATCCTCTGAGAATTCATTAGTCACTTCAGTTTGGATCAGTGCCTTAGTGATTTTTCTTGTCCCTGTGACAAAATGCCTGAAGCCTAAGGGAGCGGAGGTGTATCTTGGTGTGCCGTGTTGTAGGGCTTGGTCCTGGTGCAGGAGACAAGGCAGAGCAGACCAGCTGCCAACACGGTGGTGGGAAGCAGAGCAAAGCACTCACAGGAAAGGGTGAAGGCGAGATATGGCCTCAGGGGGATGCTCCTGAGGACCCACTTCCTTCCACTTTCCACCAGCTCCCAAAAATGCCATTAAAGACTAACCCACTGGGGGTTTGAGGCTGGTGAAGCACTCTTACAGATGCCACCAGACGTATGTTTTCCAAGTCTCCTAGCCATTTCTTACTCTCTTCAAGTTGGTTAGTAAATATTAACCACCACTCCCGTAACTACCTACCCCTGACCACTCCCATCACCATCCCCCATCACCCTCCCCTCCAGCATCACAATCACAAAATGATTAAAATATCATCAAGCGAGGCCAACAGTAAGGTTAGTGCTTATTCCATGTCAAGCGTAGCCGTAGGTTCTTTTTCTGCTGCAACTCATTTGGCCCTTTCTGTACCCTGTGCAATGCAGATGCCATTCTTAACAATTTCCATTTTACAGGTGAGCAAGGTGAGGCAGAGAGGCCACACACTTCACACCTAGCTAGTATTCGAAACCTGAATTGTTTGGCTTCAGATTATCATCATTTTCTGTAAAAAAGAAAAAAAATGATCATACTATCATCTCTTGCTGGCTGTGTGTACAAGACCTAGTTTTATGCATCATCTCCAACCCCCTGTTGACTCTGAGATGTGGCTAAAAAGCACAATGGCTCAGCAGTTAAGAGCACTGGCTGCTCTTGCAGAGAACTGGGGTTTGATTCTCAGCACCACATGGGGGCTCAAAACCATCTGGCCATCAAGGGCACCAGGCACACATGCTGTGCACAGACTTGCATATAGACAAAATACCCGTACATACTTAGAAAAAAATCACTGATTTGATTGTCCTCCCCGTGTGTGTAGTAGGAGACGTAGACTGTCCTACATGCGTTTTTTACTCTACGTGTATTTTGACAAGCCTGCTGTCTACATCCAGGAGTTGGTATGGCCATCTCATCTCTCAACATCAAAGATTCCTAGGTGAGTTCAGAACAGGAGGCTTCCAGAGTACTTTAATATTGGAAGTCCTAAAAGATAATACTTCAGTTGAGCAATATGCACGTGCCTGAGAATGGAAGAGTGAATGTGTTCTCTGCCCTGGATCCAGTCACATTGGGAACAGTGAGCTTGGGCTTTGGAAGAGGAGAATGCTTGGCCAGTCCAGCAGTGGAAGGAGTCCCAAGGATGAGGGAAACTGGAGATCCTTTCCCACACATTCTCTCCAGGCTGAGCCCTTGCAGGGGCCTTGGCTGCATCCCCACCTAAACTTCTATCTGGGTAGCAGCAGAGCTGTAACTGCCACGAGGTTGGGAATTCCTGTTTTATTGCTGAATCCTCTGATTCCCGGATGGTATTGGCCCTTATGAAATATTCCTTAGATAAATGACTGATGTTCTATTTTAATCTTTTTTGTGTCCTGGAACTCAGCACTTCTGCTATTGCCACTTTCTTTAAGATTTCCTCAGAAACTATAACTTCCATGAGGGTGGAGAGTGTCTGATTCACCACCTGATGCCCAGAGCAGACCTGCATGTGATGAGGACTGCCTTCTAAAGTGCCTACGTGTGATGGTTGCTACTTGCTGAGCTGCTCTGTGCCTTAGTTTCCCCATAAACACAAAAAGGAGAATCACATCTATCTCATGAGGTCATTAAAGTAACTGAGCCAACCCTGGTTAAGATGTTTAGAAGAGCGCCTGGCATATAATAAGCACCTCATAAATGTCAGTTATTGTTAGTGCTCGAAAATATCTGGGAGTTAAAGGTTTGAGGATCTTTATATAAAACGTGCCTTTCCTGTTTGTGTGGTAAAATCTCCTCTGAGTGAGGGACAGGGACAGATGGAAAGACAATTTGAGGGCCCGAGAGATCCTGAGATCTAGACTGTGTTAATCTCACCACCTTTCTCTCTTTTTTGGGAAAAGGCTGGGCAGGCCATTTCCTGGGATGCCCAGCCCTTTACATTTCTCCACTTTAGCCTTGATTAAAAAAAAAAAATCACAATTGGGAATCTTGCTTGCTGATGGAGTGTGGGATCCAGTGCTTCCACTTAGAGAAGCAGCCACCGCTGGTATGCAGCAGCAGGGTTGCCAGCTGACGCTGAAGCTGAAGCTGGAGTGGCCAAGAATGCACTGTGCAGTTTCCTGAGTTGGCCCTGCAGTTTATGGAATGCCTGCTCTCACCTTCCTCATCTCTGTAAGTTTAAACAAGCCACAAACACTCCTGATTCCAGATCCAAACAGAACAGTGCTTTGCTGGACACAGTCCCTGGCAGAAATCTCTTTCCTATGGTATTTCAGATCCCTTTGTCCCCAGACCACCTCTATACCCACTGTAACTAGAAAGTTAACAGGACAATTTTTGCATAGAAAAGGAAAAGTTTACAAATATGTCTCAAGTATTGTGTGAAACAGGCTTATATTAAGATACAATTTGTTATCTCTATGAAATTTAGGTTAAAGTGTCTCGTAGTTTCATTTGAAAATCCGACTACTGTAGAAGCCCTACCATGACCAATTTGCTTTATTTTCTTATATTAATTTTCCAAAAATGTGTAAGCCATAGATATCTTGATATATTTGCTCTTGGTGGGACTTCCTAAAGTCAGGAGCAGTGCTGGGCACAGCATAGGTGCTCCATAGTGTTAGTTGAGTGAACAATTGATTGTAAGTGTATTCCATTTCCCTTCAAACACTGGGCAATATATTTTATCATTTCATACCTGGCTCTTCCTTTTGACATCTTATGAAGATGGGCACACAGAGGTGCTGATTTATTTTTAAGGGCTTCATAATATTTCTTTTTATGAATACTTGATAATTATTTATCCAGTCCTCTCATGATAGACATTGGGGATGTAAAGGGTCTTTTGCTATTCAAACAACACTATAATGAACACTCCCACGTATATTTACATATATGGCTTTGGATATTTGAGCATGCATTAGAATCACAGAGTCTGGCCCCACTTCACAGGCAGCCTGCCCTACGTCCTTATTATCTTTTTACTTAATCATAACTGTCAACAGAACATGTTAGCTCACTGTTACCTTCGTTTTCACTGCTTTTTAGGTTTTCCTTCTCTGAGCTATATATTTGTGTCTTTTACTTGACTTTTTCCTATTTCTTACAGATTTGTAATGATTTTTATTTAAATTTATTTAAAAAATGTTGCATTAGTTATGGCATAACATACCCAAACCTTAGCACTTGGGAGGCTGATCGGAGGATCATGAGTTAGACATAACAAGTCTCTGTTTCAAAAGAGAGCAAGCAGAAATGTTGGCTGAACACACATTTGTCTCAATTATTATTACTTCTTACATAGGCGGGATTTAGTGTGGTTTTACATTAGCAGTATTGGTTTATTATGAAAATTTACTCTGTAGACATTTAACACTTTTTAAATCATTAAACCGGAAGTCTTGTACACGGTTTTCTTTTGTGTCTTGCTAGAGGCGTTTCCTCGGAGAGACGATGGAGCAATCCTCCTGTCTTCTGCCTCTTTAGCTTTTTTTCTTTCTGCATTTGAGTCTCTAATCCATCTGGAATTTATTTTGATTTTCAGAGGGAGGTGACTCTCTAGCTTTGCTTTTTACCAGATGGCCAGCCAGTTGTCCCAATACCACTTATTGAATAATCCATCGCTTCCGACAGAATTGAGGTGCTGCCTTCATCATATATTAAAATGTGGAGGAGGAATTTTGTACTCATTCTCTGGGAGTTTCCAGAGCCTGCTATCAGCAGAGGGTCTTAGCTGATTGTGGACAATTTAGGTTTGAAGGGTAGCCACAGTCATCCAGCCAGAAATACCCTGTCTTTCTGGGAATGCTACTAAAGAGTGGGGATTTAGGGACTTCACAGCCTAGGCACTAGTGACATTTCTGGCTGGTTGAGTTTTCCTTAGACTGTCCTGTATGTTGAAGGGTGAATAGGAAACCCTTGACCTCTGCATAGTAAATGTTAGCACCACCGATACTCTTTTTGATAATAAAATATGTTTCCAGATATCGCAGTGTCTCCTGGGGGCACAGTTATCCCTCTGCAGACATCCACAGCTTTGTCAGGCCTGGGCTGGATATAACTTTGATCAGAAGCATGCTAGGCCCTTTGTTGTTCTCAGATTAGCTCCGGGTATCTGGGCACCAGGAAGGGAGATATTTTTCTGTCTCAGAGGCAAGACTTCCCAGGTTTAGAGGGAGTTTGGTATCTGTGGAAAAAAGGGTGGAGGCCATTTACGATAATTCCCAAATGGAAGGCATTCCTTCAGACCCTGCAAGAAAATCTCCTAAAACCCACTGGGGTCCCAGGGGAAACCACTCTCTTGTCACCTACACAGCCAGGGAGAGGAATATTCCTTGCTTATAGATTACAGGAACACAGACTCTTAGAACTTGGGACACTAGAAGTTTTTCTGTTTAACAGTATGCCACTGTATTACTTTGGGGTAAAAGCACCTCCTGGCTTATCTTTATGAGCAGCAGGAAGTACATATATTTTAGAGACTGGAGGTGGTGGGTGGGGAGAAAAATTCAGTATAAAATAGGTAGGTGTGGGAGTGAGACAGAAGAAGAGAAGTAAGAGAAATCCCTGGGGTCCTTGGGAAGGAGCAAACAGCAGGAGCTCAGCTGAGGGCTGAGCAATGGCTCTGGGGACTACCTTCTGAGAGCTGGGGGCTGGGGTTCTTCCTGACAACCACAGAGGGAGAGAGATTGTTGCTGAGTGGGGTGCAGGTGGGAGAGTGATTTCGAGGAAGCCCACTGGGAAGGTACCTTGCTGGGCGCATTAGGGTCTTACAGAATAGGCAATGTGTATGTGTGTTTACAGCAGGTGAGCGGCTTTTGCAAAGACACCTGTAAGGAGCATGTTGTACCAACAGAATCCTCACCAGGTCTGCCTGTGATCCAGGGTATAGGTTATGGTGGCAGATAGAACCACCCTGCAGGAGTGCCTTGGATGCCTGGCTAAAGGCCTTGACCTTCATGCTTCACCTGCTCTATACAGAACATTAAATGTGACTGAAAACAATACTTTCAGTCATCCACTGACCTCCTCCCTTGTAGCATTTCAGTGTTCCTCTGTGTGCCTGACAGGAGGTACAGTCCTGAAGGTGAGTTTATCATGCTTTCTTCACAGTACCTGGCACACAGTTGCCACTTAAAGAGTAGGGTGGGATGGACGAAGCCATTCTTCAAGCATGCCACTCACTCTTAGTCCAGATTCCTGAAAGGCAAGTTGGCTTTCCACATTGTTGTTGGTTCTCTTGTTCTGACTTTGTGTTGCATTGTGCCTGTGTGGAGGGTGGGGAACAATCCACAGGAGATGGTTCCCTCTTTCTACTGTGTGGGTTCTGGGATTGAACTCCTGTCATCAGGCTTAGTAAGTGCAAGTGCCTTTATCTGATGAGCCGTCTTGCTTACCCTACACAGATTTTTCTTATGAATGAAAACTGTTAGACTATAAAACAGGCCAGGGATTGACAAGGTAGTACATGGCACTGGTTTCTTAGAGCAAAGTTTTTCAATGTGTACCTGTGTCAACCTAGTGGCAGACTGATACCAAAAGCCTCATAGTGAATAACTTTGTGAAGTGTGGGGACATCTGTGGGTCCTAGGAAAAAGCCTTGGCTCAATATCGGTGTAGCTTTAATGCTGTGGCATGCCCAAGCCCCAGGTTATCAGACGGAACAGGTCTGGTGCTCAGGCACCAGCCAGACTGAATCTCCCCGTTTTGTCTCTGTTCTGTTTCCTTTGCAGTACATTTCTAGTTATGCGCAGAGATTCATCTCTTTTTTTCTTCCCTCATTTCATTTCTTTAGCTTCTATTGGGATGGAATCCAGCATTTTAAGCATTTAAGACAAGTAATTTGTAGGTCTTTAGTGTGTTTTACAGTGTTGTGCAGCTATGACCATTTTCTTATTCCAGAACATTCTCATCCTCCACTGCACTCCCCACCCCTGAACCCTTCATCAGTCACTTCCCATTCTTCTCCGCAGTCACTGGTAACTTCTAGTCATCTTTCTGTCTCTGCCTTTATTAACTGTCCTGTTCTGGACACTTAGTGAAAACAGAACGGAACAGCATGTGGCCCTTTATAGCTGGATTCTCTTCCTTAACTGTTTCTCTCCAAAGGCTCGCATGTTTAGCAGAGTGTATTGGTGTAGTACTTTTTTTCTTGAGGTTGAATAAAATTTCATATCTGGAACTACCACACTGTTTATTCACTCACCAATTGATATTCTTCCTACTTCTTGGCTATTATGAAGTCATGAATGCACATGCAATTAAAAACACTTATTTCTTAACATCTGTAGGCCTTGCATTTTGACCACTCTCATTAACCGCTTCCCTACCAGCCCCTCCATAAACCTGCTCCTATGCTCATGTCCATGCGTTTTGTTTTGTGACCCACTGAGATAACACTGTGGTAACCTGTGTGACTGTGGGCTTGGAACTACCCACCGGCACCTGGTGAGCTTTACAGTGGGATCACAAACCAAGACAGTGACTCCTTCCCTCTTAGGGTCTATCAGTAGCCAGTGCTTCAGAGGATAGAGCAGGGCCGTTTACTGTGAGGCCTCCCCTTCCTTGACTGTTGCTGAAGCTGCTCTTGCATGGGTCTAGCACAGGAAACTACAGTTGTTTTTGAGTTCACTATTGCAATGGCTGTGTTGAAACAATGGCATTTCAGTCTGTAACCCTCTCTTCTAGCTCTTACACGAAGAAGGGTTTCATTGCTATGGCAGTTCAGTTAAGTGGCAGGAATACCCTTCCTATATGAGCTTACCACTTCTCCAGTCTGAGCTGTTAGCCAGCCATTGATCCCTTTCCCTCACAGAGTGGGTCTTGAATGCAATCAGTGCTGTTGGTTATCTTGGCTTTCAACAGTCAAACTCTATTATATGTGCGGATTTTGTATGAACATATATTTTCAGTGCTCTTGGGTATCTTTCTACGAGTAGAATTTCTGGGTGACATGGTAGTTTTATGTTTAACTTTTTAAAAGGCCACTTCCTTTTTTTTTTTTTAAAAAAAAAAAAACAACACCTTAAGTTAAAATAAAAACCTTCAATTTAAGGAAAACTCTGAGTAGTGTTGGGGGTGGTGTGAGGACAGGGCAGACAGTGTGAAGGTCACTGGTAAAGACAGATGAATGGGGAGCTGCCTGAACATGTTCCCTTCTCTGCTCCATCTACTCTCCA
The DNA here is from genome assembly GCA_033318265.1 of Phyllotis vaccarum. Lineage (NCBI taxonomy): Eukaryota > Metazoa > Chordata > Mammalia > Rodentia > Cricetidae > Phyllotis > Phyllotis vaccarum. The sequence goes on along the minus strand of JARWLC010000004.1, from coordinate 79,138,570 downwards.
GCCTTGTGCCTCTCTGATTCCTGGAGCCACAGCACATATAAGCTGGCTTCTTAGTGTATTCTAAACCCTGCCCTTTTTTCAAAGATGTTTTCCTTTTGCCATAGCCTAGAATCTTCTGTTTTCTATGCATGCTCCACCCCCAGGAGCTCTTCTCAGAAGACACTTTTTGCACAGGATAACAGTTTAACATGAATTGCCTCCCTTGAACATTCCTTTCTATGGCCTGGTTGCTGAGTCCCATCCTCAATGCTTGATGGGAGGGTCTGTATTCGAGGGGTCCAATGTACCCTTCATAGCACAGGCTGGCATGACAGATATTTGAAGACACTTGATGAATCAACCTTCCTTGAAAGCTGCCCTCCCTCAGTCTGGAGCCAGCTCAGTGTCCTGCCTCTTGCCTGTTTTGCTATTACTTTTGGTCTGTAGTTTTCTTTTTGTTATTTCTAGTTGTTTGGATGTATTAGTCAGAAGTCTTCATGATCTGGAGCATGAGAGTGGGGTATGTGTTAGTTAAGCTTTTTTTGGTTACAAGTAACAGAAACTGATTTGAGTCAGCTAAAGCTGAAAGGGGATAGTGTTAGCATGCAGACATCTTGTTCCCAATCAGAAGGCCAGACTGGCAGAAGAGGGAAGAAGGTTGGGAGCTGGGAGACTGTCAATCTCCTCATCTCTCACCTCCGCTTCTCTTTGTCTGTGTTCATTATTCTCCTCTCTGGACCATCTGCTTTCTTTGTTTCTTGATCTACACACTCTGTGGAAGGTGATTTCCCCATCACTGCCTAGTCTATGTCTTGAACCTCAGCCCTCTTTAGCCTCAGCTTAGGTCTAATGACCAGTGAACTGGAGTAAGGGGCAGGGTTATGGAGTACAAATGTCAAGACAGAATTTCATTGGCCTGGTTTAGTCTGATGGCCAATGAACTGAAGCAAGTGGTGGGCTCCCTAAGATCTACACCGTGGATGAGGGATGCAGTGGAAGCTGAGCTTTTCAGGGATGTCCAGTATTGAAGAGGCAGATCTTGAGCTGAGAACTTCAATTTCTCTCTCTTCTCAAGGCTGTAAAAGAGGAGACAGTCAGTCAGCTGTGTGAGTAAAGAGAATGATGTGACAGCAGCATTCTCACAGGACTTACTAACCTTAAAAGTGATAAATAGTGATGTCTCCAGAAAGAGAAGTACGCATAGGCACGAAGCTGCTGATGGGCTCCATTTCTGGGAAGAGAGCTCTTCTGAAGACCTTTTGGACTTGGTTGGGGAAGCTTGGGGCATCTCTTCAACATTCCTCTTTTCCTTTGTTCTTCTCAGGAGTCCTGCTCAGATAATACTTTGCTTTATGCTCTGCAAAAGGAAAAAAGAAATTTTGCTCACTGATTCTGGGGTTATGACTACATGTGTTTGGGGAACAGAGTAGACTTTCCATTTCTGTTATAGGGTGAAAATTATCTCAAGTGTGTGAAGCTTTTAGGCTTCAGTTACTTAATTGTGTGAGTGTGTACTTTGAGTGTGGGCTGTGTATGTGTGCACAATGTGTATAAAGGTCAGAGGTCAGCTGTGGGTGTCAGTCCTCTGGTGCCTCCCGCCTTTTGTTTGAAGCATCATCTTTTATTAGCCTGAAAGTTCACCATGGTCCATGAGCTTACAAGGATTGTCCTGTCTTCTCCAACTTGCCATCTCTGGGGTTACAGTTTACAACAGCATGTCTGGCTTTTCAGGTGGGTTCTGGGGATCTGAACTCAGGGCTTCTTGCTTGCCAGGCTAGCACCTTAGCAACTGAGCCATCTTCTCAGCCCCCAGTTACTTAATGTACATAATGGAGCTGATATAGCCCACCACTGACATTTGTGAATTTGACAGTTTTTACGCCTGCTCTTGATAGTGAGTCAGAAGATCCTTGGTACAGGATGATGTCAATGTCTTGGAACTCCTGTTTGACTGCGATGCTTGGCAAGATTTGGCAGAGACGTGTTGGTGGTATTACCAAGATTGTGGGCTCTAGTTTGCTTCTGAGCTGGGACCTTCCACCCAGCTGCATGCCTTGTATAGATTCAATGCTTTGTTTTACTTTCTTTTAAATGGAGATGGCAATAGGATCCACATTACAAGTGATTTGGGGTCAAAATGAGGTATACTAAACTCTCAAGATATGTTGGCCATGGCTTCTCCTTCACTGAGGTGGTTCTGAGGTCTAGGGGAAGGTAACAGAGCTTGCCTATTATGTCCTTTGGCTTGACAATCCAGCCAATTTCTACAGGAGTACTCCATCTGGCCCCAACTTTGAACATGCACGTTCCTTAAGAACCATTTAGTAGGGGAGGCTGGGGCCAACCCATGCCAAATCACATGTTTGGGGTCTTAGATATATGACTTTTCTCAATTTCTGCTTAGCTTTGACAAGGCTGGTGGGAACCATGGAATCCCTCCAGTTGGCTCTTCTGTGAATCTGCCATCCACTAGAAACCCGTTTTGAGACTTCTTGCATTATGTCAGCAATAGCAGGTGCAGCTGGCAGCCCCTGCCCCACCCCCATTAGCCCACTCCCTGGGGACTTCTTAGACTAATGTAGTTTTAATGAATACACATTACTGTTTACATGGCTGAAATGAGAGCCTGGTTGCTTATCTTATACCGAGGTTTTACAGCTCTGTCTTTTAAAATCCTGTCTCCCTTGCTGCACTTCTGGCCACAGGGATGCTTTCTTGGCTGCCTTTCTGCTGTCTCCCCAAATAAGGTATTCACTGAGAAATCCTGTGCAGTTTCCGTACCACTGCCTTGCCCAGGAAGGAGTGAACTGTGCTGAGCAAAAGAGGAAAGATGGGTTCTTCTTGCCTTTTAACTAATAAAATTTAAAATTCTCAAATGCTTGCTTATTAAAGGGAATTTATAAAATGAAAACACAGAAGAAAACAAATCACCCTCAGTTTTCTCAACGTGATCATTTTTGGTTTATGTTCTTACACATTTTAATAAGTTCATATGTGCACTTCAATTTTTAATTATTTTGAGACAGATTCTCTTTTTCTCTTTATGTAACCTAGAATGGCCTTACACATGACTCTTCTGTCTTAGCCTCCCCAGTTACGGGCCTATAGTACCACACCCGGTTCTGGATGTAAACACATTATTCCTGACATCTGTTTTTTGTATCCCACAATTAGCATAATAAACAGCTTTCCGTGCCAAGAAATATATATATCTGCAAGCCTCATTGTTTCCTGTCCTCATTTACAGAAGGCATTAATTGCATTAATTTTGAAAAGTTACATACAGTCTCACTGACTCAGAATTTAAAGGGTTCCCAGGGAGCCACCTCAGCGTCTCTCTACTGTTTTGGCCTTAGGTGTTCAGCTTAGCTATTTGAAGAAAATTAATGCCACCAGTTTCTTATGGATTTTTTTTGAGGAGAACTAGTTATAACAGATAAGCAAATATAATTTAGTTTTCTTTTCTTTTTATAATTTTTCTTTTCTCTAATCACACACATTAAAATGCTAGCATCACATCCCCTCCCCCAGCATATTTTGGGCAGAGTGTGGTGGTATTTATCTGTAATTTCAGCACTCTGAAGGCTGACATAAGGCTGCAAGTTTGGGGCTAGCCCAGTCACATAGTAAACCCCAGGGCAGCCTGGGCAATATAGTAAGCTCATGTCTAAAAAAAAAAAAAAAAAAAAAAAAAAAAAAAAAAAAAAAAAAAAAAAAAGCCAAACCAAAATCCAACAGTTTTCCTGGTCTACATTAGTCAATGCAGGGCATCTTTGCTCTGGTTTTGTCTTTGAAGGGGTGGAAGGGATTCACTCTGAAGCTTTTCTGGGGTCTTCCCAAACTTCCTACCCACACACTGTAAGGACACCATTGGAACTTGGGTGCTACAGGTCCAGATTATGAATGGTTTTGCCTTCCAAAGGTCTGAATGACAAAACAAAGCTGGTGAGCCACATGCCAGGTGGCAGTCACTGGCAAAAGGCCATTTTGCTGCTTCCGTGTAGCTCTTCAGATGGACCATGTCTAAGACACAGGCACTACCCTCCATTTCAGTTAGTTGACTGAGAAAGGGTTTCACTCATCAAAGGTGTGGAGAGGAGCTCAGCTATTTCTTGTTCTTTCTGGCGAGATGAAGGGTAAGTGATGCAAAAGTGACCCGACTCAGGAAAGAGACCTACATCTAGATATGTACATCTGTCTCTATGTTGAAGACAGGTGACAAGGTTAACAGTGTTGCACAGTTCACTTTTTGCTCTGTTTTCATGGTTTCCACTCACGAGTCCAGTATGTTTTTAAGTGTGTTGAAGTAATAACTCAAGTTAGATGAATTAGAAAAAAATATGAGGTGTTGTGAAATGGGGTTCTTCAGGGAGAAGAGCAGAGGGCCTTTCAGAGCCAAGTGGGTATCACCCTGTGTTAGCAAATGAGAACCAGGAGGGTACAGCTTGGCTTGGGAATGGGTCATTTTCTGATGCTTGGGGGGATTGATGCAAGAAGGCAGCAAAGTAAGAAATGAGATGGGGTGACAGAGGTGTTACAGGGTGTTCATGGGTAGATGTAGGAAATAACCATCTCTCCTTGATGGACTGCATAAGGTTCACTGAAACAAAGCTGACCTGTCCCACAGGCTCCAGTCAACGTCTGACATGTTTGCATTCTTGGTTAGAAAGAGGTCAAGAGGAGAGATCCGCCCATTCACCCATCATAGTGTTGCCTATTTTAGGATGGATGAAGTAAAATTACTATCTACCCAAACCTACTCACAAAACAATTTTGAAATACTTTCTTAAATAAGTATTGGGCCAAAGAAGACAGAATACTATCATTACAGAGAGTATCATTGAAGACTACATTATAAAAAGCCACACATTAAGAATACAGGGCTTTATATAAAAACAAGAGGGGCCAAGCCAAGCCTCTGCTTAGAGGTGAGTTCACAGCTGGGGTGCTTTCATCACTGAAGGTCTGGGAAGCTTTGCTCACTTTTTCTAACAAATTTAACCTGTCATGGCATGAAAATATGTACAATATCCAATTTAGGAATTTTGTCCTGGGCTAGTTTTCTTTATTAAAACTTTTAAGATGACTGTTTGGAAGGTAAGGTTATTGTTTTGTTGTTTGAATTCACACTTTTTCCCCCAAGGAGACACATAACTGGATTATCTATCAAACAGACCCTGGAGATTTTATCACAATGTAAGGAAAGGGACATAAATCGTTGAGGGATTTTTCTGAACTATATGAAAGAAACTATAGCTTTCTTTCCACTAGATTATGTCCAATCAAATCAAATTGAACTACACTGCAAAACACGCTTGAGGAGGTGTTAATGGGAGGTGCTTTGAAAACTAAGTTTCATGTAAGAGCAGCCTCACGGGAAGGTCTCATTGGGAGTAGCATTTGCTCTCCACAGCTTTGCCTTTGCCCACCTCTCAGTCGAGTCCTAAGCTACTCAGAGTATTGGAGTTCTCCTCAGGTTCTAATTTGGGCTGTAACATTTTTATCCCAGGAAAAAAAGACGTTACCTGGTGAGATGGCTTAGCCTGAGCCCTCATGTGTGCGCACCACACACACACACACACACACACACACACACACACACACACACACACACACACACACAAATTAAGGAAACTTTTTTTATATTCATGATTTTTAAAAGGGGTGGTAAGATGCATATGGCAAAATTTGTCCCCTTTAAGTGCATAGTCCTCTTGTTTTTAAACACATTCATACACTTGTAAAAATATCTATAGATCTTACCTTGTTCCTCATGAAAAAGTTCAGCTCTCTACCTATTAAACAATCCTCCACTGCCTGCTTCTTCCATTTCTACCAACCACTCTTTCACTGTCTGTCTGTCTGTCTATGATCACTACAGACACTTTAAAATACAAATGTAGAATACATAGAAATTCTTCCTATGGTTGGATTATTTCATTTAACATGTTGCCTTCAGGGTTCATTTATGTTTGGTGATACACCAGAATTCTCCTACTTTCTAATATTATATGCCATACACGGATGGCATGTTGTTTACCTGCTCTCCTGCCAATGGACACGGGTCACTTCCACTCCTGGGCTACCGTGATCCTTAAGCTGTAGCAAGAATGGGCATGCAAAACGCACTTTCATTTCTTTCTGGATGTCTAATTGCTGGGTCACACAGTAATTTCATTTTTAGTTTTTTGAGGAAGCAACATACTGTTTTCCACAGCAGCTGTCCATTTTTATGTTTGCCCTTGACCTCACCAGCACAGAGCATTTTAATTTCCCCACATCTTCACCACACTTGCTTTCTTTTCTTTCTTACTTTATTTCTGTGCCTGGTGTTGTCAGCCCTCTAAAGAGATGTGAGGTTTTGGTTTGTGTTTCTCTGATGAGTGATGGTAAGCATCTTTGCAGGTGCCTATTGAGCATTTTATATCTTCTTTGGAGAAGTTTCTATTTAAGTTAACTTTCTTGATTTTGTTTTAACACATTTGTATTGATTTGAGCTAGCCCAACAGAATAAATGCTCGCATTTTAGACTGATTTTTTTGGCTCATTACAAATAAATTCTTCCCCCAAATAGCCTCCAGCTTGTTGAAAGCGGTCAGCATGAGTACAGCTCCCTGATAATTTTCTTTAAAAAGAGAAATTTGTGAAAATATCATGCATCTTCCCTTTTTGACAGTAATGGGACAATTTAATGTAATTTCTGAGGGAGGCAGGAGCTGCTTCCAAGGCTCCTGTGATGAGGGAGGGTAACCCAGTTCCTTGTCTTGTGCTGTGTGGGAGAAGCAGTGTAGTGTGGGGAGGGAAGAGGGTGAAGCAGCCCCTTGCTGGCTGCTGAGGGCTCCTGGAAGAAAGAGGAGGGGAGAACAGCAGAATGGAAGTCAGCTGGGGGAAGCAGTGAGCCCAAGGGGCAGAGTGCATAAGAAAAGTGCACTCTGGGGCCCTGAGTCTTTCTAGGCCTCAGTTTCCTCAACTTTCAAAGTGGAGATATGAGTAAGGTCAGTACATAGAATGCAGCAAGGATTAAAGAAGGGAATGTGGACTTCAGTGCCTTAAAATGTGTTAAGGTGCTGAGGACTTTGTCCTGCTTTCTCATGTGTTAGTATGAGCAACATGCATGTCTGTACGTGCATGCCTGCATGTGGGTGTGTGCATGTGTGTATGGAAGGGCAAAGTTGGAGAACTGTTCTCAGCTATCACCCTACCTAATCATTTGAGGTAGGGTCTCTCAGCCAGGACTCTCTCATATAGACATCCACTTGCTCTCCTTTCTGAGACTGGAGTTGCAGGGGCTCTCACATCTACCTAGCGTGGGTTTCTTGGTTCTGAACTCTGCATCTGTCCCTTGCTCAGCAAGTACTGTCACCACATACCCAGCTCTCATGCCCCTTTAGCCATTGGTCTCATTAAGAGAGTATTGTTCTTACACCAATGAGGAGAAATTAAGACTCAGCCATGATGTGATCTTGTGATATCAGAACAGCAGGAAACGTATTACCTCTGAAACATAAAGATGAGCATCAAGAGAGGCGCATCCACAAGAAGGCATCTGAGTTGAATCTTGCAGGCTTACTGTAGTTGTGAAGCAGCAAGATTTCAGGGAAAGACAGGCTGGCAAGAGAACAATATGAGCAAAGGCTTGGAGGCAAGGCACTTTGTGGTCAGTTATTGACTTGAATGTTTACTATTATGATACATGGGACATTAAGGCAGGGTAATGAAAACTAAGCGTTGAAAAGACTTCGGGTAATTAATATGACATGTAAACACTTATCTGTAAAAGGCTAAAAATTAAAATTGTACAAGAGCCATGCAGGGGACCTAAGTGAGGGAGGTGGGTAGGCTTGAAAGCATTGTTGTCAGTGAATCACACTGAAGTACACAATGGTAATATGCCAGATACTTGGAAATTACTTGTGAGACCTGATTTTAAAGTGTTCTTATCACCAAAAAAGGTATGAATAGAATAGTAATGAATATGCTAAATTATTGATTTAGTTATTCAATGACTTATACAAATACCAACACTTAGTTGTATAGCAAAGATATACACACCTAAGCTATGGCAGTTAACAGGAACAATACCTCCTTCTTTAAATCTCTGTTATGATTTGAGTCTGAAATTCCTTCATAGCATCTGTGTTTGAACACTTGGTCTCCAGTTCTTGGAATCTGTGGGTTCTTTTGGGACCCAGTCACAAGTGATGGGGCTTGATGGTTTTATCTGCCCCTGGTTCCAAACTGCAGTCTCTGCTTCAATTGGCCACGATAGAGGGAGCCTCTGCCACACGATCCCAACACCATGCCCTTCCCACCATGGTGGACTGAGACCCCCTGAAACCATGAGCCAAGAGAAATCTTTTCTCCTTCAGGTTGTTTCTGGCAAGTATTTTGTAATAGGCACAAGAAAAGTAGCTAGTGCAGTCTCATTGGGCTCACCTAGAGCATGCAGTTCATCTGTGTAACAAATAGACCCATTGAGCTTCATTCTGGATGTGTGTAAAACTGTTTAATAGGCTGGGATCAAAGAGGAGGAACCTGCTGTAATCCATTAAGTAAGACTTCTACAGAGGCATAAGAGGATTGAAGAACCAGTGTCTGGTTGTCATGGTTACAACAGAAACATCTGTGATTTTTATCCCATGGGATGAGAACATGGCTAGAAGTAAGGTCAGAGGAAAAAAAAAAAAAAAAGGCAAGATCCTGATTGGTAAGGCCTCAGCTGTCCTATTAATTAGCATTAGACTTTATTCTGAGAGGGTGGAGCCTTTTCTTTTTTGAATCATTACATGTTTGCATTTCCCTTTTGGAGACACTTTTAAGTGAAATGAGTTTCAAGGTATTAAGCTGGATGAGGAATTCGGATTAGGAGAAGATAATCCAGGTGATCCAGGTAGACGTTGAGGATAATGTTGAGTGGCAGTAATGAATAGAACAGAGGATGAAGATCTGTGAGAAAACTGGTGATGGATTTGTTGGAGGAAGGAAGTAAGGGAAAGGGAGAGGGAAGGTGGAAGAGAGAGAGAGAAAGATGGATGGATAGAACAAATGCTTTTGACTTAGGTATCAGGTGGGTTGAATGTTGCTGCCTCTGTCAGAGCCAGAGCAATGGAGGTAGATGTGTTTTTTTCTCCTTCTAGGTACCTGGTCAATGTGCAGACTGCATGTGGCCCTCCAGACTTGGTGTTGTAAGGATGGATCTGAGCTTAGGACAAAGACATGGAATTGGTTGTCTACAGGAATAACTGTAACCAGAAAGTATAATGTAGTCTCCTAAAGAACTCACAAAGCCCAAGGGAAGACAAGTGAGCAGAGGGCTGGGAATACAGACTTGGAAATGTTGAAACCTGTAGAAATTAAAGAATGTAACAAAGCTTTCAGAAAATGTCTGTGGAAGGAGAGATTGAGCAAGATGGTAGGTATCTATGTGGGGGATTCTCGGGCGAGTGGAATTTAGGTATCACTTAATAGAGTGCCTGCAGCTAAGGGGTGGAACAGCCATCTCTAAATCTCTATAACATAAGAGACTGGGCCAGTGCCTTGAAGTAAGGTCTGAAAAGGGGGGCAAAGATGGTATGGGCTGAAACTCACACATCTTAGGTAACTGGAAGGGCTTCTTGGAGAAGGTGGCTTTTCTATCTAGAGTTTATTGGTGATAATCTGTTCAGTGGAGATGGGGTTTCAGAAAGTAGGAAAAAGGGGAACTGACAATCTGGCTGGAGCAGAGGGGAAGGTTGATATTCTAGTTTAATTCTGTTGCTGGGATACAACACTCCATCCAAAAGTAATTTAGTGAGAAGAAAGAGTTTATTCTATCCTATGGGTTATAGGTCTATCATTGAGTGAAGTCAGGGCAAGAACTCAAGCAGAGACTTGGAGCAGTAAACATAAAGGAACACTGCTTGCCATCTCACTTAGAGACACATACTTAGCTGGTTTCTTACACAGCCCAGAACCATCTGCCAAGGGAATGGTGTCACCCACAGTGGGCTGGCCCTTCTACATCATTAAAAATCAAGACAATTTCCCATAGTCATGCCCATAGCCAGATCTGATCTGGGTAATCCTTTCGTGTGGCTCCTTCTTAGGTGACTCTAGGAGGTGTCAAGTAGACCTTTACAGGCAATCTAGCTGCTAAGGAATAGTCTGGAAAAATAAAATTATAAGGAAAAAGTCTATCACTGTGGCAGGGATGGGGGGATGGGATAGAGGCTATAGAATGGAAATGTAATGGAAAATAGCAGAATGTTCAGCGATACACTGCAGAGCTAAGTTTCACTTATGGAGGCACCACTGGATTACTGGGGAATTATTAAGCAGTTAGAAAGCAGAGCTTCAGGCCAGAGAAATGTCCTAGTGGTTAAGAGCATTCACAGATATTGCAGAGGGCTGAGATTCAGTTCCAGCACACACATGGCAACTCACAACAGTCTGTAAGTCCAGTTCCAGAAGATCTAACACCCTTTTCTGGATTTGGGACCACCATGTGTGAATGTTTTGTATATACATATATGCAGGCAAATACTCATATACATAAAATAAAAATAAATAAGTCTTGAAAAAACAAAGAAAGCAAAGCCTGATGTGACCCCCACAGCATGCTGACTTACTGTGACTCCCTGAGCTGGCCCCTGGGGCATGACTACTAAGATAGAGCCTTTTATCAGAATAACTCAGATCCCTTTTGGACTTGCTGTCACCCAGCTATATTGTCCTGGGCAGATTATTAACCTGTATGAGGTCCAGTTTTCCAAGCTGTGGAGTAGGAATGCAATATTTGATAGAGGTTTGTGAAGGACAAAGTAAAATAAGATGAAAAAAAGCATCATGGTGTCTGAAATATGGCTGTGCCCCAGTGCATATTAGCATAATGACACTCAATGTATGATCATCCCAATAGCTGCCTGACGACCTTTAGATCATCTCAGCCATACATCCTGCATCCTTAAAACTTTGAATAGTGTGGTACATGTACTCAATGTTTATTTCCTGTGTTGAATAGTGCATTGCACTAGTTTCTCTTCTGGAAGGTGTCTGTCTTTTCATTGAGATTCTTGGAAGAATAAACCTGAGCAATAAGCCAAACAACTTATAATTGATATAAACACCTAAGTCATTTTTAAAGGCTAAACAACAGTGGGTGGGTGGGTCCAGACCTCAAGACTGGGCTGAACCAAAAACTCTTACTACAAACCACCACCCCAGCACCATCACCACACTACCACAACACCCCTACCAGTACCACTACACTGCCAGCATCAGCTGACACCGACTATGTAAGTACTGAGTAAATATTCTATCTCACATTCAGAGTCTGAAGTAGACAGACGTTGGTGACTTACTTAGGATCATTCAGAAAGCTGGCAGAGCAACTAGTTGCCATGGTGACCACTTCACAAGCATTGCTTCTTAAAGATGGACCCAGTCTAGCATTGGCTGGGCCCCTGAACGCTGGGAATGTCTGGTCAGAGAAGCACAGGAAACCATTTGTTCTTGAACAATGTCAGTTACAGGTAGGGAGGGATCTACAAAGATGCCCTTCCAGCCCCTTGAATTTTTCATCTTCTTTGATGTTCTCAAAAGCCAAAAAATCTAATCAAGTTGGGGCATCTTCCCTAAGAACTTAAGGAAGGCGGCCATGTTTGTCCCAAGATTCTGGATATCATGGCAGGACTGGTACCAGACTTTTGTTTGTTTTTCCAAATTCAGTTCTATTCTATCAGGAGACCATGAGGCCTCCAGACAAGACAGATGGCAGAAAGCTCCAGGAGTTTAAAATAGACTGAGCTCAGTTCAGGGGTAGACATGAGCATAGAGTAAGCTGGAAGATGGGGACCCCTGTGTGGGAAAGCATTTTGGCAAAGTAGATTCCACTGCAGAGCTTTGAATGTTGGGGTGAATGTAGTCAAGTGGGTATGCTGATGTGAGAAGGGCCCTGGGAAGCAGCCAACCTGAGGCTTATTAGAAGGGAGGGAGGGAGTAGCTGGCTGGTATGATGCAGAGGCCTGTGCAGCAGTAGGCTTTCACATCTCCAAGTTGAAGGGGCAAGGTGATGTCCAGGGAGAAGGGTGAAGTTCCTGTAAAGAATTTGGACAGACTTTTTCAAGGCAATTGTGAAGCCTATGAGCTCTACCTTGGTAAACCAATTGAAACGGATGGACCATGTTGGAACTCTGTGATTGGACATCCTGACTGTTGCTGATTGGACCAGCTTTGATTTCACTTGGTCCTTTCTATGGAGATCTGGAAGGTCTCCTCCCTCCCACAGGGTTTCTCTGTGCAACTTCTCTGGCTATCCCTTCTTAAACGAGGCTGGCCTTGAACCCACAGAGATCCTTCTGCCTCTGCCTTCTAAGTGCTAGGATCAAAGGTGCGTACCACCACCACTCGGCAGATTTTCTTTCTTCCTTCCTTCCTTCCTTCCTTCCTTCCTTCCTTCCTTCCTTCCTTCCTTCCTTCCTTCCTTCCTTCCTTCCTTCCTTCCTTTCTTTCTTTCTTTCTTTCTTTCTTTCTTTTTTTTAAAATCTAGCGATACCAGCTAGTGTTTGTGAGTACCAAAGTGGAAGGCCATGATGTTTCAGAAGGTGTGATGTCAAGAAGCTGAGGAAGTTTACCTACCGAAAGACAGATGAATGGGGCAGCCTCAGAGAACCCAGGGACCAGAGAGTCTGGGAGGGCTGTTTCATGCTGATGATGCTGAGTTTGAGGTTAAATCGCTGTTCATGCTCCTGATTCCTGTTAGATAACCTCATTTCCTTGAAAAGTCCTCTCAAACCATTTTTGGCTAGAGTGAGTTGTAAATGGGATTATATCACCCACAAATTCTGTAATATGAGTAAGTGGCCAAGGTTGTGAAGGTGGGAAACTTGGCCATGAAGGCAACAGTGTAATTGGCCTCTTCATGGAAAAGCCATTGTGGGAATTATCAGAGTGGTACTTAGTCTAGTAGGTTTACGGGAAATCTGAAGTGGGGACGGTACCTTTGAGGATCTTGTTACCCGCCCATCTCACATTCCCTTTGCAAATTTTGCACTGTGTTACTTCATGGTGTGCTCTCAAGGACAGAAAATGGATGATCTATTGCAGTCCCTCTGTATAAAAAAAGAGAACGCTTTATCACCTCAATCCTGCGTTCCTGCTTGGAATTTATTAACCAAAGACTGACATCTGACCTGGAGCCCAGCAGTCTTGAGTCACTCATACAAGCCCAGACAACTCTTTCTTGCAGATTTAATATTTTTGTTGGTTGAGATTTATTGATAAATCCTCTTTAATTTGTATGTACTTGGTTGTTCCGTTAGACTGATGTCTGGAGCATCTTAATTGATTCAGTGAAGCTTCATAATTTGGAGATTTAGAAGGGGCATTTAACTTTTAAAGCAAAAAGTGAACATTTTATCCAGGAAGGCTTTGGGCTGTGGTGTCATAGCTTTGTGTGCAGAGCCTTTGAGAGTTGTGTGTACTGGTCCCTGTGAGTCTGCCGTTTATAATTTTTTTTTTCTTATGGAATGTTCTTTGTAAGCAGTGGAGCTTGGTTCTGTCTACTGCCTTGTAGATGCTTTTATTTCTCCAGTTTGGTCATATGCAGAGATAAGGTGTTAGGCTGTAAAGAAGAAAAACCTATGTACTCAAAAGGGTTTGACCCATGAACTTTGACCCCTCAGAGCTCTGCCTTCCACACCTGACATTTTTAAGAGATGCGTTCACTTCTAAACACTAATAGAGAAAAACAAAATAAAGCAAAAAAAAAAAAAAAAAAAAAAAAAAAAACCAAAACAACAACAACAACAAAAAACCTGTGCTCTCCAGGTGCATGGACACTGGAAGTTTTGTTGGCCCTTATTTTGCTCTCTCAAGCTTACCCCCTGAATGTATTCCAAGACAGAAGGGTTTCTGGCCTGGACTTTCGAGCCTAGCCTCAAGGTTTAGGCCCGTAGACCCACAGAGACACAGAGATGCTTACAATAGTTTTAGGGCTGATCGGCCTAAGGCCCAGGCATGTAACTTGCTAACTCTTTACCCTTAAACTAACCCATGACTCTTATCCTGTTCAGCCATGTGGCTTGGCACCTTTTCTCAGAGCAGCATAGTTGTCCTCTGCTTCTTCTGTGTGGTGTTCTGCTCTGTTCTTCCTGTTCCCAGAGTTTTCTTAGTTTGGTAGCCCCGCCCACACTTCCTGTCTGCCTTTGGCCAATCAGCACTTTTTATTAAACCAGTGGGTGGGACAATTATTTACAATGGAACAACACAATTCCCACAGGTTTCTGGTCTGGTTTAATTGGGTAGAAAGAACCATGCTATATTCTCAGAGACATCTGTGGAAATTAGAAATACTGCTTCCTCTCTCCCAGGTATAATACTGTTTTAAGTGATAGTTTTACTATATGGCCCAGGCTGGCCTTTGACCTCTTGATCCTCCTGCCTTAGCCTTCAGAGTGTTGGGATTATAGTTATGTGCTATCATGTCTGGACAATAGTAATTTTAATGGGAACATATTGTTTACATTTGGGTGTCTTAGTTAGGGTTTCTATCGCTGTGATGAAACACCACAACCATAACCATCCTGAGAGGAAAGGGTTTATTTCATTTTACATATTATAGTCCATCATCCAAGGAACTCAGGGCAGGATCTGGTACAGATGCCATGGAGTAGTGCTGCTTGCTAGTTTGCTCCTCATGGCTTGCTCAACCTTCTTTCTTATGCTATCCAAGAATACCTACAGTGGGCTCCCCCCTCATCAATAAGCAGTTAAGAAAATGCACCAAAAGCTTGCCCACAGGCCCATCTGGTGGGGGTATTTTCTCAGTTGATGTTCTCTCTTCTGGAGTCACTCTAGCTTGTGTCAAGTTGACAACACAGTAGCCAGCACATTGGTTTCTAAGAATTGTTTTCTCTTGAGTACATAGGCTTGTCCTCATTAGACAGCTGATTCCACAGAACATTTTCAGTACATAAAATTTTACACATCTGGCCTGCTGCCATCTAAAGGAAGGAGTTGTGCTGTGTCCCACTTGATCTGTTTCTGGGGTGGTGGTGAGAGCTGTCCTGTGGACTGAAGCCAGTGCTTATCAATGTGATTTGTAATTGAGGTGTTAGGGTTGGTGGGGAAAACCAGCGCGAGACTCATATGATCCACATGCAGGAATAACCACAGTTGATTCCATGGAGGAGATGAAGGCCTTTTTTTCTTAGGACCAAAACCAGCTTTTCTGTTCTCAATCTGACCCCTGCAAATGTTGCCTGTTTAATAGCAGAAGAAAAATGTCTTGGGCAGCAGATGCCACAGGTTGTATACCTGGCTAAGCATGGCCAACTGAGACTATGTGAGGATTCAGAACCTCACCTTATGCCTGCCAGTTTGGGTGGTTCTCACTGATAGCTGAGCCTTAGAATGACCTGTGACCCACAATAGACTGATTGAAGTGGAATATCCAAAGTGGGTCTGGAGTAGTGCATTTATCGAAGGCTCCGCGGGTGACAGCAATCAGCCTCCAGGATGGAGAACCACTTGGGAGATAATGTGTACTTTTTATCAAGTCTAACGTAGTCAGTCTTTTGAACACAAGGGTTGCCAGTGCAGACAAAGCAAGCTCACCTCACCTTCATTGCTGCAGTAAACACCTCACTAACGGACATACTTTGAGAATGAACCAACCACAGATAGCCCTGAAGGAACACATAATTAAAATTAATCGCACTTGGGCATGTATCTCTCTCCTTCAAAATCTTTTAAATACAGAAAAATATAAAGTGTTTTAAAGTGCAATATTTTTTGTCTTGTTTTTGGTGGTACGCTTGGGTAATATGGAGAAAGCAAAAAGAACATTGAACCTTAAAGTCCCCTGCTCGCTGTGCTCTCCATCTACACACTCCCCATGTTTCCTTGGCTCTTTCCAGAAGTTTTGGTAATTGATTGTTTTTTCTGCCACCTTTGTTTTTCACACAGAAAGTGGCATGTCTTTACTTGCCATTTTCCCATGCTAAAATTAGGCCTGTAGGCACCGGTCAGCATAACGCAAAGGCTTGTGTTTGTACGGATCCATGAGGCAGGCTTGCCGATTAGCAGGGGCTTCTCTGCTGCCTGCTGTATTGTAAATGTTCTTCTCCTCCCTTCTCACATCTTAGCAGTCCTTCTGTTTTGGTAAAAAAAGAACTTCCTCATAAATAAAAAATAGATGTAGGGCCTTTCATTGTATGGATAATTCATAATTCATTGAGCCAGTTTCTCTAATGAGGTTCTAATGCTACTTCCAAGTTGGGGTCATTGCAAACAATGTCATTAAAAAGAATGTGATTAATGGGACATTTTGTACATGTGGAAACCCATCTGTAGAATCAGCCCAAGTATTGTTTCTAGGCCAAGGAGCATTGCTGTGGTCTCCTTAACTGGAAGCGAAAAAAGTCTGAAGATGGAGCCCTTTACTCAGGGCAATGACACCAGGCAACTCTGCTTTAGCAGCTGTAGTTGTATTTATAACTCCAAGGACTTCCCAGGCGAACAGCTGAAGGCTTTATGGATGATGGTTTTAGAGGAGACTTTTGAGGTGCCAGAGTTCTCTGCAGGCTCTTCTTGGGCCACCTGAACGTATCACCTGGTGTTTGTTAGAATTCAGACTCCTGATCTCATCTGGGCCGTTGGATAGAGCCTGGTTAGAGTGTTTGTTTGTTTTTCTCAAAACAGAGTTTCTCATGTAATAGTCCTGGTTGTCCCAGAACTTGCTTTATAGACTAGGCTGGCCTCGAACTCACAGAGATCCACCTGCTTCTGCCTTCTGAGTGCTGGGATTAAAGGTGTGTGCCATCACTGCCTGATGAGCCTGTCAATTTTAAGTAAGCTTCCCAGGTGAGGCTTTAAGTTTGAGAACTACTGATTTGAGGAAATTTTTGTAGGGCAATGTTCTGGGTAAAGACCCTGTCATGTGGTCAGCACAGTAGGACCACACTGCTCCATTCAGGTCTTGATTTGCCACTGCCAAGAATGTTGCAAATTCTGCAATTCCAAGAAAAAGATCTTTGATCTGAGACTGAAAGGACATTTGGCTGCCCTCAGATGCCTATGAAAACACTGAAGAGCAGGAATGTAGACTCATCAGAGAGAAGGCAATGAGATCCCAGTGACAACAAAAGAGTCTGAGTGTGAGTGACCGGGAGATCCCTTTCACTCTCCCACATTTTTAGAGGGAGTATTCCACATTTATATTCCGCAGAGAACTACTCTCTTCTGCTCAAGAAGGATCCTCTGAAGTGATCAGAGACTTCTTGTAACTATTATTACTTTTCTACATACATCCAGAGACATCAGGAGGTGAGGGAGGCTGTTTACACATGCTCTGGTTTGCGTAGGAAACTGTTGGTGTTGAGCTGGAATTCCAGTGTGGCTTCCATAGGGAGGATACATAAAAGAGACCACAGCAGCAGGTGTGAGTATATCCTGGAACCAGAGAACCTGACTCTGGAGGTAAGTGGAACATGTGCCTCATGACAAGGTTGCTGAAGGGGCTAATGCCTGCAGGAAGCTGGGGGCAGTGGGCACTATCCTGCCCTCAATTCTTGGCTTGAGGAGGACTGTCCTGTGCCAAAATGCATAGAAAAGCCAGACCAAAAAAAATTCTACAACCAACTTGTTTGGCAAATGCAGTCCGGATTGTGTATTTACAATGAGTACTGTAACATTTAAGACAATGCAGGCATGTTGCAGCATTTTAAAGGGAATGGCTATCATTTGCATAATTCTCATTCAAATAATAATTCATATGTAAAAACAACCATAAAGATAGTTTATACAGAAACATAGAAGGCTTAGGATGTCTAGCTTCTACTGAAAAGCCCTTCACAATGTGCTTTGAGAGAAGACCCATAATTAGAAACTCAAGGATGAGGAAGAGGTAGTGTAGAACAATTGGTATAAACAGGTCTAGTTAAATGTATCAAGGAATAAAAAGAATTGCTATAAGCCTCACATTAGATTGTGTCAAGTATCAAAGATCATTTGTGAATGAAAGGCTGTATAGTATACAAAATGACTCTGTAGCTTACTTTTTTTTTTTTTAACTTCAAACTCCAGCTTCAGTCAATGAAGTCTACAGAAGTCTGTAAAGTAAGGAAATGGTGTAAGGAAGACTCAGTCAGAACCCACACAATGAATTAATAACAGACCACTTCAAAACAGGACACTTAAGAACCTGGGATATTTTTGACACTACTAATGCTCTATCTAGTTCTTAAAAATGCCATGAGGTAAGAAAAATAAACAAAACGGATACAAATGGGAAAGGAAGAACTGAAATGATCCCCTATGAGACAACATGATTATTTCCTAGGAAAATTCCAAGAAATCTATGAAACAGGAACCAAACCAGACTCTCCTCCAATGAAGGAGGGGCCATGAGACAAGAAACGTGATTCTCATCCCTGTAAACTGGCAATGAACGTACTGAGGGTGGAAAAGAAAAGATACCATTTACAGTTAGTTGAAGGAAAGGCTGGGGTATAGCCCACAGGTAGAACACTTGCCCAGCACATGTCAGGCTCTTCTTGGACACTGCAGAAATCAACTGATTAATTCATACAGTAAAAACACATGCTTTGAAAAAAATTATGAACTTCTTAGAGCGAAGTCTAAAAAAATATGTACAGGGTTTATGTGCTCAAATCTACAGAATTCTAATGAAAGAAATCCAAGTTTTAAGTGAATGGGGAGACAAAGTGTGTTCATGAACTGAAAGACAGACATAAAATCTTCCCAAAATCTTCCCTATCAAAATGCCAGTGGAATTATTTCATTGATATAAAAAAAAGTTTTTACATAATTTATATAAAAAAGCAAATGAACTAGAATAATTGATATAGTTTGGAAAGGGATGAAGTGAAATGATTTCATCTTACTGCATGCTTACTCTAGCAGGAGTTATGTGAAGGTTAGAGGGCTCTAGGATGGCACAGGCACCAATGGGCAGAATAGAGAATCCAGAAACAGACTCGTAAAAATGCTCAATTGATTTTGACAAAGGTGCAGAAGCAGTTCTGGGAGGAGGTGAGCTCATAAGTGGAAGTAGAGCAATTGGACACCTGCCAAAAATAACAAAGGAACCTCAACTGAAGTTATACTTTGCGGAAAATTTAACTCAAAGGTACTTAAATATAAAATATAGAAGCACAGCATTCAGAAAACACAAAGGGGAAACCTTTGGCCTGTAGGTTTAGATAGACTTCTCAGACTTGACACTAAAGGCTCAGTCCATAAAAGGAAAAACTAACAAGTTGGGCCACATCAAAATTCGACACTTTTTCTGTGAAATAGTAACTATTAATCTTAAAGATTTAGGAAAGTTTCACAAAGCAATCTGTAGACTAGGAAACACAGGTTGCCATACACAGGCTCAACAAAGTACTATTGTATAGAATATGTTAGTCTCACAAGACAACTGCTGAAGCCCATAATCAAATTAGAAAGGCAAATTGATGAGCATTTCAACAAAGAGGGTCTACAGATGAATATAAGCAAATGGGAAGATGTTCTACACTTCAGCTGCCATTGGGGAGGCACAGATTTAAGCCACAATGACTATTGATAATAGTGTGCTATAGTGTACGTGTGCATGTTCATGTGTGTGTGTGTGTGTGTTACTTAAACCTACTCTCTAACTCAGTAAGGCCTTGAATGTGTGATCCTCTTGCCTCAGCCCCCAGTAGCTGGGATTATAGGACTATGCCGCCAGGTCCAGCTTCAACTGAATATTTTTTAAAAGCTAAAGGAAGGATAGTATCACCGCAAAGAAATGATACATGTTTTAGGAGGTATATATGCTTATCCCATATGAGCATTATAAAACAGATATATGTGTTCCAATATCCATAAATATGTACAGTTTTATGTTTATTTAAAATCTACATAAAATATGGGACAGACACTGGACTAGAGAGATGGCCCAATGGTTAAGAGCACTTCTTATTCTTCTGGAGGTCCTGAGTTTGAGATCCAACATCTACTTTGAGTGGCTCTCAACCACTTATAGCTTCACTTCCAGAGTATCTGATTCTCTGTTCTGATTTACACACACACACACACACACACACACACACACACACACACACACACAAATAAATAAATAAATAAATAAATAAATAAATAAATAAATAAATAAATAAATAAATAAAAATAAATCTTAAACATGGTACAGCCATTCTAGAAGTTTCTTTAAAAATTAAATATTCAGTTACCATGTTACTCAACAATTTCTATCTTTACACCAAAAAATAGAAAAGTTATGGTCACACAAAATCTTCTATCAACATATGTAGTAACTTTATTAATCCTATCCTCAAACTGGAAGCAACCAATTTCCCTTTAAGCTGTGCTTTGTTCATAGCGTACAATACTACTTGGTGATGAAAAGGGTCAAACTATTGATACAAACAAACACCAGAATGAATATCCAGAGAGTTATGCAGAACAAAGACTACCAACTCATCCAATGCTATGTGTTCATGGTATAGATGGAGAACAGATTAGTCACTGTCAAGAGTAAAGAGATGATGGAGGTTCAAAGTAAGTTGGTATAGTTCTTAGAGGGAATGTAAGGATCTTTGAAAGCTGTCTAGTATCTTAATTGCACCACTGATAAACTCCTGGCTATTGTGATTCTGTGTATAGTGTTGCAGGAAGGGGCTCTTTTGTATGGTTTGTTGAAAGAGTTTGTAAATTTATTATTTGCATCTATAATTATTTTTGGAGTTCCATTAAATCTCAAATTCATTTTAGATTACTCAACATAGTTAATGATGGTAAACTATGTTTACAGTTTAGGAGATGGAGTCATGTCAGGACCTGGAATTCAGTCTTAAATGCTTTTAAAAGTGTCAGCCAACCAAAAGTTATTATATATTAATTAATTAAGGATTCCACTCAATTCAGTCTTAAATGCTTTTAAAAGTGTCAACCAACCAAAAGTTATTATATATTAATTAATTAAGGATTCCACTCAAGAGATAAGGAGCAAACAAAACTCCCAAGAGAAAACCAAGACAAGCAGAAATAAGAATGCATAGCTGAAGGACAGCATTACAATACATAATATTTTATATTTTAGCGAAATAAAGAATTATAATGTGTAGGGAGATGATGTGGTTCCATTGTAAATAATTGTCCCTGCCTATGAGTTTAATAAAAAGCACTGATTGGTCAAAGGCAAACAGGAAGTGTGGGTGAGGCTACCAAACTAAGAAAGACTCTAGGAACAGGCAGAACAGAACAGAATGCCTGAGAGAAGCCAGAAGATGCAGAGGACAACTATGCTGCTCTGAGAAAAGGTACCGAGCCACGTGGCTGAACAGGATAAGAGTCATGGGTTAGATTAAGTCTAAAGTGTTAGCAAGTTATACACCTGGGCCTTAGGCTGATCAGCCTAAAACTATTGTAAGAATCTGTGTGTCTCTGTGGGTCTGCGGGTCTGCTGGCCTAAACCTTGAGGCTAGGCCTGAAAGTCCGGGCCAGATACCTCTTAGTACAAATGGTGCTTAATGTGGGTAAAATATACTCACATAAAGCCACAGAAAGCTTAAAAAATGGTCTAGAGCCCAAAGCAGCTTCTGAGTTGTGTCTCTCACATGAGCTGTGGTATACCCTGGTGAGGCATCTGGGCTTGGGCTACAATGGTGGGTTTTTGGAGTGCAGCTTAAGGTATAAAGTAGCTTGTTCCTGAAGTCTCACAGGACCCTCAATATAAACAAAAGGTTGTAAATGATGTATTTAAGGTTTCTGTTCATAAGGACAAAAAGGGAACAGAATCAAAGATGGCTTTCTAGTGGTGGTGTTTTCTTGGATCAGCTCTGTTTGCTATAGGCAAACTGAGGCTTGGCTTTTTGAAGAGAAGCTTCCTGATTCAGCCTTAGAGGCAAAACACTTGTGAGTCTTTTAGGAGGCCCTGCTGCCTAATACTTAAATAGAGTTAATGAGCAGCAGATGCCAAAATTTTACTTGGTAATTATATGGACCCTAAAATTCCCCAGAGTACCTGGGCTAAAAAGCTAAATTCTATGAAATTAGACTAGGAGCTGGGTGGAACCATCCATCCATCCTACCAACCTTGAATCCTTAGCCAAGGACCTTGGCAGATTAAAGGTGTGTTCAGAAACAGAAAGAAATAGAAGAATCTGGGTGGAGTCAATCACCCTAGCCAAGCAAAGGTGTGGTCAGAGACAGAAAAAGTTAAGAAATAAATATACAGTAAAGACAGTTTTAAAAAAAAAAATTCTAAATGGTTTAGAGTGTGTTGAAAATGTATATACATAGGCTTAGAGAAAGAAAAGAAAAGGTAGAGAAAGCCCTTTAAAAAGAAACAGAGTAAAATAAAAATAAAAATAAATAAATAAATAAATAAATAAATAAATAAATAAATAAATAAATAAGCCATGTAAAGATAGAAAATACAAAGAGTGTCTGGATACTGTATGTTATTGTCCTATCTTTAAGCTTCTTGACTGAACATGGCTTAGTAAAAGCTGCTAAAGGACAGTTGATTATAAATGCTGTTGGTTTAATTCAACCTATATATTTTGTAAATGAGTTGACTCTAAAAATGAAATCCAAAGATATACTACTTTGGAGAAGAGGTTTTCTTTTTATTTCCACAGAAAATGAGAAGCTGTGGATTTATTCCTGGATAAAGAACATAAAGTTTGATAGAGGAAGACCCTCTGAAAAATCTCCAATGGAAATGGATGGACCAGATGATTCAGCATTTCAGAATAATGAAATTACTACAATATGTATAACAGTAATAGTGTTGAGAACAAAAGCGAGTACATGCACAGGGAGAGAGAGAGCAGAAAAAGAAGGCAAAGCAGTTCTTCTGATCAAGCATTACCTTGGCATAAAAAGTCAACAAAAGATGAGGAAAATAACAAAAACAAATCCACAGGAAAAAAATCCTACATAAAATCTTGTCAAACTGAATCTTCCAGGATATTAAAAGAACCAGTATCAGGGTTAAGGGATGTTTGTTCTAGAAATGCATTGTGGTTATTAGGAACTCTGTTCATAAATGCACTCAGGGTGACAAAGAAGAAAAAGTGATCATTTTCATGGATGTTCTAACCTCACTTGTTAAAATTTCAGTATTCATTATTGGTGAAAACAGAGAAAGAACAGAGAATAAAGAGATACTTTCCCAGCATGATGAAGACTGCCCACAGCCAACCCATAGTCAAAGCTATACTTAGTGTTGGAATGCTGGAGACACTCCCATTAACATCAACAGTAAATGAAAGATGATTGCTGTAAGCAGTGTTGTCACTGAGGATGTTCTAGTCAATGAAACAAGAAAAAGAAACAGTCATAAGTGGTGATTACACATCTGGAAAAAGAAAGCCAAATTAACGTGATGCATGGATTATGTTATTATTTATTTTAGAAACATCAGTGGCATCAGTGGGGCAACTCTAAGACTAGAAAATTAACCAGAGAATTAGGTAACTGGGCTGGTACCAAAACATATCCACCCAAATCACTAACTTTCCTAGAGATCAGCCTTAACTAATGGATGACATAATGGAAAAATAATCCCTTTGGTCTCCAGCTGCTACCTCTCTGCCCACCAGCTCCGTTTCTTGCCTCTGTGTGCTTGGCGGGAAGCCAGAGAAGAGGGCTGGAGCCCTCTGCTCCAGCAGGGAGTATGGGAAACTTGAATATTAACTGTGTGTCAAACAGGAAGTGATTTTGTCTTTTAAAAAGTCACACTTGGTGCCAGATTCCAAATGCCATCAGAGCATCATACCAGGATGACAGGCCTGAGTGGGTACAATGGATTCAGGAAAATAGTTGGTGTTTGTGTGGAGTTGGGTGGTCACCAATGATATGTTCCTTCCACGGGCATGTAACTCTGGAGTTTGGAGTGTTGAGGTTTGAAGAATGTTTCTGTGGACAACGAAGAGGCAGTAGAGGGTCAGGGAGATAGTTCTATGGATAAAGCAGTTGCTCTGTTGTAGTGAGGATTGAGTCAAGCTGGATGTGGTAGCCCACACCTACAATCCCAGTGGGTCTACAGTGAGATGGAGCTGCAAATGAGAACTTTCCAGAAGTGTATCAATGAGCTAGCTGGGTGTACACAGCAGTGAGCAGCAAGAGACCCTGCCTCAAGCATGGTGGCAGGTGAAGACTAACACGAGAAACTCTCCTTTGCCCTCCACATGCATACTCTAGTGTGGGTTGTACATCCCAATTACATACATATTATAGACACAAATGTCATTAACAATCATGTGCATAAAAATGTAAAAAAGGAAGCACCAGAAAAATATTGACCTCAGTTAGACTTAAATTTCACTTTTTCCTTGTTTTGTACAACCAGATAAGTATTTCTTACAGCCTTGTAACATTGCTTGCACATTGAGGGTGGTGATCAAACCTCCCGGAACTTGAAATACTCCTTATGACTTTTTTCTTTGTGAAAGAAGCATATCAGCAACAGCTCATTAAAACGTAATGTTGCCTGCCTAGATTGGCTAATCTGCCTTTCTCTTTAAAAGCATCAAGAAGCCTAGCCTTAAGTCCCTGCTAAACCAGGCATGGATCTGGAGTCTGAGGCATCTTTGTTTGCACCCCTAGCCTGGCTCAGCTGCTGTCAGTTTCTCACAGTGATTAATTCTTGGAGTAATGCTGATCTCTTTCACCTCGTTTTCTTCTCCCCTAACGTGTCCAGGAAATGTGGGGAATTGGCAGGTAAGCAGAGATGATCAGGGGGACATGGACAGCTGCACAAGTGATGACAGAGACTGAGAAGTGCTGTGGATATAGGGGTCCAAAGTGTTTGCCTTCAAGTCCTTTCTGTACCAAATATTAACCTTGCTGTGGGATGTAGGAAGAGATTTTTGGCTTGGCCTAGCCTCAAGGTCTGGACCTGCCTGTAGCCGCTTTTTCCTCAAAAATGACTTAGACATTTATATTAATTACATGTTGTTTAGTCTATAGCTCAGGCATATTGTTAGCTAGTTTTTGTTTCATAATTTAACTTATTTTTATTAATTCGTTTTGTCACGTGGCTCATGGCTTATTTGTGTTACTTTTACATGTTGATTCTTGGGTGGCTGGATGGTGTCTCTCAACTCCACTCTCCTCCTATCGATGCTCTGAATTTCCGCCTACTTCTAAGATACCAGCCATAGGCCAAGACAGTTCCTTTATTATTCACAGCACACAGAAAGACATCCCACATCAGCAGGGAAAACTTATCCACCCTCCCTGACACTTCAGAATGCTATCAGCTACTAAATGGGAAAAACAATCTCTTCTACCATAGGGTATTGTTGGGAAGACTATACATGTGAGAATATGTTTTACTTAAATATGTGAAACATGCCTAGAAATTCTGTTTTTATTGGTAGCTCTTCCATAGGTGATGCATCCTTTTATGTGAAGAGTATCATGTTCAAAGCAGACATTGTATTTCATGGGGAGGGGGAAGTATTGAATGAATGAATGATCTGATATTTTCCCACAAGCTGTTCACCTGCATAAAATAACAAGTGTGGGCACTGTCAGCAGCTGGGATATGGTGCTTCCTCCCCACAGTTCCCAGATTTTGCATCCTCATCTTAATGCATACTATGAATATCACTGAACCTAATGCTTATTGTAAATTTCCTGTGTGTCAATTTTCTATACAATGTTATAGGATCTTTTGGTAAGTTAAATTCATTCTTCCTGCCTCCTCATCAACCTTGTAACAGTATAGAAGGGAAAAGATCACACATGTAGACGTCAGTGCCCAATCTTCCCTAGGTCATTCTTGGAGTTTTTACATGGACTTACAGACTCATGGTGGACTATGCATCATTGTTTTTTGAGACAATCTTAGATTGAAAAAAACTTGGTGTTAACACTAAAACTAAAGAGCCATACCATGACCTGAATTCTTACAGAAATGACTTTGTTTTTCAATTGTTTAAGGGGATGTTCAGGGTCCCTATGAAATAGGATATCAGCCTGGTGTCCACACAATGAGAAATATGTCTACTGTACCCAGGAAGGTGGCTTGACTCTATTGCCTCAGAGTCTATATAATTAGAATTCCATGATGTCATCTTCAAGCTTTAATATAGCTTAAAATTATCCTTATGTAGGTTGTGTTTCTTTCTGAAACATTTTAAATTTAGAAAATTAACTTGTTAAACTTTTTTTTAAAGTTAAATCTTTAGATTTTTATTCATCCTGCTGAGGGGGAGTTGGGATGACAAATTCTTGAGTCATCAGAGTCAAATGTTAGGGCATCTTGGCCATTCTGGGAACGTCAAGGCTGCCGTGGCTCTGAAGCGTGAATCTACCTATGGGCATGATGACCTCAGATGCTTCTGCTTTGCCAAGCTTCAGGGAGCATGCTCTAATGAAGCCAAGTCCCTTCCTGTTGCCATCTGTCTTTGGGTGCAAAGTGTAGAGGTCTGAGACAGTCCTCACTAAGTCAGCATCTAGGAGTTCGGGTAATGTTCCTTCCTCACCCACTCACATGCTCTCTCCTTTGCACCACGACTCTAGATTAATCCTCCGAAAGCCAGTTCGCAGAATTCATACAAACCAACTTATTTCTTATCAGCATTTTAAGGAACATATGATTTGTCTGTTTCTTCACTTTCTGCTATTCAAGCTGAGAGGTAATGAGAGAAGAAAATAAAGGACAGATGGGGAGGAGCCCTGAAAGGAGAAGGGACAGAAGGGCAGAAAGGAGGGGAAACCAAGGAGTATGAAGGAATGAAGGGCTGAGAGGGGCTCTGGACATAGAGACAGGGGACCGAGGAAAATGAAGTACCCACACTCCCATTTCAAAGACCAAAGTTCTGAGGAGTTGTTTTCCATCACTTTGGGAGCATTCTAGTGATGCAGTAACAACATGCTGGTCTTGGTCTTTCATGATGAATGATGAGTGTGGGTGAGTCAAGGGGAAGGTTATCTCTCTGTCAGGAGGTAATTTGCTGTAGCTGGGGAATGACTCGGAAGTGAAGCACATGATCCTTCTCCTGTTACTTCTGGGACTTATTAATTTCTTTCACTCATTTATCTCATCTGTGAATCCCTTCTTCT
Source organism: Phyllotis vaccarum (assembly GCA_033318265.1). Classification (NCBI taxonomy): domain Eukaryota; kingdom Metazoa; phylum Chordata; class Mammalia; order Rodentia; family Cricetidae; genus Phyllotis; species Phyllotis vaccarum. The sequence goes on along the minus strand of JARWLC010000004.1, from coordinate 79,111,522 downwards.
GATGTGATGGATGACAGGTGGCAGGCACCTGCAGTGTTCTGGGAAGGTGAGGAGGCTGTGTGTGCTATGATGTTCAATATGTTCTGGTTGTAACTTTAACTTGTTTTGGGGTAGGTAGAAATGCTGAGTGTCCTTCTGACTGTCTGGAGGTGACAGATGAGAAGCTACAGAGTCTTAGTGCCTGGAAGGTCAACTAATCCACAGATCAGGGTGGGAAAACATCACTACAGAGACAGGAAGCAGGGCTGGATGTCACCTTCATAGGCTCCTCCTAGCAACCTACTTCTGTTGGCTGGGTCCTACCTCCTAAAGCATCCTGAACATCCCCAAACAGTGCCACTGGCTAGAGAAAAAAGTTTTCAAAAGGTGTTTGTGAAGGACATTGTAGATCCCAACAATAATAGTTTTCTTAACCAGATAGCTCTTCCAAGTAGTGTCCGGCCTCATTTCACAGATGAGGAAACTGAGGCAAGTTGGGAAATGTCATCTACCTTTCATATTTATGCCCAGTGGGTGGTGTGCTACCCCATGTTCTTTGAGTGACTCCTTACATTATCTCATAAGTAGAGTTGCTCTTGCATGAAACCCTTCTCTTATAATTTCCACTCCTGTCAGTTTAGTAGTCAAAAGTGCCCTGTGAAACTCAACCCTTGGCATTGGACAGCCCAGCAAAGGAAAGATGAGAGAAGCCACAGGCCTTCTAGTCAGTTCTGCCACTGGGCATTCAGTACTGGGCATTTCCTGTATAGGAAAAATAATCCTAGGTCTTAAAGTTGTTGCAGAATATGAAAGGATGGTGTTGTGTACACGAAGTTGTGTAGGGAGCAAAAGCAAGCTTTTTGTTGCTTTTAATTTTCAGCCTAGATGTATCCTTCTTCCAGTGATGGTTGAGAGACAGGCTGTCAACCAACTGTCTGTGTTTCTTCTCTACTAATATCCAGTGATGCCACAAGAAACCAAGCAATGTGAGAGTCCTTGCTCGGTGTGAGTAGACCACTGGCCAGCAATGCATAAAGGCATTGGTTTTGCTTTTCAACAGAGAGCCAAATACTGTACCAACATAAATGCCTTCTTTCCACCTTGATGTGTAAATTCTGGACCCTCCAAGCATGGAGATTCTGTAGCTCCTGGACCATAATTTCCAGAATGGCAGATGGTAACTTAGCACTTTTTTCATACAGCTACGGTGCTTAGCCATGCCTTCCCCACCATGACAAACCTTCTGAAACCATGAACCAAAGTAAATTTCCTACGGTGCTAGAAGCCATCCAAAGCCGTGTCCATTGGAAGCCATGCCCATCAAAAGCCATACCCATTCAAAGCCACGTTCACTCAGAGCCAGTCCCATCAAAAGCCATGACCACCGAAAGCCATGCTCATGAGCATCACCATCCTGACTGCCTAAACAAGAACTAAACAAAGACTATAGGAGTAGACACACTATCACAGAGGTCAGGGGAGACCCAGGAGGCCTCAACCCCACTTAAAGAACTGCAGCTACCTAAGAAGTACTGAGCTGAAGAAAGCATTTTTCTTAAGGAAGAGCACACCAATTGACCATCTAATATTAAATGGTCAGCCCTCGAAACATATATACAAGAAGCATTATAAAGACCAAGAAGGTTGAATTTGTGTATTTAGGAACACACACATATGCATAGAACAGTAATTAAGGAAAAAGTGTCATAATTTGAAAGAGCAAGGTGGGGGAGGTAAGTGGGTGGGCTTGGGGGGAGGAAAAAGAAGAGAGTGATATAATCTCAGGAAATAAAATTATATTACAAAACCCTTTTCTTTCACACTAGTTCTGTCGGTTATTGTGGTCATAGTAAAGCAAAAATAGCTAATATTAGAATTAAATGAAATGAAGCCAGACCTGTGATACAGGCCTTTAATCCCAGCTACTTGGGAGACTGAGGCAGGAGAATAGAGAGTCCAAAGCCTATGTGGGATATGTGGTGAATTCAAGGTTAGAGGAGAACTTAGTGGAATCCTGTTTTAAAATTAGACCTAAAGAGAAGGCTGGGGATGCAGCTCAGTGCTAGGATGCTGGCTAACCAAGTACAAAGTTCTGGGTCCAGTCCACTGAATCACAGGCAAAAAGTTCATGAAGTATGAGCCGTAGCTCCTTACACTAGCCAAATGCTAGTTCTCAGCAGCCTGACCTTTTCTTTTGGAATCATTCTTGATATCAGAAGTGATTAATGGATTAGGGCAGCATTTGTCAAGAGTTAATTAACCTGCAATAACCTGCGGATCTGGTTAAAATGCAGATCCTGGTTCTGGAGGTTTGGGGAGGGACCAGGAATCCTACATTTCTAACAGGTTCCCAAGATCTATATTGCTGGTTCAGGGATCACACTTGAGTAGCAAGAGGCTGGGATAAGTGTCCTGCTGCTAGAACTTTTTGGCTGCCTCTCCTCATGAGCTCCAAGGGTGCTCTTCTCAAGAAGCGTTATTTTTGTTATAGCTGGTTTCCTGGGGGCAGCTGTCTGCTGTGCCCTCTAAGGCATTTGCTGTAGTACCAATGCAAATTTGCCGTGGAGACCTAGAAGTTATCCTCTTTTCCTTTTTTGTTCTTTCTGTCTTTCCAGAGATTAGCTTCTACCTTTTGCCATGTGATTTTCTTTCTTTAGGTTCAAATTCGTGTGTGTGTGTGTGTGTGTGTGTGTGTGTGTACATGTGCATGCATTGTAGAAGCCAAAAGCCAGCCTTTAGTGTCATTCTTTGGGATGCTGTTGATCTTGCTTTTTGAGACAGGGTCTTTCATTGGCCTGGAATTAGTTAAGCTAGCCTGGGTGGCCAGCTACCTCCAGAGAATCACCTGTCTGCCTCCTCAGAGCAGGTATTGTAAGCGCACTCTGACATACCTGGCTTTTTAATGTGGGTTCTGAAATCAAATGAGTTCTCATGCTTGCAAGGCAAACACTTCACCTCCTGTGCTGTTTCCCAAGTCCCCTGGCAAAGGGTTGCAGACAGAGTGGCTTCCTAGTTGGAACAGTCGGCGATTCCAGGTGTCTGGTGGAATCCCCCATACAGGCCATAAGGCACTTGCCTTCACTTCTAGGCTCCAGATTTCTAGTGGGCTCTCCAAAGATGCTTAGAGGGATAAAGTTAGACTAGGGCTGAGAGGAAGAGAGGAAGGCTTCAATCCAAACCTTCATGAAGGGAAGAGGACACTTTAGAGAGTGGAGTGACAGCCAGGACACAGAAACCTTGCTTTGGCCCCAACTCAGTTAATTTTCTTGTTACTGTAGGAAATACTTAACTTATACAACATAATGAAGCAAAGATTCATTTGGCTCATCAGTAAAAATGAATGAAATCATATCACTTGCAGGGAAATGAATAGAAATGCAGATAAGCTAGACTCAGGAAGACAAATACTACATTTGTAGACTTGATATGGAAGTGGAAGGGAGCTATTTTATTTGGGGAAAGGAAGAGGCCGTCAGGAGTAAAGGAAGAGTAAAAAGTGTGATGGTGTGTGTGTGAATATGAGCAAAGTAAACAATGCTCATGTATGAAGATATCATCATGTATAGAACACACATTTTAATCATTCATCTGTGAATGGTTATCTCAACTGACTCCACAACTTGGCTGTTGTCATCCACAATAAACATAGAAGTAAGAACGCAGAGGCTGGAGAGATGGCCCAGTGGTTAAGAGCACATGTTGCTCCTGTAGAGGATCTGGGTTGACTCCCAGCAACTACATGGTGGCTCACAACCACCTGTAACTCCAGTTTCAGGAGCTGCAGTGTCCTCTTCTGGCTTCAGAGGGTACCAGGTACCACATGGTACACAGACACACAGACAAGCAGAACAATATTCAATATGCACAGTGGAAATGTGCACTTGTGGGGGGGGGGGCATGACAGAGATTGGCAACTGCTCTTCTGACATCGATTCAGTGAACACTTGGCTTTGGCACAGAGACTGCCCTGTGTGAGACTGAGGTGAGGTTAGTGTTCGTGTTCTCAGAGTCTGCAGGTGGATGCCCCACAAGGACAGCGAGAAACCCAGGAGAAAGAAAACCATCTTCTGAGGCCTCCAAAGACAGGAAAGGGGATCTGAGCTCGGGCCTAGAGACTGGTCAGAAAGCCAGGCAATCAGGTAATGGCCAGTGCTTGGTCCTGTCCCGTGGAACAAAGCAGGTCATTGTAGTATGACGTTTCTGGCCCCAACTTTCGGGCCTAGCCTCAAGGTTTAGACCCACAGACCCGCAGAGACACACAGATGCTTACATTAATTTTAGGCTGATCAGCCTAAGGCCCAGGCATATAACATGCTAACTCTTTACCCTTAAAGTAACCCATGATTCTTATCCTGTTCAGCCATGTGGCTCAGTACCTTTTCTCAGAGCAATATAGTTGCCCTCTGCATCTTCTGGCTTGTCTGGCAACTCTGGAGTCTCTGTGGCATTTCTGCTCTGTTCTTCCTGTTCCCAGAGTTCTCAGAGTGATATGTGTCCCGCCCACACTTCCTGTCTGCCTTTGGCCAATCAGCGCTTTTTATTAAACCAGTGGGTGGGACAATTATTTACAATGGAACAACATAATACACCCACAGGTCATACTTTCGAGCAATGCACCAGGAAAGGCAGTTTGGTCAACCGTTCAACTCCAGCAGCTCCTCATGGGCAGGAGGCTTACAGAGGGCTGTCTAACTTCCTCTTTCCATTCCTCCTTAATCTCCTCTTTGCTTTTCTTCTACAAATGACTTTGAGCACCTACTGTTAACTAATTGGGTTAACACTTTGTGAGCATTGACCATATGGTATAACACAGCTCCAGAGTAGTGGGGGGGGGGGGACAAAGATAGGTAGGGGCCAGTTGGTTAAAAGGTGGTATTTTCATCCACACTCCCTGGTCCTAATGTGGTTCTGTAAGGAGAATCTGTTCTCACCCCATTTCATAGAGAAGGAAGCTAAAACTAGAGAGCTTGAATGCTTTACCTGAGGTCTTACACTCTGGGAGATCCAGAGTGCTGGGCTCTGTGGAGCCGGGTAAATTCAATTCTGCATTGGGCTTAGATGGGCCCTAAAGCCTCTCTTGCTTCCTTATCTGGGTACAGAGACCAGCTTCCTGCACTGTCCCCTGCGTTGCTACCGCCCACAATGCCGAGGAGCCTTGCTGAGGGACGGATGTGGGCCTCCTCAGCTGCTAACTTCCTTCTGGCGTTTGCCAGCAGGGGCATCAGCCCTTCTGAAATGAAGTCATTTCTTTTTCCTTTGTTGATTTCTCTAGGGGAAGTAGATGTGGGCGGGAACGTGGCTGGCACACCCCATTCCCCTAAGCCCAGAAGTATCCTAGCATCCCTGAATGTGATAATGACTCTGTTCCAAGATGTCTGACCCACTGAAGCCCTCAGCTACACCCCTGCTTCCTCTCCTTCTGGTCCTAATACCCTTTTGGTAGGAAACCTCTGAGACCTAACTTCCCAGGACCAGGCTAGCTGGATGCCAAACAGTGAGGGTTAAGAACAGAGAAACAAAGAGGCAAGCTTGGACAGCTTCAAGTTCAAGTCTCAGTTGAACAGCTCACAAGTGCTTTCACTCCTGAGTTCTTCTTTTACAGAGACTGAGGTCTGTGTAGAGACATCTGCAGGGCTCAGTTCAGTGTCTGTCACTCAGTTAATAATACATGTTGTTTTTTTTCCACTGTTGATCTGAGTGGAAGGGGCCTCCTAGTGTCTGTGAACACATTGGGCCCGGTGCCTCTGCTTGAGGGTGTGGCTCCGCCTCGAAGGGACCTGCCTCCTTTCAGGTTATTGGCAAAAGCTCCTCCTTGCTCTGCATTTTGTATCTCCTCTCTCCATCTGCTTCTGCTGTCTTCTCCATGGCGGATGATCACTCATAACCCTGCCTTTCCTCAATCCCTACTGCTGCCTATGAGTAACAGCATAGCTTGAACAAGTCTTGTTTGCCTCTGATGAGGAAAGAAGGGATAACCATGAAGGGGTGCACTCTGGTTCCCATTTCTTGCTTTGTCGTTGGCTCCCACAACTATTAGCCTACTTTCAGTCATCCCCAATACCCCTAAGAGTCATAGGGAAGGAAGGGTGCTGGAAAAATAAAAATTGCCCAGCAACTCAGACATGCAGAATGACTTCCCCATCTGACTCAGTTCTACAGGGGCTTGCAAAGTGACTACAATGCGCTGGATGCATGGAAGGAGACAGACAGACAAGAGTAACAGAGTCTGTTCCCTCAGTCCACAGTGCTACACTGGGTCTTCATTCACTCATTATTCATTCCACCCTCAGAGCTGCCAATACTGGGAATTCTAGCTTTTCGATTTTTATCAATTTTATCTTAATTTTCATTTCCAAGATATTCATGAGGTTGGACATATCTCCATGGATTTTGGTTATTAGTATTTCTTTTCCTATGATTTTAAAAATTTATTTATTTTTATTTTATGTACTCTGGTGTTTGGCTTGTATATATGTGAGCTTACTTGTGGGTCCTGGGCATTAATTAAACCCGGGTCCTCTGGAAGAGCAGTCAGTGCTCTTAACCACTGAGCCATCTCTCCAGCCCCCTTCTATGATTTTTTTTTTTAAATAATGCTTTGTCTATTTCTTTGTGGTCTTTTTCATATTGATTGGTTATAATATGTAGGATCTGGACTCAACTCTGACCTGTGCTGATACTGAGTCTCCTTGGTCTGTCCTGACTTTCCATAGTCTGTCCTCTCTCTCCTTGTTATCCATGATTATTTCATCTTACAGAAATTTCACACTTTTTTTCTTAGATGTCTCTAGATAGCTTCTGGGTTCCTTCTGGTCCTGCTATCTCCTCTCTGATAAAACTCACAGCACTGATTTATGCTGATCTGTTTTTCTCCCCCTCTGTTGAACTGGGAGAAACTTTAATGCAGGCTCTGTACTTCATTCTTCTCTATCTCATCACGGATGAATGCAAGGCTGAGCAAAGGGTTCCTGCCTGAATAAGTTGGGTTTTTATTTTTTCCTGGTAAACACAGGTTTTGTGCCTGAATGAGAAAGTAAATGAAAAAGCCAGGGCCTGCCTTCCCTACAGAGATGGGGTCTGTGGTGGAGATGTGAGTGAGTCAGGGAATGAATCAGAGGTTTTCTCTCATTGACATTTTGAAAGCCTTGGGCAGAGACACTCTCCCCCCCCCCCCCCCCAGTCTAGTGGAGCCTCTTCCTCTCTAGGCAGGCACGGGAGGGGGTCTGCTGATGATCCAGCTCCCCCGCCTCTCTCTCTCTCTCTCTCACACACACACACACACATACACATACACACACACACACACACACACACACACACACACACACACACACGCACGCACGCACGCACACACACACACACACACACACACACACACACACACACACACACGCATGCACGCACGCACGCGTGGGTGTGCATGCACCAAAAGCTGAATAAAAAGGGAAAGAAGACAGATGAGGAAGTGTTGAAATTCTCCTCAACGACTTTCAGTGTCTGCTGTGAGGAGGGGGTGACTGGAAGAGGGGCTCAAGGCACTGGGTCACCCCTGTCAGCTGAGCTTCCTGAGTGCCCTTTAGCTGTGGTCACATGATGCTCTGGCCTGCTCAGGAGCTTGCTGGTGTCCCTGCTGCTGAAGACACATCTGTTTTGTTCCCAGGGACTTGGCTTCTCCATTGTCATTTTCCAAAGCAGTGGAGTGTGCCAGTTAGATTGTTAGACCCAAAAAATCTGCAATGTGTGAAGAAATAGTAAATATTTACTGTACCTTTTTAAGAACAGGTTATTGCCATGGAAATGCTCTGTACACGGTTCTGGATGATGAAGGGAACTGGTTGGGAAGCCAGGGGAGTGTTTGGATCTGATGCTGCCTGCATTGGCAGGTTGAAGAGTGAGCAGTAAACCAGGTGGGGTTGAAACACTTACATCCTAGTCAGCCTGGGCTAGGAAGCCACTTATGCGTTGCTTCCCATGTGCAGAGTACAGAGCTGAGCATCCTGTAGATTTTATTGCATCTAATTGTCAGACCAGGCCTATGAGGTACCATTAGCTTCTGTTTTGCTGGAGCACAGAGAGACTAAACAACGGTGGGAAGATACACAGTGATGGATGGCAGAACCTTGTATAGGGCTGTGGCTCCCCCAAGGTTGAGCCACATCACCCATCATGATTTTACTCAAGAGAAAACCAACCAGCTACCCGGTGGGGTTTTCTTTATTCTTCAAATTGACTTTAATGCTGGCCAATGTTTAAAAGCCATAGACAATGTCCAGCTTCCTCTGAATATATACATGGCTGGCATGGGTACACCACCCAGTTTCAATAGGGAAAAGCACCAGACATCATATCCAGGGGCTCACTGAATTAATTGGCAGTTGTCTGCTGAGTGCTCCTCACTCAGTTAGAATCACATTTAATTTAGACATTGTTTTCATTTGTCCATTAGAGCTCTAGAGATTCTTTACAATCTTCTGTGGTGTCCGGAAACTTCTGGGTGGGTGAGTGAAGATGTTCATGAAAAGAAAGGTAGTTGTAGCAAAGAGTGTAATACATACACTGTATGCATTCGTTCATTCAGCATATTTATTGAGCACTGGATGCTAGAGATACAATAATGCAATGAGTAAGACAGTCTGTGCTGTTAGGGTATATAGCTGAAGAAAAGCAAGGTAGTAATTGGGATGAACAGTACAAACAGACTAAGAAAATACATGTGTCTAAGTCTTGGTGGGATATAGCAATGCCTGGGAAGTACGCTGGGGTTGAGTTTTGTGACCATTGTGTCTGTGGTACTTATATATAAGAGAAGCTTTGGTAACTCTTACATAAAGACCCCCTTTTAAAGAAAGAACAATTGGTTCTCAGGCTCTGTGCACTTCCTGGTCAACTCAGGACCCAAGGAGGCATATTATATCAAAGCCTATGGTTAATCTTTTATCCAAGGATATATGCTTGCCACCTCCATTGAGAGTCAGCTCCTTCTGAGAGGCAAAGGAGCTTGGTATCTGTCAATTTTGAGCAACATTATGACATGAGCACTAAAGTCATAACACCTCAATATAACCTAGCTGCCCTGTTTATTATATGGCATTGGGCTTGCTTCCTAATTGCTACATATCTCAGTTTTCTCATCTATAGGTTGGAAATAAAACATCATCTAACATAAAGTTACTGTAAAGGTTAAATGAGTTGGTACCAGAAACTAGGAAAGTGGCAGGGCAAGAGGAAGGTAGCCACTAGAAACTGCCAGCTGTGACCGGAGTCTGGTGGTTGTTATATGGTATCTGCCAGTCCTACTTAAGGCTGGATGTTCTAATGAACTGCAACAGTGCCTTCCCTCATGCCATATTTGTGACTTATAGTCTTCTATCCATTACTGTTGCCCAGTTACTCAACTCATTATTTAATGTCTGCAGGTCCTCTCTCTGACCCTGCCTCCAACAGGGCTTTCTTCTGTGTTTTGAGCATTGTCTTAGGGTTTCTATTGTTGTGGAGAGATACCATGGCCACTCTTATAAAGGAAAGCACCTAATTTAATTTAAGAGGTCCAGCCCAGTAATCATGGCAGAGAGCATGATGGCATGCAGGCAGATGTGGTGCTGGAGTAGTAGCTGAGAGTCCTACATTTTGCAGGCAATAGAAAGTAGCAAGGGCCTTCGCATGGAGAAGAACTTGTGGAGAGGGATGAACAAGGCTTTACTACTGGGCTGGGTGAAAGGTGGGTTTGCTTCTGACTGAAACGAACCGTCCATGTTCTGGTTTCTGGTGGCCTGGGGAACTATCTCAGAGCAGGGCTGAAAGATAGTTCTCTCTGCATTTGAGCTTTGGATCCTAGACTTACTTCTTAGTCCACAGGTCTTCCACTAGGAAGTGGAAACATGGGCTACTTTGACTCATAGTCTATTTGGCTGCATTACTACTTTTGCATAATTATTTTTATTACTATATCTTAGTTAAGGGTTCCATTGCTGTGAAGAGACACCATGACCACGGAAACTCTTATAAGGAAAATATTTAACTGGGGTGCCTCATTTAACAGTGAGGTTTAGTCCATTGTTGTCGTGGTAGGACATGGAAGCATGCATAGTGCTGAAGAAAGAACTGAGAAATCTACATTGTGATCCAAAGGGAAGTGGTCTGGAAACACTGGGCATGGCTTGAGTATATATGGGACCCCAAAGCCCACCCTCATAGTGACACATTTCCTCCAGTAAGGGCATACCTACTCCAACAAAGCCACACCTTCTAATAGTGCCACTCTCCATGAGTTTATGAGGGTCAAGTACATTCAAACTACCACATACCAAAAAAGCTTGTATCATTAGGGAATATGATGATATGTCATTGTATGACCTAGGGTGGAAACCTCCGACTTGCAGCCTGTCAAGAGCAACATTTAGGTGTGTTCTCCTATGCACTTTTACAAATGTAAATTTGAGAATATGTCTCTAGTAAACAAAATGAGTCAGATTTTCTGTGTGTATATTTTATATCTTTTCTTTTGCCTATTGTATCTTTGAACCTACCTGGCTTTTGAGTGTCATATAGCATTTATCATTTGACCAATAATTTATTGATGAAATTGTAATTATTTGGTTTTTTTTCTTATAATGCATCAATGCATGTTCTTGGGCACTTTGGTGAGAAGCTCTGTTGAATAATTCTTAGAAGTGGTGTTTTTAGGACAAAGGATATGGCCATTTTCAGATATTATAGATATTACTAAATTGTTTTCCAAAAGCTTGTGCCAATTTATGCACCCACCAGCAGTGCATGAAAGTGCCTCTTAGAAGTGTCTTTTTAAAAGATAAAACACCTATTGTTAAGCCATGAAGCACATTTCAAGTAATTGCTGAAATTCTTCCAGCTGTGGCATAAGAGGCTAGAGTCCCAAAGAGGACTCAAAGACCTTGGGAAACACAGGGTCTTAATGTATGAAAAAGTGACATTTTAGAGCAGTATGGGGCATGGTTTATTTAGTAAATGGTCCTGGCATAATTAACTAGCCACATGAAAGGACACAGGGTTTGATTCCTAACTCCTGTCTCATATAAAACTAAATTACAGATGGGGTAAATTATAGATGAAATCAAGATTTAAAAATGAAAGTAAGTGAAGACATTGGAAGGTATTCTTAGACATGTTCCTATAACCTTGAGGGAGGGAAGCCCAAAATCCATAAAGAAAAGGCATAAGCATTTTTAATAATGTTTTAAAACAAACTTAATCTCTTAAAATGAAAATTATTCATGAATTGCTTATAGAATTAAGCAGTGTACAATGGTTTCTATATGAATAAAGCTGAAATTAATAAAGAAAAAAGAGCTTTTAGGACATACAGAGCTTTTGTTGAAGGATTATAATTTATATTCAAAATGGTATTGAGTGGACCCCCACCTCTGTAACCTCTGGAAGAGTCAAGAAAAGGGAAGGAAATGTTTTCTATTTCTTTCCTTTTTGTTTTGAGAAAGCTGAGGACCCACCCAAACCCTCAGGTGTCCCAAGAGGGAAGGCTAAAATAATACACCACCAAAGCTGGAGCTTCATGCCTCTTTTCAGGGCTCCCTGCTGCTTAGGTCTTGCCTCCCTCTACCCCACCCCTGCTAGAGCACCTGCCCTTTCAGCCTCCCTCTGTGCTGCTGGCTCTTCCTGGAGATGATTTTAACAAACCTCTCCCTGCTCTCCACCTCACCACGAATCAACCATGAAGACAGGCTCCCCTGGGTGCCTCTCCCTTCTTCATCCAGTCATCACCAGGGTGCTATAAAAAATACAGCAGAGCATGGTCTCAGTTTCCTTAAACTTAAGGCCCCATTATCTGCTCCTTCAGGACTCTCCCTAAACTCAGGGCTCCATCACCTGCTCCTTCAGGACTTGCTCTAAACTCAGGACTCCATCACCTGCTCCTTCAGGACTTGCCCTAAACTCAGGGCTCCATCACCTGCTCCTTCAAGACTCTCTCTAAACTCAGGGCTCCATCATCTGCTACTTCAGGACTTGCCCTAAACTCAGGGCTCCATCACCTGCTCCTTCAGGACTTGCCCTAAACTCAGGACTCCATCACCTGCTCCTTCGGGACTCTTTCTAAACTCAGGGCTCCATCATCTGCTACTTCGGGGGTCTCTGGCTTAGGTTTAGTTGTGAAGGTTCTGCTTCGTACCTTTCCTTCCCTGTCCTCTAGTTGAAGGACCCATGCAGGGTCTAAGCATCTCTACTTAACTGTAAATGTAGTCAAAGAATGGTATCACTTCCTGTACTGCTCCAAGGGCTATGTTTATTATTAGGAGTAGCGATATTCATTATTCTTGTTGTGTTATATCTCAGCCCAGAACTTGACACTTTGGAAGTGTTTGAAAAATATTAGCTGTGGCTAATAATTATGGACTAGGGTTATCCTTCCTTCTTTCCTTCCTTCCTCCCACCCTTCTTCCCTACCTCCCATCTTCCTCCCTGCCTGCCTTCCTTCTTTCCTTTTTCTCCCCCACCCCTCCACATCCTTCCTACTGTTATCAGAGCCTCTTTCCTAATGTGTCCAAAATACATTTGATCCAGTGCTGAGATCTGGGAAAATTCAGCTCACTCACTGCCTCCCAGGTATCAGAAGGTGTTCAGAGCCAGGTGATTTGGACCCATCCTTCTTCCTTTGGTAAGCTCTGCTATCTGTACTTGGGCAAGTTACCTAGCATCTCTGTGCCTTGGCTTCCTCATTTGTAAAAAGGTGTTATTAATAGTACCTCCCTCATAGTTGTTAAGAAGACAAAATGAATTAACATTTGTAAAATAGATACAGAATGCTTGGCTCTTTGTAGGTGTTTTCCTCAAAATAATTACAAAATAAACCTCCTCCTTTGGATATGTACCCCCATGGATTGTGTCAAGAATAAAGGCAACAACTCTATTGAAAAACCAGATGTGATGTGTGAATCCTGTCACGAGGATAATGTGATAGTGATCATTGGCCTCCGTTACTGTTTTTATTTTAGATCAGTCTCTGACAGTTTTAGGAAGGACTCTGGTCATTAAGAAGTCAGCACTGAGCAGTCAGATAGTTTCTGACTCTCCACCTTGTTTTGCTTCTTCTGAGTCTTACCTCATGAAATTTTGGGGCAGGACCAAATGCACTAGGTAAATGCTTCCTTTCATTTTCAACTGTGTGAGAGACACTAACGTTTCTACAAAGGGCTGAGTGGAAAGGCAGCACCTCCCAGGAAAGCCTTCTTGCTAAATCGAGGCATTTGCACACAAATAGACACAAGCTGGCTTGCTGTTTAAATAGAATATTAGTGATTATCATTTATCCAGCCGGAGTCTCCTGGGTTTGGTGCTGCCTTAAATTAGTAGTCTGCATTCTCAGCTGTCACTTACTCTCTAGTTCTGCTTCCTATAGCCATGTGTAGAAAGCAGTCCACCGAAGGAAGAATAATAGTGTCTGGTGTTTATTAGCGATACTTCTGTGTGCCGGACTAAGAACCTAAAGCAAACCTAGCTGACTTCTCCCATTTTATGGAACACTGAGGTTCAGAGAAAAGAGGCAATATTCTGCTGTCTCAGGGATATTCCCTATGTCAATCACCCTCCTGGCTCCCCTTCATCCTCCTGGTTCCCTCTAATCCTCCTGGTCCCATGCTTCTGAGGCTTCCTGTCTGACTTCCAAATGGCTCTATCTGTGATTATCTAAGGACTTGATCTGGCCAGTGACCCATTCTGTGACTTTGCATGCTGGGGTGTAGAAGTGAAAGTGGGGATAACTAATGCTCCCCTAAGAGCAACTTTCAGATTGACAGATGGACGTGAATGATCAATCCCACTGAGGATTGGATGCTCTGCTAAAGGTGGACTAAACTCCATTTGCCCCAAGTGATATCATGCTCATCACTGTCCTCCAAGGCCTCCTTTATGGCTTCTCTCCCAGTCTTAATTTTCCTCTTTTTACTGATGTCCCAGGGAGTTGTCACTCAGACAAACTGTTCAACCTTCAGTCATTTCTTAGGATCTACCTCTGGGCTACCCCACTGAAGACAGTTGAACTCAATGGCACACTGATGGGTATCCCTTCTTAACCCCTATCCATCTTGGTTTCCTTGACACCTAATAGGATTCTCTTACTAACGCTGATGGTTCATTTCCTTTTCATCCCATACCACTCATATTTTCTTTAACTATTCAAATTTAGGCACCTGCACTATGCTAATATTTCAGGAGTTAAAAACAGAAAGCTCAGCTATCCAGTTGAAAAAAAGAATAATTATTCGATCATGTAATTGGGAATCTTGGGTAGAGAGCTTCAGGTGAGATGAGATCAAGGCCTTTAGCAGACTGGCTCTATATCACAACTCTTCTTTCTTCAGATGTGGGGGATCCTTGAAGTTGTGGGGATTGCACTGGGCAGGTTGAAGCCAACAGAATTAGGATGCTTTATTTGCTAACCATCTCAGCATAAGTTTTGAAAATCATTTTCATTGGCTTATTTAGGTGTGCATGGTGGTGGTGGTGTGTGTACATGCACATGTCGGTGTGTGTTAGCTTTCTACTACTATAGTAGAAGTTCTTAGCATTGGATGTTGGCATCTGGCAAAGGTCTGCTTTCTGTGTTATAACATGGTAAAAAGCTGAGAGAGAGAAATGAAGAAGAGCCCACTCTCCTATCAGGAACCCCCTCATACTGGAATTATTCCACTCCCGTTAAAATAAATTTAATCCATGTGATTGTACCCTTATAATCCAAGCACCTTCTAAAGGTAACAATGATAGTTGAATATCAAAATGAATTTTTGAAAGTACACTGAGTCAAAGCAGTATACACTCCTAACTAATGGCAGTGACTGTGAGCTCATTGTTCAGGTGGCTCACATCATCATGCTTGGGAACAGAGTAAGTTGGGAACAATGATTTTCCAATGGAAAATAAAAAAGCTCTTTCATGAGAGAATGGACATGATATTTGGAAAAGCAGTAGCTGGCCACATACCCTGCCTCTGGGCTGAGTTCTGTGCCCTTCTTTGTGAGTCACACTGTTCCCACACTAATCTGCCTGAGCAGGACTCTGAAAGCCCCACCTCTGATCTTGCCTTTACTTCTGAGCTGTAGCTTCAGCCTCCTTACCCAGAAGACGAACATTTCGATTTGGTTGTTACAATAAGGCTTGCTGGTCGCAGGCGGCCAGAGGTCCAGACCCACAGACCTGCAGTGCCAGACTGCTTAACCTCCCGCTGATGCTTAGTCTCTCAAAAATGACTCAGACACTTATATTAAGTTTATGTTGTTTGGCCTATTGCTTAGGCGCCTTGCTAGCTTACTCTTTCATTTTAACTTGACCCATTTTTATTAATCTATTTTGCCACGTGGCCCATGGCTCACCTGTGTTTTTTATATGGTATATATATATTTGGCAGTTGGCTCCATCTGATCTGACTCCACCCTCCTTTTCCTAACTATTCTGATTCCCCACCTACTTCTTCTATGGTGCCTGCCATGGCCAAAACAATCCTTTATTAAAAGATTGATATGCACAGCATACAGAAAGAGATTCCCACATCATTTGGTCGTTCTGAGAAACTTGAGCCCC
The DNA here is from genome assembly GCA_033318265.1 of Phyllotis vaccarum. Taxonomy (NCBI): domain Eukaryota; kingdom Metazoa; phylum Chordata; class Mammalia; order Rodentia; family Cricetidae; genus Phyllotis; species Phyllotis vaccarum. Next base: position 79,095,979 of record JARWLC010000004.1, on the reverse strand, counting down.
AAGCCCAGCTATCTCCTGCTTCTTCCTATTTCTCTTCCTATTATTCCATCCCATCTGTAGCAGCGTTTGGGTTTCTGTCTCTTTCCCCAGGTTTGTTTTCCAGCTCTTTGGGCTTCTTTGTGTTCCTAGAGGGACCTTTGCACGTGCTTTTCCATCTTTTGCCACACTCTTCGAGTAACTAGCACTGGGATCTCAGGAGAGATGACTTCTTGAGACTCCTCTTCTGACTCTCCTACGTCCCTCTAGACCTCCACTGAACCCTGCACCAGCCTTCTTGTTCATGCTGTTGTTGGGATGCAGGTTATCTCCTAGAGGTTCTCATGCTGGAAGTCTGGTCCCCAAGATGATACTGAAGTGGTAGAGCCTTTAGGAACTGGGGCCTAATATGAAGTAATTAGGTCACAATTCATCACTGAGTAAGGTGCTATTCGTGAGTGTGGTTTGTTCCCATGGAAAACTACCCTACACAGCTCTTCATGAGAATGGTCCCCTTTCTGTTTCTCTACTATGTTCCGTTGCAGCCTAAAGGCCCTTGTTAGGATGCACTACCAGACTCATGGAACAAATTAATCTTCCTATTTTTCAAAGCACTAGGTTTTAACTATTTTGCCATAGCAATACAAAATGGACTAGTATACCCAGATCTCTGTGAGCTCTTTTCTATCATCTCCATAAGCACAGGGTACACATATGTGTTCTTCATTTGGTCCAGATTTATGCCTGTGAGTCTGAGATGATGTCTCACAAGCCATGGTTTGAATCTAGGCCCTGTCTCTTCTGAGCTGTGAGAACATAGACAAATTTACGTCTCCAACTCCCAGTTTTCTTCTTTTTATAATGTTAATCATGATTGGTCTCCCTTCAGTGTGGCCTTGTGAGGAGTAGGTTGTAATCAGACATGCAAAGTGCTCAACAAAATTCCTGTATTTGACACTGATAGCTGCTATCAGTACCAGGCAGCAGCAGCAGCAGCAGCAGCAGCAGCAGCAGCAGCAGCAGCAGCAGCAGTAGCAGGAGCATCGAGGCAGGGTCTTTAGCCAAGGTTTACCTTGAACTCCCTAGGAAGCTGAGGATGATCTTGAACTTCCTGGATCTCCTGTCTCTACCTCCCTACAGCTGGGATTACAGATTTATACCACTATGCTCATTTTATGTGATGTTGGAGCTTCAATGCAGGGCCTCACAGATGCTAAGCTAAGCAAGCACTCTGCTAAACAAACCACATCCTCAGCTCCCCCCCTCAAAAAAAATTATTTGAAATCCTGTTGCAGTGGGGTTTCTTGGTCCAGGGTGTCCAGAGGCCCAGATCCACAGACCTGCTGTGCCAGACCCATAGCTGTCTGCCTCTGCTGCTCAGGCCCCCAGAAATGACTCAGACACTTATATTAACTTCATGCTGTTTGGTCTATGGCTCAGGCACATTGTTAGCTAGCTCTTACATCTTAAATCAGCCCATTTCTATTAATCTGTCTGCCACGTGGCCCATGGCTCACCTGTGTTCCTTACATGTTGCTCCTTGGGCTGCTTGCTCAGTCTGCCTGATTCTGCCCTGCTTCTCCTACCTATGCTCTGATTTCTCCTCCTACTTTTTCTATGGTGCCTGTCATGGCCCAAAACAGTTCCTTTATTTAAAGATTGATATTCACAGCATACAGAAAGGCAGTCCCACATCACTTCCCCCTTTCTGTCTAATCAAAAAGGAAGGTTTTAATTTTAACATAGCAAAATTACATTTAACAAAAATGGTCATCAAGCAAGAATAGTTATAATATCTAGTCTATTTGTATTTAGTAAAATTAAAGAAAATACTCTTATCATCTGTCTTATCTTTATGAATCTAAAGTTTCATATCCAATGTACCTTTTAAATGACTAAAAAAAACTATACTTATAACTACCTAATCTTCAACTACATCAAAGACCACAGAAGGATATATTTACCCAAGTAAACCAGAAGTGCAAGCAACTTTTAAAATTAGAAAGGACAGAGATGACACCTATCTGCCTGGACAATCACCCAAAGTTCCTTTATAAAGTTGGGGCATCTATCTTTAGCCTATAGGCCCAGAGTCTCTTTTAATTTCAGTGAAGCAGGAAATCTGCTCTGCCCATTCTGGCACAGTTCATCAGTTGCTTCTCTTTGAGTCCTGAAGAATGTCTGACAGTTTTCTCTGTGAAGTAGGAACCTGAATGACCATCTCGGCTTGTTCTGTCAAAGTTCAGAGGTCATCTTTCTATGGAACCTGCATGTCCAGTTTAAACAGCATACTGTCAAGCAATCAATACAAGAACAGGTTCTTGTCCAGTGGCTAACCATTGCCACAAAGAGAGTAGACTCCATATGGAGTTTCTTCGATGCCCATTTTTCTCTTGAAGAAGATTGGTGCTGCCAGGAGCAAATTTGTCTCACTGTCTAGAAAAGTCTAAGTTCTTAAAATATTTTAAATGCTATATTCTGTAGGTCTTAGAAGTGTTTGAAGATTACCTATCTAATTGAATTATATCTTTGTATACCTAAAAATCTAACTAACATGCATTTTTAATTATACATTACAATTTTAAATCAGTTATATAAACATCATATCTTAAACAAGAGTAGAAAAATACATACAGCATAAGAGAATTGACCTTAAGTTTGTATCAATAAACCAAAATCCATACTAATGTAAAACATTTTGAGATTAACAGCTGATTTCCTGATCTAAGTAAATTCAATAATCTAATCTTTTAAAAAATCATTCATATATCATATCCACCCCCCTTTTTTAGAAAGAGATTTACTATGACCGTTAACATTTATAATGAAAACAAACATTTATAAATAATATTTTGGGAATTTGGGCGTAGTTTTCCATTACTACTTTCTGCTGATTATAGGGCACTGAAAATTTTATGAGTTATACAGGATCATACTCTGTAGTCTTGAAGTTGATGTGGTCATCTCTTCCTACCAGAGATTTTTTCAGGGGGTCTTGGTTGATGAAACCATATTTGCCTGGAAGCAATCCACAGGTTCTCAACTTCTGTGGAAACAAAAGTAGAACTCTTCCAAAGCAATAAATCCTTAGACACACATTTTAAAATCAAAACCCCTTTAAAATATATATTCTTGTTTAACTTAGTAGCCTTTGCATGTGTAATCCATTGTCTTTCTGCAGTTAGCTCATTAACAGTTAAAAAATTAAAAGAAAACATAATAACAACCAAAATCTAGATTTTGTGTCTATTTTTCATCTTTATGTGGCTTATTATATTTTTATTACTCTATTTCTCTTTTTAAATACTTTCTCTACCTTCTCTCTTTTTTCTCTGAAGACTATGTACCTTTTACACACATTGTAACCCATTTACAGGTTTTTTTTAAAAAAAATCTGAATCTGTTTTATTGTGAATCTTTAATCATTTTTTAACTAGAAGAGCTTTTTAAAATACACTCTCTTAAAGAGCTGCATAGTTTTTGCAGATAAGACTGAATCAGTAAGTTCTCTTAAAGGGACGTGTCTCTATTTGTGGCCGGCAAACAGAGCAGACTAAAGAAAATGCTGCTACTAAGAAACCGTCTTTGTTTCCTTTTTATTCAAATAAACAGAAACCTTAAATCAATCACATGCTACTGAGTCTTCTGTGAGATTTCAGGAACCAGCCTGATTACAGTTTACGCTGCCTGCTGCCAGTCTGCTGGCGCCATTTTGAATGTGACCCAGACGCCATGCTTTCTTTGTAAAATGACCCGCTTCGTATACACAATTTGGAAGCTGCCTTGGCTCAGTTTTTGTGATCTAGAACCCTTTTTAATCTTTCTCAGGCTTTAAGTGGATATTCGCCCCAAGTTGGGCACCATCTGTTGCAGTGACGTTTCTTGGTCCAGGGTGGCCAGAGGCCCAGATCCACAGACCTGCCGTGCCAGACCCATAGCTGTCCGCCTCTGCTGCTCAGGCCCCCAGCAATGACTTAGATGCTTAGATTACCTTTATGTTGTTTGGCCTATGGCTCAGGCACATTGTTAGCTAGCTCTTACATCTTAAATCAACCCATTTCTATTAATCTGTCTGCCACGTGGCCCATGGCTCACCTGTGTTCCTTACATGTTGCTCCTTGGGCCGCTTGCTCGATCTCCCTGACTCTGCCCTGCTTCTCCTACCTATGCTCTGATTTCTCCTCCTACTTTTTCAATGGTGCCTGTCATGGCCCAAAACAGCTCTTTTATTTAAAGGTTGATATTCACAGCATAGAGAAAGGCATTCCCACATCAAAATCCTAATGGTATTTTTATTTTATCCAGTATCTAGCAAAATAGTCAAAATAAAGTCAAAATAAATGATAGTTTCTGTTATTGACCTAGAACAGAAACTGAGACTCACAGTGAGCTCTTTAGAGACTGGAAAATTCCTTCTTGAACAATTGAATAGCATAAAAGAGGGTCTTGATGCTTTCTTGGGACATCATTTAGGAACAGGAGGTACGGTAGGCAAATTCATAGGTGGTGGTGCTGGATACTTTCCCTCTGTGGTTGGAGTGATCCTCTCTGTGATGTTCCAGGGGTGCCCAGGTTATGTGTTGTCTGCATTCATATTTCTGTTTGATCTAACAAGGTAGCCTTGTCCTTCCTGGGGAGCCTCATTAAGGTTAGTAAGGGGCTTGTTTCTGGGAACTTTCAAGGGCTGCCTAGGGCTGCCACATAAGGCGGCCCTCTCTTCTCACTGTCTAAATTAGTTACCATTGATCTCTACATGATGTTCCTTCCTCTGACTGGCCAAGGAACAGGTTATCTTTGGGAGCTACTGTTAGCTTGGACATGCCATCATCCATACAAATGTCAGGAGAAGTAGAATTTGCCCCATTTTCTTAGATGTCTATAAGTAACTCTGGGGGCTCCTGTAAAGATTAGATAAGACACCTTTTCTATGTCCATGATGAGCATGTGGTAATCATGGGCTGTTTCCATTTACATTTTAAGTAGCGTTAGATAGGAAGAAACACATCCTGCTCCTCAGTCACAGATGCTACATTACATGATACAAGTCAACATGAAACATCTCTTGTATTGCAGTGACCACAAAAACCATGATGATGTGAGACTAACATTGGTAAGCTGCGGTTCACAGTGTTACCAACTGAATTTGGAAGCAAAATGTTTTTGTGCCAAATTATGCCTTTTTGTTTTATCTTGCACGTGCCTGCTAGTCTGATATGATAATAATGTGCACAACACATCAAGGACATCACCAGGTAGTTGTAACAGAAATTGTGTGGTGCATGAAAAACTAGAAAGTCTCTGACTAATGATTTTTATACACACAAATATTATATTATTTATGTGTTGTATGTAAATGTGTGTGCAAGCACACACACACACCCATCCATGAGTGAATAGGGGCTGGAGGAAGAGCTCAGGTTCCTCGCTGTATCACTTCTGCCTTATTCCTTTGAGGCATGGTCTCTCAATGAACTGACTTAGGATGAATCATTTCAATGATTCTCCTCTCTCCATGTTCCACAGAGCTAGGATTATTATATTATGTGTGCACAGCCACATCTAAATTTTTTCCCTCTTTTTCCATTTTTCCTGTGGATATGTGTTGTATGTTGTGTGTATGTATGCTTTTATGTTGGGGAATGTACATGTACATGTGTGGAGGCCGAGATTGATGCCAACAGTCATCCTCAATCCCTCTCACCTTATTCACTTAGGTAGGGTCTCTCAATAAAACCTAGAGCTTGCTAAGATGACTGGTTTCATTGGCCACTTTGCCTTTGGGATCCCATCTCTGCCTTCTGAGGCTGGATTATAGGTGGGTCACTACACCCACCTTGCATATACGTAGATACTGGAATCAGAACTCAACTGTTCACACTTACATAGCAAGTGGTCTTACCATTGAGCAGTCTTTCTAGTCCCTCCCTCCACCTTACCTTATAATGGTGCAAAGGTGCTGCATATTCGGTATAAAGCATATGTTGAGTTGTTGACTCTTCTCCCCTGGGCTAACAGCATGCAATATAATATGCTCTGGAATATTGGATAATGGTGAGCACAGGATCAGCACCTCAAGGGGACACATCAGATGCTCATCCATGTACTGTGTTGATCAGGTGTGATTGGGTGATATAGTCAATGCATTTTCAACATATAGTGCATAGATTAGTGTGTAAACCAATTCATGGAAAAAAGCATCTGAACTAACTCTCTTGATCTTTATGAAAATACTACTGACTTCTGGCATACAAGACTGAGTGGCATTTGGAACTGTTAAGTAACCATTTATTACTTCTTTTGTACTTATTAAAAATAATGTAAGAAGCCAGGTGTGGTGTTGCATACATTTAATCTTAGCACTCAGGAGGCTAAGTGGCTCTCTGTGAGTTTGAGGCCACCCTGGTCTACATAGAGTGAGTACCAGGTCATCCAGGCATACATAGTGAGAACCTTGTCTCAGTCAATCAATAAACAAACATCCTTTTAGCCAGATATGGCAGTGCAGATCTACAACCCAGGAACTCAAGAGGGCAAGGTAGACAACTGAAAGTTCAGGTCCATCCTGAACTACACAGGGAGACTCTGCCTCAACAAACCAAGACAAAGCAAGTAAAACATCCATTAAGTTCATCACATAACCTTCCCAGTACTGTTTCTCTACTATTGACAAGAAAATTTGGATTAGAGTTTTAGACTAATCTTCTATGAAGGCAAGGACCTCATCAGCTTTCATGTTGCCTATCCTGGAATCTGACAAAATGTTTGGTGCACAGTAAATACCCAGTGCATAGTTGTTGGGTGTGGCGGCACACCTGGGAAGAAGGAACCTCAGCTGAGGGACTGTATCCATCTGATTAGTCTGTGGGCATGTTTCTAGGGCATTTTTTTTTTTATTTGCTAATCAGTAAAGGAGAATTCAGCACATTTGAGCAGTGCTATCATAGGCAGGCAGACAGCTCAGTGTGAGCCTGGAAGCAGCATTCGTCCATGTTTCCACTTTAAGTTACTGCCCTATTGGAAGTCCTGTCTTGCTTCAGTTTTTGCCCTGACATCCTCAACAGTGAGTTATAATCTCTAACATGTCGTAAACCCTTTCCTTCCTGAGTTGCCTTTGGTTATGGCGTTTATCACAACAGGAAAGCAAACTATGACATCGACTAGTCACTTGTGGATAGATGAGTGAGTGAATGACTAGCTTTATAAATGACTATACATGAACTTTATATATGCATACATATGCTTTATAAATGACTATATATAAACTTTAAATACAAAGTGTGAAGATTTGATTTTTTAAACTAACTGACATATAAACATATATATGTGAAAATGTATGTATAATATTTTTTTGAGACAAGGCTTCCTGTAGCCTAGGCTGGCCTTGAACTTATATATAGCTGAGAAGTGATCTTGAACTCCTTCCTGATTCTTGTGTTTATGCCTCCCAAGTGCCAGGAACACAGACATATATCACCAGGGATGAAAACACACACACACACACACACACACACACACACACACACACACACATACACACACACTCACGTATTCAGGGAGTGTCCTTTAATGTTTCAATTGTGTAATATTTAAATCAGGTTAAACACATTACTTCCTCCAATGGTTATTGTTTTTAACGTTGGAATATCAGAAATCCTGCCTTTTTGCAATGTGCAGTGCACATTTGTTGTTCATAGGCATTCTACTATGCAGTCTGAGGCATTCATAGGGAAACTTACAGAATACTACAAAAAAGGGGGTGTTCTGCCTGGGTATATCTGTAGCCAAAAGTCAGAAATGAGTCTGTATAAGGGTTTAGGGAATTTGAGCTCAAGGCCAGTTTCTCTGAGATTTGAGCTCATCCTAACACTTAACCAGTAGCTCCCAGGGTGGGGACACACTGCAGTTGGTCTCAGATGACCACAGCAGGCTGTACTGTCAGACGGGGTAGAGCTGGGGGTCTCACAGTCAGAGAGTAACTCATCATATGACAGTGTAGCTTGCAGGTGCCTGAGCTGGACTCCAGCTGCCTGTGTTTTTCCAAAGCCCTCTATCCCATCACCACACGCCTGGTGGATACAGAATGCAACATGGAGCTGCTGTCTCACAGATCTCTTCTTAGATCTCACTTCTCTGCTGCCCAACAGCTTGACTTGGTCAAGAAGCTTCAGTTGTGACTATACATCTCTCTGCTACAGAGTGATTTGGGTCCAAGTAGGTCAGCCAAGTCTGATCTCTCTCCCTCGCCTTCTCTCTGTCTCCTGGTGTCCACCTTCCCTACCCTGAACTTCAGCTTGAGGTTTGAGCGGGTAGTGCCTAACTTAATCCACTTGTTATACAAGATGAAGAGAGCACCAGGCATCTTCGGCCATTAATGTAAATCCTGGAGGCTGAGCTCAGTTCTTTTGAATAGACAGTGAACATGAAATTCCATCTCTGATCCCAGAAATGGCTTCTTGAGGTTCAGTGACCTTGTCTTCAGGGCTCTGCTGTTCCTTTCTCTGCCATAGGCCACGGACCTTGACTACTGGATATGAACCCATCACTTGCTAGTGTCAAATCTTAGACATATTCTTTCCCTGTGCCTCAGTTTCCTCTTCTGTGTAATAAATGTAATACAGAACCTACCACATAGACATGGTGAGGATTAAAGGTACCAGCATACAGAAGATATTTAGAACAGTATGACACCTGCTACCTGCTTTTTGATTATTGTTATATCATTACAATGTTATTTTAATCTAAGATCTATGTTTTTGAGGAACAGGGCTTGAGAACCCGAAAAGGAGCTGGGCGAATGGGGAGAAATGACCACTCATTTGTTCATATGTTCACTGGTCACATAGTCACTGAGCACAGACCAAGTGCTGTTCTCCAGAGAAGGGAGGTGCGAAGGAACCAGGGAAAATTCCCTGCTCTCTATGCCCCACTTTCTGGTGGTCTCAGCTCTAACTGCTCTGTGAGAACATGATGCAATTGGTGATAAAACTTTCTGCTCTTTTAAAGGGAGCCAGAAACCTAGATTTTTACAAACTGCCCTCTCCCACCTTAAGCTGGCAAAGGATTTGTGTTGTTTTAAAGCCCAGCGTGAGCTGAGCCCAAGATCCAATTGGCAGCCGGGGCTGTAAGGCCTCCTCCTCCAACTCCCGGAGGAGGGGCCTGCTGTGCCAGCAAGGGCAGACGGTCTGCTTCAAGGTCGTTGGTGTGGAGAGAGCCTCCCCCCACTCCTGCTTGGAGGTTCTTGTGGCTTTTTCTGCCCACAGAGCAGATGCTGCTGCGCTGCCAGGACTCGAGGCGTTTGAATTCGAACATTCGCTCTCTTCCTTTCTTCCGTGGCAGCCTTGGCTGGGTTCCGGGCCCCCAGATAGCAGATTTAGAGAGGAGAGGAGCAGCTTCCGCACAGACAGGGGAAGGGGGAGGGGCCATAGGGTTAGCAGTGGCCAAGTGGGAAAGGGGAAGAGGGCTTTGAAGCTGGAGAATTAATTATACTCTTTGCCTTTTCCTTTCGAGGTGTGTGTGTGGGGGGGGGGGGGGGGGGAGGCAGTTTAAAAGCCTGTGTAGGAAGAACATGATGAATGAGAAATGGAGTTTAGGATGCTATCGGGAATGCTTCCTAACAGTGTGTGCCCCAGTTTTGGGGAGTGATGATTTGGGTTCAGCTTAAGTCTTCAGGGTACTTGCTTTTGGCACATGGTTACTTGTCTATGGCCGGCATATGTTCTCTGGATTATCCCGACCCCCACTTCTTCACTCTTAGGGCTCATTTCTTCTCCAAGCCTATGTGGTAAGGCAGAGTCCTGCTTAGTTGGATGAAGTATGACAGCGTCCCAGGTCTGTGGGCTGTAGAGTCTCATCCACTTTTCAGGAACTGTGTGACAGTGGACAGGTCTTTCTGCTTTGATGACTATTATTGATGGTATCCCATAGGAAACAAAACTCTTTTGTGCGGTTGCAAGAAAGAAACTTTAAGGGGTGATAGTGGCCTGGGCAAGCTTCAGACTGCAAGCTAAGGCTGAAGCCTCTGTGGAGGAAGGGATCAGCAGGCCTGCCTCTATGGAGGAAGAAGCAAGTGTCCATTCAGCAGTTGAGAGCCAGAACTGAGGAAGAAGGAACAGCTAGCAGTATTGTGGTCGTGGGGGCTCTATTGCTTCCTTTTGGCAGGCTTGGGGGAAGAAGGGTAGGAGGAAGGAATGTCTTGCTTTCTGTTTCTCCGTTGTCTGCTGAGGGCACCCACTGGCTTAAGACCAACTGGAAACCTGAAAGCCAGGGGCTGCATGATAGAGGAGGCCAGCTTCCTGAAGCTTTGATTATAGCAGTCAGGTAATGAATGGATCTAGACAAAAAAAAAAAAAAAAATGAGCTGGTAGCACACTGACCTTCAGTCTCCTGACCTTTAAAGGGGACAGTAACCAAGCAGGCCATCCTAAGGCTAATGCACTCATGCAGGGAAAGCCTAGTAGGTATAGTAACTGCTTTGAAAGGATCAGGGAACAGCATGCTGCACCCATCTCCCTTCCTGTAGTTAAGAATATCATCAGACTCTTTCCACTTAGGTGGGAGGCATGGGGTCAATGCTTTCTTCATGGAGAACATACAGTGAGGAACAGTTAGGAGTGGAGATTCTGGAACCAGGTGGCTTGGGTTTTGGCCCATTTCTCATGCTTGACCTTCCCATTCTTAGCTCTAAGGTTGTAAGGATGAAACTGAGTTCTCCTGGTAAAGCGCTTACAAGGGCATGAGGTGCATAATAGCATTCAGTAGATACCATGTGCTGTTGTTATCTTGTCAGTTCCTGTCACTACCTTTACCACCACTTCAGTCACCGTCATCATCACCATCATCATCCTCACCATCGCTATCACTACCACCCCCACCACTGCCCAGCTCCGAGCACGACTGGCCTGTTGTCAACAGCAAAATCTTCTGTGGACAGAGTCCATCCCACCAACGCTCTCTGGAGCTCCATTGATCACACCATTATCTTCTCATCCTCCCACAGATATGATATTTCAGGGAGTGATTGATGGGTGTGTGTGTGTGTATGTGGGGAAGGGTGGGCTTGTGCTTGACTCTGGGGACAGAGTGCTTTGTTATGCAGAATAGCTCGCCTGTCAACCCACTATGGGTCCCTTTCTTGAAAAGTTCCAGGCTATTTTTGAGCCCTCGTTGCTCACATGTTCCTTTCTACATCATGTCAATGCCAGCACAGGAAAAAAAAATATTGGAATCTTTTCAGCAGAGTATAAAGCAAAGGAGATTTGAAAGTGCATGGAGGATGAGTGTTGCTCGATGACAGGGTATTAAGACACAATGAGAATGCTGAGTGTAGACACTGTAGGCTGTGTTTGTATTTAGATCTTGCTGGTTTCTTGGGAAGTTGTGGAGGTGCCCAAGGTTAATATTAGCACTCAGAAGACACCGATGGGTAATGCCCACCCCCGCTTTTATAAATCTATATTCTGGAAGAGCAGAGAAGGATGAGGGATAGAAGTGGGCAGAGGCCTAGACCAAATCCTGGACCCAGATGCAGGAAGAAGATATATACCTGAAGGTGGGGGAAGTGCCATACCTCCCAGGAGCTTTGAGACCTCACATCCTATGGACAGCCAGACACTGAGCTGTGTGTGACATAGACATCCAAAAGAGAGACGCTAGGCCCTCAGCTTCTGTGCCCTTATCTTCCATTCCTGCCTTATTCTGAAGGGCAGAGTGTGCCTGAGAACTGAATTCAAATCTACCCTCTGCCTCCTCTTACTTTGATTTTGGTTGAGTGGCTGGCTTCTTTTTAATCCATGTGTCTTTATTTGAAAAGGACCATTTGCACTCTCACAGGCATATTGAGGCACTTAAACATCAGAGTATTATGGGATGTTTAATGACTGACTCTGCTGGGCTAACTCATAGTAGTCTCAAGGGTTGTATCAACAGTATCACTGTCAAGTCATAAACAAAGAGGCTGGGGCACAGGGCAGCATGCCCGGTGGCTACTCAGAGATCAGAGGTTATCTTGGAGCCGGCTGGAGTTCCAGGGCTCTTTCACTAGCCTCTGATGAGGGCAATCTGCATAATGATGTCTCAGTAAACTTTCACTATTGTGAGAAATACCCAAGGAAATCAGTTTATGAGGAGAAAAAGTATATTCGACTCACATTTTAAGGATTTCAGTTCATAGCCAGTTTGTTTTGGACCTCTGTCAGCACATCAGGATGGAGAGCCTGGTGGAGCTGAGCAACCTACCTCACGCTGGGCAACAGAACAGAAAGAGAGGGTAGAGTTCTTTGTCTCCTTTAAGGACCCAGTGACCTAATGACCTTTCACAAGGCCCCATCTCTCCTGGCTCTACAGCAATGGTTCTCAGCCTGTGGATTGCAACCCCTCTCACAGAGGTCGCATATCAGATGTCCTGTCCATCAGATATTTACATTGCAATTCATAATGGTAGCAAAATTAGTTATGAAATAGCAATGTAAATAGTGTTATGGCTGGGTGTCAGCACAGCATGAGGAACTGCATTAAAGGATCACAGCATTGGAAAGGTTGAGAAACGCTGCTCTACAGTCTCTCAGAAGTGCCTGTGTGGGGATGGAGCCAGTAGTATACAGGCCCTTGGGATAGTCTGTGTCCAAACTGTAGCAAGTGGCAGGGCTCAACCAGAACTGGGAATCTTTTGAAACTGGGCCTCTGGTTCAGTTTTTCTCAGATGTAAAATGGGAGATAACAGTAGACTCACTCTGTGTGGGTGTCATGAGGGTTCCATGAGATCATCTTGCAAACACTTGGCGTATGCTTGGGATATATGTCTTAGCTGCCATCTTTGATTAACATGTCTGACTTGTGCACGTGTGTGATGTGCACTGATAAGTCCATATCCATCTTACTGTCACTATTATTATCAGCTGCTGCAGCTGTTGCAATTGGTTTTCATTCTGACCACAGCAGTCAAAACAGGATTACATCACCCCAAATTCATGTTGGGGTTTAGCTTCTAAGTGTCGCCTCAGAACATTCTAGATCATCTCTTTGGTCTTTTTTCTGATTCCCTCTGAGGACAGACATTGCCCTAGTTACTGTCCATTTCATGCCTCATCTAGGAACCACCATTTTTCATCTTTTGATGCTGGGATCTGTATCTCCAAGATTCTGCTGCTGCTGTTGGTCCTAAGAAAGCCCAGCAACGTGGTAGCTAGAAACTAGACGCCAGAAGGAGAGAGTCTGGGGTATTTCTACTCTTACCTCCCTCTGTCCTTTGCCTCTCTTTTCAAAGACAAGTGCTGCTGTGTGTCCCTTCTTCCAGAGTTCCAGTTACCAATTGACTTGTTATTTCACGTCACTCAGTAGACCTTCAATGAGCATAACACTTTCCCACGATTGCTAGTGTTCTTAACTGTTTATCTAAAGTGTTTTCTGATAAATTGCATTATACATAATGGTTTATAAAAAATAATGTACTGAGGCTGGGGTAATGGCTCAGCCAATAAAGTACTTAGTGTGTAAGCATGAGGACCAGAGTTTGGATCCCAGCATGCATGTAAAATCTGAATATGTTGGTACATCTCTATAATCCCAGGGCTGGGATGTGCAGCAAGTGGAAAGTGGAGATAAGCAGATCCCCGGCATTTTCTAGCCAGCCAGTTTAGCTGAAATGTTGACTTTTAGATTCAGTGAGAGAGCCATTAAAAAAAAATAAGGTTGATATGAGAAGGCACCTGACCTGATTTTTACACATTCATGCATGGGTGAGCATACACACACACACACACACACACACACACACACACACACACACACACACACACACACAAACATATGGAGTTTCTTTTGTTTCAAAAAGTACAACATTGAAAAACAGTGGCATTTTCTTATAAGGGTAAACATAGACTTAGCCAGTGATACAGAGTTCCACTTCTAGGGCTTACCCCCAAAGGAGTGAAGCCACACATTCTCACACAGACTTGCAACTGAGTGTCCATAGCAGCTTCATTCATAATGAAAAATTTGGGAATATGCAGAAATTATGAAAAAACTCTTCAAGTCTCTTAAGTGATGAATATATACACAGGACTGTTAGAATATTCATGTAAGAGAATATTACTCAGCTATAAAAATTAGCTGTTGATGCAGAGAAGCATCTGCTCTCCAGAGACATTAGTCTGACTGGAAGATGGCACACACAAAATGTGGCACACCATGTGGATCCGTCAGTTGATATAGTGGAAAGTAGACTCGTGGTTGCCAGGAGCTGGGCACAGGAAGGTGACTGAGTGGACATTGGGAGTAATCCTAGCACTCTGGGTCTGAGTGTGGTGGTACTCACATAGATTTAATATACCTGCCAAAACTGCATGAGTCTGTCTAAAAATGCTGTGTCTTCCCACATATGAATGTATACGTCATGAAGATTAAACTATTAGAGATATTTAGTATTACAAAAACAATAAACTCATAACCAGAGACAGCAAACACTATCAACATTTTATATTTTTTTATTTCATGCTTTTTTTGGCTACCTGCTCTGCTTAGGTTTTTGTTGCTTTGTTTTTGCCGAGTTGACACCAGCAGGTGGTATCTGGGAAGAGGAAACCTCAACTGAGAGAATGCTTCCGCCAGATTGTCCTGTAGGCAAGTCTGTGGAGCATTTTCCTAATTGATGATTGACGTGGAAGGGCTCTGGCCACTGTGGGCAGTACCACTCCTGGGAAGCTGCTCCTGGGTTGTATGAGAAAGCAGGCTGATAAGTCAGGGAGAGGGGCCAGTCAGAGATCCTCTGTGACTCCGCTTCAGCTCCTGCCTCGAGTTCCTGCTCTGTTTGAATTCCTGTCTTGGCTTCCCTCAATGGCAGTCTAAGCCAAAAAAAAGAGCACTTCCTCCCCAGATGGCTTTCAGCCTGGTCACAACAATAGAAACCAAGCGAGAACATCTTATCCCCACCCCCACCACCAAAAAACGCCCAATTTCTTTATTTAGTTATTTGGTTTTAGAGACGAGGTCTCACTATAAACCCATGGCTGGATTGAAACTCACTGTACAGTTTAGGCTGTCAGCAAACCTGTGAGGACTCTCCTGCCTCTGCCTCCAAAGCACTAGATTTCAGCTGTTTGACAGCACACTTGGAAAAACCAGATAATCTCAATAAAAGGGGAAGGAATCCATACAAAAGAAAGGGGAAGGAATCCATACAAAAGAAAGCCAATGGACAGTCTTCCACAGCAAAAAGCTTTTCGTTTTGGCTTTATTTTGTTTTGGAGTAGAATATATTAAGAAGATACGAAACTGTGTTGTACAGCCAAAGGAAGCACAGGCAGAGAAGTGGAGGCGGATGGATGGCTTATGGCTACTAGCTTCAGCTCTCAACCAATCACAGCCAATTAAATGTTATCTGGGTTTCTCCTATGTGTCAGAGTATTATTGGGGACAAAAACATACATTCTTCTGCTCCGATAGAGGTTGTAACCTGGAAGGGGAAGAGAGGATGGTGATGATGATGATGATGATGATGGCAATAGCCACACCAATAGCTAATATCTATGGTAAATTAGTGCCAGTTTGGTAGTCACAGCTAATCCCAGTGACTCTCTGGGTAATCATTCTTCATTTTCACTTTATTTTGAAGACAATAACATATCTTAGTGATGGCGGGCCAATGGAAGCGTTATAAAAGTAGGTAGGTTCAACACAGATTAGTAAATCAGAGAGCACTCCTTGAGGAGATTGATATTTAGTCTGAGAATCAGAGGATCATAGAAGGATCTTCACTGAAGAGGGGGACTTGGGGAATCCACAGAAAAAGGTGTAGGAGAAATGAGGAGCCACAGGACCAGGCCTCCCAGGGAGGCTGACTTCTGTGCAGTCAGACCGATGTAGTATTAGAAATGTTTGTGGGAGAGGAGGAGGCCCTTGCTGTGGGAGTTAGCAATGAGTTTGGAGACCATTATTTGAAGATATCCTTGAAAGGAAGTTTGCGCCAGCATGAAGATAGAACAGGTGACTTCCAGTTGGCTTGGGTTCTTTGATCTTTTCTAAGCAACATAATCAGACCATCGGTGCCTAAAGGAACAATTGAACAACTAACTGGCTAGAGATTGGTGCTGGCCAAACATGCAGAGCCAAGCATCAGAAAGCAACTCTGGGGATGTAGGTGACAGGAATGGACACATGGCCTTTGCATGGTGGTATTAGTGGGATGAGTCAGCTCCAGCTGTTTCCACCCCTGTGTCTCTCAGTCTCAAATCTAATTCCAGAGAAAGAACATGGTTCACTAAATGTTGGGATACTGGATTGTGTGCAACGGGAGAGCTGGGCATATTGATTGATACCCTTACATGGACTGCGTACAATAGGAGAAGGGTGATTTCCCAAAGGGAAATTATCATTTTAGTTAACAGAGGAAGGAGTGCATACTGGGTAGGCAAAACCAGCAGAAGCCCTCTGTGATCTCTGTGGCCTGGTCATTGATTTACTTTTTTGTTTTACGATATTTTCTTGGCAATATTGACTTAGCCACCCTCCTTGCACTCAGGAGTATTCTTTTACCTGAGACCAATAAAGCTTTTTTCATCTACTTTCAGAAATGGGTTGGGATTTTGTGGATTTATCCCCTTGTTCTGAACCTTCTAAATCCGGAGGCAAAACTTGATGGACGCAACTCATTTTCTTGTCAAGAAAGGACATGACCTTGGGGCTATGTGTCATTTCTTTCACCAGTGAGGCCAGGGTGTTGATGGCAGTAGAAGGTGTGTGTCAATCCAACAGGGACTTGTTGAGAAGAAGCTCCAATAGCAGGCACCCCTGAATATGGGGTACCTGTCAAATCACAAGTCTCCTGACACTTCCTCTCATCCAAACAAATTCCTGCGGTTGTCTTCAGCAAGGGATATGATATACAGAAGAATTATGGAAAGGATGGGACCCTGTATCTCACCTTCTTTTGACTCCCCATCATGGGCTGAACCAAATGCTGGTAACAACCATTTCCTCAGTAGCAATGTTGATTCATGGGAACACATGAAGTACTGAGAAACAGGAGCCTCTCCTGTTTGCCTGACAGTTTCTTACCTTTGGTTGATAGAGTCCTGTGCATGCACATGTGTGTGCACACACACACACAGACAAACACAGAGATACACAAACACACACACACACACAGAGAGAGAGAGAGAGAGAGAGAGAGAGAGAGAGAGAGAGAGAGAGAGAGAGAGAGAGAGAAATGAGGAAAAAAAAACCCAATACTTTATTTAGGACAAGAGGACTTTATTGGCTTTTAACACAAGCCTAGCTGTTTATATCTGGCTGGATCTGGGTGATTATATGTGGTTATCAGGCACCTCCTGATCCCCAATTGTCTCTTTGTGGACTTTACCAAAAATATTTTCATGTGTGTATGTGTGTGTGTTTGAATTTGATATTAAAATTAACAGATAAACATAAACATAGCAGCTGAGCAACGTGACTCTTAATGATTCTAGCAAAAGTCCTGAAGCTGATTCTTATGTGGAGGCTTAAGTGAATTGTCCGGCTCTGAATCCACCTTGAGGCCTAGGTGCTACATGCATTCTGGGAACCAGAGGTTGAAGTCAGCCTTTGATAACACATGCAGACTGTGGGTCAGGGAGGAGTGGTTCTTTAGGAAAGGATGGAAAGATGTCTACCACACTTTGATTTGATTTCTTATGGTCTGAGAGCCCTGTGGCTGAGGGAGGCGTGTTGATGATCTTCCTAGGCTGATGACTTGTCTCTGTCTTCAGGGCATGAACAGGCTAAGAGGAGCCTCCAAGTGTTACCCTGTTACTCTCGAGGATCTGGCTCCTTCAGAGTTCTTAAAAGCAGGGAGCAGGGTTGGGAACAACTTTTTTTTCCTGGATTATTTTATTCTGGGCCTTACTGAGTCTCGTTCTTTATCTCACATTGGCTCAACTACTCCATTTTATAGACTTGATAGCACTGTAAAGAAAAACATTTTCTTTCTTAAAGTTATTGACAATTTCAGGGATTGCCCTGGCTTCCTTCCTTAGTGCTTTGTTCTCTTCTTCCTTTCTTACCAAAAAAGGAATCCTTGACATTTTAGGAAATCCTTATGTGAATGGGCAACATAAAGTTATGATGGGGTAAGAAGCAGCTGTGGAAACAGAATGAAGCTGTTGTCTGCATGGTAAAGAGGAGCAGGCCCTCAGATGTGCTCCCTTGGGAAAAAGCAGGTGGTAGGCATGTGCTGAGGCACGATGCTCAACTCTCCAAGTGCATCTGAATTGCTTAGGGAACTTCCTCAGTGTACCAACGCCTGCCCTCACCTCCTTACCAATTCCACTAAATCAGTATCTCTAGGACTGAGCAGTTTTATAAACAGCTCCCCAGGTGATTCAAGTGTGAAGCCATGCTGAAAACCACGCAATGATTTCCTACAGGTAAAACATCAAGAATACAGATAACAAACAAAAAGGAAATAGAAATATATCTTAGCCACACGCACTTAACCTGGGTATAACTGAGGACTGATTTTAGGAATGTCCTTGAGTTCCCCAAATATGCAGGTGGGACTCATTTTCAAAATGGTTTAACGTTGGCTTGTAATGTGCCCTCATCTTCCTAAATATGTTAGCGATCCCTAGATTACTTTTAATACCTAATGAAATGGAAATCCTGTGGATAGTCTTTGTGGTGCATTACTTAGAGAATAACAGCAAGAAACAAGTTTGTACAAGTTCAGGGTGAATGCAGGTTTTTCTTCCCAAATATTTTTGATAGTTGGCTGATGCAATCGTCAGATATAGAACCCTTGCATATGGAGGGCTGATTGTACACATATAGACCTACATATGGACTCACATATGCAGGATGTTTCTACAAGCTTTAGGGTTTATCTAAGGATTGTGTAAGGAGCTGGGAAGAACAGTTTCCCCGGAAATGACACAGAACAACTGATTCGGAATTGGCAATGTTTGAAGTTTTAAGCTGCAAGTGTGCTGCACTCTTTTCAAAGAAATACTACTAACTGCATGTAGAAAACTTGCCAGACAGGGCTCCAAGAGACCTCTGACCTTCTGTGGCTTGCCAGTGTGAAGCAGCCTCCTGCCCCCACAGATGCACATACAGCATCCAATTGCCCACAGCCTCCACTGCATCCTCTTGACTCAGCTAGGATACTTGGTTTCTGAGTGTGAAGGTAACCAAATGACTCATTTGTCATCCATCCACTCATTCATACTTTTTAAATTTAAGAACTGGTATGATCCAGATACTCCTCTTACAGCCACATGTGCCATAGATGGTCTTTCCGCCCTATGCTTGGGCTATGTTAGCTCCAGCAACATATATGCCTGAGGTGGAGATGCTCGAGGCAGATGAAGCAGCTAAGGCAGAACCTAGAAGCTTGCAGCAGGCAAATACACTAGAATGCGTTTCATAAAGCTCAGCAAAATCCTCTCTGGCATCTGCAATCATGAACCTAGAGCCACCCTTGTCTGCAGCCAAGTGTCCTTTGGAAAGACCTGTATCCTTCAGCTCAGCCCAGCCTGGCAGTGTGCCAGGCTGACTTTATTTATCCAGAAAGTCTGGCCTTTGTAAACATCTAGCTTGCAACTCCTGCATCAAGTTAGTAAGATCAACCCATCACCTGCCTCCTTGGGTTATAAAGTCTTTGGACAATGTGTTGTTTCTGCTCCAGTCTGGCCTGCAGTCTGCTGCTTAAAGGACAGGCTCTTCTGCCTTCTATTTCATCTGTGGAGTACATGTGGTAGGCTGTCAGTTACTGATAGATTGATAGAACAAAAGCATATCATAGGAAATATATACAATCCATCATAACATTTAGCATTTGTTGGCCTGGCCAGATGTGAGGTAACAGAGCAAGGGGAGAACCGAGTTAAGCTGGGCACTACTGATGGGAGCCTGGCTAAATATTTGTACTTTATTCTTGGCTGATTCCGTCCACTAAGACTTGTATGGCAATAGCTGTACCTTGCATCTGTATTAGTCTAACACAAGAGCTTCTAGCCACTGGAGCTGTTAAGCACTAGAAATGTAGCTAGCAAGAATATGAACAGATTTTAAAATGTTATTTAGCTCTCTTAAATTTGTATAGCCTCCCTGTGGTTAGTTGCTGCCATGTTGGATGACAGAGTTAGACAGCAGGCGATCAGTGGGTGGTCAGAGCAGGAAAGTGGTACCAAGGTTGGGTCATCGGACGGTGAGTTTTCTACAAGTGTGTGGGCTGTATGAAGTGGAAGTGTGTGGGAGTGTTACTGATAATACTTGACTTTTATTAGGTAGTGACTTTGTCCACACACTGAGTCAAGATGAACTCAGTGAATCCTCCTAACAGCTCTTTTAAAATATGTAGTTACTGTTTGTATTTTACACACCAGACTATTGAGAAAGAACAATGTCAATGAGTATCTCCAAGGTCACAAAGATGATGAGTCCTGCTACCTGTTCCATGCAGTTTGACTGCAGAGCTTGACCTCTGAACCCTCCACCCCCATTCTGGAAGAAAGTAAATGAATCTCCCTTAAGAGTATATTCTGTTCTGTCCCCTGCTGCTACACATTTACACATGACATCTCATTTAGATTTCTTTACAGTTACGTGACATTGCAGTCCTATTTCCACTACGGTTATGGAAACTGGCTCACTAAGATCAAATATCAAGGCAGACTGATGAACTTCTGGGGAGCCCATCCAAGGCTTTATTACAAAAGCACCATCTCTGAGTTCCCAAGGGCAGCTAAGATGGAACCAGCAGGGATGTGTAGGAAGAGCTGGTGTAAAGATGTTTTGAAGGAAGGATCAGTGGGATTCAGCCAGCGACTGAATGGTGGGGTTGAGGAAATGAAGGGACAGTGTCTGTGGAACAGAGAGATGACTGACAAACACAAATGACCATGTACCACCCCCCCGGGGGGGGCTGTGGGCTTCAGAGGGGGCAGAACAAGTTTCCAATATGAGTGTCACCAACCACTAGCTGAATGACCTTGGGCAAATGACCTGTGAGTATCAGCATCCCTGGGGATAGAATAAAGATCCTATTCTTTCTTCTCAGGCCTGCCATAGAGCCGAGGTTCAGATTATGTCATAGATATGAAAGTCATTTGCAGATTCAGGTTTCACAGACAGTTGTGTGAAAATCAGTCTCTCCCTCCTCTCTCCTCCCTCCTCCCCTCTCAGACAGACATCATCTTGCTATGTAGTCCAGGCTGGCCTCTCTCTCAGACAGACATCATCTTGCTATGTAGTCCAGGCTAGCCTCAAAGTAGAAATCCTTCTGTTCCAGGCATTGTGATTCTAGGTATATACCCTCATATACCCTCACATCTGGCTCCTGAGTCCTTCTTAATGACAGCCCTGGAGATGGAGGAACCCTACTCCATCTTCGGTTCTAGGGTTCCTCTCTAGGAAGAAACGATCCTTCCCAGATGAAATCAAGATTCTCAAGTGGAGCACAATCTAAGTGCTGGCCTGAGTAAGCCAGGTCACCAGCTTTCCACTATTGCTTGGAACACATGTTTTCACTGAGCTTCTTAATGGTATTAGAAGAGCAGATATTATTATTACATCCATTTTGGAAAAGGGAATGCAGGCTCAGAGAGATACCGAAAGCATATTTACAGCCTCCAGTTTATGGGCAGCCAATTGGAGGTTCAAGCTGAGATCTACCTGGTTCCTGAGATGTGGGCCATATGCCCTGCCAATGGTAGCCTCCCTACTTGAGGGCTGGCAGGCTTGGAGCATCCTAAGAGAGGTGTGAACCTAGGAAAGTATCAGGGTCTTTCTTCGTCTCTATTCACAGCTAACTGCAGCTAGGGTTGGAGTTTCTAAGTCATGCTGATAGGAATTTTGGAGCAAGGATGGAATACAAGGATGGACACTAATTTTATACCACTAACTCAGTGAAAACTGGGTAGAAGAAGATGTCAAAGTCAAACAAAAATTATAATCAGAACTCCCTAGATCCATCTGTTCAGAGTATTATGAATGCATCAAGGTGCTGAGAATGAGCATTGAGAGTGGAGTAGATTGCAGTATCAACACTTTCGGGGATGTTAGCCCATAGAGGTCCCTTGGAAGTGCCTCTGCTTTGGCAATCTGGTGCTTATAGCATCGGTTATGTGTTTCTGATCCTTAGCTAGTATGTTTGTTTCCTGAGACCACTGTAACACAGTCAAAGAAATACAGGTACCTAAAATGGCACAAAGTTGGTGTCGTACAGCTCTGGAGACCAAAAGTCTAAAAATGGATATGTTAGGACGAAAGTCAAGGTGTCAGCTGGCTGCTTTCCTCCTGAGAGACTGGAGGGGACACTCTGTTCCTTGCCTTTTCCAGCTGCTATGGACCACCCACATTCCTCGGTCATGTTCCTTCTAGTAAGAACAGCACATCAACCTCTGCTTTCACCATCACAACTCATCCTCTGACTGGCCCTTCCTCCTCCCTCTAGAAGGACTCTGTGGTCTCATTGAGCCTGTCATTCCCCTTTGCAGGGTCCTTAGCTTAATCATATCTGCAAAGGCTATTTTTCCCTGATAAGGTAACATTCACATTTCCAAGGGCCTTTCTGTGCAAAGGAGGTGTGGAGATGGATGGAGCTTGAGACCTGTTCTCATTCCCTGCTGAACCTGAGTTGTGAGTCCCCATTACACAGAACACAAGTGTACTTCCTACTCCCCCACCCACCCCTGGGCATCCTTATCACTCACCTAGCCTAGAGGCATTTGTGTTTGAGACCTCATCAGTAATCTACACAAGTCTCTAGTCTCAGTTCAGAGAGTGACAGGCTTCAGGCTTTCCCATCCCTGACAGCAAGGAGTAATTAAAAACACCATGAAGCATATAGGGATTCTTGGCTTCCTCCAGCTACCTGTGTGGAAGTTGGACCTGGCACATTCAGCAGCTCCGTAAATGCCTCCTCTTTAAGAAGAGCTAGTCTGCCCCTGAATTTGCTAAACAAAAATGAGGGGGTGTTTATTTGTATCACAAAGGGATTTAGTTTGTTTCTTTAAATAGGCAGCCCTCGTCTTCTTTAAAAGCCTGTTTTAGTTAATGGGGAGTTTGATTTGCATAGTTTTGCAGAACAAAACCACTTAAAGGAGTTACCTGCACACAGCTCTTCAGATTCCAAAATCTGTCCCCAGCTGCTCTGGTGAGTGACTGGCCATTTGGGCCACTCAGCCTATTGGCTCTTCCTCTTTCTTTTTGAGCTCATTGGAAGGCTTCCCTGAGAGAACTTACCCAGGGTGGAGTGGGGAAGAACCACTTCTACCATGATGTAGTGACACTTCCTCCTCTTCCAGTGGTTCATTCTTTGGTTCCTTCATGCACCAAGCATGTACTTACTGACCACCATTATGTGTTATTACTAGGAACTGCAGCAGGCACTAGTTCAGGCTAATGTGTTCTTTATTCCTGGTGCCCCGACAGAGCAGATAAGGTGATGGAAGTCCTGACTTATGCTTTGGATGCTTTGAAGAAAGGTTCTTAACCCTTGGATTGTAACCCCGTTGGCATCAAACAACTCTTTTACGGGGTTCAACTAAGACCATCAGAAAACACAGAGTTTTACATTACATTTCATAACAGTAGCAAAATTACAGTTATGAAGTAATGGTTAGGGGTCACCACAATATGAGGAACTGTATTAAAGGGTCACAGCATTAGGAAGATTGAAAACTATTGTTCTAGAAAAAAAAAATCACTTCTTGAAAATGGGTGAAAAAACGTTCCTAATTCATTCTGGGCCAAGGAAGATATTCAGACCGTAACAGAGCATTTAGAACTTTAATAATGACATTAAATATAAAGCAAAACACAGCCAAGGCTGTATCTAAAACAAGAGTTGGAGCCTGAAAATTCTTTCCATTTTTAATGAAGAAAAATGGGAATAAATTAACTGAATTGTCCACTCAAGCAGCTTTGGGAGCCAGGCACGATAGGAGCTGATATTTGGTGGTCATTTGAGGCATTAAGGGCACAGCTGTGAGGACGGACAACACTACCATGTTATGGGAACTGATCCTTTCACTGTCATCTTTCAGAGAGGAAACAGAGCACAGGGAGACAAGATAATGTACCCAAACACTCAGTTTCAAATTGCAGATGCACACCTGAACCCAGCCATGGGGTCCAGAATTCCTGAGTCACTGGGAAAGAAAGCAGAGGCAGTGGGTAGAGAAAATCCTGGCAGAGCAGATGATCAAACCCATGACCTTCTTTCTGATGAGGACACTAACATAGAAAATGTTTAGCACAGGCCTGTAACTCCAGCTACTGGAAAATTAAGGCATGAAGGCCTGACCAGATGACTTAGTGAAAACCTGTCTTAAAATTCAAAGGGGTTAGGGAGATGATTCAGTTGGTAAACTCTTGCTATATCAGCATAAAGACTTGAGCTCAGATCACCAGCACCCACATGAAAGCCAGACATGGTGGCTCACATCTGTAACTCCAGCCTAGGGCACAGAAAACAGGTGGATTCCTGGAACATGGTAACTCCTAGCCTAGCAGAATCAGTGAGCTAGCAGTTTCAGTGAGAGACTCTGTCTTAAAAACGACTAACTAACTAACCATCTAACTGAGGTGGAGAGCCGCTGAGAAGGATATTCAACATTGACTGCTGGTCTCTACAAGCTTGTGTATGCATATTCACAATAGACACGTGTGTGTGCGCGTGCATACACATACACATGCACATACACAAACATATATACCACAGACATGTAAAAAAGATACATAGTTCAGTGTACAACAGTTATCTAGAATGCATGTGACCTTGTGTTCCATCCTAGAAACAAAAGAAATGCATTAAAAATAAAATAACAGACAATAAAGATGAGTCTGTGGAGGAAAATAGAAGAGTCCCCCTAACAATATGATTTGAGGAGATGAGGATTAATGTCACCTGTGGGTAAGATGGTGCACTGTGAACACACGGGCAGTTTCCAAGAAAAACACAAACTAAACGTCATTCTGAGGAGTCACAGAAAGCAGCTTCTGTGGTTTTGAGGAACTCCTGGGTGCAGGTGGTCGTGATGCTTGCTGGAAAAGGATAGATACCAGCACTTTATTTCCTGGTGCTCTGAAGGTTCTAGATGCAGAAATATGATAAGGAGGGGGAAGGGCCTATATGTGAGAAAGGAGAAAGGAAAGATAATGCAATTTTCTAGCGAGGATTCTGAAGGCAGCTGAAAACCCAAATCAATAACTGAATTTTAAAAAGGTTACAAAGTTTGCACACTGGCATTGCATTACTCTCCTATATGTAAACAGCAAACAGTTGGGAAACACAATGAAAAATGTGCATTAAAGCCAGAATCCCTCAGGTGGTCCACTGGGAGAACTGCATAGCGACAGTATGAAGAAAATTAAAGGCTTTCTGGGAGATGTGAAACAAGGTTTTTTTTTGTTTTTTTGTTTTTTTTTTTTTTTTTTTTTTGTTTGTTTTTAAACAAGGAAGCAATCAATTCCCAGAGGAGTGACTTGTTGTAAAAGTGTCAATTATCTTGGATTTTAATTTTGAAAATGTAAGGTCAGTCCAATGAAAGTTCCAATTATTTTGCTTTATTTTATTTTTGGAGGATGGGGATTAACATATTGTGCTTCCAATAAAGTTCCCCTTGGTATTTTAAAAACCTTGATAAACTGCTTCTGAAGTTCAGTTGGAAGAATAAACCCACAGTAACAGCTAGGCAAACACTAATAAAGGCAGTGAGGGACGGTTCTTGTTGCTGGGACACAACATGTTATAAAGCTGCTGTAATTACCCCTTCCCCATTGGCATGCTTCATGACAGATCAGGGGAGAAAGCTGAAGGCCTGAAGAGAAGCTCAGTGTATATAATTATTGAGCCCTTAATAAATATGGTATGGCGATCTATGCAGAAGGACAGAATTATTCAATCAAGGATGCTGGGACGCTGGCTACCTATAGTGGGCTTGGATTCCCAATGTGCACTGGATTGCAAAAAATAATTACAGATAGATTAAAGAGCTTAAAAGTAGAAATGGTATCAAATGCAGGTTTTATTTATTTATTTTTTTGAATTAAGCATTTTATTAGAATTCTTTACAGATAACACTTTCTATATTTTAGTGGAGAGACAAGCTTTTATTACATTGCCCAGATTGGTGATGCTTTGGTCCACTCCAGGGTGCTACAGTTACCACTAGCTCTATCATTGACAGCTCTGGGCACAAAATTCTCAGGATCTGCCCAACCTCAGTCATCTTTTGTTGTTGCTAAACCCACCATAGAGAGCAGGAGAAAGCGCTTGCTCTCCACTGGACACTGGGCTGACTGGGCAGGTACATAAGACATCCTCAAATGTGTGACTTTGGGAATGGAGAAAATCCCCAACAGGTTGTTTGTCCAAGCAAACTCAGAATGCTTGCTTTACACTGGTTTTCCTTATGCTACTTTGGAAACTGTGCATGGTATATTTGACCTTATTTTATCCTTAATTGTTCATCTTTTGTTATTGCCAATATTTGCATGGATCTTACACATGCTCTACGTTGAGTGGCAACCCCAATCTTAATTCTTAAACAAATGTATTGTTGTGGTGTGTATGTGTGTCTGTGTGTATGTGTGCCTGTGTGTGTGTGTTTGTGTGTGTCTCTGTGTGTGTGTCTCTGTGTGTGTGTGTCTGCGTGTGTGTGTCTGTGTGTGTGTCTCTCTGTGTGTCTCTGTGTGTGTGTGTCTGCATGTGTGTGTCTGTGTGTGTCTCTCTGTGTGTATGTATGTGTGAAGGTCAGAGGACAAATATCAGGAGTCAGTTCTTTCCTACTGTGGATTGCTGGGACTAAGCTAAAGATGTCAGGCCTATCCAGCTGGTGCTCGTATCCACTGAGCCATCCTGCCAGCCATCCCCGACTTCATTGTTCACACACTTAAATTCACCTCATCTGCAGCTCATCGACATCTTACACACGCACACTCTCCTGGGGGGACTCATGCAGCACCTTCACTGCTGCGGTCCCTCCCATCCTGGTGCTTTGTAACTTCTCCTCTCTCTGTTGGTTTCTGTGTCTGTTTTAGAATTTTATTTTATGGAAGGATCAAGCGTATATAGAGAGGCAGATTGCCATTAAATCCTTATGTGTCTACCAGGAAGGTTCAATGATGAGTCATAATGAACCAGTTTCTTTACTTTTTCCTATGTACCATCCTCCTGAGCACACCGATTTACTTTGAGTTGAATTATTTTATCCATAAAGCTTTTAAGATGTAGCCCTTAAAGTTAAAGATGCCACTAAAATAATCGCCACCCCATTACCATGCCAGAGGTATTTGTTCTCTAATATCAGTAAGAAGTGCCTAGAGTCAGAAAAACCACGTGAATAGATCTGCTTTCCTGATCGTCTCGATGGATTTTAATATTGCTGGCTTACTCAAATTAGGGTTCAAATGATGTAAGTATAATGCCTTAGTCAAGATGTTTCTTGTATTTCTTTAGCTATAAGTCTCTCTTATTTTCCCTGTCTTCTTTTTCTTCCCTTGTTTCTTACTTGTTGGCGACTCCGTGTTGGTTTTGTGCAGCTGCCTGTACACTGGGGACTTGAAAGAGGGGGTAGTGACTGCCTCCCGGTAACTCTAGCTAACCCTTCTAGGTATTTGTATTTTCTGTGAATTTGTAGTAGAACCCTTAAGACGATCCCTGGACAAGTGTTCCAGACACTGCACTGTCAGTATCCACTGATGACAGTCCTGCACCATCACCTCTTTATGAGTAGCTTGGAATTTTCTCCTCTATTTGTTGAATATGTGCTTTCCAAAAGTTCTGAGTTGGTCCCTAACATAGTCCATTCTCTAGGAGCCCAGGAGTCTAGAGGATGTAGAAGATTTGGGAAACAAAACTGAAAATATCCATTTTATACTGTATATACTCACTGTCCGTTCCTCAAACCACTGTAGCCCCGAGATCACGAATGCTCGAGCTCACATGATTTCAAATGTCTACTTATATGTCTTTGGTTGTCCATTCCAAGCAGCATTACAGCCTCGGTGTCCTGCCTCTTCCATCCTTACCCCCTCACTTCTTTATCCCACTCTCCCCTCTGTTTTCTTTAACCTTCTGGTCCCTCCTCCTGCTCCTCCTCTCTCTCTCTTATCTTCTCCCTCCCTTCTTCCCCCTTTCTCCGGCCCTCCCTTTCATCTTCCCCTCCTCGCCCCCTCCTCCTCTTCAGCCAAGAGTTTCCAACCTGCTAGGCAGGCACCCCACTCTGAGCTCCACCCCCAGCCTCCTGCGCTGACTTGACACTGGTGGAGGAGCATGCCTCTGCTATTCTTGCTCACTGCCTCCACATCCTTCCTGTTCTAATCATCCCTCCAGGTAGGAGTCTAAAACTTAAAGACACAGGTTTCTCATGTATTATGAACCTAAATATTAGCTAGCTACTTCATCTGGTACTTGATCTAAAACAAAACTCCCAGCATCCTATTTCTAAACCAATAGAAGACCAGGCACTCTAAATGATCTTTAAGGGGCAGTAACCTGAGCATGTATATGATTCTTATCACCCTAGTTAGTTTTTCATGTGTATACAAGTGTGCGTGCTGTGTATGTGTGTGTATGAATGCTCATATGTGTAAGAGTGAAGGTGGGGGTAGTAGAGGTGAGTGCTTGCATACATTTGTGTATCTGTGTGCGTGTGTGTGTGTGTGTATGTGTGTGTGTGTTTGTGTGTGTGCGTGCGCGCGTACAAGCTGAGACCCAAAGTAGACATATGATGCGTTCCTCAGCTGCTCTCTACCTTTTTTATATTGGGGGGGGTTCTCTCAGTTTGGAGCTAATCAGTTGCAGATGTCTAGCTAGATAGCTGATAATGGGGATCCCCATCCCTGCCTCCTGAGGGCTGCTAGGATTACAGAGATCCCCTTGTATGCCCAGTGGGGTCTGAGGGTCAGACACCACTCCTCACAATTATTCACCAAATATTTTACCCACTGAACTGTCTCCTAAACTTACTACTTAACTTAGACATCTACCACCTGTATAGGTTGTCACATCAGATACAGAGCAGAGGGCATGAGATAGAAGCTAATGTTATTTTGCATGATGTCTTCACATGGAACAACCTAACAACTTCTCCCTCCCTTTTCCCCCTGTTTCCCTCCCTTCCTTCTTCCCACCTCTGTTCTCTCTTTTGCAGTCTGCTGCTTTGTTGTGCACAAGCGCTGTCATGAATTTGTCACATTCTCCTGCCCTGGTGCGGACAAGGGCCCAGCTTCTGACGTGAGTACCTGGTAGTAGCCACCTTCTCTCGGTTTACAGACACTTTAATATTTTGGTCTGCTTTCAGTGGGGGAAATTGGAGAGGAAGCGTTGCTGGGCAGGAGAATGGGTAGTTCTCCACTAGGATCTTGGCTAGTGACTACCTTGACACTGGGGCCTGGAGCTCGAAGGGCCCTACTTACTCACTAGCTCTCCCATAAGAAGGCAGCTTTTGAACACATTTTCTAGTCCTTTGTTGGGAGGTCTTAATATCAGGATTCATGAAGAATGGGGGTTGATCCTGATACTATTCATCCCAAAATATTAGCTGGGTGCAGTAGAGACATTGTAACTCCACACCCTGAAAGCTGAGGGCTACACTGTGGGATCCTATTTCAAAAAAGCAAACAAATAACCAACTATTGATAATTGGACAGCAGATGCTTTGGGGTAAAACAAATGAGGATTTTTCATTTAATCACTATATATTTTAGTATGCATTGAGAAAATGCATTTAGTAATAATTTTGTACTTCTGGTATGGATATAAAAATTCACATCTAAGAAAAGCTAGGTGAAGATAAGTTGACTCAAAGACAATATTGGGTCACTGACAAGGTCAGTGATGTGAGGATAGAGCTGAGTGTTTTGGTGGACGCCTGTCTAAAGTTGGAGTGTTTATTGGTTCTCCACACAACAGCTGTTCTCAGGCCTGACTTTCTTTCTTTCTTCTGCCAGAGGTCACCACTAGTGCTAGATGGTGAAAATGCCTGGTAGTTGCTTTTTTAAGCTGTCTGGTCACTGACAAATGAACTTACACATTCTGAGGGGCTGGGCAAGGGTTTCTAGGGAAAATCCTTTCTTATAAGAGAAATACATTTCTTACCTCTTTTTTTGCTCTCTTAGACTTTTTTTTGGTGAGTAATAATGCTTAGAGTTGAGGCAGGCATTCAGGGCTAGTAAAAGAGATACCGTGAACATGGTGGTTCTAAGGGCTGAAGAAACCTGCTTCACTGATGGTGCTAATAGAGGGAATCACTTCTGAGTCTCCTTACCCTACAGGTGGAGAGGTACTGTGAGAAGTTTGCTGTTTGGTGTATGCATCCCGACTGCTCTAATTAATAGGGCTTTCTACTACACAGTCTCCCACTACCCAGGAGTCACCTAGCTCTTGTACTTTATTTCTTCTTTGTTTATCTTGGAATTTTTCTAATTTGTCTTTGTCTTCCACATAAGCCTTGTTTACCACTTAGAATTGATGGTTGACTGGGCTGGTTGTGGTGGCGTATATCTTTAGTCCAGCACTCAGGAGGCAGAGGCAGGCAGATCTGCATCTGAGGTCAGCCTGGTGTGCAGATCAAGTTCCAGAACAGTTAAGGATATACAGAGAAACTCTGTCTCAAAACAAAATAGCCAAAAACCAAAGCCAAAGCAAAGCAAAGCAAAACAACAACAGCAAAAATCCCTAAAATTTGAGCTGGGCAGTGGTGACACACACCTTTATTTCCAGCATTTAGGAGGCAGAGACAAGTGGATTGCTGAGTTTGAGGCCATCCTGGTCTACAGAGTCAGTTCCAGGTCAGTCAGGGCTACACAGAGACACCCTTTCTTGAAAAACAAAACGTAACTGGTAGCTGACCTTAGCTTGCCTCCAACAAGGAGGGGCTGTCTCTGTCACTAAATTTTGTGGACTCCTGCTTTTCTTCTGCTAGAGGTCATAAACTTAGAATTTGCTGCAGTTCAGGAGTGAGGTGGGGTGGGGTGGGGGGTTCAGGTGCTGTCTGTTGCCATAGCAACAAGAACAGTCCAGTTTAGAGTTTGTGCTTCTGATACTAGGCTTGGAACATGTGATGCTTGAGGATGAGAACTCTAAGGAACGGAAATCATCCAGGGTTCATTTAGGCCTGAGATAGAACACTAGCTTATATAAGATTATATGGAAAGGGAAATTTTTGGCTTCTAATAAAAAGCCTAAAGGTAGACCTGGCATGATAAGTCAAGTTGCTTTGGTGGAATTCTTGGACGTCTCCTTCTTCACTTCTTGGATCAGCATTTCTGTGTTTGTTCATGTTTAGGAATATTTTCCTCCTGTGAGAACATGATGGTTATGGTACCTTTCCTTTTCTCTTTTTATCAACACAGCGACTCCAGAGACCAAGGGTCACAGTGACCAGAAGGATGGGCTATGCTGATTGGCAAGCTAATGTGCTGTGGTGGTCTGAATGTTGTGTCTCTCCTAAAATTTATGTTGAAATTCTAACCCCCAAGTGATGGTATTAGAAGCAAGACTTTTAGGAAGTTATTGGGTCAAGAATGGGGAGCCTTTATGAATGGATGACATCTATGCCTTTAGTAAAGGGATCTGAGAGATGTCTCATACCCCCCCCCAACCATATGAAGTACACCAGTTGTCTTAATTGGGGTTTCTATTGATGTGAAGAGAAACCATGTCCCCAGAAACTTTTATAAAGGAAAAACATTTAATTGGGGTGGCTTACATTTTCAGAGGTTTAGTTCTTTATCATATTGGTGCAATATGGTGGTGTAGGCAGACGTGATGGTACTGGAGAAGTAGTTGAGTGTTCTGAATCTAGCAGGCAACAGGAAGTGTACTAAACACTGATCAGTATCTTGAACATATATGAGACCTCAAAAAGCCCTTCTCTACAATGACGTACTTCCTCCAACAAGACCACACCTTTTGATAGTGCCACTTCCTTTGGGGACCATTTTCTCTTAAGCCACCACACCAAGACAATAGCAATGTAAACAGAAATGGCTCTCACCAGACACTGGGTCTTCTCCTCCCTTGATCTTAGACTTCTTCGCTTCTAAAGCCATGAGAAATAGTTCTGTGGTTTTAAAATCACCTGTTTTGGTTTTGTAGCCCAAACAGACTCAAAAAGGAAGTTTTGTGCCAAGAATTGTTCTAGACAAATAGAAATTCAGGGGTGAGTTTTCCAGAGTGACTCTGGAATTTCTAGAATTGCAGCAAAGTTCTCCAGATATCTATATGGATTCTCAAAATCAGCATCAGTGTATACTAGTTCCCTGATGTCCAAGGTCCTGGCATCAAGTGTGGCAACTAGAGTGCTGCTATTCACAATTGTTCCTAGTGACCCATCTGCAAACATGTGGGCTCCCCTTTCCAAGACACTGTCCTCTGATAGCCTTCAAACCTTGGCTCTTCCAAGAGAAATGCTTTCACTAGAGAAACACCAATGGCTCTCCTTTAGGCTTCTTATGCTTCTGACAGGAGCAATGGAACATTCTGGATTAAGAATGGGATCTTTTATAATGGGGCTGGGGAGGATAGGTGTGCCTGGAACACAGGGCTTCTCTTAGGCACCCCCATGACTTGTGGCTCAGGTCTGCAGAAAACTCTAGTAACCCAACCCAGACACGATTACATGGCCCAGACCCTTTAGGAATGTAGATTTAGATCATTCGATCAGACAAAGAACCACCATCAGCTGAGGGGCTTGATTGACAGCAGAGGGAACAGAGATGAGTAGGAGAGAGTTACAATGCCTATACTCCTGCAACAGTTAGAGAGAAGACTAGTTCTCATGTGTATTTTGCTATGAACACATTTTGTATACATATGCCTCTGTATTCAACAAGTATTTGTTTTCTTTCTCATGTAAGATTAGATGTGTTCACTTCATGTCAGGATTTAAGTTGTTAATTTTACATCCTAGTATATAAGTGCAGATTATCAAGAGAAGAATGATCAGTCCTCAGTGACCTCACCTCATTCCCAAGGGAAGAGGGTGTGTTTGTGGTTAATTCAGATCTAATAATACTGGCAAGCGGAATTATGACTTTGTTGTTCATTATTCTGAAATTAAATATAATTCAAAGACTCACATACCAAGTTCAGAAAGGATGGGCTTACAATGGTTGATTTTTCAAGGATCAGCTTGCCTGGGTTAAGAGATGCCCCCAAATCTGGTAAAACAACTTCTAGATGGATTTTTGAGGGGGGTTCTAGAAGAGCTTAGTGTTCAAGTCCGTAAAGGAGCATTGACCTCATCTTTAATGGTGAGTAGTATCCTGTCTGTTGAAGACCCAGGTAGAAAAAAAAGCAGGCAAAGGTTAATTTACTCTCTGTTTGAACTAGGGCATCTATATTACTTATGCCCCTCAATATCAATGCTCTCAGGTCTGAGGTCTTTAGGTTTGGGACAGGATGTATATCATGGCTTTTCTGCTTCTCTGGCCTTTGGACTTGACTTTGATGGAAATGGACTATTGGGCCTCTTAATTCTTCAGTTCATAGAATGCAGATCATATTTCCCAGCCTCCACCATCATTTGAGCTGATTCACATAGTCAGTTTATATATCTATAGCTACATCTTTTCTCTCAGCTCTGTTCTCTGATTCATGTACCTATTCTCAGAGATGAGAGTTTTTATGCTCATTCAATGGTTAAAGAGTCGGGGTGAATGGCCTCTAAGAGTATTGTGCACTGGTTAAAGCTATAGACTACAGAATAGACTATAGATTCAGGCCTCTTAGATATTCTGTGTAACCTTGAGGTAATTATTTTAAACAACTTAAA
Organism: Phyllotis vaccarum; assembly: GCA_033318265.1. Classification (NCBI taxonomy): domain Eukaryota; kingdom Metazoa; phylum Chordata; class Mammalia; order Rodentia; family Cricetidae; genus Phyllotis; species Phyllotis vaccarum. The sequence continues at coordinate 79,062,248 of JARWLC010000004.1, read as the reverse complement.
TTCTTCAACTAAAAATGGGAAAAATGATAGCCTCTACCTTACAGCATTGTTATGAATGTCAAATGCATAATTATCTCCAAAAACTCCAAAAGAGTGTTTGGTACCGGCTTTATATAGATGATGATGATAATGTTGATGATGATGATGATGATGATGGCAATAATGATGATGAAAACAATGACTACTCCAGTGCATGTGGGTGGGTAGCAAGAACAGACCAGGCAAATCTAGAGAATGAACAGACTTTCTGTTGATCATCTTTCAGCCTTTTCTAGGAGTGTGAAGGCTTCATAGGTAGCATAAGGAGCAACCCTTTTCTGTATGAATGGAGAAATGCAGCCACACCTTGCTTTAGGCGTAGGGAGAGCAGAAAGTGCTCCCACAGTCTCCACGCATAGGATTTGGCAACCTACCTGCAATGACTGTCTCTCTCTCTGGATGTTATTCCAAGAAGGTCTGTTGGCAGCAAGAGTGATGAACTGGTCCAGACTCCTGAACTGGCTTGACTCGGTTCATTGACCTTTTCCGCTGTCTGTGGTTGGAGACATGATTAAAGGCCTGGGCACACCTGCTTGCCCACCTGGACAGGCTACCTTTGACTGCTTCTGGTGCTCATGTAGGTCTAGAAGGGTGCCCTCCCTACCGTGTGACCTTGAAGGACCAATCATGCAGCAAGCTTTAAAGCAGAACTGCACCTTTTTGTCTAGGGAAATGAATCTTCCAGGCTCCATCCTATGTTGTCTGCTACTTTGAGCACCACCTGAGCTGACATATATTATGAACATCACTACAGATTTATATTTGTATGGCATTGCTCTATAGATGGAGTCACACTGTGGTATACTGAGCCAACCAGTGACCTAACAAACCTAGTTACTGATACAACCATTCAATGGCAATGAGACTAGACAATATATAGCACTCACAGTTGGAAGGCCCTCAAAACATGGCAGAGTTCATAAATGATCTCTACTTTTCCAGAAGCCTCTTTCTCATGCTTTTACTAACATTATAGATTTTTTTAAAATAAATTTTTATTTTAACTTTTTACACAATATTCTATTTATTTAGTTATTTTTTTAAAGACAGGGTTTCTTTGTGTAGCCCTGGCTGTCCTAGAACTTGCTTTGTATACCAGGCTGGCCTTGAACTCACAGAGATCCACCTGTCTCTGCCTCTGGAGTGCTGAGATTGGTTTCATCATAGTCTTTTTGCCCTCCCCAAATACCTCCCAGATCCACCGTACCTCCCTACCCAACCCAACTTCATGTTCTTTCTTTCTCTCAAAAAGAAAAATTAAAACAAATCGACAACCTGAAATAATAATAAACCAATAAAACACACACACACACACACACACACACACACACACACACACACACACACACACACACACAAATTAACCAGAACAAAATGTCTCCTGCTTCTTAGTCTCATAAGACTGAAAACTGTTAGTCTCTCTCTCTGAGCATCTTAGAGTCAATTCTCTGGAGCTGCAATAGCATCACTTAGGGACAGTGTTAGCTTACAAAGAACCCAGAACAAGAAAGGGAAAAAATACCTTTGAGGGATGGGATTAGGGCGACTCATATGAGCTAGTGCCCTGGGGTCCTTATCTGTGCTTGTGTGTATTTTGTGGATTGACTGGTGGCTATATGCTTAAGGATGAGCCCACTCATAGGCCTGGCAGTGACTAGGTTGCTTGTCCAGGCATCTTGGTTCTCTTTCATGAGGCCTCATTTTTTCTTCTCTGGCTAGTTTTGATTTGTTCATATGGTAGTTTCAGGGTTCCATGAACACCAAGAACATTTAAAACCTGTTTGGTGTGCTAGTTAGTGTCCTGCTAAACAAAGGTCATCTTATGCTCGAGTTCAGACTCAAAAGTGACTCGACTGTGTCATTAACCTGCTGCATATCCCATCGCAGACTAGAACTCTGAAGGTCATCACACTGGAGCTTTTATAACATCTTCTGGTTTTGTTGTGATTCAAAGAGGCATAGATGACTTCACTGAAAAAATGCAACCCACTCATTCCCTGCCCCAAGTCCCCAGCTGATTTAGGCCTGGTTGTCTACAATTAAGTCATGTGGCAGTCCATTGATTATTCTAGTAGAAGCAAAGAGTATATACTTGGGAATCAGACATATCTGAATTTGGGGCCTAACTCTACCTAGATTCTCATTGTTGGAATTTGAGCATGGCATTTTTACTTTCCTGTGCCTTAGTTTCTTTATTTAAAACAGGACAGTATCTAGTGTATGGGCTATAGGGATACTTCTTAAATGTGTTGAAAATGGAAAAGGGGTAGCCAAGACAAATTGGTTAACAGCAAAAAGCATCACAGAGCCCTTTCCTGAAAGTGCTTCATACTGTGTACGGTGAGTCTTTGATGTAGTAGCTTGGGGTTTTGGAATTGGTCTGCCTCCTTCTCTACTCTGGATATACAGAGAATTGTCCACAGTCCCTGGCCCAGTGCACACCAGCACGATATAATTACCTTTCCATTTCCATCTTCATTATTTTATAGAAAAGTTCTAACTCTATGATTCAATGCTGGGAACTCAGTCTTTGAAGCCAGGAAGCACTGGTGTCACATTCCAACTCTGCCACTTATTGCTCCTGTGACCTTAATAATTCAATTTCTACAATCTTTAGTTCACATCTTTAAAACGGGGAGAATAATACCTAAATCCTAGGGGTAGCTGTCATGAGTAGTCAATGAGAAAGCTGCCTGGACCACCTGAGATAGTATCTGGCCCAGAGCAGCACTCAATTTTAAAATTATTATTAATATTTAGAGGTGTCTCTACTTCTCAGGAATGAATGTAAGCCACCCTCTGACCTGCCAGAGAATAATGGCTAATAAAAATAGCTGTAAGTATCGAACAGGGGCCCTGGGCCAGGCGGTTCAGAAGTGGAAAAGCATTCCCTAGGTGGTTTGTCAGTATTTTATAGTATTAGAAGTAGTTTGTGATTTAAAAATGATGAAACCTAACCCTTTTGCCCTAAGTATGACAATTCTAGGAATTCTTGCTAAGAGGTTATTTAAGGATAGGTGCATCTATTTAGCTGGAATGACATTCATTGCATCAGTATTTATAGCAATTGAAATTTGGAAGTGACTCAAGTAACTACTGATGAATGCTTATGTAAGAGAAATCTATCTCATCTTCATAATGGAATTCTGGTCAGTGATTATGTATCAGTGTCTGGGGTTGACAGAGTTGGTGATGATCTTAGCTGATCCAGTTCTTATGCAAGTACATATGTCTTGAAGTTTGTACATTATTACATGTAAATATATTTTAATAAAAGCCATACTGATTAACGTTAGTATAGAAATACTGTCATTATTTATCTGCTTTAGAAAGCAGATAGTTAACTTTAGAAGTGTGTGAGACATTGAAAATATGAAAGTATTATATAGTATTTAAAATATTATTTACAAGCCACCACACCTTTAATCCTAGAACTCAGGAGGCAGAGGCAGGTGGATCGCTATGAGTTTGAAGCAAACCTTGTCTACAAAACAAATTAAACGAATTCCAGGACAGTTAGGGCTGTTACACAAAGCAACACTGTCTCAAATATATATATGATATGCACTAATATTTGACATGTAATATTTAATATATAATATGCAGTATTCTATATACACGAAAACCAGAGCCACATTTCCTAAGCCTAAGCCTATCTTTGTGGTGACTGTTAACCCTGCTCACTGGGTTAGGCATAGTGGTAACTGCCTATTATCTCATCACTCAGAAGACTGAGTGGTGGCAAGCTCAAGGCCAACATGGGCTACATAGTGAGACCCCATCTCAAAAAATACCTACCCACTTTCTTATTCCAGTTTCTGCATGTAGAACTCTGAAGTCACTTGGGGATGCTCTGAGGCTGGTTCCTCCTGTTGGGTGGTTTCACCTCTAGTATACACTCTGGTTCCCAGTTCAATTCAGCCAAGGCTGAGCACTAGTAGAAGCTTGAATGTTAACAGAAGAGGCTTTTAGATACTCCTGAGAGTCTCTGTTTTCTGGGACCCTGCTTAGTTTTTGCAAATGAGCATCTTCTGGTGTTCCTGATAATATTCTGATCATTCATATGTCATAACCTCAATTCACATGTGGCCCAAGAAAGGGTGAGGAAGTCTTGACTCTGCTGTGCTTGATCCCATTCATTATAGTGTGAATGGCAGTAGAAAAATTAGAAAAGGCTTTACCTCATCCATGTGATAATGTTCAGTGTCCTCAGCTCAAGAAAGCAACCCAAAAGCTGCTCTCCTCTGAAAGCCTGCATTGCTCTGCTTTACGTAACACCAAGTGGGGGCATTTGGAGCTCACTTCCAGTAAGGAAGCAACAGATAGGGTTGAAACATCACCTCTTGGCACCACTATCACCTGGACCAGAACAGCCATGTGACTTTCTCATTAGGGGTCACACAATTTAAACAGTACAGTGTCTTCTTCCCCTTCTCTCCCTCCTCTTTCACTTATCTATTATTTATCGACATCAGAAAGTACACCATCTTGCTAAAATCACATCCTATTTATGTAACACTGCAGTCTATGGCTTCTGTATTCACAGCCAAAATACTCAGTAACCACGCTGTACATTACCAAGTGCCAAAAAGATGCCTCAGCGGGGTGTGTGGTGGAGGTATCTGGAGGACTGTCCTATTTAGGCCGAATATCTAAAAGGCTGCCATATACATAAGCTTTTTAGTAACTCTAAAGGCAGAAATTAGATGTGAGGACCAGCTGTGTGGGATAAAGAGGAAGCTCAAACTGGCGACTGGTTTCTGTATGATTATCAACCCCCATCATCCCAGTGCTGTGACTGGCGACTAGGCATGCTCTACAGGCTGACTTTACGGTAGCTCCACATTTCTACTTGTGGATCCCTAAGTAGTCCTGCTCTGAGAATAGAGTCAAGAGAGGGAATCTGAGGTTAACTCACCCTTCTGCCAGGAAAGAACCAATTAACTGGCCCACAGTTTAATCTATATGTCACCTAGTTGTCTCATGGTTTTCTGTAAATTATAAGAAAGTTATAGACATGGTAGAGGAGAGAAATTAAATTCATTCTCTCCCTGGTTTGACCAAATTGAAAACGAATCCATTTTCCCTTATAGATTTCTGTTCTCTTGTTTCTTTTAGAATCCAGAGAAAATGAGGTGGTGCCTCTAGCCCTAAACTTTGGCAACAGTTAAAACACTAGTTAGTGATGCCAGGTTGCATCCAGTCGAAACTGCCTTTAGTTATCTGAAGTGGGGTGTGTGGTGGATTGCCCTATCTAGGACAAATGTCCAAAAGGCTTCCATCTACATAAGCTTTTTAGTAACTCTCAAGGGCAGATATTAGAAGTGAGGACCAGCTGTATGTAACACATATTAGCTCATATTAGCTAACTGGTTTCTGTATAATGATTATCAACCCCCATCGTCCAGGAGCTAGTCCTTTCCAGTGTTCAAAGAAAACTTGAGCAGCCACATTAGCTCCATCCGAGTCTGACTTGAGTCATTGGCCCTAAATTCAAACTCCACAGGGAGTGAGGCCATTTAGTCAAGGTGGCATTCCCTAAACAGTCAGGGCTGGACTTTGAAGGAGCTCTCTCCAAGATGAGGAGCTGAGAGGGTTTTCAAAGTGAATGGGGGACCTTCTGTGGAAAACAGAAGCAGGCTGTTGAACAGATCAAAAGAGCACGTGCACACTCCAGTTTCTGAATACTGGGCTGGAGGGATGGCTGAGTGCTGAGGAGTGCCTACAGTTCCGGCCCAAGACCCAAGTTCAGTTCCCAGTGCCCACATCAGGGCAGCTCACAACCATATGTAAGTCCAACTCCAGGGCATCTGATACTCTCTTCTGGCTTTTTTCTCTGGACAGACAGACAGGCAAACACACACACACACACACACACACACACACACACACACACACACACACACACACACTTTAAAAAGAAAACAATTTCTAAATTTCTAAATTTCTAAATGCTACTTTTAAAAATTATATGTAGTGCCCAGGATTACCTGGGTAGTCTGTTAAAAGCTGAGAATTTGTGTTTTTAAAATATTCTCAAAAAATTCTGATGGGTAGGTCGGCAATATAAGCAAGATATACAGTATTTTTGAGGTCAAAGTAGTTGGGTTTGAATTCCAAGTTTGTCTCTAACATGAGCTAGCTGCATAACCTTTAACCTCCATCTCCTTTTCTGCAAAAGGAGAAAAGCTCTGGTCTCATAGAGTCTAGGTGGGGATTAACTGAGAATTACCAGGGTGACACCCTTTGTGCTGTACATACTATGTATGTACATGTACGATTTCCACCAATATGCCTTTGAGAACTTAGATGTTGAGTATGCAGTCTTTTCTTGGGTGTGACACACATCTGTTCTGCTTTCCGTAAAAGAGAGACCCAGAGTCCTCTCCCAAGGCACGCTTAGAAGCCAGACCTCATAAAATGAGGATTTGGGATGAATGCCGATTTTGTTGACTGTCCAGTGAATTCCATACTAGTCTGTTCTGTGCAGAATGAGCTTGCCAAGGTCAGAGTGAACTCCTTCTAAACAGATGCCTTTCCTTCATTGCCACAAAGACAGGGCTTGTGAAAGCAAGAGCATATACCTAATGTTAGATGGGCAGAGGTGGGACACTGGCTGTTTCTGATGCTCTTATAGAGTAAGCTTATGGATGAATGATTTCAGTTTCTCCTGGTCAGGGTGTGGTTGAGGACAGAGCAGAACTTGTCTCATAGCTTGGTGAAGGCAATTTCCAGTAGCCTTTTGCCTCTGAGCCTGCCAGTCCGGGGAAGAGGGGAAAGAGAAGGGATATAGGCAGATGGCTCTGGAGAGAGCACCGGGCTCTGCAGTGAGGAGACATTATTTTCAATCTTTCTGTCTTTGACCTTGTGCGTTGCCAAGGGCTCCCCCACCTTAAGTGGTCTAGGATTCTATTACTGAAAAATTAGGGGCTGGGAGCTGGCTCAGTGGCTATGTGCTTGCTGAGTCTGGACCACCAGCACCCATGTAAAAAAAACAGGGCATGCCTGTGCATACCCTTTAACTCCATTGCTGTTGAGGGCTGCAAACAGAAGATCACTGGAGCTTGCTAATCAGCCAGCCTAGCAGAAGAAAAATGGCAAGTTCCAGGTTCAGTGAGAGCCCCCCATCTTAAAGGTACAAGGCAGAGGAGAGATAAAGCAGGATCCTGGGGGCTTTTGTTGACCTTTACTCACAGGCAAGGACACATGCACTCGCAACACACACACACACACACACACACACACACACACACACACACACACCATCAGAACCAGAATTCATTGATAACATTCTATTCTAAGTCTGTCACATACTCTAACTCTTGATTTATTTTTTATTATGCATTAGGAAACAGGCTCTCATTGCTATCATCCCACATTTTACACATGAGGAAATGGAGGTACTCAGTGTAAAAACTTGCCAAAGAATGAGAAAGCCCACACTTAGCCTAGGTCATCTGGCCCTCATCCTTGTCTTATTATCTGGCATCTTAAACTGTCTACGATCCTTAGACAAACCTGACAGAAGCAGCAGCCCCTTTTTAAAAGGTGTTCTGCCAAGACTTGCTGACCCACAGACTTTAGCCTATTGAGTCCAGACACACTTGGCATCTTTTCCTACTAGACCAACAATATTCCTTCTCTGAAGAATTTAGAATTTGGACTCAGATCTGCTGGCTTTATTAGGCTGGGCCAGTCACACATTTTTGAAAACTGTTTGTTACACGTGAAAAGTATCAGGCTCAATGAATTTCCACATCCAGAACTTTTCTTTGTAATCATGAGCCTCTTATGCTTCTCCTGGTTCCTACACCTCCAACCCCATCCATCAAGTTAACCACTACCCAGGCAACCAGCAGTTTGCCTGTTTTCTCCTCAGGCAGCTATTTTATTTTGCAAAGAACATTTCATAGATTGAGCCTCTCACTAAAGCTGAAGCTTTTACAAGGTATTAGTATTGGCTGTGGGTCCCCTGTTGTGAAGCAGGTCTCTGAGCTTGTGCAGCTGACTTGCCTGCCACTTTATGCCTATTGATTAGTAGTTACTCATTTCTCTCTCAGCCTCTAGCAACCAGGCTTGCACTCTGATACTATGCATTTGACTCTTGCAGATACTTCATATAGTACTTGTCCTTCTGTGTTTGGCTTATTTCACTTAGCATGGTGTCTTCAAGGTTCATATATGTTATATCATATTATAGAACTTCCTTCTCTTTTATGGCTGAAAAGGATCTTATTGTATGGACAGATTACATTCTCTTTATCCATTCCTTCACCAAGAGTCATTGATGGTTTTCTACACCTTGACTGCTGTGGCTAGTGTTTCAGTGTATGTGGAAATGTTGACCTCTGCAAAATCTTAGTTTCATATCTTTATTTTAACTATTTTATTGGGCTTATTCATTACATTTTATGTGTAGATATTTTGCCTGCATGATAAATTTGCTCCATGTATGTGGTTGGTGTCCACAGAGGTCTGTCCTGGAGGCAGAGTTACAGGTTGTAAGCCCCCAGGTGAGTGCTGGGAACCGAATCCAGGTCCTCTGCAAGAGAAACGAGTGCTCTTAACCACTGTGCCATTTCTCTAGTGCCTTAATTTCAGTTATTTTGTATAAATACCCAGAATGAGATCGCTGGATCACATGGTTGTGTCTCTCTGTGTGTACATTCATGTGTAGATTTACATGTGGAAAGTAGAGGACACTCTCATGTGTTATTCCACTTCAGGCATGATCCATGCTTTTTTGAGACAAGGTCTCTCACTGGCCTGAAACTCACTGATTGAGCTAGGCTGTCTTTCAGCACTTCAAGGCAATTGCCTTTCTGTACTTCCCAAGCACTGGTATCACAAGTGCACACCACCTTACCTGCTTTTTTTGGTGCAGGTTCTTGGCAGCAAACTTGGATTGTATGCTTTTGTGGTAAGCACTTCACAGACAGAGGCACCTCCCTAACCCCCAGGTTTTGCCTTTTTTTAATGTTTTGTTGAATCTCCTGTGCATTGTGGGCTACAGGCTTTACTATACATTTCTCCAAAAGAAATACAAAAGTGACCAACGTGTCTGTAAAAGATGCCCAAGTACAATCAACAGGACTCTGAAAGAGCCACAATAAAACCCACTAATGTGTGTGATAATTTAAACAATTAAAAATTATGAAAGGCTCAGTGTTGCTGGCCTCATCATAGAAATGCCAATCAAAACTACACTATGTCACTCTATGCCCATAAGGTTAAAAAAGATAATTAATACTTAAAAACCCTAAAGACTCACAAGTGAGGGTGTGGAAAAGTTAGAGGCCTTGACTAGTGTTGAAGCAGGTGGCAGTATGAAATGGTGCAGTTGCTTACAGACATGTTTGCATGATTGACCCTACTCAGTAAAATTGTACAGTAGACCTGCTGTGTGTCTGGTGGCTTTGCTCAAAGCTTTGTTGTGGCCATGTGACTTATAAGGATGTATGCAGTTAATCAGAATGTCCAACTTCAAAGCCAGCAAAGGCCAGTCAGAAAAATAAACAAGCCAAGTGTGATGGTAGGAGCATCCTTCTGGACCATCAGACCCAGCCTCCAGCTGTTTCTTAGGTCCTTCCAATTCTTCATAGGACCACGATCTAGATTTCTCAGCTTTTTCATAGAAGCCCGAAATTTCCTATGTTTAGATGGAGTAAACCATTTGAGAATTACCACTAAACTGTTTTTGTTGGTGCTGTTTATTTAAGTTTTTTTCAAGACATTGTTTCTTTGAATAGCTCTGGCTGTCCTGGTTTCTTGATTTGTAGATTAGGTTGGCCTTGAACTCAGAGATCTGCCTGCTTCTGCCACCTAAGTGCTGGGATTAAAGGGGTGTGCCATCACTGCCCAGCTGTTTCGTAAGTCAAGGTCTTGTGTAGTCTGGGATGCTCTTCAGTTTGCTATTTAGCTAAGGATGACCTTGAACTTCAGATCCTCCATTCTGGAATAACCGGTGTCACCACCACATTCAGTTTATGCTGTGGTAGGGACTGAACCCAGGCCTTCATGCCTGCTAGGAAAGCACTCTATACCTGAGCTGCACCCCTACAGTCACACGGTGTACTTTTGAAACCCAGTTCTGGGCTGGAATCATTCTGGGACCTTCAGTCTACAACTTCTGAATGTGCAGATGGAGATTGTCAGTGGAAGAAAAGTAGAGAAAATAAAAATTTAATCAAACTAGCTGCTTTTAGGTGTTGGAGAGGGGTCTATCTTCTGCCATGTTTGGGCACACGGCAAGGTGACCCCTACTGAAGGCTTTGGGGGGAGTGTTCATCACTCTGAATATCTATTAGGTGCCTGCCTTTGCCAGGGATGGCATGGGAACCTGCTAGAACTCACCTTCCCTTCCTGCATTCAGCAGTTGCCTACTTTCCTAACCAGACCTTCCTTTGCACATTCTAAAATTTAGTCATATCTGTGTATATATCTACCGTCTATCTATTGATGTGACTCTGTTTTTTGGTAGTGCTGGGAATTGAACCCAGAGTTTCAGACATGCTAGGCAATCATTCTACCAATGAGCTCCACCTCTACCCAGACTCTTTATCAACCTGAATTTAACCTTGGGGAATCTGATGCCAGGTATTTTATTCTCAACAAACTTAAACACAGTATAATTTAGAAAAAAGTTTCCTGGTATAATACAATTCCCAGTCCACAAAGAAATGTCATTACGATGAAGCTGAACTCAGATACATATCATTTCTTCTAAGATGGGTCCTAGAAATGGGGTACCTGTACTATTTTAAGGACCTAGGGGAGGATCTGGTGTGGTCTTCGTCATATAGATGGCATAGAGGTCATTTGGGCTATTGGCCACCTCGGGTCCTGACTGTGGGAGCTTGGTGAAGGCCTGATTCTAGAGATAATATAAGGGCCATCTAGATTTCTAGCTGTTTTCAGTCCTAATTGTAGGAGTTTGATTTGGCCTGGCCCAACAGATAGCACAGGTCACCAGGCTGTTAATCACCTCCAGTGCTCAGGTTCTGGGTGGAAGAATAGGTTTTACATCTTTCCCATTGCAAAGACAATCCTATGTATTTAAGATTCCTGGTTTCTCTGGAGATCTGTGGCACAAGAATGTTCATGCTGTGTTTCCAACATGTAATGTTAGGGTTAAAGGTGCTTGTGGGGCCACATCCAGTTTCTCTTCCTTTTTATGCATGTATTTGTGTGTGTGCGTGCGTGCGTGCGTGTGTGCTCTGTGTGTGTGTGTCTCAGGGAGGGGGTTGAATGTGTAGAAACATGTGTAGAGGCCAGGAGTCCTCCTTGGTTCTCTCCACCTTACATAATGAGATGGGGTTGCTCACTCACAGTCTAGCCAGATTGTTCTGAGAACCCCATCTTCTCTTCTAAGAGCAGAAAGTACAGGCCAGCAGCTGTAGTAGTAGGGTTCTCGAGTCCCGGGCAGCCAGGGGCCTGGACCCACAGACCTACCGCCTGAGACCCCTTAGCCGCCTGCCCGCTCAGACCCCCAGAAATGACTCAGATGCTTATATTAACTTTATTCTGTTTGGCCTATGGCTCAGGCACATTGCTAGCTTGCTCTTACATCTTAAATCAACCCATTTTTATCAATCTGTCTGCCACGTGGCCCATGGCTCACTTGTGTTTCTTACATGTTTCTTCTTGGGCGGCTTTAGCTCATCTGCCTCTGGCTCCACCCTGCTTCTCCTACCTATGCTCTGATTTCTCCTCCTACTTCTTCTATGGTGCCTGTCATGGCCCAAAACAGCTCCTTTATTTAAAGATTGAGATTCACAGCATATATAAACGCATTCCCACATCACTTCCCCCTTTCTGTCTAATCAAAAAGAAAGGTTTCAATTTTAACATAGCAAAATTACATTTAACAAAATAGCTATCAAGCAAGAATTACAGTGATGTGAGAATGCATTTGTGTGTGCTGTATCTTTAAATAAAAGTGCTGTGTTGGGTCATGGCGGGCACCATAGAAGAAGTGGGAGGAGTTTGGGGAGGAGAAGCAGGGCGGAGTTAGAGGCAGATCGAGCCAGCCGCCGAGAGAACAACATGTAAAGAACACGGGTGAGCTACGGGCCGGGCCCACATGGGCCACGGATTAATAGAAATGGGTTGATTTAAGATGTAAGAGCTAGCTAGCAATGTGCCTGAGCCATAGGCCAAACAGCATGAAGTTTATATAAGCATCTGAGTCGTTTCTGGGGACCCGAGCGGCGGTGCGCAGATAAGCAGTCCCGGGCAGGTCTATGGGTCCGGGACCTCTGGCTGCACGGGACCCGCGAACCCACTACTACATTACAGTTACAATATCTAGTCTATTTGTATTTAGCAAAATTAAAGAAAATACTCTATCATCTATCTTATCTTTGTTAATCTAAAGTTTCATATCCAATATACCTTTCAAATGACTAAGAAAAGCTGTACCTATAACTACCTAATCTTCAACTACGTCAAAGACCACAGAAGGATATATTTACCCAAGTAAACCAGAAGTGCAAGAGACTTCTAAAATCTAGAAAGGACAGAGGTGACACCTATCTGCCTAGACAGTCACCCAAAGTTCCTTTATAAAGTTGGGGCATCCATCTTCAGCCTACAGGCCCAGAGTCTCTTTTCATTTTAGTGAAGCAGGAAATCTGCTCTGCCCATTCTGGCACAGTTCATCAGTTGCTTCTACTCGAGTCCTGAAGAATGTCTGACAGTTTTCTCTGCAAAGCAGGAACTTGAATGACCATCTAGGCTTGTTCTGCCAAAGTTTAGAGGTCATTTTCCTATGGAACATGCATGTCCAGTTTAAACAGCATACTGTCAAGCAGTGAATATAAGAACAGGTCCTTGTCCAGTGGCTAACCATTGCCACAAGGAGAGTAGACTCCATATGGAGTTTCTTCGATGCCCATTTTTCTCTTGAAGAAGATTGGTGCAGCCAGGAGCAAATCTGTCTCACTGTCTAGAAAAGTCTAAGCTCTTAAAACATTTTAAATGCCATATTCTGTAGGTCTTAGAAGTATTTGAAGATTACCTACCTAATTGAAATATATTTTTGTATACCTAAAAATCTTAACTAACCTAACTATGAGTTTGATTATAAAAGGTGACTATTAACCTTCATTTCTTAATTATACATTACAATTTTAAATCAGTTACATGAACATCATACCTTAAACTAGAATAGAAAAATACATACAGCATAACAAAATTGACCTTAAATTTGTATCAATAAACCAAAATCTATACCAATGTAAAGCATTTTGAGATTAACAGCTGATTTCCTGATCTAAGTAAATTCAATAATCTAATTTTAAAAAAAAAATCATTCATATACCATATCCCCTTTTTCTTCTTACAAAGAGATTGACTATGACCATTAACCATTTATGATGAAAACAAACATTTAGAAACAATATTTGGGGGATTTGGGCGTAGTTATCCATTACTACTTCCTGCTGATTAAGGGGCGTTGAAAATCTCACAGTTGTTGAGAGTGGATCATAATCTGCAGCCATGAAGCTGATCTGGGCAACTTCTGGTTTACTTGGGTAAATATATCCTTCTGTGGTCCTTGATGTAGTTGAAGATTAGATAGTTATAGGTATAGTTTTTCTTAGTCATTTGAAAGGTATATTGGATATGAAACTTTAGATTAACAAAGATAAGATAGATGATAGAGTATTTTCTTATTTTGCTAAATACAAATAGACTAGATATTGTAACTGTAATTCTTGCTTGATAGCTATTTTGTTAAATGTAATTTTGCTATGTTAAAATTGAAACCTTTCTTTTTGATTAGACAGAAAGGGGGAAGTGATGTGGGAATGCGTTTATATATGCTGTGAATCTCAATCTTTAAATAAAGGAGCTGTTTTGGTCCTTGACAGGCACCGTAGAAAAGGTAGGTAGAGGAATCAGAATAGGTAGGAAAGGAAGGGCGGAGTCAGAGGCAGATGAGCTGAAGCCTCCCAAGGAGCAACATGTAGAAGCTCAGGTGAGTCACGGGCCACGTGGCAGACAGATTAATAGAAATGGGTTGATTTAAGATATAAGAGCTAGCTAGCAATGTGCCTGAGCCATAGACCAAACAGCATGGAGTTAATAGAAGCATCTGAGTCATTTCTGGGGGCCTGAGTGGGCGGCCGGGTGGCTAAGGGGTCTCGGGCGGCAGGTCTGTGGGTCCAGGTCTCCGGCCGCCTGGGACCTGAGAACCCCACTACTACAAGCAGCTATCTGGAATACTATGAGTTTTCTGGGGATCTGAAGTCGTGCCTCATGCTCACACAGCAGGGACCCGTCCTAAGAGCTCAAGCTCTAATCCTCTCTCAACTTAGAATATGAAGAGGAGAGCCAGGCCCAGCTGCCTTCCTCTCAGTCCTGGACTCATCTTTCTACATATCAACAGGAAAAATCCTTAAAAACCTTCATGAGCTTCTGGCATTTGTTTGGCACCTTCCCCAGCTCCTGGGCTGAAATAGACTTTCTCCTATTTTTAAACAGTACTTTCTGGTACTCTCAGTGGCAGTGTGAGGATGAGGGCACAGTAAATGTACAGGTTTAAGGGCACAGGTCCTGCATGGTAAAGAAGAGCATGCAGCCCAGTACAAGCCCTCCTGGGTTGGGGTTTCACCTAGGCAGTTTTCTCCTGTAGAGTAGGTCTGCTGGTGGTCAACCCATCTCTCAAAGTTGCTAAGTTAGAACAATGTCTGGGTTAGATCAGTGTGGTGGGAGCTCTCTTTGCAAGCTGTTCATGCAACAGCGACAGTTATTACCTCCCCACTCTGTAGGAGGGTGTTTCAGGTCTGTGGTTTGATTCCACCCCACCAGGATGGGAAAGTGGGGAGTGGGATATGTGGTAGCTCCAGCAGTTGAGTAGAGCTGTGCCCTCCTAATGGCCTCTGAAGGATGAAGGCTTTCAAAATGAAGTCTGGATCTCAGTACCAGCATGCACAGAGCCAGTGATCCTCACCATGGCTCCTGCCTAGGCGGACCTGATGGGTTGGGATCCAGATTACTAGGGGTCAGGATTTTGAGCATAGGAGTCTATAAGTGCTGTAGATCAGGAATCCTGGGATGGAAGATGCGCCCCTGGCATTTATTTGCCTTATTAGCATTCTTGGCAGTGTGGGGATTCCGTGTAATTCATAAACTCTCCATATCTGTCCTTTTGAAGACCCTTTCTGCCTTCCTAACACAGAACTAGGTGTGCCCAGTGTTCTTGTGTCAAAGGTGGCCTCCTGGAGGTCAGACACTTCTCAGCATGCCTAGAAATCACACCCATGCTTCTTTGCAAGTGGAGTCACCTCATGTCTTGTATCTGAGTGGTCCCCATTTTATTGGGGGGATTCAAACTGCATCCTTCTGCCTGATATGACATCTGGGGGAAGCTGGGAGCGGGAAGGAAGGATACATGTTTTGTGGCAATGAAAGACTTATTTATAAAGTGAGACTGTCGTCTACCACAGTGTGACTATTTCCTGAAACCACTGTATGCTTTGAACAGTGACTGCTCTGAGAGGCCTCCCAAGGAGGAGGCAGGCACTCTGGAACAGCCTTGACCTGAGGTCAACAGTGCTTACAGGGGAAAACCCAGCATCTTCTTTTGTCTTCTGAAGGAGGAACTGAGCCTGGAGCTTAGAGGTGACTTGTGGAAGATCACAGATGTCATTTACATTAAGATAAACTGGGTTAAGTTTATGCTCCATACTCGTCACCACACTGGCCACAATATAATTGTGATTTCATGAGCCTTCACAGAACTAGAAAACAAGAGAATTTGTTTATCGTATGTAGCAAACATATGATGTCCACTGTGTACCAGGTTCTCAGAACCCCCAAGAGGACTCCACACTGTTATTATTTATATATCATTCAAAATTTTTGGGAGGAGGCAATATCTTTCTACATAACTCCACTAGCCTGAACATGCTATGTACTCCAGGCTGGCCCAAATACCTGATCCTCCCACCTCAGCCTCAGAGTGCTAGAACCATGGATGTGTGTCACCATGCCTGACTTTATTTCAACTTTAAAGCTGAGGAAATGAAATCTCAGAGAAGTTGGGGAGCCTGCTAGAGATCACACAGTTGCTAAGTTATTGAGTCTGGACTAAGCCTCAGTCTGGGCTTACTGGGAATGCCAGCTTCAGTTCCTTCCTACATGGAGGCTCATACTATGTGGAGAAAAGTCCAGGGCTAGGTGGGAACCACTAACTGGACCAAAAGGAGGTGGCATCTCACCCTTTGAATTTGGATTCACAATGGGAGCTGGACCTTCTGAGGAATCACTTAAAGGTGGGGCTTGAATTTATTTGATTAGGGTAGAGCTTGCTCTGCCCGCTTAGTCTCCAGAAGGAATGTAATCTGTGTGCTGTGGCAGACTCCCATTCTCTCCACCATGCCCTGAGCTCCGTGAATGGTCCAGCTATCTGAGAGCACTCCCTAAATCCCAAAGTGAACACAAATAGTTTACCTAGAAGGACAGATGTCCACCAGGAAGAGCCACACAACAGCAATCACACCATTCTCAAGCAAAGCACACCAGCCACTGGGACAATAACAGGACAACAATTTCAGTTTAAATGGAACAAACTAAATTAAAAAGAGAAATTCATAGAAATAAAAGAGTTTAGTCCTTATCACAAAGAGTTTGGTGGGAAGTACTTTTCTGAAGGAACATAAAGAAAAGCTTAAATGATTTCTGAATTAATTGTCGCCCCCACCTACCCTCTCCCAGGTTCTGCATCCCCCACCGTCCCACTTTGCTCAGCTGTAGCACTCAGCTCTGCTCACCCCTTGCACTCAGTCCTGGTTGGCTCACACCCTTGAAAGTCATTCAGCACCAGTGGAGAGCCTGGTTTGGATACTCTTGTTGCAGGCTCTCTAGAAGGAGCCTAAGTAGGGCAGTCTGGAGGGCTGCTGCAGTGTGTGTCATATCACTCTCAACAGCTAATCACAGCTTTAAAAGTTTAAAGGAGAAGAAAAGATGGCCCGGGAATGCTGGAGAGGGGTGGGTGGTTAAGTATTTTGAGGTGCCAAGATATCACAAACCTATCATATATTAAAATAGCATGTTTGGAGCAGGAATAGAGAGATCACTGGAGCATAAGAGAAATTTAAAAGTGAACAAAAGATCCATAAGAAATTAGCATGTGATAAAAAGACAATGCAAACTGGCAGGGAGAGATGCATTCCGTGTGTACGACTAGCTAAACTCTAAGAAAGGAATGAATGTCTTTTCTCAGAGCTCATATTGAGATGAATTCCAAGGGAAACCATAATGTTAGAATAAAAGATGGAAAATATGAAGGGACAAGAAGGAAATATTGGGGAGAAATTTCTAATTGTGACAATAGATAGAAGCCAGAAGGAGAAAGGGAAATCTGTGCTTTATGACACACACAAATATATATACACAATACAATATACATGCATACCACGCATGTACATATATCCATACACACATGCATGTGCACATACACAAACACCACATATACACATAAACACATACTGATATAAATACATACACATACAAATATATATACACATAACATTTATACATACTCCTTCCAACATGCTATACATGCTGAGTAAAGAATCAACAGGATTAAAAGGCAAATGAAAAACTAGGAAAAAGCTATATTGTGAGTGAATAATTAATAACCTTAATACATGGAAAAATTTGTTGCAAGTAATTAGAAATAAATACATTTG
Source organism: Phyllotis vaccarum (assembly GCA_033318265.1). Taxonomy (NCBI): domain Eukaryota; kingdom Metazoa; phylum Chordata; class Mammalia; order Rodentia; family Cricetidae; genus Phyllotis; species Phyllotis vaccarum. The sequence continues at coordinate 79,044,510 of JARWLC010000004.1, read as the reverse complement.
AATTTTAAAATGGGCAAATGGGGGCTGGGAAGTGGAGAGAGCACTTGTCTAGCACAGGCAAGGCCTTGGATTTCATCTCTGTACCATAAAAAGGTGTGTGGTGAAGAATAATGAAAGAAAATTAACAATAGTAATGGATTCTAATTAAATGTATATTTCCAGCAGTGGCTGTTAGGCAGTTCCCATGAAATATCCCAGTCAACTCTCGTGGTTACCTAGAATTAGGTTTTATTATTTTGGAAACCATTTCCAGGTGAGAAAATGACAACCTGACGGGTTGAATAACTTGCCCGGAGTGAAAGAGCTAACTCCAGAGACAGAAGTGAGGTTTGGAAGTGGCTGTCTATTAGCTCCTGACACTGACCTTGACTGTGTGTGTTCTGGGACCCAGGAAAGTCATCTGTAGAGTTCTACCAGGCTTACACAGTGGAAGTTCAACCTTGAAATCAAACAATTATTTACTGGGAAGAGGGCAGGGACTAGAGCCATTTGGCAAACCACCAATGAGCTCATCCATGGTCTTTTTACACTATTGGCTTTGCTCATTCTCTTCTCCAAGAGTAAAATACCAGCTCTTCTCCCAAACACAGCGCCCCTTCTCTCCCTGTGGCATGTGGTGGAATTACAGCTTCTGACTTTCTACACAGCAGTTGCCCAGTAACCTGTCTTTTGTGAGGTTTTCCACGCTCTTTTGTCTCAGGTTTGAAGTTGGAGGCATGCAGGTATTGGTGTATTTCAGAGTGAAGTAGTTAGATGGGCCTCAAAATATTCTAATTTATTTAAAAACTGTAAATAGATGGATGTTGAGAAATCTGCTTTTTTTTTCCTGTTTCAGGAGTAAGCACTTAATAGATTTTCTTGTGTGTGTGATTCCAGAGTTCTTCACTGGCATGAATAATTATGAATGGCATTCTTCTTTTTTTCTTCTGGATTTTTAAGCCAGAGTCAGGATGACATCCAGGCTGGCTTCACATTACCTTTATAGCCCAATGTGTTTATATGTCGGCTTAATACAAGCTGGTTACCTTGGGAGAAGAAACCTTAATTGAGAAAATGTCCCCATCAAATTTGCCTTTAGGCAAGTCTGTGGACCATTTTCTTGATTCCTGATTGACCTGGGAAGGTCCAACCCACTGTGGGTGGTGTCACCTGGGTCTATAAACTAGCAGGCTGAGCAAGCCATGGAGTGCAAGCCAGGGCTTTGTCTTCACTTCCTGTCTCCAGCCTTGAGTTCCTGTGGGGATTTAATAAAGTTTCAGAAGTTTTGTAGATATCAGAAGGAATCTACCCACAGTCTATGTGTGTGTGTGTGGGGGGGGGGGGGTTAGTAAAAGCTCCAGAAGTCCCAGAGCTCTAACCACAGTCTAGGAAAATCAGAGTGGTGATTCAAACCTTTAATCCCAGCACAGGGAGTATCCTGGGAGTGGTGACCTACACCCTTAATCCTAACTGAGTCAAGGTCACTTCAGATTATAGAAGGAATTCCAGGCTCCCAAGCAGGTGTGGTGGGGCCACGCCTTAATTACTGAAAGAATACTTAAATCGGGATTCAAACACAGAGAAAACCATTCCAAGGGAAGCGAGGCTGAGGAAGCTAGAAGACAGCTGGGTAAGATCTGACTGTGGTGTTTATTCCCTCTAGTATCTCCAACTTCTTCAGAGATCTATCCCTGAGTCTCATTATTTCATGTGACAAGTTCCTGCCCTAACTTTCCTCAATGGTGGAGTATAAGCATAAGATGAAATAAACCATCTCCTTGCCAAGTTTCTTTGGGTCAGGGTCTTTATTGCAGCCACAGAAAGCCCACTAGAACACCTCCACTGACCTCAAACTTTTGATTACCCCACTTAAGCCTCTTATGTGCTAGATTTACAAGTGTGGCACCCCAGCTAAGAATATGTTTTCTTACTTGTCTCACATGCTTACACAAGAGGAAGCATGTACTTAATCTTCAGCATTCTTCAGCATCTCAGATGGTTTCTTTCAGTTTTTTTTTTCCATATTCACTTAAAAAAATGTATCTTTGCTGGGATATAGATCATTATAGCATTGCAAACCCTGGGATTCCCTCTCATTATCAATATTACACAATGCAAGTTTCTTGGATTCACACAGTACAGAATGCATGTGTGTACCCAAAATTCACATGATACCTCATAAATAAGCACAATTCAAGTCTCAATGGAAGTGTTTTTGACCATTTAATGTCATGAACTGACTTATATTATGACACACCCTAGCGGCATTTCCATGCCAATGCAGTTGCCCATGCCTGAGTAATATCCCTGTGGTTGTGCATCTCCCACCAGTACTGCTTGGCTCATTTAAAACCAATTGTGCTTAATCCCAGAACTCAGAAGAGGATTACTGTGAGTTTGAGAACAGCCTGTGCTCTGGTAAGAGACTTTATCTAAAAAAAAAAAAAAGAAGAAGAGAAGAGAAGAGGAGGAAGAGGAGGAAGAGGAAGAAGAGGAAGAAGAGGAGGAAGAGGAGGAAGAGGAAAGAAATAAGGAAGGAAGGAGGAAAGAAAGAGAAAGAGAAAGAGAAGCCCAACCTAAAACCTGGAATTTGAGGGCAATCAGGTTTTGCCATTTGTCACCATTATCTCCAGGGTTGATTTGGATCCTGTGGCTGGTTATGCAGGTGGTTCTCATCTTTCGTCACTGCTTCCTTCTCACAGCTACCCGTTCAGTCCAATATATACCTGCTTCCCTAGAGTTCCTAACAACCATTGGGATAGGCATTTTAATGTTTGATTTTAAGATTTCTATTTCATTTGAATTGGTATTAGGAAAAAAATCCTTATTTGCATATTGACCCCATCCTTAAGGAATTTCAGTTTAAAATGTGGACTTAGTTACTGTTCTATTGCTGTGAAGAGACATCACGACCAAAGCAACTCTTACAAAAGAGCATTTAATGATGGGCTTGCTTGCCCTTTCAGAGTGGTAGGGGGTGTGTCAGCCCACAAGCAGGCATAGCACTGGAAAAGTAGCTGAGAGCCTTACTTCCTGCTGATCCAAGGGCAGCTGGAAGAACGAAAGAGCGAGGAGGGAGGGGAGAGAGAGGGAGGAGAGAGAGCATCTGGGCCTTTAAAACCTCAAACCCAGCAACATACCTCCTCCAGCAAGGCCATACCTTTTTATCCTTCTAACAGTTCAGCTAAGAATTAAGCAAATGTAAGAGTCCACAAGGAGCATTCTCATTCAAACCACCACAGATGCTTTCTTTGAAATAAAATGGAAAACTTCCAAGGAATACTATCACAAATGGGATATGATATGTAAGATTATGATAACTCATGGCTGTGCTTTGGGAAGCTTGACTGGTAATTTCTCCTCTTTAGGATCATAAGACAGAGAGCTAGCACTTCCTTCTGTGGAGGCTTGGTCACTGAAGACAGTCTACAGAAGGGGTTCTATTGTTATGGTCAGGGAACCAGAGCCTCCAAGAGGTTAAGTGCATTCCCCGTGGTCAGACAGCTCTCTCAGAGTTGATGTTTGCTCGTATCCTTCTGTTTTAGGGTTATTTCTAACTGGAGTCTACAGTTAAGTTTAACCTCATCCATCTTCCCTGCCCTGGGTACTTCATCTTCTCATTTGGGGGAATACAGCTTTGGAGGCATTCATGGCCTGGGTCCAGGGGTAACAATAGGCTGAAGTTGTGCCCTGCTGGGTGTACCCTGCTTGGGTGTGTCCTGCTGTGATGTGCCCTACTGGGGTGTGTTCTTGTGGGATGTGCCCTGCTGAGGTGCACCTTGCTTGGGTGTCTCCTGTTGGGGTGTGCCCTGTTGGGGTGTATCCTGGTGGGGTGTGCCCTGCTGCATTGTGCCTTGCTGGGGTGTGTCCTGCTGGGATATGCCCTGGTGTGGTGTGTCCCGGTGGGGTGTACTCAGGTAGGGTATATTCTGGTGGGATGTGTCCTGGTGGGGTTTGCCCTGGTTTAGTGTGCCCTGGTGGGGTGTACCCCACTGCGGTGTGTCCTGGTGTAGTGTGCTCAGCTGAGGTGTGCCCTAGTTGGGTGTGCCCTGGTGGGTGTGCCCCGCTGAGGTGTGTGCCTTTGTGCTTTCTTTGCTCTGTGCTTAACTTTGGCTTCTTCACAACTGCACCTTTCCTGAACCCAACAAAGCACAGCTCCTATGCTCAAAGCTATAAGGCTACCCATTTAGACTGGGGAAGGTTTTTGTTGTTGTTTTTAGGTTTGTACTTAGAAGCTCAAAGTTTTATTTTATTTTATTTTATTTTATTTTATTTTATTTTATTTTATTTTATTTTTTATAGTCTCTCATTTGTGTTCCCTCCTCTTCAGCTGCCTGAGTCAGGAGTGAAATGAAAAGATGCCCAGCTACTTAAGACATGCCTGTCCTTTGTTCCTGAAAAGACTCCATGTCTTTTTTTTTTTTTTTTTTTTTTTTTTAATGACTCAATGACTTTTACTGAGGTTGTTTACAGGTGGGTTGAAGATTATTTAAGGGCTTAAGCACCTTGCTAGTAGCTATATATAAAACACTGAGGAAAATGCTCCCTGTTCCCCATCAATTATTTATTATATGTAAATCCCCAGGGAAGGATGAGGCAGTTTTGCTTTGTGAGGACAGACCCAGTCCTTTGCACGGTCAGGGTAATCTGTGAGTTCTGAGTTCACAAGTGCTGATACTCAGCAGTTTCAGGAACAGAAGTGCTGGGAACCTTGGTAGTGCAGGTTCACTATGCTTGGTCTGGACATAGAGCTCCTACCACATGAGTATCCGGGAGGGAAATCTGGCCGGGATCTTGGGAAAATTTGATTCCTAGAGGTTGAACAGGTGACTCTAGGGTTGCTGGACAGTTTCAAACCTGTTTCTAACAGCATTTGACATTGTGTCAGTAGGATTACTGGGGACTTAGTGACTATGTCCACACCCAAAAGGCTGTGGGGGTAAAGAATGGTATCTTGCAGGTATCACAGAACTGAGGTCTTCAGGGCCAAGTACAAAAGGGGAAGAGAGAAATAGGTATGGTTGGACCTCAGTGGGGAGTCACAGAGACTGTGGAGAATGGGAAAGCTTTGCCAGCCAGGCAGCCGATGCTCCGTGTGTAGAAATGTGTGGTCATGGTTGTAATTTTTTAGTGGGACCAGGAAGTACACATTGTACCTGGCATTTTATGACTTTTAAAGGGAGAAATTTCTCTTAGCTTCCTAAGAAACAACATATGGAGTAGTTACAGGTGGTTTTCAGGCTGGAGATGGCCTACAGGCCCCAGACTGTGACCTCTGAGCACAGAGAAGGAGGAGGGTCAAGTATTAGACCAATTAAAGGCATTCAATAGGGCCTGGGAAAGATTCGGGGGGGGGGGGGTGAGCAGAGAGGGAAGCTGCATCTTTGAATTAGATCAGAGACAAACTGTAGAGAGAATTTGACTTTGAGGCTGCATCTTAGATGTATTAGTCAGGGTTCTGTAAAGGAACAGATTTGAGAAAATGAATGAATATGTACATACACACACACACACACACACACACACACACACACACACACACACACTTTATTGGAGTGACAGGTAGTCCAACAATGGCCACTGCACACTGGAAAGGCCAATAAGCCAATAAATAGATGCTCAGTTCATGAGGTTGTCTGTCTCAGCAGTTCCAGCCTGGCTCCAAAGACCTGGAGGATTCTCAGAGAGCTGCTGCTCTTCAGTCTACATTAGAATCTCAAAGAAGTGGGTTCTAATACCAATGAAGGGGTGTCACAGGAGCGGGGTGGATGGACTTGCCAGTGAGAGCGGGGCAAACAGGCAAAAAGGCAGTTTCTTTTGATCTTGGCTGCCACCAAGGTGTGGTCCTGATTAAGGGTGACTCTTCTTCACATAATCTGATTAAGAAAACAGCCCTCAGATGTTCCCAGCAGCTTGGGTTTCTGTTGATTCTAGATTCAGTCACATTGATGACCACAGTGGCCAAAAGTAGAATCCCAGACTTGGAAGGGAATGTAGATGTGGCTGAAGGTGTTAGTCTGTTTTATTATCATCTGACTGAATACAGGGCAACTTGAAGGAGGAAAGATATTTGGCTGGCAGGCTCAGAGTGTTCCCCCTGTACTCCCCTTGCCCCATTCAGGAATGTATGGAGGATGGAAACCGTTCATTCAATAGTGGTCAGCAAGCAGAGTGTGACAGGGAAGGACCAGAGAATAGATGCTGCAAAGATCACACCCCTAGGGAGCTACTTCTTCTAAATAATCCCCATTTCTTAAAATTTCCATCATTCAGGACCCAAGCCTATGGGGAGCTTTTTGTATTCACACATTAACAGTAGGGCTGGATCCACAGCATACCCACGCCAATTGTGAAAATACTGGCATATTTTTAAACCAATGGGCAAATAGCTACCGAGTTATCCGAGGCACTGCTTTCTCTTCCCAGACAGCCAAACTTGCCTCTCCAAGGCCAGAGCTGCAGTTACTACCCCAGGCCCTGCTGACTGGCTCTCTTTATCCATTCTGATTGGTCAGTGGGAAGAGGCTGTGTCAAAGCCTATACAGTTATCTTGACTCTCACTTTTGGTGTCAGGAAACATGCTGTGTTGGACTGGCTGAAACACAAATGGGATGTTTTGAGGGACACAGGAAGGCAGTGCAGCATGCCTCTGAGGGACTGGAATCAGGCCCTCTAATCCTAGGGTCATGTGATACCCCACCCCTGCCTTTTGGAGCACACTTGAAAACTCTGGCACAGCAGCCTGGAGCTACATGTGTCCTGGCCTCTACCTGACTCCAGTTGCTCAGCAAACTTGACACTCCAGCCAAGTGTTCTCTTCTCCCACCAGCTGTGTCTCAGGGTGTATACGTCACCTGAAAACATGGCTGCTGGCATTGGCCCGTAGTGGGGAGATAGTGTTGGGCTTGCTCAGGCTTGCACAGCCCTAGAAAGTTCTCCTTAATGAAGACTGAGTCAAACACCCTGAGCCTGTGAGTGTAGTTTTATGTCAAGCTATGTCATGTGACAGGAAGGAGGCGAATAGAAATAATAGAAAAATGTCACACTTGTTTGGACAGTCTGGGTGGGGCTAATGGGTGAGGAGGTTGGTACTTAAGACAGTGAATTCTGGTGGAAGATAAGGCAAGAGATTGAAATCAGAGATGCTGCAAATCTTTAAGGAGATCATGAAGTGTTTGCTGAAGGTGGCTCCACACATAATGGCATTTGCTGACAAGTTTGAGAACTCGATTCATCCCCAGAACCCGCATGATGAACAGAGGAAAGAATTGCCCCAAAAGATGTCCTCTGAGCTCCACACACACACACCACATACAAAAATAAATACATAAATGATTCCTTCAAATCATACAGACCATTATTAGCGATGTGGCCTAATTGGTAGAATGCTTGCCAAACATGCGAGATGCTCTTGGCTCCATCCTCAGCATCACATAAACCGTTCTTGTAAGTTTGAGGCCAGCCTGGGCTCTATAAACTCTGTCTCAAAAATAAAAGAAACCATAATGAAGTGAGCTATTCTATATAATTGGCTGAATCCATTTTCTTATGCCCAGTCTGGCTCTGATTCATTTGGCACAGCCTCTATGGGTCATTTTTCTACAGCAGCATGCACATGGCTCCAGGTTATGGTAGTTGACAGTGATGAGTACATCCTCTCCACTGCCATGGTAACTCATTCACCTCTTGCTGTACGCCAACCATTAGACAAAATGTGTTGCTCATGGAAGCTGGGAAGTCCTGAGCAAACCATTTTACCAATTAACCTCCCAGTTTCCTCAACTCTAAAATTGGGGGTAACACATAGCACACCTCGCTGGTGATGGGGTCAAACAAATGAGTGTGTGATAAATCCTTGAGGGTACTTGCTGGCACATGTCATGCTCAATAAGTGCTAACTCTCAGTGACTAAACATTTATTGAACACCTTGTACATGTCAAGTATAATACATGCCTTGGGGATATGGTAGGGTTTCTGAGAATTTCCCCATGTTTCTTGCAGTTAAGCGTGGATGAAATGCAATTTAAACACGCAATTACAATTCAGAGGTTGAATCTCTGTGTTGGGGATATTTGGGAGGGCAGGGCAGTTTTTATTTCTCCCTGCAGTCAGAATGTGACTTTTGTGACAGTAGGCATTCTGTCTTTGCTCAGAGCTGACTCCCAAAGGGCTAGGGACAGCATGGTCTGTGGTAGATGAAAGCATGAAGTGCTATTTTAGCTTTATCAGCAAGATGAAGTAGTGGAGGACCAAAACTTGGGAATGAGGAGAGAAAGACAGCATTATCATGTGAACCCCATCTTTGCAGGAGACTCCCTAGCTGACTTACACATTACCATGGGACTGGGGGTGTGGGACAATCAGCAAAGTGCTTCCTGCTCATGTGCAGTGACCCCAGTTTGATCCTTAGCAGAAGCTGAGCACAGTAGTCTATGTCCACGGTCTCATTGCTGGGGATGTGGGGATGGGAAGGTCCTTGGGCTTGCTGACCAGTCTACCAGAATCGGGAGGCTCCAGGTTCAGCAAGGGATTGTCTTAGCTAGCTTTCTATTGCTGTAATAAAGACGATGACCAAAAGGGCCACTTGAGAGGGAAGGACTTATTTCCCTTTGGAGACTGCAGACCATCATCAAGAAAAGTCAGGGCCAGTACTCATGGCAGGAACCTGGAGGCAAGAACTGAAGGCCGTGAAGGAACGATTCTTACTGGCTTAATTCCACGGCTAGCTCCTACTTTCTTATACATCTCAGGACCACTTGCTTAGTGGTGACGGCACTCCCCACAGTGAACCAGACCCTCCCATAGCAATCCTGAATCAAGAAAATGCCCTCTAGACCTGCCTAAGGCAATTTCTCAATTGAGGCATTTTCTCAATTGAGATTCCTCTTTCCAGACAACTTTATTTTGTGCCATTGACAAAAAGTTATCTAGGATAGATAGGCTGCCTCTAAGTATAATATGAAGATTGATTGAAGAAGATACCTCATATTGACTACTGGCCTGCACAAGCACACCCACATATATGCACACCTATGCACACATACATGCATGCGTGTGTGTGCTCACACAAAGGTACTCTTCGATTTGGGTCCGTTTTGTTATTGGGGAGCAAAGAACACCTTCCATGTGGCATCTGCTGAGGCACCCAGCATATACACCTCATTAGCCAGACTATCCTCACTGTTTCTGCCTCACAGGACAGCTGCTCCCCCCTATGACTGAAAATGTATGCCAACTCTTGCTCTCACTTGGTCAGAAGTGTTTGTCTTCTCCTGGAGGTCTCCTGAGAGGACACTGTTATGGAGAAAACTGCAAAACCCACAGGAACAATTCACAGTTAGTTAGATTCACCCCCAGTCTTAAAAAAGAGCTGAGGAAACCCCTGGGGACTCCTGTTTATACATAAGATCTCAGGACAGGTCTTATATATCCAACTGGATCTTATGTATCTAACCCTAAGTCCTGACCCTTATGAGGTCATCAGATCAAAAAAGCTCAGAAAGAACTTCAAGAAGAAAGAGACAGCTTGACCTTGATTTTGGAGTTCAGCCAGCCTCAGCTGCTCACACCAACTTTTGGGGGGCCAGACCTGGGGTTTGGACCTAGCAGTTCTTGAAAAGGGGCTCTGGTGACAGCTCACCCATTAGCTCCATGCACATGCTCCACCCACTAGTACAGGACCAATTACCTACCAATCAGCTCGGCTCTCCCCCTCTCTTTAGAGATTGTGTTGGAGGAGAAGCCCACAAGCTGATACCGCTCATGCACAGGGCTTGCTTTTGATTTGGGTTTGAAGCACTCCTTACTTATTTTAAGGGAGATGCTCAAGAGGGCACGTGGGAAGTGTTCTAGAACAGAGAAAGGACTTTTCCTTAGAACTCAGTGTCTGACATAGTCTCTCTGCCTGGGAATGGAGACAAGCTCCCAATTGTGAGCTTGAGATTTCATATGGTGATTCCCAAACCCTGCATTCCTTACTAGAGTAACATCAGAGGTGCTGAGTAGGATAGATGGCTGCTGGGGTCCTTGAGCACAGTCTGGGCTCTGATGGTCCTGCTGCTCAGAGCAAAGTAGGCAAGTACTCACAGCCTTTCAGACTTGGCCATTCAGGACTCCCCATGAGTCAACAATGACAAAGAGTTGTAATATTACAAAAAAAAAAAAAACCCTATAATTCATTATGAAGACACAGAAACCTACATGGATGAGAAACTTTGAGTGAACTTTATTAAAATACATTTCCTCTAAGATGCCTTGCCATAGGCCAAAACAGACCTTTTATTAACCAATGATATTCACAGCATACAGAAAGACATCCCACATTATATGTGTGCACAGATGTTTGCATGTATTTGGGTACACATGTGAGTGGCTTATGGAGGCCAGAGGCTTTTTCCATCACTCTCTACCTATAAATTAAGACATGGCCAATCTTCTCACTGGACCTAGAGTTCACCAATTCTGCCTGGTTTAGCTGGCCAGCTTGCTCTAGAGATCTCGTGTTGCTGCTCTGGAAGGTTGGCATTGTAGGTAGACTTCCATATCCACTGGCTTCTACATGAGTGCTGGCATCTGATCTCCAGTTCTCTGGCTTGTGTGGCAACCACTTTGCCCAACAAGCCATCTCCCTAGCCCCAAGGCACATTATCTCATGCTGCAGAATCATGTTATTATGCATGATAAAATCCACCCAGTTTCTAAAGAGACAGTTCCACTCACTAAAATATGTTCCCAAATTCTGCCCAGCCTTCTCCCCGCACTGGGCTCTTAATAAACACGCATCTGTTTTTTGTCTCCCTAGTTTTGCTTTTTCCAGAACATCATATAAACAGGATTGTGTAGCATGGAGTCCTCTGCACCTGCTGTCTTTTCCCATACACTTCTGAGATTCACAAATGATGTTGGTGGTCAGGAGTTCATTCTGTAATGTTGAGAATAGTATGCAAGCCTATCTTATTGAGATTTGCTTTAAAGCCTAAAATAGTGCTCATAAAGCCCCTGGGGAGCCTTGCTTTATACACAAGGTAGGCTTAAGAAAGTCAGCTCTCCCACTGAAACCCAAGTCTTGACCTTTTCAAGGTCAATATATCAAAAACCCAGAAGGAACCAAAAGCATCACCCCTTACCCATTCACACACTGGAGGACATTGGGTTATTTCTGGATTTTGAGCCATTACAAACAGGGTGATTATGTAACTTCACATGTAGGTTTTCTTTTCTCTTTCCTTTCTTGTTTTTGTTTCTCACCACAGGGTTTCTCAATGTAGCCCTGGCTGTCCTAGAAACCGCTTTGTAGACCAGGCTGGCCTGGAAACTCACAGAGATCCCTTCACCTCTGCTTCTGCCTACTGAGTGAGTGCTGGGATTAAAGGTATGCTCCACCAACACCCAGCCACATATGTGGTTTTGATAGACATGTTTTCATTTCAACTGGGACTCAGAGATAGGCATCTATGATGAGGGTATGTTCAGCTTTGAAAGTAACTGTCAAACCCAGCTCATATTGCATCCAACTCTGCCAACTGTATGAAAATGTCCAGTGTGTTCTCGCCAGCACTTGGTATTGTCAATTTTAGTTTTTTTGTTTTTTGTTTTTGATTTAACTAGGTGCACGAGTTAATTTTTAGGTTAGAAGAGTCTCCCTGGACAAGCCATTCACCACTTGAAAAACAGTGCCTACTTCTTATATTTATTTGCTAACTTGTTCACATTCTGTCTATAATAGCATATACACTTTAAGCAGGCACCTGCCCCTGCGTCAGTAAATCATGTGATTAGATGAATGGCTGGAGATAGAGAGGAACAGCAGGCTGCAACTACTAGGCATCCTGTCAGTCCTGGAGTGGAGTTAACTCGAGCTGTGTACTGGTTCTAGGCTGAAACAGCTTTGCCTTGGGTTTGGAAAGAGGGCCCTTAAAAAGGCAGGGCACAAGAGCAAAGAGTGAGGGAGGGTGTGGTGGGTGTGAGTGAGCGTGTTCTGAGAACACACCACACACCTCACACTGTATGTGTGTATGAACATACACAGTAGAGGAGCAGCAATGTTAGTGTGATGCTCATACTCACTGCTAACTGCATGCCAGGTGCTCTGCTCTCCACGCAGGTTAATCCATTTATTCTTTCTAACAGTCTTATACTGTAATGATGGTCTTAACTCTATCATTATATACATTTTATGGACAAGGAAACTGAAGCAGAAAGGAAATAACAGAACAATATTGGGTTATGCTCCGAAGTCTGGCCCTGTCTCCTCTGCACCACACAGCCAGGTTTTCATGCCATGCTTATTGGTTAAGGGACTGTGTTAACTGCTGTAATCAGTAAATATTGATAAGTATGTAGACCTCCAGATATGGTGACCTGAGCAAGACCAAAAAGAGGTTTCTCTTGGGTATCAACCCAAAGGACAAAATCCAAGGCCATTAGGCTGCCTTTGTTCTTCTCAGTAGAGCTCCAAGTTTGAGTTCAAGGTCATCACATTTTCTCACCTTCCAGCCAGTGTGGAGGGGGAAAAGGAGCCAGGGGGCACATCATGTTCCTTTTAATGGAATGATCCAGAACTTTATATTTGCCATTGGTTGTAATCTAGTCCCATGGCCACACCAAGCTTTATAGGAAGCTGGGAAGTCTGCTCTCTCTGGCATGGCATGTCTTCTGTACAGTTCAAGGGCTCTACCATATCAGAGGAATGGAAACCCAGCCTCCTCCACCACAGCTTGAAGACTATCCTCTGGACTTTGAAGTGTGTTCCCTAGGGGAGAGGAACGGTCAGAGGACCTGTACGTGGGAGTGCTTTGTGGTTAGACATGGGCTTAGATCACTCCCCAAGATTGGAGAATAAAGAGATGGGAGGGAGATAGGGGCAGGGGTTTTGCTGGGATTTACAGGCTGTGCTTGTGAATGCCTCTTGGAGATGGAGTGTGTCTTACAATGCACTCACCCATCTGACACCCACCTGTCTAGTTCTGAGTCTGTGCACAGTGCTCCAGCAATGGTCCCCTGTTCAGTCCTGGATGAACTCTCCACTGACATACCTCACTGACAGTGGCCTCTTTTGTCTGTTTCTCTTGGTCTTAGGACCCCCGGAGCAAACACAAGTTTAAGATCCATACCTACTCCAGCCCCACATTTTGTGACCATTGTGGATCGCTGCTATACGGACTCATCCACCAGGGGATGAAATGTGACAGTAAGTATTTGATCTCCTGACTAGTGTCTGTCCATGGGGAAAAGTCACAGGAAAGGCTTCTATCCTAATGGCTCAGGGTCCAAGTCGGCGTTGTGTTTTCTTGATTCCTGAGTAGCACCAGTATGCATTGTCTGTACCGAGCTCTCCTTTCCATAACAACGTGGGTCACCTTATCCCCTTACAGGACACTTGCCATAAGTTGCCTCTCTGTTGCATGCACTCTCCAAAGAACTCAAGCTATTACATATATTAATATATCACTATTTTAAAATTAGGAGAGAGCACATTTAAGTCTGGGTTCCTGCTGATGTTAAACACGGGACAGTTTGACAACATTGTATTCCTGAAGGGTCTACCAGAGTAGGTGTGACTGTGCCGTCCACATGGGCACCTCCACATCTTCCCTCACTTATAGGAGTGGTGCACTGGGCATTAGGCTTCAGAACCACTGGGGTATAGAAGTAGAGAGGTACCCGCTTCAGGCTACACCCTTGGCCTTCGGGGAGGATGGCCAAGTTCAATTTCTTTCATCCATCAGGTTGTGAGAAAGAGTTAGGGAAATCCTTTTCACTTGATGCTGGCAAGGTGGTTTCTTCTCCGCTTAGGGGCAATAAGACAGGGTGTGTGGGGGGGGATCAGGAAAGCACTAGCTGATACAGCTAATGCCTGAAGCCCCCAGCCTGGGCCACCCTGAACCAGCCTGAGCCATGTCTCCCCTCTCTCTACCCTCTCAGCCTGCATGATGAATGTCCACAAGCGCTGCGTGATGAATGTCCCCAGCCTCTGTGGCACTGACCACACAGAACGCCGTGGCCGCATCTACATCCAGGCTCACATTGACAGGGAGGTCCTCATCGTTGTCGGTAGGTGCCCTGAGGCTGCTACACTGATGCCAGAGCTCCTGAGTTTCTGGATCACTTGGGGGAGGGGAGGATAGTGTACAGGCAGGTTACAGGTGCTTGGGGGAGCACGATGTTGCTGTTTTTCCCCACCCCTGTGTGGCCCTTTTTCTGTGAAATCCTCAGACTGTGGACCCTCAAAGTCACGTTCTCAACGCCTTGTGCTGGCCTCAGCTGCTAAAGGGCCACCTGAGCCCTCCAGGATTCTTTCTCAAAAAATGTATAATTGAAATATAATAATTGATACATATTTGTGATCACAGTGTATTTTGATACATGTACAATATGTAATGGTCAAATCAAGGTAATTTCCACACATCTGTGCACTGTCTCAAACATCTATGGTTTCCTTGTATTGAGGACACTCAAAGGACTTGTGAACTCAGATCCCACTTGCTGTCTCCTCTCCGCCTCTCTGTGTCTCCTGGAACACGCTGTCCTTGGGCTCTTATTCAGATAGCCAAGAAGGCACTTGCTTCCTCCCCAGACTTTTCCAATGGGAACAGAGAGTCTTGATGACCAACACCAAATTTGGAAGAATTTATGTCTTAAAGAGCCAGGATAGTAGAACTGTGCTCTTTAGGAACTCTACGGGGCTTTTGATGCAGTTGAAAAAATAATTTTAACCTGGTGAGAGCTCTGCTGATCATTCTAATATTCTGCATAGTTACTGTGTTTCTGAACCATCCCATAAGAAGGAGAAATAGGTACAATTTTCTGGGGAGTGGATGAGAGGGACAGAAAGAAGGATCTGTCTGACCTCCATAGTGATCATTTATGATACACAAACAGCCATAGGATTCATCTGGGCTGGGCTGACAGCTTCTTACCCACCAGTCATGGTAAAACCAGCACAAAACTAGGCACAATGACACGGAAATTTGAGGGAATTGTGTCTCCTATGTTTGAGACACAAACCTCTGTAGACTTCTGTTACTAATTTGTATAAACAAGGTGTCACCATTTCATCACGGAAGGAACTAATTTTGTAAGTTGGCCTGCTTCTAAGGCTTCAGAATGGTTTAGCAGCACTGATGTGCTGAGCCATGCCTTGGCCAGGAGTTTGCCTAAACCATATATAAGTTGAAAAATAAATCTGTAAAATATAACTCCTTTTTGAAGGGGCCATTAGGGAAGCCCAGTGAGTTCTTAGAGAAGGTGGTTTCATCAAGAGGCTTTTTCTTTCAAGAGGCCGAAGAAGAGGAGGCAGCTGATTCCCAGTGGTATGTTTGTGGGGCGGGATGACGGTGGCGGGCGGGGGGGGGGGGGGCACAGAGACAGTCTTCTGGTAACAAGTTCAAGGGAAACCTGCCTCTGCTCCGCACCATTTATTATCCAGCTTCCAGTGCCCAAGTGACAAAACTGAGGCTTTGCTGCCACCTAGTGGTTCAAAACAGTTACTATGGGAACCACATTTATAGAGTGTGTTTAGATCCACAGCCCTTTCCATCCTTAGGATCTTGCCAAGTGTCTGTTATGTTCATTTTATGAAAGTGACAACTGAGACAGAAAAATGATGTTCCTCAAACTTCTTACCACCAGTGATACCAAAATGACAGCCAACATGCACAATGCTTTAAATTATCATGTAGTATGTTCATTATGTGAAAGTGCTTACAGGTAACACTTTGTTTAAAATTGCAGTATCCCAAGGAGGTAAGCATTATCCTTCTGGCACAGGGAACAGGTTCATCAGGCCCTCACTCACTTCCCAAGCTAGGTTCGTCTGATTCAAAAGCACCCTCCTATACACACCAAGTTTTCTTTTAGCTCACTTTTGTTCCTTTGCTCGCTTCTTCCACTTATTTCCTTTCTGGTTCAGCAACAGTAGCTCTTAGGGGCATTCCCTGGGGGTGTAATGAATTCAGAGTACAGAATACTTTCAATCTCAAGCTCAGATGCTTTGCATAACCATTCCAGTGACTCTCAGGCAGTCCTGAGATACACCTGGGACATTGGTTTTCAAGGACCACAGCAACAAAGTGCCACAGGCTTCTGTTCTTGCAGAGTCCTGGGATGAAGAGACTATGCCCAGGATTAGTCATGTTATTCCCTGTTCAGGGCTCCTAGAGACTCTGGTCCATGCTTCTGCTGGTTGCTAACTGTCTTTGAGGTTCCTTTGCTCTATTACTGTATGTGTTCCTCACTCTGCATCTGCAGAGTTAGGATGCCAACCATGGGATTGCAGCCCACCCCAACATAGTATAACCTCATCCTCACTTAAAACACATTCATAAAAATCCTGTATCCATAGAAGGTCATGGTCACAGGTGCCAGGTTGCAGTCTTGAACTTATGATTTTGGAGGGCCCCAATTCCATTTAATAATGGAAGATAGAAAAGATGGGGTTCCCTTAAAGTTCAGATGGAATTTTCCATCATTGGGGCCATGATAATTTGAATAGTCTGTCTTTCTTCTGATTGTGGGGCCAGGACATGTCTAAATGGACTTTTGTTGTTGCCCTCACAGGCCAGGGGAGGCTCAAACTGGCAAAGCTGCACAGCTTGGATCAATGTCATAAGCAAAGCAGGGTTTCACATCTGGGCCACTGTGTCACTGTGCCCTGCTAGTATTTCTTTCTCAGGCCCTGCACAGGCTTCACTGGGTGTGGCCTTCTTTATTGATTCTAATACTAGAGTTTAAGCTTTCCTGGGGCCTTCTCAGCAGTTCTTCACCAGAAGTGGCCTTGTGTCTCACCTCATTCAAACCCTCAAAGCTTTGTAGGGTGAGAGATTTTCACTCGCTAACAACATTTAACTCTTCTGCAGAGCTCAGCTAATTTTAACCCCTGACCTACCCATGCCTTGTCATAGTGTAGTGAACTGAACTTGGACAGTTAAAGTTGTATTGGGTTTGGTTACTTTCTGCCTTTAGCCACATATGGGAAGACCAGGTCTTTTTTGGCTCATCCCCAGCCTCTGGGAAGGTTGACATCACTACATATCTGTGGAATCAGGATACCGTCAAGGATCCTTTTAGATGTGAGGCCTCCACAGATGATCCTCATACGGGTACCTTCTGAAGTTGGATTCAGTGGATGTTCTGTCTCACAGTTATTGTTTTAAGAAAGTTGAGCACACAGACAATCCACAGTACCTCATTCAATGTCAATAGCAAGTGATCATGGGACCAGGGTTCACCTTGGGTTCGTGACCACTTTGTTCTCTGGATGATAAAGACACAGAACAGTGGCATTTTCCAAAACATAGGAAACCATGTTGACATTGTGCCCAGTGACCTAATGAGAGAAGGCAACACCATGTCGTAAGACTAGATCAGAGTCATGTGATGAGTCTGAAGTTAAAGTCTGGGTCCCTGTGCACACAACCATAGATTATTCAACCTCTTTTGATTCATTATCTTCCTATAAACCAAAAATCTGACATTCCCATCTCAGAAATTATGGCTGTACTCTTTCTAAATTAAATTTTAGGTTAGTATACAAAGCAATGGGTTCCATTAAGTACAGGCATATTTTCTTTTAATTTGAGAATTTCATACATTTTTATATATTGTATTTTGATTAAATACACTCCATTCCTACCCATACAATTCTATCCGCCCCCAATTTTCCTCTCAGCTTTAGGTCCTCTTAACAAAACAAACAAAAGCAACCCATGGAGGTGACTCTGTGCATGCCTGTAGGGCCACCCCCCCAAAGAATCGGTAGCCTCTCCAAGGCCGGATCTCTGGAGGAAAATGACTGTCCCTTCCCCAGAGCTGTCAATTGCCAGTATCTCTTCAGCTAGAGGTGGGGTTTCATGAGTCCTTCTGTTTTCTGGGCTTTTGGTCTACTTGATCCTGTGCATATAATCACATCCACCAAGTATTTGTCAACACGATGACTCTTAGCACAATGGAAAAATTAAAATAAATAAATAAAAACAAGAACAAACCCCTGGGGAGATCCTTTACATGGGATTCCATAAAAGTGTCTTTCTTCTAAGGTCAAGATGGTAGGACGGAATCAAAGACCTGAGAGTTTACCTGAGTGCACGCTGCCTAAGGGATGTGGTGGGAGATGGGGAAGTTGTTTGGGGTGATTAGGTGTACACAGTTGCTATAGATAGGAAGGTGAGGTGGCTTTCCAGGAGTTCATTTATTTATCTATCCATCCATTCACTCATGAAGGACCCAAGTACTAGATTGGCTCCAAGGATGCATGAAATTTGGTGTGTGCCTTGAAGGGTCTCACAGGCTCTTAGGGAGTATATACATACACTGTTATGTGATAAGTCTTGTGATAGCTCCATTCGAACTCCCGGGGGTCTTTGGAAGTTCTAATGGAAGACATGGCTGAGTTAAGCCTCTTACAGTATGGTTGTTACCTAGATGAGGCAAAAGAATGAGAAAAAAACTAGCTAGCTTTACTGAGCACTTGCTATGCACATAATCCTTTCCATGAGGGCAAACTGAGGCATGCAGTAAGAGAGATTTGAGATGATATTATTGGTGATGGAGTGTGACTTCTTCCCCTGTGCCGTCGGAAATTAAGAATTAGATTATCAATTCACTTGATCTCCAAATAAGTGCATTATTAGGCACTGAGCTTACACTATTTTCCAAGCATATTCTGGATTTTTTCTGTGATAATAAGAGATAAGCTAGGCCTCTTTGCCTAGACAGAAGTCACACCCGAGGCCTTGCCAGTTCCCTGAGATTGCTGGAACATCTCCCTGAGCCATTTCTTTCCACTACACAGGCAGACATTCCATCCTCTTGCCAAGTTAAGATTGACTTCAGGTCATATGTTTTCCGGGCACCATGTCTGCAAAGCCTACCCTATAATGTGCATTGTTTCCCAAACCTCCTAAGCTTGTAGCTATTTGAATACAGAGTCAGAATGGTTGTATTTACTTTTTGCTCAGCTGCCTACCTCCTTCAAGATGACTACTTTCTTGAAGCAGAGGAGGGGGAAATGGGAAGTGTGGTGAAGGAAAAATCCACCTGGGTTAATATTCTAAACAGCTTCAGGATGTTATTTTAAAAAATGACCATTAACTAGCGCTTATAACCACAAGGGGGCAGTCTCTGATTTCAAAACCATTCCTTCATAGAGGTCTCTTAAAAAGAGACACTACAGTTTGTGCCTGGCATGATGCCTTATCCCTGTAACTCCAGCCACTTTGGAGACTGAGGCAGAGGGCTAACTGGGTTACAGGATGAGTTCGAGGACAGCCTGGGCTACTTAGTGAGAATGTGTCTCAAATAGAATGGAAAAGGGGGGATTAGGGCATACACATGTGACTAGATGGCTCAGTGAGTAGGTGCTTATTTTGAAAGCCTGACACCAGTCTTTCATACCTAGAATGTGCATTAATGGAAGAAGAGAATTGGCCACATCTTTCCCCATGTCTTCCAAACTTGTGCTGTGTGTGACACGTGCGTGTGTGCGTGTGCGAACACACGTACATATATATGCGAACACATGTGTGCCTAATAAGTGAGTGTAATTTAAAAAAAAACAACCCAGAAAGTGAGCTGAGGATAAAGTTAAGTATTATCAGCATTAGAGAATTTTCCTGGTATTTGCAAGAATCTGAGTTTAGTCACCCCTCCCTTTCCCTTCCCTCTTCTCCTCTCCCCTACACACACACACACACACACACACACACACTTACACGCACACACACGCACACACACGTGCGCGTGCACACACACTCACACAAATACATATGCATGCACACACACACAGAGACACACACACACACATGCGTGTGCACACACACACTCACACACATACATATGCGTGCACACACACACACAGACACACAGACACACAGACACACACACACACACACACACACACACACACACACACACACACACACACATTTGGTGGGGATACAGTCTGAAAACCACAGACCATCATTGTCCATAAGGAATGGGTTATGCTACACAGCTGGGTTCACAGTCCCGAAAGAAGGCTCCACAAAGAGCAGGACAGAACCTGCCCTGGAGACCCAACCCTTTGCTTGTTACAGACCGGATGCTCCATATCTGAAAAGTGTGGGACCAGAAAGAAGTGTCGTTAGATGACAGATTTTTCTGATTTTGGAATATCCTCATAAACACAATGAGCTGTGTTGGAGGTGGGACCCACACAGGTGATGGGATTCTTCCATGTCTCACACACCTTACCTCACACCCTAAAGGCTATTTTTATACAATGACTTTAGTGTTTCAAGCTGTGGCACTTTCCAGTGGAGCACTGTGTCAGTGTGAGGTTTGGGGATACTTCGGGGTATAAGGTGTAGGGAGCCCAGTTTCTTCTAGTTCTCAGTTTCCCCAGCATTTTATTATGAAGCATTTCTATCAGTCAGCAAAGCTGGAAAATTTGACAGCAGATACCTATGCATCCCTCTCCTGGGCTCTCCCATTGCTGTGACCACGCTTGCCTGATCACATGTCCATCTGTCCTGACTTTCTTCCACCCATCTATCTTATTGTGACACATCTCAAAGTAAATTACAGACATCCATTTATTTCTTGCTGAACAATTTGCCACAGGAATCACAAGATCAACATAGAATTTATTTTTTATCCCCATAAGTAGAACTTAGGTTTTATCTTATACACATGTCTGAAGTGTCCAGTAGCTAAGCTTTGACAGTGGCATATGGCTCTGTCATAGCCCCTCCCATTTCACCCTTGGTTGGTGTCACTTAGGTCACTGAATATCTAATAAACACCGAATCTTGACCTTGGAAAAATGCTGTGTGTGTGTGTGTGTGTGTGTGTGTGTGTGTGTGTGTGTGTGTGTGTGTGTGTGTGTGTTTTGTCGGCCTTACCCATCAGAGGAGCCCTTGATGCCCAAGATCCCCTCAGGCTGTATCATACTCTGTAGCTGTTGCTGTGTGAAGTACTCACAGTGCAGAACAGTAGGCTTGTAGGAAACTTCCCATGCATTGGCCAGAGAGCAGATGCCCTTAAAGTAAGCCCAGCAGGATGTCAGTGTCGGGTCAAGTGATCTCCCTGTCTCCACAGTGCTGACCATCCTATTCAGTGCATCATAGAGTCGTCTGTACATGGCATGGGCCAAGGCCCGAGTCCCTCATAATACTTCCTTTGTGGCTTGGAAGTTGTAGGTATTGGATGTTAAAATCTCAAAGACTGCAGGAAACTGGGGTTGCCCATTCTCCTCTCACACCCCCCTGCCCCAGAGTTATGAGAACAATGAAGGCCAGGCAATGGCTGAGATCCCCAACCTCACAGAGAAGATAGACAGCCACTGTGTCTAAATGCCTGAGGAACTTCCCTTAAGGCGCTGCCAGGACTGGAGTGCTAAGCTGTGACTTTGGGCAAGTCCCCACAATATTCATTCAAAAGCACATAGTGGCGACTCTCAGACTCTCTGCTTGTGAATCTGTTCCACCACAATAAACATCGGCATGCAGAGAAACAGATACCAAATGAGCATGTTTATTGACTGGTGAAAACTGGAATCAACTTGAGCAGAACATATGCATCATCCATCTTATGGGATGTTAGGGAGTCACTAAAAAGGTGGCTTGAAATTGGCCTCAAGGGAGCTGGTCATATTCTGAATAGAAACTAGATATTCAGTTGTACTCAGTTTATAAAAATTCATCAGGTTGAGCAACTATAATCTGTACCCTTTCATTCAAATTTATATTTTGTTTTTACTCCCAAAACTTCACAAATACAAAGTGTGAATAACGAAAGCCCCAGCTACAACTATTGACCTGTTGTAGAAGTTGGCAAATGTCAGCCTGTGGGTCAGATCTAGACCACTGCCTGCTTTTACAGTGAGGCTTTATCAGACTACAATCACAGTGCGCGCATGTGTGTGTGTGTGTGTGTGTGTGTGTGTGTGTGTGTGTGTGTGTGTGTGTGTGTGTGGTCTATGTAGCAATTAGGTTTTTTGGTCTCGGGCGGCCAGAGGTCTAGACCCACAGACCTGCAGCCCTAGACCCTTAGCCTCCCACAGCTGCTCAGGCCCCAAAAATGACTCATATGCTTATATTAAGTTTATGCTGTTTGGCCTATGGCTCAGGCACATTGCTAGCTTGCTCTTACATCTTAAATCAACTCATTCTCATTAATCTGTCTGTCACGTGGTCTGTGGCTCAACAAGAGAGAGAGAGAGAGAGAGAGAGAGAGAGAGAGAGAGAGAGAGAGAGAGAGAGAGAGAGAGAGAGAATGGGCCCAAGATCCCAGCAGCCTTTTATTAATGGGGTTGGCCACTCCCCGTTCAGGAGCCCAGGACCCTGGATAAGCATCTTTGGACCTTATCAGCTGTGTATGTGTGTGATTTATGAGTATGTATGTTCACATGGGGTGTGTGTGTGATGTATGTGTATGTGTGTGATGCATGTGTATGAGTGCTCACATGGGGTGTGTGTGTGATGTATGTGTATGTGTGTGATGCATGTGTATGAGTGCTCACATGGGGTGTGTGTGTGATGCATGTGTATGAGTGCTCACATGGGGTATGTGTGTGATGTATGTGTATGAGTGCTCACATGGGGTGTGTGTGTGATGTATGTGTATGTGTGTGATGCATGTGTATGAGTGCTCACATGGGGTGTGTGTGTGATGTATGTGTATGTGTGTGATGCATGTGTATGAGTGCTCACATGGGGTGTGGTCTAATTTCTCTCACGGACTTTGGGGCTGGGCCAGCAACCAACCCCGTGACCTTCCTGTCTGTGTCATCCTATATCACTTGGTTGCTGGCTTTTCATGTGGGTGCTGGGGATTTGAACCTGGGTCCTCATGCTTGCAGAGAAGGAATTCTCACTCACAGAGCCATCTCTCTAGATTTTACTTTTATACTTTTTGAGAACAAGAAATATGGAAAAATCTTTCAGTAGAACAAAAATCTTTGAATAAATGGCTTCAACAAAAGTAGCAGTCAGATTTGGGTGGACATTCCCATGACACAGCATTGGTTGGCTTGAGCAGGAGCTTGGGTTGTCATGGAGATGGCAGAACCAGGCTGAGGCCCTGTCTGAGTATTTAGAGTGAAGCATACAATTTCCTCATCTATCCATTTCATGAGCTGGGTCTGTTCTTTGAATTTCAGGCACACTGGTTGCTTTCTGGTGGCCTCATCAGGAACACACTCCATCTAGTTCCACCTCCTGTCCTAATTCTTTTACTTACAGACACCTCTGACGCCTTCACTAGCTTCCACCCTCAACCTAATCTGAGGCTTCCTAATGCCTCAGATTTTTGCTGGTGGCTTTTTTGCTTCGGAAACTACTGGCCATGCTGGCCACTCTGTAGACCAGTTACACCAGGAATACGTGGGGGCTTGTTAGACATGCAGAATTCTCAGATTCAACTCCAAGCCTGCAAATTGACATCTACATTTAAACAAAATTCCTGCACAGATTTCCGCACTCAAGAATACCAGTCACCCTGCTGCTCCTTAAGAACTGAGAAGAAGCAGGAAGAGTTTGCTTTCCTGACCACTAGATGGCAGGCGCTTCCCATGCTCTGCTCCCTTGTGGGCAGGCCACAGGTGGCCATGCCTGCTCTAGAGGATGCCTTCAAGCTCTGTTGTCACAGCATCTCAAGTGTTGCGAAGCTTTACAGACAGTATCTTTGGGCCAGAAACCCTTTTTGCTCTTGTGACGAATTTTGTATGCATCTTGGCAAGGACCTCATGCAGCATGAGCTGCTAGCTTGAGTTGGCGCCAGATCGCCAGACTCTCTAGCCCACTTAGCCCTTGTCTCCACCTCCTGCAGGAAATGCTCATATGTCCAGAAAAGCTGTGCAGGCCCCAGCTTCTGATTGGCTTTTCTCGTTGACTCACTTTTTCTGTGCATGGGCTGCTGCAGCATTTTGGTTTGGAGTCAGGGCTTAAGGGGCAGGGCTCTGTTTGGACGCTGGAACTGTGACCTCAACAAATATTTACCAGGTGTCACCTTTGTGCATTCCCTGTTCTCCCGAGGAAGGCTGGAGGCAAATTCCTGACTCTTGCATTCTTCTTGATGATGGGAGATGAACAGGAAGCAAACAAAATTTGTCCCTAAGACAGGCTATAAAGAAATAAAGGAGTGTAATGTGTGGCCTGTCTGTCACTAGCAGAGATGGTGGCATTTATTTGAAGCTACAGTGGCAAGCTTGGAGGAGAGCTGATTGCAGTTTCCTGGGGAGAGCATGACAAATAGAGGAAACAGCAGAGGCAAAAGACAGGAAGCAAGACTTGTGGAGACCGAGCTGAGCCTAGTGATGCAATGGTCTTGAGAAGATCCACCCGGCTTTTGCCTGGTGCTCTGATGTGGCTGGGGCAGCCTGGTGAGAAGAACATTGCACTGGAGACAGGCCAGGAAGCTCCCTGTAGGGGACAAGCTATGAACAGGTAGAGAGGATGAGGGAAGCCATGGCGAATGCTTGCTGCATATTCATCCACCATAACAGCACCACTGCCAGGCTGCCTTAAGTGGAGGGAAGAAGGTACCATTCCAACTTCAGAATAACATCAGGTCTGGAGGGGTTCACTCTACTCTGCCACCTCCAACCCTTGCTGATGACAATGCCAGGTCACTCATTGGGGGTAGGGCGGGAGCACATTTTTCCATGGGATCCTATTGTAATCCTATGGGATAGTTACTAACATTGACTCTATTTTATAGATGAGAAAACCAAAGGAAAGGGAGGAGGAATAGAGGAGGAGAAGGAGGGGGAGAGATCAAATAATGTTCAAGCCACACAGCTAAGAATGTGTGGTGTTGGGTGTTGGACCTAAGTATTTAGCTCCAGTTCATGAACTCCATCTGTGCACTAAGCACCAGGGTGAGGGAATGGTGCCTGGCTATCTGTAGTTCCCTTTTCTAATCCCTGCCTGTGCAATCAGCTCACACTCAGGACTGGACCAGCACTCTCTCCCTTAGCTCTCCCAACAGCTTCTACTGTTGCCTCTACACTTCTGCCCTCTCTGACTGTGCAGAGACAGAGGCTAAAGATGCTCTGCCTCCCACAGATGGAGACTCCGGGTTGGAGGTGGGGGGCTTTCCATGTGTGTTTGTCTTAGTCAGTCTTGCTGCTTTGTGAGAGTGAGAGCCAATGTTTGTAGGACTGTGAGGCAGAAGGTGGCTGCTCTTCATCAGGCCAGTCCATTTTTTCTGCAAAATGGTGGCTCCTGTTGGTCCAGTCCTGGCCTGAAGGCTGGGTATGAGAAATGATCAGGTGGAGAAAGCCTTTGCTCTTTGAACTTGAAACATTCCAACTAGTCAGTTTGGCTGGCCAGCAAGTTTTCCAGATCTGTGCCCCACCCATCCACTATGCACTAAGAGCTGGTTTCAAGACTCATGCTGTGCCAGGTTTCACAGGGGTGCTGGGAATCTGGACCAGGTCCTCATGCCTGCCCAGCAAGCACTTTACCTGCTGAGCCACTTCCTTGGTCCCTTTTTGACTGATTTTTGCTTTTTGACCAAATCTGTACAGTGACCTTTTAATTCTGTCTCTAGGCTGACCTATCTGAATGTGCTTTTCTGGGCCAGAAGCAGAGGCCTCTGGAGCCACAGAGAGAGGGTAAGCTGGAGCCACACCCTGAGGAAATGTATTACTTGCTCATTTCTGCACAGTTCTCTTTGGCATAGTTGGAACACTTACAGCCATGAAGCCAAACCGTCAGGGGATTGTTCCTGGCTGCAGTGCTCACTCTGTGTGACCCGAGAGGTGGAAATCTATGTAACAGAGACATTCAAAGGACCTGGTATATAAGCCTTCAAGACACTGGTCCTATTGTGCATTCATTCTGCCAACGTTCATCAGCACCTATAGCAGGTGTTTCAAGGAGACCATTTCACTGAATCCTCACCTCGCCTCACATCTCTGAGGATGTACACTCAGTTTTCAGGCTAAGTGGTTGCAGTGTGGAGAGTTCATATATAGTCAGATGGCTATTAAGTGGCCTATGGAGCATACAAGTCCCATGAAGTCTAACTCCAGAGTGTGTGTCCTTAGACACTCTGATGCTCACTTCCCTGGGTGCTCTGAAATATTTAAGATCTAGAAAATTGAGGACATTAACAGAGGGAGAAAGGAGAAATGAGGGAGGGGAAAGGGGGAGAGAGAGAATAAAGACAGCACTAGCAAGGACATGGATCATGTTCACAATCATATCTAGAGAAAGTGTTCTTATGTTAATATAAAATGATGCTCACAGAGGCCGGGTTACCCTGGGAATCACTGTGAGTGGTTGTAGTACGAGGTTTCTGGCCCAGACTTTTGGGCCTAACCTCAAAGTTTAGGCCGGCAGACCCACAGTCCCGCAGTCCCACAGAGACACACAGCCGCTTTCATTAGTTTTTGGCTGATCAGCCTCAGGCCCAGGCATATCACATGCTAGCTCTCTACCCTTCATCTAACCCATGCCTCTTGTTCAGTCATGCGGCTCAGTACCTTTCTTTAGAGCAGCATAGTTGTCCTCGGCTTCCTCTGGCTTCTCTCTGGTGCCCTTCTGGCACTCTGCTCTCAGAGATTTTCTTAGTCTGGTAGCCCCGCCTACACTTCCTGCCTGCCTTTGGCCAATCAGCTCTTTTTATTAAACCAGTGGGTGGGACAATTATTTACCATGAAACAACACAATACCCCTACAAGTGGTGATCCTTGGAAAACCCTGGGACCATTCAGAGCCAAGAGCCACTCTGAGTACAATTGAATGGGGATTTACAGTAGGCGTTGAATACACTAGGGGTGAGACAGTCTGGAAAAGGGTATTAGAGGAAAAACTAGAGCCAAGGTCAACCAGTTGCAGTTGGTGGTGAACCAAGAAAAGTGAGTCACAAAGTAAATACCCAGGATTACTTTCCTGAAGTATTAACTAGCTCCACCCTTAGCGTATCTGTTGTCTTTTTTTTTTTTTTTAATTGTTGCTGCCTTTTAGGCTATGGCTGTCATAATCAACAACTTCAACTTCTCAGCTACCAGCAGCTGTTGAGCTGCAAGGGCTGCAGCCTGAGGGAATTCTGTTCCCTCAGGCACTGACTCTTCCAAAACTATGAAGGAAATTATCCAATTCTGTGTCCCTCTAAAGAACTCAATTTTCAAAGGTTGAGGTGGAATTCTGCTCCTCAGAGAGGCTGAATTTGACTTGCTAATCACTCACCTTCTTGCTTGGGTCTTTCAAAAAGCCCTTATTCTTTTTTCTGGCCTCCACTGGCTCACTTATCACTTCTTGTCATCTACTTGCTAACCAGCCTCCTGACCACAGCTGAATTTTATTTAATCAAACAAATGTAGCACATCTTTGCACATCATTAATGAATGTTCCAGAGTATAAACAAAAGCAACATACCTTAAAATAATATTCTGCAACATCCATCCTATGCAAAAGTACTGCCTGACAGTCTCTCACTTATATTCAGAAAATCCTTTAGTGTCTTGGGATCTTTTAAGTCCCACATGAGGCATCTTGGCTCCTTCAAGCTAGCTCATGCCTAACCTGCAACCTCAGACCTCCTGAGAAGTCAAGTATCCAGCACTCTTCCCTGAGAACACTCCACTTATGGAACACGAAGCCCACACCAAAGGAGAGTATTTCAGACGTTTCCTAGGGCAAAGGTTGCTTCCTTTCTTATTCTAGATCAGTAGCTTCTAGCCTTTACAGATCAAAGCCCACTGTGCAAGACTAGGTCCCCCAAATATCTCTCTCTCTCTCTCTCTCTCTCTCTCTCTCTCTCTCTCTCAATAATTCTCTACTGTGTGCTCTCACCTGCTTCCTCCTTGGAGCCTCCTGCTTTAAGGGTTTTAAGAACCCTTTAAGGAAAATGATCTTGACTCTCTAAATGTTCAGTGATTACCTGACAGATATTAGGACCCATCACCAGGAAAGCCATCCTCAGAAAAATTCTCTTTTTGCATTTATGATGACACTGCTCTTGGGTGGGAGTTTCTCAAGGTGGGGCCATCATATCACACCATTTATATAGCTTGCATCATAGTTGGTTTCTACCGTCTCCCTGTGTGCAGGTAAAGATTTTGTGACCAATTTTGAGCACAAGTATTGGAGTCACTCCAGGGACATAGGGACATAGTATAGACATTTTGGGACCTTCTTGTTTTTGTGTTGGTGTCTTCTGGTCATGAGTGTCTTGACATCATTCTCTGGTCTTCCTTCATCCACCTTCCAGAATCTCTACAACACAGGGTACCAGTGGGTTGTCTAGGAAGAGTCCTAGTGGGGGCCCAGCATCAAATATGTTCAGGAAACCAGGGGCCTTGAACCAGATCAATGATTCTTTGCAATAAACACTTACAAGTAGAGATGTACATAGGGTCATACACAGGGGTATATATGCATGACTTATTGGGTCCAACTGCAGCTTCCATGATGAGATTTTTAATTCATTCCCCTTTTAAATTTTTCTTCTTTTATTTTCTTCATATTTTTCTTGAATTTTGTTTTATTTGGGAGGTGGTGCAGGGGTGGAGGGTGAATTGGAATGGACAGGAAATGAATGGGATCAGGATACATGATGTGAAAAACACATAGAATAAGTTTTATTTATGGAAAAGAAAAGTTAGAGGAACTGAAATACACAAATCTAAAGATATTGTTAATCTCACAGATGTGAGGAGAAAGATCACTGACCCAAATTATGGCCAAATTAAAGCAAGCTTTATTTTTGAATACATCAAACCAAAATTGGTGACTATTTCCCCCTAAGGTAGAGTTCATGAGACCAGCCCTGAGCCAATTTTGCAAGCCCCTTTTATAGGGCAAATCATAGGGTGGGAAATTTTGCATGTAAGCATGGTTACAGAAGTGAAGCGAGACCAGGCACAGAAGTGAGACCAGGCAGTTAGGGAAAGTGGGTCATGGAGCAATGGATATAGAGCATTTCAGAGAACAGATAGCTCTGGGAGGTTGGCTTTCAGTGCATTCTATTGTTACTGAGGTAGCGTGCAACCCAGTTCCAAAAAACAGAAATTTGAGTTTTATAGGGAATACAATATTACCTTGGCTACAAACTCAAAATGACTTTAAGGAACAAAATGGAGACTGGCTAGTTTATTGGTATTATTTGTAGATAAAAACAGTTTTTATTGGTTCCTAAAATAGCTAAGGATTTAAAAAACTAACAACCTAATACCCAAGACCTGATGATAAAGCCAATGTTCCCTGCCCCAAACCTAGTTCTACTCTTTAAAGTAGTCTTTTCATCGATTTATTTTTTTATTATTTGTTGTATATTTTTATATTTTTATTTTATGCTTATAGTGTTTGCCAGCTTATGTGTATGTGTACCATGTGCATGCAGTACCTGAAGGAGCCAGAAGAGGGCGTTTGATCCTCTGGAACTGGAGTCACAGATAGTTGTGAGTCATCTTGTGGATGCTAGGAACCAAACACTGATACTCTGGGAAAAAAAGCCGGTGTTTTTAAATGCTGATCATTTCTCCAGCCCCTAGAGTAGTCTTCTTGAACTTGGGCTTGCATCAGAGTCACCTCCAGAGTTTCTGATCAGTAGGTATGAGCTGCAGCTACCTGAGTTTGAGCATCTCAGTTTCCATTCTAGGCTGGTGTGTCACTCTTCCATGGGAACACACTCACACTGCTCTCTGGAAAACTCCTCCGTGACCCCTTTGTCACTTGAATGCTATATGTTTTAATGAAGTTTCTTCTCCTGTTTGGGTTTTCTTACTTTGCCTCTCCAACATATCTGCCACACAGATTTGCTAACATTCTTAGCTCCATCATTGGATGAAGTTCACACTGAGCATCTTCTCGGTCTTGGGTACTGATTTAGTCACTGGCACTTTGCCCTGTCCATGGGGAAGTTGCATTCTAGTACATTAACAGTCAATTTTTGTTGTTATTGACAAACAATTGTGTTATTGCAGTACCATAGTAGCTGCAGCACCATGCAAAGGGATGGCCGTGGCTATGTTTGGCTGATAAAGCTTTGCTTTCCAACATGGGTGGTGGGCCAGGTTAGGTTATGGATTAAAGATCTTTGTTGTAGACAGTAAAGCAGAGCCAATAAGGAGAATATAGTCGGCATTCTGGTGTCTTTGGATTCCCCCATCCAGACTCGTGCAACTTTTTTTTAAAAAAACATTTATAAGAAATTGTGTCTGTACAGAACATGTAGATTCCTTTCCAGTTATTATTCTCTGAATGATGTAGCACAACAATTAACATAGCATGTATGTTGCATTAATTATTACAGGTAATGTAGAGGGGATCTAAAGTATAGAGGAGGATTTGAGCTGGGCATGATGATACACACCTGTAGTTCCAGACCTCAGGAAGCTGAGGTAAGGTGACTGTAAGCTCGGAGACACCCTTGGCTATGTGGAGAGACTCAGTCTAAAAGAAAAGAAAAGTTTGCTAAAGTATAGTAAATGGGAGAATATGCATTGATTATATGCAAAGACTGCAGTATTTTATAGAACGAACATGAGTGTCCATGGCTTTGAGTATCTATGGGGCTGCTGAAGCCAAATTGCTCCACAGATACTGAGGGAAAATCAAGTGGTAAATACTAGGAAGGAAAGAGAAACAGGATAGAGGGGTGAGGAGAATTTTCAAATTTAGCTGAGGTATGATGAATGGGCTAAAAGATGGACGTTCAATTGAAGACTTTTGCAGGAAGTGAGCAGAAAGCTGGGAAGCTGGGTGGCTCCCTGGAAGAAGACCATTCCAGGCAGAGGAACAGCACCTACAAAAGCCCCAAGGTGTGGATGTGCTTAGCATGCCTGAGGCACAGCAGGAGGCTCTATTAACTGGTACAGTACAGCCAAGGAGAGCACAGCAGAATGCTTTGTCATCTTCTTTTTCTCTGAGTACAGTAAGATTTTGTTATTGAGGCTGTAGTAGATGCTACAACTCCTTGAAGGTGTATAATTTTCATTCTTTTTATTTTTGTCTCAACCATAGTCAGTGCCTCTTGACTTTCCATTTGTAAGAAGCACCAGGTATTGAACATATGCAATATCATTTAACCCCCACGGGACAGATATATTCCCCTATTCTGTAGAGGAGGAAATGGAAAGCTTTAGGAGGGGCTAGCAAGATGGCTGATCCAGAGAATGTTTGTGTGTAGGTGTGAGGATGAAGTTCAGAGGAGCAGTGGCCCACGTCTGCAATCTCAGTATTGGGGAGGCAGAGGCAGGAGGATCTCTGGGACTTGCCAGACAGCCAGTCTAGTTAGACTGGTGAAAGCTAGGTTCAGTGATAGACCCTATCTCTCTCTCTCTCTCTCTCTCTCTCTCTCTCTCTCTCTCTCTCTCTCTCTCTCTCTGTGTGTGTGTGTGTGTGTGTGTGTGTGTGTGTGAGAGAGAGAGAGAGAGAGAGAGAGAGAGAGAGAGAGAGAGAGAAGAGGTTAATGACTCCATTAAGGTTACACAGCTAGTAAGTGTTAACTGGAATTTGAGCTCCTGTCTGTCTTAATACAGAGATCTTAACACTTAATTATACTGTTGGACAGTGTTGTAATTCTTTAGGGATAGTGGGGACCCTGTGGCTCTTGGACCATAAAATTAAAAACTCTTTGCCAAGCTAGGGTGTGTGCATATCCGTCAAGCTGAAATGAAGACTGTTTTGAGAACTGGGGAGGAAGGCTCTTTCTGGGGAGTTCTGACCAAGTACTGACAGCTCATTTATGTGATTCGGCTGCAGTTGACACTCATAGTACAAGACTTGCATACAATTAGCCTGGTCATTCTCACACAGACTCTTGGAAAAAGAAAGAAAGAGAGAAAGAAATAAAAGCCTTTGGAATTTTCCCTCTGTCTGGCCTGCTGCATGATGTAACCACGGCTTTATTTAGTTGGTTGTCTTCCCCGGAATAGTGTGGTCTGCCGCTGTCTGCATCACTGTGGGCTGATTGAGGTCTTGTTTTCCTGGAGGGCAGACGCTGTTGCACAGACCTGCTCGTGGCTGTCCTCCTGCAGGATCATTCGGGCAAACACACTGGCAGAATTTCTTCTGTGCATGACAATGATCTCTCCAAGTGTAAGCCAGAGTCCTGTTAAATATGCAATGCAAATGAGTTATAAATGAGGAGCCTCCTTGGCACTGGTCAGGAGGTCTGAACTCTGGAGGCTTCTCCATTCCTTCTTATCACCTGGCTGATGAATCTGACATCCTTTTTACAATCATCTTTTCTGCACACCCAAGAGTTCCTAATGAGGGCAGAAGCTGCCTGCTCGTGTAACCCCTTTAGACACCTGGTGATTGGAAGCGCGAGAGGCAGCAAGCTTTAGATGCCCTGTCAGATGCCCTGAGTTATCATCAGCTGCCTGCTGGGCTCCGAGAAGTGCTGGGAAGCAGTGAGAAGGTTAGGTAACTGACTGCTATTATCAGTGCCTCCCCCTCCCACTATGAGCTGTGTGAAGCAGCCACGGATGGCTGGATTTGGGCTCTCAGGCAGCTGCCTCCTCTGACCCTCGCTGGGTGCCTGCCTCAGCTCAGAGAATGGGTCTCTGCAGGGACTTGGGATGAGAGCTGAGAGCCTGCTCCCCGGGTTGAGGATCAATGTGCCTCTGATTTTGTTTCTTCTTCCAGGGCCACTGTCTACACCAATAGCTCAAGAAACTCCAATCTAAGAGGCCTTTCAAATTGGGGCAAGAAAAGTGAACTGCAGGAAATTATGGTTAGTAAAGGAAGACAAGTAGACAGAGTCATGAAGAGCCAGCTGTCCCCAAGGACACCCCAGTGGCGTCTTTCTGATTTTTTTTTTTTTTAAATTCTTCACTTTTAGTTTTTCTCTTCTCCTCCTCCTGTTCTTTCTCCTCCTCCTTCTCTTTCTTTTTTTTCCCAGTCTGGTGTTGAGGATGGTGCTGGGGCTTTGTGTGTGCTAGGCAAGCCCTTTACCACTGTAGCTACCCCCAGTCTCTGCTTATTTCTTTTGTAGAGGCAGGTACATACAGAATCAGCTATTCTATAGGCAGCAGAGTGAGCCAAGTCCTGAGTGGATATATATTGTTGAGATGGGTGCAGTCTTGTTTAAGACTCCTAAGGCCTTGAACCTTGAACCTATGGGAAACTGCCAAATTTTTCATATAATCCAGGCCCAAGAGGGGTGACAGAGTATGAGTGTTTATGGGTAATTGATCAGTGCATGCCAAGATGAGCAACAGTAGCTTCCTTCTCCTGTCTGATGTTTACAATCTGAGGCTGCTTGCCTACAGAGGTTCATTACTGAGACTAGCCAACCCCAGCCCCTGTGCTGTACCTAATAAACATTCCAGGGTGCTTGGTTGCCAGAGGTAGTGGGTGCCTCAGAGAGAGCATACTCCTACCCAGTTTCAGCTCTCTCTCTCTCTCTCTCTCTCTCTCTCTCTCTCTCTCTCTCTCTCTCTCTCTGTGTGTGTGTGTGTGTGTGTGTGTGTACATGTACATGTCTGCCCTTTCTTCATTCCCTCACTATCTCTAGTTAGGGCTCTAGGACCTAATAGAAAAAGTATGTATAGCTCTTTACTGTACTGGTATGTTCTCTCCATTTATAGATGGGGAAATTGCTGCTCAAAGGGCTTTGCTGACTTAGCCAAGGTGACTTGGTTTGGTACTTGGGTGTAACTGGAGTCTCATTCATGTTCTGTTGACCCTAGAGCCTGTGCTTTCAGCCATTGTGCCCACACTGAAGCTGTTGGAGTTGGCATGATTTAAAGTTGAGGAGTGGGTTTGCTTCCCCTCCAGCCTTGCAACAGCAAACATACAGCTTCTATTTCTTTCCTACCTCAGAGCTACCAGCTTCCCCATGGGGTTCTCCTTGGCTCTCATGTGGTCTCCTCACGGTCTCCTCAGCCATTACTCATGATATTAGATTGACAGTCTCTTCTCATCACATCCCAAGAGACAGGTTAGGGAGCTTACACTGGTTTTTATAGAGAGATAATGAACAGGCAGATCGTAGGACAGGGGTGCTTTTATATCTAGGCTTATTAAAAAATGGCATTCTCTACAGGTTTCCATAGGTGGCCTTGTGCCTGGAGAATGAGCCTAAAAGTTAATGCAAAGGCTTATTTCAGCAGCTTTGTCATTTGTTAGTCTAGGGCACATGGTACATTGGTAGGACCAGGACCGCCAGAGTGTGCCACCAGAATGCTTACTGCAGAAAGAGATGGAGGTGTTGACTACCTCCGGCCTCTAGTCAGTGTTCAACAACTATTTGCTGATCATAAGAGTTTAAACAAGAATGGGCCTGGAAAGATGGTTCAACACTTAAGAACATTTACTGATGTTGCAAAGGACCTGGGTTTAGTTCCCAGCACCCACATAACAGTTTATAACTCTCTGTTAATTCCAGTTCTTGGAAATGTGTCACCTTCTTTGGCTTTAACAGGCAGCAGGTTTGAAGGTGGTGTCCACATATACATGTGGACATATTCATGCACATAAAAATTTAATTAAGAAAAGGACAAGCTCTCATTCATAACTATTCAGTAGTCCCAGGTCCATGATGTATTAGCTTGGACCAACTCTGCTTTTTCCAGCTAGCACACTTTTGGTAATAGGAAGAAATTCTGGAGCTTCTTGGTCTTTTAGAATCCCATATGAGACAGATAGTGCCTGTCTCTTATCTATGGCCTCTTTCAATTTAACATAAAATAGTACAACGTCAGAGAGATGAATTTGTGTACTCAAATTTCTCATCCTCTGGGGAGGGGTTGGCAGTGGCCTGAGTTAAGAGGGGGTGTGACTGACTCTCATCCTAGGTTGATAATGTCTAGCTTTTCATCTGGTTTCATTCATTCACTTGTTCTTCAAATCTTCCCTCTGTGGGATGCTGTTCCCTGGACACCATGAGGGTTCAAGGGGTGAGGCTGACGCCACACACCATTTCACAACCCTACTAAGAGAGCTAGAATGGTGAGCACTTACTCTAAAAGAAGATGCTAGTGAAGCCATGGTACCAGCTGTATGCTGACAGGTCAGTTCAGACCTTAGGGTCAAGAAAGGTCCTAAAAAGTCAAAGGCATAGTCAGTGTTTGGATTGGCAGGAACTTACACTGGGGGGTAGCCTGCCTGCCCCTTGCTGGGAGGGACTCTGTGAGCTGCTTTGTCGATTTTACACTTTGAAAGATGAATGAAAACTTTCATGGGCTCTGCCTTCTGAAATCCACTCTTCCTACCCAGCCAGAGGGCTCTTTCTAAAATGTAAATCAAACCCCACTGTTCTGCTTCACCTAAGCCAAGACTTCTCAACTTCTCAGGCTTTCAACTGAAGTCCCACATCCTCAAACCCACCCTCAGTGTCTGTTACTGCTACTCTTCCATTAGCTAGATATCTTTAAAAAACACCCCTGCCTCGTGTGCGTGTGTGTGTGTGTACGTGTGTGCATATGTGTGCATGTGTGTATGTGTGTGTGTATGTGCGTGTACATGTGTGTGTGCATGTGTATGTGTGCATGCGTGTGTGTGTGCATGCATGTATGCATGTGTATGTGTGTATCTGTATGTGTGTGTGCCACAATATACATCTGGAAGTTAGAAGACAGTCTCAAGTGTCAGCTGTTGCCCTTCTATCTTATTTGCCACTGGGAGTGGCTGTCCCACAAGCATCTGGGCTTTGTCTGTCTCCCTTCTGCAGATGCACATGGCTCTGGGCAATTTGTCCAGTCTCCTCCCTGATGCTTAATTATCTACTCTTACTGCTCTTGAGTTGAGAATAAATGTCATCTTTTCAGAGAAACTACTGGACAATCTAAAACATTCACCTTGATCAGTCTTTGTCCTCTCTGTATGCATCACAGTCTTTCATTGTGTTAATTGCTTCTTGTTTGCTTTCTCCACTGTATATATGACAAGAATTTACCGATTTTTTTAACATCACAATGCATAAGTGCAGCATATAACTGACATGGACAGGTGTACAGTAAGTGTTTGCTCAATACATGATTCAATAGATAGAATGGGTGGGTCCTCAGGCTAGATGAAGGTCCGGGGGCATGCAGGTGCTTGGGTTTCTGGTACTGTTTGGACTGAGAGACCTTCTCAGACCTCCTAGAGATTCTGGACATTACTCAGGCATTGGTGGACCTCAGAAATGATAATGGCCTGATCAAGATACCATGAGTGACAATTAAAAAGAAGGATTGGACATTCAAGAGGCAGGAGATTTAGAGACCCATCAAGGAGCTATTGATCTTAGTACGATGGATGAGATGAAGCATACTTGAATTAAAGTCATGACAACAGGGATGTAAGGATGAGAATAAATCGATCTATAGGACCAGGAGAGAGGTAAAGAGGTGAAAGATGACCTGGGATTCTGACTCGGGTAGATGTATGAGTGGTGAATACAATGGCTCATCAGGACAGAAAGACCGAGGAGCCCACTTGAGGGAGAAGATGAAATGTTTTCTGTGCACAGATTTTGACTGAGATGTGTGGGCTCCCATATGTGATATGGTATAGGTAGGGCAGGATGGATGTACGGGTCCAGAGGTGCAGCTGTGGAGAGAGGGCTGAGAGAACACAGTGGGAGTCACAGGCACAGCAGCAGAGGAGGAAGCTATTGCATGAGGCAGGTGTCATGAGGCAGCTGGGAGAGCAGTGTTGTTAGGACCACAGGACATGGGTCTATCTCAGGGTTCAAGGGTTCCAACCAGAAATAGTAAAGGGCAGGCTAAAGGTGGAGAATAACTCAGCAGTTCCATCATTTAACTTAGAGATTTGGGCAATGATGGTTCAGTAATGGGGACCATTAAAGGCCAGGATGCTGGGCATTTGAGAGATTAGCAGAGGACCAGAAAGGGAACTGTGGAACAAAGCTTGTGCCCATCAATATGCCGTTATGGATGAAGGAGGTGTCCCTGAAATCTTTCTGAGGAGTTTCTGGCTGTTACTGATAATAGAATGAGGCACTGTTTTCTTTGATAGTGTAGCCTCCGAAGGATGAGCAGCAAAGCAGGGGTTTCTGTGATGAAGGATGATGGCAGAGGTGGTGGGGGAATATAATCACCATACCAGGACGGTGTCCATCTACAAGGAGAGGAAAAAAAGACTGAGTTGAGGTCGCGAATGAAGGGGGCCGAGGAGGCAACAACATCAGAGAAGGTTGTACGTGGAAGAGCTTGAGCAGGTTTGAGGTGAGAGTGGAGAATGACATCATGGGAGAGCTTGAGATGTCAGAAAGAAGGAACAGGGTCCGGTTTGGCTGCCAAGTTGAGTGGTGTTCAAATGCCAGCTCTGCCACATTCTAGTTGTGGGACTTGGGGCAGATTAGTTAGTCGTCAGAGTCCCCGCTTCCTCACATACCTCATGGAAGCATGTTAAGGAAGTCTGCTGATTGGGGTTTATTTTCAGCACCTAGGACACAATGAGGTTTTATTAGGGACCTCTTAACTAAATATTTTTGTTCTTAATTTATTAGTATTATTGTGTGTCTATGAGTTTATGTGCATGTGGGTGCTGGGAATTGAATCCAGATCACCTGCAAGAGCAGTGCTTGCTTTAAACTGGGGAGCTATTTATCCATCCCTTCAAAACTTTTTTTTTTTTTAAATAGATTTACTACATTCTGTCTTATCAAACCTTTATTAGCAACATTAGAAAACATCCAGTGGCCACACTAATTCTCATCCTAAAGCCAAAAATGCTACACTTGAGGGCGAGCTTGCTTTTGAATGGCACCTGCACAGTCAGGGGCTCCACATGTGATGGAGGGAGCTACAGTTTGAAGGGAAGCCTGTCTAGGGGACCCAGGTGGGCACAACAGTTCATTGTCTTCCTCAACTGGAGCAGACTCAGAAAGGCTTTCCCAGGGGTGTAGCTCCGTCATGGATCAAGTGGGACATGGTTGGAATTGATCAAACTTCAACTTCTCTGGCTTTCTTTGCCCTGTTCCTTGTAAAATTATTCTCAGGAGTGCTCCATGATCCTCTTTAGACACACAAATCACCCTGCTGGAGTGTATTGTCATGGAGCTCAGTTTAAGAGGTCTCGTGTGGTGTTTACAGCTTTTGCCTGGACTGTGAGCAGGTACCAGCTGTCTGTCTTCTATCAGCCAGTCTAGACACGTTAATAGGTGCTCATTCATTATTTCTTTAGTATGTGAGTAAACAGGTGTCCTGTTCTCACACAGGAGAGTGCTGATGCATGCAGATTTCCAGAATTGTGAATTACAGAGAAGGTGATCTGAAAAAGCCTTTCTATGGGTGTGAGAGCTCACCCAGGCCCACCCAGTATGAAGCTGTCCTTAGAAACGGCCCTGCCTTTCACCAGTGATTTCCAGGTTTCTATCAGCAAACACTAGCCGCAATTTATAAAATGTTCACATGGGAACATTGGGGCTGCATTCTACATCATTGTAGTACAGAGGGGTTCTTCCTTGGGGCCTTTAATTTTCTAGCTTTCATTACGGGAGAGTAAAATGTATCACTTGCATTCCAAAATTGATTTTTATTTCCCAAAAGAAGCCCATAAAAAATAAATAACTTCCCAGGAGGGAAAATAGAAAAGAACTCTACGCAGGGCAATTTGTTAAAAGAAAAAGCTGGAAGGAACAAAGCAATCTAAACATTTAGGTTCATATTCTCTCTGTGTCTGTCTATCTTTCTCCTCTCCTCTCCTCTCAAAGGGGAGGGGAACTCTTAAAGCTTACCTGGGGCAGCTTTACAGGAAGGTAACTGTATCTTTGCCTCATGGTCCCCCTCTGGCATCACCGCCCACAAATGCACATGCATTCTCTCCATTGCAGTACTGTTAGTGAGAATATGCATCACCAATGTCTTCTTATGTATTGCATCAGTAAGCATTTGCTTCATAACAAATCACCCCAAATAAAGTGGACTTAAAATGGCAAGCATTCTTTCCTTCAATTTTGTGGGTCTGTTGCTGTGTGGTTTGGAACTGGATGGTGAAGAATGTCTTCATTGTCATGTTCATTGCTCAGTGGAAATTGGAGTGGTAAGTACTGACATTGCTTCTCTCAAGCTAGCAGGCTATCTCTACCTTGCTCATGTGGTCTGGTCATGAACATCCTCAGAGCAATAGAGAATGTGTTGATCCAAGTCTTGGTTCTCTGATTGGCGAGTATGTGTGTGTGTGTGTGTGTGTGTGTGTGTGTGTGTGTGTGTGTGTGTGTAGAGGCTGGGATATTGGGAGTCTTCCTTTATCACTGTCCACCTACATCCTTGGCAGGTGTCACATTGAACCAGAGTTAACCATTTTAGCTAGAGTGACTGGTCAGCAAGCTTTTGGGAATAGCCCATTTCTGACCCCCCAATGCTGCAGTTAAAGCTGCCCAATCACAGCTTGCCTTCTTATATGGGTGCTGGGGATTCAAACATAGACTGTCATGTTTGCAAAGAAAGTAATGAGTCATCTTCAGCAGCATCAAGCAGCTTTAAGTCTGTAGCATACTGGCTGAAGTTCCAGTTGCTATGCAAGTCACATGACAGCCTAGTTCAGTCCATTTCTTGGGGTGTTCGAGTCTTGTCCAGGCGAGGGGCGTCGAGGTTAAATAATCTGCACTCTGGAGTTGTTAGGTTCCATCATTCAGGATCACAATGAGAGGCCCGAGCTTTATTCAGTACATCTTATGTCTTAGACCTGTTTCTCCCCCTGCCATGCTTCTCTCCTGCCATGCATCTCGCCTAGCCTTTTTTCCCTCTAGCTTCCCGCCATGTTGGTTTCCTTCTTCCCATTCTCAACCACAGAGGGAGAAAGTAGGCTGGAGAGGCACCATGTAATCTTATTTCACAGCAATTAGACCTGAGCTATCAACCAACTGGTCAGAACTCATTCATCAAGCCAAGAACCCATTGTGTAACTAACCTATCAAGGCTAAGTTTCTAAGTTCATTGTGTGTGGTCATGGTCTCTCCTTTACCTCCATTCTTTACATTACTCTGGGAGCCAAGGAGACAGGGAGACAGATCCATGTGGGGATTGCTTCACTGGCTTTTCTTCTACTCTGAATGATACATTTTTTTTTTTTAAAGATATAATTTTGCTATGTAGCCCAGGGTGGCCTGGAACTCATGAATCTCCTGCCTCAGCCTCCTGAGTGCTACAAATATAGTTCATAGCCCCTTGCCAGCAGATGTTCTTACCAGTTAGCATCCATGGAAACTTTTGCTGGGCTTTTCAATACTCACATCCCTCACCCTCAGGAAGCTGAGCCCATAAAGGACATCTCATCGGTTCCCTGGCTCTTTATCTTTCTGGTTGAGTTCATGCATTAAGTCATCGGCAAAAGGTTAGAGGATTATAGAAGACAGGTAATGAATCTCATTTCCCAAAGCCTCTGCTCTTGGGAAACCCCTCCCTCATAGCACAAGATCCCCTTTGCTCCTCAGGCCAGGAGTAGTACTGGCATCTGAGTGTCATGAGGCTTGTGGTTTCATCCATTGCTGATGTTTTAACTTAGTATCCCTAGAAGAGTTGGACCTTCTGAATCTGGTTGTTTCCTGCTGGGCTCTATCCTGCTACACTTCCTTAGTTCTAATTTCTTCCAATGGGGAAAGAGTGACATTTGCAGTAGGAACTGGAATATCCTGCAGGGCAAGCCCATGCAAAGGAGGGCGTGGCCCAGTGGGATACCATTGTGGCTTGAAGAATGTTGGAGAGCTTTAGCCTAGGGTATGGGATTTCCCACTGTCCTGGCTCTATCCAGAGAAATCTGAGAACTCCGGACATGCAAGGGTAGTCATGCCATCATTTCTGTGGTGGGCAGATGCTAATAACCTCCTGAATGCTGTTATTAGAGGGATGGATGGCTGCATGCATTGTGATCTGTGCATGCTGGGTCTAATGCACAGTTTGCAAAGATGAGTTCTCAGTTGACTGACACAGAGAAATCTACAAGATAAATTGCTGTGGAAGTGGGGAAGGGGGTATGTGTTTATATGGCAGGGCTAGACTGTGGTTCCAGTTTTGTAGACTGACCCTCCCACGCTACTTGTTTTGGTTGACTGGGTAATGAGGATTGTGGAAGGCTAGACAAACTAGACAGCAGATCCACAACCTTCTTAGCTGGGAGTGCAAGGTGGGGGTAGGGGTGGGACACAAAGGGAATTGGTAGCAAAGTGGAAAAGTGCAACATACATTAACTGGATTTAATGTATTGTGGTTTTCTCTAACTTTTGGAGATAAAATATAGAAATAGATTATATAGAAATAAATTAAGACCACACATTTTCCTTCAAACACAGCCCTGCTTGACTTTCACAAAACTTAAGTATTTTTGAAAGTCTACTAGGTAATATATTTTTCCAATCGCTTTCTTTAAAATATATGTTTAATTTTCAACATTTGCAGATACTCTACCTATTTTGTTGCTGTTGTTATTGTTATTAATTTCTAGTTTTTTTACACCATGGTCAGAGAATACACAGAATTTCATTTTTTTGAGGTACTGGTAAATACTTGTGCATTTGTAAAGAATGCATCTTGGAGTTACCGTTGCAGCAATTCCCATGGATTTCCTTTGTTAATTTCCTTTGTTGGCCATATTTTCTTCACTTGTTATTAAAAGAGGCACTCCAGTCTGGAGAGATTGTTTAGTGGTTAAGAGCATGCACTGTTCTTACTGAGAATTCAAACATCCACCCCACTCCAAACCATGCAATTCGTCTTATAGATTTCTCTGTGTCAGTCAGTTGGGAACTCATTTTATAAACGTCACATCAGACCTCAGCATGCACAGACCACAATTCCTGGAGCCGTTCATCCCTCTAATAACAGTTATTTTGTTTGCTTGCTCTGTTACTAAGAGAGGTGTTCAAGCATGTACTGCTCTTACTGAGGACCAGAGTTTGATTCTTAGCACCATGCCTGGGTACTCACAACCACCTACTAACTCCAACTCTAGGGGACCACACCTTTGACTATCACAGAGACTTTCACTCAAATGCAATCCACACACAAACACACACAAATACAGAATTAAAATACATCTTTAAAAAAAAAAGAGGTGTGTTCAAGTATCTAGTTATGATCTTGGATACTTTTTCTTTTTTTGATTGTCTCAAGTTTTACTTCATGCATTTTGAAGCAATGGTGTTGTTCTAAATCATAAATAGCTGTATCTCTTTGGTGGTCTGGTCTTTTTTATGATACTCTTTTTCATTTTTATGTGTGGGCTCCTGTGTGGGTAGGTGTGTGTGCAGGTGTGAGATGTATGAGGATGACATCAGAGCTCATCTCTTGCCTCTCTCCCATCTCATTCACAGAAGCATGGTCTCTCACCTGTCTGCCTTCCAAGGTTGGGATGGCAGTTATCACACCCAGTTGACATTTATACACATTCTGGATATTCAAACCACATGAACAACGAAGGACCATCTCCCCAGATCTTAAAATGTGTCCCTGTCTTGTTAGGTTTCTTGTCTTAAAGTCTGTGTGCTGTAGATGCTGCGCCCCTTTAACGTTTGTACCATAGTCTCTTCCTTTCAGCCCTTCTGTATCCTTTTACTTAGGGCAGATTTTCCATAATCATGATACCATTTTAAGCCACTCTGAGTATGTGATTTTTAATTTCAGCAGTTAGTCATATTTAATACAAATGCTGATATATTTTTGAACCTGGGTTTCTGCTTTTATTTTTTTTGATCCAACATGTCTTTCTGATCACATTTTCTGTAATTATCCTATTATTCTACAATCTCTAAAGTATATATTTTTCTATTAGCTAGTCAGATAATTAAAAAATTCTTTTGTCTCTGTGTGACCTTTTTGTTTCCTTTTTGATAAAAGAGTTTCTCTGTGTAACAGCCCTTGATGTTCTAGAACTTTCAATTTGAAGACCAGGCTGGCCTTGATCTCACAGAGATTCACCTTCTCCTGCCTTCCGAGTGCTGGAACAGCCACCACCCGGCTTAAACATTATCTTTATGTTGATTTGAGATATCATTGTGCAGCCTTAATGTGACAGAGTCAGCGCATTGGTACCTCCATCATTTTTAATAGTCCTGCTTCTTAGTTCTGTTCCCAGATCCTCTCTTACTCACTGTAGCTGTGTGGTCTTCAAGGTGCACATTATTATTGCCCTATTTTACCCATCGTCATTTTGACTGGTAGATGAGACAGCCTTTCTGCTTTTCTCTTTATAGTTCTGCATTTTCATTTTCCTTTGGTCTCAGGAAATTTTCTTTACTTTGGGCTTGCTGGAAATATATTTTAAAATATTTTTACTTCATATATACTTTGGGAAAATGTTTTTTTTTTGTTGTTGTTGTTAGATGTAGAATTCAAATTGGCAGTGATTTCTTACAATATTTTAAAGATGTGACCTCGTGGCTGTTCATCGTTGCTGCCTCCTTATTGATTCCGAGAAGGCAATGTGCCCTTAGTCTGGCTTTGGGGATTTTTATAAACCTTTGCTCTTCAATAGCTTGACTGTCATGTCTGTGTGTGGTGTGGCAGTGTGCGTTTATCCTGTCTGATGGTTGTACACTTCTTGACCCTTAACTTGGTATCTGTACAGGCTAGGTTATGTGTCAACTGGACACAAGCTGGAGTCCTCAGAGAGGAAGGAGCCTCAGCTGAGGAAAAGCCTCCATGAGATCCAGCTGTGGGTGGTGCCATCCCGGGCACAAGCCACGGGAACAAGCCAGTAACCATCACTCCTCCATCACCCCTGCATCAGCTCCTGCCTCCAGATTCCTGCGCTATTTGAGTGTCTGTCCTGGCTTCCTTTGATGATGAACTGTGATATGGAAACCTAAGTCAAATAAACCCTTCACTCCCCAGCTTGCTTTTGGCCATGGTGTTTCTTCACATCAATAGAAACCCTGAGGAAGATAGCATCTTCCATCACACAGCACAGCTCCTGTCTGCTCACGGCTTTCATCTTCCTCTCCTTTCCGTGCAGGCTTTGACAGCCCCGTGTTAGAATTGATCACTATGCCTCGTTTGTCTCTGACACTCTCTTCCCCTTCCCATCCTTTTTTCTTTTTGTCTTTTGACTGACTGTTCAACTCACATGTTTTTCAGCTCATTTGTTTCCCACTGCCTCCAATCTGCTACTAAACCCATGCATTGCAATCCTGCTTTTATTGTATTTTAACAGATGTTTACTTTGAGAATGGTCATAGACTATAGAAAAGTTACCAATACTATGTGGTTCCTTGTACCGGTCCTATCTTTTCCCACATTGTTAATGCCTACCATTACTATAGGGCATCCCTCAGAACCAATATACTTCTTTTTTAAGTATTGGGGATTGAACCAGGTCTGAATGCAAGCCAAACAAGTACCCCAGCATTGAGGTATGTCTCCAACCCTCTAGTTTGCTTTGCTTTGAGGCAGAGTTTTCCCAGTTTTTCAAGGCTAGCCCTGGTGGGAATTGAACATGTGACCCTCCTGATTAGCAGCAGTTACAGGCCCCTCACTCAGCTCAGCTTCTATTGTTAAGTAGACCCAGATCTAGCCGGTTTTGTTGAGTTATGCTCTGGATGGACTTTGGGGTCAGTTCTTACCTCCTCGGTCTCCTAGGACCCGAGAACTGCTTATGACAGTTTTACAGCGTCCCTTGTTTTTCAGGTTTTGAGAAATATTTGTCAGGACTGTCGTACAATGTCCTTCAATTCGGAAATTATTGTAATTTTTTTATTCTAGAGTTCTTATTTGTTTCTTTTCTGTAGCCTGTTGTTCTCTGAATGAAATTCTTCCTACAATTTTGGTGATGAGAACCACAGCTGACAGCCTGTTCTGAGGTCATGTCTCTTCCTCTGGTCTTGGTGTGTTGTGTTTGGACCTTCTGTTCGTGCTTCTCTTCTTTCTTGCTACACTAGAGAGGGCTGGATGACCCCACCTCCACTCCCACCCCCCAGCATCCTCTGCTGTCGGGGATTGAAATGCCCTTAGGCCCTGAGCTCCAATTTCTCTTTATCTAGGATTTTGAAACTTCCAAGAACCCTTAGCTGGTTTCACCAGTATGTCTCAGACTGTGTAAGTTAATTCCAAAGCCCTGCCCTGGGCTCACTCTTTGTTCCTCCTTCTTGAGAATTTTGGCATGTCAAGCTCTGCTTTCCTGGAAGCTCTTATCCGAAGA
The DNA here is from genome assembly GCA_033318265.1 of Phyllotis vaccarum. NCBI lineage: Eukaryota > Metazoa > Chordata > Mammalia > Rodentia > Cricetidae > Phyllotis > Phyllotis vaccarum. The sequence goes on along the minus strand of JARWLC010000004.1, from coordinate 78,999,513 downwards.
GAGAGTATGTCTGAAGTTCTGTGGTCTTTCTGCCCCTTAGAGGCTGCTTGGCCTCTTACCCTGGGCCCAGAATCAGTTTATACCCTGGAGCAAAACTCAGTACAGACAATGATGGGTTGCACCTAGCCTACCTAGTTCCTTCACCATTCCAGCCCATGAACCATCCTTTCTGTTTGTCTGGCTTGTAGTATTGTTCTTAGTGGGAGTGTTTTATCATAGCTTAGAGGCACAAAGCTAAATAATGAAAATATATAAGATACACAGAAGACTTATAGTTTAATAACTATGTAAAATCGAATGCTAATTGGGATAAATACTGGATGGCGAATTACAAATTGAAGCAATTGTTTAACTTGGAGGTCGGCTGTTGCTAGGTTGAAAGTTGGTAAAAGCGCACATTTAGCTTTAAAAAGAAGAGTGATATGAAGAATGCTTACTTCCTTGAGGCACATTTGTGTCCCTTAGCACTGAGTGTGTGTGTGTGGGGGGGAGGGCACTTAAGGTCACCAAACATCCTGTGGAAGCATTATAGGATGCTGAATAATAGCCAGTAATAGCAAGATAGAGCACACTGTGTTTACTATATGCCAAAGACTATGTGAATTCACTTAATTACCACACTGTCCCAGTGAGATAACGTTCTTATTAAAAAGCCCCTTCTTTTGGAGGAGAGCTCTGAGTCACTGAGATGGTACGTGACTTGGGGCATAGAGCCACTGAGTGACAGTGCCAGGCTTTCTGGCTTCTGTGCCTCTGCACCTCACCACCACATTTTATGAATTTAGTAAAGAAGGTGGCTTGAGATCAGACAAGGCTATTTGAAATGCAGGGGACAGTGCACAAAGGGACAGTCTACTCTAGCTCCCATGTCCTGGGGCAAAGGAAGCAGATGGTCTCTGAGCAGCATGTTTTTAACTCATCCAGGACACTTGACTGTTCTAAACCGGCTGGAGCTCCCAGAGAGGCGTGGGAAAGTGTGGTAAGGACAGTGGGGACAAGTAACAGCACTGCATGTGGAACACACTTACACAGGTGCGTGTAGACTGCTCAGGAAATGCCATTGTCATGGATTGTGACACCTGTAAATTCTCTTTGTGCATTAGGATTCGTCTCTTTGTCCCCTAGGGATGCCCCTGAGGAAGTGTGATTCCTCTTCATTTGCTTGATTCTTCAGCACATTCCTCACTGTGCTGGTCTAGCAAGTTACCATGGCTCACACAGCAAGTAGATGGATAATTTCAGTGGAATGTGCTCTGTGCCAGACACAAATGCAAGATGTCCTAGGGAAGGAGGGAAGAGGCAGCCATGTCACAGCCACTGGGACATCAGTGGAGAGAGGGAATCGTGTTATTCATCCATGTACCAATTCCATGTTCATTCATTGACCACATGCTGTGGGATAGAGGCTGGTGCTAGGGTTGGGCACCCAAATGTGGTCACCATAGAAACAGATCCTGCTCACATGAGGTTTTTAATCTTATTGGGAATTGGGGAATTTAATGACTTTTAACCATTTATCGAAAATCTACAAAATACATACAGATGATTATCCTAAGCACTTAGGAATAATAAGTTGTAGTCAGTATAATCTATATAATAGTTTAGTGTTTATTATAGTTCCTAAGCACCCCCTCAAAAGCCCAAGAGCCGCTGATGTTATTCACATACTACAGAGGAAGGAGACGGAGACTCAGACAGCCTAAGGAACTTTCCACAGTCACACAGCTAGAAAGTGGTGTCACTGTGACTCAATGCAAAGTCTATCTTCTTTCAAAACATTCAAATGTCACCATCCTGTCTCGAGACGGCAACTGGATGTCCCCTCAGGTCTGCTGAGACGCTGAAGCTGAAAGAATCAGAGCTGGTGTGGGGTTAGGTGAGGCCAACAAGGGCCTCAGGGAGGAGATGGCAGCAGGCACATGACAGGAAGGCTAGATGGACATTCAGCAAAGGACCACAGAAGGGAGTCCTCTGGATGAAGGACAGGCACACTCTGAACTCTAGAAGGAGCTCAAAGCCTCTGCACTGCAGGCAAGGTGAGTGGATGCTGGTCAGTGCTGAGGCTGTTGGTTCCTAAACTTCAGCTAGATGAATCATCAGGTAGGCCTTGCAGCTGTGGAGGAGGAAGTCATGGAACACCCTTACGAATTTTCTCTTGGGTTTCTGCTTAAGACTTACTCTGTCTCAGACCCCTCAGGATGCCCAATGCCCAGTGTGGTAGAGGGGACCTGAACTTATCTCCTCCATGTGACACAAAATTCTCTCTGAACTGCCGTGAGAACAAGAGAACGTGGGGAAGGGAATTAAAGGAGGTCAGCTGAGCTCACCTGATCCCAGAGTGTATGCAGAACTCTTGCCCAGCCAGATTCTCCAGAGCTAGCAGAGATATGCTTAGAATTTGGTGGGGAGGCCAAGTTATTAAGGATAGTATCTGTCAGGCATGTATACTATCTTAGTTGAGGTTAATATTGCTGTGAAAATACATCATGACCAAGGCAACTCTTATGAGGAAAAACATTTAATTAGGGCTAACTTACAGTTTGGAGGTTTTAGTCCATTATCATCAGAGTGGGTGGCATGCAGGCAGACATGGTGCTGGAGAAGGAGCTGAGAGTTCTATATCTTGATTCACAGGCAGCAGAAGGAGTTTGTGACATTGGGCATAACTTGAGCATATAAAACCTCAAAGTCTTCCCCCACAACAAGGTCACACATGCACCAACAAGGCTGTATCTCCTAATAGTGCTTTTATAGCCAAGCACTAAAACACATGGGTCTATGGAGCTATACCTATTCAAACTCTGCATGTAACTGTTGGGCAGTAGCTGTGGGGCACAGTCCTGTCTGCTCCTCTATCAGAGGCAGGAGCTTGCTGAGAGCAGCAAACAGCCACATATGACTGAGCTCAGAGGTAGTGAAGAGAGGGTTGGAAGTTTAGGCAGAAGAGAAGAGTGATGGTAGTGGCTATAGCCAAGGCTTCATGAAGCCAGCAATCACAGTGGGCACATCTGGAATGGCCACAGCTATTCATTCTCAAGCCCTGCTGCAATATCCCTGCCACAGTGCTCCTATCAGCCATCATGAAGATGCCCAGTTCAGCTTGCTGCTATCTGTGGGATCAGCTTAGTGGGCACACACCTGCACACCAGCACACATTATTTGCATACATGCTCTGCTAGGGTTTTTTTGTAATGTTTTTTACTGATGCAAAGGTCACAGAAGTAAAGCTGAGTGTGTGAGGACTTTTCCCTACTCAGCTATGACCTTTGTAGAGCTCCCTGACACCCCATCACACTGCAACACCACCCTGTGTTGTTCTAGTCAGATTTTCACCAGTGAACCCCACATGCCTGAGGTAAAAAACTTAAAGGAAAAGGGATTTGGCTCACAGTTTCAGATTGGCCAGCCTGGTGGTTTCTTGGTCTCATGTAGTTAAACAGAACATCATGACAGAAAGAGCTCTTGCTTCACTTCATGACAGGAAGAAGAGGGGAGGGAAGGAAAGGATTAGGGGGTGGAGAGGTGAAGAAATAGGCCACAGTGTAATCCTTAGCACCAGAAACCATTAAAATAAATAAAGAATAAAATGAAATACTCATTTACTGCAAATAAGTATCTGTGTATTACTCACTTGCATGGATATGGCTGATGATTAAAATATTTCTATATCATTTGTCAATTAGCCCTGGCTTGTTTTTCCTTCCCCAGTACTCTGGACACGGTCCAGCCATGACAAAGTTAGTGTCTAGTCTGTCAGGAGACTTCCAGTATCAGGGCTTCGACACATTCAATCTGATGGACAAGCAGCTTAATAAATATTAATACTCTCCACTCTGTGATGGAGGTTGAGATTAGGATTCACCTCATCCTTGCAATCTTTTCTAAGGTAATGGTTACCTCTCCCTGATTACCTGCTTGGCTCTCACCTGCCTGAACTATCTGTATCACTTTGAAAAGGTCTCTGTCTAAAGTTCAATACTCCCCCATCATGGTTTTATTTTTTTTTCTTACACTTTGATGGATGATGTGCTGACTTCCCCTAAGAAGTGCCAAATATACCATCGGAGACGGGAAGATATGCTATTTTGAGAAGATATGTTGATCTTTCCCTGGAGGAGTCCAAGACATCTGATGACAGATTTGCTTGTTCACTGATGAAAAGCAAGTGTGCATGTATTTTGGGGAGCCCTAGAAGCCATTCCCATGGAACTGGGATTGCTTATGAATCAATACAGGGTGCAATCAGTGTTGAAACTGACCCAGGAGAGCCTGCCAGGATAGCGGAATGTCTTAGAGATAGCTGTGTAGTTTTTTAAAAAATTGTTATGGTTTTTTAGTCTGGATCTTGCTAAGTAGACCATGCTGTTCTTTAAATTATTATGGTTTTTGAGACTGGTTCTTGCTAAGTAGACCATGCTATCCTTGGACTTGTCCTTTTGCCTTAATCTAGGCTGTGATTACAGGAGTTTACTGTCATCCCCAGCTCCGGCATGGGTTCACATTCCTCTCTTCCGTTACCAGCTTTGAGATGTAAGAAGCATTGTTTACCCTCTGCAGCTCAGCTTTTACATAAGGAAAGTGGAGAGAAAGTCATATGTATATGGTAAGGTTTTGGTGGGGATTAAATAGATTCACGTACAGCATTTAGCACAATTCTTGACTCGTAAGATCTCACTCATTATGTATTACAATTATTTAGTTTTTCCCTATCAAATTCTGAGATAAATCATAGTTTTACAAAAAAGAATAAAAGGAAATGGACTTCAACTCAGTAAAGGATGGTGAGTCACCGGGGATGTTTCAGGCTCAGGAATGGCATGATAAGATCTATGCTCGGAGAAGATTAATTTGTCTGCAGCTCATAGACTGACCTGCAAGAAGAGGGTACAGGGATGGAACTGTCAGGCAGGAGGCTGACGTAAGAATCTAAGTACTAAGTACAACATGGCAGCCATAGGCCACGGGAGCACTGAAATAGAAATCAATGAGAATTAAATGAAAATTAAAATTCAGCTCTTCCTACACAATTGCCAGCTTTCACAGCCTCAGCAGCCAGTGTCTAGGGGCTGCTATGGGGGAGAGCAAAGTAAGTTCCAGTAAGTTCTGTCAGACAGCACCAGTCAAAAGTGATGATTCTTATACATCAGAAACATCAGAATAAGCTGGAAGTTGGGTTACAATAATGACCGCTTAGTCTGGTCTTTGATTCAGGAATTCTGGGTGCGGGTTTGAGGGTCTCTTGCTTTGTAGCCTGCTGTTGCTCTCAGGACAATAGATGGAGAAACCACTTCTCAGCCTGCGGGGTGAGGAAGGGGATTTTTTTTTTTTTTTTTTTTTTTAAATCACATATTGAAAAAAGTGTGTGTCTTATCTGTGTGTTCCAGCTCAGCCTCTGTAAGATTTGGATATAGCCTCTCACTGGGACCTGAGAATTTAGTACAAGTCCTGTGGTTTTGTTTGGGGCAAGGTGTGCATGGGAGTTTTCCTCTGGTTTCTTTGCTTTGGATTTTAGACCCACATATTCCCAGGTTGGCCTCCAGCTTGTTGTGTAGTAAGGATGACCTTGAACTCATGGTCTTCCTGCCTCTCCCTCCCAGGTGATGGGAATGCAGGTGAGTGCTACCACACCTGGTTCTTGCTAGAGATGGAGGCCAGAGCTTCACACATGCTAGTCAGACACCTTCCCAGCCCAGCTACACCCCCGGCCTTGCAGTTTCTGTAGCAGAAGCTGGGAATGGCAGCTTCCCTCAGACTATGCTCTTCACTTCAGAGTCTGGGCACCAGAAGGAAATCACACAGCAGAGAGGGGGTGATTGGCTTCTCAGGATATACCCCCTGTCATACTGGAGTTCACCTTCTGATTGTGATGGAGAAGACAGAAGGGACAGCAGCTTTGAGGACCAGAAGTCAAGAATTTCTGCCTTTGTTCTTCAGTCACACCTGACAACTTTCTCCCTGAGGCAAGAGGAGATGACTCATGTCTAGCTGCAGGGCCTCGGTGGCGGGAAGGGCCTCGAGGTACAAATGACAGAATCCAGTAAAGTGGGAGGTGGGGGAAACAAATCATTTCAAATTGTAACATATTATGGAGTCACAATGTGCTGAAGAAAGAAATAGCCTATGGTTTGCTCAATGGGAGCCAGAGATGGCATCTCAGCCGGGCAGGCTCTGCAGGGCATCCCCTTCCTTCTGAGCATGGTGACCATGCAGAGTCACAGGGCGGCGTCTGTTCTAGAATTCATCTCGTCTCTGGTGGGCAAGCCTTCTGATGATGGCATCAGATCAACACCAGTGCCTGATGAAGTCAGGTACTCTTCCAGAAAATACCACCAATATTCCTCCAGCTGGTGGAAAGTAGCTGTGACTTTCTTGAGGTGGCTTTTTCCTGACATTCCACTCATTCTTCTGGGGTGCTTCCATACCACAGACCTCCTCATAGCCCAGTGTCTAAATGCTTACGTATATCAGAGGTCCCTCAGGATCCTGTTGCAATGCTGAGGATGACATCATATGGCCAACTGGTATCTTTGCTCTTAGCTTGTGCCATTTGGAAGTATTCTGAATGAGACATTGGTATCTTTGCACATATGTATATATCTGATAGCAAAGAATGAGGGTGCTGTGGGAAGAATTCAAAAGATATTATAATGAATGGCTTTGAGATATGAATGGCTCAGTAAAAAGATAGTGGTAATGGCATCTTCCCTCAGAGTAGGCTCTTTACTTTAATCATTCACCCGTATCCCTCCACTCACCTATTCATCTATTAATCTCTGGTCAACCACCTATCCATCTAACACCCATATCCATACAGTCATTTGTTATCTATCCATAAATCCAATCACCCACCCAACCATTAATCTACCCATTCAACTATCAACCCACCTGTCACCCAACCATTGATTCATTCATCAACCTATTCATATATTCAATCATCCATTTATCTGCCTACCTACCTACCTACTCAGCCACGCAGCCATTGGTCCACCACCTACCACTCTATCCATCTATTCATTTACCCATTGATCTATACATACATTATGCATGGATTTATGACAAATGGGTCAAGTGAGAACATTCTCCTTTTTTAAATAGCTTCTGAACATGTTTGGCAATACGTAACAGGTAGAGGATTCTCTGTGGGGACTCCTTCTAACAGGCCATCTTACCCCATCACCTCTGTACAACAGTAGAAAAAAACAGAAAACTTATCTTCCAGTGATAGTTCTTTCCTTTGACTGCCTGGGGAGCATGATTCGAGCATGTGGCTGTCGGCTCTCAAAAATCCTTTGAATTCTGTGACTCAGTGGTGTGGTTAATGTAGATGGAACTTGTCTAATAAAACAGGAATCTCACTGAAGAAATGAGAAAATATGCACTGTTTCTACAGAGAACGGAGGTAAGACTGCCTTCCACAGAGTTAGGGAGGTTTTTGTCCCAAGCCTCTGGAAATTAAACCCATCACTTAGTGATCACAGTGAGCAGATTGTGTGACTTCTGGCTTTTGCTGCTTGAGCTGTGCAAAGCTACTGTGAACAGTTTTGATTGAATGTCCAAATTAAGCTGCCATGTAGCAACTCTGCAGCTCTAGGGACCCCATATTAGTATTTATGTCACATCTTTAGAAATAATCACATTCGAGACAGTGCCCAAAGCCATGTCATCTGCTGCTGTAGTGGAGGGGCTGAGAGCTTCTGGCTTCATCTACTCAGCACCCAGACAAAGGCAGGGACTCATGGGTACCTACCTCTTCTTGGTTCCTGCCTTGAGGATGTGAGCGAGGAAGCACTAAGCCTTGTTTGTTCCTGTTTTCCTCAAGAGGGAGCAGAAGGGAGTTTGTCTCTCAACAAGAAGTAAAGCTGGCTTTTGCCTGCTGAATTCCCAGAACAGATGTTCTCAGCATACAGAAAGACCCCCAGGGCTAGCTTGGGGAATTCTCTGATGGTCTGACAAGTTTTTCCTCTGTCTCCATTAAGCCTTACATGCTCTACCCTACACAGAGTGATAAATGTTGCATCCCTAGAAGGACACAGCAGTAAATTTGCCCTCATTCCTGGGAACTTCCAAGCATAAATAGATTGAGTTTAAAAGACCTTAGTGGAGACTTGGTCAAGTGCTTCCTATGAGGGGAGACACCCAAGAGCTGGGATATGTAATAGTCTAGGGTCAGAGTAGGTATAGGGTAACCCTGAGAATTGCAGGACCCTAGGTTATCAGGGGCATCTGTGTAGAAAACAGTTAACACTAAACTGAATGTTTTGAAGTATAAAACTACCCAGGTTTCCAATTTTGTGACTCTAAGAAAAAGTCAGTTATGGAACCCTCAAGCTCCATGGGTTTCATAGTGATGTAGACTCAGAACTCAGGAGAATAAGATTGGCTAAATTGTGGGGCATCCATCCATGTTGCATCTGACTCTAGATTATGTATTTATTGTTTTTTGAAGGACTTTTATTATTTAAAAAAGTATGTGTATGTGTTTGTGTGCAAATATGCATGCCTCAGTTTATGTGCCTGTAGAGGCCATAAGATAGTGTTGAGATTCATGGAGCTGGAGTTACAAGCAGCGATGAGCTGCCTAGTGTGGGTGCTGAGAAATGAATCCAGATTTTCTGCAACAGTAGCAAGCACTCTTGACTACTGAACCATCTCTTCAGCCTTCTGAATTTAGTTTGTTAAAAGTAGTGGACACAAGCCTGGCCTCACATCATGCAATGGTTCCTTTCAATTCTGCAGTAACTTTTTCTTTTCTAATTAAAAGAATAATCTATACTCACTCAACCAAGGCTGCCCATTAAGGACTCCTTGTAAATCCCCATTGAAACAACTATAATTAAAAATGGAAAATTTTGGTCAGAGTTACAGCGTATAAAAATGGCATCACTTTCTAGAATCCTTGGGGGCTTCTCTAAGACTCAGGCAGATCGTGCTAGCTCATTTTCTCCTTTCCAACATCCAGACCTCCTATGCCTTTCTTTCATGTGATTGTACTGGTTGCTACATAGAAGGATGTTAAATTATAGCTGTGATGTTGGCATTCTTAATTTGATTGTTGTCTTAACAGATATGCCTCTTGAGTTTTACCAGGAAGCATGATGAAAGCCACAGATATATTTATTATTTGGAGAATAACACTCATCTAGTTCCCTTTTCCTGAGTGTTAAAAGAGGAATTCTTGCTGAATTTTTTTCAGTTGTCTTTTAGATCATTTTAGAAGATAATTACATAGCTTATCTCCTTTGACCTAGTTTTATAGTATAAAATGTAAATAAACTTTCTAAAAAACTATGAAATGTTTCTATTCAGGGAACATATGGTCAGACTTGAACGTTTGAAAGATCACTTTGGGATATGGAGGATGAAGTAGATAAAGTAAAGTTAGAGGTCAGAAACCAACCACGAGGCTCTTAATTTTACCAGGAGAGGAAAAACTGAATGTCTAAGCAGCCACCTTGGAAGGAACTTCTGTCTGCCAACCATTTATCCAAGCTAAGCACATGTCAGGTTTCAAATGTGGGCTAGAAATCACAATTTCCTGTGATGGTTAGTGTCATCAGCCTGATGACATAGAAAGTCCCTTTGGGAATGAGCCTCTGGGTATGGTTGTAGGTGATTAATTGGATTATGTTAATTGAGGTGAAGAGACCTGCCCACTGGGGGTTGTGAGTGGTTCCATTCCGAGGCTGGGATCCTGGACACTGTAGAGAAAAGGGCTGAGTGTCAGCATCCCTCCCTCTTTGCTTCCTGGCTGTGGATGGGATGTCACCAGCTGCTTCCAGGTCCCACTGCCTTGATTTCCTGCCCCAATAGACTGGCTTGAACTTTGAGCTAAATAAACCCGTTATTCTTAATTTTTTGTCAGGGTATTTTATTTTTTAAAAAAGTGAAAGGGATTGAGAAATGCCTTGTTACATTATCATTGTAAAATTGGAGGCGGCATTGCTCAAGCACATAAAAACGACAAAATCAGGTGTGGTGGTGCACACACTGGGGAGGCAAAGGCAGGCAGAGCTCTGTGAGTTCAAGGCCAGGAGAGAGTTCTAGGACAGAGAAACCTACCTCAAAAAACATAATAATAATAATGATAATAATAATGATAATGATAATAATGATGATAATAGTAATGATAATACTAATAACAATGATAATAATGATAATGATAATAATAATAATGATAATAATAAATATAAAAATAAAGAAATGAAACAAATGAAAATGTGATAGTTAGAGATGAAACCCACAGGAGAGGACCAGACCAGGTGAATGGGGAGGGACATTCCCTAAAAGTGTCACTGAGAACAAAAGAGTGGATGACATCAGTGTAGTAGTGTGAACGAGCACGGCCTCCATAGACTCATAAGCTTGAGTACTTTGTCTGTTGTTAGTGCAGCTGTAATGCACCAGCGAAAGGAAAGGATGATTTATTAAGGGATTCTATGGGGGAAGCAAACAGGAGAAGGAAAAATCAGTCACAGAGTCCCCAAAAGGCTGGGAACCAATCCCGCACTGCTTCCTGCCATCACCATCCCAGAGCACAAGAGAAAAGAGCCCTGAGTACTTGTTTCCCAGATCATAGGCTATCCAAAAGGCCACACCATAGGGGATGGTACCCCAAAGCCGTAGGTGGAAAAAAATACCCATTACAGAGCTGTTTGGAAGGATTAGGAGGTGTGGCCTTGTTGGAGAAGGGGTAGAAGGGGCATCATTGCAAGTTGTCTTTGAGGCTTCAAAAGCCTGTGCCATATCTGTATCCTTCCTTCCTCCCCCCCCTCTGTCTTGTGCTGATATCAGCTCTCAGCTACTGCTCCAGTACCATGCCTGACGCCTACCTGCTGTCATGCCTCCTACCATGATGGTCATGGACTTTAGGCCTCTGGAACTGTGAACTCCCAAATTAAATGCTTTCTTTTATAAGTTTCCTTGGTCCTTATGTTTTGTCACAGCAATAGAAAAATAAATAAGACACAGAGAGGGCAGGGTGATGATAAATATGTTGGCCATGTTGACTTTAGTATGAATATACAGCACAAACTTCCTGACTATATACGGCTATATATGTTGAAAGTTCAAAGGAGAGATGTAGCAAGGTGTTGTCAGTATTTAGATAGGATTGAGGACCATAGAAGGAAAATTATTTGAGAAAATACAGAAATTTAAGACTAACTTCTAACTAATTCGTGGTTTAACTCAAAGAGAAAAACTTCAAGGGCAATTAGAAAATATCCTGAATTAGAAGAAAATGAAAATACAATGCACTCAGCTGTGGCATTCAGAAGATAAAATAAAAAAGTGTGTTTGTGTGTTATACATATTTGTTAGTGTTTGTGTGTACATATGTGTGTGTATGTGCATGTGTGTGGTACATCTGCATTATATGTACTTGTTAGTGTGTGTTATATATGTATGTACGCATGTATATAGTATGTATGTGCTATATGTACTTTTTACTGTATATTTGAGTGTATGAGTGTGTGTGATATGTGTACTTGTTAGTGTGTGTATTATATGTACTTGTGTATGTGTATGTGTTTGTGTGTGTGTGTGCCTGTGTGCTATGCTACTTAATAGTGTATGTATATACATGCAGTGGGAAGTTTCCCTGTGTCTCACAGCTGCTTAGAACCAAATAAACACACAGAGATGATATTAATTACAAACTGTTTGGTCTATGGCTCAGAATGTTACTAGCAAATTCTTACATCTTAAACTAACACATTTCTATTAATCTATGTTTTTCCATGTGTCTCCTGGTTTACCTGTGTTATATTTCATCTTGCTTCTCCAGGAGACTCTCAGCATCTCCTCTGACCCCACCTTTCATCTTCCTCTATCTCTCTGGCATTCCCTGCCTGGCTGTCTCCTGTCTTACCATAGGCCAGAACAGCTTCTTTATTAACCAAAAGTGGCAACACATATTCACAGCATACAGAAGGACCATACCACAAAACTTCCCCTTTTCTGTCTAATCAAAAAGGAAGGTTTTCATTTTAGTATAGTAAAATAACACTAACAAAGTAGCTATCAAGCAAGAATTATAGTTACAATATCTAGTCTATTTGTATTTGGCAAAATTAAAGAAAATATTCTATCATCTATCTTATGTTTGTGAGTCTAAAGTTTCATATCTAATTTATCTTTTATCATACTAAGGATAACCATAATTATAACTATCTAGTCTTCAACTCCGTCAAAGTCCTCTGAAAAATTAATATTATCTGAGCACACGGGAAGTACATTGTAAGCAACTTCCAAAAATCTAGAAATGACAGAGATAACTGGCTTCCTGGACAGTCTGTTATATATACTTGTTAATGTGTATGAATGAATGTCTGGTATGTGTGTGTATTATATATACTTGTTTGTGTGTGTCTGTACCTATGTGTTATATTACTTGGTAGTATATGTGTATACATATGTGTTCAGATACACATGATTATGTGCCTGTGAAAGCCAGAGGTAGGTGTTAGCATCTTTCCTTGACCTCATTTCGCTTTTATGATTTTGAGACCAAGTCTCTTACTGGATCTGAAATGCACGGATTTAGCTAGTCTGGCTTCATCTTCTTGTCTCACTCTGCATGTCAGTACTGGTCTGAGGCACTGAGCCTAGCTTTTGACCTGAATTCTGGGAATCCAGACTGATGGTCTCACGCTTGAGGTACTTTACTGACTAAGCAATCTCATTAGACCCCTAAAATAAATTTTTTATTGGTGAATTTTACCACTTAAAGAAAAGATAACAGTTCTTCTCTGTAAGTAGAAGAGGACCATCCCCACTTGTTTTGTGAAGCAAGTGCACTCTGATATTTAAAAAACAGTCGAAATGTTACAAGAACATAGTCCTTAGGAAAATAAATACAAGAGTTTGGCCAAACATTCACAAATCAAACCCAGAATCTATGTAGAATGTAATATACTCCAAGCAAGTATGCTTTACTCTGGCAGGACGTCACTGAGTCAGTAACCCAAACCATCCAATGTGATCCTCCATATCTATAATCTGAAGAAAGAAAGGCCAATGAATATAGCAAGTTTTACAGAGAAAGCATTTGACATCATTTAATAACTATTCTCAAGGAGTGTTCTCAGCATGTTAGAAATAGAAGGAAACATCTGTGATGTTATAAAGGGATCCTCCAAACACCTACCACATACTTGGGATGACAGGCTTTCCTCTTTGCTGCAGGGAAATACAGAATGTCTGCCTTCATCCTGCTTCTTAATATATTTGGAGAGGCAGCCAGTGGCATAGGACAAGAAAAGACGGCAAGCAAATTGGAAACATAAATACTTCCTCTGCACATAGGAAACATGATCATCTAAGCGCAACCTCACAGGGGTCTTCAGATACATCCCTAGAGCCAATGACTGAACACAGCCACAGCATAGGCTCTCCTGTCACTGCACACAAAGTATGTTCTATATATTAACAACTAACAATTAGAAACCAAACTTTTAAAAAATACATGTAAAGTAGCTCCAACATCAAGTGAAATATTCAAGTATAAATCTAATAATAGATGTCTAAATTGATATGCTTAGAAATTATAGAAAAATGGAAAAAAACACTATAAAAATAAATACAAAATTGTGCCATGTTTATGGATTGGTAGGTTCCACAGAGTAAAGGTGACAATTTCCCCTTCCACTTATTTATTTATTTATTTATTTATTTATTTATTTATTTATTTATTTATTTATTTGTTTGTTTGTTTGTTTGTTTGTTTATTTGTTTGTTTATTTATTTATGGGAGTCAAATCTGGAATCCTAACATGCTAGGGAAATACTCTATACCTACTGAACCACCTCAACCCAAGATGTCAGTTTTTAAAGATTGATTTATAAATTTTAGTCAAAATGCCATCTGGATTTTTAGATTATGAATAAGGCAGTTTAAGAATTTATATGCTACATTTTTAAGATGAGAAGTAAAGTTAGAAAATTCAAATCCTCGGCCTTGAGATGTGCTTTATGAAGCTGCACTAGCCAAGTACTGTGGTGTTGGTGACAGGAGAGGTATAGGCAATAGGAATGCATTGTGCTGAAGTAGATAGTCAGAAACAGCCAAACAAGTGCACATGCAGTGAAAAGGTCAAGTTTTCAACAAATAATTCCGGGATGTTATGTGCATGTATATATATCTCGTGAGATATATATACAATAAATATATGAATCTTAACCTGCACATCGTGGTACATGGGAGAATTAACTCAAAATGAGGAGCAGACCTGAAGAAAAAGGGTGAAAGTGTGAAATTTTAGAAATCTCTGCAGGGATTTTTAATGTGCAGTTAGACATAGAGGTCTCAGACATGACACCAAAAATAAGAGTCATCCAAGAGAAGATGAGTTAACCTGTGAAAGTGATTGCTCTATGAAAGACACTGCGACAGAGCAAAACCAAAAGTATAACCTGGAATCAAGGATGGGATGTCGAGTTACACACTGCTTGCTGAGCTAGAGTGAGTCCTGGGGTACAGTTCTTGGGAGGAGAGAGAGGGGGGAATAAAGATGATGATGATAAGCAGCAGGAGGATGGGTAAGAAAAGGAAGAGGAGGAAGAGGGGGTGTTTGGTTTTAATTATATTGTTTGATTTTGGGGTTGTGTCACTGGGAATTAAACTCAAGGCATGATGCACTCTTTTTTATCTTTTATTTTGAGGCAGGGCCCCATTAAATTACCCATGGAAGCTTTGAAGCTTTAATCCTTCTGCCTCAACTTCCTGATCAATACAAACCTATTACTCACCAATTAGAATAGCTTAATAATGATAGTAAAAAATACTGTCAGTGTCCTATGTTGGCAAAGACAAACTGCTGTCCATTATTGAACAGGAAGGTAGAAGGCACAATAACTCTGGACGTCCATTGGTATCATACAAGGTTAAACATACATGTAACCATACAACTCACTGATCTGTCTCTTGGGTGTTTCTCCATTGAAACAATTCAATTGTGTTCAGTAGTCAACAGAAAAACACATTGTGGTACATCCACATAATAGAATGGTACTCAGCTATGAAAACAATTTATTCATATGCATAACAATTTGGATGACTCTCAAAGGCATCATGCTGAGTAAGAGGAGCCTCTCTTGAAAGGATTCATATAGTGTGGTTCTATTTATATATTTAGTTATTGAAAAGAGAACACGGTGATGATGAGACACAGATGAGTGGCAGCCCCAAGCCTTGTGAGTGGAGAAGACAGTGACTAGAGAGGAGCTCTGAAGGATTTCCCTGAGATGATGGGACTGCTCTGGGTCCTGAGGTTGTGGGAGCTTATTTCAATACATTCACGTGTTAAAATTCACCACACTGCATAAAATAAACAAACAAAACCCCCCAAAAGACCCATAAAATACTGTAGGTGGAGAGCAAAAGTGACATATGAGCAGAGTGGGGGGTAGTGATGTGAAATGAGAAAGGGTCTTGTTAGAGAAAGGCAGCGTCAAATAGCCATGAAGGGTATCATGACGCTAAAAATCAATCTTGATGTGGTTGGGAGAGTGAGTGCCTGTGTCTATTTCATCTCTCTCAGCTTGCTATGTAATTGAGGGTGATCTGTTGTATGAAGTTTCTGGACTGTCTGACCTGTGGTCCAGACCTGCAGACCTGCTGTCCCACAGAAACACACAGATGCTTGTATTAATTTTATGCTGATCAGCCTATGGCTCTGGCATATTGCTAGCTACCTCTTGGTCTTAAACTAACCCATGATTCTTATCCTGCTCAGCCATATAGCTCGGTACCTTTTCTCAGAGCAGCATAGTTGTCCTCTGTATCTGCTGGCTTCTCCGGCATCTCTGCTCTGTTCTTCCTGTTCACCGAGTTTTCTTAGTCTGGTAGCCCCACCCACACTTCCTGTCTGCCTTCAGCCAATCAGCATTGTTTTTTTTTTTTTTTTTAAACCAGTAGGCAGGACAATTATTTACAATGGAACAGAACACAATCCCACTACTGTGATCTTCAGCTCCTGAAAGCCTGAGTGCTAGGACCAGAGATGTACGTTATCTCTCTTGGTTTATACAACATTGGGGATTGAATCTAGGCTTCATGCATACTAGGCACACACTCTAACCATTGAGCTACATTTTCAGCCCTTAAAAAGCTACAACAATAACGTAAACAGAAAGGCATGGGAATGGCAAGCCGAGGATGCCTCCTGATGAAGAATGATGTGAAAACAAGCTGGAGGTGTGCTCTTGGACAACATGAGACAAAGAAATAACTGTAATTATAAACCAAAAGCAATATGGCGAGAAAAAAAAATTTATGCATAGGGAAAAAGGCACCAAATGTTCCCAGAGCAAAGGCCAGAGCAAATGGAAGATCACCTAAAATTGAAGTGGATTACGATATACAAATGATGTATACAAAGAATGTTTTAGTTATGAAAAAAAATCGAAGTGTGGACCATGGAGAAAGCACATCAAACAAAGGCTCCAGTTTTAAAACTTTTTGCCACTCCCCCCCCCACTTTGCCAGTCTTTGGCAGGAAGAAGGGATTTAAAACTCTGAAAGCAAACAATGTAATTTAAATGCTTCTCAGTATCCTTTGCCTTGGGCCCTGAGACCTTCATCTAATATCCACAGACTTGGTGATATAGTTCCTTATTAGAGAGACCTTGTTGTACTCTACCTGTAAAGGCCCTGGAAGTCTCTCACACATCTGATGAGTTAGACACCTGTGGCAGACCATCATCAGACACATGAAATGGAGGTAGGGAAACCAGTCTAATCATAAAAATGGAAATTGTGAAATGGCTCCTGACAGAAGCATGAGAGAATATAAACTAGGACCCTGCAGTGTGATGGGTGACTGGGAGTTCGAAGACCCAAACTGTGGCTGAAGACCTTGACTGCATGGTGACATCAAGCTGCCTGAGTGATGTCTCCCCATAGAGTCCTACTGATATAGTCAAGGAGGATGTTGCTGCAGAGACAAGAAGGTAGAGATGTTTATGTTCCTACCCATAAGTGATGGAAAATGTCACCCTTTGTGCAGGATTTGGAGAGAGAAAAAGAACCACACTAATCCCCGAGTGGGCTAGAGGTAAGGAAGCCACCAAGGAAATGGAGGCTCAGATGAAGGTTAAAATGTAAAGGATTCAGAGAAATAAAAATATGAATGAACCAAAATAGCTGGAATACAAACCTTTGAATGTTCTTATCACATAGGAATAAGAAATGTCAGAGGTGATGAAGAATCTACCTAGGCACTATGAGTTTATCAATATACAATATATAAACACACTAAAGCATCATAATGTGTCCCATAAAGATGTGCAATTATTCTGTCAATAAAAAAATTTGAAGGCTCTTGGGAGTTCACAGGAGATGCCATTCCAGGCAAAAATCCAAGTCACTAAATTGGAATGGAAAGAAGCTTCTGGTAATAAGGGATGGATTTATCACATCTGACTTCAGACCATCCATCATCCTCAGACTACCTCCTCTCAGGTTCCTTTGTATGAAGATCACATTGAAGGGATGCTGTTTCAGTCCTGAAATTTATCTTGGTCACTGTACATTTTCATCATATGATTTGGTCTAAATTCTCTCTACTGGGAAAGGAAACGAGCATTTGTTAGCCTTCACCTCCTTCCTAAACATCCTGATAACTAGGGTGATGGTACAGTGCAGATGTGAAGTGTCTGTCTCCCCAAAGGGCTCTGTGGGGTAGACTGGATCCCTTGACAGTTGGGACCATGCTATCTTCATGGCTGGATCAACCCACCAATGAGTTCACAGCTGAATGGACTCTTAAGAAATGGGGACTAGATGGAGGCAGTAGGTTCCTGGTGATGTGGCCATGAAGGGTAAACCTTATCCTCTGCATCTTCCATTTATTTCTTTTGCTTACTGGATGCCACTCAGTGAGTCACTTTTCTCACAGCACTGTTCCACCAGGATGTTTCTGCCTTGCTATGGACCTAAAAGCAATGGAGCTAGCCAACCAGGGTCTGAAACTAATGATACCATCGGCTGAAACAAGTCCTTATTTCCTGTTAGTTCATCTCTCCTAGGCATGAGTGTGTGTATCTGTGAGTGTGTGTGTGTATGGTGTTTGTATATGTGAATGTGTGTGTGTACTTGTGTGTGTATATGATGTATTTGTGTGTGTGTGTACCTGTAAATATATATATATGGTGTATGTATTTGTGACTGTTGTGTATGTTTGTGAGTTTGAGTATGTGCTGTATATATTTGTGTGTGTGTGTGTGTGTGTGTGTGTGTGTGTGTGTGTGTGTGTGTGTGTGTGACTGTGGAAGGCAGAACTTGAAATTGGGTATCTTTCTTAATCACTTGAGAGGGTGACCACTCAACCACCTTATTATTTGAGATGAGTCTCTCACCGAACCTGGAGCTCCTGAATTTGGTTAAGATGGCTGGCTAGTCAATGAACTTCAAAGATCTACTAGTCACCATGCTCCACTGCCAGCATTGGTTTCTTTTTTTTTTTTTTTTTTTTTTTTGTCTTGTTAATTTTTGTTTTTTAAATAGGGAAACTGAAGTTCCAGGAAATCTTTTGACTTAAAACTCCCAGTTAATGCACATCATGGCAGAGGGAAGGTTAAACTTGTGTCTGACATTCTCCAGCTCTCGACATCACCTTCCATCTTTTCCCCACTTGCCATGGCTTGACAGGCTCTTTTCTCAACAGACACTGACAGTCCTAGCTGGAAGTTTGACTCAACATGCATAATTATATGTCTGACAACTGTCCCTTTGCCAGCAGCCCTGGGAAGCCAGCTGTGCCAGAAGCCTACAGGACCTTGACATGCTCTAGATGACTTGGGGCTGCATGTAGACTCCCTAAGACCCCATATTTGCTTGCTTTGTGATCAGGGGTACTGCATAGAGTGACCAGTGAAGGGGCTGGGGAAGAAGACTCAGAGATGGTCAGGGCTCACAAAGCCACAGTACCAGTACCAGAGAGGGTTGGGGTTAGGAATGTCATGGGTGATAAAGAGGCAAAATCAGGGTGACACAAACATAGCCTGTAGACAAACAGAAGCTTTCTGTGGGGGTATGGCAGAGTAGGGGGGATTTTTAGCTCTTTGGTAAAGACTTCTTTACATGAGCATTTTTTATGAATCATCTGAGTATAAGTTGGGGGTCATAGTTCTCTCACTAATTCGAAAGTGTTCCAATGTACATTTCTTAAGAGCAAATATATTCTTCAATATGTGTGTTATATGATTATCTAGATAAGCAAATATAAGACATAGCTCCAGGGAGTTAACTGAAGGTCCTGGAGAAATGTCAGTCACCAGAATGTCCCTGGGATTAGAGGCCATGACAGGGTAATAAGACATGTTTTCATATGTTTGGTCAGTGTTTGCTCCTCTAGTTCTGGTCTTACCGTGGGGCATGTGATGAGGGGTACCACTGGTTTCAATTAGGACATCTTGACTCTGCATTTAGCATGGAGCCTGTAAATGGCTGGGTTCTGTAATTCGAATTACAGTTTTGAAGCATCACAGGAAAAATTCAGTTGCACTGTTGTGTCTTTGGGGGGATGGAGTAGAGTCTCTGAAGATCAGAACAGTGGATTTTCAGATACTAACATACAACTTAATAACATAACTAGTACAAGAATGTATTTTCTTTGTAAGAAATTCAAACTGGGACTGAGAAGACCAGTGTTCTGCTTCCTACCTCCAAACAGCTCCCTTTATCCTCTCAAATATAACCATTAGTTAGCTGTGTGCACATCCCCGTGAAGGCTTATATGTTTGCAGTCATGCAGGTCTTGTAGGAAATGTGCTTCCTTTTGGAAGATTTGAAGGGCCTTTTAAGGAGATTTGATTTTGATACAGTCTGAAAATGTCAGAAAAGAGGAAAGAATAGCATTAAAATCTCTTGTATCTTCACCTGATTGGTTAGTAGTTTATATTGTGCCTAATGTAGTCTACTCTCCTCCATATTAAACATTTTTAGATAAGTGCTTTTTAAAAAAATCTAAATTATTTGAGAGTTTAGTAAGGGATTATGATCCTCACTGACCTCAGATTACTTCAGCATGTATTTTCCAAGGTCAAAGACATTCTCTTAAGTGTGCAGGCTAATTATCCAAATGGGGAAATATACCACTGGCCCACTGCTGTAATCTAATATTGTAGATCTCAGTTTTATTACAGAATCATACAGTCCTTTTTCTTAAACATGGGCTTTATCTTATAATCATTTCTGTTCCTTATATCTTCATAAACCTCTGTGTGTGTGTGGATAGCCCAGTGTTTTCATCATAAACCTCTGTGTGTGTGTGGATAGCCCAGTGTTTTCATCATAAACCTCTGTGTGTGTGGATAGCCCAGTGTTTTCATCATAAACCTCTGTGTGTGTGTGAATAGCCCAGTGTTTTCATCATAAACCTCTGTGTGTGTGTGTGGATAGCCCAGTGTTTTCATCATAAACCTCTGTGTGTGTGGATAGCCCAGTGTTTTCATCATAAACCTCTGTGTGTGTGTGGATAGCCCAGTGTTTTCATCATAAACCTCTGTGTGTGTGGATAGCCCAGTGTTTTCATCATAAACCTCTGTGT
This sequence comes from Phyllotis vaccarum, assembly GCA_033318265.1. Taxonomy (NCBI): domain Eukaryota; kingdom Metazoa; phylum Chordata; class Mammalia; order Rodentia; family Cricetidae; genus Phyllotis; species Phyllotis vaccarum. The sequence goes on along the minus strand of JARWLC010000004.1, from coordinate 78,978,964 downwards.
GTGTGTGTGGATAGCCCAGTGTTTTCATCATAAACCTCTGTGTGTGTGGATAGCCCAGTGTTTTCATCATAAACCTCTGTGTGTGTGTGGATAGCCCAGTGTTTTCATCATAAACCTCTGTGTGTGTGGATAGCCCAGTGTTTTCATCATAAACCTCTGTGTGTGTGGATAGCCCAGTGTTTTCATCATAAACCTCTGTGTGTGTGGATAGCCCAGTGTTTTCATCATAAACCTCTGTGTGTGTGGATAGCCCAGTGTTTTCATCATAAACCTCTGTGTGTGTGGATAGCCCAGTGTTTTCATCATAAACCTCTGTGTGTGTGGATAGCCCAGTGTTTTCATCATAAACCTCTGTGTGTGTGGATAGCCCAGTGTTTTCATCATAAACCTCTGTGTGTGTGGATAGCCCAGTGTTTTCATCATAAACCTCTGTGTGTGTGGATAGCCCAGTGTTTTCATCATAAACCTCTGTGTGTGTGGATAGCCCAGTGTTTTCATCATAAACCTCTGTGTGTGTGGATAGCCCAGTGTTTTCATCATAAACCTCTGTGTGTGTGTGGATAGCCCAGTGTTTTCATCATAAACCTCTGTGTGTGTGGATAGCCCAGTGTTTTCATCATAAACCTCTGTGTGTGTGGATAGCCCAGTGTTTTCATCATAAACCTCTGTGTGTGTGTGGATAGCCCAGTGTTTTCATCATAAACCTCTGTGTGTGTGGATAGCCCAGTGTTTTCATCATAAACCTCTGTGTGTGTGTGGATAGCCCAGTGTTTTCATCATAAACCTCTGTGTGTGTGGATAGCCCAGTGTTTTCAGCAGGTATGAACTTCTCAGTCCAGGCATGTTCTAGCTTGGTTAGATCTTCCCTTGTAATGGTTACTGTTTACTTTCCTTATTGCAAGTGTTCTCAACCTGAATGTCCATGGCTGTGGCTTTCTATCACTATTTACACACACAAAGATTTGTGAGGACTCAGAATACCAAGGACATTTCCATTAGAAAGAGTTTTAACTTATAAAAAAGCAAAACCATCTCATCATTTATACAATTTAATATTGGGCCCATAAAACACCATAATTCTTTAGACTTTTTCAAGACCCCCCCCCTCCAGGAGAGAAGGGGTAAACAGTTTAAGAAAGTCAATGGTGTCACTATTGTCTCTTCCCAAACTGTGTTGGGGAACTTTCATCAGACTAAAGCAGTTTCACCTGCTAGAGTTGACAAGCCTTGTTTTCTGGTCCAGCATGCTCCTCTCCTGTGCAGTAGCTAACTTCCATCAGGGGATGAGCACTATTTCTGCTTTTGATTTGCTTTTTTTTTTTTTTTTTTTTTCTTTTAAGCAAATCGTACCATCTGCACTGGCTGGATTTCAGCAAAGATAGTAAAGAAACATTTATCAAGAAAAATCAAAGCCAGCATCCCAAGTGTGGTCTAGAGAGATTTGCTTCCTTGATGCATATGCGGCTTTCTCACTTCTGGGAAACATGACTTGACTTTGAAAGCGTCAGAGGGACAGGTCTTTGGATCTGAGCCTGCACACCTGTCAACTGTTCATGATATAGTGGTTTAAAGCGGCCATGCTCCTGGAGATGTGAAAGGCAGCAGTTCACAATCAATTCTACTCTACTCCGAGTACTTTAGCCCTTTTGATAGATAAGATAGATTCCAGACAGAAGTGGGAGAATGTCTAAGGATGGAGGGAGAGGTAGAATAATACTTGGATGAGAAATGTTTGCTTCAAGGCAGGGGGAGCAGAAGGTGAAGTACATGTCACAGAGCCGTCCAGCAGAGAGCATTTGGGAGAAATCCTAAATTTAAACAGAGGACTTCCTCCAAATAATTGTCATTGTGGTGTCAGTTCCCACGACAAGGAGCCTAGGGACATGGCCTTCCTGAGAAGATGGAAGAGCTATTTCTACATATATGTATCTTGCCAATCATCCAGACAGACAGGCTTATGGCCCTTCAAACAAACTTGGTTCATGTTTTTATGTAGATCACTGTGTGAGCAAAGTGTCATTTCCAGACTAGAAACTGGCACATGCTATTTTCCTTGGAAGACTTGAGAAATGAGAGAAAAATAACAGTTGGAGATTGTGTTCTGTGGGGAAAGCATCGCCCTTCAGAACTGTGTTACTCCATGTGTGCTCCGTGGGCCAGCAGCCTCCACCTCACCCGAGACTTGTTAGGAAAGCAAATGAACACATCTCACTCTAATCCTACTGCGTCAGCATCCGCCATGGGGATGAGTAGCATGAGTCGTGTTTTCGACAGCTTTAAGTTCCTCTGTGCCGAGGTTTGCAGAGTCCTCACGGTGAGGTTACAAATGGGAAGGTCCATTACACAGTTCCCATGAAGAAACAAAGTCGACCTGGCCTCCAGCTATTCAAGAGGCAGAAGCAGGGGACCAGAAATTCAAAGTCGGCCTGGGAAACATCATGAGTCTCTGCCTCAAAATAAAAAGTCAACAGAGGTCTAGTGTGTGAGGCTTTGCATTCAACCCTCAACACTGCAAAAATAAATAAATACTAGACAAGTGCAGCCAGGGGCCACTAACTAATAACAATGAGACATAATTAATGTCTCTTGGGTATTTTCTAGTTCTGCACCAAATGTTCTTTGTCCAGTATTTTACAGTTACATCAATATATTTTATTGATCAAGAAAACCAGGATGAAAGTTTACAGAGGAAGAGCTAGTTGAGATACCTGCTCTGTACCTGCAACACTATGTGCCCTGCCTACTAGCTCATCAGAAGTCATACTTTTAACAGATTTGGTTTTATAAGTTCTTTGTGGATAGAATCAGTATCTTAGGTTTTCTTCAGACTCCTTTGAACGCAACAGAATACTTAGAGCATAGTGGGAACCTGCTCATTGAGCTTAATAGAATCTAGGCTACAGAGGAACATTTACTGCTTTTGGTACAGAATAAGATATATCTGTGGCTGAGACAGAAGATGAATTCAGCCTATGCCTTTTTTTATTATTAAATTTATTTATTTATTTTAAAACACAATGGCGGTTTCCCCTCCTTCCTCTCCCTTCCCCCACCTTACCTCTGCCCCCTCCCATTAATCCCTCCTCTGACTGTCTTCAGAAAGGGACAGAACTCCATGGGTATCTACAAAGCATGGCATATCAACTTTCTATAGGACTGGGTACCACTCCTTGTAGTAAGGCTGTGCAAGACAATCCAGTATGAGGAACAGGTTCCCAAAAGCCAGACAAAGTATTAGGGTCAGCCCCTGTTCCTGCTGTTAGGAGTCATACAAATAAACCAAGCTATATAACTGTCACATATTTGGAGACTAGGTCAGTCCTGTAAAGGCTTCCTGGTTGTCTGTTTCGATTCTGTGAGATCCTATGAGCCCACATAGGTTAGTGTATCTGTAGGGAAAAGTAGTCAAAGAAAACTCACCCCTGAAACCAGAGCCAGTGAAAGAACCCACCCTGGATTTAAGACCCAAGCCAGTAAAAGAAATACTTTATCCCTGAACCCAGAACCCAAAAGAAATGTGCCCTGACTCTAAAACCAGCACCAAAGAAATATGCTTTGGCCCTGGAATCACAACTAGTGAAAGAAATGTGCTCTGGTCCTGAAATTAGCGCCCCAAAGCTCAAAAAGAGTCAGTGGAAAAAAAAAACATTTTGGCCAAAACCAAATCCGGATTAAAAAAGAAAAAAATCTGACCAATCCCCACCCTGGAAGTCTCCTCTCTAGAAAGCTCCGCCCCCGAGAAGCCCTATATGTCCTGAGCCCAAAGCCCCTCTCCCTGCTGTCTTCTCCAACCCTGGGCTGAGGCAACCACTTTCCTGAACTCTTCTCTCCCAATAAATCTCTTTAATGAGGTTTGGGTGATGACTCTCTTCTTTCACTGGAGCAGAAGCAGTGACTGATCCTGGACAGAGACCAGCTGAGGGAGCAAAACTGTAACAGTCTTGCCACCCAGGGGACCTTCCCTGGCTGGGGCCAAGAGTTGTTACATTCTCTAACTAAGGGAGCAGTGAGCAATAGAAGGGAAGCGAAGCCTTCCCTGGCCACCAACTTTGCCTGGGAGACCTTCCCCACAGGAGCGGAGCTGTTAACATTGGGAAGCCTTTCCCTGAAGCAGGGCTGTAAGCTGCTGCCTGCTCTTACTGTAGCCTGTGGTGTTCATTGACTGTCTAAATACCTTTCCTTCTAGCTGTAACACTCAGTATTCATTGGCTTCTGACTGCCTGATATTTTCCATCTGAGCTGCACAAATACTCCAGTTCCTGTGGGTTTTCTTGAGGCGTCCTTGACCCCTCTAGCTCCTACAATGTTCCCTCTATTCAGCAGGATTCCCTAAGCTTGTCTCAATGTTTGGCTGTGGGTCTCTGCATGTTTTCATCAGCTACTGGATGAAGGCTCCTTGGTGACAATTGGGGTCATCACCAATCTGGTCACAGGAAATGGCCAGTTCAGGCTACACATCCACTGTTGCTAGGAGTCTTCGGTGGGGTCATCCTTGTAGATTCTTTGCACCAGGTTTCTACCTGACTCCAAAACAGCCCCTCTTTCTAGTCATATCTTTCAGTATTCACCCCCTCATTTATCCACAAAACCTGATCCCACATGTTCCCATCTCTACTCCCCCCACAACCTACCCACAAGATATCTTTTATTTGCTCTTCCCAAGAATATCCACGTGGTCCCCGCGTTGTTACCTATCCCTTCTGGGTCTGTGTATTGTAGCTTGGTTATCCTTTACTTTGTAGCTGAATATCCACTTATAAGTGAGAACATACCATGTTTGTCTTTCTGGATCTGGGTTACCTTACTCAGAATGATTTTTTCTAGTTTCATTCATTTGCCTTTAAATTTCATGATGCCATTTTTTTAAATAGCTGAGCAAGACTCCATTGTGTAAATGTACCCCTTTTCCCTTATTACTTCTGTTGAGGGACATATAGGTTGTTTCTAATTTCTGGCTATTACAAAAAATGCTGGTATTAACAGAGTTGAACAAGTGTCCTTGTGGTATGATTGATCATCCTTTGAGTGTATGTTCAAGGGTGTCAACCCCTGTTTTAGCAGAGGAAAACCCATCCACATCTTCTGTTATCTCATTCATAAAGTCCTGAGTGTTACTGACTATATGACCTTAGGCAAATTCCCCTTCTTCCTGCCCTGCCTTCCTCTCCCTCTCCTTCCCTTTCCTCTGCTTAAATGTCCATATGTCCTCCCCACCCCCTCCTCCCCAACCCCTCCTCCTTCCCTCCCTCTCTCTTCCTTTACTTCTTTTTTTACTCAACAGTGGTCAGCTGATTGGATGTAGGAAAATAAAGATATTTAAATTAAAGTTGTGTTTTGTTAGATAGAAAGAAATTGATAAGGAAATTGAGAGTGTTTTTTAAGGAAACCATTATACTGAACCTTAAAATTTATGCCACCTAAGTGAAGTGAAAGCAGAAGGGGATAAAGGTACAGAGAGTATGTGTCTAGTTTGATGGATTGATTGGTGAGAGAATACATTTGCCAGGAGTAACAGAATGCATGGAATGGAAGTAACATAAGCAGTGTAAGAGAGACCCGTGAAGAGGGTCCTTGAACCACTCTGAAAGAAGAACAGTGACTGGAGAGAAGTGAACACTGTAGGAAGTGAAGGAGTGGGAGATAATCCAGTCTTTCATTTTCTCATCTTGCATCTTAAGCTTGGAGAATTCCTGCTTTTGCTATGTTGTTGAATCTGTGCAATGTAATCAGATATTTCTCTCCTACCTGCCCATTTCCAAATAATCACCCAGAGGCTTAATATCACTTGTAAATGCCCAGCCATTAGCTCAGGCTTGTTACAAACTAACTCTTACACTTTAATTTAATTCATATTTTGATTTATTCTTTACCACGTGGCTCCTGGCTTGTTACTTCATTTTTACATGTTCTGCTTGCTCGGCAGCTGGCTGGACTCTTCTAACTCTACCCTTCCTCTTCCAAGAATTTTCATCGTCTGGTTGCCTCACCTATACTTCTTGCCTGGCTACTGGCCAATCTGTTTTTATTAAACCAGTTTGAGTGACAAATTTTTACCATATACAGGAGCATTATCTCACAACATTTTCCCCTTTTGTCTAATAAAAAGGAAGGTTTTAACCTTAATATGGTAAAGCTATATGTAATAAAACAGTTATTAAGAATTAAAGTAACAATATACAGTCCATTTGCAGATGACAAAATACTTAATTATCTATCTTATCCAGATGAGTTTAAAGTTTTATGTATAATTGACTTTCTATTAATAATTAGGGAAAACTATAATTATTTAGTCTTCAACTCAATCAAAACCCCCAGAAGGATGAAATGTTAATGATAGTGACTTCAAGCTGTCTGAACAGTCACTCAAGTTTCCTCTGCAGTATTAGGGCATCCATCTTTGACCTGCAAGCCCAGAATGTCAGACTTTTCTGTGAAGCAGTAATTTTTAAGAACTGTCCCACTTTGTCTTGGCAAAATTCTGCAGTCACCTTCTTTTGTGTCCTCTTGACCAATTTCAACAACATTCTGTCAGCAGACAAGGCAAGGGCAGTTTTTTATCCACTGGTTAATTTTTGCCACAAAGAAAAGAAACCTCATAAAGAGTTTCTTTATTGCCCATCATCTGCTTTGAAGTAATTGGTGCTGCAGGAGGAGATGTATCTCTTCAAACATTTTAAATGCCATATTCTGTACATCTTTGAAGTATTAGATTACCTATCTAATTTAAAAATATTTGTGTATACCTAGAAAACCTAACTAATATGGCTGTAAGTTTAACTATTATAGATGACTATTAATCTGTATTTTTTAAATTATACATTATACTTTTAATTGAGCTACATAAACATAATACCTTTAGTAAGAATGGAAACAGATATATAGTGTAACAAAATTAACTTTGAATTTATATCAATATACTGTATTCTCCTAAATGATAACAAACATTCATGAGCCACCAAATAACTAACCAAGGACTATCCATAACCCCCAATTCTTGGAAATGTGGATATATTCCCCAAACTGCTTCCTACTGTTTATGAATGAAGTCTCTTTAGGATCTCTGAGAAAATTTGAGATAATGGCCAAGTCCTGGGAAAATCAACTATAATCTTTGTTGTTAGATATCACCTGCCAAGATTCATGAGATCTTCCTGTTTCAAACCTGATACATATTATTCCTGAAGGAATCTGTAGTCTCCTGTGGGAACAAAACTTGAAATCATTTTAATTTTCATTTGACAAATATATTTTTTGACTTATTAAAGTTAAGACATTCCTAAGGTATCTAGCTTTGTTCAGCTTAGCAGTCCACTTTACAATTCCATGTATCTTAGCAACTGTACTTTTTTTTTGTTTGTTTCTCAATAATCAAAAATTCAAAATAAACATAGTAACATACAGGATCCAGACTCCCTGTGTATTTTCCATTTCTACATGTTTATTCTTTTTTTATAATTATTTTTCTTCTCTCTTTAAAGTCTTTATTTTTTAACTATTTATTTTTCCCATGTCTATACTTTTTTTTTTTTTTTTTTTTTTAACTTAAGCCTACACACAGTGTTAAACACACTGTAACCTGTTTAGAAGTTTTTCTGCCTGGACTTCTTAGATCTCTTTTACTGCATATCTTTCAGCATTTTTTGTTTGCATGAGCAAAAGATAAATACACCATGCAGCATGCTGGACGGCTTAGAAACGCCTCTTTATATCACAGCAGGAATCCACATTACTATAGTTCAAGCCTCACACTGCAGCATCTCTGTACTACAGCCTACATAAGAGACACAACTAGAAAGCTGGTTTTGGTTCTGTTTATATGCTCTATAACCTTTCAAAAAAAGGTATGGGTGACATGTTGGGTGCCATATATAATTGGATGTTTCTCTTCCAACCACCAATTCCCAAATAACCATTCATTACTTATAAATGCTCAGCCATTAGCTCAGGCTTATTACTAGCTAACTCTAACACTTTAAATTAATCCATATTTCTATTTATGTGTTGCCACATGGCTCATGACTTGTTAGGTCACTTTACATATCCTGGTTGCTTGGCTGCTGGCTGGTGTCTCCTGACTCTATCCTTCCTCTTCCCAGAATTCTTTAGTCTGGTCATCTCACCTATACTTCCTGCTTGGCTACTGGCCAATCAGAGTTTTATTAAACCACTTTGAGTGGCAAATCTTTACAGTGTACAAGAGCATTACCCTACAGTAGAGATATTCCCTCTATATTTATATTTATATTTAGGGAATGTGTGGAGTAATAGTTGTGGAGATGAAAATGTTTGTCTCATTTCTAGTTTTGGTGAGATTGTGTTTATCACACACTGTGATGTTATTATTTCAGCTAGGTGTGACCCTGTTGAGAGATTTTTATGCTGTTTCCAGATAACTACAATGACCTTGTGTGTTTTCTTTTCACTTATAAACTGATGAATATATTAATAATAGATTTGTTAAAAGGTTGAATCATCTTTGCATTTCCAGTAGAATTCACACATTCAAGCAGTTAGTTTCATTTGTTCTTGGACTGATTATACTACCTTGGATTTTTCCCTCCCAAGAGGGTCAACACCTCCTTAGGTTGTTCAACACTATATCTCTAATTTATTCAAGCCTCATTTTCTGGGCTCCTTTTCTTGACAACATGTTTCTACATTTTGAACTGATATTTGATCAGCTTTTCCTCTTCTCCAGGCAGATGCTTCCTTTTCTTTCATCTCCTCTCTGGCTCATTGTACCTTTGGCTTGGATCCTTCACTCCCTTTTCTTCCCTAAACTGGTTCTGTAACCTTCATCTAGGAGCATCTTAGGTGGAGCATAGCTATAATGCTGTTGATATTTCCCAGCCTTTTATCTGTGGACCCTCTGGGTACTGCTGTATGACATATGGGTAGCAGATGTACCCTCATTTATATGGCAACTCCTTTTCGTTTTTCAGCCCTTTCTTTTTGAATGAAAGTAACATTCACAGGATATAATTTAACCATTCATTCTTCTAAAATACACAGTTCACTGTACTTTACATTTGGAACACTGTGGTCCTCTATCTAGTTCTAGTAAGCTTATCACCACTGAAGAAAAGCCTGTGCCCAGGAAGTACCACATCTTTGGTCCCCTCCCTCTCATGCAGCAGCAGTGAGTTCTCTGTATGTCTGTGTGGGCTGACTGCTCAGGGTTAGGTTAATCCTTTCTCATTGCTGTGGCCAATGCCTGAGAGAACAGCCTGAATGGGGGGGTTACTTTGCTTATGCTTTCAGTCCATTATGGTGGGAGAGTGTGATGGAGCAACTCATATCATGATGGACAAGAAGCAGAGCAGAAAGAAGCAGAAATAGGAAATGGCTGGTACAATTCTAGTTCTGAAGGATATGCCCTTGTTGACTTATTTCTCCAACCAGGCTCCATCTTCTGCAACTCCACCACTTCACAATAGCCAATTCCTATTTAGTGTCCCTCAGTGGATTAGATCATTCATCCCATCAGAGCCCTCATGGTCTAATCATCTTTGTAAATGCCCTCATAGACACACCCAGAAACACACTTTCCTAAGGTCCCAAGTTCTTTACAGTCAATTAACAAGTTTCAATGGAGACTGACCATCACACAGCATGTGACCACTGTGTTTGGGTATATACATGTTCATAGCAGCAACATTCCTACAACTCAGAAAGTAGATGCAACCCAAATGTTGACAAATGATGAATGGATAAACAAATGTGGCATACCTATGAGATGGAGTATCACTGGAATAAAAACAGGGACACTAATGCATCATGACACCTTGGAACTATCATGCTGAAACTAAAGGTGATAGAATCTTGTGGGCCTTAGGAAAGGCAATTTTAGAAAAGTTACAGTGTGTCTTAGGTGTAAAGAGGGGAGAAAGCAAAATGAAAGAAATCAACTTTTAGGAAGGCTGAACATAAAGTGTGTTGTTTCAGAGCTTCAATTACTCTAATAAAGCACCACAGTCATAAGCAACTTGGGGAGGAAAGGGTTTGTTTTATCTTATAGTTCCATATCACAATCTGTCAACCAATGAAGTCAGAGTGGGAACTCAAGCAAGGCAGGAACCTGGAGGCAGGGGCTGATGCAGAGGCCATGGAGGGGTGCTGCTCACTGGCTTGCTCTTCATACCTTACCCAGTCTGATTTCTTATATCACCCAGACCACCAGCTTGGGTGGCACCACCCACAGTGAGTCAGGTCCTCCCACATCAATCATTAATCAAGAAAATGTCCCACAGTCTTACTCGTGGGCCAGTCTGGTAAGGACATTTTATCTGGAGATTCCTTCTTCCGAAATGACTTTAGCTTGTGTCAAATTGCCATAAAACTAGTCAGCACATGTTATATACTCTCATGAAATTATTATAAGAAAACATTATTTTTCATAATTAATATATGCTAATAAGAAAGATTTTTAAGGATAATTTTTATGCACCATGGAACAGAATCTACATCCTGTCAGATTGTCTCATTTACATGCCTCTCTAACTGTTGATAGTAATAAAATTCACATCAAGCAGGTGTGATGCCCAGGACCCTGCCATGGGTGTCACAGGTATCACCAACAGATACTTAAACATTTTGGATGTCACTAATAAATTGAAACTGCATTTTGTTTTTCAGTAAGAGATGCTAAAAATCTTGTACCCATGGACCCCAATGGCTTGTCAGATCCCTACGTCAAACTGAAACTGATTCCTGATCCCAAAAGTGAGAGTAAGCAGAAGACCAGAACCATCAAGTGCTCTCTGAATCCCGAGTGGAACGAGACTTTTAGATTGTAAGTGCAAACCATGATGGCTTAGCATGGGTGACAGAAGATGGTGTCACCAAGGGCATCCCTCCCTTAGCTTCCTTTTTCTCCCTTTGCCCTTTGCTTCCCTTCCTTCTCCTTTCTCTTCCATCTGAATTTCAGTATTGTGAGCCGAGGGAAAATCAGAATTTTTAAAAATTAGAGTTGAGACTGTGTGTGGAGGTGGTTGGATGGGGTTGAGTATTGCTGCTTGGCGAAGGTAAATAAGTAACGCAAAGTCTGCAGGTTATATGATAAAATCTTTAGGCCTGAGTTTACATGGTATTGGGTTTGCAGCCTACTAGAAGAACTATATCCACTTAGCTTTAGGATATTCTCTGTCCAGGAAGAGTGTGAGGGCCTCTTATCAATATGTCTGGGCCAATGGTTATTAATAATACCAGCTGCTATTTACTGGGCAGGTAGGAGGTACAATCAAGCACTAATTAAGTGATCTAAGAATCGCTGGTTAATTCATTTCTACTTTATGCCCAAGGCTTGCTGAAAAATCCCCTTGGTGAGGAGAAGGCTGAATAAGATGCAGCCTTGTCTAGTTCAGCCATGTTAGAGCCATAGGTGTGCATCGTGGCTTTGGAGTGGCAGCCTCATTCTCAGGATAAAACAAGGACTATATGAGCCTCACAGGGCCATGTTGCAGAAAAGTTCGCCTTGAGACTCCAGCAAGAGATTTCTCCATGCAGTCTCTCTACTTCATATCCAACCTACATGTATGCAAATACACACACATGCATGCCCAATGATGTCTCAAGTATCTGTATTTTTTCCAGTGGCGATCCATGGGAATAAAGATAGAGACAGTAGCCACAGGTAGACCTGCTTTTGTTGAAGCTAGCTTAGGTACCTCACATGTTTGAACAAGAGGCTCTCAAAAAGAATGAGCCCCAATTCCCAGGGGAGTAGAAACCAAGCGTGTCTTGTGACAGTTAAGGATTTATAGCTCAGTCTCTCATCTTGTATATTTCATCTGCTTGAGAAATCATGATGACCTCAGCTGACTGACACACACACTCTCTCTCTCCCCTTTCTTCTAGTCAGCTGAAGGAATCAGACAAAGACAGAAGACTGTCTGTAGAAATCTGGGATTGGGACCTGACCAGCAGAAATGACTTCATGGGGTCTCTGTCATTTGGGATTTCAGAACTGCAGAAGGCTGGTGTGGATGGCTGGTAAGAAGGATTCTGCATTGGAAACCACAATGCAAGTCAGGCAATCAGATACAGGATCAAATACGTTTTCTCCTTTCTATTAAAATTGCAATATGAAAACAAAAGCCTAAAGCGATGACTTGTTAGCGTGGCTTGGCCTCATGAATGTGCCTTATTTGGCTCTTCAGTTACAAACTGGGAGTTAGCTGGGCCGGTGGCATGGGCCTTTCAACCTAGCTACTTAGTAGATGGAGGCTGGGAGGACTGCATGGGGAAGCCTGTCTGGGGAATTTTGAGCACTTGCTTCAAAATAAAGCCAAAGGAGGCCTGGAAGATGGCTGGGTAGTGACACATCTACCCAACATGCATGAGCAAGGCCCTAAATTTCACCCCCAGAGCTTGAAAAATAATTAGTTGCTAGTATTAAAGGGCATGGGAAATGAGTTTGCTGAGTCAGCAAAGTGCTTGTTTTTAATGTAAGCATGAGGATTTGAATTCATATCCCTACCATTCATGTAAAAGTGGGAACAGTCTATAACCCCAGCACTGGTGTATCAAAGGGGGAAGAAATTGGGATATCCAGAGACAAGAAAACCCCTAGAACTCACTGAGGGATGAATCTAACTAATTGGTGGGCTCTAGATTCAGTGAAAACTGGTTGAAAAAGACACATATCAAGCTTTATACACACACACATACACACATACACATGTACACACACACATACATACACACACACACACACACACACACACACACACACACACACCTGACATGACAAGGCTATATCTATGTAAAGCTGAATGCCAGCATGTTTCTCTCTTGGCCACAGTCCTTACATGCCCCTAGTTTATCACCTCTGCCTACTTCACAGAGCCTCATGGGCACCAAGGTCGCCTTAGAAGTTGACTTGACAGATCTAACAACTCATTGTCCAATCTTGATTCCTAAGGAGGTGTGTCCTCATTGACAGTGCCTCCCAAGCCTGTCCATAGTCCCTACATGTCTTGTTTCTGCTGGAGTTTTTCTTTGCTCCCTTCTAAGGCCAGAACAAAACACCCCCATCCAGTACCTCCAAGAGGAAAGTAGGTCAGCCCTGTGGGCAGCCACTTCATTGGCACCTGAGAAGAGTCAGGTCAAGGGTCAAACCTGGCTTCCCAATTGTCGCTTTGGGGAAATTGGTGATTGGACTTGTTCTTAATTCTTTAAGATAAGTTGTCACACTTGGGACATTTTCAGTTCCAAGTGGCCAAAAATAAAAATCAAACTGATTTCACAAAAAAGAGAATGAATGCATCTCCCAGCCCGTACATCCTCCACTGTCCACCTTCAGCTTCCTAGTCCCTGCTCCCCCTGCTCCATGCTGATTTATCACCTGGCTCTTCTTCAAATGGACAGAGTGCTCCAGTCCCTTGGGTGTGTTTGTGAACTCATGGGGGAGTGGAGATAAACCTTGAACAAGAAATTACTCACAACAACAAATCAAGGTCCACATAATGACAAAGGTGACATGGGCTGGAACTGGGGTAGTGATGGTATTTTTAAAAATCACACTATTTTAAAAAATATACTGAGTAGAACAAGGCTGTCCTCAGATCACTACTGAAGATCAAGACTGACTGACAGCTAGAAAACTGCTCTTTAGGGAAAAGTTCACTGAAACAACTTGACTATATTAAATATAGGTATACAGAAAATAATAAAATGATGGAATACGGGTCTTGGACTCTATCATCTCCCAGCCTGAATCAAAAGATGGTCTTGACTCAGTTTTCCAAAGATTCACATCTCTCTTTGCAGATCAGGAAGCCACCTGCACACTGCCACTGAGTTTAGTGACATTGAAAGGGATGCCTAAGGGGACACAAGTGTGACATGAAAAGTTCAGTATCCTTTCTCCCCTGCCTAGTTTTAGATACTTTCCCCTTGCCATATCTCATCCTCACAGACTCACAGACAGGGGGCTCCTTTCTCAGCAGGTCAAGTTGACGCCAGTTAAAGAGAAAATCCATGATCCCTGATGGGAAGAAGTGAGGCAGGAAAGAACATAATAATAATTGTAATAAAGATAGTTACCACTGACTGGCTCTCACTGGATGCCAGGCACTGAGCTGAACATGCAGGTGCAAAAATCATAGGTACAGGAAAACATGGTTTCTTTCGTAACCTTGTGGTGGTCACAGAGTAGGGTTTTGCCTGTGGTGCCTCCCAGGCTTCTTTCTTGCAGAGTAGCTTTCCCAAACAGCACCCCCACACCCCAGAGCAGACTTGGCTCTGTCTTTGTTTGAGGCTTCTTACTGGCTTCTGCTTGTGCTTCAGGTCCTGGCCTGCCATCTTCCTGTGTGTCTCCTCCTCACAGGGCCCAACCCATTCCAGTTCCAGGCCACAGCAGGCCCCATGCCCCCCCCCCCCCCCGAACTTTTGGGACTCCTTCATGGAGAGCTGGTAGCTCTGCCCTAGGTATGCCCCCTCCTCACCCTGCCCAGCTGCTGAGATGGCACTGTCCTCTATGAAGGTAGAACCATAATGGGGCACTGCCCTCCTTGTAATCCCCAAACTCCTTTCTTTCCCAGGCCAATTAAACTGCACAAGGAACTTAAGTCCATTTTTGGAAACAAGGTTGTGCCCCCCCCACACCCATACCTTTAGTTTTTGCTACATGTGCATTCAGCCCAGTATGCTTCACAAACTTCAGATGGGGTGCATCTGCCTGTTCTACTCAGACAATCAAACAGTTTCAAAAGACAACAAGCCAAGAGTTTCCTTAAAACAGTTGTTAAATGTAACAGATTTCTTGGGAGAAACTCAACAAGAGCTATGCATTTAACCCAAGCAGACTGAAAGACAATGAAGAGACATGGCCTGGATATGATACTAAGATGAGTTGGTTCCCCCCAATGCCACTCATACTCAACAGAACGCTGTCGGCCTACAATTCTGGCACCAGGAAGGGTGGGAGGCAGGGAGAATTGTGGTGGTACATATTTAATAAAATTAATCTGAATCAGAGAGATAGAGAAACAAACCATGGCCACTTCTCATCCACCAACTTTCTCATGCCTGTCTCCATGAAATCTGAATTCAACCTTTCTCGTCTCACCCCACCAAGGAAGTACCTGGGAAAAGCTGAAAATCCCTCTTCTCTCTCTCTGCCCAGCTCTCTTAACTTCCTCTTTCTACATTCGTAAAGCTGGGATTAAAGGTGTGGGTCACCCCTCCCTGACCTCCTTAATTTGTGTCTTGATTCTGTGGTTGACTCTGATATTCCAGATTAATTTTATTAAATATATATTACTACAGAGAATCAGAAAGTTCAAGGTCATCCTTAGCTATATTCAAGGGTAGTCTGCGCTGCATGAGTTCTCCCCTAAAAAAAGTTGAATTAATAATAATTAACACTTTTTTGAGAACCATTGAACCTAAAGATTCACCTAGATTAGCCAGGAAAGTCCCCAGATTCCTCTGTCCCTGCTTTTGGCACTGAGATTATATACCTGTGACACCACACTCAGGGTGCTTTATGTGAATACTATAGTTCCAAACTCAGGGGCCTCATGCTTATCCAGAGTCTTTCAACAGTTTTGGATGTTAAATAAATCACACCCCCTTTTGAAGACTCAGTTTCTCTCTCTGGTAGGACGTGAGCTCCTCCAACCATCCTGCTGTGTTACACAATTATGTGCTGCATGATGTCTTCTAAGTCAGTAAAAGATCTGGAAAAATCTGTTGTATAGCAGGTGCCTCTGGTGTTCAGTGACAGGAACATGCTCTACAGACTTGCCTCAAGGAGCAGTAGGCTCGATGCCAGAGCTCAAGTATACAGGAGACTCTATCACCTAGATTTCAGTTAGCATACTCTATGATATTCACACCTCAAGGAAGTCCACAGAGTGTGTCCTGATTGTCCAGTGATGCCCAACTGTGATTTAACACCATGTGGCAGAACCCACAGAGGCAGCTGTAGAAGGCTCCAGATGTGCGGCACCTGCCCCCGGCCACTCATCTGCCTCTTAGCTGCGAGCTCTGTACCTGCTGTCAAGCCCTCCCCTGTGCTCCTAATTGTGTCTATTTATGCGGGCTTCTGTTTCCTCTTTGTTTTGCTGGAGATTCATCTGTATTACTTATTTGGTTTGCTTTCTCCAAAGAATCTGCTCTGGGACTATGTTTTAGATCTATGTCTGTTTTCTTCTCTTTGTCTATTTATTTTGCATTTGCCTTTGAACTCCGGTTGAGTATTTTGCTATTTGTTTCTCTCTTATTACCTTACCCAGCTCTTCCTGACTTCTGTTGTTATTTCTGGGTATGCCATTATTTCGTTTCCATTCTTACACACGTACATGTAGGCATATGTTTTAACCTTGAGAAATAGCTTTTGCATATAAATATTTATTCCAGGGGTGGGGAGGATGGCTTAGCAGTTAAGAACACTTGGTTCCCAGCACCTATATCAGGTGCCTCACAATCACCTGTAACTTAGGTTCCCAGAGGAATCCAATTCCCCTTTTTGGCTTTCTTGGGTACTTGCATGAGCATGCTGCACATACAAACACTCAGGTGGTGCACAGTTCACACACACACACATAGTAAAAAAAGTCTTCACGTATTAATTCCTATGTCAAGTTGCACGCACATCGTTTAGACAGTGAATGAGGCTTCTTTGCTTTTCTTTTTCCAAAAAAGTTCTATGTATTTATTTTATTATTTTATAGGTATGAGGGTTTGCCTGCATGTGTGTGTTATACAACATTTCTGACCTGGCCTAGCCCTGAAGACCAAATGAATCTCTCTTGCTAGCAGTCTGGCCTAGCCTGGGGTTTGGAGCTGCAACCCCACTGTTGTTTAGTCTTAAATAATGACTCAGACATTTTTATTAATTATATGTGGTTTGGCCTATTGCTCAGGTTTATTGCTAACTATCTGTAACATCTTAACCCATTTCTATTAATCTGTCTTGTTATGTAGCTCATGGCTTATTTGTATTCTGCTATATATTGTTTTTTGGCTGGATCGCATCTTTTTTGACTCTGCCTTCCTTCCTCTGTATCTATGCTTGGATTTCCCACCTGCTTCTAAGCTGTTCTGCTATTGGCCAAAACAAGTTCCTTAATACCCAATGGGATTCACAGCATACACAAAGACATCCCATACCACTTCCCCTTTTTCTGTCTAATCAAAAAGGGAGCTTTTAATTTTAACATAGTAAAATTATATATAAGAAAATAGTTATATGTAATTCAAGTAAGAATTACAGTTACAATTTTTAGTTTATTTGTATTTAGTAAAATTAAAGAAAATATTCACAGAATATACAAAGACATCATGTATCCATGTGAATACACTACACATATGCCTGCTACCCATGAAGGTCAGAAGGGTGCTTCTGACCCCTTGGATCTGGAGTTACAAATGGCTGTGAGAGACGGTTGTGTTGGGAGTCAAACCCAGGTCCTCTGTATGAAACACTGAGTGTTCTTAACTACTGAACCATCTCCTTTTTCTTCCATTTTCCCCTTTCTTTTAACTAACCTCAGTATACATTCAATGTCTCTAACTATTCTATGGACATTCGATTAAAAAATGTATTTATTGTCTGTAGGTTACACATAAGCTCCACATCTTTATGGTTTGTGGCCTTCTGGTACCTTTGTATTTTCATTTTATTTGCTCAAGCTAAGTGGATAACGCTTGTCAGGGCTCTCTCTGTAAAACTCAGAAACTTTTCCTTGTCATTTCTAGTGATCCCCCCCCCCTTTTCTGAATGTAGCTATACTGCTTCCTACCCCCACTCCCCCCCCTACTGTGTAATTCTTCCTGGATTATTATCTGACTTGGAGTTACTGTGTTGCAGTTGATGCTTTTTCCATAACATCACTTCATGACATCTATATGGTCACTTGTTCATTCTTTGGAAATCCACAGCCCAGACCCACTGTTCTTAGAGACACAAGAGAACTGAACAGATATAGATCTTAGCCCCAGGGAATTGTCTGTCTAGGTGGAGAAAAAGGAAAACATTTTTTACATTAAAAAAATAAAAAGCAAGGCAAGTTCCAGGCTGATAAACAAATGCTATCTGGAAACAAACAGGAAGCAAGGTGGGGGGATGGGGTGGGGGGGGTCCGGATACTTGGATACTGGGAGCAGGGTTGGTATGTAGACTTCATTCAATCCTCTCTCAGAAAAGAACTTAAGGGCAAGGTGACATTTAGCAGGGTGTCTAAAAGGAGGAGTGTAGTAAGTGGTTTCTGGCCAAGACTTTTGGGCCTAGCCTCAAGGTTTAGGCCCACAGACCCACAGACCCACAGACCCGCAGAGACACACAGACGCTTACATTAATTTTAGGCTGATCGGCCTAAGGCCCAGACATATAACTTGCTAACTCTTTACCCTTAATCTAACCCATGACTCTTATCCTGTTCAGTCATGCGGCTCGGTACCTTTTCTCCCCGAGCAGCATAGTTGTCCTCTGCTTCTTCTGGCTTCTCTCTGGCAACTCTGGAATCTCTGTGGTGTTTCTGCTCTGTTCTTCCTGTTCCTAGAGTTTTCTTAGTCTGGTAGCCCAGCCCACACTTCCTGTCTGTTTTTGGCCAATCAGCGCCTTTTATTAAACTCATAGGCAGACAGTTATTTACAATGTAACATCATAAATCCACTACAGGGGAGGGCCTGGGCCCTGTTGCTGTCCAGGGAGAAAGAAACATTTGCAAAGGCCCTGAGGCAAGCCTGTGCCTGGTGAACTGCAGGCACCTTGAAGCAGCTTGGAAAGCATAGGTCAGCAGTGAGGGGAACTGGTGGTATGTGCTCTGAGTGAGGAAACTAGGAGACCTATTTGCCTCTTGTTCCTTCTTTATTCCTCCACCCCTGTGTATGCCTGCAAAATAGAAATAAAGTCTCACAGTATATTATGAACCTGTTTCCATCACTCAGTAACCTTGAAAACATCATTTTAAAAACTTATGTATATGGATGTAGTGTGTATAGGTATATACATGCATGCTTATTTGTGTGAATACTCGTGTGTGGTTGGTGCTTGTGTGTCATGGCATGCATGTGGAGGGAGGGGTAAGTCTTTGGTGTTGGTTCTTATTCTCCAGTTTGTCTGAGGCAGAGTCTGGTTCATCATGAGGTACACCAAGCTAGGTGAACTGTGAGCTTCTAGGAAGGTAGGGTTGCAGATGCATGCTGTTGCCATCTGGCTTTATTTGGGTCCTAAGATTCCTAACTCCATACTGTTAGTTCACAGGCAAGTTCTCTGTCCTCTGAACTATCTGAGCTGCTGTTAGACATCATTTCTTAGAGCTTCATGTGATCCATGCTGTGACTCTGCCTCCATCAGACAGTATTCATAGCTGTAAAAAATAACTCGATAAACTGGCAGCTCAACTCTTAATGTGTACAGCTTTAATTACTTCCTAATAAATCCTTAAGACTAAAATGAATGTCTCTGAAAACATGTGTGTCAATAAAATGTACTATTTCACCCTCAGCTGTCAACTCATAGTATTGTATATGTCAAATACTCAATGCAAGGAACATACACATTCTTTATTTCTAATTATGCTGAGCATAACCATTTGCAGATTGCCATTTGTTTATACCTGTGAATGACAGCCCTGGTGTTCCATGTTTTTCACTTATTCCTAGGACCTTTCATCAAGGATGGCAGTCAGTGTAGACCACTTGCTCAGTAAGCACAAAGGCCTGGGTTTGGTCTCCAGCACTTGGGAGAAAAGACCTCTCACCACAGAAGCTATTAGTGTTTTCCCAACATGCATGTCATACAATTTCTCCCTCTCATGTTAGATGCTTCTCTCCTTCATATGTATTTTTCTTCATGTGCAGAGAGCATCTGTGTAACTCTAGCTTGAGATAAATATCAAGGCAATGGCCAGAGACATTACCCTGCTCTGTTTTCTAATTCTCCAATTGTCTGAATTATCCATCCGATGTTCCCTGTCTCCAGTGGATTTTGAAATTCAGGGATTGGCTTTTTCTTTTGAAACAATATTTGCTAATTTTAGATTGTTCCTTTTTCCTGACTCTCTTTGAAAATGCGAATTAGACTTGTTCTAGGACTCTCCTACAGCCGCTGTGTTTCTGGGTTGGCCCGATCCCTGCTTCTGTGTCTCTTTCATTCTGATGGCGGTGTTTCCTTGTGTCCTGCTGCCTTTCTCCAAGTAGAAGGATGAACACAGCACTGATGGGTATCCCTATCCTAGCCCTTCAGATCCAGATAAGGAAACCAAGAGCCATTTTTCATCTCTTGGAATTCTGTTTTGCACAGACTAGGTATCCCGATGCCTCAGAGGGGATCAAGGCTAGAGACAGCAGGCTGGTGTCCCTCCTGATGGAGGACTCTTCTCTTCACACTGGCTCTGGAGTTCTTTTTTTCTAGGGTATGGTGTCCTTTCATGAGTGCATAGTCCTAAGTCCACACACTCTTCTCAGGCTGCTTGTGACAGGCCTGCTCCAGGAGCGGGTCCTTCTCCTAGCCTCCCAGGTGTGGGGCATGGGCCCTCACTTATACTGTGTTCATCTGGTCCAGGCTTGTCAGTGGCTGGGGTTCCGAGTACCTATGAAAGCCAGTGAATTGTATTTTCTGACTTGTGAGAGTCAGTGTGACTTTGGATACTAGTGACTTATACTGACTTGTCCACTCTGATCTTAGCACTGTGGAGGAAGGTCCTGGGGATTGCTAGGATAGCACAGCACTCATCCATTTGCTGGTTCCATCTGAAAAATAGGAAGGACTCAGGCTAGACCATGGGAGCAGCGGCACCTCTTTAAACTAAACACCACCCAACATAAGAACTTAAAGGGTGAAGATTATTTTGGCTCATGGTTTTAGAGATTCCAGTCTGCAGTTGATTGGTCTCACATGCTTAAGCTTGGCATCATGGTGGCTGAGGGTATGGAGGAGGCCATCTGTCCACACCCTAGTGGGCCAGGTATGTAAAGTGTGTGACAGGAACTAAGAATGTGGTAGAACCTCCAGTGATGATCTACTTCCTCCAGCTGGGTTTCATGTACAAAATGCTCCACAGCTTCTAAACAGAGTATTGCAGTGTGGGGATCATACATCCAAATTCAAAACACGGAGTCTGTGATGGATGTTTCACATTCACACCACAACACTCCCCCCAACTCTATGTTTGTCTGCGTGTGTGTGTGTGTGTGTGTGTGTGTGTGTGTGTGTATGTATGTATGTGTGTGTTACTTACCCATGAGTGTACATGTAGAAGCCAGAGGTTGATGCTATATGTCTTTCTCAATCACTGGTTCTCCAACTTGTGGTTTGAGACATTGAACCTCAAACTCACCGGTTGACTAAGAGTCCCTGAGATCTTCCTGTTTCTGTCTCCTGGCACTGAGGTTAGAGGGGCCATCTCTGTTCTTTTGTGCTGGGATATGAATTCAAGCTGGCACAATAGGAGATTTATCCACTGGGCTGACTCTCTAGCTCTGCGTTTCTTTGTAACAATCACCTTTTACTTTAAAACAGTGACAGTGAATTTATTTTAAAAGAAGGGATAGAATATCCCCCCTCTCTTTTTCTCTCTCCCCTCTATCTTTCTGTTTCAATTCCTGTATTAACAGTTGAATCTAGCTCTTTGTATAAGCTAATTTTAACCCTTAACCAATAGATTTTAAATGTAAACTTAATATTTTTTTAAAAAGATCCCTTTTTTGGGGGGGGGGGGGCTCTGACAAGGTTTCTCTGTACATCCCCAGCTAACTCTGTAGACCAGGCTGGCTTTGATCTCACAGAGATCCTTTTGCCTCTGCCTCTTGAGTACTAGTATTAAAGCCATGTGCCACTACTGCCCCGTTAAAATCCAATTATTTTTATAAAAAACATTAAGTCAAAACAATGGGCAGATTTAGCAGAGCTCCAAAGAGGCTTATGAAAGTCAAAGCTGGCTGTACACCATCCTGTATTCTCTCGTGATCAATCACATCATGCATAGCAAGCCTCTTTGAATTCCAGCAGATGTGCACAAAGGTTTAGTTTTGTATCTTTTAGAGGTTTGGTGGAGAGAGCTGAGAAGCCAGTGTGAGCCTTAGAGGCTCCTCTTACTACCTCTGACTCATTTATCCCTTCAAATGGACACTGCCCAAAGAGGATGTGTATACTGAGAAAAATTTTGAAATTAAAATTTCATATGTGTACATACATCATATATACTAATTTTTAGGGAGAATTGTTGGGGAGGAGGAGTTTGGGTGTATCCCTTTTACCGCTGAATGTTCTCTTCCCTTCCTCATTTTTTCCCTCTATTACCTAAAGTCAATGTCCTAGTGATTAAAAAGAAAACCAAAGCTCCCATGTATATTATTGGACCATTGATATCATTAATGATGACCAAGGTGATTGTTTGAGGCTGTTTATTGAGGACTGGTACTGCATTTATTTCACACACCACCACCATCTTTTGGTTCTGTGCAGAGGGGACCTCTATTCCAATCTGTAGATACAAAGGCTCAGATGGACTTTGGATCCAAGGTTATCCAAAAGAGTAAGGTGAAATGCCAGGGCTTGCATCCATATCCACAATGACACTTGTTCCTTTAGAGGCCAAATATAGAGTGTCCCCGCCCTACCCCCCACCCTAGGCCTTTGCAGGGGAAAACAGCACTGTGGGGTCTATGGTCAGGGTGGGAAATGGTTAAAGCACATCCAACAGCCAGCAGCATGAGCAACTAGTAGAGTTGTGTGTGCACCTGTGCAGGTGCACGTCTGCCACAGCCCGAAAGTGGAGGTCCTTGCCTCACCTTCTACCTTGTTTGAGGCAGTGTTGTTGCTCAATAGTGCATGCACAAGGCTAGCTAACTGCTGAATTGTTTCTGGGGAGTCTCCCCTTTCAGCCTCCTTCTCCCTCCAGCAATGCTGAGCTTACAGATGCATCACCTTGTCCAGCTTTATGTGCATGCTGGGGATTTGAACTCAAGTCCTCACACTTGCATGGCAAGCACTTCATGATACTGAGCTGTCTCCCCAGCCCTCAACACAGGTCTTTTTCTTCTCTCTCTCTCTCTCTCTCTCTCTCTCTCTCTCTCTCTCTCTCTCTCTCTCTCTCTCCCTCCCTCCCTCCCTCCCTCTCTCTCTCTCTATCTTTGAGGCAGGTCTTCTGCTCAGCTTGATGCTCTCACACATAGTCACGGACTTGTCACAAACTACTTGTCTCCCATTAGGTTCAAGTTACTGAGCCAGGAAGAGGGCGAGTACTTCAATGTGCCAGTGCCACCAGAGGGAAGTGAGGGCAATGAAGAACTGCGGCAGAAGTTTGAGGTAAGGTTTTGATCTCTTCACTGTTTCTATGGGAACCCAATACTGTATCACTTCAATCTTGTTATCCTGTCTGTGGTGTGGTATATATGGAGACTTTTTATGACTCTGAGCCTTTACAATGCTGTTCCAGCATCTAGAAAACTCCTATTTATACTTCAAACCCCTTCCCTTGTGAAATCATCCCTGTACTGGTTCAGACTTAAGACATTTCTTCCAAAGGGCTCATTCCCTGCCCAGGCCTTGGTGATACTGATTTGTAACTTGAATGGTAACAATGGGAGTGGAGAGTGGACAGAGGAGAGAAATAAATAGTTTGTTAGAAATCTGAACTTGGGGCTATTAGCAGGTATGTCTGTACTGTTTTCAAATAGACTGGCTGTATTGGTGACTCTAACAAGCGCTTGTGGGCAGATCCTCACAATCATTTTGTCCAACCCATTGGGTCTGACCTGGGACTCTACTGCTGTTTGTCCCCACCTCAGATAAGCTCCTTTTCTGTCCTGAGGACCCCCCTGTTAGCTACTTTGAGGTGAGGTGTGCAAGCACCTGCTGGTTTTGCAAAGGTGGAAACTTGGGGGAAGATGGGTATAACTACATGGCATATGTACATCATATGGTTTGAAGGTATTTTCATGTGGGAAACATGGTGTTTTGTTCACATAATTTAATATGCCAAATATGGTGCCAGTCATCAGGTCTCAGGGAGTGAGTGTTCTGTAGGGGCAGTGAGCAGATTGGAGAGTGGGTGAGGTCAGAGATCTGGCTGCAATGGTTTTAAGAAAGGCTTTGGCATTTACTGACAAAGCATGTTAGCCTCTCACTCAATTAGACATATGGTACTCAAGGACCCATGGGCCCTTGTCTTGAGCCTGGGTCCTTCACACAGTCTACACAATTGTAATGCTTTAGATGGCGTGGGCTCTCCCTGGAAATGAGTGGATTGGCCTTGGGCTTGAGAATCGTCCTCCCTCCACTGACATAACTAGAATATAAAGTGTCCCCACAGGCTTAGGGCTTAAATGCTTAGTTCCTGGTTGTAGCTCTATTGTGGAAAGTTCTATAAACTTCAGCTGGAGGAACTAGGCACTGGACTGGGTCCTTGTAGGTGTCCTGTCCTTAGGTAAGCTCTTCTTGTCTTGCTGTCTGCTTCTGTCCACCATGATGTAAGCAGATGTCCCCCTGCCACATACTCCTATCAGCGTGACCCTGCCCAAGTGCACAGGTCCAAGAGACAATGCAGATCCATCTGAAACTGGGAGCCAAATACATTTTTCCTCCTTTAAGTAATGTCTATCAGGTGTTTGTCTCAGTGACAAAGTGACTGACATATACAACGGCCTTGACCACTTAAGATCATTTTCTTGGTGGCTGTACAAGTCTGAATAACTTGATAAAAGAACCTTCCCACCACACAGAGTTGTGAATTGGATGTTTTCAGAAAAGAACTGGAAGGCGAGACTTTCAGAGAAATCTTTCTAGGCTGGCAGTGTCTGTTGGCTGAGGCTGTTATGGTTGTGAGTGAAAAACAAAACAAACCAAACAACAAGACTGGTATTCTCTTGTAGAAAATGAAATCTCGGCTTCACAAAATAATTCTTTCTGTCCTGGGGCAGCAGGGGTGACATTTCCAAACACCAAAGAGAACATTTTCTATTCGAACAGAGCATTTGCCTGAGACAGAAATTGGCTTGAAGCACAGGGTTGTTTTATCTGCATGCGACAAAATATGTCCCTTTATCCCTAGCAGGAGCCTGCAAATACTTGTTTATGCCTGAGTTATAATCACTCTATACCATAGTTTTTGATTAAAAAAAGCACTTCCAACAGACCGAAATCAGTCTTAGACACACGGAGGTATTTTACTTGACCTTGAACGTGAGAAATATAATCCCTGAACAATAAGCAATTAGCACTCAGAATGAGTCAGGAATTACCTTCAAGCCTTCTGGAGCTGCCAGAATTGGGGTGATAGTGTTCTGTGGTGGGGTGTGCAATAAGCAGACATTGCAGAATGTTCACCAGAGGGCGTCCTCTGCCCCTGGCCTTGCCTGTGCCCTGGGGTGGTTCAGAGTGAATCTCCTAGCAGTCTTAGGGGCAACTTATTTAATAAAGTAATTAGGACACACTGTGTGTCACTGAGTGCCTTCCTTGTCACACCCCTGGAAGCTACACTGAGGCCACTCCAACTTTTCTCTTTCAGCAGAAGAAACTGAGGCATGAGACATGAAGTAACTTTCTAAGACTCCAGAGCTGGTCATGGCCATGGGTTTGAGTTTCTATAGAAATAAATATAAGAGTCAAAAGCCTGGTCTGGAGGTACATTCCTATTCCCAGCACTTGGGAGGCAGAGGCAGGAGGATAAAGTATTTGCAAGAAGTCTGGGCTACACAAGAAGACCCTAGCTCAAAGTTATCAGTCAATAAGTCAAATGATAGTAGTTAAATATGGGAACTGGCTCCACAAGCCTTGTGAGGATCAGGGTGATGAGGAGGTAAGAACAGCAAAAGGAAAGTGGAGGGTAAGGTCAGCCTCCCTTTTATGCTAGTAGAGATTAGTTCCAGAGCCCTCTGACCTCAGGAGATACCCAGACTGGAGACACCAGATTCTC
Source organism: Phyllotis vaccarum (assembly GCA_033318265.1). Classification (NCBI taxonomy): domain Eukaryota; kingdom Metazoa; phylum Chordata; class Mammalia; order Rodentia; family Cricetidae; genus Phyllotis; species Phyllotis vaccarum. Next base: position 78,953,096 of record JARWLC010000004.1, on the reverse strand, counting down.
CACAAAGAGTGCCATATATATATAGCAACAGCATATTAGTACTATACACACACACACACACACACACACACACACACACACACACACATATATTCTAGGTCATGTGGGATGGTTTAACACACATATACACATATATATGTATATAAATGCCATACACATACAAACACATATACATACACACATATACATATATATGGCATTAAACTATTCCAGATGATCTAGAATGCAATTTACAATGCAATGGTCTTTAAATGGCTAATACTGTATTGTTTGAGGATCAAAGGCAAGAGGGTCTGTACATGTTCAGCACAGAGAGATTTTTTTCCTCAACGTTTTGTCCTGTGGCTGCATGACTCTGCTGCCAGTGACATCAGATTAAGCTGTTGCTGCTCCAAGCAACTAGACTTTAATAACTCCTGTCTTCCAAAAATGAAAACTCTGGTAGTTTCCTTGTTGAATGTCCCTATCCAGGGATAGGAGCTGGGGCCTTACCCACAGCCCTCTTCCCTCACTAGTGGAGACACCTACCCCTAATAAGATGGAGGTGGTTTACAAAGTGGCAGTTCTTTATAGGCAGCAGCCCTATAAAGGTGGGAGAACATACCCTAGAGACTTCCCAGGCTACCTGGCTTTAAATCCTACTTACAGGAGGGAAGTACTCTTGAGTTTTAATCTCATCATCTATGGCACAAGGATTCTGACACTCTTAACTGCCTAAGATTACATGAGGATTGGATGACATCATACCTCTAGGAGCATCTGGTACAGCTTAAGCATTCAGGTGTTGAATACTGGTAATGGCATTGCCAGATCCTCCCTGGATAACAACTAAGCTCAGTACATGCTCCTGGGGTTGGTGGGAGCCTCTTCAGGCATTCCTTGCTTTCTGACCTTCTGGGCAGCTAGGAGTGCATTTGGAGGCTCCTTGGGAGGGGTGGGGTACAAAAGGACCTGAAGTCAGGACAGGTGTTGATCATCTGCGATCGAGCTTAGAGCCTTTGTGAGTCCCTAGGACATAAGGCAATGTGACACAGTTCTACTGGGCAGGGCTGCCTTCTGCCTTGTCCCTGCACAGACTTCTTTGGCTGACTGGAGATTCAGACTTGAAAGGCAGCTGCCAGTGAATGATTGTTTCTGCTGTGGCTTTCATTTTCTGTGGCACTCTTTGATGCAGGACCTGTGAGGTACCTGCAACTTTGGGATCTGTAGGAAGTTGTGTGACAGGTTCTTATCCTCAGAAGGCTCATGGGATCAGGGGAACAACCCCAAATGCTTTCAGGAAGTAGGCATATAACAGGGAGGAAGCCCAGTCCACACAGTTTTGCTAGACCTGCTTCTTCAGAAGAGGCTGAGAGTCTGGTTTTGGAGTTTTGTTTTGTTTCTGGTATGAGAGAGAGAACACAGGACCTCATGCATGCCAGGAAAACCCTCTACTGCTGATACACACCTCCAGCCCAAATTCTATATTTTTAAAAGACCTCTCCGGATTTTTAACAGTTGGCAACTTATTCCCATGTTGTTAAAGTAACAAGAAATGTTGGACAGAATAGACACGTTATTTAAAGTCTAGATATTGAACTAATATGCTGTTGCTATAACAAAGTACTGGAGCTAGGTAATTTAAAAGAGAAGATTTTCCTATACAAACATGCATGCATGTGCTTAGGCACACATGCACACATGCCATTTAGAGACTGAAAAGCTGCACAGTACTATCAGTGTGACCCTCTGGAGAGAACCACCTCAGCCGGGTCCGGGTCCCAACATAGAGGAGAAACAGAAAAGGAAGTGGATACATGTGGGAGGGGTTCAGCACATGAGTGACTTTGCGACTGCTCTAAAGAGAAATAACCCCCATGAAACAAGCATCATTCCTTCCCAAGAGCAGCATCCCAGTCACCCACTTACTTTCCACAAGGCCCCACCTTTAAAGGTTACATCATGTCATACTATGGACCAAGACTCCAGTATGGGAATCTATCTAAACCACAGCATGCACACACACACACACACACACACACACACACACACACACACACACACACACACACACACAGGTCCCTAGGTTTTTTTTTTAAAGTTGGTTATTTGAGGCGCGGTGGGGGTGGGGGGTGGGGTGGAGAGATGGCTCAGTGGTTAAGAGTACTGGCTGTTTTTCCAGAGGACAGGGTTCAAATTCCAGCACCCCATGTGGCTCAGAGCTGTCTACAGCTCCTGTTCTAGGGGATCTGATGCCTTATTCTGGTCTCTACTGGCACTGCATGCTCACAGTGCATGGACATACCTGCAAACAAAGCAACCAAGGCCATAAAAGTAAAATGGGAAAACAAGCAAACAAAACCACAAAAACGTAATTCCAGACCACTGAAGCAACTCTAGTGAAGCCTAACCTCTCCCCTTTCATTTAAAAGGGAATTGTATCCTAGGACCATGTGGATGAACATGCACACACAAGGGTTGGGCTGGGAATGGAATGAGAACCAAGTATGGGAGCCCAGTGCATTTCAGGTCAGCTACAAAGGAAGTAAGAGACACAATGATGATGTACTGAGATGAGGAAAGAGGCTTGGATCAGTCAGGACAAACCAGAAGGCCAGAGGGAGGATTGGAAATGGTAAGGGCAAGAGGTGTGGCCCAAGAAAGACAGGCAGCTGTTGTCTGGGCATTTCCACCCAGATGGCATGGTCTGTGCTTCAGATCACCTCCTCTTCTCTGGGACCCCATGCTCCTGTCTCTCAAATGTCTCTTCTTTGCCCTTAAGCCATAGGCGCTGCTCGTTGGGTGTTTTAGGCTTAACCATCAAGGTGTCATACTACAATACTAATTCAGGCACTCTGACAACTGTTTCGTTAGTAGCCATCAACACCCATCATTAGAAATGATCAAATAGAATAATCAAACCAATATTAATGAATTCTTGGCAACCCAGAGAGGGCTTTCTGGTTTATGTAATTGAGTGAAGGGGTTTCCAGGATGTTCTGATGAGGGGAGGAAGAAAGGCATGGGAGAGTCTATGTATGCACTTTGTCCTATTTGGATAAAATTGAAGAATAGGCAAAGCTGACCTATGAGAATAGAAACCAGAGAAGAGTCTGTCTTCATTGTTTGTAAGTCAAGACCAGCTGCAAACCTCCCTGGGGAGTTGCACTTGTTCTGTGTCTTGCTTGGGGGGGGGGGGGCTGGTAATGTATATAATTGTCAAAATTTACAGAATTATGCACTTAAGATTTGTGATTTTAGTGCTTCCATCTCAATTATTTAGATATTTTATTTATGTGTGTAGGCACGCTCACGGTGTGCAGGCATATATGAATATTTGTACATGGAAGCCAGAGGACAACCTTGGGTGTCCTTCATCAAACATCATCTACCTTTATTTTGAGACAAGGTCTTTCAGTGGCCTGGAATTCACTGGATAAGGCTAAGCTGAAGGACAGTGAACCCCAGGGATCCATTCTCCTGTCTCCTCCTCCCAGCATTGGGATTTATCAGCTTGCACCATCATGCTCTTTTTAATGTGGATTCTGAGGTGGAAACTTAGGTCTATGTGTTTGCAAGGTAAATACTTCATCAACTGAGCTATCTTCCTTGGTCCCAACTTTAATTTTTTTAAACACTAATTAAGAAGATGGAAGGCAATGGGAGCTTTGCAGTCTCACTCACTGCATGTCGGCCTGGGTTAAAGCTGACATATTTCTTGAAATGCAGCATGGAGGACACAGTCTCTACACGATGTGTATTACTTGAACATCACCATCTCTTTTTCACCCTGATCTATCCTGAGAACCTACAGCAATGCATGGTATTTAGCAGACACTCATGGGGAGTCCCTTGGTTAGATAAGTCATCTTCATTAGCATTCAAAACCCCAGGAAAACGTTGGGGAGATAGCTCAGTTCATAAAACACTTGTGCAATCTTAAGGACCCGAGTTTGAATCATCAAAAGACATGAAATAAGGAAACAGTAACAGTAACAATGTTTTGGCAGCCTTTCACTGTGGGCTTCTGTGTAGCCAGATTCTGCAAAGGATACCTGCTCGGCACTGTCACCATCAGCTGTCACAGGGACTGAGGTATAGACAGTTTATTTGTGAAGTGTACTCAATTGACTGTTCTGTTCCACATACTCATCCATGAGAATCTGTGACAAGCAAACTGGCAAAGCCTGTGTCCTCTGGGAGCTTACATTCCGGTGCAAAAGGAAACAAAAATCATGGAAGAAGTGTGTGTGACGGAAGTAAAGTGAATGAGGACAGAAATTCCCAACAGCTGTTTCTGGGAAGGGCTCTTTTACAGAGATCAGCAGCTTTGGAAAAAGAGTGCTTACTCTGTCATCAAATGCAAGCTGAAGCATTTTAGGTGGTTGCACGAGAAGGTTCATGTGGGCTTCTGAGAAACCTGGTAGGGAGGAAATAAACTGGGTCTTTCTTTGGGGTGACAGACAAATGCTAATAAGCAATGCTGATCGGCAGGGAAAGAAGTTGATGAATTCCAGGGCTAGCAGGAAATATGACAACTCCCAGAGAAAAATGCAATTAGGGGGATAAAGAGGGATACAGAGACCCAGGATGCCTTCAAGATTGTACATTTGCAGAGCAATGTAGTCATGCATTACACAAGATAGGTATCTAGCTGTAGGAACCATGGCATCGGCTGAGCCCATGTATCGCCTTACCAGAATGTTCCCAGCTCTCATCCTGTATTCTGTCTATTTCTTCTTCCAGAGAGCCAAGATTTGCCAGGGTACCAAAGCTCCAGAAGAAAAGACAGCCAACACCATCTCCAAATTTGACAACAATGGCAACAGAGACCGGATGAAACTCACTGATTTTAACTTTCTGATGGTGCTGGGGAAAGGCAGCTTTGGCAAGGTACAGAATGACTTGGTGGCTGCATCCACTTTGGATGGAACAGATGTCCCTTTGGTGGGAAAAGATGTGAGCATTAATAAGCCAAGACTGCAGTCTATACTGAGCACCATGAGGAAAATGATAGCTTATGTTACCTATAGATTGAGAGGGGACCCACTCACATGATCTGAGAAGGAGAAATGAACCAAGAATGTGAATAATCCAGCTATGCACTCAGAACAAGATAAGGGGGCCTGAGGACACAGCTCAGTTTTCAGAGTGCTTACTTAGCATGCATACGCTGACATTGGTCCTTAGCATCGCATAAACCAGACATAGTGACATGTACCTGTCACTTCAAAATTTGAGCTCAGGAGGTAGAGATAGAAGGATATTCCTCAGGTGCATAGTGAGTTCAAGGACAGCCTGGAATGCATGAGACCAAGTCTCTCAAAGGAAGCCAGAGCAAAGAAAGACTTCTAGCAGAGGGAACAGCAGTGCCAGCATCCTGAGGTGGGAAGAGCGCGGTGCATTCTAAGTGCCACCAGGAAGCATTGGTTCCACAGTGACGTGAGCAAAGGACATGAGGTTGCAGAGGGAAGCAGTGACTTAATCATTCTGATGCTGATGAGCTAGGGAGATATGTCTGGATTTTATCCACAGAGCAATGGGGAGTCATTGAAAGTTTTTAAGCAGGGAAGGCTTGCTTTTGGAAAGGATCACAGTGGCAGCCAAGAATGGGAACAGTTCCTTTTGAGAAGCAGCACAGTTGAAGGGTGACCCTGGGACTCATAGACCAATCCTGGATGCTTTTATAGATACCACGAGACACTGTTTTACCAGAGTTGAGATTGTGTTATAAGTATTCCTGACTTGTTTAGTGTTGTTTGGAGTCTTTGAATCCCTTAGTGTGCCACAAAGATGTCTGGCATAAATCTCATCCTGTGAACTCAGGTGCGCAAAAAAATATAAATTTCTTTTTCTTTTTTGAAAATTAAGTCAGAAACTGAGTTATCCTTGAATCCCCCTACGTTTTCCATCTTTGTCCTTATATCACCCATGGCCCTTCTATGCTACATACAACCCATTAGTCAATCCTGTTGGGCCAGTCAAAACCCACTCAGCACCTACTAACTCTACTCCATCTTCAACAACACGGCTCTCAGCTAAACCACCTCAGCCCTATAATCAGTGCACTCTTTTCTTAGCAGCTGCAGTGACTTTTTTGCAAGCCTGCCTTAGGGCAATCTCCTCTCCTACCACATCCTCACTCTTGGCTTACCACACTCTTAGGGCCTGATCCTTCTTTGCTGCTCAACGTCTTCATTTTTCTCTTATCACACAGTGTGCTCTAGATACAATGGTGGCTGTCGGGTGCCTGAGTCAAGCCGATTTCCTTCCTCCTGTGGAGATTTTTTTGACACAAGACCCTCAGGTCTTTGCATGGCTGGCTTTTCTACTTCACAATTCTACTTGGACACCACTTCTGTGAGGTCCTTCCTGACCACCAGCTTAAAGCAGCCATTCATTCATTCTCTTGTTTGTCATAGGGTCTTGCTACATAGCCCAGGCTGGCCTCCAACCCATAGCCTTCCTGCCTCAGCCCTCCCTCCTTGTGCTGGGATTATAAACATTCTATTCGCTCCTCTCCCGGAAGCCATTAATGGATGACATTTCTATTTGCATATTGGTCTGTGTCTCTTTCTGCACTAATATCTAAGTTACCCAAGAGGAAGACGCTTCCCTGTTAGAGCCAGCACTGGATTTCAGAATTGTGGATCCAGTTAATTCAGCATCTAGGTTTAATTCGTATCTTCTCTTGCCCATGGCCAGGTTTTCTGTTGAGGTTCAATTAAGAGTCTGAAATGCTTTCTTAGAGTTTGAAGAGCTCCAGAATAGATTGGGAAGAAAGAACAGACTCCCAAGGGGATGGCCAAGCGCACTGAGATCCACAAGGTTACACAGTGGGCAGTTGGTTGTGGTCCACATCACACGTGTGAGTCTTCCAAGCAGTGATGAGCAGCTTGGGTGTGGGGTAGAGAAGCAGATTGAGAATAAGAGGGGCTGGATTAGGGAAACCAGTGAACCACATCGTGGTTAGTGCAGCCTGCTGAGGTTCACAGAGGCTGACTCTGCGTGAAAATAGTGCCTAGACAGAGATAGGAAGAGAGGTGAGGTGCCTCTTGGTGGGAAAGAAGGAAACTGTACAAGTCTAGAAATATTAATGGGGGAGTCAGGGTGTTCAAAATGTTAGGAAGAATGGATTTCAAAGTGGAACAGTTTCCCTAATAATGAAGCATAAAATGGTCTAAAGGAAGAGGCCATTCTGATGGCCTGAGTCCAATATTCAGTCTTGTTGTAGGTCATTTCTGAGGTTTGACCTATGTAGAGGGTGCTGGCCTTGAACCTCCAGCCTTTCTGCCTCGTCCACTCAGGTGTTGAGATCATGGGGTACTGCGAGGGGTCACTGTACCCAGTCTTATGTGGGAGTTTTAAAGGTTAAGTTTAACTTGAGTACAGTGATGAGTGCATATAGCTATGCAAGAAACTGAGGCAGGAGGATTGCTTGAGTTCATGGGTCAGGCCAGATGGGCAGAATAGTCAGACCTCCAACTCAAAGAAAATAAAATGAAATCACATACAACATGCACGTGCACACACACGCACACATTTTGGGGATGTAATTTTCATACCATTGTATTCTCCCTACATGAACAATACAACCCAGTGGTTTCTAACTTGTCACAACAATCAGCACAGTCTCAACACTGTCACCACCAAAGAAATTTCATTACCTCTCACAGTCCTTCCTTCCTCATTTCTTTCCTCTCCCATTACGTTTCAAGCCAGCCTTGTAGTACATGGTTCACAATTAAAATTATATTAAAAGTATAAACTTTTGGAAGTCTTGCTTCTACTCAAGTTTTCCCACTTCTGTGGCCCCTCGCTGACTCGGCCTCCATATGCGAACTCTTCTTAATTGAATTTGCTTCTTTTTAGTCTCTCTAGGCTCATTTGCCATTCTCATTTTGTCCTTGTTAACTCAAAAGTCAGTGTACCATGCACATGCTTTTGATCACTTAACAGTATAGGCAGGAGAATTGCTGATGGAAAATGGAAATTCCATGGGGGTTTCTGGAAAGAATTGAGGTTGGGGGAGGGGGCTGGGAGGGTAGTGGGAGAATGAATCGTTAGGGAACAGTGAGCAAATAAGAGAGAATAGATCATATGTTTCCATGGAAACTGTTATAATAATTGAGAGTTCTCTTGCAGGCTGGAGATACAGCATTAAATAAATCACAGACAGAATAACAGCCTATCATGAAAGCAAAACAGAATCACAAATACCTCTGTGATCATTTAAAGCAGAGTAATCCTTTGCCACTCTCTTGGTGGCAACTGTGGTTTGGAATTAATGCACTTTTGCATTCGAATGCTGCTTTAACATTTTGCACAATTTGGCTGGGTACATAGATCAGTCCCCTTAAGCAGAAGAACTCAGCCATGAGTCTGCTCTCCCCCTTTGGAAGATGAAAAGATCCAGCTTTGGGGCTTTGCACCTCCCTCCCCCAGGTCCACAGTATCAGATCTGGCCCAGAAAAACACACTCTCAACAAGCGCTGTGATCATTTGCAGAGCAGCCTATGGCGACACAGGCGTTTTGTTAAGAACTGTGAAAATGACACCAGGGTGAAGACAAGTGTGAGGCCATTGCGTTCTAAATGTGTTGCCCAGTCCTGGAAACTTGCAGGATATGATGAGCTGTTTGGAGAATTAACTCATGCTTCCCGGGAAGGCCGTCTTACCTGAGCAGGGCTTGCTGGATTTTCTTAGAGATACAGGAATCTTAAGTTTCATATATGTGCTGTGCATATATAAAGAGGTCATAAATGTATGGTTGACCTATCATGCTAGCATGACAAGTACCTCATACAATATCTACACAGCACAGACATGGTATTTTCTGTTTAGTCTTTGAAAGTTTCAAACATTTATGTTTATATTCCATACTGTATATGTTGATCATATTCATTCACCACTCGTTCCTCCAAATAATTCTAGTTCCCCTCACTAAACCTCATCTTAATCAACTTCATGCCCTTTTATTGTTATTAATAACTTCCTGAGTCCAATTAATATTGCCCACATGTACGGAGGGACATTCACTGGGGCAGAACCTGTCAGGGACTACATTCCCATAGAAGAGTGAATTTCCCTCCCTGAGAAGCCACCAACTACCAGTTGCTCCTCCTCTAGAAATGAGGCTTTGCCCCACCCCCTTTCTGCTGGCATTGTGATTGGCTAGGTCTTGTGTAGGTGACCACAGCTGCTGTGAGTTGATGTGTGCAACAGCCATGCCGTGTCCGAAGTGAGCATTCCCCAGTCTCTTTCATGCTGACTGGCTCTTAACATTCTTTCCATTCCCTTTCCTGCAGTGTTCCCTGAATCTCGGATGGTGAGGCTGATATAGATGGCCCACGAGTACCTAAGAACTCAGTATTTATACTCAGCACTTAGACCAGTTGTAAGTCTTTGAATTAACCAGTGCCTACAGCATAAAGAAGCCTCTCTGGAAAAATCTGAGAGCAACTTATGTCTGTAGATATATATGAATATTTCAAAGATAGCTTAATAGTGCAAGCATTTAGTAGAGCAGCAACAGTATATTCCCAGTGTGGGCCTACTATCCTCCCAGTCACGATCTTTTGATTGAGTGGAACTAGCCTCAAATCCAACCAGGAAACAGCTGGTTACCTCCATAACTGTCATGCCACTGTTGCACTATGGGTACCTCTCTCCACGTAAGTTGATTTTGTAGCATGCCTGGTCTAGTACTATGTAAGATCATCACAACATCTTCTGGCACCATATAAGTTAGACAGCAGGGAGGCATTGTCCTGGTCAGTTTGAGCCAGATACAACTCTACATCACAGACTCAATGTTTCTTACCCAATAATGCCACGTTACAAACATCTGTTAATTTATTAGGGCTAATATTGCTGTCTTCTGAGACTCATATGTACGTACAGAAATGATACATATTGTTCAGATCTTTTTAAATGGGAAAAGTAGATCAATGGGTGGCATTTGTGATACAAGCATGAGGACCTGAATTCATAGTGGTTGTATGAACCTATAATCCCACCACTGGGGGAGGCGGGGACATAAGGATCCCTGGGGATTGATGACTACCTAGTCAAATTGGCAAGTTCCCAATTAAATGATAAACTATAAGGTAGATAGCAATAGAGAAAGCCATCTAACATCAATCTTTGACCTATGCTTGCATATACATGTATATACAGAGAGAGAGAGAGAGAGAGAGAGAGAGAGAGAGAGAGAGAGAGAGAGAGAACATGCGGAGAAATAAAACAAAAAAATTAGATGGAAAATTTTTCCTCAGTCTCCTATATGTCTGATAAGTTTTGTGTGTGTGTGTGTGTGTGTGTGTGTGTGTGTGTGTGTGTGTGTGTGTGTGTGTGTGTGTTGTAAGGTAGAAGAGATCTGCAAATATAAGGAAGTTCTAACCCGGGCTGGGGAGACAGCTTAGCTGCTAAAGGCTTGCTGTGTAAACATGAGTTTGAATGTCAGAACCTACGTAAAGTCATGGGCCATCAGTGTGCATCTGTAATCCCAGACTCCTGTGGTGAGATTGAGAGCTGGAAGCAGGGACTCTTGAAGCTGACAAGCCAGCTAGCTTGACTGCACAGTGGCAAACAACAAGGACATTCTGACTAAAGGTGACTGACACCTGAGGTGGCTCTTGGTCTCCACATTGCACTGTCACATGAGTATACCCTCACCCACAAAATATGAATGCATAAATACACACACACACACACACACACGCACAAACACACACCACAACATTTTAAAAAGCGCAAACATAATACCACAAAGATTCCCGTAAAATGATATTTATTGCAACATAATTGCTAGTAGAAAAAAATAGAGATAGCTTAAAGAGCCGTTCATTTAAGTGAAGTGTAAGTAATAGTGGGTTCTCTGAGATACATTTAAATGAAATATTTTTCTCTGGCTTTTTCTCTCATATTTATTCATTTTTAAACAGAAAAATGGAAAGAATTGTGTAATGAACATCCATAATACCTACAACCCAGATTCTGCAATTAGCAATTGCCTCTCTTTGCTTTAACACGTATCATCTGTCTATCTGAATGCCCTTCAGTATCACACAGTCAGTGACAGACCCCAGTGCGTGTTAATCTAAACTCTAGCATGCTGTCTATTTAGCCAGGACCCAATCATCTAAGGTCAAGTTTACATTCAACAAATGCACATCTTGAAGCGTATGGCTCTGTGCATTATATTAAAGCACCATGGGGCCATAAACATCAATCAAGAAAAATTGCACTGTGTATATTGTAGGAATTGACAGAAGTGTGATCCTAGATAAGTCCCTGGAGGCCTTCCTGAGAAGGTGACTGGAGATGGCCCATGAGGATGAGTTAATCAAGCAAAGAAGGAAAGAAGTAAATGAGAACCTCAGGTGCCTCCATTTTGACTTAAGCTAGTTTCTATAGCAGTCAGGACATGAACTCAACCGCTGTAACAAATAGACTCACAGAGTTATACTGGCTCCGGTACAATAGAGGTGTACTTTAAGTCATAAATAGTCTAAGATGGGTGTACCTGGCCCCTCCCTCTCTCTCCATATGACAATTAAGGGACAGAGTTCTTTCTGCCTTACATGGGCTGCACTAGTCTCTCTAGCCGGTTCCCTGCATTTGGAGGGTGGAGGGGGAGGAACCGGAGGAGGCTCAAGCTGCTTCTTAACCGGCTTTGTTCTGGAAGTGACACACGTCACTTTTGCCCACACCCTATCCAAGAGACTTCAGTCCATGGCCATGCCTTACTGCAAGGGAGTTTGGGAGAATAATTTTTGTAGCTAGCAAGTGGCCTCACCTACCACACCTGCTTGTTCGCTTTGGCTGGAACTTATCACAGTGTCCCAAAAGACCTTCTGACCTTTATTTTAAAACACCAGTTTCTCACACCCCACAAACAAAAACTTGAAGCACCTCTTCCTGGGTGGCATTTCCTTGTGTTCAAATCATGGGATATGCCAGGTGCTGAAGCTGCCTTTCCTGAGCCCAGCAGAAGCCAGGAATAAATTAAGTAGGAAGAAGTCAGCAGCTTATGAAATTGAAAGGAATGAATGGGGCTGCTTAGAAACCAGGCACCCAGGTACCACATCCATAGTTGTTAACACTCCATCTTGTTCTGTGTCTGAGTGTGTGTCCAAGGCAGAAAGCACAAACCTCTTAGTCTTTGGTTTGACCGTCCTGGAACAGTACCCAGGAGGTCCAGTGCCTGGATGTCCCCAGAGGACTAAGAAGAGGACCTGGAGTACCTGAAATCCCCAGAGCCCAGGAAGGTGCCCTTCCATACTCAGAATTTAGCTGTTGTCCCGGGAGCTGATGCTGCCTTCTTCAGCTCAACATTCACACCACAGCAGCACACACATAGGTGCAATCACAGATTTGGTATGCCAGTTGTATATTTATATTAATGTGTTCTAGGAGAGCCCATTAGTGAAAGGTAATTTTGCTCTTGTACTGCAGCAAGTGTAAGAGCTAAAGTTGTTTTTAATTTTAATTACTGTGCCTAAAATCCTCTAATCTGTAAGCCCCTTGCCCAAGGACAGATATTTCCTGGAATACTGGAGGTTATTGTTTATGTAAGGTAACAAGCCACACGTTTTTACTCCCGTAGACAAGATTGACCCTACTGTAAGGGATGTGCTTGATCACATATAGGCGGGAAGTATTCAGGCAATAAATATGTCAGGTTGTGTGTTTGCCCCTAATTGGAACTGGTGAGAAATATGTAGCCTTATGGGTTTGCCTTTGTAAGCCTCTGCAAAATATGACTTGTTGCCATTTGGGGTTTCCTGGGAACCCTTAATGGACCTAGCTGGAGTCCATCATCCTCACCAGTACTTAATTAAATCTTGCTTCAAATGGCTCAAAAGTTGCGGTAATGATTCTATATTCACATGATAGGATTAACACTATTACCAGGAATATGGCTGATGAAAGCAGTCTTCAAGTCTTATGCTCACATATAATTTGTATCTCAATGGTCACTCTATTTTAAAGGACATGAAGTCTTCCACTATGATTCTGTTGTGGAAAATCCCGATCTCCTTTCCACTTCAGATTCTCTCCTTTGGAAGAGGCTCATGCTTCAGGAGCCCTCTGTTCTTTGAGCATCCTTTCTAGGATCTGGATTCTCCTTCACTGTCGCCAAGCTGCTCCTTTGAGATTTGCTGCTTGACCCTCACTCCATCTTCATCCTTTACAAAATGGTTCCTCTAATTATCAGCCTTCGGAAACACCTGTCTCAGGTTGTCCCATGACTCTGCAGATCTACCACCCAGATTTAGAGGTCATATTGTTTGCTTGTTTGTATGAGACAGAGTCTTTCCACATAGCCCTGCTGTCATGGAACTCATTATGTATGTATGGCACACTGGTCTAGAGCTAACAGAGATCTGCCTGCTTCTGCTTCCTGAGTGCTGAAACTGAAGGTGTGTGCCAACACTCCTATCCCAGAGGTCATGCTTTTGAAAGCAGACGGCCTGCACCAGGGAGATAATTCTTTGCTTTTATAAGTGCCCGCTGACATCCATAATGATTCAGTCACCCAGGAGTACATACTGTTTACCAGATTCCTATTCAGAGCAGCAACGTCTGTGAACAAGACAGACAGAAGCATCTGTCCTCAGAGACTTACCCTCTACTGGTGGTGATAATAATGGTGGCAATGGGGTGTTCTCATCACTGAGTTCTTAGAGTGTGTCAGGGTCTTATTGATTAGCCACCCATTTGCCTATGATATAGCGACAATCATCTCACCTTTAAAGGTGAGAAGACCAAGATAACAGAAGGCTGGAGCAACTTGGTGAAGTCATAAGTTTGTAAATATCATTTGATGAGCCAGATCTGATTGAGAAATGCATAATTTGTGGCTTTTGTGGTATGTTTGAATAAAAATGTCCCTTAAAGGCTCATAGGGAATGTCACTATTGGGAGGTGTAACCTTGTTGGTGGAAGTGTGTCACTGGGAGTGGGTTTTGGAGTTTCAGAAGCCCAAGGCAGGCCCCAGTGTTACCCTCTCTTCCTGCTGCCTGTGGATCCAGACCTAGAACTCCCAGCTACCTCTCCAGCACCAGATCTGCTTGCACGCCATAGTGCTTCCTACTATGATGACAATGGATTGTACATCTGAATTGTAAGCCAGCCCCAGTTAAGTGGTTTCTTTTATGGGAGTTGCCATGGTAATGGTGTCTCTTCATGGCAATAGAATATTGACTAGCACAGGATCAAAGTCAGGGCCTTGAACATGTTAAGCAAGTGTCCCACTATTGTGCTACACCTCCAACCTTGATTTTGGGCTCATGATGGTTTGACACAGAATCCACACATCCCAGCTTATCTGGTGTTGACAGTGCCCACACATTTGAATAGGCTAAACAATTTCCCCATTTTTTCTCACTTTCTTCCTAACGCCCATCTCCTCCCCTCTTTTCCCTTTGAGCTGCTGACCTGAGTACTGGGAAGCTCCCCTCACTCACCTATCCGTGGATCAGTGTGCATCAGTGGGATTCCTGAGAGTGCCCGTGAGCATGCCTTCACTCCTGCACCCTCTGCCCTCCTGCACAGGCTTCCATGTCATGAGATCCTCCGGATCCCAGGGGCATGTCTAGCAGGAGCAGCCACGCTCGGTTGCTTCTTAGTATTGACCCTCATTTGTTCAATTTTTACGACCTGCACTGCCCTGTCCCATCCACCCCTATTCCATTCACACTTCCTTGTCATCTCTCACATTCACTGAGCAAATATTGTCAGGGAGCTACTATGCTATGGGCTTCCTTGCACTGTGTGCTATTAATTGGCAGTGCAACTCTGCAGGATAGTTACTGATAATAACTCTATTGTAGCTATGCAGAAAATGTAAGTGAAAAATGCTGGGTGACTTCTTCAAGGTGTGATCTTGGAGAACTGTTTGTGGCTCGGAGGGGGTGGATCAGGACTTGTGATATGGTTTTGTGATTCCGGTTGCTTCTTACCATCTTGTAATAGTACTCTCCTCCACTTTGGGTTCCACACATCTTCTCAAACTTTGCTCTTTCTTCTCTCTCTCTCTCCCTCCCCCTCCCTCTCTCCTTCCTCCTCCTCCTCCACCCTCACCCTCCTTTTCAGGACAGGCTTCC
The DNA here is from genome assembly GCA_033318265.1 of Phyllotis vaccarum. Taxonomy (NCBI): domain Eukaryota; kingdom Metazoa; phylum Chordata; class Mammalia; order Rodentia; family Cricetidae; genus Phyllotis; species Phyllotis vaccarum. Next base: position 78,938,004 of record JARWLC010000004.1, on the reverse strand, counting down.
TCCATGTATGTAGTCCAGGATGCCCTGGAACTTACTGTATACTTAGAATCCTCCTGTCTCAGCCTCCTGGGTACCAGAACTACAGCATGGCACTCCTTATTTTGAAATAGCATTTCCAAAATGGCTATTAGAGCTTCATAGTGGTGTAAGTGTATTACTCTTCCTTCCATGGAAAAGAGTTAAAAATGATATCCTGTGATTACATTAATGTAGAGACAAATACTTTAACATTGCACATTAAAATATTTTGTCCCAATTCTACACACCAGAGTTTTTCCCCTTGTGATTTTAAAAGACCTTAATGTGAGCTCCCAAGATGGGGCCCCTCAGTACAGTGCAGGGTACGATCAAGGGAGAAGGCAGTTCCAGTTCCCACACTAGCATCCCAACAGCCAGGTGTTCTTCCAGAGTGCTCTGTGGATGCAGGAGAATAGTCCAGATGAAGCGTCTTGTAGCAGGTGCAGCACTGAATTCTGACAGGAGGAAGTATCCTGAGGAGATTAAAGAGGCATTAGTTCATAGCAATAGTGGAGACCTCCTCTCCTAAGTTTTTGAGCTTCAGCTATGGGAGTGGAACCTAATTTTAATCTCATTAGTGACACATATCCACACACACACACACACATACACACACACACACACACACACACACACACACACACACACACATGCGTACATACATTAGACGTGGTTATATAACCCTGCAGACAAAAGCACCCCCCTTCCTCCACCCTCTTTGCTATCTTCCTGTACCATATGTTAAATTGCTTTATCATATGGCTTGCAGAGAGCTGAGAGTCTCTGCTACCTGTCCCCTTAATCCTCTTCCAGCAAACCTTTAGACATTTGCCGTCTGATCTTGGCTTCCGACTCCTCTGTAGTTCTGTCCCAATTATGGTTCCTCCCTCCTCAGCCCCAAAGCTGCCATATGCACTTCTGATTGTACTATGACTTTGCAGGCTCATCTTCCTAAATCACTCTCCATATTTCCCAGGTCTCTGCTCAACAAAGTGACTTGTGGCTTCTTCAGTCCTCAGAAGATAGTGAATTGAAAAACAAGATAAGGTCCTTTTTTATTCTCTCAACAAAATTTATTACATTGAGGAAAATTAAATATCAAGATTTCAGCCTTATAATGCTTCATCTGTTACAAATAGATGGTCAGGAGAGTAAAGGGAGTTGAAGACCAGAAAGACGTGCTACACAGCCGTATATCTTGAAATGCCCCAAAGGCAGGGTAGATGGGGTCTTGACAAAATCCCAACAAGTGTGTTTGTTTCTCAGGGGAACTAACCTCCCTCTCCTTCCCATCACTGACACCTCTCAGACCAACTATTTCAGTTTTCAGTGTGACTATTCTACAAGTTTAAAATAGCAGAAAGGAGAATCTAATGGTCTCACTAGTAGTTAGAGAATTTGGTGACTCGGGGATCCATATGATCCAATTAGCTGTGCCCAAGAAGCACAGGCAGCCATACCCACAGAAGAATGGCAAGGATATGCTTTGTGAAAGTGTATGAGCAAGGTTTCTAAGAGGAGAATTTTAATGACTAACCTCTTTGGTCTATAAGCCAAAGGAGTAAATTGCTTTAGGTCTTTATATTCTTTTAAATATTGCCAGATTCTTTAAGGGAAAATACTACTGTATTAAACCAAGTCATCTTACTGAGGAGCTGCAGAGCCCACAAACACATAAACTGCACAGGGATTAATTTTCTAGGCATGATGGCACACACCTGTAAACCCAGATCTCAAGGGATCACAAGTTCAAGGCCAACTTGAACTACACAGTGAGATTCTGTCTCACAAAATCCAAGGGCTAGGTATAAAGCTTGTTGAACAATTGAAGCATGCCCAGGGTTCCAGGTTTGATTCTTAACACCACAAAGTGGGAGTCAGGGAAGAGAAATAAGAGAATTGGACTCAGGTCCAACTTTGAAGCTTTTCACAGCTCCTGCCTCCCTACATCTCACAGGCATCTCTATACCACATCAGAGATTCACAGTGTGTTCTGATAGCACAACACATCTATTATCCTATCTGCAACGAACACGGTAGCAGAAATCAGAGGACTGCAGTCACCTAATATCCAGAGTAGCTATTTGGGATATGCAAATGAGGATGATATGCAAACGAGGCTAGATGTGACGTGCTTTGCGGCACCTGATCTGTCTCTTCAAGTTGGTATAATGTGCTCTGTGTACTGACCACATGAAACACCTCCACTCCTGGGACCTGGGAGCTCATGTGAGTTTGTGGTGTGGTCTAACAAGGTAGGGCTAGCATCATCTTCATGGTAGGGATGCAGAAATAGAGACTCAGGTAGTAAGTGACTTGCAGTCACGTCCCAGAGGGAGTAGAGTCAAAACCATCACCGAGCACTCACAGCATCTGCCGTACTCAGTGTAATGCACTCCTGACCTAGAGAAGCTGCATACTCCAGCACCAGCGGTCTGTGTGTCAACAACAAAGCCAGTCTTGCGCTCATAAGGCAGATCAGATGAGAAAGAAACAGGCTTTCTTTGTGCTACTTAATTGCTTAAATGAATGGCAGGCCCTTAAGAGTTTTGTTTCATTGTCCTTTGGTAAAAGGCATCAATTACTGGCTTGTTTTCCCAGGAGCAATCTACAAAACATTCACATTAAATCTGCTTTTATTTTAGCCCTCTAGCTTTGTCAAGCTTAACATACAACTCAAAGAAATGACTAAGCCAGACATGTCACAAAGTTTATTTATTTATTAGATCTCTCTGTCTGTTTCTCTCTGTGTGTGTCTCTCTCTGCTTCCCTTAGAAAACTCCAAGTATACAACTCAGTACTTTGTATGTGGCATGCATTAAATATCTAGTATTTATCTTAGAACTGAAGCTTTAAACAGCTCCTTATTCCTACACTGCCTCTACTCAGCTCTTGCAAGCAGACGTTTCACGGTTTCCATGAAATCTGATGATTTTAGAGTCTCTGTGTAAAAACCTGCATTATTTGTTCTGTATCTGGCTTGTTCCCCTTAACGTAAGGTCTTCCAAGTTGACTAATGTTTATTTTTAGCTCAAAAGAAGCCTTCAATAGCTATTAGTGATCCATGCATTTCTAATAATGCCAGTAATTAGAGGTGATGCAGACCTGAGAGCAGAGATAACAATTCTTCATATGTCTTATTGTAATTCAGTTAAGCATTTTGGTATTAGGCCCAATCAAGCATCTTCATTAAGAACACAGGCAACAGTCTCAGGTTCAAGCTTCCCCCTCTCTTTTCCACCTCTTTTGTGCAGATTGTGGGACTCGTCACTCCCATCCTGTAGTGGCCTCTGTTTAAAGAGTTTGCAGGACTGAGCCAGATATAACCAAGTAGCAGGGATCTTCATTCTATACTTCTCTTCAGTTATCCAGTGTTGTCTGTGCTAGAAGATAAAAATTCAACTAAACTAAACCTAAACCATGACACCATAGCACCATTTAAAAAGGTTTATGGGCTGAAGAGGTGGTAGTCATTAAAAGTGCATACAATGTAAACACAAATATGTGAGTTCTATCCCCAGGAACCAAGCAAAATTCTGGGCAGGGGAAAGACACTTGTAATCTAAGAGATGGGGGGTGGGTGGAGACATATGGTTCTCTGGTGACCCAGACCAGTAAGAAACCCTGTCTCAAAAATAAAAGGAGGCTATACCCTTAACCCCAGCACTCAGGAAGAGAGACAAGCAAATCTCTGATTTTAAGGCCAACATCGTCTACACATTGAGTTTCAGGCAAGCTAGGGCTAGATCATGAGAACTTGTATATAGGTCCAGCGTTCTGGAGGCTGAGACAGAAGAATCACAAGTGTGAGGCCAGCCAGGAAGGACACTGTCTTAAAAGTAAAGAGCAATACAATAAAGTAGCAAATATAAAAAGCAAGAGTCTCATAGAGAACATGGGGCTGAAATTTCTGCAGAGATGGCACAGTGGTGACTGCCACACTCAGTGTGTGTACTCCAGATGTGCCCACACAGTGCACCATAGCCCTTCCGTGCCATCTTCATATGACAGTCTACATATACAGGCCTGCCAAAGAAAAATGCATGTGTTCTCTTAAAACAAACTAACAAAAAAAAGGACAATTCCTAAGAATTAACATCCAAGGTAGTTCTCTTGCCTCCTCATACATGTTTGTGTGTAATGTGTATCTACACACACTAAAAACAATAAAAAATAAAAAGTTTTAATTCTGGATATACCTTCCATCATGGCTTCCAACATGAAAATCAACTCGTTTCTGTTACAGATCTAGGCAGTATTAAAGAGACCTACATTTATTTATATTTTATAAAGAAGTTTTATTTGTCTCAAGACAGCATTTTACTTCTTACAGCCCAGGCTGATCTTTAATTCACAGCAGTCTTCTTGCTTGAGTCTCACTATTACTGGGATTTACAGTGTGTACCACCATCCCTGCTAAGATATTCTTCACCCGCAGAAGCCTTTGCGTGCATAAGAATCATGGAATGACTGACTTATGTCCCCCAACTTGCTATGCATGGTGACCACTATCATCTTTTTGCTGAGCAGACTTCAAGATTGTATGGAAGAAATGATTCTGTTCCACTCAGGTCTACACCCACTTCCAGTACACACAGTTTCCCCATTATACCACCTTTCAGTTCTGTGAGATAGGCCTCCACTGTACAGAGTCTGTTTGGTTGCCTTCACTAAACAAAGGCCCTGAATCACTTCTAGACTGCTAACTTCCTCCTTGCTGCCAGAAGCAAACACACTGATGTCCTTGAGCCACTTGAATTCTTACTAAATAGGGATGGCCACTGTATCATATATAATTTGAACATATGTATATGTATACACCACACTTAGAAAACTCTGTTCAAAACTCAAACCAAAGGAATGTACCTTGGTGGATCAGCATTCGGAATTTTCCAGACAATGTAGAACATCTTCATGCTGAGTGAAGCTGAAAATGGAAAGGCCTCAGAAGAAGTCATAAGCATGGTAAAGTCAGCAGCACCCTGAGTTCTTACTATCTGTGATGTTCTTTACAAACTATGTATCATTGACTCTCCATCATGGCTGAATGATCCTGGGCTCTTGTCTGTGTTGTATCCCCACATCCCATATGTTGAAAGAGCTCCCTCCTGGCTGATGTAGATTTTCCTCCTACTCCAGGTCTTTGCTTGTAAGAATGTTCTAGTTTTGTTTCAGTTGTAATTCAGGGGAGAACAGGCTGATTTTAACTCAGAATTCTAAGTTACAGTTCATCACTCAGGGAAGTCAGCAGCAGAAGCTTGAGATAGTTGTTCACATGACATCCACTGTCTAGAGGAGAGAAAAACAATACAGACATACATGCTTGCTTGGTTGGTTGTGCAAAGCTGTTATATCCTTATTCTAAGACAGTTCAGGTACTCCTGCCTAGGGAATGGTGCTGGACTGTGTCTTGCCATATCATTTAACTTAATTAAGACAATATCCCACAGATATGCTCACAGACCAACACAATATAGACAGTACTTCACTAGTACTCTTTCCAGGTAATTCACCTTGGGTGTCAAATATTGTAGAATTATTTATTGACAACTGATTATATAAAAGATTAATATTTATTAAAGGGTTACATAAACACTTAAATCTTAAGACAATTTTCAAAGAGTAAAACTGTTTTATGTCATGATGGTGTCAATCTTTTTTAAAAAAATGTAAAAACAAACAAAAACTCAGCATATAATAAAATTTTTAATGGGGACTGGTCAAGCCTCACTTAAGGTCATAAGACCACAAAGTTATGCCTCCAAGTCTCTCTCAGTAATGCCTAAATCTCACTACAAGGTCACATTGGCAAAGCTAACCATCACAAATGGTGGTCAAATTCCTACTCTTTGTCATTAGTCTAAAAATCCAGGCTGAAGGAAGACTTTGGAAAGCCAGCATGGCAGTCAGCATGCATCTGAGAGGCCTAGACATTGAAGAATATAGTTCCTTGCTCTCCATTGGAATTTTAGATGTTAGTAGATGGTCTGCTAATTTCACAGGAAGGCTCTGTTGGCTACTGAATAAGCTTGCAGATTCCTAGAGAGGATCTTTTTAGGGTCCCCTAGAGGACTTGTGTCCAATTCCCTCTCAATGCCTCTGCCTTGCATTCGGGGCTTTGCACAAGACCTACCAGGGCATATTTCACAGCAACTGTATTCTGCTTTTTCAATTCACATTCTGCTTTTCTCACATATGTAGAGAGTGTGAAAAAGAAGCCTTTAAGCCCAGGAAGGAATTTGAACCCTCTTCTTGCTCTCCATAAGTACGTTTTTGTTTTAACAGCTATGGCTTGTTTGGTGCCTGTGTTATGCTGTTAGGTCTCATCATGACCTTGCCTGGGAGAATACACCATTATGTCAATTTAATAGATAAAAAATTAACCTTCCCAATAATACAGAGAAAAGTGCATATAAGTCAGAATTTGAGTGTGTGACTCAAGAGCTTGAAATTGTACCAGTGTGATTTTACAGTTCTTGTTAGAGACAAGCTTCTGGATCATCATGCTCCACCTGTTGTCACTCAGTTATTTGTTACAGAGATTGTTACGATGTCTACCCTGTTGCAAATGCAAGGATACTAAAGTTTAGCCTTCATCCTGGAACCATAATACACCCAGATTTTTCCCAAAATTCTGCCCCTGAGTGGCCGTGTGCCCTTGGGAGAGCAACTGGACAGTGTTTGGCCCACTTTTAAGATTATCATACATCCTAATGGGCTACAGCTAGCTCACCTCACTGTCATCCCTGCCCCCACCCTCAGGCCTGACACAGGAAACACCTAAATATTTAGAAGATTCTGATTTAATTGGCCTTGAGTGGGGCCCAATCATCAGCTCCTAACAGCCTTGCAGGGAATTCTAATGTGCATTGTGGAGACTTCGTAGCTCTTGCAAGCAAGTGGGGCAAAACCTAAAGGGTATATGAGAGAAGGTGGAGGCAGCAATTGCCTTAAAGTTCAAACAAGAGCATGTACCTCTGAAAGTCTTTAGAGGGGCCAGGTGGGATCCAAGCTGAAGATGGCCCCAGAAGATACTCCATTCTTGGTCCCAACCTTACCATCAAGTCTGTTCCTTAGTGGACTTGACATAGGGATGTGGGGCATAGGCCTCAGTTTCCCTTGGTGTCTACCCTGTAAGGCATGGGATCTTTGACTTACTTTCTTAACTCAACCCTCCCCATTTTCCTTCTGCTCAGACACCTTACCAACACCTTTTGTGCTCAAGTTAGAGTCTGGGAACCCTGAGGCCCAATGTCTCTTTCTCAATTTTAGATGCATATTTACCAATTGGAGTCATGAGGTTGAAAACTTCCTCTATCTCTACTTGTTAGTCTAGTGTCTTGTGATTCTCAGGCTATACTCCATCACTGAGGGAAGTTAGGAGGGGATCTCAGAGCAGGAATCTGAAAGCAGAAACTAATGCAGCCGCCATGGAGGAGTCCTGCTTACTGGCTGGCTTACTCTCCACAGCTTCCTCAGCTTGCTTTGTTATAGCACCCACTCAAAATAGGTGTGCCCCACATCAGTCACTAACAAAGACAATTTCCTACAGGCCTGACTACAGGCCCATCTTAAGGAGGGATATTTTCATCCCTATTCTTAGACGACTCAAGCTGGTGTCAAGTTGCCACAAAACGGCCAAAACAGCTCTCAGACGCTGATGCCACCATGTGTTGCTTGTTCCTCTTCCTCTTCTGACCTGTTGCAGGGGAGACAGTAAGAAACCATCCACTCTAGCTCTGCCTGTGCAATGGTCTGTGCAAGGAAGGAATTGTCTTTGGACCCAAGTTCCAGGAAGAGTATGCTTTTCTGCATGAAAACAAAGTCACTTTCCCTGTAGAAAATATCAATGTTATTACATTTTGTATATTGTTGGCTGTGTTAGCTTCTGGGAAAGGGAGAGAGGGAAGAGAGAAAAAGAGAAATGAGAAGAAGGTGAGGAGGGAAGAGAAAAGGGGGGCAAAATAATGCTCTAAACTATCTCTACTATACACATACTCATAGGCACATACACAGACCTAAGTTGTATGGTGTATAACCGTTTTTAATCAATTGTGTTGAGGTATAGCTTATAGACCATACAGTTCACTTGTTTGTGTTATATGATCCTGAATACTCTCTCAAGTTCTTGGGGAAATATGGGTTGAGTGAAGTCATATACAAACATCAAATAATGTCAGGTTCTGAGTGACCAGATATGGTCATCTATGGGAGTTGTGGTAGCTTTTCCTCAGTCTGATCTGTTAACTCACTTAGTGAACAAATATTGGTTCATTGTTGACTATGTGCTAAATGTTAGAAATATGAGTGATGGTAAAATATCTGACTCCATAGAGGGAAAAGCTAAGGCAGATGATCAGTGCAGTACCCGCCATGGAAAGTGCTGTGGGGCAGATGGGGAGACAGCTCTGTAGGTAAAGTACCTGCATGAGGACCTGGTGTTCTGATCCCTGGAACCTACATAAAAGCCAGGCATAGCAGCATGCATCTGCAACCTCAGCACTGGGGGGTGAAGGTGTGGACACAGAGCTTGGATCTCCAGAGCTAAGCCACCAGTAAATTTAGCCAAAATTGTGAGCTCTGTGAAAGACCCTGTCTCAAACAAAAAACAAGATGGGGAACAAATGGGGGAATATACCTGAAGCAGCCTCTGGCCTACACAAGTATACTTATGGGTGAACACACCTACACGTACACATGTGCTTACACCACACATGCGCACACATATATATTCACAAAAGAAGAGTGCTGAGAAGTGATATTAAGTGTGTCCATGACATGAGCACTGCATGCTTAGAGAAGATAGGCAGTCAGGACCCTGCTGGGGTCATTGTGGAGTATGACCAGCCATTAGGAATTCAGAGAACAGATACTTGAGTGCCTGGGGAGGCAGGTGTTTTGTTCTATAGGGAGACAGAGGAAGTTCTCAAGAAAGCAGAGTGATGTGAGCTGGCTTGAGTTTTTAAGCACACAACAAATGTGTGGAGTGTCATGTGTATATGGAGCTCAGGAGTAAAAACAATGTAAGCAGACCTGGTCAGAAGCAATCACGGGAGCTTGATTCAAGGACTAAACATCCCCTGGCCTTTGCTCGGGAACCATGACAGACTTTTAAAATTCTATCCATTTTCCTTTCTCTTATTCTTTTAAAAAAATGCAACTTTAAATTCTAACCCTGATATATGTGAAGGTGACCTTCCTCAGATATAAGGTCTTTGTGGATGTCATTGAGTTAGGATGAGGTCGCTCTGGATTAGAGTGGGCCTTAATGTAATGTGTCCTTGTAAGAACATTTGGACAGAGACACAGGATAACAGGGAGGGACACAGTGTGAAGAAAGGGTTGGAAATGGAGCAATCCATGTATCTATAAGCCAAGGAGTGCTAAGGCTTGCTGGCAGAAGCTGGGGGAGAGGCGCTGGATGAATTAATTCTTCCTTAACCTTCACCAGCAGATGACCCTGCCAACATCTTGACTGTGGACTTCTGGCCTGCAGAACTCTGAGAGGATATGTTTCTGTTGTTTGAAGCCACCTCGTTTTTTGTTCTTTGCTGTTTCCACCCTAGGACACAGTCCAAAGCTGGATATTAAGTGTTCTTTGTCTGCCAAACAGTGCTGAGTCAAGCTGCCCTTTACACACACCCTGCCCTAATGGTTTCCAAGACCACCAGCTGAGTTCTTTTGGCATACTCATTTGACAGAGTAGGAAACTGAGGCTCAAAAAAGCTAAGTGGATTTCTCAGTGTCACACAATTACTTTATAGCCAACCTTGGTTATATATCAGGTGTTCTAATTTCAAATCCACATGTTCACCATTGCAGAGAACTACTTGCTCTGTGGGCAGAGGTCAAGGCGCTGGGAACACCTCACCATTGGGATCTGGCAGCAAAGTTCATCACCACAAACTTCCCACCAGGGAGCCCTTGAGCTGCTTTTCTCTATTTTATTTGCTGTCGCCGGAGTTCTGCTATTTATCACATCTCTCCCTGAAGATTCTTGGGTAACAGATGTGGCTTGGAATTTGATAAGAACGTTACTTCAACACATCCTTTCAGTCTGTGTGGAATCCTCACCCGGGAGATACAGGGACAGCTGGGCAAACAACCCACATCCTCTGTTCTGGCATTAAAGTTTCTGGAAGCTCCAGGAACTGCTCGATGCAATTAATAAGAGATTTATTTTCACTTCAGGGACACAGGGGAATGTGGCCATGGCCATTGCTAGCTCTGGCTAATAGTTTGTGTTTTTACTTTGCTGTCTTTGTTTCCTGTGAAAGCATTACCTAAGTGCCTGGGATGTGGCAGGCAGTGACTAGATTCTTAAAAACAGTTAGCAAATGCCAGTTTAGGTAGTAAGAAAAATGTGGAAAAGGCACAGGAGGGCAGGCGAAATGGCTTAGTTGTGTATCATCCCATGGTCCTGGATCCGTCACTCCCTACTCACTAAGGGCAGACAGAAGGGTCTTGGAGACTGTGAATGAAAGTCTGGGTATGACAGGACATTTTAGCCTCTCAGGTGCAGGCTCTCTTGTCCTTTATAGTCCCTCTCCTCACTTGCATCCGTTTGAGATCATCTTGGTGCTCTCTGTACTCTTCAACTCCAGATTTCTCTGCAATCAGAAAGCACAAAGTCCCACCTCCTTCTGGCTCTCTGCCTTGAGATATTGGTTTTGTTTGGTCATCATCCCTGTCTTGGCAAGGGCTTGGAACTTTAGTAGCATGTAAAGAACAAATGGGGTAGGAAGTACCCCTGAAGACACATCCTGACCCTGTAGCTAGATTGCCACCTAAGCCAGTAGCTATTTTGAGGGCTGAGACAGTACCACTTAGGTAACATCCACTGAGATGGGCAGCTCTATTAGAGACAGAGGTAGAGAACAGGACCACTGTAGTTCTAGAAGTCTTCTTCCTAAAGCATCCTTCATGGCCCCACATCTATAGTTCCCATAGGTACCACTGACTGCAAGGCAAGAGAAGACAGTAGAAGCAAGAGGCTGGGTGAGCTCAAGAAAGCCGTTGAGCTCTGCCCAAGAGTTTTAGTGTGTGAATTCAGGACCCTGGAAGCTTCCATAACTGAGTCTGGTTGAATCTTTTTCTGTTAGGACAAGAGCTGAATGGGTATACTGACCTACGTGTAAACTCCTGGGTGTCCATCCTTATTCAATATAGCGTCAGGTCTCTGTTGTATTCTCTTGTTCACCTGTGTCAGGAGATTTAGTCTTAATCTCTTAACTTCTTTGAGGCTTCTTCGGAGGTCCAAGTGAAACATTTAAATATAGGAACTTTGGGCCAATAAGATGGCTCCATGGGTAAATGATTCTCTGTGCAAACCTGACAATGTGAGCTTGATGCCCGGACCCCATGAAGAAGGAAAGTCAACTGCTGAGAGTCATTGTCTAACCTCCACATGTGTGCCGTGGCACATGAGCACCTGTACACAGCACACATAATAAAAGAATGAAGTCAGGAACCCTGACCATGTAAACCAGAATTCAAACCCTGCCCTTCCTCTGAGTGGCACTATGGCAGGCTTCTTAGCCTCTACGCCTCAGCTTCCTAAAGATTCACAGTAGTGTCTACTTCCTAGAATCTACACAAAGTAAATAAGAAATAACAAATGAGAACCAATAATTCTTGATACATTGGTAAGTACTTAAAATACTGTGCTGGTGAATGTTGTTTTAAAAACAGATAACACAGTACCTTTAGCAAACATGTCAGTCAGATCACTTCTTCCTCGGGAGGCCTTCCCAGGTGGTGTAGGTCTCCTTGGAATGTGGTCCAAGTCTTTGCTTCTCAAAAGCATCCTGGAGGATAGCATGTATGGGGCATATATTTCATTCATATTTATTTGTAATATATCATATAAAGGATTAATATTTACTGAAGGGTATATGAACACTCACAATATAAATTGAACCTTAAGACAAGTTTTGGAGATAGGAACTGTCTCACACCAAGCTGCTGGTCTGAGAACACAGGAACAAAACAGGATGGAACTCCGTGTTCCTCAGGTCTCAATAAATTCTGGCCACAGCCCATAGGGGTCCTGAACTCAGGAGCTATGCATCTGAACTTCTCTAAGTAATGCCTGAATCCAACATCTCTCTTTTTTGTCTAACTAAGAAATTTTTAAACTAAATATAAGACTATATACAATAGAAATTATTATAAGGTAATGTCTGGGGGAGGAAAAGGCAAAGCATAAGCAAGGTCAAACTATAATAAAAAAACTAACAGATATAAGGTATAACTTATATGTCCAGAGTATTGGTAAGTGGTGAAGTATAGGAATTATTTTAAAGTTGTTTATCTTGAATAATAAAAATCTAACAACTGAATGCTCTTTGCTGAGAAATGATATAATAGTAACCTTAACTGTATAGTCTTTAACTGTATCAAGACCTGGAAAGGAAAATATATTATTTGAAGATTGGAAGTATAAGAGAGTAGCTTTTAAAATTTAGGAGAGGACAGCGACAGTCAGCTATCTGGACAGTCACTTAAGGCATTTTTGTGTAGTTGGAGTATTTATCATTTTGACTATAGACCTATGATATCTGACATTTCTTTAGAAGCAGGACATTTTTGGAGAAATTGTCTCATCTTGTCTAGGCAGGTTTCGGCAGTCTCTATCTTTTATCTTGCTCATCTGGATTGGTCAGCATGTGTACTGACAGCAGTCGAGGTAAGGGCAGTTCTTTGCACAACAGGCCATTGTCTGCCAAGGAAGACAAACTCTTAGTGAAGTGTCACTGATGCCCAACACTATGTTGGGAAAGGAACAGTGATGCCAGGAGTTGTCATGTCTTTCATGACCAAATTTTGAATAACAAAATGTTAAATGACATGCTTTTTAGTTCTATGAAGTGGTTGAAGACTCTTGTCTATTTGATATATTTTAGCGAAACAACTTAAACATGACTGTTATATGGCAAACTTAAGCAATTGTGATTTGTAGTTTTTATCATCTTAAAGACTGAAGCTTACATTATCAAATTACAATCTATAAATGGGTGTATAGTCTTTGAATTACAACTTTCAGTATGACTAGTATATAAACATTAGCCAGCGGTATATGTACTGTGTAAAGTGATAACAGCATCATAAATATATATTATATACAAAATGTTTAAGCAGATGCATATATTATGACTAGCATAATTAAAAAGAGATAGAAACTGTCAAGACCAAGGATAATAAAAACATAATGAACGTATCACTGTGTTCATAAGCCACCTGGTATGCTGACCCTGCTTATGACCACAGCTTGTAGGAAGAAGCTCAATGACATCAGGTGAGGCTGTTAAAATGGTGCATTGACTGTTCCTATAATTAGTTGTCTGACCTCTTCTTCTCCCTGAGTTCAGGGTCAAGGAATGTGCCTGCTTCATCCTTCCTCCATTCTCAGCTGGCTCTTACAGGGCAGAACACACCGAGCAAATAAAAGAGTAGGCTTCCCAAACCCAGGTTTACTTACCTATTTATTTTACATCCCAACCTCAATTTCCCCTCCCTCCCCTACTCCCAGCCTACCCCATCCCTGACACCCTTCCCCATTCTACTCCTCCTCTGTTTCTGTTTAGAAAGGGGGCAAGCCTCCCATAGCTATCTACAAAGTATGACATATCAATTCAAAACCAGTTTTACCAAGCTGGAAAGTGACTCATTGACTCTGGTGTTTTTAGTATTTACTGACTCTCTGGTATGTGTCCAGCATTTTTTTAAGATTTTAAGTTATGCCAGTGAATAAAACAGACAGTAAAACTTGCTTCTAAGAGGTGATTATTATTCTAGCAATGTTGACTGGCATTGTTATTGATGGATATCCCAAACGGTTCAATACATGCTCATCTTTCCTGGAACCATCCATCTTTTGTTGATAGGACTTAGACATTCAAAGTGTGAGGTGTCATTCACTGTCTGTGGGTTAACACAACATGTCTGTCTAAAGCTGCAGTGGCTTTGCATGGATTCTGGATACACACAGTTGTCTGCCAGGCCTCTTGAGCTGATGTTAATGTACTTGCTGTCTTTCCCAGGTCATGCTCTCAGAGCGGAAGGGTACAGATGAGCTCTATGCTGTGAAGATCCTGAAGAAAGATGTGGTGATTCAAGACGATGATGTGGAATGCACAATGGTGGAGAAGCGGGTGCTGGCCCTGCCTGGGAAGCCACCATTCCTGACTCAGCTCCATTCCTGTTTCCAGACCATGGTAACTGGTGCAGTGTTCTGTGAAGCCATGTCAGGGTTTCTATGGGCTTTGGCCAGTATTGCTATCTCAACAGTAGCCATTCCAAGGAGATACTGGGCCCTTTTCACAAGTTTGCCTTGTGAAAGCTGAAGGATGTTGACTCCACAGAATTCAGCTGACGATTCCCAAGGTTGCCAGTGGATGCTGTCCCCGAGAGTAGATGCTGTCCCAACTCAGGCAAATAATTTTATTGCCAGACAAGCCAAGCCTTTTCTAACATTAAAGGGTGACTTGGAGACAGACACTCAACAAGGTTTATAAGTACTTTTAGGTAGTTACAGTCAGCCCTCCCGTGTCTTTGGAGGAGCATGCGTACATCTGTACAGGTTGCCTGAGCCCATTGCTAGGGGCCAGGGAAGGATTTCCTGAGAATACAGCCTTAGGACAGCATCTGAAACTGGGTACAGGGTTATAGGCAAGGGCTGATGAGCTCAGAACATGACTGCCAAGATGAGTTGGGAACATTCATGGACTCTCTACTGCTGACCTGTAAGAGCACAATGTCACTTCAATGGGTCTTGACCTTTCCTGGGCCTGTTAGATGTTGGCCTCCATTTCCCAGGAGAAGAGAGCAATGCACAAGTACAAATTAAGAGTTCATGTGGATCTGTAAAAGGCCAATGACTTGAGACTTAAAGATGCTTTTAGGTATTCTGTAGGATTATTTTGAACCCTCCAGCTTTCAACCTACACACTGATTTTAAATCCCACCCTCTAGTAAAGTGTGATGAGTGCTCTTGTATGCTGCATTTGGTACCTTTGTTGCTGACATAGTGAGTCCCCAAAACCCTTTCATCACCTTCTTTGATCTGCCAAAAATTCTGGGCTATTTGGTGTAGTGTTTGTAGTCTGAGGTTTGCTTACTGTACTCTTACAGTGTCTCTGCATGCTTCTCTGTCCCCTGTGTTTACTGAAAATTGGTAGCTGAGTCCAGAGGCTTGGTCAGACTCAGCTTCTATCCCTTAATAAGACTGTAGGTGACTGTAGTTCTGGATGCAGTCTGTTGCCAAAGGTAGAGAATGCTCAAGGATCTTGACGATGCTAGCCTGACTGATGCTAAGCACTAAGTACATTTGTTCATTGGAGATTATAAGAGAAAAATCTGCAATGGTTTTACAAAGAGCAGCCTCCCCTCACTCGTTCCCTGGTGATCTTGTTCATACAGAAAAAACAAATTGATGCTTCATGACTTTTCTTTTATAAGCTTCAGGATAATGAATTGGTTCACAACTGTGCTTGAAGGGGGACTAAATCTTGCTTTGAAAGTAAACTTTTAAAGAAAAATAAGAGTAACTGTAAATAAAACTCTGAGTGACAATTTATATTGTATGCCTACTTGGCAAAGATCACTTAAAAAGAAGTCAAATATCTCCAAGGTTACTTTAGGGAAATTTTGTCCAGAAGGGATCAACATGTTAACAGAGTCAGGACATAAACATGGAGACTCCCCTCCCCCCTTTCTATCACTGGTTCTCGGACTGACACATGGATGTGTGTGAATCTCAGACTGACTTGTAATCAGGCCAGTAGCAAACTTGAATCAGAGAGTGAAGTTTCAGTTGGGTGTGTTGAGATGGGAGAAATGAGTCATTTGTGTCTGATAGTCATTAACGGATAACATTTTCATTAGCAGCTAACTGTTTTGAAAATGGCAATGTGGAGTGGATTTGATGTTATTTTTTTCCTTATGGTAAGGAGCCACTCCCCACCTGCGTCTCAGTTTTCTAGCATTACATTTTAGGAGCTGCATCTATGTGGCAACAATACCAAGTACTAGGTTTTCTTCCATGAATTGTCATATGCCAGAGAGAAAGGAATGAGAACTGTGAGTGACTGTGGAATGTTGTCCTGCTTGGGGAGAGAGGTTCTGCAACTCCTTCCAGGCAGTCTCCGACTCCAGAGAGCCAAGGGATGCAACAGGCTACTTTCTCCCAGTTGACAAAAAGATGAAATAGTTAATCCATCTCTAAGAGCTATGTTTCATTTTGGGGGTGTGTGGCTGGGGATGCTTGGAGTAATTCATTTGCTCTGAGCAAAAAGGCCTGGTGATGCCAGCTGAAAGAGTAACAGACACCCAGCCTTCTCAGCCATGTTCAGACAAACACCCAGCCATGTTAGATGTATTCAAATAGATACCCAGCCGTCTCAGCCATGTTCAGATAGACACACAGCCATCTCACCTGTGTTCTGTGCATCTTCTCATTACATAAATGCCCCAGCTTACTTTATTTTCTATGCTTTAAAAAGATTTATTATTTTTCACTTTCATTTTTTACAGAGGGTCTTCTATGTAGTCTTATCTGTTCTGGAACACTCTATGCAGATTAGTCTGGACTCCAATGAAAAGACATCCTTCTGTTTCTACATCCTGAGTACTGGGATTAAAAGCACGTGTCGTCAATCCATCCTGATTTTTAAAATCGTGTGTGTGTTTATGTAAATCAAGTGTGTGAGGGCAATTGTGGAGACTAGAAGAGGGCATCAAAGACCCTGGAGCTAGAGGTACAGGCAGTTGTGAGTCTCCCCAATATAGGTGTTGGGAACTGGACCTGGGTCTTTTGGAAGAAGAGAAAGTGCTTCTAACAGATGAGCCATCTCCCTAGTCACATTTTCTTACTTTGAGGCTAAATACATGTATTTTAATTTTGCATAAAATAAATATAATAATGCCCACTCTGTGTGTGAAATGGAAGTTGCAAATTTAAGCTCCTTGGCAACTTTTAGATGGATCCCACAATCATAACCATTTCACAAAACAAGAAAACTGAGGCCATACAGCTAGGACCTGTCAGGGCCAGGATTTGAACCTAGGCAGAGTAGTTATAATACTAGTACACTTAACATATACACTAATACACACGGCAGTCTTTTGAGTGTGGTTGACCTGGCTATCATTCTACCTGACAACCTTTGGTTGGAATCCCCAACACTCAGATGTCTCCATCTGGGCCTGAGCTCTATCCCAGCCTGTCACCTCCCACCTGCTCTGTAAACTCATGTTTTCACCCCCTTGGTTTCCCCATCTCTGGAGTGAAACTGACTTTCTGTTGGAATGTTTAGCGTCGTGTGCGACTTTTCAGAGATGATTCCTCCCAACCACACACAGAATTACAAATAGGGGTTGTTCACAGCTGGAAGAATAAGGATGAAGCACCTCGCGGGGACACAGCACTAGCCCCCAATTCTTCCTACTTGAGCTGAGCTGTATCATTATGAGATGCTACCAAGT
Source organism: Phyllotis vaccarum (assembly GCA_033318265.1). Classification (NCBI taxonomy): domain Eukaryota; kingdom Metazoa; phylum Chordata; class Mammalia; order Rodentia; family Cricetidae; genus Phyllotis; species Phyllotis vaccarum. The sequence goes on along the minus strand of JARWLC010000004.1, from coordinate 78,920,502 downwards.
GACCTTACCAGTGACAGTGTTAATTGATTTTACTGTTAATGTGGTGTGAACACTTTGACCAAGACAACTTATAGGAGGAAGGGATTATTTGGGCTTATGACCCCAGAGGGATAAGGCTCTACCATGGTAGGGGAGAAAGGCAGCGAGTGGCAGACATGGTGGCTGGAACAAGCTGAGAGCTTGTATCTCAACCACAAGCATGTGGAGGGGTGGGTGAAGGAGTGGAGAGGGAGGAGAGTGAACTGAAGTGAACTGATAAAAGTTGATGAGGCTTTTAAATCCTAAATCTCGCCCCTCAGTGGTGCACTTCTTCCAGAGGCTGTGCCTCCTAAGCCTTCCCAAACAGTGCCACCAATTGGGAACCAAGCCTGGGGGTGGTGGGGGATGTTTCTAACTCAACCCACTGCAGTAACCGTGTTACAAAGAAGACCCAAAGCATCAGTGAGCAGTGAAGTAACAAGTGCCCTAGTCTGTGTCTTGTGGTACCTCAGCACACCCTCTCAGTCCCTCTTCTGGCAGGTTAATTATAGATAAGAACAATGACAGGCAGGGGAGTTAAGGAAATTGTGTAATTTCACACAGCTAGTTCATCACAGAGCCTGGATTTACTCTAGAAGACTCCAGAATCCAAGTCTGGGGCCTTTGCTGCTCACCCTCATGCCTGAATTCCACATTGCTACTTATGATTCACAAAAACATTTTCTCTTTTGTTGTTGTATCCATGCTTCACAACAATTGTTTGTTTTACTGTCCGAAGGAAGTTAACCCCAAGAAAAATAAAGTAACTTAAGTTACATAATTGACAAATGGGAACCCCAGAATTAGAGGCAGAGTTTCCTAACAGCCTGTTCAGTGTTAACTACTATTAATTGTTATCCCCATTCTATGTGGATTCCGTAACAGTGAACTAGGAATTTTTGCATTGGCTAAGTGTGGGGAGCATCATGACTGCTGTTATTGTGGTTTAGAAAAGTTTCTGGGGTGGTCCTCTAGGGGTGGTCACCTAGCATAATTGATGTGCTAGCACTTTTGTGCCCTTGGCCTTAGAGGAATGCTGGGGATGGCCAGCAGGGCTGGAACAGGCCACATCCCTGGAAGTCAGAGCATGTGGCTGGTGTCTGGAGGGTTACCATGCTCAGTTGTTTCAACACATATGTATTTGTTGTTGAACCCACTGTGCCAGGTGTGCCACCATGAGGGACACATAGCAAACAAAAGATAAAGTCTCAATTCTTTTGGGATTCCCATTTTACCAGGGAGACAGGAAAATGAAGACAGTGGAGGGGGCTAGAGTCAGGTAGACTAGTGCTCTGAGATGATGTCTTTTGATGGGATCAGAAAGGAAAACCTTAGTGGTAAGGCTGACATCTGAGCAGAGACCAGAGCAGGCAGGGCTATCTAGAGGCAGAGAGCAGGAAGAGTGTGTGTGAAAGCCCCAGGCAGGAGTACACTCCCCTTCTCTGAGGAGCAGCCAGAGGGCCAGCTGAGCCTGAGTGGATTGTCATCTTGAGTTTTGTGACCCAGAATTCCTTTATGAATCAGCTATCTTTAAAAGAATGACAAATCTATTGTAACATAATGCAAACTTGATAGAAGTTTAGAAGAAAAAAAAACCGACCTGTAAAGTGGTCAAAACAGATGAGGGTGAAATGCAGCCAATAATACCCAGGATAGTTTTTGCCATTCTTGAAATGACATAAAGCTCAGTGTTTTAGAAGTTGTTTAGAAAAGCAAAATTCTGTCAGAAGTACTCTTATGCTATATTTTCAAACCTTTCAAAAATATGCATGGCATTTCCCACATGCATGGAAAGTATAGAATATTAAATTTCATTGGATGTTCAGCCTAAGTATGCCCATGTTAAAGAATCCTGGTAGGCACAGTTAGATATAAATATTGACTAGATTCAGGAAGGGTTTGTAGGTAACTGTTCTCTCCTTGAGATCCCAATATTTCAGAAATGCCTATAAGAAATTGAGTTAAAATTTGATGTGGGTGTGTGTTATATTTGCATGTGTATGCAAACCAGAGCACACAGTCCAGGGGAGAACGACATGTGATCTGCTCTGCCTCTTATTATCCTGAGATGGGGCCAGTGTGCTCCAGTGGTTGCAATATATCTACCCCTCACAGAGTTGGGGTTACAGGTACATGCAACCACACCCAAGTTTTTACATGGGTGCAGAGGATTATAACTTGGGTCCTCATGTTAACACAGAAAATTCGAGGGCATTCATAGATAAGAACCTATGAGGCACCTCCTCATCCTCTGTTTTTTTTTTTTGTTTGTTTGTTTGTTTTTATTTTTTTAATTGCCACAGGACTGCAAAATAGATGGGAAAGTTTTTGGAAGGGAGTTAAGTTTTTGAGAACTGCTCTAGTTGAGCCAGTCTCAGGTGAATGGAGTTCCAGTGAGTTGTCCCTGAAGCATACAAGGCAAAGCATGCCTTCCTCAGGGAGATGAATATAGACCTGTGATTACCGGCCATGGCCCTAGGACTCCAAGAAAGTCACTAACAGCCTGAATGTGGGTTTTATCATCTCATAAAAGGGGCCTATTTTGTGGGGATTAAAAGAGACAGTAGACCGAATCTAACAAACATGGAGTGGAAGTTGAGTCTATGATTAGAGCTGGGCTGGGGCCCCTTACTGCACAGACACAAAATAATTTCATTTCCTCCAATCTTTTTGCAGTTTTTCTCAGGGACAATTGTCAGCCAGGCACATTCATGTAATTTCCCAACTGCCAGTGGGCACAGGCAGTTAAGTTTCTTCAGAAAAACATCTATTTTAACTGTTTTCTTTTCAATTGAACATATGCACCTCTTTTTTTTTTTTTTAAATAGAATTAGATTTTATGAGTCATTGAAGGACAGAAGTTACTTCCTCCCCAAATTTGCTGCCATGGCCCAGCAATAACTCAGCTGCAAGGCATGCTGGGAGAAGCATCAACTCAGAATACAAAGGAGGGCAGAGATGGAGTTGGGGATGGTCTCTACTTATAGAATTTATGCTGGTGACAAGCCCATTGAATCCCCACGAGCACCCAAAGGGCAATGATGATTCAGGCTATATCTGGGTTAGCAGTAATGTCTAAGGGTGTGGTGGGACCTCACAGCGATGCTGAAGAAAGTTCTGGCAAAGGTCTTGGCCATAGATGACTGGGTTATATGAAATAGAACTCTTCTATCTGACAACTACCTCATGCATAAACAAAACAAATCGCTAACACTAAGAAAGACATTATGGGAAAGAAACAAAGGCACATATATGCTTGACCTTGGAAGGACCTAGAATTTGTAAGTTGAAGGCAGATTTTTCTGCTGCTTTCTCATTATTTCTGTGTTTCTAACTGCTTGTGGGAAGTGTCGCTTCTTTAGTCTATTTCCAGAAAATTCTCTAATTCCAATTAATAATAATGGGAAAGAAAAATCTGATTGGTTCAACTATGTCAGGTGTTCTTTCAAGAGTTCACTAGATACTACTAACTCAGTAGGAACCTTATAAAAAGTGTTGTATCTACTTGGAAGGAATAAGTGGTGTTTCTGCTAGGTGGGAGATGCCAGTGGAGTTCAAGAAGATTCAGGCACAGACACAATCTTCAGTGCCTCATAGGAGAGGAAACTAAAACCCAGGGGACTGCTAGGAACTTGGCAGGTATCAGAGATTCAAGGCTCTAATTACTGGAGGATCTTGTGGGAAAGTGAAGAACCAGAAATGCAAATTGAATGTAAGTATTAGGGCAGGTGGAGGTAGTGGTAGTTGGGTTCTCTCTACTTGTTGAGTGGTAGCATTGGCATATACTTTTTATAATCTATGATCTATGAAGTCCACAGAAGCAAAAAGGGGTTTAGCCAGAGAACCTTCATGTCTCCGAAAGGGCAATAGGAAGCCAAATGAAAAAGAGCATCAAGTTTTGGGTTGGGATTGGGATTCTCAAGTTGTAAAATGGGAGAACAGAGTGTGGACTCATCTCCTTGACCACACATTCGCTTCAATGAAGCTCTGTGAATTCACACAGACTTGGCATGCATAATCTGACACAGAAGCACCCCATATGGAGGAAAGGCTGCTATGACTCTGCTCTTTAGGAAGACAGAGACTGTGAGTAACCAACCCAAGGTCTCAGAGCAAGTATCCTGCATCCTGCATAACTAGGGTGTGAACCAGGACTGGCTGATGCCAACGCCAGAGCACGCAATCAGAGCATTTGCAGCTAAGCAGATGGCTGTGTGTGATAAAGGGAGCAACTTACAGACACATTGAATTCATGGACCAGCCTTGAAAAATCATTTTAAAATCATTACTAAAATGTACCACAGCTCGTCTTAGAACACGGCACAAGAGCTGCCCACATGGTTGGTGTTCTCTCCAAGGTCTTTCATTAAAAGTTGCAAGGGACCTGGGGAGATGGCCTAGTGGATAACAGTGTTCATTCAAGAAACACAGGAAACTGAATTTGTATGCCAGCTCCTGTATAAACAGCTGGGCATGGCCTCATACGTCTGTAACCCTAGTATTGTGTATGTGTGTGGGAAGACAGAAGGGTTCCTAGAGTTCGCTGGGTGTTAGCATCAGTACAGTGAGACCCTGTCTCAAAGAAATACATCAGGATGATAAAGTGGACCCTCTAATGTCATCCTCTAGACTCTGCATACACAAATATGGGCACATGTGTGCATATACCACACACATATATGCATAATCACAGAAAAGATGGCAGAAGTCCCCCTCACCATCACACAGGCATCATGCCACACTCTATTTCAGCTATATTGAGGAAAGATTGTCTCTGCATTCCTTGGCTCCATGCGCAGGCCTCTCAGGCTATGCAGTCATCATCTTAAAAGACCATCCCCTGAACTCACATGTCAAATGTGGAAAATCCCACACAACTATTACACATGACATGGTGACAGACCAACATTTTATTTTATTTTTAATCTACTGATGGAATACAGGAAATAAAGAAAAAAGAATTGAGAATGCATAGAAGCATTTTTCAGCCTGCAGGCCAAAGGAAAGGGTCAGAGAAGCATCAGTTTTGAAGTGGTACTTTAAGGCTAAGCAGACTGGCTAGTCTGAAGAAAAAGATGGTGAATTTGCCTTTCTGAGCTTTTAATTGGAGATGACAGTGGAACACCCACTTAGAAACGTCCTGGAGCCAGCTGGAGCCCACTGGAGCTCAGAGTAAAGGGAAAGGATAGAAATACAAGTCAACAGGCATCAGCACAGAGAAAGGCTCTAAGCCGTGATAGGAGGGAGGGAGTCGTGCTGAGCTTTGCGCTAATCCTCAATAAATACTTTATGATTCCTATATGGGGGGGTCCATCAAGTAAACTCTTATCAAAAACCACAAGTGTGAGAACAAGGAATTTTGAGACTATGGTTTTGTAAGAAGGGTAGGGAGCAAAGTCAAGTTCCAGGGAGCTGGCAGGGGGTGCTACCTAGGCAAGAATTGGGGGCTGTAGAAGAGGCCCTATAGTTAGCTGAGGTCCCAAGGTTCCCTTCTGGGTCTCTTCATGTCATTTCTTCTATTGCGTTTGTTCTGATTATGGCTTGAGTTAGTTATATGCATATTTTAGCCAATTTTTGGATGTTCTAGAAACAAGGTATGTATCTTACTCTTTATCTGGGCTCCTGTAATGACTATTACCATCTCTCTCTCTCTCTCTCTCTCTCTCTCTCTCTCTCTCTCTCTCTCTCTCTCTCTCTCTCTCACACACACACACACACACACACACACATACAAAATCAATGCTCAGAGAAAGTTCTCAAGCTTGCTTCTATTCAAGGTCTATTGCAGAACGTCATTAGCTGACTATTATCAGATAGAAACTTTGTCCTATGGACAAATGATGCTTGTTTTTTTAAAATACAAAATGATGCATCGAAGTCAGATTGGATATAGAATGTAAATAGCGGAGTCCTGATATAAGTTTATGTTTTTTACAGGTACAATGACTTTCCATTTATGAAGTTTTAACATACTTAAATAATTACATTTCTGTTTTTAAAGTGAATTTCAACTTTCTTACTTATTTTAGTCTTGCTATGTAGCCCAAGATAGTCGTACATTTTTCTGTCTCAGCCTCCTAAGTAGTTCATTAAACGTCTGCACCAATCATGCTCAAAAAAAGCAAACCCAAAGCAAACAACAACAAAAATCCAGAAACTCAATTTTTAAGACTAATTTTTAAGTAATTTTACATTTAAAATTTACACTTAAATGCATTTTAATAGAGGAGGAAAGCTTGGTGAAGAACTTGAACTCCTCCAGGGGAGTAGCTGAAATCCTCTCTCTTCATCATCGTCTTCAGACATGATCTGATCCCAGCCTTCCTCCTTATCATGGGTCACTCCCAGTGTCCTCTTCTTCCTCTGCAGCACCAATACCCATGAAATAAGAAGGTTCCTATTTTTCATATTTTTATAAATTTTATATATTTTGATAATATTTTCAAATTCCAAAACCACAAATTATAAAGAGACGTATACACCTTTAATTACCTAAAATTACCTGCTACCCTCTTTTGAGAAATGTCAGTTGGAAAAGGTGTCTGGTGAATCCTCCACACTGGGCACTGTGGGTTCCTCACAGCCGCAAGGCTGGCAGTGCTACCTGACACAGAATGAGCAAAGGCACAACGCCAGCCAGAACATTTAATAACTAAGGCACCGGTGGGCCAAAGCTAGCCTGCTACAATTCAAAAATGGTGGACTTCAGGATTGTCCCACACAGTTGTCAGTGGAAACAGACCATTAAGCATTACCTTCAGCAGAGCCATCATGGCGCTGGGGTTCCACTATTGAGTTTGGGGGGCAAGCTGAATCAATCTAGCCAGAAATCAAGCAAGTAAGATCACTCTCTCACTTCTCCCTCTGTGGCCGATGCCATCTGCTAGTTTTAAAAATAATTTTAAAAGCAAGTGTTTTGGTTCTCTTCAGTGTGTGGCAAAGACAGATGCTATTTTTAGGCTTGTTTTCTGTCAGATACCCGCCCCCCATCCCCACCCCGACCAGGAACCAGGGGCTGAGTGTCGTTGGCTCTGGTGTTCTGTCTGCTTTACACCACAATCTTCAGTGTGACCTTTGTGCAGACTACATATTCAACTTTCCCATTTCCCTCTCTGCCTCTCATTAGGTTGTTAGAAGAGGAAGCAGTATTGATCTGAGAGAGAGAAAAATTCAAAACATATATAATTGGTTGGCTTGCTGGAAATCTGCCAGCTCCAACTGGATACCTGGGAAGACTGTGAACCTTCTCTCCTCCTGGGCTGGATGCTTCCAAGGAAGGATGCATCCATACAGCCCTTTGTGATGTCTAGTGCAGAACCTTTCATTGTGCTTGTACTCACAGGAGCCAGCAGAGTGAGAAGCTTCAAGTGTTGAGCCTCAAACTGATCCATGTTGGTTCAAATCCTGGCTCTGCCATGTAAGAGCTGAGTGACTGTTGACCAGTCACCTTTCTTACATCAGCTTCCATCTTTAAGAGAGAGAATGATCTAATGCTTTCCATGTTGTGTTGTTTATATATATAAAAATATGAAAATCCTTTAGCTCAGATATGCATCAAGAGCTTGATGAAGTAGCTTTGTGTCATTATTATCTGTATAATTAAAATACACACTTGACAAACATGTAGTACTGGTTATATACAGTAACCTGAAAGCCTGTGCATTGGAAGAAATGCTTTTTTTTTCTATAAATGCTGGACTAAATGTTTGTTCCATGGCCAGTATCTTAGGCAGACTGTATATGGCATTTTGTTTAATACCCTATGAGCAGGAGCAAGTATCCACTATATAAGTGAAGAGAAATCCAGAGATCAGAGAGCTTAAATAATTGCATGGCATTGCACAGCTAGTAAGTAACAGAATGGCGTTCCAACCCCATGTTCATTTTGGAGCTGGGACCTTTGCTCTGCAGCGTCCCCCTTGCACCTATTTCCTCAGATTTCTAGCTCTCCTAGTAGCTTTGCAACTTTTCATGTAAGACCAACTTTTACATGGGACCCCAGCTTTACCAACACATTAAACACCCCAACTCACATGTCATGAAAACACACTCAGCACTCTGTCCGTGGGACTCCAACCCTTTCTGTTTTGTCCTTAAGTTCTATTACATTCTAGTTCTTGCTTAATTTTTCTCTTAAAATAATTAATATGCCCCATCAAATTGATTTGGTGACCAGTTAAAGTAAGCACTGGTCTGGCTTAAGAATCCAGGTGACCCTCCTCTCCCCGCCCTAGTCCGAGTCAGAGTGCACAGTTCTATGTGTCTGACTGGACCCACTCTGTTGGAGATGACTGGTTATATTGTCTCCATCAGACACAGAGGTGCAGGCCCAGGGACACAGAGTGGGCTTCTGAGTTCTCTCCCCGGAGAAGATGCTGGGCCAGCACATCTTTTCCAACCTTCTAACTCATGATGGTGTTCAGGTGCCCACGAATTCCTGTGTCCTACATTCATCCCCTCATTAATCTACAACAATGGATTGCTTTGGCCAGAGATAGCAAGCATGTGGTACTATCTGTTAGAAGCAGTCACTCACAAAATGAAGGCCCAGATCTTTACATTTTCCTATGTTCAGATCCCCTTACATAACCTGGGTCAGTCCATCTCTGATCCCCTTCTCTTCCTCTGTTCTTCACTTTCACTGGTGGTTCCTGACGGATCCCAAGGCATGGTGGGTAGACTCTGCCCACAGCCTTTGCGTAGGCTGCTTCCTCCACTAGATACATCCCTGCTCTGGTGGCTTTGCTCAGACATCTTCCCACTGAGGTTTATCCTGAGCACTTGACTGGGGTTGGAAGTCTTTTTCCCTATCTCATCTGCTGACATCCAAGTCACTTTAACCTGCATTGTTTTTATGTAATTCTCACAACCTTTAGGTGCTCTGTTGGTTACCCCTGGTATTGTCTTTAGCAACTGTATTCTGCTAAGTTGACACATAGAGGCTAGGGAATTTTGTTCATTGCTTTTCTCTCCCACACCTGTAACCTGGTACATGGTAGGGCTCTGCAAATATTTATGGATAAATGGAAAAACAGATGAAATAGACCATCATCAATTTAAATTTATAATTACAAACTATGATGTGATCAGAGGGCACAGCTAGAGAGGATCATGTATAACAAGCAGACCTGACTTAGATTGGGTGGGTTAATTTAAAGGAAACGGTTTTTTTAGCCTGAGAACATGAGGGGGATTTTAGTTTCCTGCAAATAGTGCAGGCCCCGCAAGCCAAAAGAAAGCAGGATAAAGGAACGCTCTAACCCAAGCAGAACTAAGAAGAGGGGGTGTTGTTCATTCATTTAGCAAACACCCTTTAACAGAGGGAGAAACGTCAAATCTCAGATGGGCATTTCTCTAGGACCATGGTCCCTTCTGCCTCACCCTGCACAGTTCAAATGACAGAACCCAAATGTTAACACTCGAGATGCCTGCTATCAAGAGTCAGAGCTGAGGTTTTAAGTGGTCTCTTTGGTTTCTAAGCATATGCTCTTTCACTATTTGGGTGCCTACTGTGTGTTGCATGCATATGGTACCAAAAGCAGCCTTACACAGCCTTTGACCTGAAAGAGTTCACAGCATGTCTTGAGAGACAAGTGGGAAATACCCTAAGTAGAGATGCAGCTTTTTCCCCCCTGGTCCAATTTATTTCATTTCTGCATATGTCCTTGTTTTAGGTTCTTATTGTTGCTTATAAAAAAGCAGAGACAGGTAATTGGATTATCTAACATGGCCACAATAGGAAGAGCGAGTCTGTCTCAGGCTCATTGACATGATTTCTTCACTTTAGATAGAGGGAGACACTTATGAATAACTAAACTGTCCTGCTCAAGGTGTGGTCCTGCCCTGCTTGAACCCATCACTGTCTTAGCTCTTTTCTGTCCTTCAGGGTCGTCTGATAGGTTGATAGACTGTGTGCAGTCTCTTCCTGGGAGGCAAGTTCCTCCTTTGAGTCAGCCAGTTCCTCAGCTGCTGTCCTTCTCCAAGTATGGGATTTCTGGGGAAATTTCAATTCTTTGGGGTTCATTGTTTCCACAGGTTGACAGCTGAAGGGAAAGGTACAGGTGTCTCTTTAGAACATCATTTCTTTTGACACGAAGGTCATAATTACATGCTCCTTGCTTTTAAACTTCAGGCTTGAGGAATTTAGGGCAATCTGCTAGATTTGCCAAGAAGATGCCTGAAATATGTGTGTGTACATTAATATTTGCTGTAACAAAATGTTTGAAAAAAAAGCAATTTAAAAGGAAAAAAGCAAATTTTGGTTCATGGCTTCACAGATTTCTGTCTATGGTCAATTGGACCCCCCCCCCCATTACTCTCATCGATGAGGAAGAACATGGTGGTTGTGTGTCGTCATGGAGCATAGGAAAGAAGGAGGGCCAGAGAAGCATCCACAGACAAATATACCCTTCAAGGTCATGTCCCATTGACCCACTTCCTCCAACTAGGTACCATCTCCTAAAGTTCCCATGGCTCCCAGTAGTTTACTAAGTTATGACCCATAAGTTAAACCCATTAGTGAAGCCAGAAGCCTCTTGATCCAACCAATTCCCCAAGGCCTCACCTCTGGACTCTGCTGCACTGGTGTTTCGGGCTAAATATGAGATGTCCTCATAGATTCATAGATTTCTATCTTGGCCACCAGCAGATGGATTTAGTGGGTTCTAAGAGCTCTTACCTAGGCATGGGATTATTTCATTCACAGTATGATGTTGTTTATTTAACTGGGATGTGGTGCAGTAGGAGATGGGAATCAAGAGGGTGAGTAGGTGACTGGAGGATGTTCCTGCGGACTATTGTTTGATCTAACTCCTTCCTGTCTTCCCTCAGCTGAGTGGGTTTGCCGCATGTTTCTGCCACCATGATGTTCTGATTCATATAAAAATGTGGAGGCAGGTGACCATGGACAGAAACCATGAGCCAAAATAGGTCTGTTTCCCCTTAAGTTTCAGCCTCAGGGTTTTTGCTACAGTGTCAAGAAAGGTGACTGCCACAAACAGGGCCAAAGTCTTCAACACGTGAACCTTTGGGGAGGCATTCAGGCCCAACCACAATGATGTTTTCCTGGCTGCTATTTTTCAAACTTTGCTAATTGGTGGATTTTGTTAGCCACCATGTTAGATGTCTGTTACACAGTACCTCAAAACTCTGTGACTTAAAGAAATAGTAAAACTTACCAATCACTTCACAGTCCCTATCAGGGATTTAGGTTAACACATCTCCCTCAGTCTTGTGGCTTGACTGAGGAGAAATTGTCTTTTCTAAGGTGATTCACTAACGTGACTTGGGAGTCAATATTGTCTGTGAATAAGAAGCTTTGGGTCGCCAATGGGCCTCTTCCATGGTATTTCTTGAGTGTCTACACATCATGGCTGATGTAGAAAACATAATCCAAGAAAGTGCAGAATGGAAGCTATAAGGTCTTTTGTGACTTCATCCTAAAGTCATGATTGGTTACACAAGCTGGTCCAGTCATAGGGCTTGGGGTGCTAGTACATGAGGGAATTCATATTAGGAAGTGAGGTCATTGGAGAGTCAACATGAAGACCAGCTCCTGCAAATAAATATTACTATAAAAATGCAGTATTTCCTACATTTGTCCCAGCAAATCTTGTTCTAAACAATAATCTCAAGTAGTAAAATCCATGTGTTAATTATATTTTCCAGCACAAATGAATTTCAATTTGCAGTTATTAATTAGAAGTAATTTCACTCCACCTGTGCTAGCCTGCATACTTCAGTGGCATGGAGGTTACCCTTAAGAGAACACTGAGTCCTGCATAAAAGAATACAACAGAGTCCTGGTAGTTTTAATCACAAATCCCTGCTCTTTATTTGGAGCCTGAGAAACTATGGGGTACTGATATTGCTGTCTGCTCTCTTTCCTCAGGACCGCTTATACTTTGTGATGGAGTATGTGAACGGGGGTGACCTCATGTACCACATCCAACAAGTTGGTCGGTTCAAGGAGCCCCACGCTGTGTAAGACAGACCCCCTGCTGTGCACTTTCCTTGGGATACATGGGTGTCAGTTCCTTTGAAGTTTTAACCAATGAGGGATTTTCAACATCTAAGAGTTTCTCTTTGTGAGGAATCTTTGGCCAAAGAGGACCATATTCTGCTCCTTGAGATGTTTCTTTATGTTCTTGAAAGCTGCCTCTAAACCAACGGTTATTTCATAATCTAAAATTTTTGCCCCTCAGTCCTGAGAAAAGTTCTTCTGTCTTCCTTGGAGAATGCCTTTGCAGGTTTTTGTTTGTTCTGTTTGGTAATATTTATTGAGAGCTTTCTTTGTGACAGACCCTAAGTACTGAACAAACATGGTCTCATTTCATCCAAAGAAGCATGCGGAGGAGATAGTTTCACCCAGGCTTCACAAACAAGTGAACCAAGACCCTGATTCTGGCACTAGTCGGGGATCTGTGTGGGTGAGGCCCACCCATGTTTGCTCATATGTTTCCTACACCTCTTTCCCTCTGACTCTGGGAGAGATAAAGGATCAAGTTGATTAGCAGTGGTCTGTGGGTTCTCCATTTTCTTTCTTCTAGTAAGAGATAATGTATAAAATAAAAACCTCACCAAGCATTTTTGTTTATTTGTTTTGCTTTTGCTTAGAGCCCTGTGGGTGAGCAGGAACAGAAAAAGGCACAGGAATGAACATCAATTCCCCTTCCTGGGTATTTGCGTAGATCTTGTTACTTCTCCACAGTCCCCAGAGCTCACTGAGGGCCTCACCCTGCAGCTCCTGGAGGGCTGTGGGCTGCAGTTTCTCTCTGCCTGCTTCCTCTCTTTCCACCTGCAGAAGTCAGGAACACTATTCTGTTTAGCCCGGTGCTTCCAACTCAAGTGCTGTGATGGTATCACGGGGCTGCTTCACCTTTTCTCCCTGACATCTTGTTGATCCAGGTTTAATTAATCACTATGTGGCTCAGCCAAGGTCCAGCCAACCTTTGTAATATAACTGACTTTTTAAAAGTGTTTTTAGGATCTCTTTCATGATCCCGGCATAGTGGCCAGCTCTTGAGAGGCTAAGGCGGGGAGATTTCAAGTTTGAGGCAAGCCTGGGCTACATGACAGATTACAGAGTTACAGGCCACTTGAGCTGCAGAGTGAGCTTAGGCCTGTGAAATAGTAATGACAAAACAAGGACTGAGTATGTGCCAAGATGCACTGTCCTCTGGGCTCTGTACCCCTGTCCTCTGGGCTCTGTACCCCTGTGTACGACCTGTACCCCTAGAACCACACGAGAAACAAACAAGTGGACTCTTCTTTTTGGTGGGACTTCATTAGGAAGTTACACTTGAGATGCCAGCTTTTTCTAGTCCTAGCTGGACCATTCATTTGCTTTAAGCCTTCCCCAGGCTCTTCAGGGACTTCCTTTCTAAGCCTTGGTTTCTCCATTTGAATATCAAAGGGGCACTAGTAGGATCTGTGCCATTGGGTTCTAGGTTAAACTTAAAACGGATAACACCAAAAATGGTGTCCAGTGCATGTTAAGCTTTCAATAAAGTCTACCTTGTGGCAGATTGAAACAATCCTTCTCCACCGGCCCGCCCACCCCACGGGCTCCTCTGTACTATGCAACCACTGACCCCTATGCATCACTCTGAACCATCCTGTTCACCCACCCATGTGTTCAGCATTTTATGAGATGTAGAGCTGACCATCCATGCACTGTGCCTTGTTCAATATTATATTGACTTTTGAGAGCTGCCAAGAATATGGTATCCTTAACTTTCGCCATCACCAATTTTTTTTTAATTTCAGATTTTATGCTGCAGAGATTGCCATTGGTCTGTTCTTCTTGCAGAGCAAGGGCATCATTTACCGGTAAGTGAGCATGGCTGTTCTTTCTATCTCTTCAGCTCACTCAACTCCTCCCTTCCTGTCTCTTTCTTCAACTGCTTTTAAAATTAGAATCTGTGGTGGGGGAGGAATTCTCCAGTACTAACTTGGGCATGTGTTCTGCCAGGCAGCATCGCCCACTGCCCTGGCAAAGTTTGGGCAGCTGTATATGGTGATAGAAAAATCTTGAAGGACTGTGTCACCCATGATTCTTTGGGACCTCAAACAAGAGGACACTGAGTCTCTGAGAAGAGGCTCCACTGACAAGAGAATGCCAGCATTTTTTTCCTGGATCCTACATCCAGGAGGCATGTAAAGAATTAACTGCAAAATATGGCAGGATTGTATTATTATGCAACAATTTTTCTTGTATGTAGCTGCAATTTGAAAATAGATCTCTAAGTTGTTCTCCCTGAAAGACAGGATTAACTTCAGAAGTTGGCATTTGCCGGTTTGGGGAGAAACAAGTGTGTGATCATAGCTATGTGAGTCATACCATTTTATATTTCATGCACGGCAGGGTATCAAGCCTGAGGCTGCTATTTGTCAGGGAGTCCAGGGTGTACAGTTCCTCTTGAGCTACGTAGATGAGAACAGTACAGGCTACGGGGGATTGACTGACTGTTATGTAATAGGAACTGGTGGGGCTTGTGCTTCTATCAGCTCTTGGCATGGGCAAGGGTCTGTTTAAGCTCCTGAAGAGTCATATAAGCCCATTTCATTCAGTTGTTTGACAAATACCCATCAAAGGCCTACTGTGTGCTATGTCCTGTTCCAAGTGGAAGAAATAGAGAAGAGATGGAAACTTCTGAGCAAGATACAGAAAGGTGAACTATAGAGAGTGAAGCTTACGAAGAAAAGAAGGGGGTGCTGGTGCTGGGTATGGATAATCACCTCTCTAAAATGGAAAGAATGGAAATTCTTGCTGGGAGTTAGAAATAGCTGGAGCGTCCTGAGCCCCATACTCTAGAGCTGAAGGATATGGGACATGCAGGACAATGCCATCTTTGACTGTTTCCAGGCAGGTGAGGGTAAAGTTAGGATTGTTAGGGGAAAGAGTGCTGGAAGGTGGAGCCTTGCAAGCGTCCCACAGAGACTGGGAGTTTTAGTTACTCAGCAGCAGTGATATGATAGTGTGGGGTGAGATGATACTGTTCCAAATATGGCACATTCATGGTTTTTTTCTGATAATGAAGGAATTAATGCAATGACAAAAGAAGTAGTTTTGTTGCCTCATAGATGGTCCAGTGGGTGTACAGAAACAAAAAGGCAAATAAATCAGTTTTAAATACTTTGGTCATCTTACTAACAATTGCCCTCAGTGAACATGTACCACCATGTCAGTATAACATGGGACTTGGAATCCTTCAATCTCCCAAGTTCCCTTCTCATAATGGGGGCATCTTGTGCTGCATGTAATTCTGGCCTCAGAAGGTACGCACTATCTTCTGTACAGAAGGTACATTGTCATCTGTGTGATGTGACCCTATATTCAAGTCAATGGCTTCAGGTGCTGCTTAATCTCCTAAGCCAAGGACTATGGGTAAGTTTTCACTCAATAAGACTTCTACTCAATGGCCTGCAACAGGTTTTAACTCCTGCGTAGGATGTGCCTCTCAAATGATAGAACCAGCCAGGCTCCTGAGAAGATTGAATATGAACTACACATATGTTAAAAGACAACTCAGCCATGGAAATAAAATTTTTTAGCTAAGCTGGGGATTTGGGGTTCATTTTCAGCCTAGCAGAATCTGGATTAAGATTTGGAATCGATAAGCAGTTCAGGTCCTATGACAATCCCTCTCTAAAATGCTCTACCTACCCATCTGTCTGTCTGTCTGTCTGTCTGTCTGTCTATCTTTCTATCTACCTCACCCCCTCTTTTCTATCCATAGAGTCTCCTTTTCATTTTTCATTGTTAATCCTTTTTTTTTTAAACAAAGTCCATTTTTTTAACCATAAGACTAGAAACTCAGCTATAGTTATACATAGCTATAACCCTAGCACACAGGAACATGAAGCAGGAGGGTGATTAGTTTAAGGTTAATCTGGGCTACATATTGAGATACTAATTTCAAAATACAGAGATATTAAATGGTTGTATGTATGCATAGCTTCTATGAGCAAGGCCAAGTCCATGACTCGGGCTTTGACACATAGTCGTATTCACCCAATACTGTGAATCAAGAAAATGGGTGACCAAGACTGTAGCTGAGAATGGCTATTGCCACCAGCTGCAGCTGTTTTCCGTAGGCAAAAGAAGTATTGTTGGCAATAACGTAGAGACTAGCATCAGGATCTCATGAAACAAGAAACCATGTCTGTATCTAGTGATAGTATCGGTGGTAGCTTCACTGTGCTCACCCTGCATTTTGAGCAGACATAGTTCCCACCTTGTGAAGCCTTCCTGCTGGGTTCTCTAGCCTCTTCAGAGATCTTGTGAACTCCTCAATATCTATCTATAGATTCCCTTCCATATTACAATCATTGAAGTTGTTTTCAGTTGCTCACTATCAAGAAACTCAGTTGAGATAGAGGTCTAGAAACTCAATGAAAATTGTAAAAATTCAATGATATTTGTAATTCAATGAAAATTGTAAAAACACATGACAAAAGATATACAATTTTATGATTTCATAGACGCTTTCTCTACAGTGGAAAAATCTTTTCAAGTGTTACAAATCACTTCCTCCTTCATTTAGATCCCTTTTGAGATTATAATGTAATTATAAAGTTTCTCCCTTCAATTTCCTCCCTTCAAACAATTCCATATACCCCTTTTTTCTCTCTTTCAAAAACACGGCCTCTTTTTTTCACCAATTTCTGTTGTATCCATGTTGTCTGAACACATGCACACATGTATTTCTAAATATATAAGTACAACCAAGTCAGTCTGTACAACGTTACTTGTATGCATGTTTTCAGACTAACCACTTGGTGTTGGATAACCAGACAATTGGTGTGCCCTTCCTTGAAGAAGATTATTTCTCCCATACTCGGCGTTTTCAGCTGCCTGTAGTTCTTTGTGTCTGGTTGAAGCCTCATGAGCTTTCTTCCATCCATATTAACATGTCTATTGTTTTTAGCCTTGTTCAGCCCGCATTTGGACAGTCATATTCGTGAGACTTTATGGGTGTAGTTTCTGATGTTACTAGGAGACACAATCTCACAGCAAACTCCCTGATCTTCTGGCTCTTACAGTTTTTCCACCCCCTCTTCTTCAATGTTCCCTGAGCTTTAGGTGTGGGAGTTATATTGTATATGTATCTGTTGTGATTGGGCCCCACAACTATGTCTCTTTATTGGTTATGCTATTCTATAATGGTTTCCATCTGTTGCAAAAAGAAGTTTTCTTCATGCAGAGTGAGGACTACACTTAGCTGTGGGTATAAGGAAGGATATTTTAAATGTAGTTAGGGCTGTGATGATTTAGTAGAGTATGCATGACTTCACTAGTCCCAGGGAGTGCAGTTCTTAAGGAGAGAAGATGGTAAAATTTTCAATTTTCCTTTTCTACATGCTATATACAGATGGGGGTCAGAAGAGACTAAAAGATCTTTTTCGTTAAACTTAGTATCTGGTTTATTGATCACTGACTCTGAGGTCTGTGCTAATTTTCCTTAATGGAGTTCTTCAAGATAAATGTTCCAGCCCTCCCAAATAAGGGTTTCTTACAGGGAAAAACTGCACTCAAAATAATTTGAGGCTGGGGTGATAGCTCAGTGGGCAAAGTGTAGGCATGAAGACCTGAGTTTGGATTTCCAGTATGTACACACAAAAGCTACTTGTGGTAGCCTACATATAGAGCAGAGACAAGTGCCCCAGCTGCCTGTTTCTGGGCATATGGTCAAGCT
Organism: Phyllotis vaccarum; assembly: GCA_033318265.1. NCBI lineage: Eukaryota > Metazoa > Chordata > Mammalia > Rodentia > Cricetidae > Phyllotis > Phyllotis vaccarum. Next base: position 78,902,785 of record JARWLC010000004.1, on the reverse strand, counting down.
ATGGTATGTCATGAGTAATGAATGCACACATACTACTAAACATGTGTTTAGTTACTGCCTAGAGCAGCACTCCTGGTTTTTAGCCTGGTTTTCAGAGACAATACCTTGAATAAAAGTATGAGAACAAACTAAGATTAGTCCTATGGGCAGTACTAAAGTTACTTGCTGACTACAGTGGTTTTAATCTCCTCCTGGATGAAGAGACCTCACAAACAGATAGGAAATGTCATAATATGTTGTTAAGATGTCTATTTGGCCGAAAGTGAGCTAAGCAACTCAATTCAGAGTCATTTAACTTAGGTTATGGATTTATTGGCTGCCATGGAGAAGTCTATGGACACACTTGAAAGGTTCCTTTATCACATTCCTTATAGACTCTGATTTATCTTTATTTAGCTTCCTGTTCTTTATCAAGGGACCTCTGGAGCTTCAGGACTTACTTTATAGCACCGGAATCAGTTCAGTTTAAGAGCTTACTTCTTTACTGAGGGTAACCAGGAGGGTGTCAACATTCTGATGGTGTCTCATTACCTCACATAGCTGTTGTTGAACCAATCACTATGAGCAGTTATTTCCAATGGCAAGTACAGGCCCATAAGACTATTCTTGGAACCAGAAGTCAAGTTCATCATCATCCCCATTACATGACTTGAGTATCAAGAAAGAAAGAGTTATATGTGCCACAGACATTCAGAACCTGATCAAGATTTCTCTGAGAGGAGAGAGCTCCGACTTAGGAAGTAGGTTCCATACAACCCAGGGAACTGGACACCCATGTTTTTTATTAGAACCAGAACAGCCTGACCTATCAAGCATCCCTACACACTTGTGCACAAAACGTTGGCATTGGAGTAGATACTTAGGAGGAAGCAAGAATGAAAGATATCCCATGGGATGTGGGAGCAATCTTGCAGGCTGAAGACAGGCAGGAATTTCCCAGAATGCAAAGCCTTCCTCCTTCACACAGATGAAGGGCAAAGTGAAATTCTTTAGATTAAAGCTCAGATATCACTGTCTTAGGTTCTCATCTCCCTATTCACCATACTGCTTCTCAGAATCCAACAACCATGACCATAGGCTGAAATATTAGTTATCTCAGCTCAACCTGAGGTATTGAAATATAGGAAATATGCTAATTTATATTGCTCTTGATATTTTGATACATAATGTATCAAGGAATAGTGACTGACACATAGTAGATAAGGAATAGATACCTATTGATTGAGGGATGAATTGGAGCTCTGGAATACTGTGAACCAGGAGAGAGAGAAATACTTGGAGTTAAGTAAGTTCTATTTTTTTGTAAGCTCCACAATCTCCAGAGACACTTCAAAAATAATATTTTCATGAAAAAATATACCTTCTTACAAAACAGAAAAGATCTGCAATGTACAAATTAACTCATAGGCTTCTCTTGGATTCTGGGGTCATCTGTGGTTCTGTGTTCTTTGCTTATCAGAGGCTTTGTCTCTTCCATGAGACACTGTCTCATTGTGTCTTGGTGAGAGATGTGGTACAGTTCACTCTGTAGAAAGAGAGGACACAGAAGGCTGTGGCCCTTGTGTTACACTCCCCCTTCCAAAAGGAAAAAGTCTGTTTCATGTTACCTTTGTGCTTTTGAAGTGTCATAAGTGTGTGATATATTCATATTGAAGGACTGTTGGTTAACTTAAAATAAGCAGCATGTGACTACGTTCCCAAATCCTTATGTCTGCTACAGTGATCTAAAACTTGACAACGTGATGCTGGATTCTGAGGGGCACATCAAAATCGCTGACTTTGGCATGTGCAAGGAGAACATCTGGGATGGGGTGACAACCAAGACATTCTGTGGCACTCCAGACTACATTGCCCCAGAGGTGAGAAAACACATCAAAGCAATGATATCTCTCCTGCTCCCAGATGACTGCGATAGGGCTGAGGGCTGGGAAGGGTTGAGGGCAGTACCTGGGAACCTCAGACCAGCCTGGATTCCACTTTCTAAGTCATCTTTCTGAGTTCTCACTTGGAGATTGGCAGAAACTCAGGCTCCACATATGTCAAGATTTAGGAGAATTTTTAAATAAAACTCATAAGAGTGATCCAGTACATGTCAATAAAAACACATCCATCATCAGACTGCTATGGCTTGTGGCCATATGATACCTCCTAATTATGACATTGACGTGTTCGTTGACAGAGTGAGAGACAGAAAGGGAGCAGATCCTTTGGGTTGACATGACATAATGATGCTACACTGTGTAGTAGAGATGCATTCTAGGAGACCCCAAGTTTGTCTTCCTGTGATAAAGGTAGAGGTGAATGGGAGAAGTTTTATCTGAGTAGTCCTTTCCATTCAGAGGAAGTGGTCCATCACCAGGGTTTCCCAACAAGACATGGCATAATAATTGGTGATTACATGACACCAAGTCTTGGGGAGAGAGGCTCCTTAGTGTTGCTCTTTACTTTGACTAGCTGTTGGTCATTGACTATACAGGGATGGTCTTGCAGTTCCTCGTGTAGCTGAAGAACTAAGCATAATCTTTAAAAACTACGTGTTCTGTGCCCAAGCAGGTCCTTTCAAGAAACCTAGGTTGCACACACAGATAAATGCACACACAATACAGAGAAGGGAGTGCCTTCAAAGCCCCCCTTTTAAATCTCAGAATTATTTCTAATAATGAAAAATAAGAGAGAATATCAGTATTTACTACTATCAAAAGAGAAAAGATTTACTAATACATACCACATTTGGGTCAGGGAGTCATGTACAATCTTGGAAAGATCAAAGCATGCCTGTGTGAATTCACCTGAAATAATGTCCCTCAATATGGTGAGGGCAGGAGACTGTGGTTTACATAGTAGAAAATATCACTAGTCACCAGTTCAAGAGAGTAAGTTATATGTATATGAAAATATGGACATGTCTTTAAGACATATTGGTAATTTTTTTTAAAAAAAAATCAAGCTATGCATAGTTATGCTCATGTGCCATCTAAGTGTGCAGAAGGTTCAGACAAGAGGACCTTGAGATGAAGACCAGGTTGAACTACATAGCAAAATTGTTCCACAAATAAAAGAATAAAAATAAGGCAAGCCATGCAAATAAGAAATGATGAGCTTGGCAGTGCTGTTTGTAACAGTGATAGTTGCTCACAGGACACTGCTGTGTCTCTCCTCCAAGTATACCAATGCTCATGTAAAGGTACAGAAAATCTGCCTGGGTGATGACACATTGATTTCAAATGCTGCAGACGGTAAAGATGCTTCAGTCTGTCTGTGTGTTATTGATGCATGCTGCAAGGTAAATGTGATCGTGTATCCCTCTGTGGCATCCTCAGGTTGGCTATCAGCATACACTGACACAGTTCCTGGGTGTGTCCTTTGTTCAATGAATCCTAGTTATCAACTCCAGCTATACTTAGAGTCATGGGAGATCTTTAAAATTTTTAGGATGCCCAGATGTCACCCTTTACCCATTGACTCAGAATCCCTGTAGAGTCATGGTTTCTAATTGGTCGGGCTGGTTACAGGGCTGCTGAGGACACAGTGCCTGAGCTGCTCTGCAGACTGCCTCTTCTTCCTCCAGCTTCCCATTGAGTGGCACTTGGTCAGGCTTTGCTATTAACTAACCATGCCACCTCTGGCAGCTTCTCTCACCTTCCTGGCTCTGTTTTCCTTGGTAAAAGGATTAACATCTTGGGCTGTCAGAAGGGCAAATAACCATGTGAAAACACATTCACCGAGGCCATGCCTTGCAGTCACTTCTGTTCAGAGCACATTTGTTATTTATTTCTTCTTTTGTTTTTCTATTTGTCTATCTTAAATTTCCAAATAAAAATATGCATGGATATACGACATGTTTTGTGCACATGGAAGGGCTGAATGGAGTTAGTTTGCCTGTGTATAATCTTAATGTAGTTAAACATTTTGCTTAAAATCTACACTCAGCAGTTTAAAAAAAATTATTACTAGTATATATGTTTGTGTGTATGCATATGTTACAATACACATGCACACGTGGAGGTCAGGGGACAATTTTGTGGAGATGGATCTCTCCTGGGGTTGTATTCAGGTCACCAGGCTCATACAGCAAGTGCCTTATCCATTAAGCTATGTCACTGGTCCTCAGCAATTTTTTTCCAAGTGTGGTTTTGCTGTGTGGCCCAGGCTGGCTTTGAACTCATGGCAATCTTGCTGTCTTAATATCTCAGGTGCTAGGATTACAGATGTGTACTCCAGACTCTGGCAGTCATAGTTGTTTTCAAGAAGGCAATTTTTTGTTATTTATTAACTGCCATACCCCTGTTGTACTGTAGAGTTCTGGAACTTGTGACTCTTAGCTGATGGAAGTCTTTATCGTGACCACCATCTTTGCTTTCTGACTTGGAGGCAGAAGCTAGGGTAGGAGGCCGGCTTCAAGAAACAGATATTTTCTTTATAATTAGATTTGCCCCAATGCCTTTATTGAGTAAAACAAGGAATAACTGAATTACAGAGCAATCTAGTAAAAGGCAATGTGAAGGATGATGTATAAGGGGTGTTCAGTATCTCACTCCTCCCTACAAAATCCCAAATGCGTACATAGAATATCTGCTCTACAGAAGAAGTTATGTAACTTTCCTCAAGGTCACACTGGCAAACAGCAATCAGGATACACATTAGACCATCTGGCCCCCAAACCTCAGCTCTCAGTCTTTCCTGCATCTCTGTTCTTGCTTTGACACAGCTGCTTCTTCACTCTATACCCTGAATGGTAGAAAGTCACACAGCTGTCAAAACCTGACAGCCTTGGGTGCCATTTGATCCATTAATCCTACTTCCATTTACTTAATTTCTAGGAACAATGGGACAACTGGGGATTGTAAAACAGATTTTAGTGTGTGTATCCATTCAATGGAATCCTACGCAGAGGTAACCAACAATGGTGGGGACCAGTTACATGACTCAGTGGTTAAGAGTGCCCAGTGTTTTTGCAGAGGCTCCCAGTGCCCTTGTGAGGTGATGGCTTAAAACTACCTTTAACTTGAGCTCCAAGGGAATTTGAGCTAGATTCCAGGGCTGCAGCCCTCATATGCATATATCCATACATAGATACATACACATTCACACATAATTCAGAGTAAAAATAAAATCTTAAAAAGCAACCAATGTGTATGCACCCAGATTATATGGAAATGCAAAGTGAAGAGCACATTCCATGAAGTGTTCACCTCTAAAGTGCCTGTGCTTAAGTAGAACACACACCCTGTTTAATATATAGTCATAGAAACATCTAGCAAAGCACAGACCAGTGTTTGTCATGATTTTTCTCTTGACAAAGAATTATGGATGGTTTCTTACAAAATTCTTTTACTATATCTATACTTTCTGAATAAAAACAGATATAAAATAATCGCAAATACTTTTAAAATTTTAACTCTTATATTTTTAGTCGTGGTTCAAAAGAACCATGCTGAGCTGTGGATGTGGGTCAGTGATGTGTCGCCTATAATTCATGAGTCCCTGAGTTGATTATCTGGCTTCACAAACAAAAATCAAATAAGCCAAGCAGATGAAAAATAAAAGCCCCGCATGCTGTAGAATTTACAGTCTTACCATCTTTAAGTGTGTGGTTCAGTAGTGTTAAGTGTGTCCACATTATTGTGTAAATATTTTTACTCTATATTGAGAAACAAAGATAACTTCCTCGCCAAAATGCCACACACAGACATTCAGAACATCACACTACACCGGTGCCTACAAAGGCAAGGTGGCACACACAGATGTTTGCCCAGCTGCAGGTGACTTTACGAAGTGTGCCCTTTATTCCCCAGGTGTTAAATATGAGGAAACAGCTCAGGTGTATCCTACCCTTTCTGTCTACTCTCTGAGACTCTACTCAAATCTGGGGCTGTGTCACCCACTGTAACCTTGCAGAGAAGGTTAGGACCATACCTTGGACTCTCTACCTTTAAAATAAGTGTGAATTTAGTCTCCAGCCACAGGGGCTGCCTGCCACTCTGATAGGATGCCTTCTGTTTTCCAGATCATCGCTTATCAGCCCTATGGAAAGTCTGTGGACTGGTGGGCATTTGGAGTCCTGCTGTATGAAATGTTGGCCGGCCAGGTAATTGAATTTTAACTGATCTGTAAGACAATTGTCCTCTACATCTAGCCACATGGTCTCTGAAGAAAGTGACACCTCAGTCATAGCTCATGAATCTGAGTATCTCTGATTTTTTTGGCCTTGGGGTTATTCAAGTTTGTTGGTCAATTTTTCTAGTGAAAGCCCTGGAGTGTAGCCTCACCTTGAGATGGGAGTAGGGAGGAAGCCCTGCTGGTCAGAGAAAGCTGGGGGGGGGGTCCGTTGGGGCAGGGGCTTCTCTCCCACACGGACCTCTGCTCTACAGGCACCTTTTGAAGGGGAGGATGAGGATGAACTGTTCCAGTCCATCATGGAGCACAACGTGGCATATCCCAAGTCCATGTCCAAGGAAGCTGTGGCCATCTGCAAAGGGGTAAGTTGTTCAGCTGCCAAGGCTAGGACTATCGTGCAGGGGTTTCGGGTTGTTCCGCAACTAATAGGCAACAGAAGTTTAACATCACCATTCACTCTGCTGCCAGCGCCAGAGTCCTGCTATGAAACTGTTCTCTCCCAAAAAAGAGACCTTTTTCCCAATTGCACCAAGGTCTATAGAGGCAACTGTGTGCTGGAGCCTTGCTTTTGGCTGGGCATCAGCCTCAAGCCTTACATAAGGAAATACTTACAGAATGAAGGCTGTAGGAACACAGAGACCCTGCTGAAGAGCTTGGAACCATGGAAAGGACATAGTGGGGTCTGTCTTGCCTTACTTGTCTGCTGCGTGTATATTTAGTTAACATAAAAATCCTAGGACCTTTGTGGTAAGAAAACTTCAGGCAGTGTTGATTTTAAATGATAACCTGGGTAAGATGACTTAAACCTAGTGTCCCCAAACCTGCGTGATCTCTCTGATCTTGTATAAACAGGTGTACAAATACTTATGAACATATACACACCACAGTTATGAACAAATGCCCACCAGTCCACAGACAGTTACACACCCACAGTTTACGAAAATAATACCTGTGAAAAAAGTCAGACAGGAGTTTACAGGTAAGGACTGTTTGTACTGCATCATGTGTTGGATCCAATCTGTGCTTTTTAGAGTATGCAGACTAAGGCCCCATCTCAGAGATTAAGTCTGCCTTAATCCATATTAAGCCCCCCAACAAAAGGCTCAGAACACACTGCCTTTAAATACATTGTCCAAAGGATGCTCTTTCTCAACTACAACAGAAGTGTGAAAGCTGCACTCAGACTGAGGAAATAGCATGCAAAGATAGTTTTTATCAAGGCTTTTCCACCAGCCAACAATGAGGTCAGGTTCTAAAGAGTACACAGGGCTCTCCTGAGCCAAGGCTGTAGTCATAGATCTCTGGGACACTTATATTCCCCATGCCCTGCCCAGCCCTGCTCTTCTTGACCCAGGCAGATGCCATCTATGGTGGCTTCACCTAAGGAAATTGGCAACAATCAGACCACCCTGCCTGAGTTTTGGCCCTTTGATGTGAGGTGGGCCAACCTTACAACTTGGAAATACCTTGTAACACTACTTGAGCACCCACCCCACAAATTACTGAAGCATTATGTTTGAGCTATACAGGTGAGGATGCAGATGTCTTTAGGGAAGCCATGTGGGAATTAGCTTCGATCTCTAACATCTTCTAGTTAAATTGGTTCCAGATTTTTTTTCTTGGAGGGTGTGAGGCAGGGAGAGAATAAAAACAGAGAACACAGAGGAGATTCAAGGGTTTATCCGGAGCATTGGCAAAGCCCATAGGTAAAACAGGTTGCAGACAGAGACCAATGAGTTTCCTGGAGAGACAGTCTATTAGGAGAGCAATGGAAGGAAGTCAATCACAAGGCCTTTGTTTAATGATCCCCACATCTGAAGGTCTAGATAGTCCCCATAAACCCTTAACTTTTCAGCTGCCATGGTGGCCTATCACTCCTACAAAGCATCAGTTAGGAAGATTGGAAATCACAGTCCCCTTTAGATGGGCTGTGCCCTCTCCAGTTTATAAAACAGACAATCAGCTGGGCAGTGGTGGCGCACACCTTTAATCCCAGCACTTAGGAGGCAGAGGCCGGTGCATCTCTGTAAGTTCAAAGACAGCCTGGTCTACAGAAGACAGCTAGAGCTTTTACAATGAGAAAGCCTGCCTGAAAATAAATAAATAAATAAATAAATAAATAAAAGGCCAGATTCAATCTGGGTTCAAATTCAAGTCCAAAGCTATAAAGCACTCTGCTAGTGGGAAAGCTGACCTGATTTACGGATTGAGCCAATAACAGCGTTGCGTGTGGGGTCCTTTGATGATTAAACCAGTTAATGCCTATAAGTCACTTAGACTAGAGCCTGGATTCTGCTCCAGAACCCCAGGCCATCTCCAATATGACTAATGCTATCTCTGTTCTCTTTGGTGCCAGGATCCTCTTGACATTTGAGTTTGTGCCCCACTGCAACAGGAGAATTTGAAAAATGAAGGATTTAGATCAAAAGGCCCTTGTAAATCCTCACCCTCTCATTTCTTAGGTGTGTGATTTTGAGCAGCTCCCTTGTATCTTTAGGCTTGCTTCTTCATCTCTAAAGATAGAATAAAAGTACTTAATGAACCATTTCCCAGAACATCAAGTAAGGCTATGGAAGAGGACTCTTGTTGCATGGCTAGTGTGTAGTAGGTGTCCAATGCACACTCATGGACTTCCACTTCCTAAATCAATCCCTGCCTGGACAGCTGGGGGGTTCTAAGTGGGTCATGGAGGAGAGAAACATTTCCAGGTCAGCAGCCTTCAGCTTCAGCTCCAATTAGCACTTTGCCTGGCAGAGCAGTTTTCTATCAATCCAGGATCCATACCCTTCATGATGAACTGAAGTGACTCTCTCTTCGTTGTTAAGTGTTGGGGCACTGTTCTGAGTTGAGTGGGCTGAGTGCAGTGTGGGCTCTCTCTTCAAGGCTGATAGTTCTTCGAAGTAGGGGTGATGCTTAGGCCAAGAGCCAAATGCTTCCTCCTGAGCAGAGGGCCCCAGGAGATATGTCTGGGAGGTGATGTGAGGTGGGAACAGTGATTACATCCAGCTGTCTCCATGGCTTCAGGCACAAGAATGGAATGTAGGAATCCAGCAGAGACTCCTACTGTGCTGTGTGGCTACAGTGGCCCTTCCTCCCTTGCAGTCAGTCTCCCTGCCTACAAGGAATCTGAAAACAGGCATTTTCCACAGAAACCATCTTCTTTTATAAGTCTAGCTCATTAAAAACCCTATTTTCCACCATGAAAACAGAAAAAGCTTCCTCGTGTTTTCATGGCCAGTATGCTGAAAGCAGACAGAAGCCTAGGCTGACAATTTGAAGTAAAAATAAGCAAAGACTGAATTACAGTGAGTTAATGAGTTAAGAGAGCAGAGCTATTCAAAGCCTGATCCAGAGGCTAGGAAGGAGGCTCCATGAGTAAAGTTCTTGCTGTGCATGAAGACCTGGGTTCAATTCTCAGAACTCACATAAAAAAGCCAGGTGTAGTGGCACACATCCATTTACTCAATAATGGGGTTGTAGAAACTAGACAGCTCCTGGAGATCACTGACCAACTCACTTAGCTAAACTGGGTAAGTTCCAGGCAAAAATGAGTCTCAACCAAACAAGGTGGAGAGTGACTGAGGAAAACCTGGGAGGTTGGGTTCCACATGAGCATGTACTCACACACACATGTATACACACACACACACACACAGAGAGAGAGAGAGAGAGAGAGAGAGAGAGAGAGAGAGAGAGAGAGAGAGAGAGAGAGCTCTTTTCTTGGGATGTGTGACCTTAGGCAAATGAATTTCCTTTTCTGGACCAGTTTCTTTATCAAGAAAATATAAAATAGTTGCTGAAGCCTCAAAGTGTTGCTGTAAGACTCAAGAGTCACAAATAATGGCTGAGTTGCCTTTAGAACAGAAACCAGATGCATTATGTGCTCAGTCCACAGAATCATTACTGGTGTTATTATCAGGGCTGAGACTGACTAGACCAGGGCTTTCTCAACCTCTGGGTCATGACCCCTTGGTATTACCCAATACTGTTGAAAAACACAGATATTTATATTACAATTCATAACAGTAGCAAAATTACAGTTATGAAGTAGCAATGAAAATAATTTTATGGTTGAAGGTCAGTGGAAGGGGGCACTATGAAGCATTATGAAATCTGAGAACCACCATCCTGAACTTTCTCTCTACCCATCCAAACTCTGCATAAATGCCATGGCTTGACTCAATTTGCTCGCCTTCCATAGAGTTTTCCTGACCAAGCCAGACCACAAATATGTCTGGGAAAACCACATGCAAGGTGTATAAAGGGAGGAGGGTGTGAGCATCTAAGAAATGGCTGAGGAGAAGGTTTCATTGTAGATATGAGGGAGAACACAGCCAGAGGCAGCTGGAAGAGTTCAGAGGAGGGAGAGAAAATAGTACACTGAATACGATGAGCAGACTAAGCCAGGCCATGAGAAGAGAGAGTGGAGGAGAGAGAGAGTAAGAGAATATAGTGTGGACAAGAGAGGGGCAAGAGAGAGGGGGGGTCAAAAGATAGGCTGAAGAAGTTTAGGATAGAGGGCAGGGTGGGAAGAGCCACAGGTACTGAGTGAGCCTGGAGACCAGTGTGTGCTTTGGTATTCTGAGAGGTACCACAATTATCCATTTGTCTTTTGGACCCAGAGAATTCTCTCTCTGTCTCTCTCCCTTCCTCTCTCTCTTTTAGTCTCTCTCAATCTCCCCTCCTCTCTCTTTCCTTCCTCCTTTCCTCCCTCCCTCTCTTGCTCTGTCTCTCTGTCTCTCTCTTGCTCTCTCTCATCCTCTCTTCCTCCCCCTTGTCTCTGTGACACGTTGATATAGGTTCTCCTTATGAAGCCCAAGCTGGCCCTGGGCTCCTCCAGCCCTCCTGTCCCAGCCTATGAAGTGCTGGGACCATATGCACATACCATCATGTCTGGTTCCTATTTCTCTTAAAAGCTCACATTTTGGAGCCAGCTGAAGTGGGGCTGGATCCCACCTGTCACCCTGTAAATTCTTGTTGGTACTTGAGTTCTCTGGGTGTCAGTTACCATTCCAAGTGGAAAAGGAACAGACTCACGTCACTGAGTGACTGCGACAGTCCAGTGGTGTCACGGCTATACAGAAAGAAGCTGAGAACATTGAGTTTTGAGAGTTTTGCTCCTTGGAGGATAAAGCATCTACAGAAACTGTGTACCTGTGGCTGTAGGGCATCTTCTAAGCAGAAGTCAAGTCAGATGCACAGCAGTTCTGAATGAACTGCCAGGTTCCCCCTTGACCCACAGTCATCCAGTTGTGGGCAAAACTGGAGGTGCTTGGTGTCAACTGAGCCTCACACTTTAATCCTTTCCAAGCTGATAGGCACCCTTCTGAGCCATTTCCCTCTTCTCTTTGAATCACTAACTCCTCTTTCTCGGCTGTTCACTTGCTGGCATCTTGAGAGCAGAGAACCTCCAGTGAGTGTGGCTGCAGCTTCATTTCTCAGAGGAAGCCGCTGGTTTCATCTCAGAGTGTCTATTCATCTTGTTATTTAGTGCTGCCTCACAGACACAAAGATGGAGAGTTTTGATAATTAAGTAATTTAAACAGAACACCAAAGAAACCTCAGCGGAGTGGAGGGTAATGTGTGCTGTGGGGAGAGCGAACCCGGCTAGGTTTTGACTATTTAATGAGCTTTCTGAAAGTAATTACTTGAAACTTGGGCCCATTTGACTAATATTTTTCTTTTCTTTCATTTCACAAGCACTTTGCTGAGAGATGCAAATGGCATCTGAATGAATGCATCCTTGGAGTTAGCCAAATGTCAGTGTTTCTTAGGACAGGAGGAAGAGTCTGAACATCCTCATTAGGTACACCAGTAACCATATAAAACTCACTCTCGAACCCAAATGGAACCTGTGACATTTTTAATGTGAAGTTCAAGGCCACGTTGGAACTTTGATTTGATTAACCCTGTGGGATTTTGCTCTGGAATGGGCATCGTTTTAGGCTTTTCTCCCACAGAGACTTGGCTAAGAAGCTGTCACTGGATGAAACGCCAACAGTAATACTGGTTGATATTCTGCACTGTACTCCTTTTCCTGGGTCGTTAGAATGATAATTTCTCGGCAGCTCCCACTTCCAGGCCTGGAATCTGTTTATATTTTTTCTTTCTCTTTTAGCTAATGACCAAACACCCAGGCAAGCGTCTGGGCTGTGGACCTGAAGGGGAACGAGACATTAAGGAACATGCATTTTTCCGGTATATTGACTGGGAGAAACTGGAACGCAAGGAGATTCAGCCACCATATAAACCAAAAGCTGTAAGTGAACGCCAGCCCCTCTCTGGCTGTCTGGTCCTCAGACACAACATGCTCTTTCTTTTAAGAGTGCATGCTCTGAATGCTTTCTGAGGTGTGGACATCAGTGCATCCACTGGCTATGTATGTAGGTGCCCCCCTCTCTGTGTGCTCCAAGCCACTGGATTCCAACATGGAGATTTTTATTGCAAAGCCAGGCCTCTAAAAATAATGGGAAAGACAATTGATATCGAAGTTTTTGCTGTTGATGCTTTGATCCAATTACTGTAACTGTTTGAGCCGACACCTTGGGGGCAGGTGGTTCTTGGGTGAGCAGAGTCCAGACTTACTTCAGAGTTGTGATGAAGAATCTAATTTTGTCCTGCATTCTCAGTTCCACTGTGTCATTTTCTCTTCAGACTGACATTGAAAAGGTCATGTTGTTTATCTCAATGGTATTTAAATTGAATTCTGAAACATACAATACCACCTCGGATTCTGAGAGTAGCTTCCCCAGGTGAAAGAGAAGGAAGCAGAAGTTGAGACTCCTGACATACAGACTTCTGGAAGGCTGTGATATAGACTAGGCTTTCCTACACTGGTAATGTCAGACCCCCCACCCCCACCCCCAGAGTCCACAGGAGAAGTTTGCTGCTCCAAAGACCCAGCAGAGTTCTCGTCAGCTTCTGGGGTGGGAGATAGGCATTTGCACCTGTATGAATCAGATCTGTGATTCTGTGGGGTGGATGTTTCTTTGTTAATGTAAGTATGGCACAGACCTGGTGACCTTATTACATGTTGTGAAAATACCGATTGAGGCTGAAAAGCGAGCATAAACATTGTTATTGAAACCTGAAGTTGTAAGGGTCTCAGTGTTCAGATAAAGAAGGTGATAATGATAGTTATTTCAATGTGATAATTGCTAATTTCTTGAGCATTTATTATGTGCTAGGTGCCACCATGTTGAGCACATCACATACAGCATCTAATTAAAACCTTTCAATAGTCTAGAAGGCCTGTGCTATTGTTCTGAGATGGTAGAGAGGAAAGTGGAGACCCACAGAGGTTAAGGGCTCTGACCACAGTCACCCAACTGCTGTGGTATGGGATCCTGGACAGTCTAACTCCATTGGAGGCTTTCTAAAACGTCTAAGAAAATCTCTCAGGTGGTTTTCACAACCGCCCTGTAAAACTGCCCAGTCTCTTCACTCTAGATGACTAGAACTATACAGCTCGCCACACCCCTGATGAACCCTTTCAGAACCAATGAAAGTAGTTAGTTCCATGTTGGGACTTTTCTCCATTGTTGAATATTCTAGATTAATACCTAGTCAATCTTCCCAAAATGTCTAGCAGAGACACACCCTCTCTAGACCCTCTGGAGACTTACAGGCTTATATTTGGAATTTTGACATCTCGACTAAACCTCTCCTTAAAGCACATCCATATGACATCATTTCCGAGTGTCATATCATTCATCTTAAAACAATGACACAGGCTAGAGCATGGCATTCCTAGTGGTATCTGGCCAGCAGTGAGTAGATACTGTCTCTTGACTTTTTAGAGACAGTAAAACCAGTCAAAAGCTCTCTGACCCACTTATTTTTTTTATCCTTTATAGTGTAGCAAGATAATGGTTTCTGCATTGGAGGATCATTAGCTACACAAAAGCACCAGGAATGAGCCTGGTACATGACAGGTTCCCAAGGAGAACTGATTATAGTTAGTGGTCAGTGATGTCATATGGTAGTTAGTATTGTGGGTTTAGAATCTTGGGGGGGGGCAAGAAATAGTTGTACTATTTCTTAATGGTAGTGTCTGTGTTCAGTCCTGGGGTGAAGATGGAGCAACATATTCTTGACAGTGAAGCTGCCTTCACTGAACCCTTTGGGAATAAATCAAAAGGTGACTTGGAAGGGATGAGCAGATTCTTTGTTCAGGAAACTGGTGATTCAGAGGTAAGGCAATGACCTCTGTGTGTGTGTGAGGGGGTGTTTGTGTGTGTCTATGTGTGTGTATGTGTATGTGTGGTATGTGTATGTGGTAGGTGTGTAGTGTGTGTGTGTTATGTGTGCTGTATGTGTATATGGTATGTGTGTGGTGTGTATATATATGTGTGTGGTGTATGTGTGTGATGTGTGTGTGTGGTGTGTGTATGTGTGTGTGGTATGAGTACAAGTGTATGTGCATATCTGTGTACAGGAGGTATGCATGTTCACATGAGGCCTGAAGCTGGTTTCTGGACTCCTTGATTGCTTATTACCTTATTCACCGTGATAGGGTCTCCTACTTAAACCCGGATCACTAATAGAACTGGTCTGGCTAGAACTGTTTGATATGAAGACCCTGTTTCAACTTCCTAAGATCTGGATTCACCATACACTTGCAGCATTTGTATGGCTTCAGGAGACTCAAGCTCTCCTAGCCATTGTGCTGGCATGGAAAATATTTAATCCCCCAAGCCAACTCAGCTGCACACTCCTCCATTTGGTTTTGGTGAGGCTACTTATAAGGTCTCAAAATGTGAAGCTCTCCTTTCCTTATTTTGCCCATGTCCATCAGAACTGACCCCACTGGACGTTAGGAGCTCATGTTAGGGATGTAGACCAGAGGTTTCCAAATGTTGGGTTCTGGGCCAGCAGCATCAGCATTGATCTGAACCATGTTCAAATTAAATGGCCGGGACCCAACCCTGGACACCCTGAATCAGAGTTTGACACTGTGGGTGCAGGAAGCCCTGCAGAGCATCTGAGACATGCTTGAGGCCGAGAGTTTCAATGGTCAGGGGAGAGAGTCAGACTTCAGAAGAAGATGTCAGAGAGAGCAGCTTTCTTTGCCATTCAGGAGTGTGGCGGCGACCTCTGGCATACATCGTAGACTAAGTTCCAGGCACTTTAAAGGAAGAAGGAAGGGCTATAGATACAAGAGGGTAGAAGACCAAGGTGAAGATCTGAGCTCAGAAAGGCCCAGCCTTCATGCTCCCATTAGAAGCTGGGGACCAGGACTCCTTAGCTGAAATCTGATTCTTTCTTCATAATTGGCTACAAATGTTTAAAAATTAAACATAGTTCAGGGCAAATACAAACACATCCGTGGCCTGTGGACTGCCAGTCTGTAACCTTTGAAGGTGTTGATGGAGTCAGGGTGATATTTAGCCAATTCCTGTTAGTACTATTTGTGAGCAGTTAAGAGTTCAATCTGATTGGGATGGTATTTGCGACTATTCCCTCTAAGGGTCATGAGTATAGAAGGTTCACAGGCTGGAGAGATAGTTCCTGTGGTAAAATGCTTGCCACATAACCATGAAGACCTGAGTATAGTCCTCAGATCCCATACAGAGGAAGCCAGTGCAGAAGTTCATATGCAGCCCTCTGGAGGTGGGGACAGGGGGCTCTAAGGCTTGCAGACAAACCAGACCGGCTGAACTGAAAAGTTCCATGCCAATTAAGTAAGCTATCTCAGAAAACAAATTGGTTGGCTTCCTGAGGAATGACACTAGACACTGCCCTCTGGCCTACTCACACACTCATGCACATACATGGGTACCTGCGCACACAGGCACACACACACACAGCTCGCATGGGTACATACATGCACATCTAGTCTATGCCTGGCTCATAGGAAACAGGAAAAGGTAATTGTCTTTATCACTGATAATACCAGCACCATCAATTATTAAGTTATTAACTAACATCAATAATTGTTATATTATGTAATTTTGTAATTGAATAATTACTAATAACAACAAAAGCCTTCAACTGTTCTTCCTTGGTATTATTTCTAACCACACAATATCCTGAATTCCCTCATGTAGATTTATCTAACCACACAATATCCTGAATTCCCTCATGTGGATTTAATAATGTCTTTCAAAATACAGTACTCAGACTGGGGCATGTGTTTCCAGATACTTTATCACCAGCCCTAAAGGGAAAAGGACCTACCTTGTTCTCCCTAGATAAGCATAAAAATACACTTGTCCCACAGTATCTATGGGGGATTGGTTTCAGGATATCAAAATCCATGGAGACTCAAGACTCTTGTATTAAACAGATAGTATTTGAATGTAACCTGTGCATATCCTACTTAAAAACATTTCTAGATTAGTTATTATATATAATAAAGTAAATGATATATAAATAGTTATTGTTCTATATTATTCAAAGAACATATTGGTTTACTTTCTATTGCTGTGATAAAACACCATGGCCAAGGCAATTTATAAAAGAAAAGAGTTTCTTTGGGCTTATGGTTTCAGAAGGGTAAGAGTCCATCAGGGAAGCAAGCAGCAGGCATGGCAACTGGAGCAACAGCTGAAGGCTCACCTCATGAACAGCAAACATGAAACAGAGAGTGGGCTGAGAATGGTACGTGACTTTAAAAAAGCCAGCCTACCACCAGCAACATGCCTCCTTCAGCAAGGCCACACCTTCTAAACATACCCAAACAGTTTCACTCACCTGAGGCCAAACATTCAAACCTCTGAGCCTATAGGGCACATTCTAATTCAAACCACCACAGAGAGTAACAGCTAGAAAATTCATTCTCCAGGTGTCATTGGTGAATATAAAACATTTTGTCCTTGTATTTTTAAATTATTTTGATTTGGGAGGCTGCAGAAACAAGGCTGGCCTTGAACTCATGATCTTTCAGCCTCAGCTACCCAAGTGCTGGGATTGCA
Organism: Phyllotis vaccarum; assembly: GCA_033318265.1. Taxonomy (NCBI): domain Eukaryota; kingdom Metazoa; phylum Chordata; class Mammalia; order Rodentia; family Cricetidae; genus Phyllotis; species Phyllotis vaccarum. Next base: position 78,885,752 of record JARWLC010000004.1, on the reverse strand, counting down.
AGCATGTGAGATTGCATCCAGCTCTAAAAATCATTTCTGAGCTACAATTAATTATCTAAAGTGTATGTGTGTGTGTGTGTGCACGTGTGTGTGTGTGCATGCACGCATGCACATGCATACAGAGAGCTGACAATAATAAATGCATGGTCTGCCCATTTTGATTCCTCCTGCTCATGTTCCTCTTACATTGCAGATCCACCCCAGAATCTGTTTCCTAGTCCTTCTTATCTGCTTGTCATCTCTGAAATGCCTGTGGCAAGTGTGCAGAGTTCCACGTTGTGGGATATTAAAAGCCATGTGTGTACCTGTCAATGTGCCTGATTTATGCATGCTATTAAGTAAGTTCAGGGAGAGAAAACACAAGGGGCAGAAGCAGAGGACTGTATTCAAACATCAGTGAAGGGTGCTATTATGGGTGGTTCATTAAAATCACTTTAATGGGTTTTCTTTGTTCTCAACACTGTCTTTTATTGTGGCAAGGATCAGTTTGGCAGTGCATTGTTTGGAACTATACTAAAAGACATCGAGTTATTTGTATTGTCATAGGGTACAAAGTAATTGTGTGTGTATGTGTGTGTGTTCTTGTGGGAGAAGGCACACCTGCTCATGTACACAGAGGCTGGTTGTCAACATTGAGTGTCTACCTCTGGCTCACTGCATCTTATTCTTTTGAGACAGGGTCTCTCAATGTTTCATGTAGGCTGAGTGGTCCAGCAAGCTTCCTGGAATCCTCCCATCTTCCCCACTTCCCATCATTAGGATTACAGATTAAAAACACCATGCTGGGCTGCTTTTACATGGGTGCTGAAGATTTGAACTCAGATCCTTTGTGGCAAGCCTTTTAATGACCGAGCCATCTCTCCACCTTTATACAATAGTATCTTTAATGTGCATCTGGTCACATTAATCTCTTGCTTGCATACCCCCCCCTCAGCTTTTTGGTACCTCATGATAATACCTGTTGGTCTTTGGCATACGTGGCTTTTGAATCCTTTCAAGACCAGATGTTCTTTCCATAGTCTGAGCTCTTGGCTCCAAGGGCCAGAACTCCTGGGTTTCTTCCATTTCTTTAACATCCAATCTTTTCTCTCTTTGCCAGCTTTACCTATGCAAAACCATTGTCTGGAATATCCAAAGCCCTTCCCATGCTCCTCTCCCTCCTGGAGGCTAAGTGTTGCCCCATTAAATCCAAAGAACATCACCTCCTCAGGGAGGCAGTCTCCTCTTGAGTCCTGAGTTGGGATCTGCTTCCATCCTGTTCACAAACTTATCCCATGTTCTTGCAATTGTGTGCTCAATTTAACATCTGTCGTTTTAACTGGACTGTGGTTGTGGTTTTTCAGTGTCTGATCCAATGCCTAGCTTAAGTTTTAGCACATAAGAGATGCTAGACAATTTTTACTGAATAAATGAATGAATGGCCATAAAACAGGGTGTTTTAACACACCATGTTATGGGGCATAAAGGATTCTTTAGAGATGTTTATTAGAGTGAAAGGTGTTTGTCCTATGTACAGCAGGGTGTTTCTGGTAAATAGGTTGTTGTGTAAGTTACTATCATATTTATAAAGAACTGTAATTTGCCTGCTGTACAGCAGGCTGTCATGCTCCTTCTGGCTGCACAGTGTACAGAGGGAGAGGATGCTGCAAAAGGATCTGAAGATGTGGTGAATTTATACCCTTGGTTCTCTATGGAGAGGACTGAAGTTTGCTTCTATCTGCTCTTACACAGATGGTCCAATGCAGTAGCCTATCGATGCTCCTTTTCCATGCATGCCTAAGTCACCTGGAAGTCTGGTGCAAACGTAGAGTCTGATCCAAACTCTGAGTGTGGATCCTGAGATTTTGCATTCCACACAAGGTCCATGTTGCTAGACCAGAAGGTGAAGGAGGAAACCATGTATGCATCCAGGACTGGGGCATGAAGAAGGTGTTAGAAACACACGTAAAGGCTGTAAGACAGCTAGTCAGGGATGTTTGGTGGACATCAGAATGTAGGCATCTGAACTCGGTGGGGAAGGAGGAAAACAAAGAGAGGCAATGGAAGGAAGAGATGGTGCTGAGCACTATAAAATCTTTGCCTTTTAATCCAAACTGTGAGCAGAAAAATAATGGCCTAGCACTAGGCTTTAAAAAGAATTATACGGGCTAATGAGATAACATAAGTGTGGAATTGCGGGAGCAGCTGTGGAGGCTCTGTCACTAATTCAGGCAGGAGGCTGTGAGATCGGCAAGATGGAGCTGTTTGGGAGCCTTTACGGGGATGCTCAGATCAGCATTCTCAGCCCTGCACCACCAGCTCCTGGTATCTTGCAGGCAACTCAGTACCTGTTTATGGCACAGAAGATAGGTAAACAGGAATATCCCCCTCCCCCCATAACACATCATTGTTCTTTTAGTACGAAGCCCAGTAGCTCAGGGTTTAGTCCGGGTGGGAAAAGTATGACCCAAGAGAACAGCTATCAGGAAAGAACTTGCCACTGCCCTCGGGGCACAGCATAGTGTGGTCACACCACAAACTGTATTTCTTCTGTCAGTAAGAGGATACGGCAGTCTAAGAAGCTGTTAGTGAGTGCCAACCAAGAGCTGTGGCCAGGGTATCCCCATGCCTGGAAGATGCATCTCGGAATTTTACTGTGCAGTAGTAGAGAGTGCTTTAAGGCTGTGCCTTCTCAAATGTTTGTATTTTACTGTGAAATGGTACACTAGGGTCATGGTATAAGAAATGCTAGTGCACCATGGTGGAACTAAAATGTCTGTTTGAGATTTTCATGAAGTTCCCACATTATGACAAAGTCTTGGCACCCCACCTCTGAGAGGCTCCCAGGAGTGTCCTAATGCAGGCCTTTCAGAGGTTCACTCCCCAGCTGCCTCACTGAGATGACCTTGGGGGTCAGTTTATCCAGGTAACAAAGCAGCCCTATGAAGGGCACAGGGAAGGGAAGGCAAGCACAGGGCATTGTTTTATGAAGTCCATGGAGTTAGCTAGTGTGTGCATGCACTTGTCCTCCTGCTGGTGGTAATGGCTCAATTAGTCCTGGAAATAGGAGTATTCCAATCATGAATTCTCTCTGAGAAGCAAATATCAAGATCACCGTTCAGCTGCTCCTATCGGCACAAGCCTAAGATCCTAGCTACTTAAAAAGCTTACACTAGAAGATTACAAGTTCAAGATCTGCCTGGTTGGAATGAATTTGGGCTAGTCTATGTAATACAGGGAGGCCTTGTCTCAAAAGAAAAAATTAAAAGACCACTATTAAGTTCCATGATATTGTTTGCCTAGCATGCAAGAGACCCTGGATTCAATCTCCAGTAACAAAGTAGATATATAATCTTCTTCTAGCTCCTTGCATTGACTTGTAAACAACCATCCAGCCCATAGAGACATGAGTGATCAGCATGCTTGGTCCCTCCTTTATGCCTCTTAAGCCCAAATGTCAGGCCTCCCACTTTTCCGGCAGGCTGACCCCTGTCGTCTCTGTTCTTGTTACTTATTTTATCTTTATTATTTACATACTGTTTATCATTTCAAGACATTTCCACATCAGGAGAGCCTAGAACTCTTTCAAGATATAGAGCTCCTTGCAAAGGCCCTTGGCCCCTTTGAGTTAGAGCTTGCTGTACAAGCATGAACCTAAATTCAGATCTTTAAATCCATGTGAGTTGAGTGTATTGGTCACAAAGGCATGTGTTTGTAACAACAGTCAGATGAGAGACAGAGACAAGAAATCTCCAGAAACTGGACGGTCATCTATCCTGGTATATGCATCTGTGAACAAGAAGACCCTGCCTAAAATTCAAAATAAGGTGGATGTCAAGGACAAACACTTGACAGAATCTTCTGACCTCAATATGTGGATTATAGCACATGTATGCCCAATCTCCCCCCCCTCACACACACACACACATTCTCTGAGAGTCCAAAGATTCCACTGCTTCAGAAAGACCTCCTACCCGAAGGACTTGGTCTCTCAGTGGCTCTATTACTTGAGAGCATTGTTTATAAAGTCCAAAGCTTCAATGCCCCTTAATGAGCTGCAGCTCTGTTCGTGTGACATTCTCCTCCAAACCCAATTGCCCTTTATAATGTATGAGCAAGTGTCTCTGTGTGCATGTGGCAGAAGGTGTGTTTGATGTCCTGACATTTCTGAATTGAAGCCAGAAAGTGTAACCTTTGTGCATTTGCTATTCAAACTCCAAATTCAAGGCTTAAGGAAGGGATCTAACTTCTCAGTATGATTTATTTAAGCACTGAACTTAACTCCAACTTAACCCCCCCCAAAGTACCAAATACTCAAGAGAATAATAGCCGTTTGGAGATTGTGACTTAAAGCAACTATCATAAAAACCCATATCGTTCAAACATATTGGGGAATGTATTGAGTTCTTGCCTGCGTTGGACACTGTCATGAGTGTCTTTCAGGTGTCACCTCCCGTCATTCTCACGACAGCTCTTTGACATAGGTGTTGTTATCACCACATTACAGATGAGGGAGGGGAGCTCATAATCTAGCAGTAGAGGGTGGCAGAGCCAGGACGTGAACTCTGAACTCAGCACTGCCTAAAATCCTTGTGAAGACTATTGGATGAATCTGGTAAGGTCTGGGATTGTGCTAATGGAAGAGAAGCCATGACAACTAATGGTGTTATTACATAATAGAAAGAGGCTGAGAATTCTTATAGTTCAAATGACTTAACATTTATTTAAAAATACAGTAACAAGCAAGTAGTGTATTCACACCTTTTACATTTCCCTGCCAGAACTGGAAAAGATACAAATTTCTTTCTTCTGGAAGCTTGGGTTTCGAGTCTAACAGAGAGAGTGGACATGTACTTAGAGCAGGGTAGAACAACATCCAAATAGAGGATCTAGGGCTAGGCTCTGGAGGTTCATCTATGGGGCAGAGTTTGCAGAGATCATAACAAAAATACTAGAATGTGTTTATATACTAGCCAACAGGTATCCCAGTCACTTAGGAAAATAACCTGAGATCTGTCTTTCTATCTCTCTTTCCATCTTCTCCCTGTTCCCATGGGGAGCCCAATTAAATTAGGGATCAAATCAAGCTTCTTTCGTATATTTGGAATTTTAGCAGGTGCCTGGACCAAGTGAAATTCCAGAATCACTTGCCATGTATGTGACTTTGAACTGACCCCTGGAAGGGAAGTTAGCAATTGAACTGAAATGATGGATGGGATGCTCTCCTGCTATGAGAGATTATGAAACCGTTAGGATGTGTCTGGTAATAATTAGTGGAACACAATAGAAATCAAGGATTCAAAAACTGCCTTGGAAAATTCAACTCCTTTATTCAACCAGTGAACAGAGAGGCAGAGATTTGTCTAAGTGGCTCACTCAGGGAATATAACAGAAGCAAGACACAGGGCTTTATGCATTATGCTATTTATATCTATAACATTAAAAACAAGTCAGCCGTGGCAGTCAAATTATTTATCCTTCCAAGAGAGTATAGACCTGTATGAACTTGAATAAACACATTGTACCCATACAAGAACCCTTCGAGGAGTTAATGTTTATTTTCTAATACATCTAAAGAACATGCTCAGACTCACAAGCTAAGTAACATACCCATAGTCACCCAGGACTAAGTCTGAGCATCAATTAAGTCCTACCCCTTTACCTCAGAGCCTACCAAAGAGCTCTTTGCTGTCATAGTATTTCCTCTCTTGTCAACCAAACTTAGCCACACATATGTGAGGCTTAAATTTCCCTTGGTCTAACCCTGACTTCACATTCCTCCTTAAGGGAGAGTCCCAGTTTGTTAGATATTTGGTAGGACCATTTCTTGAATCTTTGGTCAACCCTCACCTAGGCACTAATGATAATCACAGTATCCCAGAAAGCTTTTGACTCTAGGGTAAGAACCCAAGAAGAAAAGTGAGAGGATCTGGGGAGACAGTCTACCAAAAGTGAACAAAAGTCAAACAGAGTCATAACTCAACATCCTCAACATCAGCTTGGCTATTTAGCAGATGAGTGAGGAGAGGGTGTAAGGAGCCTCTATAGCTGCAATCTTTGTGACCTCAGCTGGGCCCTTTGCCTTCCAGGCCATATTTTCCAAAGTCACTCGGATAAACCCCAAAGCTTCCTTTCTCAAGGTCCTTGATCTCCACTGATAACCCCATCTCCCGAGTGACTGGAAACATTGAGACATGTAGCTGGGATTAAGAAAATGACCCTCAAATTTTTAGCCTATCAGGGTTCAACTATGTTGATCATCATTTTCTCAATGTGTGACTTCGTTCCATTTCTGCTCTGAACTACACCCTCCCATCTCTCTAGGCATCTGTTTACTGTTTCCCTCCATATTAACCAGAGTTCCTGTGGTTGCAGTTAGGATCCTGATTCATGCTGAGTTTTAAGGGAAACCCTTGAATATTAAGATGTGACTGGACTTATGGTTTAAACAGTGGAAAGGAGACTATATTTCTATAAGACTGTGGTCTTGAGCTGATAAGACATTGACCTTTGTGACAAATGCCCAACAGAAATTACTCCCAGAAAGAGAGATTTATTTGGCTCAGGTTTGAGCCCATGGTTGGCTGTTTCCTTATTTATGAGGCTGTCTGAGGCAGAGCATTACAGCAAAAGGACATGGTAGAGCAGAGCTGCCCATCACATGGCAGCTAGGAAGCAGCAAGAGACAGGAAAAGGGTGGGCCAAAGGTACATCCTCCAGAGTGGTTCCACCTTTCACAGTTCTGTCACCTCCAAATGTCCATTCAAAATTTCAACTTACTGGTGGATTAAGCATTGGATAAGTCAGAGCCTTATGGTCTAGTTGTCTCTGGAAAGAATCCCAGAAGTGTGCTTGACTGATCTCTTGGCATCTCTTAATGTGATTAGGTTCACATCCAAACTTAGCCATGTCACAGGCACATAGCAGCAAACAACTTAGCTCTTGGAATTTCCAGAAACTTCCACCAAAAGAGCTGCTTCTCCCTAAAATTCCTGGAAGCTTTAGACTTAATCTTATGAGATGATAGTAGGCCATATGCTCATCTTTAATTCCATATCACCAGAGGAATGGACTATGCTAATTGGCTTGGCCTGGGTCATCTGTCCCCCTGAGATAAGAGACTACCTCTATTCCTAGCTAAATAAAGCACGATGAAAAAGAAAAGATATGTTTCTCTATTGCTAGGAAAGAAGATATCTGCTGTGTAGACAAGACATGAGTTATCACCCCAATTCTTTCTGCCCATCTTTCACTAGCTTGTTTTCATCTTCAAAGCCTTTTCTTTGGAACATGTCTTCCCTCCTCACTGTGAAGTAGGCTCCCTCACCTAATTTGCATACACACTTAGGAAAGGTTACAGGTTCTTGCTGGTTCTGGTTAGTGACAATTTGTTCTTTCCTCATATCTTATAGCCTCCCCATCCCTCTCAGTACTCGCATGTCTAAGCACCTCCATATCTCACAGCCCCCTGTACCTCACAATTCCCCACATCTCAAAGCCACTCACACCTCGCCAGGCATGAACCTCAGATTCCTTGACATCAGATGTAGCTATGCTAAATATTATATATGCATAAAACAACAGTGACAGCTTTTATTCTAAAATTTTGATTACACTTCCACTTTTTTTTTAACAAGTTGTTTTCTGTTTTATCTTCTTAGGATTTGGAAAAACAATTATTAAGATTCTAAAGAATTAATCAACAGAAGAATGTGAAGGGCAGGGTCCAACTGCCTCATTCAAAGAGGTGCAAAAACTATTTCAGTTTGCTACCTTGCTTCAAAACAAAACTAATCTTTGTACTTCATACATGAAATCACCTACAGCACCATCTTCATTTAAACTTATATGCAACTTTCAAGTACAAAGCTTCCTCTCAAGCTTGACAATAAACTTCACAGGAATGATGGCTGACCTTAATAAGTAGAATGACCCTGACAGTGAATCTTATTAATGATCATAACAGAATAATAACATCATTAATAATGAAGCCTTCAATGTCCAGGACATCCTCTCATCATGGCACTCACGGAGTAAATCCATCTGAACTTAACAGGACATGTGAATGCTGGGAACTTAGCTAACTCGCTTGCAGATTGTGCAGGGAATGAAGTTAGGGCTGGTCCTTAGGTCATCCAGCTTATGAGGCCATGCTATGTGGTGGGGTGCATGCTCTGGGACAGTGGGGTACTATAGAGGGCCTTGATAGGCCAAAGCATCTCTGGATCTTGTCTCTTCTGACTTATTCCAAGGACCCCAAATAGAGTGTCAGTTTTCAATTTTTCTGGTGAGATAAGAAAATTTTTCCCTGCCTATTTCAAAGATTGGTGAGAATTGGATCTTTAAAAGCAGACACATAGAACCAGATGCATAGTAGCTATGAGAGTTCACTTAAAGCAGCAATGTGAACTTAGGAGGGATGGTGAGGAATAGAGGAGAAGGTCCTTTGCTGACGTGGAATATGTTTACTGTGTATTCCATCCAGTCCTTTTTATGAATCACGTTAAAAATAATGATTCCAAATCTGCTTAAAGGATAAAAGAAAAGAAATCCATCTGCTTTTTACCCAGTCAACCAGAACATAGACCAAAGCAGTCACATAACAAAGCAGTGAGGATCTGGAGCTTGAGAAGTAGCTCAGTGGGTTAGACTGAGGACCTGAGTACCTGAGTTAGAGTTCTGGACACCCTCATAAGAGCCACTGCGAGGGCTATGTTAAGGTCATAATGCCTATAACACCAATCAGTGTTGAGGAAGAGGAGACAAGCAGATCCCAGCAGCTAGCCAAAATGTTGAGCTTCACGTTCAGAAGCAAACTTTATCTCAAGGGATTAGGAGGATGCCTAAAATCCTCTTCTGAGAGTTCCATGTACTCACACAGTGTGTGATCTTCATGGGCATGTGTAACCCCTCACCACACATACACACGTACATAATATACTTGGTGAGGGAGAATTGCACTAGGTTTTATTTCTTTTTGGTGCTCTTTAAAAGTTTGTTTTTACAAAGGGAAGTGATTGATAGAAGGGGTTGAATCTGTCACCTGCGGGACCAAGTCTTAGACATAAAGCCCTGTAAACACATTCCCTCACTGTGTAATGAGTACTTCATAGAGCTATTGGTGGATTAAAGAGACAGGATACTTGGAAGTGCTTACATCAGAAGAATAGAAGAGACTCCATTGCTGACCCATCCAATAGCATTGAGTGCCGGGACTGGGTCTTGGAAATGGAGTATTGAACAACACCAAAAAAAGGTCACTATGCCTCCTTCATGGATCTTATATTCTAGAGGAAATAGGAAATATTGGGATAAACAAATAAATGTATGAGACAGATTGAGATGCATAGGTGGAGTGTTTCACTGATAACATGGAACAGGATGACCTGGTGGGGAATGTCAAGAGATAAGAATGTGGGAGCTACCTGATTTGGAGGAGACAGACAACAGCTTCTCTGAGGAGGTGGTGTTTAAACATATTTGAAGGAAAATAGAACAGGGAATGCTATTTTTAAGTTATAATTAAGAAAACAGAAACAAAATAAGCTTGCTGCCAAACACAAAAGACTCTTCTTGGGCTTCAGGGTCCCAGGCCAGTCAGGGCTACATAGTGAGACCCTGTCTCAAAACCAAACAAGGAGTATGGACTTTGGGCAATGGAGGCATTTGAGACAAAGCAAGCACAAGGCCTAGGATCCCTGCCATCCATGGTTTCCTTTTGTTTCCTGTCAATCACTATGTCCAAAACCATTAGGATATCAGGAAAAGAAGAAAAAAAAACTTTCAATGCAATATATTATTACAATTTATCTATTTAATTGTTAGTTTTTATTATATATAATTTTTAAGTTAAATGAAAAAATAATTGTCTATGGAGAGTTTGGTGGTATCTTCCATTTCAGGCAATCTTGGCTCACAGGTCTTGAAAGGTGGTTCCTGGCATAAGGATGTGGGTTCTACTGTCTCTTGGCATTTTGAATGAGCCTTATGATGGGCATAGCTGAGCAAACACCACAATCTGTTTGATTTCGTGGTGACAGGGAAGGAACCCAGGGTTCTCTGCATGGGCAGTGCATGCCTAACTGCTGCGTATAACAGCCTCTTGCTTAGTAGCCACACTCTATGCTATTGGCAATTTACCAAAACAGAACTAGAAGCAGGTGGGCATGGCTCCTTTGTAACTTCTCAGAGATCAGCTTTTCTGTCTAGGCTTGCAGATCCACAAGCAGGCATGACTGCTCACTCCACTCCTGGACTAGGTGCCTGTGGTTTAAATATCCATATTTGGCTTATCCTGCTGTCCCTACACCAGAGGCCTCTCTGGTGTACCCCCATGACAAGGAGGTTGGATTTGCTGCCAGAAGCTAAAAGAGGCTAGAGTGTCCACCTAGGACAGTCAGGGAGGGAGATGTGGTCCAGATTACCTTGATAATTCGATCCCAGCCACCAAGTTGCCCATTCTCTCCAAGGACACAGCAGGCATAGAACAGATCCCAGGCTCTACTTCCCAAGGGCTGCCATCTCCATTTAGGGAGTGCCCCTGAAACTAATGGGCAGTGACAGCTCCATTCGAAAAACACAGAAACACTTAACAGGGAGGCTGTGATCTGCCAGCCCTGTAAACTGCTTATTAGCTGGGAAATCACGCTCCTCAGCAGCTTTGCCCCATTGCTTACCCCCTACTTCCTGCATCTCTGGTGCTTTCTCACTTAAAGATTTCATTGTTCTAGGAAGGGGTGGGGGTGCATAACTGCCTAAAGCTGTTTCTCAGCTCCTTTCACAGCCTCTGTGGAGCCCTGCAAATCAGCAGCCTTCCTCCTAGTGGGGATAGGAAGTGGATTGGTTTTGTTTTTGCTTTCTTAAAAAAAAAGAAAGAAAGAAAGAAAGAAAGAAAGAAAGAAAGAAAGAAAGAAAGAAAGAAAGAAAGAAAGAAAGAAAGAAAGAAAGAAAGAAAGAAAGAAAGAGAGGGAGGGAGGGAGGGAGGGAGGGAGGGAAAGAGGAAGGGAGGGAGGGAGGGAGGGAGGAAGGAAGGAAGGAAGGAAGGAAGGAAAAAGAAAAAAAAGAAAAAAAAAACAGTTCCTGAAGATTTCAGTGTTGGTTCCTTTGGGTCTTGACATCCAGGACACATAAAAAACAGCAGCAGAAATCCTCTTATAACATGCCTGGCATCTTCCACCACACATCCCCTGCCCCTGTCCCTTTCCCCTCTGAACAAGGATAATCATTTGCATTCAATGTCTCTGTTGCCATTAAGCCCCGAACACTCTCCATTCCACACTGCATCCCCACCAGCCCCCTTGGCTTCCACACTGTAATTTTAAGCTCACCCCGAAGGAAAACAAGGATCCAATCCCCTTTCCTGCAAATATCTTCAACCTTTAGTGGTACTCTCTCACCAGCGGCTAAAGCCAAAGACTTAAGGACCTGCTACCCCCGCTTTCTCTCCTGCTTCAGTTCCCACCCACCTGCACATCATGTCAACACTAAATGCAAATGTGCCCGAGTCCAAATGTATCTTCCCTACAAATCCTCATCCTCAGACAAATGTTGCAACAGTCTCCTACTTAGGCTCATTGTTTCCAGTGTTACCCCTGTCACACACAACCTGCTTTGGAGACAACCCTGGTGACCTCATTTAAAGACAACTGATGATGTCACTTATGGCTTATCGAGCTGAGGTGAAAATTCACTGTCTTTGCATGGCCACAGGGATCATGCTCTGGCTCTCGGTCTCACTGTGACCTGTCCTGTCCCTCCTGTCCCTTGGTTACTCTATTCTCACTCTGGCTTCATTGGGGATGGCAGCAAGCACACATGCAGTGCCTCCCCCATGCAATGCATTTTTTTCCTGAGACCTCCAATTAACACTGCCCCTTACTTGCTTCACTGAGCACATACATGCTCAAAGGCCATTTCCTTAATTCTGAATCAAATCTGAGCACATTTTGTGTATTTTGACTCTTCAAAATGGTTTTCTCAGAGTGGCTACAGAACTAGGTTAGCAGTTAAGAGCACAATATCACTCTTGCTGAAGACCCAGTTTGAGCTCCCAGTGTGCATCAAGTAGCCTGTGACTTCAGCTCCTGAAATTCTGACTCCCTCTTCTGGCCTCTGTAGGTACCTGCACTTAAGTGCACATACCTACCACACATAATTTAAAATAAATGTTTTTTTTTTTTTTTTTTTTAAATAAATTTCTCAGGCTAGAAATATAGCTAAGTGGGAGAATACTGCTTTAGTGTATGTGAAACCCTAAGTTCAATTCCCTACACCCCCCAAAAGAAAAAAAATCTTTCCCCCTTTATAATTTCCCTTTGGGCTTTTTCTTCTTAGCACACACCCACTTGACTGATTTATGTCCATAAGCTGTACTAGGTATTACACATACATTTTATTTACTCTGCTATTAGTCTTTAGGCTTTTTGTTATTTGGGGTTTTTTGTTTGTCTCTTTTAAATTACACATAAGTTTTTAGTTTTTGCCATCATTAAGTAAAATTTTCTTTGCTGATTCTTGGTTTTGACCCTTTGGAAAGGTCTTTTCTATACTTAAATTATAAATACATTTATTTAAGCTTTTTATTTCTAGAACTTCCTTACACTCATGTCTTTGCATAATCTGAAATTTGCCTTTTCATGTTCTTTCATTTTTTATCGTTTGTGCCTTTAAAATTCCCATACATTTTCACAATTGAGATATTATTCTTCTATTAAAGTTGATGTGTACCCTTGTGTGTGATATGTATACATGGTCGTGTGTGTTTGTTATTTGTGGTGTGTGTGTGCACATATGTGCATATGTATGCATGTGCATGTGAAGGTCAAATGTTGGTGAGGTAGGTATCTTCCTCAATCACTTCCATTCTATTTTTTGAGGTAGGGTCTCTCACTGAACCCGGCTAACCAGGAAGCCAGGGAATCCCTGTCTTCATCTCACTGGAGCTGAGATGGCAGGCACACACCACTGTCTGGATTTTTTTTTTTTCTTCTTTCCAATATAGATTCTGGGGACAGAACTCAGGTCTTCATGCTTGAGTGACAAGCACTTTACTGACTGAGTCATCTTTCCAGCCCCAAGTATATTTCTTTAAGCTTAGCAAGAGCTTTAAAACTCCAAGGTTGTGTCTTCTGTATTTAAAACTTAAGTAGTTCTGAACTAATCCTTGCTCAGAAGTATGCACTGTGGGTGATGCTTCACAAAGGAAACAAGACACCCCAAGCTCTCGACACGAACACCATTTCCTGCTGTTATGGTCACAACCCCAAATGATAAGGTCCACAAAAGAGAAACCCACCATGTCCCCAGAGTTATACAGCCAGTGATCAACACGACACCAAGGTTCCAACCTCTTTTTGCAGGACATGGAACCCGGAGCTCACTTCTGTTCAGGCAATGGCTGTGGCTCCCTGACAGGGCCATCCCTTGTACCTCCCCTTTGCTAAGGCTCTAAAGGGGCAATTGCGGGTCTTCTGTCTATGTTCTTCCGCTATCCCAGTAACAAGAGCTCAGGCAACCCCCAGCATCCCTCCTGTGAACCCTCAAATTTAATAACTTCTATCAAGCTAACTTTCCTGCCTGACTTTTTAGAGGTATTTTCATCACGAAGGTGTTTTGTCTGTGGCTTCTTTCGGTCCTTGGTGTGTTTACGTTGTTCTCTCCTGGTTCCCCTGTGGCCTAGGACAGTGTTAAGGAAAACTTTTTCTTAGGCAGATGAGAGTACAATGTGTGCCTTGAAGGGGTGGCATATGAATTTGAAAGGTACTGTGGGCAAAGCCACTCAGGGCATGCCAGCTGCATGGAGAGTTCCTGGTGGTCATTCCTGTTGTTACCCCCTGCCCTGTAGATCACCCCCTCCCATCAGCTAATTGGTGTGCTGCTTGAAAAGTTCTTTCAAGGTCTTTCCTGAGCTCTATCACACTCGACCCCTCCCTTAGTGTTCTGCTAGATGTGCCCTAGCCTCTTAAAACTATTGTATACCAAAATAAAAATTGCCAGTCATTGTCTTTCTGAATTGAACCGTGCTATGTCTCTGCTGTTGAGACAGCCATGTTCTCTGTCAATCAAAACCATGACTGCAGCACCTGAGCCCTACTTCCCTCCCATGTCTGCCCCATTCTGCTGTTTAATCTGTCACTTCCTATTGTCTATATCCGTAAACGTGAAACCAGAAACCCTGGCTCTGATGTTAGGTGGATCCAGCTCCTCCTACAGCGCTGGTGATTGCTAGCTGTTTGATTGAGCACATGATTTAATCTTCCTGGTCTCAGTTTCCTTATCTATGACATGGAGGATATTTGTGTTCATTGCTTTTTTGAAACTGTGATTAAATACCTGAATCAACTTAATGGTCTATTCCAATGCACAATTTTAGAGGATATTGGTTCACCGTGGGGTGGAAAGTATGGTAGCATCTGGTCACATGGTGGGCAGGAAGCAGAGCATGGAGACCTAATCAGAAGCAGATATCTTTCCAAGGCCTGCCCTGAGTGATCCACTTCTACTAGTTAAGTCACAGTCCCAAATATTCTGTATCTCTCAAGTTAGTGCTTCTAGCTGGGAACCAGTTGTTTAAACACACAACTCCATGTCCATTGAAGCCATAAAGATGATATACATCATAAGGTCATTGAGAGGGTTAAAGGAGATAATTTGGGTGATGTTTTTTGCCAGGTGACAAGCCACAGCAAAGACACAATATAGATTACCTGCCATTATTATGACTAATATTGTAGTAGGATTCACTTGACGCTGCCTCCTGCATTACTTAGTTTTCTCATCATTGTGATCAAATATTGATAAGCAGCAAGCTGGTCATGTTGCATCAGCAGCCAAGAAGCAATGAGCCTGCAGGAAGTATGGCCAAAGTATAAAACCTCAAGGTGTACAACCTACTAACTCACTTCCTCTTGTGAGGCTCCATCTCCTAAGGGTTCCACAACCTTCCAAAACAGTGCCACCAGCCAAGAACCAAGTATCTGAACCTTGGTTATGTGGAGACACTGTATATTTGAACCACAGCACCTCCTAGAGACACCAGGATGCTGAGGGCTTCTGTGGCACATGCTTATGCTGCAAAGGAGGAAGAACAAGAATGTCAGAGTAGCACCCCATCTTCTTTTCTTAGGCAGGAATTTCATGTGTGCAGGTGAATTTCCTCCCACATCAGGTCCTATTGGAGAGAGATGGATTTAACTTCCTGAAATCTTGTAATTAAGGGTTAATGATGAATACAGAGGGACTTGATGCTGCCCCTGAAATGTTATGGTTGGAATTTTCCTTTACTGGCTAGTGTTTGAAAACTATATTCTGTTGAGCTAGAGATCTATGGTTCCTAATCAGGAGTGGCAGGATGGCACTTTAAGGGATCTGCTGCTGTAAATATTGAGCTCATCAGGTGACGTATGAATGGATCATTATTTGGTATCTGGCACCCACTAAAGATGGGAAATATTAATCTCATCTCTTCCAGCAGATGGCTTTGTCTGAATCATTGGGGTAGGTGATACGGTAGGAACATGCCACGTGCTACTAGCCCCATCTCATGCCTTTGTCATACATTTCCTGACTTCCCACAAGGAAACCAGGAATGACCTGAGAGCTACAGCATTCGAAGGGTGGGAGCCCAAGGTTATATTCCAAAGGCCATGAGAATTTCGCATTTTACATTGTTCTCATTTCTGATCATTAAAACAACCTCTCTGAGTTTCTGAAAATGAAGGGATAGGAGGAAAACCACACCCAGTTCTGTTTGGTTCTGTTTTATTTTGCTTCTGCTTTTATTTTTTTTTCCCACAAGTTCTTTTCTCCCCCTTTCATAGTGTGGGCGAAATGCTGAAAACTTCGACCGATTTTTCACCCGCCATCCACCAGTCCTAACACCTCCTGACCAGGAAGTCATCAGGAATATTGACCAATCAGAATTCGAAGGATTTTCCTTTGTTAACTCTGAATTTTTAAAACCTGAAGTCAAGAGCTAAGTAGATCTGTAGATCTCCGTCCTCCATTTCTATCATTCAAGCTCAACAGCTACAATGGTGACATTTTTTTTTTTAAATCATTGCCAAGTTACATCTGTGTTTTCTTTTCTTATGAGGCTAGAGTGGCCATGTTTCAGAACCCAAATGTCCTCAAGTAGTTTGGAACATCTCGAGGAGATGGAATTATGCAGGTGGCATGTAGAAAGTACTGCATAATTGAGACACGCTCAAAGTCCTCTTACTGTGTACACCCCCAGCATGTCAGCCAGCAGCCCCTGGGGAGAGGAAAAGCTTGCTTTCTCTCCCTCCTTCTCTGCACTGCCATTTTTACCCCATCATCCAGTCTATATCCTCCCTACAAAATGGATAGATGAACTGAATGCTAACAATATTTTTCTACTTTCCAGACTGGGAGCTTGGCTTGAATCCAAGTATATGGCTGCTTTGCCCTAGAGGGAATCCCTCCACACTGCCTGTTCTGCAGGCAGTGGAGCTTTGAAAAGAACATGCTAAAAATAAATTTTTATTTTATTTTTTTAACTCAATGTTAAGAAGATTATCTAAGTTCTAAAAGGAAAAAAAAAAAAAAACCAACCAGGAATGCGCTTTTTAGACAACTATCAATTTAAAGCACTTCAGGGGTCAAAAGGCAACCAGCTTGAGTGTTACCACCATGCTGTATTCTCTAACACTGTATGTCTGATACTGGTACCCTCATCCCCCAAACTACTCAAGAATGGCATTTGGTACTGTTTCTGGAACCACATGGTCACTCTAGCAAGGTCCCAAAGGACCAAGATTTTCCATTACATTTCGAATGTTATTTGCTTTTTTATTTCTATCATTGTTGAAATGCAAAAAAAAAAAAAAAAAAAAAAAAAAAAAAAAAAAAAAAAAAAAAAAACCAAAAAAACACCAAAAACCCAACAACAACAACAAAGAAAAACGAGCTCACTTTGTTACACGTGCTTTAGAAACTATGTCCAGATGTTATGAACTACCATGGCCTGCTTTGGTCAACCAAGAAGACGGCTATGGAGTCCAGCAGACCTGGGCCTGTGGGGAGGGGGTGGTCTAGGTGTACTGCAGATGGTATTGGAGAACTAACAGAGTGTTCTGAGAAAGACACTGTCTCTCCAAACCATGATGGTTGCATTCTCCAGTTTGGTGTCATTTTGTAAGATGTTCATGGAAATGTTCATTTGCACGTCAGTATCTGTTCTGATATTTTTCTTCTAGCATCAAGGTACAATAAATAAAGAAATAAAGAAGGAAAGAAAAGAAGAAAACCCTATTTCAAAGAAAATTGTTCTCTTTGAACAGTGAGGACCCACACTACAAAGTAGGGCCAAGGAAAGAACTCAGGAAAAAGGAACTGAAGCTCGATCATATATAGCCTCAGTGTTCAGCCAGCCAGAGAACAAGTCCTGAGGACCATTCAGGAAATGGCTGGTGGCCTAAAATGGGGTGGGACAGATAGGCTGGAGCCTCCACCCTGTCAGAGTTCAGAGCCCACATTCTCACCAGACCCAAGCTGAGAGACTAGTTAGGAACATGCCTGAGACAATTGAGCTTCTTATCAAAACTCCGCTCTTCCAAGTTTGAGCTTCCCTGAGCAAGCAATTCTGTAAGCTCCCAGAAGTCCAAGTGGTAGGAGAGACTTCATTTCCCTCAGAACAGATGAGGATAGTTGGTGGCC
Organism: Phyllotis vaccarum; assembly: GCA_033318265.1. NCBI lineage: Eukaryota > Metazoa > Chordata > Mammalia > Rodentia > Cricetidae > Phyllotis > Phyllotis vaccarum. The sequence goes on along the minus strand of JARWLC010000004.1, from coordinate 78,868,097 downwards.
CCTTACCCTTGCCCACAGCTCAGCTCTCTGCTCCTCTCAGACAATCCTAAAGAGAGTTCTTATTACAAGGCAAAAAGGTCTTCATAGAAATCACACAAAAACTATCGAAGGACCAGTGTCCCTGAAGTACACCCCCTCTTCTTTAAGGAGAGAATGTCTTGAGGTTCCGATGAAGCAAAGACACTCATAGTTCATTCTTTCCTGGACCGTTATGCCACTCTGCTTCATGCTTGAGGGCTGTCCCTCTTAGATTATGTGAAGACTTGATGTCCTAGCTGATGATCTTAGGAAGCCAGCAACAGAGGGAGATTGGGACAACCCCACTTCTCACTTTAGTTTTGGGGGAACTGGCATCTGGAGAGTAGAAGTAATTTCCTGAAGGTTTGTCAGTGGCAATAGAAATACAGGTACTCTGAACTTCCCAACATAGAGCTCTGTCCCAGAACAAAACAAATATCTCTGAGCCATATGCCCACTCCCAAAAAAGTTATGAAGGGCCTTTTATCTGATTATAGAGTCACCAGACCTTGGACATATGATCAGGGAAAAAAAAAACACATTGGAAAGTGATCTGAGACAACCTTAGAAAACGACATAGGAAGTATAGATGGATAGACAGATAGATAATAGCATATATACATATATATATATATAACTATATACACTACACTCTACATTTTTAAATTCTTGACATTATTTTTCAAAGTCCACAGTTTTCAGAAATAGATACTCAAGCCAAAGTCTCCACTCCCTTAGTGTACCTCGCTGGGGATAGCTCACAGAAGTTTCTGTGGAAGTAAGGCATCATTAAGTAAGGCTTCCTACTGTTTCCTCTTCTACCAACTTTCTAGATCGGAGGAAACAGAGAAACAGCTTTCATCACATAAGAACTCTAGGGAAAATTTTGAAATTTTGTCCAAGAAAAAGTATTTTCATTTATTTTTGCAAGCATTCCTTTATGCCCTCTCTATCCATTAAAGTAACATTTATTGATCACCAACTGTGTGCCAGGCTGAGTGCTAGGATCCTGGTGAAAAATAATAAAGATACAATCCATCCTCTTCTTTCTCTTTCTCCAGCATCTGTGGGAAAGATGGCCATAAAACAAATAATTAAAAACACGATGCTGTCTAGAGTCTCTGGGCTTATTAAGAAAATCCACTATGGATATCTTTGAAGCTCTTTAGTCTCCCTACAGACCAGTTTGAAGCTGAGAGTGTCCTCTCAACCTAGGTTTCTGCAGCAATCATGTAGTGTGGAGGGTAGAGAAGGAGAGAGGTGGGATGGATTCTTCTAGAAGGCCTTAGATACAATCTCCATATTTGACCAGGCTACAGAAGCTCCTCCAATATGAACAGATAGGCATCACATTCTCTCTTCTTGTGAAGAGAGGGAGCTACCTGGTTTTGTGACTTAGTTCTGAGTCTTGAGTGTCACTGTTCATGGTACAGCACTCAGATATCATAGGCCCTCAGGAGAATAGCATTCCTCTTTTAAGAATACTACTAATAAAAGCATGTGACCCTTGCTGGTCACATCCTGATCTCTCTAGCCCACCTAAAACAGGCTTAAGTTTTCCATTAAAAAATGTTTTTAACTTCTGGGAGAATTGAAGAAAAAAGACTAAATCAAAGAAATCTTAATTATAGTTGTTAACTGTGACAAATCTTATGTCTGGATCCAAAAATCTACCCTTTTAATTTCTTAGGTTTCTCGCCAATCTCTTCTGAGAAAGAATAGGGCCATGATCAGTGACCCATGGGAGGCCAGTGGAATTAATACTCTTTGTAGGATGAGTACTTTTATTCTCATATGATTTCAGATGCTACATCCCCCAAAAGAATTGTCACAACAAAAGGGCCCTCCCAACACTCTAGGGTAAAATCCTGGAGGATTTTCTGAGACCACTCATGAGATGAAGCCCATTAAGGGGAAATCTTATTTGGAATGCACAGATTACTGAAGCATAGCGATTAAGAAAAGGCTTCCAAAGGTGAAGTTTGTAGGAAGGGAAGTTCTGTCATATATTCTCAGGTAAGAATGGCTAAGAAGGAAGAGACCCCGAGAGAGGAGCTGCCTATCATCTGGCCTCAGGTCTGCCCTTCTCCTTTCCACACAGAGCTTTATAGCTTCCAGACCTTGCTCATACACAGCCCACTTCATACTACCTCCAAGTGCAGTGGCCATTTATGTAAGCCATAGGGCTGGCAGAAATAACTGCTATCACGTTTGCTTCAGTGTGATGAGGGATCTGCCTCAGGAATTAAGAAAAGCAAGGAAGTGTCCTTTTTAATCAAGTCTCATTTTATGCATTCAGTGAGTACTTAGGAACAGCCTCTTGTGTACTTGGTACTATTCTTGGCATTGGAAACACAGTAGTATAGGAACAGAGAAGTACTTTCTTTCCTGGAAAGAAACAGTGCAAATCCCCCCAAACAGTAAATGCCCAGAAGACAATGAGAAGTGTGCTGACATGCGGCTTATAGGATCAGGACAGAGAAAACAGACAGTACTAAAGAAAAGGAAGGCATCCATGTCTCCCTCTAGATCAGAACATAACACATTCAGTGCCCAAGCCTAGAACCTTCCATAAAAGGCCAAGATGAACAGGACACGGCCACCATGCAGAAAAACAAACAAACAAAACAAAGCAACAAACCGAGCTTCACAAGTAACCTTAGACTGTTCCTGTCTGCCCACACTCTTCCAGACGACCTCTCAATGCCGGTTTTGGCCCCTCAATCCCAAAACCCTACTCAGATCCTCCAGTAGGAAGAATGGAATGTCTTACCTGTCTCAGGGGAGCATCCACAAGAAAAAATATTTTCGAGCCTGGAAACAGGAAATCCTTATCAACCAGTCTCTGTGGGGGGCTAAGCCTACTAAGATTGACCAAAGTGAGTCAGCCAACAAATGCCAGTGTGACACAACCTTGGCTTCAGCCAGACACCTGCTGCCAGTTGCTCAAGACCCAGGCCTTGTGAAAACAGTGCTCAAGCTGCTGCTGCAGCCAGAGAAGCTGCAATGCAGCAAAATTATTTGCTATGCTGTCAGGTTCAAATCACCAACCCGCTGTGCACTCTTGGGCAAGCTCCTTCACTGATCTGTGCCTTGGTTTTCACATAATAAAACAATGGGAGGCAAGGACATCAGCTTTGACTTCTCCAGACAGGTGAGGTGAGAGTGGGAAAGATCCTGGAGAGGGCAGCACATCATAAAGACCCATAAGTCAGCCCCCTTTCACATTCCCTGGTAGAACCTGCCTAAAATGTAGCTAGTAATGCCTATATACATGCAGTCAGTTAGGCAGGTAAAGAAGAAGAAGGAAGGAAGGAAACAAACGAAGGAAGGAAGGGAGGGAAGGAAAAAAGGAAGGAAGGTTGCCAGCCAGATTACCTACTATGAAAACTGAGTAGTTTCATTTTTCAAGCTCACCTTCATAGATCTTACTTTAAGTCGGAGATTGTGATTTTTATAAATCACACTGCCAACATCTTTGAAGAGACTCTCTGGCTAGTGAAGGCCCAGATTCCGCTCTTCTGTCAGCTTTTCAGCAGCTTCCCAAAGCCTAGTTCCCACGGATCTTGCTTTGAGGGCTGAATCTAAACCACGAGTTAAGTATAGCCTAGGTGATTGGCCTAACTTTGAACCACAACTTTCGACACAACTCTGGGTCCAGCTAGGCTGTCAAAATGGCCACCAGTGAGTCTCAGACATTATGAGGATGAGGTGGATGGTGCTTTTAGCTTCTTGCAGTGAACAATGATCTGCTTTATGTACCTGGCCATTCATTCATCTTCTAAGAGCAGTGTGTCCAAAACAATTCTCATTTTTTTTCCGACAAAGTCAGGTTCTGGCCACAGGGGTTGCTATTGAGTTTTTTCCTCCAGGATACTCTACGTAAGTGCTAACTAGCTTTATCACATTAGCAAAAGGAAATAGTCACCAATACAATTTTCCTCAAAGGCAAGGTAAAGCATATTACACACTGTCTCTCTCTCTCTCTCTCTCTCTCTCTCTCTCTCTCTCTCTCTCTCTCTCTCTCTCACACACACACACACACACACACACACACACACACACACACACACACACACACGCTCTTTTAGAGCAATTTCTTAAAGAAGTCAATGAATCTTTTTCTTCTCAGAAAATTCGCACCAAGTTTTCTCCCCCAAAGCCAGCATGTAGTATGAAGTGAAAGCCGGTACACGGAGTGCATCTGCTAAAAGCTATCAGCACAGGGCTTTGTGACTGCTCAGGAGCTTTTCTCCACCTTCTGGGAACTGGCATGTCCTGGTCCTGTTTCTTGCCACTGCTGCTGCTGCTGTGTTAATGTGTTTGCTTTCCGTTTGGCAGAGAGACAAGCGAGACACCTCCAACTTCGACAAAGAGTTCACCAGGCAGCCTGTGGAGCTGACTCCCACTGACAAACTCTTCATCATGAACTTGGACCAAAATGAATTTGCTGGCTTCTCATATACTAACCCGGAGTTTGTCATTAATGTGTAGGTGAATGCAGATTCCATTGCTGAGCCTGGGTGTATGACTTCAGGCTGAGTGTCTGTTACCAGTTCCAGTCTTCCAGGATTCACAGTGCCACTGCTGGCATCCATCATGTGGAGAGCTTGCCTATTTGTATGTAGAGCTTGCTAGTTTGTTTTCTACATTTGAAAATGTTTAGTTTAGAATAGGCGCATTACTTATGATAGAGGTACAATTTTCCAGACTTCCAGAAACTCATCCAACGAACCAACAGTGTTAAAACTTAACTGTGTCCGATAACCAAAACGCTTCAGTATTTGTAATTTTTAAAGTCAGACGCTCATGTTCCTGGTCAAAGTTTTTACAGTTCCTCTCTATTATCTCCCTTGAATGCCTACCTAAGCATGATCGGTATTTTTAAAAGTTGTGAGTAAGCTTTGCAGTTACTGTGAACTCTTGTCTCTTGGAGGAAACTTTTTGTCTAAGACTTGATATGATTAAACTGAATTCATACATTAAAACTTTTTGTGTACATGTCTGTTTTTAAACATATCACATCACAGACAGGAAGGACACAGAGGACACTGTTCGCTGATGAGACTTTCACTAGCATTGATTTTATTTGCTTTGAAATCACTATACACATTTAAAACCGAACATTTCATGTGAAGTTTGTGGACTTTCAGATGGGGGACTAAACGTTAGAAGATTAATAATTATTGGATTTATCTTTTCATGTGAAAATAATTCAGCAGAACTAAGAAATGACTGCATTTGTGGGCTTGGGTGTGGCTTAGTGGGTACAGTGCTTACTAAATACGCATGAGATCCTGGATTCCATTACCAGAACTGCCTAAACTAGGCATGGTAAAACATGCCTGCAATCCTGGTGCCTTTTTAAGGTGGAGGCAGAGGAGGATCGGGAGCTCAAGGTCATTCTCTCCTCATCTCATAGCAAGTTTGAGGCCAACTTGAACTACTTGGAACCTTGTCTTTAAGTGTGGGAGGGGATGGTGAGATGGGCCAACAGGTGAAACTACCTGCTGTCAAGCATAAGGACTCAGGCTCCCAGAGCCACAGGGCAGAAGGATAACATGAGCCTCCATTTGCATGCCATGTCATATGAGCACACACACACACACACACACACACACACACACACACACACACACACACCATACAACACACCACATTAAAAAAATCTTTAAAATAAATGCAGAGTATTTAATAAAAACTTTCTAATAGATGTCAGCAAGGAGGCTGGTGTCAGTACAGACTGATCACTGTAGCCCTTGAGTACGTTACTATTGAAATTCCTGCTTTTTATTTTTGTTTGTTTGTTTCTGTTTAATCCTAATTAACTCAGCACTTGCAAAAGGAAAAAAAAATGCACACACCTTTCCCAATAGCCATACATGCTCAGAAAGGCACAAGGAAACAAGACGAAAGGGAGAATTTCTTCTAAACACTACTGGAGAGATAAGAAGTCCCATCCCAGCATAGAGGGGTCGGCACTGAGTCACCGCTGTCCCCCTGCTACACACATCGGAATCGCGTCATGCTTCTTTTCCTTTTGGAAATGCGCAGTAATGCAGTCCAGAGCCCATGCCTTTGTATCTGCTAAGGCTGGTGGGTTGTAGAAAAGAACAAGCCTGTCATACACCACATACATCCTGTCTCTGTGGTTTATTCATTCCTTGTCTTGGAGGAGCCCCAGAATGGACCAAATGGGTGGATATTGAATCCATTGATCTACAAGTGAGCTCATCTTTGGAGAAGTGTAAAACCCTGCCAGAGAAAGTTGGCTGAAGCCAACTTCAAACTTTAGGAACTGTGGTTCTATGCAGCACATATAAAAACAAAAATATATGGGTTTCTATAGATGTTTGGCAATGAATCCCATTTAGTATTGTATTAGAGAGGTGTTTACCAATCCCTGTCAGCTTCTCCTACTTTCACTATATGCTACAGATTGAGCCATCTTTCATTTAATGAGCACTAGGTACCTGTGCCGTGTCAGACACAGTCCTGGGTGTGGGGGAATCACAGGGCCCAACAGTGTAGTCTAGAACTCTCCACTCGCAGAGACATGATTGACTTCTCACTTTACTATGACTGTCTCATAAAAAAGAGAGAAGGTAGTATGCTGGAGGATCTTCTCAGTAGGTAAAGATGCTCACTCCCAAGCCTGGTGGCCTGTGCTTAATCCCACAGATCTACATGGTGGGGGGAGAGAACTGACTCCCTAAAGTTGTTCTCTGGCCTCCACACACATGCGGTGGCAAACATGTATGCATAGACACATAAAATACATGAGTGTATGTTAGCTTCTAATACTAAGAAAGTCTTGAGGTTTACTCTGATTGGCTCAGCCTGGTCCCATGTACACTTCTGAGACAAGCAGTGTGTCATGGTAGACAGGAAGGGCAGGTGTTTCCATTGTCTGGACTTAAGTCGTTAGCTAATAGCTATCAGTTAGCTGTTGCCATGTTACAAGAAGTCTCTAAACTTTAACACAATGAATATTCCCTTTCAATATCTGTGGAATGTTGAGTTTCCCTTAAGATGCTTGGACAATAAGTGCTCTTATGTCTATTTATCTTCAGGAATTCAAACCCCACTAAGATGAGTTGACAGAAAACCACACGTAGTATACCTCTACATCAGTTATCTAGTACCTCAAAATTCAGTGGATTTTTTTGTATATTTATTTTACCTGTGTAAGTGTTTTATCTGCATGATCTGCATGTATACATGTACACCACATGCATGCCTGATGCCCTTGGATGTTAAAAGAGGGCATTAGATCTCCTGAAAACAGAGCTACAGATGGTTGTGAACCATCATATGGGTGCTGTATGAACCAAGTCCTTTGCGAAAGCAAGAAGTGCTCTTTCCCGCTGAGACATAATGCCAGTCCAAAATTTGGTTGATGTTTTAAACCAACTGTTTAGTCCATGATGGAGATTATTCTGGTCTGGCCACTTCAGATTGGCTCAGACAGACTTGTCTATATATCTCAAGGACCTGGGAAATCAACGGGTAGCTGTTAAGGGTGGCCTTATCCACATAACATTGAATTGACAGACTAGGGGAAGCTCTGTGGACTATTTTTGTTTCATATTCTTGATCTCTGATATTCCAGAGACTGGAGAAAAATGCTGAATATAGTAGATTTAATGAGTAAAGAGCAGGCAAGAGAGAGAGGCCCACTTCACGAGTGTTCTTCAGTCTCTGCTTCCTTTACAGGTGCCAGTTCAAGGGGAAGAGAAACAGATGTCACACTAGGGCAGGAGACTTTGCAGAAGCAAATGAACACAAGGGTGGAGAATATTTATGGTCCAATTTTGGCTGTACCACACAGTCCCTCAGTGGAATGATTTACGAACATGGAGAACATCAGAGAAACAGAACAAACAGGAAAGAAGTTTCCAGGGATATACTGGGCTTCCCCATGATCAGACTCAAACAGTGCCGAGTGTAGACTTGTTAACTGGATAACCAGAACTCATCTGAAAGCTGCTGATACATGCTCTTTGAATCCACAGTGGTAAACTCTCAGACCCCTGGATTTACATCTTGCCATCATTTTCTTTCTCCAACACCATATTCAGGCTGTGATGCTGTCAAAATGAGGGAAGAAAGCAAGCAAGACGAGAGTGAAATTGAGAAACTTAATCTGGTGCTACCCTCCATATCTGGCTCTATACCTCCCAAAGTTAGATATCTTGGCTCCTATGTCCTTCTGGTGTTTGATGATGGGAGAATGTCACAGAATATGTGAAATTCTGCTGGAGATCACATCCCTAGGAGTTGGTGATGGCTTGAAAAGTTAATCCCCATTTCCAAAGGTCACAGGTTTGAGTTCTAGAAGTCTTGTCCAGGGAGTGAAACACACTCCATGGTCTGTAGAGTTTTGTTCCCCAAATGCTGGCTTTCCTGGCATTTGGTCGGTGTCTTAGTTACTGCTCCATGTCTGTGAGGAGACACTGTGATGAAGGCAGCTCTTATAAAAAGAAAGCATTAAATTGGGAGCTTGTTCACAGTTCTAGAGGGTTGGTCCACAATCATCAAGGTGGGAAGCAGACAGGCATGGTGCTGGAGCAGTAACTGAGAACTTTGCATCCTAATCTACAAGCAGACAGAGACTTGGTGTGAGCTTTTGCAACTTCCAAGTGACACACCTCTTCCAACAAGGCCACAACTCCCAATCTTTTCCAAACAGTTCCCCTAACTAGGGACAAAGCATTTAAACATGAGAGTCTATAGGGGTTATTCTTATTCAAATCACCACAGCCTACCCAAATGAAACTATGTGTCCCAGTAAAGTTCAAATGACACTTGAACAAGGAATGCAAAGACAGTCAGTCCTCTCTCAACCCATGGTTTCTATTTACACAGACCAGGAGGGAAAGAACCACTTATAATAAATGAGTTCTTAGTGAAGACCTGGCTTCATTTCTTTATGATCTCACAACCCTAAGGCCATTTGGACTGTGTAGAGAACTCCTAAATACCATGTGGGTTGTAGAATTCTGTGTTGTTAACAAACAACTAACCACTTGCAGCCAAATACATACTTACTCTCCTGGCTTCAGTGGCTCACATATCTGCACAGAGCACAGCAGGGAGCTCCGCTACAGTTTCTTTTTAGCTATAGTCAAGGTGTTGGCTGGGACTAGGTCCTTATCTAAGTTCAACTAGAGGAGAATCCCCTCTTAAACTGCTCACATGGCTGTCATTACGATTAAGGTGCTTGAGAGCTACTGAGTGGAGTTTTTACAAAATCAGTATCCTAACTAATTTCCTACTTCTAAAACAAAACACCCAAGACTGAGTGATTTTTGAAGAATAATAATTTTAGTTCATAGTAATGGATGTTGGGAAGCCCAGAAACATGATGGTTGTGCCTGTTTCATGTCTGGGAGGAGCTTCTTGCTGTCTCATGATGAGGTGAAGGGCTTCAGATGGTGAGAAAGAGCAAGCCTGCTTGCTTGGATCCCTTTTGTTTTAAAGTCACTAATAACATCAGGGCCCCACCCCCATGACCTCATCTAATTGTATCACTTCTCAAAGATCTCATCACCAAATTCCATTAACATATGGCTTTGTGGATTATATTACCAACATATGAACATTTGGGGAACACTTCTAAGTCATAGCAAACAGCTTTGCTTCCTCAAAGAGTCCAAGCCAAGGGGAAGGGGGAAAAAATAACAAGACCATTGAAAGGAGAGTCTGTCTTCTGGAGCTTAACCTTAGAGCTATCAGCAATTCAGTTTTTCTCTAAACACTGCTCATTACAAGTAAGTCGCAAGCACACATCCAAGAGGACTTACCAGATGTGTAAATAGGAAAGGGGAGATGATTGAGGCGTGTTAGAAGCCTTCTACCAGACAACATGATCTGATGCATGTGACAATGACGTCTTAGCTGTGAATGGATGCAGCAAGTTTCAATCAGATTGGTCCTTTCCTTAGAGGGGAAGTACACATGGGTAGGAGAGACCTTGATTACCTCTCTCTAAGAGTAGATGAGTTAGTGTAGATGGGTGACTGAATATAATTGACTCAAATGGAAAATTTTGGACCAAAATATTTGGACCCTTCAGAGACAAAATATACGCCAATGTTGCCTTAAGCTTGGGAGAGCCTTGGTTCTCAAAACAGAGGTGTACCTTGACCATTTCCCCTGCCTCTCAGTAGTAGTTTGAATAAAAATAAAAATGCTCCCCATAGTTTCTGACATTTGAATGTTTAGTCCCTGACTGCTGGTGCCATCTGGGGAGGCTTTAAAGAAAGAAAGCAAATCTCACTGGAGATGGGCTTTGAGACTTTAATTTGCACCCTCTCTGGTTTACTCTCTCTGCTTCGGTTTCCGCTCAAGGGATGAGCGCTCACCTGCTGATCCCATTCTGCCATTACAGACTTCTTCTGCAGTAAAAAGTCCAAATAAACCCTTACTTTATAAGTTGCTTTGGCCATAGTGTGTTATCATAGCATTACACAAGTAACTAACCCCTGCTCCCCCCAAAAAAGCCCAGGCGATGTATCAGTGAGGTTTCTGGCCTTCCTAGCACTATGGTTCAGACCTGCCCGCTGCCATTTATCCAGACCAGCAATATCAAAGTCCCAAAGAAACATACAGATGCTTATATTAAGTTCATTCTGCTTGGCCTATGTCTCAGGCACATTGCTAGCTCGCTCTCTCATCTTAATCCATTTCCGTGACTCACCTGTGTTCCTCCTTAACACGTTGCTTCCTTGGGCATCTGGCTCAGTCTCTCTTTTTCTCCGTTCTCCTTCTCCTTCCTATGCTTGATTCCTAACTATTGCTACAGTGCCACCAAGGGTCAAAACAGCTCCTTTATTTAAACAATGATATTCACAGCATACAGAAAGGCATTCTCACATCACTTCCCCTTTTCTAACTAATCAAAAAGGAAAGTTTCAATTCCAGTATAGCAAAATTACATATAACAAAACAACTATCAAACAAGAATTACAGTTACAATATCTAGTCTGTTTGTATTTAACAAAATTAAAGAAAACATTCTAACATCTACCTTATCCTTTTGAGTCTAAAGTTTCATATCTAATATACCTTTTAAAAATAACTAAGAAAAACTATATCCATAACTATCAAATCTTCAACTACATTAAAAACCACATTATTATATATCCCATTATTATAGGATGTGTAAACAACTACCAAAATCTAGAAATGACAGAGATGACATCTGTCTGCTTGGACAGTCATTCGAAATTCCTTTGTAAAGTTTGGGCATCTATCTTCGGCCTACAGGCCCAGAGTCTCTGGCATACCTTTCAGTGAAGCAGAAAATCTGAAGGACTTCATTCACCATTCTAGTATAATTCACCAGTCACTTCTCCTCTTGTCCTGAAGGATGTCTGGCAGTTTTCTCTGCAATGTGGGAACCTAAAGGACCATCTTAGCTTGTTCTGCCGAAGTTCAGAGGTCACTTTCCTATGGTTTCTGCATGTCCAGTTTATACAGCATATTGTCAAGCAGTCAATACAAGAACAGGTTATTATCCAATGGCTAACTTTTGTGACAAAGAAAGTAAACTCCATATGGAGTTTCTTCAATGCCTATTTTTTTTTCTCTTGAAGTAGATTGGTGCTGCCAGAAGTAGAGCTGTCTCACTGTCCAGAAAAGTCTAAGTGCTTAAAATATTTTAAATGCCATATTCTGTAGGTCTTAGAAGTGTTTGAAGATTATACATTTAATTAAAATATATCTTTGTATACTTAAAAATCCTAACATAACTATAAGTTTGGTTATAATAGGTGACTATTAATCTGCATTTCTTAACTGTACATTACAAATTTAAATGAGTTACATAAACATTATACCTTAAACAAGAGTAGAAAAATACATACAGCATAACAAAAATGACCTCAATTTGTATTAATAAACCAAAGTCCATACCAATGTAAAATATTTTGAGATTAACAGCTGATTTTTTGGAATAAAATAAATTCAATACTCTATCTTTTTAAAATCATTCATATACCATATCCCCTTTTTCTTTTTTAGAAAGAGATTGACTATGACCATTAACCATTTATAATGTAAACAAACATTTATGAACAATATTTTTGCGAATTTGGGCATAGCATTTCATTTCTACTTTCTGCTGATTAAGAAGCGCTAGCAATCTTTTGAGGGTCCTGAGGCTGGATCATCTTAGTCTGTAGCCTTGAAGCTGATGTGGCCAACTCTTCCCATCAGAGAATTTTCAGGTGATCTTGGTTGATAAAACCATATTGGCCTGGAAGCAATCTATAGGTTCTCATCTTCTGTGGAAAGAAAAGCAGAGCACTTCCAAAGCAACATATCCTTAGACACAAATTTCAAAGTCACGATACCTTTAAAATATATATTCTTTTTTAACTTAGAAGCTTTTTCAATCAATTATCTTTGTGTAGTTATCTCATTAACAGTAAAAATGTTAAAATAAAACACAATAATAACCATAATCCAGACTCTTTGTGTATTTTCCATCTATACATAGCTTATATTTTACTACTGTAAATTCCTTTTTTAAAGGAATTCCTCTACCCTTTTTCTTTTCTCTCCCAGCTTACGTATTCTTTTTTTTTTTTTTTAACATTTATAGAGGTTTTTGCATCTGAATCTGTTTTGTTGTGTATAATTAATCATTTTCTAACCAGAAGAGCTTTTAAAATTCTAGACTATGCAACTCTGCTTTGGCCACATCCTCTCACCACCAGCAAACAGAGCAGTTCCAGAACATGCTGGTACTAAGAAGCCATCTTTGACTCTCTCTTCCCTTTTTGTTCAATATAAACAGAAATCTTAAATCGACCATATGGAACTTGTAGCTTATACCAAGTTTTCTGTGAGACTTCGGGAACTGGCTTTGTACCAGGTTGTACTCCCTACAATGAGTCTGCCACCATTTTGTCCGTGGCCCAGGTGTCATACCATCTCTGTACAGTGATCCACTTCAGAGACATAACCCCAAAGCCACTTTTGGATCCATTTCTGTGCTCTAGAACCCTTTTTAAAAGTTTTCTCAGGCTTTATGTGGGTGTTCAGCCCACATTGGGATGCCATTTGTAACAAAGAGTTTCTGGCCCCATCCAGCCAGAGGTCCAGACCCACAGACATGTAATCCCAGGTGCCAAGGTGCCCACCACCACTTAGACCCTCTCCAAAAAAAATGACTCAGATGCTTATATTAACTTCACGCTGTTTGGCCTATGTCTCGGGCACATTGCTAGCTAGCTATTTCATCTTAATTCAACCCATATCCATTAATCTGTCCTGCCACATGGCCCATTGCTCACCTATATTCCTTACATGTTGCTTCCTTGGGCATCTAGCTCGATTTCTCTGTGACTCTGCCCTCCTTCCCCTACCTATGCTTGATTCCTGACTATTGCTACAGTGCCAGCCAAGGGCCAAAACAGTTCCTTTATTTAAACAATGATATTCATAATATACAGAAAGACATTTCCACATGAAGGCAACATCAACATCCTTAGTTATATAACAGAAAGCCAAAGGGAACCTTAGTGAAGGATGCCCTGATGGTTTTGACACCAACTTTAACCTCAGAAGGTTCCACAAGCAAGAGACATAGCCCTGTGGAAAAGGAAATGAGTGGACAAAGAGATATTTGAAATATGTCTTAAGGAGTAATAAGTCCTATTTAAATGAAAAGCAAGAAGAAAACGCCCCATAGATCTCATGTCTTCTCACACCTTGGACATGGGCTTGTGGGTGTGATTCACTGCCATTTGACTATATAGGACTAAGATTCTATGTGGCAGGACTCCAGCAGGAAACTATTAGATAGGGAAAGTGTGTCCCTTTCAGTCAGTCACAATTCTCTCTTCTAGACTGGCGGCTCTAAGGGTGAGCAAAGCATCAGACTTCACCTTGTGCAAACTGATGTGCTGATCGGAATCCATGTTTAACACAAGGAGGAGTGTGCCCGGCTGCAGTCCATGGTGTGAGGCCGTGGTGCAGATGCCAACAGAGCTAGAAATGTCAACTGTTTGTGTTTTTATGGATGGAAAGCCCTCCTGTTTATTTATTTATTTTATGTGTCTTTTACACCATGTATCTTGATCCCACTCACTTCCCCCATCCCTTTGCATCCACCCTCTGCCCATGTATACTCCCTAAACAAAACAAAATTTAAGAGAAAAATAAATAAATAAAATAAAGGGAAAACTTTAAAATCACATCATGGAAGCTGCTGTGTGACACAATGAGTCACACTGTGAATCCCTTTGTCCATTTATCATCATTTTCAAGTGTTCATTGCAAAGAGCCATTGGTCTGGTTTGAGGCCTTTGGTTTCCACTACATTATTAATGCTGGGTCCTCAAAGGCTCTTCTTAATTAGGTGGCATGTGAATTCAGTGAGGAGACAGAACAAAGCCTGGGGGTATCAAGGACCTTAGCTGAGACATCATCTGTTTGAGGAATAGAAAGGAGGCTAATGGGGCTAAAGACTGCAGGCACAGGGAAGCAGTGGAGAACGAGGGGATAGAGGAAGGCAGGGGACTGAGAGTGTAGACTTAGCATTTTGAGATGTTTGGCTTTAAGTTCAAGGACAGCCCCTCTGAGGCTTTATTAGTTTCTTGGTGTTGATATAAAGAATATGACTCTGTACTAGACAGGAAGAAGAAAAGAAAGCCTTATTCTTCCTCACAGTTTCAGAAGGTTCAATCCACAGTCGCTTGGCCTCACACACTTGAACAGAATGTCCTGGGTATGGGACACTTGGCAGAGAGCAATAGTTCACAAGCTGCAGACTGAGAAGCAGAAGACAGGACAGGATCCACCCAAGACCAAGTCTGACTTTCGAAGGCTCACCCCTAGTGACATATCTGACATGTAGACCCCACTGCATAGTTTCCACAAATTCCCAATTATGCCATCACCTGTCCAACAATCATTTTAAATGTGAGCCTGTGGGGCTGTCATGGGCTCCAGCCAAGGCAAATACTGTGAAAGTTCTGTAGAGGAAGGGAAGCAACTGGGTATCTTTAAGAACGAACTTTGTCAGGTTGGTGTCCACAGTCAGATACCGGCAGGGTCCCACAATGGCTATCTGCAAGTCAGCAAAGGAAGGAACAAGCAGCTGTTCAGCAGAGGAACAGGGTGACTGATTCAGAACAAGCAATCTGTCCTGCCCTGTCCTGTCTCCCCACCTCTACTGAAGGGAAATCACCATGACTGGAAAAGAGGGGAAAGCTGGAATAGATTGAAGCTTCAGTAACAGGGAGGCAAAGCTGGTCGCCTGGATCATCCTGGATCAGGCAGCTACACAAAGGTACTGTACTAGTCCATCTTTCTATCACTGTACCAAAATACCCGAGATAATTAACCAACATGTAACAAGGTTTGTGTGGTTAGTGGCTTTGAAAGCTCCAGTCCAGGGGAATATAACTCCATTGCTTTGGGCTTCTGAAGATGATAATGGCAAGACTGTATCATGGAACAAAACCATCCATACCATGATCCTGGAAACAAATACAGGAACTGAAGATACAGAGTCTCTCAACCTCCTTAAAGTCATGCCCGTCAGTGGCCTACAGAATTCCCATGAGGCTCCATCTCCTAAAGGCTCCACCACTCCTGAGAGTGCCATCCTGTGACCAACCTTTTATTAAAGTACCTAGGCTTTTTGAGGAGACACTGATCTACCATAAACAAATATCAATTCCCTAATCTTGAAACTTGGGAGGGGAGTCTTACCTTCTTTGAAGAAAGTCTTAAAGAAATAACTAAATTGAGAATCCTGAGCTGAAGAGGCTGCTTTGGCTTGTCAGGATGAACCCACGCTCAAAGTCCTCACAATTACTCCCATGTGAGAGAAACCAAGGGCAAGAACCCTTACAAAAGAGGATAAGGTGACAGTGTGAAGCAGAGAGAGATGGGACCCAAACCAAAGAATGTGACAGCTGCCAGAAGTCATGCATAGCAGAGAAGTCTCTAGAGAGCAGAAATTTTCTAACTCCTCTATTTCACATTTCTGGTCTCCAGTACTGTGGAAGGATACCTTTCTCAGTTCTAAAGCTACCCAGACTGTGATCATTTGTTACAGTATCTCCAGAACACTAATAAACCAGGATTCTCATTCTTGGCTGGCATCTAACCTAATGATTGTTAAATGTACCTAACTAGGGTATCGAAACAGAGTCCCTCGGGACAAGGATTCTGTGCAAAAGTGCAGTGGACTATGGAACCTCACTCCCAACTCCCAGGAAATTAAACAGGAAGGAGTTAGTAAGGACACTCTACCCCTTTCCCAGTGTCTGTCCCCACTAGCTCAATTGGGAGCAAGGATATCACTTCTGTGGATACCACACTCCTAGGGACACCCAGAGACAGCCGTTGCCTCCTCCTCGTATACACCCACCTGAATTTGGCGCTAACTCCAAAGCTGCAGAGAGTGGTGGAAAGCTACCGAGGATGGACAAAACTCGCAGGCCATCTGCTCCTCTTCTGTGTTTTGTGAATTTATTTTCAAATGTTAAGCATTTGATAGCAGTCGTCAGGCATCATCTCAAAACTGAACCATTTGGCTAAAGACACTCGCTTCAGAATCGCTCGGCTATCAGCAGCTCCCCAGGGTTTGGAGTAGGGGCTGAGTGGTATTTTGAAACAACATCCTCAAATATTACCATATAATTTGATAACCAGAAAAGGAAAATATGCTATCCTGTTTCTATGATACAGACTTTGGGAACGGAAGCTTGACAAAAATCTTGCCAGATGAGCTATTTGGAAAATGGAGGAACTCCTGAGTCAGGAAAGTACCAAGGCTCTGGAGGGGGTGGGGTGGCTTACAGGAGTCTCCTGGGCATTCAGAGACTTGTATATTCCTTAAGAAGGGACACAGACACACACATGGAGCTGCTAGGTGGCAGATAGGCATAAGCACTCACGTATATGCAGATACACATATGTATATGGCATATATACATGTGTGGAATATATCAAGGTAAGGACTTGTCACTCTGATTTGACTCTCAGCATGACTAGAAAGCAAATACAACCAACATCTCACAATTATATAGGAAAGGGCCTGCTGCAGCTTCTCAGGGACAGGCAGAACCGACTAATTTCTAAGCATAAACTCTGCCCCCCCCTGCCCCTCAGTCAGGGGCTGAGTCAGCTCTAGTGTAGGAAGAGACCCTCACTCCAAGGAGAGGCTTCTTCTCTAGATTAGTGCTATCTTGATGCCTCAGAGAGGTCTGGGAATGTTGAAGGGAACTTAGGAGGCTATTAACAAAAATGATCTTAGGTATCCATAACTAATCCTTTGGCCAACATAAAAATGAACTGAATCTGACTTCTGGAATATATTTTCATTTCATTCATATAACTATAGAACACTTGATCTTGGTAGGAGCAAAGGGTTTACTAGAGTGCACTCCAGAGTGTTTGAATTCCAGCTCTGCCACACACCAGTTGCATAACCTTGGGGAAGCCCACGGCTCCCCTTCCTGTCCTATCACCCTTGTAGATAGGTCTGCACTTGCTTCTTTAGGGCTGTTGTGGGAGCTGAGTGAAGCCAGATGTTCTGTGTGCTAGAGAGCTATTATCCCAGCAGGTAAGACAAATAAATGCATAAAGCATTTTCTGAGAAAGTGAGGGAAATGCCACCCAAATCCTTATCCTGGGAAGTGCTTATCTATTTAAAGCATGGTCACTTCAAGGAGTGACTGCAGGAAGTGGAGCCCAGAGGTATCACCTTCCCCTTCCCTTCCCCAAGAGAAGCTGGGAAACCCAGATTTTTTTTTTAACATGGAATGTTCTGATTTTGAAATAGACCATAAATTCTAATTTCTTAAGCTCTAGGTTTCACAAGTGAAATGTGTCGATTGGGTGTATCTGTCAGGTGGGCCACAAGCTTGAAATTTATAACAACAAGATCAATGATCATCTGTATTTTAAGCTCTTTTAAGGAAACTTGAAGGGCACATTGGGGCATTCCATTTATATAATATATTCATTGGGCATTATAATTTATAAACAAATAATTTAGTGCTTGGGACGTATTGGACTCTATTCTTAGGGCTTCGCCATAGTGGCTTGCTCACCCTCACTCCAGTATGGGAGACAGGCATCCATTGTTCCCTTTGTCATTTTGCAGTTGAGGAAACTCAAGCTCAGAGAGATTAAATAACTTCTTCAAGATACAACAGCAGACGGAGGAGTCAGACTTGGAACCAAGTCACCTGTAAAAGGTATCAATCAATTTTCAACAGAGTGCTGACAGAGCTGGAGCTGTTACCAGAATGTATATGCAAAACTTGTGTGCTGCTGACGGATGGATGCTGAAGTTAGCAGGGCTGTGGCAGAGCCCATGTTATGAAACCTCAGCAAGAACTGTCATGAACACACCCGTCAGTGCTGCTGCCAAACAGAATGACCCCACAGCCTATGGCACTTAGAAACAGTAGCTAACACCATGTGCCACTTGCTATTTTAAAATTTTGTTCACATTTTAATGTGTTTAGTGTGTGTATGTGTGGGCACACATGTGACAGGGCACAGATATGGAGCCCATTTTTTTTCCTTCCACCATGTGAGTCCCAGGGATAAAACTTGGGTCTTTAGGGTAGATGGCAAGCACCATTGCCTGCTGATCCATCTTGCTGGCCCCAAACATTCACTGTTGCAAGCACAATACAAACACTAATGTCTGTAAGACAGATACTGCTTCTATCATCCTCAGTTTACATGGAAATGGAGTCCCAGAGAAGATTCATTTGTCCAAGTTTGCACAGCTACTAAGAGGTCAGGGTTTGAGTCTAAACAGATTTCCCAGGTTTGCACTTTGCTCATAAATCAACTGAGAACTTGGGTCACCTGGGTCATGCACGTTGTAACAATGCCTGTGAGCAGGAGATAAGTCTGCAGAGGGGGAGCCCAGAGGTGGATGTTATTATTAAATCCACTTTACAGATCTGAAAATGAGTCTATAAAGTGCTGCCTGCCACTTGACTATAAATCCATCCATCTGGCAGTAGCTAGGCCAAAGTGTGGATGCAACTGTATCAGACCTGAAAGCTTATGTGCTTATGGTTTCTGTGAACACAGTCTAGGGCAGTGAACCTAAAATCATAGGGCTCTCATTCCTGCTATAGAGAGATTGAGGCAGGAGGATCCTGAATGCTTGAGTCTAAGGTTAGTCTAGGCAACTTCATTAGCTCTCCATCAAAATCAAAAGCCAATGGAAATCTAGGGATGTAACTGCACAACAAACACTTTCTTAACATGTGAGGTCCTATGGTCAATCCCCAGTGTTGGAAAAAAATCTAAGTTTTGGTGCTTATGCCTACCAGACTTTCAGAATATCTTCTGCTAAGGGAGGGAACAGCCACTGAAACACTGAGTAAACTTCCAGAAAGTACCCAAACAAATTACATGACTAGGAAGTACCTGAGAGGTCATCTCCTTGGGAGTGTCTCTCTGATGCCTCCAGCCTCCAAACACCCTGAGACAAAAGCATGCTGTACCTCTCCAGTCCCTGGACAAAGGTTTGCTGCTTAATTTTTTTGTCCCTTCTTAGAGCTCAGAAATATCCTTGATATTAAACTCTAATAATCGATTTTCTGTGGGATGGGTATTTCCCTTCAAGGAGGAAGCACATTTGTCTGTGCGTCCTCATTCTAGTCTCTATGGTTAGGACTGGACTAGCCTACTGAAGACTGTAAGAGTGAAGTTGTTAGCCTAGACCACCTTCTGGCCACAGTGACTGCTGTGAGATAATCATGTGACTCAATCCTCACGGGAGTCGTCAGGCCCAGGGCACTAAAGAATGCATTATAAAATATATTAGAGGTGCTGAGGAGATGCTCAGCTGGTAAAATGTTTGCCAAACAACCACAAGGATCTGAGCTGAGATTACCAGCACTCAAGTAAAAAGATTGACTGTACATAGCTGCAACCCCAGCACTCTAGGAGATGGGGGCCACAGACAGATAAATCCCAGCAGCTAGCTGACCAGGCAATCTAACAGAAATGAATTGCAAGCTCCAGGTTCTGTAAGAGACCTTGCTTCAAAATACAAGGTGGATAAATGGTTAAAGGAAGATACCCAGTGTCAACAGCTCTCTTCCACATGTGTCTGCATGGACACACAACACACACACACACACACACACACACACACACACACACACACACACAAATGCATATAGATATGCACAAATGCACAGATCATATACACAATACACACATGGGTGTATATTTTAAAAGAAAAAATTAAGGTATTGGGGAAAAAAATTTCTCCTTTTGTTTCTGACTGGGAGATACTGAAGCCATCCTGTCAGCACAAGGCTGGAACAGGCCTAAAAATGATACAAAATTGAGAGAACAGAGCTGAGAAATGGAGTTAGAGCCCTGAATCCAAGAAAATCTGAGTTTAGCTATTTGAATCAACTAATCAGTGCCCAATGCCTTGAACTAAACCCATTTGAAGAGAATTTTCTGTTCTTTTGCAACTGAACAAATACCTAGCTGACCCTGGGCATCTACAAAGCAGTTCAGTGTGTGCAATCCATAGTATTTTGGGTATTCCAGTCAGCTTCTGCCCATTACCCCTCCCATTACCTTCTCTACAGAGTGTAGAAATCTCCCTTGGAGGGTTTCCTAGAGGGCAACGGGGGAGAGAATAGCTGATCAATACTGCACTGTACGTTTATCTGCATTGTGAGAACAAGGGAGGAACAAAGCAGGGGATGCAGACCTAACCTGAAATCTTTGATGTGGATGATGAAAGCAGCCCAGACATAGGTGATAGAGGGTGGGGGAAGTAGAGGGGGAGTGGGGGTGTGGAGTGGTGCCGGGGGCTGCTGAAGATCCAGTGTCCAACTCAAACTTTCAGAATCAAGCTCCCTGGGAGTATAAACAAAATAAACATGGAATGTTTGCAGGAGTTAGAGTTCTAGGGAAAGGAAGCCACAGGGCACCCTCCTCCTGACCATCCCATCCAGGCACCCTCCTCCTGACAATCCCATCCAGGCACCCTCCTCCTGACCATCCCATCCAGGCACCCTCCTCCTGACAATCCCATCCAGGCACCCTCCTCCTGACCATCCCATCCAAGCACCCTTCCCCCTCCAAAGCAGGAGAATTGTAGGGCCTTTGAGTCCATGGCTCTTCTTTAATCTCAAACCGAACATGACCACTCTTTATTTTTAATCTTCCCTTCCCCTCGTCTATGCCTTCAAGCAGCTTTTCTGGGGAGAGAGTGTTTGCGCCCACACTGGTAGATCTGAGTCTCTGGCCACGAGCCGGCTGCAATGGGGCTGTTGCCATGCCCACCCACCCCAGCAGCCTGGAAGCCAGCCCTTAGAGGGGCTCTGCAGAAAGCTGTCTGCACTCTGGGGAGCTTAGAAGACAAGTGCTACAGGTGGCCCAAGTGAGAACAAGGTGCTCTCAGTGGGCACTTCTTCTCAGTAAAGAACCCAAGGGAGGTGTTGAGCTCCCAGCACTCACCGTTGGACATTGCATACTCCCCACACACACTGGCACTCTGCATATGAATGATATCCAATTCCCAAAGAAGAAAAGGTTATGAGGTCAAAACTCATCTAGAGTCACAAGAACTGCTAAATGGTTTACAGCTCTGACAAAAATAATCTCACATAGTTTAAAGGAATGAAGACATATCTTGACTCCCAGCTTCTGATAGTTCAGTCCATAGTGACTTGGATCCAGGCATTTAGGAAGAAAATCATGGTGGTAGTCACATGTAGCAGAGGATGCCCCTCACTTCATGGTGGGAGAAACAGAATGTCTTCCATCTCATGATGAGAGAGAGAGAGAGAGATATCCTGGTTTAAAGAACAAGTTCCCAGTGATCAACTTTCCTCAAATAGACATTATTTTCTAAAGTTCCCAGAACCTTCCAAACCAGTATCATCAACTGCGTGGGCATCAACCTTTTAATGCATAGGGGCATTTATTATTTAAATTATAACATACGACTAATAGATGGCAGAGCCAGCAGTGAACCTAGTTCATTCTGAGTCCATTTAATTACACACTTCAGTGCTTATTAGGAGACAGAACACATTGATGGGCAAGCGTAAATGCTCTGAGCTACTCTCACTGAAATGGACAGGGAATGTGGCCCAGTAATAGAGTGTTTTCCTGCATACATAAAAGCAGCCAACACTGAATAAAACCAGGCATGGTGCTATACACCTATAATCTCAGGACTAGGGAGATGGAAGCAGGAAAACCAGTAGTTCAAGGTTGTCTTTGACTACAGAGTGAATTCAAAACTAGACTGGACTACACAAGATTCTGTCTCAAAAAAAAAAAAAAAAAAAAAAAAGTCAAAATCTTAACTTCCTCTCTCCCTGAACGTGGGCTGGAAGAAATGCCTTGTGAGTTCAAGGTTAGATGAAGAAAATCTATAGGCCTTACACCTGGCTTCATACCTTGGAGTGCTGATTCAGGGTTCAGCAGGTAGCAGGCCACAAGACATATGAGTGGAGAACACTTTGAGATGCCTTGCTCTAACACCATCTAAATTGGGGGTACAACTCAGAGCAAGAACCATATTTCATCCCAGTCAGTTCCTAGAACCATGAGAAATGATGATCCATGAATGGCTTTGGAAATAGTTACTGTAAACTAGTTCCTATAACAAATGACCAATTTGTGTTCTCTCTCTCTGTCTCTCTCTCTCTGTCACACACACACACACACACACACACACACACACACACACACACACACACACACACACACACACACACATCTTAATTAAATTAAAAATGAGCTGTTTGGCTTGTACGAGCTGACTCTAAACTGAATAGACTCTTGCTCTGAAGCCTCACCCTTGGTCTCCCTGGTTTCCTGACAGGGCTTTTGTAGATCACGATAGTGCTGACTCACAATGACTAGCGGGGGCAATATTTTCATGGATTTGCTAATGTGCATTTATGGGGTACCTCTGATGTGCCCCTCACTGTGTCAGGCTTTAAAAAAAAGAAGACACGAGAGTTTTGCATTTGTACTTCAGTGTGACTGACAAGGAAGCACATAAATGCTTTTGTGGGGTCTGACAGATGGCTCAGCAGTTAAGAGCATGCATTATTCTTGCAAAAGACCCAGCACCCACATCAAGAAGTTCACAACTGCTTTTAACTCCAGCTTGAGGGGATACACACACACACACACACACACACACACACACACACACACACACACACACAATTTAAAGTAAGTGAATATCTTCATGTACTCTAGATTATATAATTAAATACCAAAAGATGAATGGCTTAAACAAAATCAATTCATTTCCTTCTAGTTCTGGAGGCTGAAGATCAATGTATCACCTAATCTGATCCCCAAGGGAGAGCCTTCCACCTGTCTTCCTACCACACCTTTACCTGACCAAATCCAGAAAGAAAATGCTTCTTTCTGTTATTTTTCATCTTCTTCAAAGCCATCAATCCAAGTGCTAGTACCTCCTCTCAACACAATTGCCTCTTCCCAAAGGCTTCTCCTCCAGCCACCTGATCACACGAGGATCAGAACTCATACATAAAACTTTGTGGACACAAATACACAGGCTGCAGCAGTGACCATGACTGATTATGATCATTGTTGTACTTAAACTAGTGACAAAATTCCATGGTAATTAAAGAACTTCTCTTCAGTGTGGTTTGACTAGGACTTCCTAAGAAAACCATCTCTGAAGGACAAGGTTTGATCTGTATGCCACATTGGGGGGGGGGGGGGCTTCTTGGGGAAAAGCCTTGAGAAGAAGCTAAGAGTTGTAGAAAAGGTTTGGTACTTAAGATAAAGAAATCTAGGCTGACCTAGCTGTGAACACAGTACAGAAGTGGTCTAAAATTGGGGGATGGGGGAGGGAGGAGCTGTGGACACAGAGCTGAGTCTTGTGGTTGGATCAATCAGTTTTCTCTTTTAACCACAAATATAAGAGATAACCAGGTCAAAACTAAGAAAGGTTTGCTTGGCTCATGGCTTCAAGCTTTTAGTCTATGGCCAGTAATTCCATCACTTTAGAGCTTGTGACAGGGTAAGAACACCATGGTAAGAGATGGATGGCAATCACCTTGTGGTTGCCAGAAGGGGGACAATATCCTTATTGTCTCTTATATCCTGTCCAAGAGTCCCCCCAATGATGGAACTTCCTTCTCCAGGCCCTATCTTATAAAGTCTCTACTACCTTTCATCCCTGCTGAGTAAACTTTCAAACACATTGGTCCTATGTAGGAGACTGAAGATTGAAACTATGGCGTCGGTCAAGTGAAGAATGTGGCTGAGCTTACAATGAGAAACAGGGCAACTGTGACAAACACAGTTAAGCTGGTTGAGTATCTGCCTGGCATCTCTGAGTCCTAGGCCCATCCTCACCCCTGAATACATCATAGTAGCACATCCACATAATCCCTGCACTCAGGAGGTAGAGACAAAAAGGTTAGCAGTTAAGGTCATTTTGAGGCAAGTTTGAGGCCAGCCTGGACTATATGAGATACTACTCCAAAAAGAAAAAGTCAGAGAGCAGTGAGATAGCCCCAAGGAAAAGAAACTTGCTTTGCAAGCCTGATGACCTGTGCTTGATCCCAGAACCTATGTAAAGCTTGAAGGAAAAGACCCACTCTACAAACTGACCTTTCACATGTGTGGCATGATACACACACATACACAGACACACACATAGCACACACAAACACACACACACAAACACACACAGACACACATACGCACACAGACACACACCCATACACACACACAAACATACACACAGACACACAACACACACATACACAGACACATACACACAGAGACATGCACACACACACATACACACACAGACACACACACAGAGACACACGCACTGGAGGGAGCATTCTCTGATTTTTTTTTTAATCAAGTAATCCTGTTGTATGATCATTTCTGACTATTCTGTATAGACTGGGATTCACACAGCATTGTGAGATGAGTCATAGAGCTGATGAGAGAAACTCTTGAACTCAGCTGAGCATGTGACCCTCCAGATGTGTAACTGGAGCTGCTGTGCCTGATCAGAGCAGTGTCAGCCCAGGAGTGATCATCTTCCCACTTCACCAGCACACAGTGAATGGTAGTGTAGGAACAAGAGGCAAAATGACAATGTTCTGGATGGGAGAGAGTGGGCAGGACTGTGGGAAGGAGAGGGCAGCCATTATATTCTCCATTCACAAGAGAAGGGAGGATATTAAATGTCTTGAGCATACAAACCAAGCAAAGTGCAATGTGCAGCTCAGCCAGCAAGCCAGAAAATCTTAATGAAGTTGATGTTTTTTCTAGAAAATAATGACTTGCATTTATTCAAGGCATGATCTAATCTTAAATAAAGTAGCATCATGAACCAGAGGCCAGGCAGTGCAATTGGATGGGTGTGGATTCAGTTCCAGCCACCACTCTTTACACCAGCCAGTGTGAAGTTTGGTGACCCTAGGTTTCTATACTTCTAAAATGATCAGAACACCCTGTCTAGCTACAGATGCTAAGATAAGAGTGCAGAATGGACAGAAAGGGCAATAAAAGGCCAGAGAGTGGACTTGAAGCAAAATCAGATCACAACACAGTTGGAGAGTGACATCTAATAATGTAACTTATTTTTAAATAGATATATGAATTTGATACAATTTTAATAAGCATTCATCGTACAAATACCTTGATTTTGTTGTGTTTGTCTTTGCTTTGGAGAGAAGGGGAAGAGACTGACAAGTGACTTTCAAATTCAGCTAAAAGGATGAATGGGTTACAGAACTAAGAGCAATTGAAACTGAAAAAATAATTAGAAGTGCATTGAATATAGATGTTCAAATGGGATATAGTGTTTCAAAGATTAAAATATCACAGAACATAAATGTTACAATATAGATTAATGTGATTTATGTCACAATAATAATAACACAGTTGATGTAATAGGACAGAAATCTTCAAGACAATCTTTCAGGTACCTGGCTTTATTTGATAATAAAAGTGACATTACAAGTCTATGGAGAAAGAAGAAATATCCAATAAATGACCCTGAGATGACTGATTAATATTTGCAGTAATAAATAAAATAAAATTAAATCCTCATCTCATGTTGTACATCAATGTCGATTCCAGATTGATTAAAGAGTATAAAGTAATTTAGAAGTTAATTAAAAGTAATAAACAATCTTGACAAAGTTTTGGCAACTTATCACTTCATTACTGAAATCTAACATCCAACCCCTTAAGTCCTGTATTTTAAATATACATTCATGGCCAAAGGAGATGGCTCAGTGCTGAAGGAATTTGCAGTACAAACATGAAGACTCAAGTTCAAATCCCCACAATTCATAAAAATTCACATGAATGTGGTAGCCTATCTGTAACACCAACCTAAGAAGACGGAGACAGGAGATTCTTAGAGCAAGCTGGCTGGTGAGACTAGCCATATTGATGAGCCCTGGGTTTGATTGAGGGGCCTTGCCTTAGTGAATAAGAGAAAATTACAAATATTCTCAACATTATCAGGAGGCCTCTGACACACCCCATACACAGAAAAATAATTTATATCAGATGTAAATGAACTATATATGAGAGAGTGAACATAAATATGATATAAATATAAAAAATACATTTCCTGGATTCTAATCACTAAAGTTTAAATCAAAGCACAAGTGTGTAACTATATGTGATATACACTTAGGAAATGCATGTCTATATACATTTTATAATAGGACACACCTGAGAGGACAGTCTTTCTGTACCCGTGTTTGGGAGATCCTAGGTTGAGTCACATTGACAATTAAAACTGAAAACCAAAGTGCATGTAGGAAAGCTCATGCTTCATGGAGAGTCTGGAAGTGCACGGCTTCAGGCATCTGCTGGGGGTTTTGGAGTTTATCTTGCACAGATAATGGAGAGCTACTGAATATATGAAGAGAAGGAAGGAGGGAGAGAGAGAGAAAGAGAGAGAGAGAAAGAGAGAGAGAACTAAAGCACAAACCTAATATTCTGGAAATTATGAAATGTGGGTAACCATACAACTAAAACACTTAAAATATGTTCAGTATGGTATGTGTGGGACAAAATTTTAAAATAGATCTTTAGTAGGTATTAGAATATAATAATAAAAGATAAAATTCTTCAGTTTTTCTTATCAAGTGGGAAAACCACCAGCAAAAAATAGTAAAATCAGAATTATAGATATGAATTAAAACTAGAAGAAAATCTTGTACAAACATTCATGCTGGCAAGCTAGAGGAAGACAAAACGGATTCAAAGTAAACCTTTACACCCCAAAGTTGATTCCAAAAGGAATTTTAAAATCTAAGACAAAAATCTGAAAAGTGAATCAAAGAATAACAATAAACCCAGGTGACTTTATAGATGATGTCACACAGTTTTTGGGCAAATGGATGGAAGCTGATGGAATCTCTTCTTACAAGGCCCAACCACAAAACATCCAGGGGTCCTAAGGGAGCAGGAAGAGTGACAAGCTTGCCCAGATAGTAGCTTAAATGGCAGAGTGGAGGTCACAACAAACTATAACAGGCAAGTCTTCTAGAAGGGGCTGCTCCCCTCTGCCCAACTGGCCAAAGATCATGAGCCTACACTGAATTCAGCGTGCTGTAAGCTGTGCAAGACAGACAGCCAAACACCAGCAAACCAAAAAGAAGCCATGGCTACCAGTTTGCAAGTTTTCCTGAAGATGCAAAGATGCAGAAGGATGCAGTCCACGTGAATGCATTAATAATAAACTCTCATAATGTCAGTGTCACTTTAAGGAAATGAATCAAAGAATGTCCCTGTGGTGTCATTTAACCAAGAGTAAGCCTGGATTGAATCTTTTACTTTGCTCTCTCTGTGTTTTTCATTCTCCCCATGAAGGTTGCCTACTCTGTCTGCTGTATGATTCTGGATTTACGCCTGCCTGAAGGCTGTCTCATGAAATATGTTCCTGTGTCTTTGTCTGTGTGTCTTTCCCTAACAAAGGGCTTTGTTTGGGATTGATTGAATAGCATAGACATCATCACATGTTGAAGGAGTAAAGGTTATTTTACCAAAATCTTTAACAGAGTTTTACAAAGGATTAAATCCTGACTCCAACTGAACCTGATAGCAGTATTACAAACATCATTGTTTACCAAGCAGTATGTGTATGTTGCATTCAACATTTATAGAGGATATTCATTTTATAAGACTGCTTTCAGCCTATACTTTCTGTTTGCAGCATATGATTATCATAACATGCACTGCTTTCTGGGGCAGGCCCATGGAAGAATACATAATTTAAGAATAGTGCTATGCCTTAGCTTATGTATAAGTTGATTACATGAGAATTCCAAGGCAACTAAGGTTGATTGTTACATTGATCTTTTTGTTTGTTTGTTTGTTTGTTTTGTTTTGTTTTGTTTGTGAAACAAGTTTTCTCTCTGTAGACCTGGCTATCCGGTGAACTCACAGAGATCCACCTGCCTTTCCCCCCCCCATCTTCCCCATACTGGGGTTAGTGCTTTGTGCCTCTACACCTGGCTTTCTATTGTTCACTTAAAGACAGATTAAACCAATAGGCTGAGTACACAGTAGGATGCCAGTGTTAAGTTTTAGGTGACCTCAAGGTGAATTATTAACTTGGCTGTGAGGTCCAGTGACAGTTCCAGTCTCCTAGAATGCAAGACATTTTTACCATAACGCATTGCCACAGAAGGACTGGGGAGTACCGACCTTACCAAGACCTAGAGTCACTCCCAAAGATATTTATTTAAAGACATCATCCCCAAGCCAATCTGTCCAGATGGGTCATTTTGCTCAATAACTAAGTTCACATCATGTCAAGCTGAGCCTCAAAAGCTATTTTGTCTTTTGTATCAGGCTGAACACTTTCTGGTAATGGCAAAGAAATTCTGGAGTATTCTGAACAATCATTCATTTACTCAGCCTTCCAGGCAATATATACTTATCTATTACCCATTCTGTGGCAGGTGCTATTATAAAGTAGAAACAAGAGTGCTTGATCAAACAGAAAAATCACCCAGACCTGCAATCCCAGCAACATGAGAGGTTGAGGCAAAGGGTTCATGAGTTCAGGGTCTCTCCGGATTACAATTACAAGTCCAGGCTGGTGAGTTAGTAAGACCCAGTGGGTTATATGGTTCAGACAGTGAAAGAGCTTGCTGCCAAGGCTGATGGCCTGATTCAGTCTTGGAGATCTGTATGGTAGGAGAAGAGAACCAACACGTAAAAGTTGTCCTTTGACCTACAAACATGAACCGCGCCATGTATGTTCACCCCAGCCCACTCCATGCACTCACGAAATAAGTAAATGAATATGTCAGAACAGTTGGAGAGTGCTTGCCTAGCACACACAAGACTCAATTCACAGCACCACACAATGAAACGAAGTTTGAATATTCTTTGCCCTTCCTGCAACTGGGGACCATAGCAATGGGCAATGGGAAGAGAACGATATCTTCTGTCCATTCCAATGGTGAGAACTTTACCTCCTTTACAGTTGGGGCTCATTTGGAGACACTCTAGCCCAATCTGGAAAACGTACGACATCTGGGACTTGCTGCAGGATAATCCAGCAGAGGGGACCAGGGCTGGAGAGGGAAACTAGAGAATGGGTGAGTCTGTAATTTCTGCAGCTGTGCTGGGTACAAGGACATTGTTGTTGTTAGGACTAAAGATACCGTGTGTTCAATGCAGGTATCAGAGCTATAATGTCACATTTAATTCAGAGCTGTTCCCTCTGCTGTGGTTTGAATGAGTATGAGGTTTCCTCCCACATCCTGTCCTTTCCATACTACCCTCCCTAGGACCCCCACACTTTCTGCTGGTTCTCTTACTCTACCCAAATACTTCCCCTTTGTTTTCATGACATTACCCTCTCCTCCACTTAAGATCTCCTCCTTCCTCTTCAGGATCCCTTTCTAGACTCACATTGGACATGCTGTTTCTTTTAAATCTTTGAGACAGAGTCTTGGGATGCAGTCACACAGGCCCTGAGCCCCTCCTGCCTGCTGAGTGCTGGGATTACAATGAAATGCTACTACACCAAGTTGCTGGGCTAACACTCTGGGCCATCAAACCCCAACCACAGCCTATTTCATTGATCTGTGGGGGTTTCCGGGGTGGCTTTTGGCCTTTCAGTTATCTCTTGAGGTCTCTGTCTCTTCTCTAAACAGCCCTTGAGCCACCTCCTGGGTCTCTGTGTTTTCTTGGTGTATAGGTCTCAAGGAAACTAAGCCCTTAATGTCAGCCATTTGTTATTCCAAAGGTGGCAGATTAGAACAGATCTCATTAAGGAAGCCAGCTTCTTTGGCATCGTTATTTTATTTATAGTGCAAGTGACATCTATTGAGCACTTGATACATGCCGGGCACTGTGCTAAGTGCTGTGTGTATTATCATATGCAATCAGCATTCTGCAGTAAGGGAGGTCCAATTGGCTAAAGAGATAGATTCTGATGAGACCCTGGTTTTATTTTGGAGGAAAGAGGGATATAAAAGGTTAATTTACTTTTTTCAAGGTCACACAGGAGATGCAATTAGGTCTTGAACCTCTTCCATTTTACCCTCTCCAATGCCATCACCTATCTTTACTCTCTATTATCTATGGTGTATGAAGCACTGACTTTGGTGCTTTCAAAGACCCAAGCTTTTATCCACTGATCTGCTCTGGACTACAGCTGAACAAAGCTCCCCATGCAGTTTTCCTACTGACATTATTTGAGTCTTTATTCTGAGTACAGTTCCCTGGAGTCAGGCTTTGGATGAAGGCAAATTTCATTCTCCTGTCCCCCAGCTCAGATTCCATCCCCGAAGGCAGGAAAGACAGCAGTTCCCCTGTGGAATCTTGGGGGTGAAGGACTGTCATTTTCTTGCCCTCTGCTGTAATTTCTGTCCTATGGAGCACAACCAAAGCACTGATGCACAACCAGAATACCACAAGTTTGACCAGATCATTCCCCACTTAAACCAGCTGAGTGTTCCTTTCAGCTCTTGGGAAACGTACACACCTTAATGTCCTAAACACCAGTGTCTGGAATAATAACACAGCTCCCTAAAGTGCCTCCTGGCCTTCACTCCTGTACTTCATTACCCACTCCATGACCAGAGTGTAATCTCCAAATAGCATCATTTGAGCTGTACACACGCCCAACCTGGCCATACCTCTTTCCATTACTGAGCTCTAAGACCCACTCTTGTCTGGTAAGCCAGGGAGGGCATGCTGAGAAGGTAACCTCTGCATGACAAAACCCTGGGCTAGAGGGAGGCCTAAGAGAAACCTTGGCTTACTAGATTGCCTAAAGTGACTCTTCTTCTGTCAGTACTGTTCATGTCACACAATTTCATGTTCTCCAAGAAGTATATGGTTGCCTGCATATTACAGTTTGGATTCTAAATGGCCCCCAAAGTCCATACGGTAAAGACTTAATTCTAGTGTAGTGCTATTGGGAGATCATTAAACCTGTGGTAAGTGGGGCCCACAGGAAGATCCTTGGGTGACTGAGGCACACCTCTGAAAAGGATGAGCTTTCCATCCCCCATCTACCCTTATTTACCCACTTCCTCTTGGTATTTCTCCTGCCGTATGGGAGTGAATGGTTTTATGCATCTCAAATGCTTCATCATAGCCTCAAAGCAACAGGGTCAACCAACTGTGGACTGTAACCTCCAGAAATAGGAACCAAAAGAAGCCCTTTTTTCTTTATAAATTTATTAGTTTCAGTATTCATAATAGTAACAGAGAGCTAGCAAACTATATCTCTTTTTTAGTTACACATTTTTTGGTCATTTCCCTCAACAGCCAAGTCCACTAAAGAATGGGGAATCCATTTGTATTGCCTCAATGCCTATAGCAATACTTGGTACTTTATTTTTTTAAGATTTATTTTGAATTGTGTGTCTCTATGTGAGTCTGTGTAGGTCTGTGCTGTGTCTGTGTGAGCTCTGTTTCTCGTGGAGGTGAGAAGAGAGCACCTGGAGTTAAGGCTATGGCTTGTGAGCCTCCCAACTGCCACAAAACTTGCCTCGTTTGTAAGAGCAGTGTGTGATCTTAACCAATGAACCATCTCTCTATCCCCAGAAATATTTTTAATTTCAATGACCTAACACTGGTAAAAGGTCGTCCGTGACTACACTGCCCGGTGTCTGTCATATTTTCCTTCCTGCCCTTTAGCCAGCCTTCCTCTGGCCTCCACATCTTTTCCTCTAAGACCCCTCCTTCAGCCTATTCTCAGCCCACACAGATTAAGATGAAGCTGGGGAACCATATGTCCAGGAATGGAAGGGGAGCCCAGACCTCAATTCCATTTCCTGTTCATCATGGTCCTCTTCAGATGGAAAGGGACCAATGAGAAACCAGTTCCAAGAAATGTGATGCAGCTGTCGGGGTAGCTCTGCTTCCCCTGAGGTTGTGGGTAGGATCTTAGCCAGGAACCCTGGCTTCTTGAGAAGAGCCAGACTGAGCACGGAGTCAGTGAAGAGCAGCGCACCGGGCTGAGATGGAGAGACACAGGTCCTGGGTGCAGCGATTCTGAGCATCATTACCTCTGCATGTTCACACACACTGACTACTGAAATCATTTGTTCACTTATCCTTTTTGAATTGGCTTTCTGTTGGTTGGGACTAAGAGTTTCTTGACCACTAAATCATACCTCTAATTTCACTCCTTCCTGTCTCTACAAATTAGAGATTATCTTGATTATAAGCTTGAAAAATCAGTTCAATCAGCTAATGGTCTGGGTTTTGCCACATAATAGGAACTTTGAAGACAAAAAGTCCTGGCCTGTATTGATGGCTAATAGTGTAGGGAAGAAACTCAACATCTTTTCTTTTCAAATACCCTAAATATGAGCTTGTAAGTCACAGTGACAAGGGGCTTGAGAAGTCGCTGAGTCCTGGCTTCAGGCAAAAAGACAACCAAGCAAAGCCAAAAATCAAATGCTTCTAAGGATATTTTATTTTTACAGAAAATACACAATACAACATTTCACCATCTTTTTATTGTGATAAAAATACATAACACAAAATTTGACATGAAAAACGTTTTATTTATTTTTATTTTATGGGTATGTATGATTGCCTGCATGTATATTTGTGTACCACATGCATGCAGTGCCCATGGAGTCCAGAAGAGGGCATTAGATCCCCTGGAGCTGGAGTTATAAAAAGGTTATAAAGCTACTCCTATGTAGGTGATGGAACCCAACCAAGGTACCCTGCAAAAGCAGCCAGGCCTCTTAGCCTCTGAACCATCTCTCCATTCCCAAATTTGACATTTAACGTATATGATTCAAAGACATTAAACACACCCACCGTATTGTAAAATCTTTACTGATCTTACTGAACCATTTTTCTGTAATTGTAGCAAAAGTTTTATAGTGGTGGAGGCTAATTTACTGTTATTCTTGATTTTCAGCCTCTCATGACCTCAGTCGACTGACTACCTCTATATTTTTGCCTGCTTTAGAAGGCTCAAATAAGTAGGATGGTTTGTGTCCACATAATGATGCCATCAAGGTTTGTTCATGCTATAGCATGTCCTGAGCTTCCTACCTTTTCATGGTTGGATAATATTCTTTGGTATGTGTGTGCCACATTGTGGTGATCCAGTCATCAGCAGATAAACACAGGCATTGTTCCCACCCTCTGGCTATTTCCATACAGCAACTTTTAATTACATTTTATTGATCAGAGTTGCATTATTGGCCCACTTTTCTCTTTAAGGAAGACTGAAAAAATAAAATTTGCTTTCAGCTGTATAAACAGCATCAAAAGCATGACTGGTGCTTTGTTCTTTCTTTCCCTAAAGCCCATCTCAGACCAGGACTTTCAATATGTTGGTCTAACTACCTACAACGTGTTGACCTTAATCTTCACTTAGCTGCTCATGCTCAAGAATTCTGTTTCAGTAGAGAGTTTTGCATAAAGTTTTCTTTAGTTACCTTAATTGCCTTTGAGGGCCTTCCTTTATTAACTCTCTTTGATTGCATAGGTTAAACTCCCTAGAAATAGAGCCTGAGGCAGGAGTTTTGATGCACTTCATCTATTGACGAAGTAAGGGACCGTGGGACACAGTATAATAAAAAATAGTAATTCTGCAATTGTGGTTTTCTAGACAGAATCAATGTACCCATAAGAACTTGCTAGAAATTACCATTGTTAAGTATCACCCTCTTTATCAGGAATCTAAGCTTTTTAGGTAATTCTAACTCATTGATTTTGTTTGTATCTAGGTTCCTATTGCTTTGTTAAGTACATGAATGACCAAAAACTGTCTTAAGGTTAATAATACTGAGAAGAGGCACCATGACCAAAGCAAGCATTTAATTGGGGCCTTACTTACCATTTCAGGGGGAGAATCTATCCATGATCATCATGGTGGGGAGCATGGTGGCAGACAAGCATGTTACCGGAGCAACAGCTAAGCCCTCACATCTGATCTGCAAGGTAGACAGAAAAGGGGCGAGACAAGGACTGGGTGGGCTTTTGAAAACTCAAAGCACACCTACAGTGATATACCTCCTCCAATAAAGTCATACCTCCAAATCCTTCCTAAACAGTCCACCAACTGGGGGCTAAACATTTAAGTATAAGAGCTGATGGGAGCTTTCTTCATTCAAACCTCCACAGGGAGGAAAGGGTTTATTTCATGGTACACTTTCAGGTAATAGGCCATCACCAACAAAAGTCCAAGACAGGAACTCAAGGCATGAAATACGGGAGGCAAGAACTAACATAATGAGCATGGAGGCAGGCTGTTTATTGGCTTTTTCCCCATGGCTTTCTCAGTCTGAATATACAACCCAGGACCACTTGCCCAAGGGTGGTCCCATAATAATAATAAAAAATCTTCCCAGAGACTTGCCTATAGGGCATTCTGATAGTATAATCTTCTTAGTTGAAGTTCTTCTCAGATAATCTATATTTCTATATTTTTGTCAAGTTGAAACACACACACACACACACACAGAGAGAGAGAGAGAGAGAGAGAGAGAGAGAGAGAGAGAGAGAGAGAGAGAGAGAACTTTGTTTTTTAGATAGATTCTCATGTATCCCAGCAGGTTGTCCTCTAACTCATATAGCTGAAGATGACCTTGAACTTCTAATTTTCCTTTTTTTTTACCATCAGAGTGCTGAGATTACGAGTGTGTATGGCAATGCCCAACTTATAGGATTCTGGATATTGAACCCAGGTCTTCCTACATGATAGGCAGGCACTATACCAACTGAGCTCATTCCCCCAGCTCCATCATAGGTGATTCTAATGCACTCTATAGTTTAAGAGCCACAAGAAAACAGGACAGAGTCAGTCTTATCTTGATCCATGAATGACTATGGAACATACACAGTCTCTTCTGGCAAGATGGCTGCCTTTCGCATCCCTGTATCTGCTGCCCCCTGGTTGCAGGATGTCCCTGATGGACATGTATGTCATCCTTGGGCAAGAAATGCAGGTGAGATTTGTGGCAGTCAGGACTAGGATTATGTAAACATACTAGCTTGGCAAAGGGCTTCTATCCAACATCATCTGCTATAAGTATTCTTATTTTCCTGGTCATCACCATCCACTCCTTCATAAAGACGTTTCAGGTCATCAAGAACAATATGTCCCTTGCCCGAGTCCACAGTGTCTGTTGAAGGTATGAAGCTTAATCATTACTTAACACAAATAATGGTTTGAGCAAATGCTATTTCAGTACCTACTACATCCTGGACAGTAAGGAAATGTAGGTGCAAAGAAAACAAAGCATCTTCCGCATCAGGAAGATGAGGAAGACAAAGCAAAAGCACACATAATACACCCAAGGGTTATCTGTGATGCCAGACAGAACACAAGCCAGGGAGAGAGGTGAGAGAGAATATGTGGTGATGTTTGAGACAGCACAGTTAGAGATGGATGCTCCAAGATGGTGTCATTGAGCTTAGAAATAAATGGAGTGATGGAGTAAACCACAAGATAACTACTTTAATTTATGTAAATTAAAATTACTCTTTTATTGCATTAGTTTACTTGTGTGTATATGTGTCTGTGCACATATATGTACATGTACATATACATGAATGTGGAAATCAGAAAACAATTTGCAGGAGAATCTTTCCCTCCACTATATGAGTCCCAAAGACTGACTCAAGTCATCGGGCTTGGTAGCAAGTATCTTTACCTGCTGAGCCATCTAGCTCCGCAAACCCCACACAACTTCTGCAATTTTTTAGTGACCAGGATATGTCAGGGAAGAGAATTCCAAGCATAACAAGATAGCTCATTGAAACAGTTGGCATTTCTGTACTGACAAAGCTAGAGGTGGTTGAGAGCAGTGGACAGGTGACTTGCTGCTTTCTGTTTTCATTTAGTTTTTAATTAACCTTAAACATTTACCAAAGTATGCATGCATAAGATTTAAAACCAGGTGCGCTAGAAAGGGCTGAAATAAAAGGCAGCTACCCTAGGGCCCCTGGTCTTTCTGCCCAAGGATAATTGGACCCCTATGCTTTTCTTCTTTTAGTTTATTCTACCCCACCTTCCTCTGCTGCTTCAAATATTTAATAAAGGTCAGTTCTTGTATTGACTGTTTGTTTTATTTGAATAGATATTTTGCCTGCATGGATGTCTGTGTACCATGTGTATACCCAGTGGCCTTAGAGCCCAGAACAGAGTATCAGATCCCCTAGAACTGGAGTTACAGATGTTTGTGAGCTGCCCTGTGGGTGCTGGGAATTGAACTCTGGACCTCTGAAAGAGCAGCCATTGCTCTTAACT
The DNA here is from genome assembly GCA_033318265.1 of Phyllotis vaccarum. Classification (NCBI taxonomy): domain Eukaryota; kingdom Metazoa; phylum Chordata; class Mammalia; order Rodentia; family Cricetidae; genus Phyllotis; species Phyllotis vaccarum. The sequence goes on along the minus strand of JARWLC010000004.1, from coordinate 78,831,313 downwards.
GCTGAGTCATCTCTCCAGCCCTTGCCTTTGCCATTTTTATAAGATTCTCAGCTTCTATATCTACTTTATTCAGCCAATTTCTAGCTGGAGTGTCAGGATACTGTCTTCTGCCTCCCTTCCCCAGATTACAGGGTATGGTCATCTTAGCCCCTTAGCCAAATTGTGCCATAGGATCCCCTCCCTCAGCCCATCTGCTTAGAAGTAGTCTAATACCATAACTCAAAATCAAGATCTTTGATTTTGGATATTCTAAACTGGAGCTAATGTGCCTCCTGTCAATCTAGGTAGACTTCTTGGTAGGAATAATTTTGAAAGTCTTACTCTGTGAGGTCATTTCCAGAGACAGTAACCAAAAGAGAAAAATCTTCAGTTTTGCTCTTGAGAAAGCACTCCATAAGCTGAGGGCCTGGAGAGATAAATATGGGGATCTGTCAGCACAAGTGCTTAACCTTCCTTATTTCTCTCCCTCCCTGCTCCCTTCTTCCACTACCCTTCCCTCTTCCCTCTGCCTCTTGGTCACAAGGATGTGGGCTTCCTGGATCTAGTGTCCCTCTCTGCATGGTGGGTTGAGACCTCTGTAACCAAGAGCCAATAGCTCCACCAGTGCCAGCGGCTGCTTGGGTTGGGTGTGACACTCCGCAGCAATGGGACTGCAACACAAAATGTGAAAAGGTTTTTCTAAGAATGTAAAGGGGCAGAGGTAGAAAACACAGATGCCGTGAAGGGTCCCAGTGGACTTTTCCAACTCCTTGCTGAGGCCTAATTGCACTTTTGGCTTCTGGTTCCTCAAAACGCCACTTTCTTATACTACTCTCTCCAAAATCTCAAGCTAGTTCCAGTGGTTTCTGGTGCTTACAGACAAATACAGCATCTCCTGCTCCTTGGAGAATGAGACTTGTGTCATTGTCCCAATTGTGTAATAAGCTGATTGCCTTATACATGGTGGGCACTCATCAACAATTATTGGATTGAATTATCTGCTAACAATACTTCCTAAGTGGAGCCACAGTAGATGAGAAAAGCCACGAGCAAATATACTATAACTGTTAACGGCAAGCTAAGAATTCAGTGGGAGAAAAAGTCTTAATAAGAGAAACACACACAAGTTGAAAGCTGCCAGAATGCCTCCTGAGTCTCCTGACAGATGAGCAGGATCAGAAAGGATCATTGGCAAACACTGAGGAAGCCTCTGGCTCCATTTCTTAAGAAAAGAGGATGCACTGAATCTGCGGTTGAACTGGTATAAGAGCCCTCTAGTGGTGAGAATGAGTAATTTTCTCTGGGCCCAGCCGCAGATTCCACACACCCATGTGCACACCTACACATCTCACTGAATGAAAGGCTGAGATCACCCTAGTAAGTGAGGATAAATTATTGGGATCTAAATGACGGGCTCCCTGCCTCCGGCTCTCACTTCAGCCAGGTCCTCTGACTTGTTCCAATGTTTCTACATTCAAATTTGCCTTGGCTCTTGTCAGAGGTTACCAAAGATGATTCTTCATCACCAAGCTTCAGCGCAAAGCTCTATTTTTTGGACATTGCTGCCCTTTTTCTTCTGCCTCCTGACTGTGATTGTCCCTACCTCTTTTTCTCAGTAGTCCACCTGGATACTTGGTTCCATCAGCGGGACATGGCATGTCTGGCCTTGTCACATATCTGAAGGTGTGGATCTGGGCTTCTGTTGCTTTGCTAACAGAGTAACGGTGCACACAATTCATAAAGTCTAAGATCTCCCACCACCACTGCTTTGCTTCAGAGAGCATTTTTTGCTACCTCTATTGGAGTAAGAGAAGAATAAAACAGACCCAGGAATAGCTGTTTTGACCATTATTAATTATTTCATATTATTTAAACTTCTGAGATGGAGAAGAAATTAACCACCTATTATAAAACATGCCAGGAAGACAAACTTCACCCTTCATGTAACTATGTGGCCTTTAATAATTATCAATCAAGGTATATGTGATAGCCACACCTGTAACCCCAGGCACTGAAGCAGGAAGATCAATTCAAGGCCAGCTTGGATTGCATAACAAGCTTCAGACCAACCTAACTATACTAAGATGACTTTTAAAAGTTAACAAAAAATATTATTTGTATTTACAATAAAAATAATAGTAACCAAGAGCACCAATAATCATGACTGAGCAAATTATCTATATAGAGAAAATTAAATCACTTAAAAGAGAACTCATGCATCTTTCTCCATTACCTTCATGCTTCTAGAACCCAGTTAGTTATGGCTCCAGCCCTGTGTTTACATTTTATTTTGTAATATGGCAAATATTCATTATAAATTGTGACACACACACACATATATACAATTGAACACATATAAACTGACAAATCTACATTGCACCTGTGTATTCACATCCATACACACACATCCATGTATGTACAAATCTGTGTGTTAAAATCAAACATGATCACATGACCCCGGAAACTGCACCATACAGGTGAATACATATATTGACATATTGCTTTATATTTATAACAAATTCATAGGAATTCAGAAATCATGACAAAAATTGATCATAGCACTCACACATAAACACACCAAAATTACACATGTAAACCTTTATGTGCATGTGTATGTATAGACAACACCAAGAATCAAATATTAAAAAGACATTACATAAAAATAATAATCTCAAAGTCACAAAAGGGTTGGGATCCAAATATGAGATTTTTCAGTGTATTTACCCTACTCAGTTACCTGAATAGAAACTCTCAGACAGCCAGAGATGGCACCATTGGGAATGAATATGTGCCTACGATTCCTTCCATTATAGATTTGTCCAGTTAAATAACACTCAAATATGACAGCTGGTTGTGGGCACCTCTCATGGATTTTCAGAGGCATCTCCCTGCAGTCTCAATTCCAAACATCCAACTGGGTATCCGTACTTGGAAAAAAATTAAATGGTTAGAGCAAGTTGGTGGAATGCCTGAAGTCAAATTAGTGTGTCCTTATCTATATGCTAGAATATGGAACTGGGAAGTTGGTCTGTGCCAGTTCTCTATATACTATTTCTGAAGGAAAGAACTTTCTGGTGTATAATGGCATTTGTGCTTTGGGCTAGCAAGAAACCCAGACCTAATTACACCTGCATCCATGTCTGACTTAGATGTTAACAAGTGAACAGCAAGCACAAGGGCCTTTGGAAAGAAGCTGACATTTTCAATGCTTTCCCATCCTGGATTCACCACCCCCTTAAATGCAAAAGTGTTAAAATATTTAACAAGTGTATTCAGAGACCAAACCCTTACATCCCTACATCCAAGATCTCTGGTATATGTTCAACAGCCTGGGTGTACATTCAGTCCCTTCAGTCCTTTAGAGGTATATGTGTATATGTGCATGAGTGGTTCTGGGTCTGATGTGAGCACTCTGCGTCCTGTGTACACCCAAACTCCAGAAAGAGGAGGGTAGACATATTGGCTTGTTTGCTTCAGAGCAAAATTGAGACAGATACACACAGACATTTTGCCCACCCAAGTGAACCATCAGTTAGAGCCTCTCATTCCTTTAAGTAGATTAGATCTTTTCCAGCTTCTGTCTCCCCAGCGGACTCCTGCCGCAAAGAGCAAAGTTGCCTGGTCCACTGGGCTCAGGGATGAGGAGGAGGGTTGATTAGAGAATGCTGCGTTGGGTGGGCGCTGAGAGAACACGTCAGAGTGCACTGTGGGTTTCTTTCCCTGGTTTGTGTCCTTAACCCTTCCCTCTGAGGAGCGGGATCCACCGTGCTGCAGTACCCCGGAGCCCTGATGGTGACTGCCTTGAGCTTCCCAAAACTTTGCTCCGGGTATGGGCTGAGCTGGTTGCCTGATTCCGGGAAAGCACAAGGGGAGAGATTAGGGGAACGACCCTTGGTACCCCAGGTCCCTAGCCTGGAAGAAAGAGGAGCTAGGGTACCACGCAGACGGGAGCTGTCCCTTCAGCACCGCGGACCTCCAACGACCCTGCGTCGGGAAGGAGGCGGCTCCGCAACAGGCGAGGAGCTGTCCGTTCAGCACCACGGACCTCAGCCTTCCCATGCAAGCGGCCGGCCCCCGCCCCAGGACTCTCCTTTTTCCCCAGTTTGCGCGGGGGTGTGGAGAGCAGGCGGAGAGCTTTCCTGGGAGGCTGGGGAAGCAGTGAACACTCTTCTCAGCGACTCGCCTCCCAGCAGAGCTATTTTTTGCCATCCGCCCTCACCCCCGGCACACGCGCTCGCACACACGCACGCACGCACGCGCACACACCACACACACACACACACACACACACACACACACACACACACACACACACGCACACACGCACACACGCACGCTCACACACCAGACATCTCTGGGTTTCTTTTGCCTAGAGTCTCCTGGGGCTGTGAGGAATCAGTCGCATCTCAAACGGAGCTGGCAGCCCCAAGCTCTGAAGCCATGCCCAGCACAAACCCTCGTACCCACCAAGCTCCTGAGGAATGAAAGCAACCCAGGAATCCTCTGACCGCAGCAGTGATGTGGACCAACCCCCTGGAGCCCGCACCCTCCCGAGGGCCATAGAGGACTCAGGGAATTGGAGAGAGCTCAAGACAGGAAATCCCAGCTTTCCCCAAGTCCCCGTGGATGCTGACAAAAGGAAATCCAGATTTTTGGAAGAAGCCGTCCTAGGTTACCCAGCTGCAGAGTGATTCTCCCCTCTGGCACTGAATCTCCTCCTCCAACCCCCAGCCGTTCAGAGTACCATGAAGAATTATGAGGATGTGTGACAGAGGTATCCAGATGTTGATCACCACTGTAGGAGCCTTCGCAGCTTTTAGCTTAATGACCATTGCAGTGGGCACGGACTACTGGCTATATTCCAGAGGTGTGTGCAGGACTAAATCTACAAGTGACAACGAAACCAGCGGGAAGAATGAGGAAGTAATGACCCACTCTGGGTTGTGGAGAACCTGCTGTTTGGAAGGTACTTACAGATTCCTCCCGCCGGCTCTAAATGATCAACCTCTAATGTGCTCACGTGTGTTTGAGGGAAATAGAGTCAATGGAGGGGGGAGAAACAGTTAACATTGTTTTTGAAAATGTGAGTGCCCAGACTATGTTTCCACTGAGGCTGGTGCTGTGTGGATGGAAGGGTTGGGTCTTGATTGTTTTTGGTCTAAGCTAAATGTGATGCGATTTTGTAACACTTAGAGCAATGTCTGCAGTTGGGAAAGCTTCCGATTCCCGATCTCTAGGCTTGCTGTGCACTGCTTGGTGTCTAGAGAAGGAGACTTTGGATTTGTTTAGCTGCATGTCAGTGACCTGGAATTATTAAGAAATGGAGAGAAGGAAGATAGGAAGGTGAAGGAAGAGGTGAATGGGGGGGTTGATCCTACATGGGGCTGATCATTTCTTTCTTTCTTTCTTCAATAAAATAATAGCTTATCTTAAGTTTGGTCTAACTAGTCATTGTCATAAACTTCCTTTGCCAACTGGTACTAGGGAACAATATGCGAATCCCAACTCTCACACCACCATATCTAAATAAAATTTCATAATGAATAAATGTTCCATTATTTGGGATCAAAATAAAACTGAAGTCTTGTTTGGCTATCCACCTGACTTCATTCATAAAACACGATCATAACCAGCCAATGCATTTCCTTGACATTTAGATGAGACTAGCTCTAAGAATCACAGCTCATTGCTTCTAATTTTAAAAATTAGAGGATTTGTTCTAAATAGTAATGAGGAAGGCAGGCTGAATTTAGAATAGGAAGCTCTTGGGTAGCCTATGTCACTACTAAACTTGTTTCACCTCATGAAAAGTGACTGTCAGCTTTACTAGACAGTGTCTGGGTGTCACAGGAATGAAAAAAAGAAAAAAGAAAAAAGAAAACCAAAGCTCTGTGAACCTCTTACTTAAAGGAGACAGTAGATTAAAGAAGCTCTAAGGAAGAGTTTTATTTGGTTGGTTGGTTGGTTGGTTGGTTGGTTGGCTTTAGTATTTATCTGACTCCCAGGGAATCAGTGAAGTTTATCATAGTGATAGTCAAAAAAAAGTAATATGGGCTTCCTCCCACCCCCCCTCCCATTTACTGCTGGTTCTCCCCACCTGCATTCCCTGTGGCATTCTCAGGGTTTCTTAGGAACTCATATTTATGTAAATGAACTTAGGAAATCATGCTATGACATCACTTGCTAGTGTAATATTGCATCATTCTCTGGCCTCCTTCCCACGTCCTGAGGCTCTGAACTCCTATGACTACAGCGCCACTACAGTTGATTCTGTTTCCAATGCAGATTTGCAACTGGTGGGAAATTCGGGAGGGAAAGGGCTACCTTTGTGAAGTGAGAATCAATATGAAGTTAGAAAACCCAGGAATGCTGCAAATGGTTTCTATACACCTAGTTAAGACATCTGTCTTTTTAAACTCGCATTGACCCAAGAAATGATTGTTTTAGAATTGATAGCTTTGAGTGAGCACAATTCAAGCTTATACTGTTTCTGTCAGTACTGGCAAAAAAATCTGAATTGATTCTTTCCTAAATATAATAATGAATCTAACATTTGTGGTCATTGCTGAGTATTTGCAGTTGGGTGGCAAGAGGTCATTGATGCTGGGAAATTCTATCATTCTCTTAGATGTACTGTCAATAATAAATTAAATCAGTTTTTGCAATGCTGTGATTTGGTAGATATAATATTGCCTATATACATAGCATTAAAAAACTGAGGCTCCTTCCAGTCAAAGCAAGCATACAGATTTTTATAGTCATTTTAGCTCTTGGAAATATTTTGGAAATGTAAAATTAAACACAGGTATTGACATCCCAGACTATGTCCTATTTATTCAACAGTCTGTCAGAATCAAGGCCTGTGTTTTATGAACCTTTTCTCAAAGCCTCCTAATGAGTGTTTCCTCTTCTCCTCAACAAACTACTCTGCAGCTACAGTCTATGCATGGGGCCGGAACCCCAGGGGTTCCATAGGTTTAGTGGAATAAGGGAGTAAGGAAATGGAAGAAATTAGATGGATTGAAGATGTGTATCTGGAGAAGTCTATTCCTTGAGAAAACTTGTTCGAGTCTTCCTATGGTTTTTCTCAGCTACATTTTACATTTTTGAAGCATTTCATTCAGTAGGATGCACAAACCATTATGGATCTGAGAAGTTTTTACCATCTAGATGGGTCTGGCTAAAATTCAAAGCCAAGATTCTTCTTAATGGACTGAATATATTAAATGTGCAAGAAATTTACAAGAGCCTCTATTTTCTGCATGGTAAGATATGTGCAGTAGCCGGCATACATCCCAAGGTTTCCATTTTCTATGAGGATGAAGATAAATAGCCATTTCTATTCACTAGTTCCATTCTATCACAGAACTGCAACATCCTCCTCATCTTCTGTTCCCTTAAACATCAAAGGACCTGTGTGGGGGGTGTTATAGCTCAATTTTCTCTTACACATAATTTAAAAGAGTGCTTTTTTCATACTTTAAGAGCCATGAGACAATGTGGCTATTTTTTCCCAAATAAGGGAATACTCAGGAGCTGTGGTGGGGGGGGGTGACAGCTGTTTTAAAAACATAAGAAGGGCTGACATTTGGAAGAGAGATTAGAAATCTCCTATGTGGTCTCAAGGAGGTTAATGAGGGAGCTAAAGTAAGACATGTTTTACCTAAATATAAATAACTACCTGGAGTGGGGTAGGAAGCTTCCAAAGGGGGTGAGTCCCCTAAGAGCAAATGTATTCCAAGCTAAATACATGATAATTATATCAATTGTCTTCAAACTTGGCTAGTCATTGGATTCTCATAAATAGGCATTTTTAAAAATAGATTATCAAGCTTCAAACCTACATTCTATCCCTCCATAGATCTATGGTGGGTCCCCGGGATCTAAATTTTCTAAAAGCCCTCCAACCAATTATGATATAATGAATGCTTACAATGAATCTGAAATGCCTGCATGCTTGTGAGGACCACAACACTCAAGAGGGATGGTCACTTCCTTTTGTCATTCCTGTGAACCAGCAGGGTGTCATTTATACTCAGCCCTTTCTATATACTAGTACTGTTTTCAATTTTTTAAAAAAAAAAATTTAGGCATTTCATCTTTAAGGGAAGTTTGGGGGTGAGGGTACTGTGATTACCTTCATCTTAGAGATGAGGAGCTCAAAGCCTGGAGAAGTTCTGTAATTTGTCCAAGGTCATATACCTCAACTTGGTAGGCAGTACTTAGCCTAAGACTTGCAGTTTCTCAGAGTGTTGCTAGAGAGCCTTAGTTCATGCATGAGCAGCTGATTTGCTGCTGATAGAAATATTGACTTGTGAGAATGCCCAGACATATGAGTTTTTCCATTCAGAAGTCTCAAATCTGAAAACCTTCAGCTTTCTGTGCATTGATGGAAGGAACACAGGAAGCACCAGACAAGAACAATCTCAGAGCAGCAAAAGATGCACTTTGAATGAGAAAGTGATCAGCCTATGTAGAGACACTCACAGTGAGGAACCCTAGTGATTGCCTGACTCATTATCTGGAAAGCAGGCAAGGCATTCACAAAGCCCCCACCTGCTGCATGTTTTCAAAGGCAGCATGTGAGTCTGAATGATAATGTGTTCAGTAGACATCTCTCTCATTTAAAATAAAATCACTGAAGCTCTATATCCAAGCAAAGCAATGCTTTTAGATGTTGGAAAGACCACTACCCTAGCAGTGCTAACCATATTTCCATCTCTCTAATAGTCCTGTAAATTGTTCATTCAACTTTCCCACCTTGGGTCTCCGTTTACTCAACTCTAAGATGAGAACTTCAGATGAGGTTAAGAAGTCATAAATCCAACTGTCCATGTGGCCTAGCCAGGTCAGGTAAGGTGTGAAGAATGCATCTCACCCTCTTCCATCCCAACTGTTCATTTCAACAATAACTACATTTAGGGATACATGTGATGGCCAGAATTTGATCTCAATCTGGGGTCAATAGAGGGTAGTGGGAATCTATACCAAGCTGGAGAGACTATCTAAAAATAACTGTTTATTGACTTGAATTGAGTTTGACTCTGGGGACATGTGTATCAAGTATGTGCCAATATACAGGTAAAGAAGAGCCAAGCATGGGGCAGGGAAATAGCTCAGTAGGTAAAGTGCTCCTTACACAAACATGAGGGCTGGAGTGCTAAGTGGTTAAGGCAGGTTACCTCTAATCCTTGCAAACACAGCACTTCCTGAGCAATCTGGATAACTAGGCCAGTTTACTTAGAAAATTCTATGTTTAGGTGAGAGACCTTGACTCAGCATATAAGGCAAGGAGCGATTAATTGAAAAAGACACCCAACTTCAGACTCTGGCCTTTATATATGCACACACATACTTATGTGTACACAGATACATACACATACATAACCTGATATATGCACATATGTATACGTACCATACATATACACAAAAAGAAGAAAACAGATGAAAGACAAATTAGGCATAAAAACTATTTGAATTTTAAAATAGTTCACTTTCTAAAAACATGAATTCATCCAAACTATACCTACACTGTAACTTAATTTGTTCATAAGTTGCCTGTTTTGAGTCCTGAAGATTACTCAAATGACCTTTTAAAGCAAATTTTTTATATTTTCACACTCGGTTCACGAATTACTCTCTAGAACTCATTAAAGGGCTTTGGATATTAAGAAAAGAAAGTTTACTTGGAATTATAGCTCAGGGAACTTAAAATCATGAAAAGGAAGTTCAGAAATTACTGTTTCTGCTGCAGATGGGTCTGAATGACACCAAACATCTGGCTGAAAAACTGAAAAAAAATTAGCCAGTCATTAGAAGTTCCCCCATATTTTCAAATCTGCAGATGGCTGGCTTTTTCAGCCAGATGGGGTTCCAGCTTTATTTATGTGTTCAGAATCCTTCAAGGAAGCTGCAAAAATGCAGTTGAGGAAGGAAGGCAACTTGGAAGGGGGTGTTGCTGAATATGTCCTGCATGCCAAGGCCTGTGTTAGGCATCTTCAGATACATCAATTCACATTTCTCATATCTTAAATCACCCAGCAGAAGGCAAACTCTGTAAGCGCAAGGTTCTTCCCTTTAAGGCACACTGGTATATGTCCCCGGAGCTTCAAAAGGGCCACTTCTGCCCCTTTGTTCATAGATCTCACATGTCACCTTGTCATGCCATCTAAGCCACAGCACAGAACAAGCTAGAACACTCTTTCTGACTTTCTACTTGTCTTTCTTGTCTTTGCTTCACCCATAAAACCCAAGAGTCAAAAGCAAGAAGATAGAGGGCCAGAGTCGTAAGGCAGGATGTGAGCAAGTGACTTCAGCTGTGCCTGTGGGCTAAGTTAGAATTGGATAGGTGGTAAATGTCTAACAGGAGCATGACTAACACATAGCTGTGATGTGTCCAAATAGTCACAATATTTTAGATAACTGAGATGCTTGCTTTAGTGTTGACAAACAGCCAATGTTAAATGTCCCTCACCAGCCATCCTACCCATTTCTGACACATCCCAGGACTCCATAAGACCCATAAAGTAAAGTGTAAAGCCTGTAAGGTATTTTGGTTGCCAAAGTGCAAATGTGACGGATTCAGCTGGTAGAGAAACTAATGATTAAATGCCCAGTCACTTCCACAGCAAATGGAATTCAGATAGAAATCAGGATCTACTTGACCCCTACATTCCCAGTATTACACACTGGATCATGACCCTGTTTCAGCAATGGAAACCATTCATTTTGTTGGCTGGTCTTATACGCATCTGACTGATCAACATTTATTCCTAGCTGTGCCCTCATAAGTCCTCAAGCATCTTCTTTCTACCTCAAATACAGCATTCTATCTTCTTGTTCTGTGGTTCTATCACAAGCAGTAGAGGCCTGGGAAATCTCTCTGTTGGATTCATAAATTGAAATAGTATGCTGTTGAGTACAGTAATGACCATGCACTCACATAAAATTGACCAATATGGCCTATTGATATTATGTGTTGAGAAAAAATACAAGGAACTACGTAAATGATGCCAGATTCTTTTCATGTTTTCACAGAGCAGGATACAAGTTTACCTAAGAGACCGTCTGATCCTCCAAGGGACTTTACTTTTGCTTAATTTTTGTTTTATAAAGAAATAGGCCCAGATCAAATAGCTGCATGTTTAGTTAGTTCAAAAATTGGTAAAATTAACATAAAATTTTTTTCAGTAACAGTGCAAATGATTGCTGCTGGTTAGCAGAGAAAATAATCACAAATACAGCAGCTTGCACTTCCCCACATGCCCATCAGTTTTTATATCTAACTTTACAATCTTATTTCAGAATTTTGTTGCCTCCTCTGCTGAACCAGTTTTATAGTTCTTCTGGCTCCCTTACTGTTGAGTTGAATAAAACTTGACTTGAGCTGACTATGTAAGTTAAGAGAAATGCATTCTTAATGGTTTGAAAATTATACTTTGCAATATGGAAGCCCTTCCAAATGAAAACTGTTCATAAAGTTAAAACACACACACACACGTTTTCTTTCCCACTGTCTTGGAGGTCCAAAGAGACACACTGTTCTACTGAGAAACAAGTTTGACTTTAGTAACAGCTCAGAGAGGTGCAGAGTAACAGCAGAGGTTTGGGGCTCATCTTTCAGTGAGTGTGAGATCTGGGCTTCACCTCTACTCTCCTTCCTAGCTATATTACTTTGCAAATGCTATCACCAAAATGATACCACCGACAGAAACAACTAAGGAGGGAAGGTGTATTTTTGGAACACAGTTTCAGATCATTCCATCTGTCTGTCATTTGGTTGGCCCCATGCATTTGGGCAGGACATCGAGGCAGTGAAAACATGCAGCAGAGAACAGTTGTTCATATCACAGCAGAAAGGAAGTAGAGAGAGGCAGGAACAAGAAACTAGAGATCACCTTTAAAGGCCTACCCCTCGTGACTTACTTCTGCAGAGGTCTTCAGGTTCCAAGGACTCCCCCAATGGTGCCCCCCTCTGGGGACCAAATATTCAGAAAGGTGCCTATGAGCATTGAAGCATGACACCTGCCTGTCAAATGCAGCAAGCATTTCCAACCACTTCTTTTGTCTGTGATTCGGTCAATAATATGTTGGCCATAGGTTCCTGATCCAATCATGTCAGAGTATTAACTTGCTTTGAGATGGTAAATTAGCTTTCTTATGCCTGTGCTCCTTCTTTCCAACATTTGTGGTCTTTTAGAGAGTTACCTTGGGCTCCAAGAAGATTTGTTTGTAGTACACAAGGACGTGTATACATGTAAAACAAAAGGGAAGAGGGAAGCTAGTATTTCTCCTCTGGGTTGGATACCTATTTAGGTTGCATGACTACACATTTGCAAAAGTGTCAGCCTCTGCAGAGACTGAGAGGAAATAACCATGTTAAAAGAATGCATGACAACGAGAATGACCTGATTTGGGAAGATGAGGTTCTGTAAGTTGAGTGATGCTTGGTTATCTTACTGAAGAAAGATGCCCCTTCACTGAAAAGCCCTTTACCCATTGCACCATGCTTGTGAAGAAGTCACAGTACCTGAGTTCTCTTGACTTTGGGGTCTAGCAGGGACTGAATGCCAGCCCCCACTCGACTCACTAGCCATACACCTTTGTGGGGAGCTGGTCTATCTAGTAGAAGGAGAGGCTTTAAACATAGGTACAGCATATGGAGTTTGCGACTGCTGTTTTGGCAGCATGAGCCTCAGCCAGTGATAGGAGCTAACAAGAGATGGGAATGCCCAGTCCAAAAATCAGGTATTTCACAAGGAAGCATGTTTCTGGGAAGGGACCCTAGGACCTTTTAGCAGCCAATGTCTGGGCCTTCGTAAGAAAGCTAACATGTGAGGCCTCACCCCTCAGGCATTAGCAGGACAAGCAGTAACTACAATGAGCTAAGAGAAGTATATGGCTCTTCTCTCTTTGTGCTCTGGGCACGGTTCCTTAAGGGAAATGGAATTGCTGTCATCAGGAAGCATAGACTTTCTCCTCAAAAGGGGGAGCCATTGAAAGATATAGATAATATAGATAGATAGATGATAGATAGATTTTTTTATATATGTATATATGTAAATACAGAGAGATATGAAAGAAAATTCAGGATTTGACTAGCGTTTGTCTCCAATCATGCAATGATCCTTCATATCTAGAAGCTCTAGACCCCTAGACAGCTTTGCAAGGCAGATTTACCTGTGGTCCTATGTCGTTGGTCACACGAGGTGGCCTTCCTCCACCTTCTTCCTGATAGTATTAAGCAGGTGAGATGCTGTTAGGGCGCCTGTGGCATCCAAATGTTTCCAAGAAAGGAAGAGAAGAATGGGCTATGGCAAACCCTGAAGGAAGTCAAAAGAAAACAATACAAATAAGAGCTGACACTGAGCAATCACCTCCCATATGCAAAGTTACTATTATTGTATCAGGCTGTGTGCTCATTTTCCCAGCCATCCCCTGAACATTTGTTTATTTATTTTACAGCAGACATACATGATTTAAACAGTGTTCTAAGTAAGCACTTAATAAACACTACTTGATCCTCATGACTTCTTTAGAAAATAGATATTACTGTTATCTGCATTTTATAGACTTCCATAGTCCTCCCATGTGCTGCCTCTCATTAATTATGCACTCGGCACTTGGATATGCAGTATAAACAGGATCAGCTGATTACCTAAAAGTTAGTCTACTGCTAGTCATTCTGTGCCACCAGCAAGGAGACAGAAGCTTAGAGAGATAAAGGAGTTTGCACAGAATCCTAGTTTTGGGAGCTGGGAAGATGGGAATACAAGCCTTGATTTAACCCCAGTACTGCCTTTCCTTAATTAAAAGCCCAGACCTGGCAGAATGGGTTTCACCCCACCTGACCATCACTAGCACATAACTGTCCAGCAACTGCAACTATCATGAAAAGTCACTATGCTGGGGACTGGGGATGTGCTTCAGTCAGCAAAGGGTCTGATGCTCAAGCATGAAGACCTGAGTTTGGACAAACAGCAACCATCTTAAAAAGAAAAACAAAACAAAAAAAGGGGAGTGAATGGGTTAATCCTGAAGCTCGCTGGCCGGGCAGTCTCACTGAGTTGGTGCAATCCAGGTTCTATGATAAATGGACAAAGAGCAATAAAGAAGGAGACCTTGATAATGACCACCAGCTACCATATCTACACGTATGTGTGTGAGCATGCACATACTTGAACATATATGCACACATGCCACACAGACAAGCATAATGTTAAGAGTTGTCAATTTTTATTGTAAATCCAGAAGGCAACACCATGGAAAGGAAATGGAAGAAAATAAACCCAGAAGCAGGGTTTCAGCACTATAGCACTGGGCTTTGAAGAAATACCTCCTCTGCAGACACAGATTTAGGGCACAAACTATGAACCACCTTCCACTGCTTCCACACTGAAGCTCAAGACATATTAAGTTGGAGATACTATTAGGTTCATAACTGCCCCCTATATTGAGGATTAAACTTCTGGCACATCATTGACTTGACTCCTTGGAGCTTTAAATGCTGTGGCAGACAGGGACCAGTGATTGAACCTTTGGCCAGTCTCTCATGCAGTACTTGGGGGGGGGGGGTTCAGCCCTCTCCGAGGAACACCAGATAAACAGCAGACCAATATATAACACCAAACTTGATTCTTACTGATCATGGGCAAGAGTGAGCCCAAAATTGGCAGATGGGTTGAGATTGGGGTAGGCAAGTCCTAACACCATCATTTTAGCTTTTAATTTAAATGTTAGAAGAAACATTATCCAAGAACTTTAGCCACCACATTTCCATGAATCACCAGCTTAGCCCCAGAGCCCAGAATGTAGTATATGCTCACTGAATATGCATTAGCTTCATTGCAGGCAGGAGGATAATTTGATTACCTTAAGCTTCTGGTGTGCCCTATGCTAATCCCCTGCGGTAGTTGAACTTTTTTTTTTTTTTTTTTTTTTTTTTTTTTTTTTTTTTTTTTTTTTTTTTTTGGTTAGACTAGCTGGCCAGTAAGCCCCAGAACTCTCCTGTATCTTCCAGTCCCCACCACCAGCACTGGATTATTGATACATAACACTGTGTCATGATTTCACGTGGTGTCCCGCGCCTATCTCTCGCCCGCGAGGAAAGACATAGCACACACTGAGGATCCTTCTGCAGTATAACTTTAATGTATCTTGGGGGAGAGCATTTAGCTTACGGAAAATGGAGAGGGGAGGAGAAAGAGAGAGAGCCGGCAGAGAGGCCGGCAGAGAGGCAGGGGCCGCTGCGCAAGAGCCAGCGGCAGCGGGCCCCCAGCGGGGAAAAGGAAAGCCAGAGAGAGTTAGGCTAGGCCCGGCCAGAGAGAGTTAGGCTAGGCCCCGGCGTGGTCCGGGCCGGGCCATCCACCACGTGGCCTAGAGCCCGCGCCCCAGGAGCCGGGCCGGCGTCCGTGCGCACGGCGGGGCGGAGAGAGAGAGAGAGAGGAAGAGAAGGGACCACGAGGTAGGAAGCACCCGGTTTTAAGACGACCAAACGGCTCTTGCTTTAGACGAAACATCTTCCTATAGGTCGTAGTTCAGAATCCCATATGACGCCACGGGAAAGGCGGAGAAACCAGACCAGTCTCGCGAGATTACCAAGCGCATGCGCTCTCTATCGACTCAGGCGGGTTGGCCAGCACCAGATAATAGCGCCACCTTGAGGAGCTGGAGCCAGTGGCCTCCAACAACGTGGCAGCTGGGGGTCAGAATACAGGTCCTTATGCTTTTGCCACAAGCATTTTCTCCATTGGGCCATCTTCCAAGCCCTAGACATTTGATTCCTACCTTCTTAATAATACATCTAGAACCGCAGTCATGAGGTCTCCTAATCCAGTAGCCCACAGTCTGAGAGGCACAGCTTTCCTGACACGGCCATCTCCATGTATTCTTCTGCCACCTTCTCTCTTGTCCTGGACTAATGTGGTGCTCTAGCAGTCTCTTCTTCAAATTCCCTCAGTACTCTGGGTGAAAACTTGGGGAAGGAATAAAAAGGAAGCCATGCTGTGTGGATATATTGTATACAAACCCAACAGCCACTGTTTCTGTCCCCCACGCCTAAGAGCCTCTCTCTTTATTTGTTGCTTGGACATATAGGAATCATGTCACTCTGAATCCTGCATCATGTTTTGTTTGGAATCATGCATTTCTGTCCTGGAAATACAATGATCCCCACCTGTTAAAGTTATTCTGGAAATCATAGCTAACTTGGTGGGACCTCCCACCAACTCATTCATTACAAACTCTCCTGTTGCCCTCACAAGTTAGTTCTGTGTGGGAGCAGTCATTATAGACCCGTTTACTATGGATCCTTTCAACTCCTTGAAATGTGTGGGACAATTGGTTGTTTATCAGTGGAAACTGCTTTAACATTTGCATTGTAACATAGTTATGACATTTTTCTTTCCAAAGATGTGCTTTTTACCAAAGAGGAGTCTGTTTTGTGATCAAAATGCTCTAAGTGTTTAGGAAAATAAAAGAAAAAAAAATACAATAAGAGGTAATGGTGCTAGAGTGAGCTAAAGGTCTGCTGGGCGGGGCTGGAATGGCCCTTGTTCTGGTGAGTGATGACATCACTTCTGAGTGGTGCGCTGTGGCCAAGACTAGAATAATAAAGTCTGAACTAAGGAAATCACGTCTGATGCCCTTGCCATGAACACCGAAGATGACTTTCCAGTTAGAGTCCCTGGGGGCTCAGCTGTAAAGACACCTTATTGGCTTAAGAAAGAAAGAACCCAACCCTAATACAGGAAAGGTATGCCAAGGGGAGGTGTGTGGGGAACTTTTATAAACTGTGGTCAAGGTCAGCTTTCACTGAGAAAGTGACATTGAATTCAAAGTGGAAATAAGCCAAATGGCTGTGTGAGGAACAGCACTTCGGGTGGAAGGTTCAGCATCGCAAAGGCTTAGAGGTGCCTCTGTGCCTACGGCTCAAGGAGCTGAAAGAAGGAGGGAAGTGAACTGATTCAGATACAGGAACTCAACTCACACTGGGCCTGGATTTGGATCCCAGGAAGGAGTCGAATGTGCTTGCGCCGTCACGGTCCTGGCTCTTCCTCTGTCCTCCTGCTGTACATTCCTCCTTACTCCTCCCATCTCTCCTTCTTTCACTTCCTTTTTCTCTCTCCTCTTCCTCCTCTCCTTCCCCTTTCTCTCATTCCCCTCCCCCTTCATCCCACTTCTTCCTCCCTCTTGCTCACCCTCCCTCCTCCTGCTCAAGGTACTGGGGATTGAGCCCAGGTTCTCATACATGTACATACTCTGAGTCTTCTTGGCTGTGTCATTCATGGCACAGGGGGTCACTCCTGCTTCTCTTAGACCAGATCTCTAGTCTAGTCTTCAATGCTGTTACCCATCCTGCCTCTCTTCACCCTTCTCTGTGATGAGCACAACACTAACATCTCAGAGCTGCCTTCCTTCTTCACTTTCTCTGAAGACAAGCCCATGGTTCCCTATTTGCAGCACTTCATTTCTTATTTGGGGGAAGTCATACAAAAAGTGGCATCAATGAGAAACTTTGAGTGCTCACCGACTCTCTCAAAACTCTCAGAGTCATCCTTCCTGCTGAGCAATCTCTTCCTAACCCACAAGTTCTCTCTTTCCCTTTTTCCTGGGAACTGAGGACTAAAGTTGGGGTTTAACACATGCTGGGCAAGCTCTCTACCCCAGATCCCCTTGCGTTCATGCAGCTCCAACCGGTTTCCCATGCATGTCCACACTCAGCCTAGAGATCCAACAAGAGATGTAAGCTAAATGGTTTCTAGCAAAGGGACCCTTAGCCTGGCTTTCTTGCTCTGCAAGTGCTTACCAAGCCACCACAGTGTGCTAGACAACGTGCTATGTCCGCAGGATGCCTCAGAGAATAAGGAAGGCCAGGTTTCTGCCTGGGCTCACAGCTGTGTGGGGAAGATACTGCTAGAGAGACAAGCAGTAGGTGGAGCCCCTGCTGCTCAGAGGAGGAGTTCCTGGATTAGTCAATGTCAGGTTGTCATGGAAATATTCTTAAGGCTGTGAGTCTTCAAAGTAACTAGCTGCACGAGATGCTCAAAACCTACACGCCAACTACACACACACACATACACACACACAAAGTAAAGAGCACACAGAGGACTGGCCTGTCCAGGGCTGGGAGGGCATATAAATGAATTCAGAGCTCCCAAGTTCTTATGGCTAAGCAGAGGTCAGTGGGAATAGAAAAGCAACACCCTCCTGGATACCAAGGAAGGCATGCCAGGGGACTAAACCTGCCCCTTCTCTCTTCCTCTCCCTCTCTCTCTTCCTCTCTTTGCTTGAGTGTGTGTGTGTGTGTGTGTGTGTGTGTGTGTGTGTGTGTGTGTGTGTGTGTATGCAGACTCAAATGTGAGCTCCAGTCATTGCTGAGGCAGAATCACACTCTATCTCTAACTGACCTTGACTTAAGTCTACTGCCCAGGCTGGCCCCAAACTTGAGATCTTCTTACCTCTGTTTCCCAAGTGCTGGGCTTACAGTTGTATGTCGCCATTCCAAGTTTATCTTTTTCATGTGTGAACTTTTAAAAATGTCTAGATAGTTGACTTTTCCTGTAGCCTTTTGAGTAGAATTTTCCCAGTTGCATGCTTTTGATCTTGTTCTGTGGAGCCAGAAATCAAACTCAAGGTCTTCTGTGAGCACTCTACCACCCAACTATTTCTATAGCCTTTATATATTCTTAAAATGCTTTAAAGGATACAGACTTATCACAAAAACAGAGCCATCAACCTGATAACATCTCCCCTCTTCACTTCTCATTCTTTCTTCACTCAGATGATTGCTGCTCATATTTTGCTAAGTGATTGTTAGATAACATTTCTCTGATCTACGGAGTCATCTGTTAACACTTAACAGAGAGAATATTTTTCTTCTTCAAGTTCGTGCTGTTCTTAATTTACTCAAAAGTCTCCCAAGATTGATCTTACATGGCAGTTTGAATGGGAATGCCCCCCCCCATGAGTTCATATATTTGAGTGCTTGGTTCCCAATTGTTAGACTGCTTGGGAAGGGTTAGGAGGTGTGGCCTTGCTAGAGGATGTGTGTCACTGGGAGTGGGATTTAAGGTTTCAAAAGCCCACACCATTCCCAGTTCACTCTCTCTGCCTCATTTTTGTGGATCAAAATGTAAGCTCTCAGATACCTGCCTGTCTGCCACCATGCTCCCAGCACAGTGATCATGGACTCTAACCCCCTAAAACTATAAGCTCAAACAAATTCTTTCTTCTTTAAGTTATCTGGGCCATGGAGTCTATTCACAGCAATAGAAAAGTAACTAAGATACCTTTCAACTTATTAAGACACTTAATCATTCATGAATTTTTAAAATCTAGTATAAGTGACAAGACTTTGTCATTACAATTTAACAGTCCCTGGGAGACTCACTCCACAGAAAGCTTTTTTTTTTTTTAAAGACATTTCTGATTTGATACTTACAGTGTTTATTCCCACATCTCTAAATCATATCTTAATCCCTCTATTTCTTGATTTATAATCTATTGACTTTCTGCCACAATAGGTAAGGATGTATCAACTCACTCCAGTCTCTGTATTGATTAGCTCTCTAATTTTTTTTTTAAATAACATGAGCCTTTATTTCTTTCCCCTCCATATTGGGCAGAATGTCCTAACTTCCTACTTTATGAAATGAAAATATCCAAGTTCCCCATCTGCACCCACCACATCTGTCAATTATATGTTTGCTTTTTCATCATTAAGATTCGTTCTATCTTGACCTTGTGTGGGTCTTGTGCAAGTCATCATAGCTGTGTTCATTCATGAGTGCAATGGTCATGTCATGTCCAGATGACAGTGTTTCACAACACCCTTCCCCATCCTCTGGTTCTCACACCATTCTCCTCCCTATTCTGTAATGTTTCCCGAGCTTGTGTGGGGTGCTTCCAACAAGGTGTGAGCACTCATTCTGGCATTATGACCAGTTATGAATCTTTTTAATCAGGTAGAAGGGGAAAGAATGGATAGACGCATGATCAAGACATGTTGTAAATATGTATAAAATTATCAAAGAAAACATTTAAAATATCACTTAAGAAAAAAAGGATTACTCAGAATGCTTGCCTGGCATGTACATGGGCCCAGGTTCCAGCTTCAGCCCTGCAGACAAAGCAACTGAATATGCACTCCATCAGCAAGTGGACCTATAAAGACACTGGCATCTTCCATGTTTCAGCAATAGAGTCAGAACATAAAAAAGAATGCAAGATCCCATGAACCGTGTTCAGCACAAAGACAAGAGGCTTTCTAGGGCTAAATTCTTCTCTCTGTGGTTTCAAAGACACAGTCTCCGAGTCACTCAGAGAAAATCATTCAAATGGTGTCTCTTAACACTTAGCCTGTTCAAAATCACATTGTGCATATATCTACATTGATGCTTTCTTGTACAATTTTTATATTTTCTAGAATTTCTGGTTGATTTGAAGCTTTCTTTTTTAAATGGGTCAATTTCAAAACACATCCCTAGAAAAACTACTACTCCCTCCTTTCCTGCTTCTTAAGAATTCTAGGGTATGGTGGTGTATGCCTAAAATCCCAACAACAGAAGCAGGATGACAGCAGCAAATTGGAGGCCAGCCTGGACTATATGAGTTCTGGGCCAGCCAAGTATACATAGCAAGACTGTGTCTCAAAATATTGAAAAAAAAGCAAACAAAACCAAAGGACATAAAAAGATAATCAGCCTCATTATGGCTTGGATCTTCACTGTTCCCCACATGGTTCCCAGATGGTGGAGTCCAGGGAAACTTTGGGAGGTAGGGCCTAACTGGAGAAAGTATGTGACTGGAGGAATCCTTGAGGACATACTACTTGGGATGACTTTCTGGCCTATTGTGAATGAACTGTACTACCTATCCCATTATACCTTTTTGATATCCTGGGATGAACCCTCTGAGACAGTGAACCCAGATATTTGTTCTCTACGTTGTTTCTCTTGTGCATTTTGCCACAGGGATGCATAAGTAACTAGTCCAGACTACTGATACCACATGACTTGGGGTCAAATCTAACTTCAACCAGTATGATTGTGGTTCTGAGCATATCACTTAGCTTCTCTGAATTCCAGCAAACCCGTCTATAAAACGAAGATTGTCATGGTAGCTTTTTATAGCACTGTACAAGTAGTTAATATCCGCATAATGCTTAGAAAAGGGCCTGAGCATGGAGGAAATGGGTGCTGATTATTTCTATTTTCATGGCATAGACTAGAATCTACTCAACAGTTCTGATCTGCCAACAGTAGAGAACCATCCAGACTGTGATAACTATTGTTTTATTTGTCACTGAGAATCTTCACAAGACTCAAAGAAGACTGGGGTCAAATCAACAATCTAACTGATAGAGGCCATACTGACAAGACAAATCAACTTACAGCCTCTTATGACAAATCTTGGATCTGATTCTTCTCATAAGGGTGTATGGTCCAGATTATTTGGACTCCATGTTCTAGCTCATCTCCATATTAGCTACACCCAAGAATTGGTAGTACGAAATAAGAAGCAACAGCTGATACACACCAACTGCGTACATGCTTCTTCCTAGTCCTGTAAGAGCCTACAGGCTATCATTGCCACTCACCAGATGATCACCTGGAACTCAGAGAGGCCACTGGCTCACACCTAAATTACCCATGAGATTCAAACACATGTCCTCTAAATCTGAAAAACTGTATCTCTCATCTAAGGCCACAGCCAGTGTTCTCAAAGCACGGATCTTCAGGCTGGAGGGTCAGGCCAACCTCCAGAGATCATTTCAGCAACTTCAAAACTATTTCCGAGCCACAGAAGCAGACACATCTTTTCCACTGTGGCAATTGCTACACAATGGTATGCACACTACAGTAGCAACCCTGCTGAAGTCCAAGTGCCCGTCAGGACAGTGGCTCCTCAGTCATTGTCACCATACACATCTCCACCCCACACACAGTGCTAAAAAGAAATACTTTAAAGTATCCCAAACAAAGCGTTTTAGAAAGAGAAGATAGATTTTGTTAAACCTCATGTTGAAGGATTACTTTCATATCTTAAAAATACAGGAAGTACATACAGGGCACTCCCCTGCATGCCTTTGTCCACCTGAGGTCTCCAGAGAAAGCCCTGTGCTACTGAGGGGCAAGCTGAACTAGCTACTATTTACCTCCATGAGATGCCATATTTTCTGGAAAGAATGAATGACTGACAGAAAAATTATGGTTATTTAGGCTTGGGTCTTTGGCAGACATTTTCTCAAAAAAAAAAAAAAATGAAATAACTAAGCCTGTCACTTCAAAAAAAGCAACCAACAGTATTTGTTGCCAAGGATAAAATTCAAGGTTTCAAGTGAAACTACAATTTTGGAAAACTTGTATCTGGATCTATGAGCCAATTGGATGTTCTTTTTTTTCTTAATATTGTATGATAAAATGTGCTCAATTCAAAAGACCTGCATAATTCAAAGAATCAGTATTTTCCAAATGACCAAACATGTACTGTTAACAAAATTATGCTCGAATAGCAAGGCATGGTGGTGCACACCTTTAATATCAGCACTCAGTAAGCAAAGGCAAGTGATCTCTCTGATTTCCAGAACAGCCTGATCTGCATAAGGGACAAACCATGGCTACATAGTGAGACCCTGTCTCAAAAACAGCAACAAAATACCATCCTAAGTAGACTGTGCAGCAAAAGCATAGAATGAAAACCATGGGTTCTCATGTGTTAAGCATGAAAGTTAATATGATTTTATGCTCTATGCTACCAAGAAACCTTTAAGAATCTACTATTTATTGAGTTTGGGTGTAAGATAAAAGATAAAATTGCCACAATTATTTCCAAAGGCCATTCAAACAGTGCCATCTTTTTTAATCATATATTTGTGTAAAGTTGGAGTTTCTTCATGTACTCTTACCCAAACATATGACAGCAGACCAAATGCATAAGTAGAGGAGAAATATGCTGTAAAGAAGTTTTCCAGGGAGATGGCTCAGGGGATAGATACCTGCTGCCTAGCCTGAACCCGAATTCAATCCCCAGGACCCACATTGTAGAAGGAGAGAACCAAGTCCTGCAAGTGTCCTCGGACCCCTTGTGTCTATGGTGTGTGTGTGTACACAGGGTCACACACACCAAATTAATATTTCCAAAAAGTACAGATCTGCCAAGGAAGAGAAAGGAAACAGCCCCCTTCTCATTCCCATGTTTTGTTCTGAAA
Source organism: Phyllotis vaccarum (assembly GCA_033318265.1). Lineage (NCBI taxonomy): Eukaryota > Metazoa > Chordata > Mammalia > Rodentia > Cricetidae > Phyllotis > Phyllotis vaccarum. Next base: position 78,808,125 of record JARWLC010000004.1, on the reverse strand, counting down.
AACAAAATTTATCAAACAAATGTATTATGCAAACATGCAATTGGACCTATCGTCACTGGCATGAGTTAAGATAAGCATTTCTTTAGAGTTTATGTGTGATACAAGAATTATGGAATGGAAACCACCCAACACAAACAATGGCATGATAATGAGTACCTGCGTGGTGGCATCTTAAGGGTAGATCTGTGAGCCTTTCCTTTGGTTCTGTTTACATTCTGTTGACAAACTTGAAAGTGTTGGGGAGAGAAACAAAGATGAAAATGAGAAACACGGTTGTCAGCCTTTTTTTTTTTTCCTAGCTCTGCCCTCTCTCTAGTGGGAGATGAAACATTCCCTTGGCAGCTCTGGCCTCTGTCTCTGAGTCCTCTTTAGTAGCAGCCGGGCTAAGCCGCTGTTCTGGCATCTCTGGGATATAAGAGGCAATGTGAGGTTTCAGTAAGTTCTGGAAGAGGCAGCTTTGATTAAAATGCAACCCTGCTGAGGTAATGTTTGATGGGACCTAGACGATTCATGGCATCTTGCGGCTTTGTTGAGAAATGCCAACAAAGCAAAGCTGTGACTCTACAAAGAGTGGAGATCTGTGAAGATATAACTCCCCTGTGAGATGAAGCAAGGCACAGGGAGAATTCGTCCTGGGGCATTTGGTGGATGGGGGTTAAACTTATAAACTGATCATCTTGTAACCTATAGGTAATGAGACTGTGCTGGGAGGGGCCATTTACACACTGGATGGGCCTGTTGGGCAGCTGCTGAGCAAACATCCCTTTGGTCCAGTTTTCCTACTGATGAGCACCAGCTGCCTCATGCTGCCATGGTGGACAGTATCCTCACACAGCGAGCCAAAATAAAGCTGTCTTAAGTCATCAGACATTCTGTCATTATCAGCCTGACAAGTAGCGGACACCCTGTAATACACAGAAGCTCAGCACTACCTACCTACCTCTATCAGTCTATCTGGACCTATAATCTTATTTTTTACAGTCTGAGGAATGATGAGCAATTCTCATCCAGTAGAAAGAGTGGCTAGAGTCTGAGTCTGTAAATGTCTGCTTCGTCTGGTCTGTTGTTTGGATGACCTCACTTCCAGTCATACCTGGTATTGGTACTCTGATTTTCTCACTATGTTACCCAAGCTAGGCTTGAACTTACCACACTCCTGTCTCGGCCTTCTAGGTGCTGGGATGACAGGTATGTGCTGCTGAGCCTAGTTTTGAACTGATGCTTTTAAAGTAAGTTGAGAAGCCTTGAAGAATCAACTTATTTCTACGCATGGAGATAAGCCAAGTAATTATTGCAAAAATCCTAGTAAAAGAAAAATCTAGAACATTTGATGGTGATATGATCTTGAAATGTACATTAAGAAATTACCAGTGTCACAGGCCAGAGGTGTGGGTGTGGATAAAAATCACTTGGATTAACCTCCCTGGAAACACCCTGGCAAATGTTTTCAGGGGTGTGTTTCCTTTGTATCCAAATTTAGTCAAGTTGGCATGAAAATCAGGCATTCTGACAGGTAAAAACACTAATAAACATATATAACACTGTTTATGGCCATCTGTACCCTTTTATCTGAGACTTTTTAACAACTCTCATTATCTCTATGTGACAGAATCTGGGCTCAGAGAGGTCACCTCTCTCACACATGTGACTCTGTGGAATCTCCCTGTAACTGTTGCTTCCCTGGACTAAATAGAATCATCCAAAAGAAAAATTACAAAGCTGGAGGATGCATCCATGTTAAGAGGGATGAGGGATGAAATGTATTCTGAGAACAGGAAATGGGGCTAAAGAGATGGCTCAGCTATTAAGAGCACATGTTGTTCTTGCAAAAGACCAGAGTTTAGTTCTCCAGTGCCCATATCTGGTAGCTCATAAACTCCTGTAATTCTAGCCTCTAGCCCCTTCTGGCCTTCATGGGCCCCCATACTTACAGGTATAGACACACACACACACACACACAGAGAGAGAGAGAGAGAGAGAGAGAGAGAGAGAGAGAGAGAGAGAGAGAGAGAGAGAGAGAGAGATCAAATAAATAAACAAACAAAACTAAGGTATTCAAAAACCTAACATTGTTAGATTTTTATTTTAAAGTTCTGTCTGGAGTGTTAACAGAATGGGGAAGAGAAAGTAACATTTGAAGACTGGCTGAGAGACATTAGTGAGAGCTATGATGATTGGTCATTGATTAAAGTATTTGCTAGGCAAGCGTGAGGACCAGAGTTTGGATCCTAAGGACCTATGTAAATGCCTGGAGGAGTGTTGCGGTCAAAGGAGATAGGGGATTCTTCAGAGCAGGCTGGCCAGTGAGACTAGCCATCTCTGCTCACTCTGGAACTTACTGAGAGAACCTACTCATTGAATAAGGTGGAAGAGCAATTGAAGATGATTCTAGACATGAGTCTTGGGCATTCACATTCATCACTACTCACATGAATGTGTACCCACACACACATGCTCACACATATGCGATCATGAATAGTTGATATTAATCACTAGCAACTGATTATGTAAAGGATTAATATTTATTAAGGGGCTTATAAGAAACACTCATTGATACAAGAGATTGAACTGTAGGGCAATTCCTGGAAAGTTGGACTGGTCCATTCAGCAGTGATGATGGATCCAAGAGCTCAAGGGAGCAAGCAGGAAAGAGAGATGGAGGCATGCACCCAGTCTTACACTGGCCAGGCCACTCTCAAACATGGGTCCTCAAGCCTAAAGACCACACCTCTAGGTCAAGGTGAATAATGCCTGATTCCTGCTACATATTTTCCTTTTGTCTAAATAAAGTTTTAAACTTAAATATAAAACTATATATAACAGATACAATATAAAGTAATGTTTAGGAGACAGAAAAAGCAAATAAAATAAGCAAGGTCAAACTATAACAACAAACAAGTAGTATACATTAAATGTCCAGAATATCAGTAAGTGGCAGTATGTAGAGATTACCTTAAAGCAGCTTATCTTCCATAATATGATTCTAGTATTTAAATGTTTTAGTTAAGACATGAGATGGTCGTAACCTTAGCTATTTATTCTTTAACCTTATTAAAGACATGAGAAGAAGAATATATTACTTAAATAAGCTAGAAGCATGGGCAAGTAACTTTTAAAATTTAGCAGGAGAAGACAGTGACAGTCAGCTGCCTTGACAGTCACTCACAGCGTTTTTGCAAAGCCAGAACATCTATTTTTTGGCTATAGGCCTAGGATATTTGACAAATCTTTTTAGAAATGTGTACTTTGAGAAACTGTCTTATCTTGTTTTGACAGATTTTAATAGTGTTTTGGTTTTTTGTCTTGCTTGTTTAGATTGGACAGTGTGCTTATGGTCAGTAGTAGTTGAAGCAAAGGCATTTTTTTTTCCCAAAAGGCCACTATCTGTCAAGGAAGACAAACTCTGTGAGGAGTGTTTTTGATGCCCAACACTATCTTGGAAAGGAATGGTGTTGTCAGGAGCAATCGTATCTCTCATAGCTGAATTTTGAATGACAAAACATTTAAATTCATATTTTTAGGTCTATGAAGTGTTTGAAGACTCTTGTCTACCTGACATATTATTATATATCTGACAGACCTAACAGCATGACTAGTATAAAGCAAACAGGTAATGGTGACCTGTAATTTTATCATCTTAAAGACTCAAGTTTATTAAGTAGATAATCTATAAATGGGTGTGTAGTTTTTGGATAATGACTTTAAGTATGAGAATTATATAAACATTAAACTAAGGTAAATTTATAATGTAAAATAGCAACAGTATTCTAAATATACACCATTGTGTATCTTAAACAAAGGTATACAAAACATCTTAAAATCTTAAACAGAGGCACAATGTGTGTGTGTATATATATATATTATGGCTAGCATAATTAAACAGAGGTAAAAAGTGAATAGTAAAAATGACAACAATATGCTTAATATGTATTAATGTGCAAAATATTTTAAACAGAATTAACAGCATGTGTAAAATATGGCAATTATAGATTTAATTTTGTATCATATATAAATTACCTTTAGACAGACATAAAATAATTTTAGAATTGAATTTGTGTCAATATAATTTATCTTAAATAGACATATAAAATAATTTTACATTTGTATTAATATACAGTAGATATGCCAGTACAAGCTGTCTATTGCTCATATTTGGCAAATTGTTTACAGGTAGATATAATAATCTATCTATATCTGTCCAAGCCATGTTGAGCACCAGATATAGCTAGTATTAATCACTAGCAACTGATTATATAAAAATATTAATATTTATTATGGAGTTTATATGAAACACTCACTGACACAAGAGATTGAACTATAGGGCAATTCCTAGAAAGTTAGACTTGTCCATGCGGTGGTGGTGGGTCTAGTTTTCTTTCCCAAAGCAGAGGGAGCAAACAAAAAGAGAGACAGTATGCACCTGAGTCTTAGACGGGCCAAGCCGTGCCCCGTACATGGGTCCTCAAGGTAAATAATGCCTGATTTCCACCACAAGCGTGAATATACACACATAAACACAGCACACACACAAATAGAAAAGGGGGAAACAGGCCTTGACACAACAGACCAGCAGCAATGACAGGACCCTGTTTTAGAAAGGAGCAGTGTTAAACGGGACATTGCGGGGGCTGCAGCAGGAACTCCTGGTTGTCACAGGCAGAAGCTGAGGAGGGATGAGGAGGGGTGAGGTCAAAGTACTCCGGATTTTCTCCCTTTGGTTTTTTGGATTGACAGTTATGCCCTTTCATGACAGGAAGTTTGGTGAGGGTGAGAGACGGTGAGTTGGGTTTTATTGCTTCCCCTCTAACAGTCAAGTGGTAATGTGGAGAGAGCCACCGAGTACTCCAAAGGGAACAGGGGTGAGTTGTCTAATTACTTGCACAAATACAGCCTTGCTGACAAGAAATCAGCCAAGGTAGCGTATCCTAACCTCTTCTAATTGTAATAGAGAGAACCAGATGAGAAGCCATTAGAAGTGATTCTGTGTGACAAGTTAACTGATGCTAAAAGTCTGAATGCCACCTCAGGTCACTGCAGTCTAACTGGGCACAGACAGGGAGTGTTTCCTGGGTCTCAAAGAAGCAAGTTGTGTGTAACTGCCATTCTAGGCCCATTTCCCTCTCTGTCTGTCAGCTGGTTCTGAGCGAACATCAAGGAACCTTTCATAAATGGTGACCTTTTGAAATTTAAAATGATGGTTTCTAGCTAATTTCTGTTCTAGCCTGGGGGCTACTACTTGAAGGTCATGGCCTTTAAGCTTGTGACCCATCTCTCAGCCCATGTTCTCCAGTGTAATTTGGAAAAGGACAGTGTTGTTTGCACCCATAATGTGCCCATCATTCATGTAAAGGCTCATGATTCATAACTGTGGTACTACTCTGTTTGGGGATAGAAATGTAATGTTAATAACAGGACTGGACCCAGTCTGTTCTACAGAATTGGGGAGCCTTTTGTTGGAGGCCATAATAATATAATCGTACTGTTCTATTACCTAAAATGTGTTGCTGCAAGTAATCAAATTCTAATCCCATTAAGAAGAGAGGTTTAGGGGAATGGATTGTTTGGTAAAGAACTTACCCCACAAGCATGAAGACTTGAGTTTGAGGCTGAATTCAGCACCCACATGAAAAACTAGACATGGCAACATAAGTCTGCAATCCCAGTGCTGGGGAAGTAGAAACAGGAGGATCCTCTGGGGCTTTCTGTGCAGCCATTCTATCCAGGCAGAAAGCTTTGTGTTCAGTTAGAGATACTGCCTCAAAAAGCAATGGAGAGAGTGATGGAGGAAGATAACTGACCTCTGGCCTTTGACCTCAGGCCTCCACACACAGGCACACAAGTGAGCATGAACAGCTGTAACATGCATGTACTCACACAAAAGAGAGTGAGAAGACACCATATTTGATTAACAGCAGAATTATGGTTCAGTGTAGGGATCAAATTCCCAAATACAACATTTCCTTCCCCATCATCTTCTCCGCTGAGCCCATTTTTGGAGCAATAGATAGCAGATGTGGGAATACATAATGGTTAATGGTAGCTGTCAGAGCTACCTTCATCCATCCTTAAATGAGCTCCACCCCCCCACCCCCAGCAAGCAATCCTTGACATTGATTAGTTCGCACACCTATTACTGAACAGCCGCAGACAAGGAATCCCAAAGGGCTGATTGGCCAAAGCTTGAGTCACATGTTCCAGCCTTGGAGACTGAAAACACTAGCTCCCTTCAGATAGGAGCCAACCACATTATCCTCACTGTACAGGGAATAAATTGAAATATAGTTCCCCTGAGATCAAATATCAAAGAAATAGTTGAACAAGAGACTAGAATTCTCTCTGACCCTGCAGTAACACAGTGTAAGAACGTGTAAATGTCTGGCAAACCACCCTGGTTTGCCAGTTCTCCTGGCTCACCCCAGCATCAGCTTAAAGACTCACTCACCATGCTACCTCCCATGACCTTCTGTGCTTGAGATGAACAGAGATGTGAACCCAAAGAACTTTGACCCCCTCAGAGACTTAAAACTGCACATTGACCTTCTTACAAATCAATGCATGCCTACTAAATTTAATTATATCACTAAAGTTACAAACATGCACACATGTACCCTCACATGTGAACAGGTTAATTTCTAAACAGCCATTGTGGTTTTATCTATATTTATAACAGGATGATTCTTTGTCAAATATTTGGCTTATATCATTGGATTTTCTGGATGTTTCCTGACCATTCTCTCAAGTTGTCAGAAATGCTTGATAGTAATAAAATTTAATTTATAGACTTACTTAAACACAAGCAACATCCTTAAAATGTTCCCATTTTACATTTAAGATTATGTCTTTAGTCAATCCATCTTTTATGTCTGTTTTATAGAGTTTTACTTTTGGTGTTCAAATTACGTGACAAAAGCAAGTGAGAAGAGGAGCTGAGGTGGGTGCATGATTTGAGGGGTCCAGTTCATCATGACGTGGAAGAGCTTGAGGTCTAGACACTCTTTATACTTCGCATAACTCCTGAAGATGGGTGGTGCCTTGCAGAGGATTTTCTAAAGTAGCATTTGGCTAGCCATAAAGAGGAAGCTCTTACTGATCTATGATTATCTATTTGTTGCCTGTAAACTGCGTGAACTTTCTTACTAGTACCAATTGCATTGAAGTTAATGTCACTTTTGTCTCTTGTCTCCCTCATATGAGTCACTAGTGAAAGACTCGCCCAGTGTTCAAAGCCCACCCTTCCTTTCCTCTAAAGCATGCCTGATGAGCACTTCCTGTTAGGGTGTAGTTACAGGTGTCGGTGTGCCCCTCTGATGGCCCGAGTGCTCTGCTTCTTCCCTGACTCCTAAGATGAGTCCTGCATCTCCAAAGTGAGTAATCCTTGCAGAGTTTTACCAAAAAGTAGGCTATTTACTAGTGCCTCAGATAGATCTCTTCATCATAGTATTGAGGCTTTTATTAGTATTTATCTGGGTGACAACTTTAATTCAGTAGGGAGGTTTATTTTCTTTTATTTCTATTGAACCCCCTATTTTATTGGCAAATTAATTTGTAGTAGTTCCTTTCTTATGAACGGAGCACTTTCCACCCTTTAAGTGGAAACATTTCATTTAGCGATACATTTCATTCTTTAACTATATAATGCTGAAATTGATCTTCTGATATATAATTTAAGATTTCCTTATGAATTTGCCAACAAAATCTTCATATAGCATGTTTTCTATTTGTGTTCATTTAGTAATTTTCAAATCAGAATTGTAGCATTCTGGTCACATTATCCTCTAAACTCTGAGTAAAGTCATTTTTTCCGTAAGACCCTCTGAGCCCAGGGCCTTTTGAAAAGGAATTGGCAGTTGCTTTTACGTCTTATTTGTCAATATCTGACCTTTTTTCTGGAGTCACTTGTGTTTCCTAGGACATCATTTGCTTCATAGAAATGTATAAATGTTTTTGTGTGGAGCTGAACTGTGTGATTGTTTGCCATTTATTTTCTTCCAAGTCTGTCTTTTTCCCTCTCTATTTTCTCACTTTGTCTCCAAGTGCATTTATAATCGGTGCCATTTCTTCCAAGACTGTGCCATTAAGTTGTCTTTCAGTCTTCAATTTCCAAGCTTTGAGGTTTCTGTCTCTGAGTTTTTAATGCATTTTTTAAGAAGCCTAGAAGAACTATTTGAAGGCAGCTAGCCAAATGCCATTTCCAGCTATATATATATATTTGCTCCTGGGATTTTTTAACCCAGATTTAAACTTTCATCTTTTTGAAGTTGGCATGTTTTAACATGAAGGGGTCCATTTGAGGATCATAACCCACATCCAGCAAAATCATACCCCCTCAGGTATGTGTCATTTGACCAAGCGACTGGCTACCTGGTTCTGCCTCTGCTTACCAAGTCATTGATGAAACCATGGAGCAGGGTAAGTTCAAGGACACAGCTCTACACAGAGAATTAACTAAGTACAATCATCATTGGAAGAAACTACTTCTATCTGTGAACTTTCAGTTCACTGACCAATGGAAGACCCAAAAACCTAGCATTGACTGGGTCAGTGCAGCTCACTCATACTATGGCATTGATTCTGGTTTAGACTCTGTGCTAGTCTTAAAGATACTGAAAATATGCAGCCCGTGCCCTCATAGACTCAGGGTAGGAAGAAAATTCTTTCTGAGTTGCCCCAGTCAGTGTTCTATTGCTGTGAAGAGACGCCATGACCATTACAACTCATAAAAGAAAATATTTAATTAGGACTGGCTAACAGGTTCAGAGATTTAGTCCATTGTCATCTTGGTGGGACATGGAAGCATGCAGGCAGACATGGTAATAGAGAGGTAGCTGAGAGTTCTACACCTAGATCTACAGGCATCAGGAAGAGAGACTGACACTGGGCCTTGCTTGAGCATCTGAAACCTCAAAGCCCGCCTCCAGTGACACACTTCCACTAAAAAGTCACACCTACTGCAAAAGATCACACCTTCTAATAGTGTGGTGATGTATTTTATATTTAATAAAAAATAGTCTGGAATATCAGACAGAACCACCCACAGAGCCAAGCCGAAGAGGAGAGCAGAGGACAGACAGACAGACGCAGAGGAAGATGAGAAGGCTGCACTGAGAAAAGGTGCCGAGCCATGCGAGGAAGATGGATAAGAGTCACGGCTACTTCAAGAGTAAGAGTCAGCAAGTAATGAGCCTGTACCATGGACCAAACAGTTTATAATTAGTATAAGCCTTTGTGTGATTATTTGGGATGAAATTGGTGCAGGACAGGCCCGGTGAGACAGAGAAACTTCTGACTAAATCAGCCTCTTCCTATGTACCTGGAGAGGGCATTTGATTTTGTGCTATCACATTAGTTGTGTGATCGTCTACATCAAGTTACACGTGCAATTTTAAAATTTGTTAACATCAACTATTCCAAGTCCCTTTTACAATATTATAAAAGTAATATTTCTGCTACAACCAACAAAACTATCCAAAGACAGAAAATCAGTATTAACAGACCTTGCTCTAGACTCATACCTCACCCTCACCCACTCCAAGGTAACCAATGTTAATAATGAGGTGTATTTCCACCACAACCTTCTGCAGCTACCTGTAATGGTTTGTCTTGAGAGCCAACTCAATTATATTGATAAATGCCTAGAAGATTGGTAGAACACATGTCTGGTGTGATAATGAGGGCATTTTTAGAGATGGTTGGCAGAGATGGTTGGCAATCTAGATCCCAGCACCCAATAACAGGCAGCAGCTACAGGGGAAAACCCCCACCTTGCATATGCATGGCACTGTCCAATAAGTTGAGGGGTAGATAGATGGAGCAAAGTAGGAGGAAGAAGTCCACCAGTTCATGCTGACTGCTTCCTGGACACTGAGGTGAGAAACCTTCTTTGACATATAGTCCAGTCATTATAATATTCTGCTTCATCTCAGGCCCAAATTAGTAAAACAGCTGCCCATAGGCTGAGACCTCTGAAACATGAGTATAAACAAACCTCTCCATGATTCATGGGTTTCTCTGAGGTGTTTGTCATAATGACGTGGTATAAGAAATACTTCTTGAAATACACACACATATATACATAAAAATAAAATGAAACTTAAAATATTCTATCACTCTGTAGATACTGATTTGCCACTTGCTTCTCTACATAAACACATCATAGATAAATTTTTATATCAATTTTTACTTCAGATTTAGCACAGCCTTTTTTGACTGCTACATAATGCCTTATTGAATCGAATAAAGTTTATATTGCTATTCCTTGTCAGTGGATCCAGAATGACCTGTGTTAGGTACCAACTTTTTTGCCCTGAGCAATGGTTCTGGGAGTCTCATAGCTTCATGGAGTCCTTAGTACCATAGTATTCTATTGATGTCTTTCCTACCATGATATCATCTCCTCCAGAAAAGTCATTATCTCTGCCCCCTGGCTTCCAGGTCCTCACAATATCCATGTAACCTGAGTAAATTCTGATTCCTGATAATTAAATCCAACCACATTTTAAGGGAAGATGGGGAGACTGTTAAAGGAGATTTAAGGGAATTCAAAGAAGAGGGGAAATAAGTTTGTATGTTGTGAGGGCTGCATATGAGGTCCTGTTCCAGAACATTAGTTCTGTGAAGTAGTTATCATTGCTCCATTTCCACTGCAGAAAAAAAAACCCTGAAAGTTTGCAAAGTTAGGATCATTTTACTAGGCTTCAGGACTAGAAATAATAATGTGGGTGTTGCTGAAGATGATGTCAGGGATGGTAACCAGTAGTCATTATGATAAGGGCTTCATTCATACTGTCTTTTTCAATACACACAGCAACGTAGTAAGTCCTTCTATTTTCCTATTGTATAGCTAACAAAACACAATTAAGTGATTTGACAAGGGCATTCCATTAGCAAGTGTTGGAACTTAGATTTGAACCCAGGCTTTTGACTCCTTATACATCTCTTTTCCTTGCTTTGGAGGTGAAAATTTTCATGGCAGTTATTCAAAGCTAGACATTCAGTTTCCTGGACCACTTCCGGATGGAGTGTCATGCCCCTATGCAAAAGGCTGGGCCTTGGGAAAAAGAAGTCAGACCCCATCCCCAGATGTCTGCATCCCCTTATTTCCTGGGCTCTTGGGCAACACTTCCTGTCTCACAGCCACACATACTGTCTGTGCTTGGCACAGCCTGCTATCACCATGGAACATCTATGGCTCACTGTTTCTGTGAGTGACTTTATTTTCTATCCATTCCCAGCTCATTATAAAACAAGACTCCTATTTGTTGGTGGGTGTTTGCAATCCCAAACGGAAACACTACAAAATGATAGTTGACTTGATTCACACTGATGGGGACTATGGCACACACATCATCAAATGTGGTGATTGTCCACCAAGGAGCCAACTGATGATTATGGTGGGGGTGGGGTTGACAGAGATGTTCATATAGAGCCTCAAATATTCAGGGCCACTCTTTCAGTTGAAGTGTTAATACTTTAAGAAAGTAACTTTGTCAACAAATGTGGTAAGAGAGCAGAGACCAACTTAAGCACCATTGCACCCCAGCCAGCCCAGAACTCTGTATAAAGGGGTATTGTCATCCTCTTCTAGCTTCTGGTCCTGTGGATGTGCCTCAGACCAACCGCTCCCCCAGCACACACACACACACACACACACACACACACACACACACACATACACACACATACACACACACATACACACACACATACACACACACACACACAGTTCTCTCAGATGTTCTACTTCTGGTCTCTGGCCAAATGCAATCTTTAAAAATATACATTTGGCAAAGAATCTAAAATTTTCCTTTGGATTGTTATGTGATGGTGGAAGAGACACATTTTTTTAAAACCCTAAAAAAAGCACCTTAGCATTTTGTGGGCTTTGGTAATTCTGAAACAGCTGAAATGCTAAAACTCTCAAGTTGGCAGGTGGAGGCTAGGATCTGAGGAGCTGTTCCACTGGACAGGAGGTGAAGCCTTGAAGCTCAGAGGACCTCAGCCTCCAATATGTGTGGGTCCACCCACATGCAGGAAGCCCTTCACACCATCCCCTACAGGGGAGGGGGCTTGCTTTTCTTCTAGATACTAACAAGGCTTACTTTGGAGGACAGCTGAGGCTACTTCAGGAAGGCTACCCCACTGAACACCTATCTTCTGGTTGCATGGACTAGTGGTTTGGAACTCAGGCTGTGGCATTGGACTGCCTAAATTTGCAGATAGTTGGTTCTACTTCCTATAAACTATAAGGCCATATAAAGCCATTTAATTTTTCCATTCCTTTATTTTCTTATCTGTGACACATAAGATAATGAAGGAGGCATGGGATAATTCTTACAAAATCTTTTCAAGCAGTACTGAAAGTATGGAGAACATGCCGTAATATTGGCTATAATTTGCAGACAATTAAAACTTGTCTTGGAGGAAATGTGTGGGTAGTAACTAAGAACAGTGGAGTGCCCAGTCTTCAATAAAAAGAGAGGCTTGTAACCTGAGACTGGGAGGGACTGAGGCTGGAACAAAGGCGTACAATGTGTAATAAGCTTGACACAAATCAAGATGATCATTTTATGTCTTTGTTGAGTTAAACTCATCTTGTTTTAGGAAAGATGAAGAGGATGTTTAGCTATACAATTAAAAACAAACAATAACTTAAATTGGACTAAACAAAAAAATGAGCATAAGAACAAAGGCAAGAATGAGTCTAAAGACGTAGACACAAATGATCTGTGTTCCTGTTAAGGACTGCTGACAAGGTGGGGCATGAACCAAGGATCTTGGCAGTCCCTTGACTAAAGACATTGGTCAGCCACACACATAGACTACTGGTCACTATATGAGAATTATGCCCATTTCATAGATAAAGAAACTGAGCCATGGAAAAATTAAGTAGCTTAAATTGGTCTTATAGTTTATACATAGTAGAATTACTTATCTTTCCAGACCTGCACCAAGCCCAGCTTAAGCTGCCAAGCAAACCTTCTCCACAGCTCACCCCTGGGCAAATTACTTAGATCATGGGATCCTGAGTGTCTTTACCTTTAATAGAGATAGTAATTGTAACCATGGAGTTATTTTGAAGATAAAACAAAACAATTATTATGGATGATATTGATCAGAACCCAGCCACTAAGTAACTGTTCAATAAATAGCAGCTAAAACAAATGAAATTTAGAACAGCACAATTTCCTTGGGATACAGGAACATCTCACTTTCTTATAGGATGTCACATCACAAAACAAAGCATTGTGTCTCCTGATGGGGGCTGGTAGGAAATTCTCCAAGTGATGTTCAATTATGTTCAGCAATGTCAGAAGCATGAGTGAAGTCCTAGGTCTGCCTCTCAGTAGCTGGGTGACTTTAGCATGCTGTCTTCATTTTTCTAGGACTCTTCATCATTAGCAGGAAAAGAAATAGTATCTCCTCACAGGATTATCATGGGAACTCCATGAGGTCATAACTGGTGATGGGTTTCAAATGGCATATCCATAGCTATGTGTGGTTGATGTTTTGAGAAGCATCACCACTGCTCTCACTGAATGCAAATGTTGATGGGCCAGTAGCAGTTCCAACATACTGCAGTAGTGGTCTGCATCTCTGCCATGCTTCTGATGTCGATTCCAGTGCAGGTACATCCAGCTGTGTATATAAACCATCCCTAGGTAAATTGTAATATCTAATGAGATGTAAATAGTCACTACACCATATTGTTTAGGAAATAAGGGAAGGAAAAAGGTCTATATGTATCTAGTATAAATGCATCCCCCCAAATTCTTTCTATATAAGTTAGTTGAGTTGGTGGCCCAGATGTAGGCTACAATGATAAGGTGGGAGGTGTAGAAAGTATCTTTCAGTGAAAGAGGATAAGAAATACAAGGACCCGGATCTGAAGGGCCATTTCCAGGTCTTCTTCAGAAAAAGTGTGTTGGTAGCTGTGTGGTACTCTGGAAGTTCAGGCAGGAGGATGTTAAACTCAGAGTCAGTCTAGTTTACATATGAGGCCTGTCTAGAACAAAAGACACACACACACAGAGAGAAAGAGAGAGAGAGAGAGAGAGAGAGAGAGAGAGAGAGAGAGAGAGAGAGAGAGAGAGAGAGAGAAAGAGAGAGAGACCTAGAAAGAGAAAGAAAACACATGGAGAGAAACAGAAGAAAGAAGAGTGGAGGAGGAGGAAATAGCCACAGTGAAAGTCAGATCCACAGGAGTGGGTCACTGTGCACAATGGTTAGGAATGTGTATAGTAGGGCAATGGATAGTGTTGGGTTCAAGTCTTGTGTCCACCACTTATTGGCAGGATGACCTGAAGAGAAAGTTTCTTAATTCCTCTGTACTTCAGTTTCTTTATCAGTTAAAAGGGGAGCAAGGGTCTGGGGTGGGGGACAAGAGAATTGAGTCAGCAGTTAAGAGCATGCACTGCTTTGGCAGAGGACCCAAGTTTGGTTCTGAGCACTGTGTCCAGCAATTCCCAACCACCTATAGCTCCAACTTCAGAGATTCTAATGCTTTCTTGTGACCTCTTCAGACAACATGCACATGCATGCAAACAAATTAATTAAAAATTAAATCTGGAAAAGAGAAAGCTATACAACAGGATACCATGCCTTGGCATTACTGTAGTAAATTGCTACCCTGGAGATGCATTTATCAGGGCATACAATACAGCTGAACTGCTGGCTGTTTATCTCCCTGAGCTAATGGAAGAAAAGAAGGTGACAGCAGGGTGGGGGTGGAGGGCCCATTCTTTGCTAAGGAGGATGGAGTTTTGGATGGAGGTAGAATGAGGTGAGTTTGTGTTAGGATAAGGAGTGCCCAGAGAGACCGAGGCACATGAGGGGTGGATATTGAGCTAAGGACCCAGGCAGCAGACAGGATGCACTCCTGGGATCAAGGCCAAGGAGGCAGAGGGCAACACTGGGGCTGAGTGAGGTGGCAGCTAAGTTTATGCTGGGAGGGGGACTTTGAACACTCAGTATGCCCAGGTGTCAGCAGCTCCTCCAGGGGAAGCAGTGGCTTCCTGGCTGTGCTAGTCCCTCAGGAACAAGCTACTGCTTTTGTGGGCCCTCTATGAGGCATAGGGACCTTCCTTTCCTTTGCTAAATGAAACTATAATCAGGAACATAGAATCTTGCTAGGAGCTGGCATTGAGTTCTTTTTGACACAATTATAATATTAAGTAAAATAAGCCAAACTCAGAAAGGTAAATGCCACTTTTTTCCTCATAATGTGGATTCTGTGTGTGTGTGTGTGTTTGTGTGTCTGTGTGTGTGTATGTGTATGGTGTGTGTGTGTATGTGTATGGTGTGTGTGAGTATATGTATTGTGTGTATGTCTGTGTGTCTGTGTATGCATGTGTATTGTGTGTGTGTCTGTGTATGGTGTGTGTGCATGTGTATCTGTGCATCTATGTGTGTGTGTGTGTCTGTGTGTCTATGTGTGTCTGTGTGTGCATGTGTATTGTGTGTGTGTCTGTGTGTATGTGTATGGTGTGTGTGCATGTGTATCTGTGTGTCTATGTGTGTGTGTGTGTCTATGTGTGTATCTCTGTGTGTGTGTCTGTGTGTGTATGTGTATGATGTATGTCTGCATGTGTGTATGTATATTTTGAGTGTGTCTGTGTATTGTGTGTGTATGTCTGTGTGTATATGTATGGTGTGTGTGTGTGTATGTATATGTGACAAAAAAGTAGAAAAAAAGTGGACTGGGAGGAGCAGGAAGGAGAAAAGGGGGGTAAAAATAGTCAAAATGTATGATACACTTGACAGAAATGTCTTATGAAATGTATCACAATGTTCAATAAATCTATGCTTTAAAGCCACTAACAACAGTAATAAGCCACAATGTGCACACACAGATAGTCTGAGTTTCTGCCACATGTAACAGGCACCAAAAGCAGAGGGGTCAGAGAGTCTGTCCCATCAGGCCTTGGAACTGGGGTTCCACAGGTCAGAGGGCTCCACCCCGGCTGCCTCCTATCTTCCCGGTCTCCATTCCCCAGCTCTTCTCCCCCCCCCCCCTGCTATGGTTCCCTCCTTATCTCTCTCCCACAAATCTATATTCGGTTTCTGTCTTCCAAAAAGAAAAAGTGAGTAGGAGGACAAATTGTTTAAAAGCAACACAGCTATTTTAACAAAATGCTTTTTTCCTTTGAGTCAGTCCTAAGAAATTTGAGTAAAATCTAAGCTGGAATGAACCAAATATATATATTAATCCTGAAATAATTTTAAAAGAAAAAAAGGAAGGAAGGAAGAAGGAAGGAAGGAGGAAGGAAGGAAGGAAGGAAGGAAAGAAGGAAGAAAGGAAGGAAGGAAGAAGGAAGGAAGGAAGGAAGGAAGGAAGGAAGGAAGGAAGGAAGGAAGGAAGGAAGGAAGGAAGGAAGGAAGGAAGAAGGATGAACTTAAACCTCTCTCAGGTAGAACGGGAACCAGCTGGAAGAGAGAGGAGGTGAACAGTTGCCTGCTGGGAAGCAGATCCTCCCAGGGACTCCACAGGAAGGCCTGTCAACACAGGAAATACAGATTCAGTTGCTTGCGACCCATCTTAGAGTAAACATCTGGCTCTTAAGAACATCTGGCTAATTGCCTGTGTAGACATGTCATCTGGACATGGGTTATCTGCTGTGATAGCCCATGTTCATTTTCAGAGTAACTGAATTTAGAGCCACCAGGAAGATAGTGAGCCCTGCCTCTGAGTGTGCTTGTGACTAAGGAAGAAGACCCACCTTGGATGTGGGTGGCATTTCATGGGATAGAGGTGTCCATGAAGTAAAAAGGAAAATGGAGGTAGGGGTTGCAAAGCCAGCCTGCTTCCTCCTGGCCGCCATGGTGTGGACTGAGCCACTGCTTTCCTACCAGGATAGACTGAGCCCTCTGAAGCTGTGCACTAAGCCCTTTCTCCTTTAAGCTGTCTAACCAGGTAAACTGATTACATGCCAAAAAGGGAAACCAACACAGAAATCTTCTAAGTCCAAAGAGGTTGTTGTCCTTTGGATTTAAGTGTCCCAGGCTCTAAACTCAGCTCCAATGTCAGCTCTGCCTCTGATGGTGTACCCTGAATAACCACGTCCTTTGCAGGTATATTTTATTCCTTTGTTTTCATTTTATCATCTTATTAATTATTAATGTGTGTGTTTTGTGTCAGGATGGAGCCAGCATGTTTCATGGCACAAGTGTGGAGGTCAGAGCACAACCCTATGGAGTCCATTCTCTCCCTCAACCTCAATGTGGGTTCTGGGGATCAAAATCATGTTCTTAGGCCTACACAGCAAATACCTTCAATCCACTGAGCCATCCCAAACCCACAACGTCCCTACATATGTGCCCACCACCAACCTTGTGCATGGGAATTGGACTCAGGGCCTTGTACATGTTAGACAAGTGCCATATCATTGCACTATAACCTCAGCTTTTTACTTTGCTGAATGAGAGGAAATACCCAGTTTCTTTAGCCTTGTCACACTGTCTGATAGCCAAGTTAACACAGATGTTGGAACCACTCTGCCTGCATTTGAATCTTGGGTTTATATTGCACCAGTGTGATTTTTTTTAAACACTTTGAACTGCTGTGAACCCTCAGAATCATTAACTTCCTTATCTATAAAATGGGTGACAGCAGAATTGTTTTCATAACATCCTCTGTCATTTAAGACCATTTAACAGAAGGCAACAAAGTAATAATAGAACCTTCATTCATTAGTAAAGGTAAGAAGTTCATCACCCAAGGCCAAGCACAGTGGTGCTGGCTTGCAAACACAGCATTAGAAGGGTAGAAGCAGGAGGGTCTCTAGTTCAAGGCTGACTCCGTTTCTCCCTCCCAAAAGGTGCCTTTCTTGTGTACTTCAAGACCTATACTGCTGGTGGTACTAGGGGCTTGTGGTCCCTCCAACAATGCTTTGGTTGTTAATATAATAAGGTTTCATTTCAGTTTCAACTTCAGAGAACTGAGGTCCAGAAAGGCAAAATGATCTCCCAACATCTGTCACAGGGTTCTTTTGGAGCACAGAGATATGCCAGAGAGAGCTGGAAAGGACATGTTATCTCTTGCTTAGTGTCCTGCACAAACTGTCACACTAGAGAGATTATGAGTGAGAAAAGGAGCAGACCTTCAGCATTCCACACAAACACCCCAGTGGATTGGATTATCTTCTGGGTCTCTTTGCCTGGGTCTCCATCCATCCTCTTCCTCTAGTCTCCTTATGGCTTCAGGAATGGGATTTCAAAAAAAACTGCTGTTCCCTCATTCCCTTTCTGAAAACACTCCGCTGGCTAGAGGAAGATGAGTTCTATTTCCTTTCCTTATCTGAAAACTCTTATCTCAGCAAAGACATTGGGCAA
This sequence comes from Phyllotis vaccarum, assembly GCA_033318265.1. Taxonomy (NCBI): domain Eukaryota; kingdom Metazoa; phylum Chordata; class Mammalia; order Rodentia; family Cricetidae; genus Phyllotis; species Phyllotis vaccarum. The sequence goes on along the minus strand of JARWLC010000004.1, from coordinate 78,789,798 downwards.
AGGCACTGGGAAGGCTTCCCTCCGGCAGTGGGGACCATCATCACCTTGGCAATGAGAAATCCCCTGCATCAGCACCAAGAGACACAGATCTGTCTGTGCCAAAGCCCTGGGGTTCCCATCCACTGTTCATTAATGCTGCCCACAGGCAGAGAGAGGAAAATCTGTCTGCTCTGCTGGGCAGAAGGTCCAGGTTCCGGAGCAATGAAGGAGATAATTGTCTTTATAGCCAGGGGACTCTTGGCAAGAGTAGGGAGTCAAGTGACTGACATACTCCAAAAAATGTAAGCAGATGATGCCAACGAGACCACATTAACTCCTAGCAAAACAAATAGAAAGGATATTTTGTAAGCACTGTGCTATCATAGACGAAACATCGAGAACTGAAGGGAATGAGCCTCAGAATCCTGCCAGTTTTAAGAGTTCTGTGATAACTCATCTGGCAACATTAGACAAATGTTTCAGAGGACTGTAGGGAATGAAATGAGAAACCAATTGGGAAAGGATTTGAAGACTGTCACTTCTGTTCATTCATCCATGCTGCCAGTAGATACCCAGTGTTCACTGGTACCCAGTGCAGGGATAAGGTAGTGCTTACAAGCACTGTAACAGCCTCTATGCACATGACCATCCATGCACTCATCTCTTCTACTGATAGATATGCAGTGCTCGCTGGGCTCTGGGTAAAGAGGATGACATGGATCTCGACAGACACATGTACAGGTGTAAGGCAGCATTGCTGAGCTGTGCTTTCTCCAGAGGCTAAGAGTCCTGTGCCTCCACCTGTATGTTTAACAGGAAATCCTGCCTCACTTTGCTCTCTTCTCTTGCTAATACTTCAGGTAATTGTGTCAGGTCCAAATAGATCCATCCAGCTTTCTCTAGATCTGCAATCCAAACTGGAGCCCATGTGTGTCCTCTAGAAGCTACAAGATGTCACACATGCCACAAGCCCTATCCTCAGAGTGAGCCTCCACTCTACCAAGTGCTCCTAGTGAGGCTGTGAGAACGAGTTTGGAACCCCCAAATAGATCCCAATTGCTACTCCCATTCCTATTGGTGGTTAGAGCTGAGCCTCTGGAGATGTGTGATTTCTACCCAGGCCTCTGTGCTTCTGTAAAGTATGAGCAATAAATCATCTGATATTTATTGAGTGAGCACATTATTTATGGACTAGGACATGCTGAGAAGTCATGTGAAGTCATGTGAACAGTGTGAAGGGCATATCTACCCGTATGAAAGTGAAGGCAAAATATTATAGGTTAATTATGATACATGTGTCACATTAATTCATTTAACACTTATACCCTTGGAGGTATTAGGATTATCTCCATTTTACAGATGAGGAAACCAAGGCCTAGGAATGTTAAAAAAAAAAAAAAAAGCCTCCTCTCTTACAGCTAGGAAGTTTTAAGAGCTGAAATTTGAACTAAATCATCAGCTTTAATGGCTGTGCCTTTACTGCCTCTAAAGAGGACAATTCTATGCAAGATGCTGAATCACATCGTAAGATATGAAAATCTCTAGATTCAAGATTGCATCTTCCATGACATGGCAAAGTCGGGATCTCCCAGCATCCCCCAGGCAACTATTGCAGTTCTTTCTCCATGATTGGCTCCTGGTCCTATTTCCTTCCACCCTGAGCCTGGCCTTCATCCAAGGCTCTGTCTGCCTCACAACCGTTCAAGTCGGTTTCCCTGACAGTTTTCCACAACTTCACATCTTAGTTTTTCTGTGAATTGCTTGTTTTCTTTTTCTGCTTGCCATTCTCCAGACCTGCATAGCAACGGCCTCTCTTCCTTACCAGACTCCCAACTGTGCACAAGAGATTAATCAATTACAGCTGTGATAAGAGCTGCAAAAAAGGCAGCTCAGGGGACTGAAGCAATGCTACTGTTATCTCAGAAGACACTCCTGAAGCATCCTTCAGAAAGGAAGGGATGGGCACAAAGCCTGGGCAGATTTCAAGGTCATCAGGTTTCCTGTAATGCCCCATTTCTTCTAAGTAAAGTTATTCAAGAATTAACCCTCCATCAGCTTTAGTATATGTTGCGATCAGTAACTTATCTGAATAATCAAATCCATTGTCTATTAGAAACTTGAGACTCCCAAAATACAGTCAAAGGCAGGAGGGGCTTTCTGGCCCTTTTCTGAGTCACTGAAGTCCTGAAAAGGTGATGTTCTTTCTTGTCCATTCAGATTGTGCCAAGCATGACAGGGTCTGCAAATGATGCTAAACGGCCATTGCTCTTCAAACAGGCATGAGAGCTTAGAGAGCACTGGAGGCAGTGGGTCTAGGAAACGCCTAGTAATGCTGAATGAAGCCAGTCCCATCTTCTACTCCAAATCTACCTTAATAAGACTCTGGACTGATGGCTGGCTTTGAACCAGTTCAGAGAACTCAAATGGGCAAATGAGATGAGAAACGCTATAATACAGAGCGTGGAGCCTCTAAAAACCTTTTTCAACTTAGAACTGAAAACAAGAAAGGACAATATGCAAAATGAGCAAAGGATATGTCATCCATCTAGCCATCCATCTATCTACTCACTCAGTCACTTCCATCTAACTATCCAACAGCATCTGTGCATGCACACACTTTGACTTTCACTCACTCATTCCTTCTACCTGCCCATCCATCTTTCCACTAATCCATGCATCAACCCATCTATCTATTTACTCAGTTCCTTTCTTCTATCATTTCAACAAGCCATATGTCCCTCCATGCATCCACCCACTTCCTTCCATTTGTCTGTCCTTCCATCCTTCCATTCATCCATCATCCACTTATTTCCATCCATTTATCCACTCATTTCTTTACATCTATCTACTTATCTGTCCATCCATACACTTATATCATCCAACCCATATACTCAGTATGTATTTGTTTTACCTACTATGTGTGAGAGAAGTCATCCTCTGGATTCAGCAGCCTGAGAAAAATTTTAGAGGTTGGAATTTAGCTATATCTGACCTGCAATAGCCTCTGAGACCAGGGTCTCTGAAAGCCATCCGAGGGAAGAACCAAATGATGGATAGGGTCAAGGGTGGGTCATGGGTGCTCTCTATAAAGTTTCGGAATCCAATTATTTCTCTGTTTCACCTGTGTGGTCAGCACAATACCATGAAATAGAAAAAGGATGTCCCCATGTTTCTCTAGTGACCTTGAGAAAGAGGAAAGATTAGGTCCTAACCCCAAGCCACAGTAGACTGAGTTGGGATTCAAGTCTGGCCCTAGAACTCTGTCTTTCTTTCTTTTTCTTTTTTTTTTTTTTTTTTAAAAAAAAAGGCATTGTGTATATATACATATGGATATATATTCTGTTTACTGTAGCAGTAATTCATTTCACACTGTATAAGAAAGTTTGAAAGTAACAAGAAATAATTATTCTTCTATTCTCTTAGTTCAAAGTTAACCCCCATTAGATAAATAATTTATATATGTATGTATATTTATGCATTGGGTTTTTTTCAATATACATTTGTTTTTTGAAACAAGGTTTCTCTGTGGAGCTCTGGCAGTTCTAGAATTCATTCTATAGATCAAGCTGTCCTCAGACTCAGAGATCCACTTGCCTTTGACTCCCACCTGCTGGGATTAAAGGTGTGTAATAATTGTGTTTCTTGAGACACAGTTCCACTGTTTAGTCCAAGCTAGCCTGGAAGTGACAACCCTCTGAGGGCTGATATTATATATTATATATGTGTACCACCATATATTTACATTATCACTTATTTTTAACCAAAATGGAACTATACTTTTGTGTGTACAATTTCATTCATTAAGATATAATGATCACACCTTCATCAGCAGATATGTCACTGCACCATTAAGTGACAGTATTCACTATATGATATACCATAATTTACTAAGTTAACCCCTCATTCTTTGGAACTTGTTGATTCCTAATTACAAGCCACACATTTACATGCACATATTATAAATCCTTACATATCTTCACAACAATTGCCTTATGATAAAATTTCTAGAACTGAAGTTATTGAGTCAAAATTAACATATCTTTAAATAAATCTGATTTTAGAATAGTTGATGGTTTACACAGAAGTGCAATGGCAGTATAGTGAGGTCCTAACCAAGATGTTTCTTCCTGTTAAGACACATTAGCATGATACACGATTGTTCTAAGCAATGGGCTAACACTGGAAGGTTTCCACCAACTGAGATCTGCACTTTGCACTGATGTCTTATGTTTTACCCAGCATTCTCTCTCGGATCTGGGTACCATTATGCTTAGCCATCACATTTCTTTAGGCTGCTCTGGGCTATGACAGGTAGGCAAGCCTTCTTTGCCTTTGCTCATGACCTTGATGATTCTTTCAAATGTCTCTGAGCCTGTCTTTTCTTGTGACCACTTGAGGAGTTATGAAGTTGAGGAAGAAAATCACAATGGCAAAATGTCTTCCTCATCACATCATTCGAGAACACATCCTACCAACATGACTTAGCTCTGCTGATATTAACCTTGGCCATGGCTGAATCAGTGTTTGTGAGTCTCTCGCCCCAGTGACTTTCTTCTCCCTCCCCTACTGCACTCTTTGGGATGCAGTCATTATTCCCAGCCCACTCTTCAATATCAGAATTGGGCTCTGATTCCTTGAGGGGGTTATAACTACATAAATTACTGGGAAGTCTTTTACACACTGGGAGAATTATCTTCTCTCCCACACTTACTTATTCCTCAATTTACTTATATGGGCACAGGTACAAATACGTTTATTTTATGTATTGGGTCATGATCTGCTGCTGTTAGTTATTTAGCACCCAGTTGTCTCCCCTTTGACATTAACCACTGAGTTGGTAGCTTTTTCTCTTGGCAATGACAAAATACTGACAGCTGAGGGACGTGTTTCGGCCATGGCTTTGGAGAGTTCAGTGCTTACTGAGCCTCACACCTGGGTGGGGTACCCTAGATATAGAACTGTATGCCAAGGAACTGTTCACCTCACAATGGAGAGGAAACAACAGAACAGGTGAAGACAAGAAGAGGCAAGGGACAAGATGCCATCAAGGATACAGCTAGATCTGGTCTCCTAATGTTTCTAGAGTCTCCTAAAGTGTTACCATTGGCTAAGGACCAAGCATTCGATGTAGATTCAGACCTTAAGGCAGTTCCTGCTGTTGGTCCTGTGTATGTTCACACACCTTTTCAGTTTGTGTTCAATACTTCCTTGTCTTGTGATTTAAGATGTCTGTGCTCTGTTCAGGCCCTGGGAATTGTTGTTTTCCCAAGGCCTCTGGGTTCTTTCTGCTGAAGGAGGGTGTTAGAAACCAAGACCTGAGTGCTACACATGTTCATGGCTACTGGACTGCAGCTGCTTCCAGGTCCTTTCAGGGGACAGAGCTTGGGACCATGTGTGTGCACACTTGCCCATGTACACAGACACCCTTTTAATTGCTTCTGGTCATTGTTTTCCATCTGCATTTATCTTAAACTAAAAAGGGCTTCAGATTGATACCTTCACTTTGAATCCAGTCTCTTGTACCTCATTCATGACTTTTTCCTCATTGAAAACAGTCATAATTTAAAGCCTTTGATTTATATCACAATGTTGAGGTTGAAGTTTTAGGTTGATTTGATTTGAATTTGGTTAATGAGGAAGGAGAGGTTTGCTGTGGGTTAAGAATTAATAAATTTTGGAGAAGGAAAGGAAAGGAGAGTGGAATAGAGAAGAAGGAAGGAACAGGGGAGAGGGAGAGGGGAGGGGAGAAGGGAAGAGAGGAGAGAGGGGAGAGTATATACTAGGTTTACATTTCCGTGGAGCTTGGAGTCCTTTTTACTTCAAGAGATCAAACCCCACAAGCCCTAATTGCAGAGCTCACCCACTCTGAAGACCAGAGAACATGACTATCAAAGAGCCCCAGATGGGAAGCCGCAGCTATTTCTATGTTTATTTCTCACTTTGTAGATTCTTCTTTGGAGCTATGACTAAGGCCTTTTGATCTGAACTGCTTCCAAACTGCCTTTCCATCCCAGATAAGGAGCTGATCTTTGGTTCCCAACAGTGGCTCATAGATTCACGAGGCAAGCAATGGGTTCTTGAATCTGTAGTCACGGCCATAACCTCAGGTATCTAGACAGACCAGGAGGGTTGTATAGAAGAAAGGCAAAACATAAGCAGAGCTCACTGGTAGAAAGCTTGCCTAGAAAGCCTAGGGCCCTGGGTTCAATTCTTGGCACCATCAGCAAACAGAAAAAAAGAGACTGAGTATGGGCCACAGCAAACAGGAAACTCCAAGCCTGTTAAAAGAACATAGGTTGCCTGTTGCTGCCATGTCCTCTGAATTTTAGGAGAAAGAATCAGAAACCTGCATTCTTCTGTGAATGCCTACAGTTTGGAGATATGGGCAACAGTGATCTATCTTTATGAGAGACAAAGTATATCCTCTGGAAGAATTAAGAAGTTTAGATCTTAGTACATTCACTCTCTTATTGATTGACACAGAAGAGCAACTCACCTAGGTAGTAATCCATGAACATCTTATACCACTCAAGTGCAGTTCAGTGTACTGGAAGTACCTTGGTCCATTTTGTCTACAAAAGCATTCACTGCTTTCTACTCCACCTCATTTTCTCCTCTCCATCTTTTCCTCCCTCCCTCCCTTTTCTCCTTTCCTTCCTCTCCCATGCCACACACACACCCCTTCCTTCTCATATGCCAACACCCTTCCTCTACCTCCCTTCCTTCCTCTCTGTCCCCTTATTTCCTTAACTAATGAGTTTCTGGACAACTTGAAATCTTACTCTCCAGAGTTTGAGGAATTAACCCAATAGCTTAGCAACAGAGCAAAGGCAGAAAAACACACATCAACGCACTCCTCTGCAGCTCTAGGAAAAGGGTGTGTGTGTTCTTCAGCTCACAAAGGATGTGCAGGCAGGCAAGGCACCAACCCACCACCCGCAGCACATCCCTCATCCCCTGAAGACCTTACTGTTTGCATCAACTTTCTGAGGCATGAGTCTTTTTCTTGAAACTATGAGGATTGGTTTGAAGACACCATCCAAAGCAGGGAATTGGGCTGGGGGAATTATTATCCATCTGGCAGTATCAGGCTTCCAAATGAAAACCATACTTTATTTATTCATCTTGGCACACAGCCTGGACCCTTTTGCCCAAGAGGGTACTATGCACCAATGACAAAGATATTTCAAATTCTTGAGACAACAGAGACATTTGAAACCTTTGAGACATTAAAGATCATGCTCTCTAGTTACTAGTAATAGATTCTGGGCATCTGTACTTCCCCTATTCGAACCTGCTATCAGAGATCTCTATGGCTGGGGAATCGATCTGGGCCTGGGAGTCATCCTGTGAAAAAGTCATTTCTGTGGAAACGGCTCTGAGTATCCAGTGGGGAGACAGATGTAGGGTTCTAGATGGAAACCTTAAACATTGTACACTTCTAATCTCTCTCCCCAAGCCCAGTGTCCCTAGAGCAGCACAGAAAGCCAAAATGATGCAGCCTTCCTCTTTATCCCTCATCACTTAGCTTCCAGTCTCCGCTCTTTCCCTCTGCAGCCCATTTTTCACATTGTAGCTTCTGTAATCTTGTGAAAACATCCGTAAGGTCGTGCTAGCCTTCCTGCTTAATATTCTCCGGTGGCTTCCTAGCAGTCTATAAAAATAAGCCTCCTTATCACCAACAAAAACCTTGTTTCTCCAAATGTGGTCCTCAGAGGAGGAGCGGCAGCCTCCCGTGGGAGGAGCTCAGAGATGAAACTACTGACTCCTCCTGGCTGCATCAGAATCTTCATTTTCTCACAGTCCCCTGGAGATTTGGATGCACTGAAAGTATTTAGGAAACTATCACCTTTCAGACCCACATCAGTGGTAACACAATCTGCTGTTTTGGATTAGCTTTGGTTTGTTTGAATGCTTGATTTTTTATTTTTTTAATACATGGGTAACTGGGCTCTATCCCATCATGTGGGTTCCTGGTCTTGTTATTATTTTTTCTGTTTTTGGTTTTTGTTTTTGTTTTTAATGTTCCCTAGATGAGTGTAAATTGCAAGAGGTTAAAACAATTGCAATGTCCAGGATGTTCCTAGCTCACTTCCCCAGCTTCAGTTCCAACACCCTCCTCCTGTTTTGGACCCCACCTCCACCAGCCTCTTAATTGATCAATTGATTGATGGATTGAGACAGGATCTTGTGTATCACAGGCTGGCCTGGAACTTGAACTTCTGATTCTCCTATCACAGGTGTGTCCCACCGTATCTGGTTTGTGTTTGCTTGGCAAGGACTTGAGGCATAGTCCCAGCCTTTACACCAACCTTTTTCTCCATAGTCCAGGAAGCTCTGTCCAAAAGCCTGCATATCTGCCACCTGGAGCCTCATGCCTGGCTTTTTGCAGTTATTTCAAATGTTACCTTCTCAGAGAAGCATCTCTTAGTATCTGTCCCTAGCAGCTCTGTGTCCACTTCCCCATTCAGTACTCTCCCCAGGATGTGGTGCTTTCTGTGGTAAATGTGTGTCTAGATATCTGTTTGTGAAATAGCTATTTTCCTTCATTGGGTTTTGGCTCCAGAAAGACAGGGACCTTCTGAGGGTTATTTACCAGTGAGATGGATTAATAGCACAAACTGAGCCACAGACAGACATTAGGTGAGAACACATGGCAGGTAGTATAGAGAAAAAAGGCTTTTTTCAAGATGAGATTTGATTTAAAGTAGTCATCCTGGCAAAATTTGGATTTTTTGAACATTTAGTGTATATATATATATATCCAGAATAGATGCAGGGTAGTAGATTTTAAAATTAAGCACAGGAAAGGATACTGCACCTGTCTTTGTTGTTTTTCCCTTACTGTGATAAAATATTCTGACCAAAAGCAACTTAAGGGAGAAAGGGCTTGTTCACAGTTCAAGGGTCTAGTCCAGCATGAGGAAGTAACAGAGGCAGGAGCTTGAAGATCACATTGCATCCACAGTCAGAGAACAGAGAAGAGTGAATGGTACTCAGCTTCCTTTTACCATCCATGTGGTCCACACTCTCAGCAGGGAATGATGGCACCCACAGTCAGCAGGACTCTCCCTCTCAATGAACATAATCAAGGTGTGCCTAGAAGCTAACACCCCAGGGATTCTACATCCTATTGGGCTGACAACATTAACTGTCATGACACCTTGTCAGTACTTAGAGCTTCTAAGTCTTGTTTGCTAGCCTTACTTTTTAATGTTTTAGTCTTCTGAGACAGACCCAGGATGACCTCACACTTGCTATGTACCAAAGGTGACTTTGCACTCCTGATCCTCTGGCATTCTGCCCTGCCCTAGGATTGCAGGCTCCTACTGCCCTGAGCTAGTTTATATACACGGTGTTGGGGACAGTACTCAGAGCTTCCTACATTCTGGGCAAACATCTCACCAACTGAGCCTCAGCCTTAAGGCATAGCATGTGTGCACAGGTTGTACACACCACAGGCTCAGTGCTATCTATCAAAGGGAACAGGCCTGTGGGTTCAGTGCCCAGGGGGAACAGAGCTGGATGTGCTCCTGGAACGTTAGCTCACTTTGTTAAAGGTCAAATTCCTGCACTTCCAGAACAGACAAAGGCAGAATGAGCTGGGGGGTTGCAAGCTTTAGTCCAAAACAGTGGCTTCCATAAAGGAGTGACTAGCCCAATTTGTCACAAACACAAGACAGTGAGCCTTGTTTGCTGATGAAGTCAAGTGATCCGTGAGTGAATTCCTTTCCTGCTATCATCCCCATACACATCATTTCTGAGGAACCAAGGAGCATAGTTCCCAAAGGCTCTGCTGTTGAATGTGAACACCTAACAAGTGCTGAAACCCCAGCACAATCCTGCACCTGGGGGATGATGACACACTGGATGTAAGCTCAGCAGTTAGGACACATGTGTCACTGTAGTGGGGACATTGGTTGTAAGTGAGTGAGCGAGGCAGGTGCCTGGGAAATCTCTAACTCACTCTTTTTGGCTGTGACCTAAAATTGCTCTATAATACAAAGTCTAGGTGAAACAGAAATTATCAACAAAGGACAACTAGTATCAACCAGCCCTGGGTCCATGAATGACAATGACCTGGTGTCATACAAGGTCTGGTAGCAGGAGGCTCTGGGTAGGAGCTGCCAGGCCAGCTCTCCTTGTGCCTGCCCTGTGGTCATCCACATGCACTGTGGTTCTTGATGTGTGGGAGGCGCTCAGTCCTCCGTGGGCTTTTCTTGGTAGCTGCTCTTTGGGAAGCTTTTGATTTAGTGACACTTACAGTGGGCTCCCCGCTTACATCTAACCCCTTGGCAGTGGACTCCTCTTCTTCCTTCTGTCCTTTTGTTCTCTCTCTTCCTGTAGATGAAGCATGGGTGCTGGGCAGGGTGAGAGCTAAATGGCAGTTACAGATGCAGAAATCTGAGCTGTGTGAGGACTGAACAGGGAGGACAGGGTCCAAACTGTATCGGTTGCACTATACAAAGACCATCCAATAGCCTGGAAGACACAATGCTGTCAGTGATTTCTTCTGATCATTTTGTGCCTCCCTCACCCATTCATGTGGTGCTACAGCCAGGAAATGGCCGCTTCAGAGAGCTCTGCCTCCAACTTCCTAGTCATGCTCTCCTCACCCCCAGTTTCTATCCACTCGAATTCCCAACACACACACACACACACTAGAATGCACTTACATAGTTAAACAGGTATATACACATGAACACACAGGAGCACACATACATACCATTCATACACTCATATGTGTACATACAAGCACACACATACATATGTGCATCTACTCTTGCACTCACCCATACATGCATTCACACATGAACACTCATGCTCACACATGCATACACATTCATACATGCACAAGACACCTATACACTATACATGTACATACACATATACATACATGCATAACACTCATGTATACACATTAACATATGCAAACACTCACATATGCATGAACTCATAGATGTACAAACACACTCATAAACACATTTACACATGCATGTCGCACAAAATAATGAGACTCAGGGATAGATCTCTGAAGAAGTTGGAGATACTAGAGGGAATAAACACCACAGTCAAATCTTACCCAGCTGTCTTCTAGCTTCCTCAGCCTCGCTTCCCTTGGAATGGATTTCTCTGTGTTTGAATCCCGACTAAGTATTCTTTCGGTAATTTTTAGCCCCACCACACCAGCTTGGGAGCCTGGAATTCCTTCTATAATCTGAAGTGACCTTGACTCAGTTAGGATTAAGGGTGTAGGTCACCACTCCCAGGATACTCCCTGTGCTGGGATTAAAGGTTAGAATCACCACTCTGATTTTCCTGTGGGTAGACTGACTGTGGTTAGAGCTCTGGGACTTCTGGAGTTTTTACTAACCCCCCACATAGACTGTGGGGAGATTCCCTCTGATATCTCCAAAACTTCTGAAACTTTATTAAATCCCCACATATGCACACACAGTCATACAGCTTGCACTTATACCTGCATAGTCACTGATGCACATTTCTATGTGATTATACATTCATTCACATATATACTCATGTACTCACACAGGAATTCACATGCATGCACATACTCACAAATTCAGATACAGGTATACACACACACACACACACACACACACACACATGCACCTACTCAAGTATTTACTTGTGTTCACATATCCACATGTGTTTGAAAACACTCTAGTACATATACACACAATCACATATACATGTAGTGCATATGACTATCTGTGCTATCATGGACAATGATAATGCCTTGTAAATATCCTTATAACAAGGCCTCATTGCAGTAACTCATCCAACCCTCAGTCTACTCCATGACACCCATCTCTTTCTTGCAGTGAAAATAAGGTTGACTACCAGCCAGTCAGTCTGCTTGGCACAGGTGACTGACAGGGGAGTGCCAACATCCTCATCCTGCTGGGGGTGGGGTGGTCCTTTCAGTGCAGCCTGCCTACAGCTAAGTCAACCTCCAGGAATGATTCCTAGCATGGGACAGCTGGTACATCCCAGGTGACAGCCAGCTCCTTCTCAGAAGCGCCACAATGCAATGTGAGCAGGTTCAACTCTCAAGCCTTCAGCTAACTCATCTCTAAAGGCCTCCTCAGCTATATTTCTGCATGAGACTGGGTCTCTGTCACAACTTTGACACAGTTCTATTTTCCCTTGGTGGCCAGCCCGGCTTTTTTTGATACCTCTCCCATCAGTGTTCCCCCCAAAAGCCCAGCCCAGGGAACTTCTGCCCTGCAAAATTCCATCCAGTGTGTCCACGGGAACACAAGTCAGCACCCCTGCACACTAAACGTTGTACTGTGAAAAGCACTATCTTGGTGTCCAGCAAGTGGGTGGGGACAGTGAGCTCTTTCTTTGGGCTCTTACTGGAAGTAAAATGTGTAACCACATGTGAGAAAATGATGGGTAAGAATGTGCAGTCAGGGAAGAGGGCCTCTCTGTTTGCCATAACCTTGTCATTTCCGACACGTGGCTGTACTTCCTAGGTTGGGTGGTAGCATCCCCCAGCTGGGGTGATCTGAAGGAGCCACTGTCACAAAAGCAACACTGGGCCTGCAACAGAGGTGTCTCCCTGACTGAGTTCAATGGTATAAGGCCTCTGCTCTTTCATCTGCACCCAAGGGAACAACTGGTTTTCTGACACAGCACCCCTTCCGTTGATATAGTGAAATAACTTGGTAAAGAGGAAAAAATCCCACATGGCTAAAATTTCCAACAACATAACTCAGGCTCTGCAAAGGGTCTCCATAGTTGTCATACATCCTGAGAAATGTCATCATGGTGAAGCACTTTGTTAGTGAGAGGTGATCCAGCAGGACAGGCAACTGGGAATGGCCAGTCTTGCTCTTTTATAATAAACCTCTCTTAAGAACTAACTGGGGCAGCTGGGGATGTTGCTCCATGGCAGAGCACTGACCTAGCACATTCAAGTGAGGACCCTGGGCTCCTCCCAAGAGCACAGAAGATAAGAACCAACATTGGTCTCACAAGAACTACATACAGGGCAGAGTCCCAGCATGACCAACCAAGAGGCCCTACCTCTGTGTTCTTTTTTATTTACAACTTTACACATATGCACCTTGCAGACTGACTCCTCCCATCTCCCTACCACCCCTAAACTCCCTGCAAATCTTTCTCAGGTTAATTGTCTACTCACTTATTTTGTGGACTACTGAGATTAGCCAGGGCCATTAAACCATGGTTTTGGAGCCTGGTTGGCTCAGCAATTGGTGTATAGCTAAAGACTATGGTTTCCCCCCACACACTCCCAGAATTTATTAATAGCCAACAATTTAGAGGTAAAAGGTGCACCACTGTCACCTTATCTTTAGGCTTGTGCATATTCCTGCCCTTTCTTCCACAATGTTCGTGAGCCTAGAGGAACTGGTATATAAGTGACTGTCTGGGACTGGTTCCTACCTGTTAAAGGCCTACTACCCAGTTACAGTCTTGACACTTACTAGAGAAACTTCAGTTACAGCTAGGGAATTTTTTTTTTTTTTCAGCATGAGAAAATCAACAGATAAGCTTCCCTGCTTGGGCTGTGACCTCCTGGTAGGCTGTGCTAGTACTTAACTGTAGTGTTTTTACACACAGTTCCCAGAACAATGTCTGTTGAGTGAGCAGATGAATTACAGCTCACATAGGCTCCTGCAGGGGTGCCTGGCACCTGGTGGGACTTGGTAGAAACAGTGTAAGAACATGCTGTGTGGGAAATGATTTATCCACAGGACATAAGAATTGTCTTCTTAAAGAGTAAATCAGATCATGTCCTGCCATGGGACAGCAGGTAGGGCCTCTCTGGGGAGGTGGCATTTGATTTGAGACATGATTGGATAGGCAAAGCCATGTGAGATACAGAATACCTATATTCTGGGCAAAGGAAATGGCACATGCCATGGACTTGAGGCCAAAGAGCCTGGCATTATTGTGCTGACATGGCTAGGGAACAGGTCACAACTACCAAAAGGGTAAATGGTAGTAGGCAGAGCTGGAAAATAGAGGGGTCAAATCAGAAAGGACAATGTGGCTTCTGCTAAGGACATCTGATGTAATTTTAAATGTGGCAGGCAGCCACCAGAGAGCTTAAGTGGGAGAGTCAGGCAAAGGAAGATTCTTAGTCAAATACTACCAGGGGAAAGAAATCAGCATGACGCGTGAGGAGAAGGCAGCGACTCAATGGAGGCCAAGGCAGGAAGAACTCATGGTCAAGGCCAGTTGCTTACACAGTAAGACCCTGCCTTAAAAATGGAAATTTCAATTAAAATTATTAATAAAAGGAGGGAATAAGGGGAGGAAAAAAGATGAGGAAAGAGGAGGGAAAGGATGAAGGGAGAGAGAAAGAAGAGGAGAAAAGGGGAGGCCCAACTTTTCGGAGTAAGGGAAGACCCAACAAAGAAAATAATTACTATGTAGAGTGCCTCCTCTGTGCTCCCATCACTTTAGCGGTATTACCTATCCAAATTTCCCAGCCCTGTGAGTTGAATACCTTTCTAATCCCTGTTTCAGAGAGAGGGAAAAGTACCACACAGAGAACTCACTCATCAAGGCCACACAACTAGGTAGTATTGGGATTTAAACTTGAGCAGTGTCTTCAGAATGTTTTACTAGACACACACACACACACGCACACCCCACCATGAGGAGCATTCACAAGGCTAGAGATTCCCCAGGATCCCATATTCTGCCCTGATCTTTGAGTTATCACACATATATCAGCCAGTGGAGGGACTCCCCAAGGATGACAGAGGTCAAACATGGCTGGAGCATCCTCCCAAGGACATACCTCTGACACTGTCCCCATGGGGAGCAAAACTAGGAACCCACAGTGTCTTCCTTCCTGAGCAAAAGGTGTTCTAAAGGGCTTCCTTCCCCTGCAGAGAAGTAGGAAGCCACCTCAAGCACAGGACCTATCTACTCTGACCACAGTTCCATCTCTAACAGAAGTTAAGAGCAAAGACAGACCCAGCCTCAATCCTCATCTGCACTGTGAGAAGCAGGTTAGTACCCCAAGGGGCTACTATGAGTCAGAATATGTACAGTGCCATAAAACTGTACCAGGGCTGATATATGCTCTTTGGATATTTGTTGAATTTATAACTAATACTATGTAAATACAATATTGAGGAAATATTCCACACAGATGTTCCCCTTCCCCCAGCTCCTTCCATCTCCAGACAATGTTTAAGTTCTCCGTGAGGAAATGAGATGGGAATGAGGTTGAGGGACACAGGGAGACACTGCTGGACCAAGCCAGGGCTGCACTGCACCACTAACCTTTCTGACTGTGCCATGCCTGTTCAGGGTGGATGGAAATGTGCTAAAATCTAAACTGATGTGGACATTAAGGAAAGCTAGAGCTGAGTCTTTGCTTCTGGGCTCAGTCAAACCAAGCATTGTGGAAATGGGATTCTTACTAAGTCTCACAGGTCTGTAACAGACCCAGATGTGAGACTGGCTCACTGGCCATCTCCACTCCAGTGTGCTGCACGCTTTAGAGCTCCACTTAACCTTCCCTGAGTTGGGCACCAACTGGTGAGTCAAGAATGAGATCCTGTGTGCAATTCCTGGGTCCAGACTCCTGGGGTTCTAAGCCTAGCTTTACCACTTATTGGCTTGTGTACCTTTGGATAAATGTCTTACCCTCTCTGTTTCTGTTTCCCATCTGTAAAAAGGAAACAGTGGGTGGCAGTCAACATTGTATGATGCTGCTGTGAGAATTAATTGAAGTCATGCTTCTGCCACCTAGGAAGCATGAGCAAGCCTCCAAGTGTGAACGTTGTTTATTTTAACAAGTAACAGAAGAGATGGCTGGGCAGGTGAATGGCAGCTGCCAGCCAGCCTGATGACCTGAGTCAAATCTCCAGAACACAGTAAGGTGGGAGAATTGACTTCCAAAGTCCTCTGACCCCTACACACACACTGTGGCGCAGGCATCTATCTATCTCCCACCCCCAACAACAAATATATAAATGTGAGAAAAAAAATGTTATTTCCTAAAACATATCCATTAAACTATTCATCGTTCTAAGACTTTTCTAATTGTGTTTCATGATGATCCCTCTGAGTTAATCCTATTATCTCCCATGTTCAGAAGAGGAGACACCCTACCCAAGGTCACACATCTTTAAAAAAAACGGCAAGAGTGGATGGAACACGAACTCGGGTTCTTTGGCTCCAGGAGGCTCACAATCCCTACACTAAGCTAATCCTTTTTACGTTTTACACATTAATATTTTCCTACACTGTTCAGCAACAATATACAGAAAAACCAGACATAGTTCTTCTGTAGATTGCTTCAGATGCCCGGAAAAATCTTCCCTGGTCTAGGGATAACGCCAGTGTACTAAGAGAGTATCTACATCAGGGCTGCTGTATTTAATGTTCCCTCTGCCTGGAGCACTTTTTCCTGTTGGGGGGGCTTCTGAAGGACTTTGCCCAAACGTCTCTATCAACCTCTTACCCTTTCCTTTTTTCCTCCAGCTCACTATTATCCAGCACATTGTCTTCCTCCATGGGCCTGGGTTCTGGATCTGCAAACCTAGCCTGTGGATCGAGGCCATCTGGGAAGTGCTCCTCTGCACTGCGCACGCGCAGGATTTTACTGTCTCCTGAGCAGTGCTCATAAGCAGTGAGTGCAGCCGAGTAGTCATTTGCTACAGAGGTATCTAGAGAGCTTTAGAGCATTCAAAGGGCCCTGGCAACGGCCCAGCTGCTAGATCAATTGCCCGGCAAGCTTGAGGACCGGAGTTCCAATTCCCAGAACCGATGTAGGGTGGACATGGTGGCTTGACGGCAATTCCAGCCTTACACAAGTGGAGACAGGGAATACTAGTGACACTAGTCATATCAATGAGCTCTGGGTTTGATTGAGAGGTACTATCTGAAAGAATAGGTGGATAATCCCTGTCCCACTTCACTTCCTCTTGCTGTGATAACCACTAGGCCCACCAAAAGCGACCTGGGGAAGAATGTATCAATCACACCTTACAGGTTGAAGCCCATCGTGGAGAGGTGCCGGGGCAGGAAATATGAAGACAGAAGTATAGGAGAGCTTGGCTTCTTGGCTTGCTCTCTGTGGCTTGCTCAGAATGTTTTCTTAAACTATGTGGACCATCTGGGTTCTCTCCTATCAATCACTGATCAAGAAGATGGCTCACAGACTTTCCCACAGGCCAGTTTAATGAAGGCAATCTCTCTATTGAAATCCCTTTTCCCAAATGACTCCGCTGTGTCAAACTGACAAACAACACAAAAAAACCCAGCACAATTCTTGACATCATACACGTGCACACATTCACAAATATATGTGCTCACATACATGCAAGCACACACATCTACATGTGCAGATCATATATTTAAAATGGAAAATTAAAAAATAGAATGCACAGGAGGATTGTGTAGGTTAAATGCAAATTGCAATTGTTACCTTTTTATGTAAGGGGTAACGGGTGGGATCTGATTAGGCTCCAGAGCCTATTCTTTGAGGTCCAGGAGAACAAGACAATAATAAACGCCTCAGACTAGAAAAGAGCATTAAACAAAGAGGTGAGTCCCTTCTGAAGCACTCCGGTCCTATTCCTGTGAAACCCAGCCTGGTGCAGAGATGGGAGATTTCTGTGTCTACAAGCCACCTACTGGCTTCCTGTGATCAGGCCTCAGGGCCATGATCCGCCTTGGCCTTGTGAGCCAGGGTACAAGGATATAGAGGCAGAAGAGAGCCATGATTCTAGACCAGAGCCTCTTCCTCAGTCACCAGGATATCTGAGTAAAAGACTAAGTCTTGTCCTTTTCACTCTATTAGCCATCAAAATGCTGAGCCACAGCCCTCGCAGTATAAATATATATGTCCCCACGTTCCCTCCGACTCCCCTGCAGACATGTGGCAGCTTCATTCTGAAACCTGGCAAAATTCTCCAAGGGCTCTGGCCTCCTCCTCCCCCACCTCCTCTCCCTTCCTCCTCCCTTCCTCACCCACTCTCCCTCATTTTCATAAACCTAGGTAGGCACATGCTCAAAAAAAGGATGGAACATGAGAACTGAGGATTCTGAATACAATCTTCCTGACTCCAACCCTAGAGCCTGGGCTCTTGGGAAAGCTCTTGAAACTGGGGGATATAGGGATGGCCTTGCTCACCTGTATTCTAAAGAGTGAGTCACTGGGCCACTGGCTCACACACTGTTTCCCTCGTAATTAGTATCTGACCCCCTCTCAGTGCTTCTCAAGAGCAGTATTGAAAATCTGAAATTCAGTGTGTATTCCTGAACACATACTGGGAGGGGGTGGCGCTCAATCCTGCCAATGTATATATGATTTGTTAGAATGGCTTGCAGGCTGTGGTCCAGCTAGCCCAACAATGGCTGTCTACCAACAGAAGGTCTAAGAATCCAGTAGGCCGTAGCTGGTTTCATGAAGCTGGGTGGCTCAGCTGGTCTTCAGTATATGCCAGAATTCTAAAGAAGTTGGCTCTAATGCCAGTGAAGGAATGAACTTGCCAGTGAGAGTGAAGGCAAGCAGACAGAGAGCAAGCTTCCTTTTTTCCGTTCCGTTTATAGAGGCTGCCAGCAGAAGGTGTAGGCCAGATTAAAGGTGGTTCTTCCCACTTCAAAGATCCAGGTTAGAAGTGGATTTCCTGCTTCAAATGATTTAATTAAGAAAAAAAATATCCTCCCTCTCAGATATACCCAGCCACTTGGGTTTTAGATAATTCCAGATGTTGTCAAGCTGACAGCCAACAACAGCCACCACACTTTTCAAACTGCCTTTATCCAGTCCCCATCTCTGCATCTGTGTTAGTCACATTTCTCTTTGCTGTAACAAGACACAAACAATGTAAAGGCAGAAAAGATTTGCTTTGGCTCAAGGTATCATGGATTTTGAATACATCATGGCTGCTGAACAGCCCAGCCCCTGTCAGTGAGCACCTGAGGCAACAGGTCACAGGTCACGTAACGGCAACTGACCAAGATGCAGAGAAAGGGACCAGAAACCAGCCAAGGGACTAAAGCTCACCTTGCCCAAGAATTCACTTCTGCCAGCCATGTTTCCTATGCCAAAGAGTCTGCCATCTCTGACATCCTTCTAAACTGTACTATCAGCAGGAGAACAAGTATTCAAACACAAGCCCTTGGGGACATATAGCAGTATGTTGTATAGATGCTTTTGTTTGGGGAGGAAAGATCCACTCCTAATCCAAGGAAGGACCCTAGACTTTTCTGGGCTCCTCCTCAGCAACCAGAACAGCATATCACCTCCCTCCTTCCAGTTGTACCTTAACGCCCACCATTCCCATAATTATCTTAATGAACTGTACCTCGCACAGACTGTATTCTAAGTAATTTGGTCACAGAGATCCTCTGGGTTCACAGATCCTACTCTCACTTTCTCTTTGCCTGACTTGTGTGGGTATCCAGAAAGACAGGAAGGCAAGGAGAGTGGGAAAGGTGCAGGGGGAGAAGAGAAGACCCTTGCAGAATTTTTCCAGTTTTCAGAATGCGGCCACATGGGGAGTTGATGGGAGTCGGATATATTGATACCTTTGGGGTGTGGCAGCCCACATATGAGCTACAATGCTTCATTGTTTCCTCTACCCCAATCCTGGGCAATTTCTTGCTGAAGAGGAAATCGGAGGTCAGAGGGTAGGCACATGCTGGGAGCCATGCTGGAGCAATAACCTCAGTGTTGCTCCAGCTCAGTGGTTCTCAGGAGCCTCTGAGTCTCATCCATTCATAGCACATCAAGAGCAGGCAATAGCTTGATGTCTCACTTCCTCTATAAGCCCCAGTAAGTGCCTTCTCTGCCAGCCTGAAGTTGTGCTAAAATGTTTGACACCACCCAATTCAGCCTTTCCTTCCAGCTCCAGCTCCAAATCCCAACTCTTAGCACACTTCCTGCCTGCTCAAAAGTGAGTTTCCTCTTTGAAATCTGTGATCTCTCTCCCTGATGAGATGCAGCTCCTGGGGGAAGGTCATAACTTGCTTCTGTGTCCCCCACAGAGCTGGCATGGCATAGGACCCATGATGTTCACCGAGGCGTCTCCTGATCAATCTGTCTGTGGCTTCCTGTGCTCTGGCCACTGTGCCAACCTTCTCAGTGGGATACCTGGGATTTCACCCCATCTCCAGAAGTCCCTGGTCTACTCCCCACCTATATGTACTCCTGATGGGGAGTACCTTATCAGTCCTGAGTTCCTGGGAATTAAAGCCCACTGAGGTTCTGACACAGTGGACTCATGTGGAGGAGACAGGGACAGACAGCTCAGTTCCAGATGAAGAGCACATTGTAAACTCAGTCCAAATTCAAGCATCGTTGCTTGGCTGGGTTATCTCAGGTGGTCTCATTTCTATGAAATCTTTTGCCCTCACCAGCAAATATAAAGGAATATAGATGTACAAGGAATTAGGTAGCAATTTCGCTGTCTAGAATGTACCTAGAATGATGACATGATGACACCAGCCTCCAGCTAGAGCTAAGGAGTTCTGTATGTGAACCACCAGGCTACAAAGAGCCATCACCCCATTGCTGCCCGTATGCCCTGTCTCAAATGTTTCACATAACTCAGCCTACTCTGCTGCATCATCTAGTTTTTCTGATGAGAAAGGTAATGTGTCAGGATGCTGAGGAATTAAAACCAGGTTACACAGATAACAAAGATGAGTTTAAATGGAGGTGATGCCTGAGCCACCAAGTTTCCCTATCAGGCCATTGTTTCCAAGGCCATAGGATATCCATGTACTAGGGAGGAATTAAATGATGGGAAAGGTGGATAGAAAGGAATCCATGGAGGAGTCCTCCGCCTGTTCCAGGAACCAGAAGGAGAACATGGAGAAGCACAGTTCACAAAGGACAGATGGGACACCGGCCTGGACAATTGCCATCTGCAGCCCAAATCCACGGCTCTAGCAAAACTGAGTCTCCCCCATGCTGCTCAGTCATAAGTTGTTCTTTGCACCAGAAATGGCACCATCCTGTTGGTAGGTTTGGAAGTTTAAGAGAGACAGAACTACGCCTCTGCCTAAGTATTGGCATCTGTGATTGTAGATGGCTTTTGTACTTGTCCATTTTCTGTGGCTATACCAAATACCTGAGGTTGATTTCTTTATAAATCAGGAAAGATTTGATTTAGCCCACAGTTTGGATGGCTAAAAGGTTAGATGAGCCTGTCTGATTTGCCTTGGGTGAAGGTTTCCTGGCTATATGGTGGCTTCTTAGAAATACAGAACCTCTAGCAATACCCTAGACCTGCTGAATCCAGCCTCTAAAGGTGGAACTCAGGAAGCTGTCTGGACAAACCCTCCAAGGGACTCTGCCCCACAGAAATTTGAGAGACATCACCCTCTATAGGGACTTTTGGGGAGGGGTCCTGCTTCTGGGCCACCACACACATTTGGTTTCCTGCCCAGATACTCTCTTGTTCTTAATGTGGCTGCTCATATCCAGCATTGAGTCTCAGCTCAGATACCCTTTTCTGAGAATCTTCACTGGCCTCCTGTTGCCACTGGTTGTCTGGACCTGTCCTATGCAGAAACAGTGTTGTCCACTTTATAATAATGCCCTTCGTATCCCCAGAGTCCATGTGCTTCTTAGCATGCAGCAAGCATTCATTATTAATACTTAGTTGTATTTTTAATGAGCAAACGAACCAGTATCATCTTCCTGCTAATTATGCAGCCTCAATGGTTCCCCTTCCCCCTAGTACTTGGTCTATGTGGTCCTCCTTCCTGCCCAGCATCCAGACCATAGTACTTTGTGGTCCTTCTGCCTGACAAGCCCAACTGCCAGGCTCATGGCTACTGGTTACACTATAGCATCTTCAAGGCCAAGGCTCCCAGAAATACTGGCCCAAGGATCTTAAAGCTCAGGAGGAGATTCCCTGTTGGGAGGGAGGGAGGAGATGGAAGAATGGAGGGAGCTGAAGATCAATGGAATGGGGGTGAATTTGGATATAGGCCATCTGTCCTAACCACGTAGGGAAAGTGATTAATTCTGCCATTTAATGCATGGGAAGTCACTGCCCTGAACCCAGACTGATGAGATCTAAAAATTAACCAGGACCTTCCTTCTAACAGGCAAGCAACCAAACCGCCTAGCCATAACAACCCAACTGAGGCTGCTACACAGCTTCCCAGGCTGCCATTAAATAACATCTCACCATGAAGCAAGCAAGAGAGTTTCTTTGTAATTCACAGCACTGAGCCGGAATTTCATAATATGGTTTTGGTTTTATTGTGTTTATTTTTACAGTAGCCTTCTATTTATGGACAGAGGTACTAGCTTTCTATTTACAGTTGAGTTACAAGTTTCCATTGGAAATAAATTTAAGTTAGAGTTGACTTGAAGGGAAATGGAAGACAAACACTAAATTTATACACCATAAATACACAGAGAAAGGAATCAGGGCGTGGAAGGGCAGCTGCTACAGACATCAGGGTCTTTCTCCTCAGTCCCCAACTCAGAGATCTTTCAGAAAGAGAAGTGTTCCTGGACATTTTACAAAGATTGGGGGACTGTCTAGCATGGGAGACTGGATTCCTGTGGGGCAACACGCTACACTTATATACATGTGTTGCTAATCTATAAAACTTATAAACAGTCAAAAGAGATAAATAAGGACAAGGAATAGTTGGTCACATCAGCTCAGGTGTGATTTTTGCAGACAAAATACACTCCAAGAAACTTTTTCTTGTCTCAGAATTGTGGGTAAAAGATTCTGGATCTTAATAATAACACAGATATTAATATACCACTAGTAATCCTAGCTGAAAGCTAATGTCACTGGATGCATATGTTTGTGTGTGTGAGTGTGTGTGTGTGCATGTATGTGTGCGTGTGTGTGTGTGTGTGTGTGTGTGTGTGTGTGTGTGTGTGTGTGTGTGTATGTGTGTGTGTGTAACCTGGTTGATCTTGTGTCAGTCACACTGACCCAAAAAGTTAAGTTCTAGGAACATACTCTTTTTCCAGACACAAAAAATGACATCTCCAGTGGTTAAGTTACCTGTAGCATTGAAAGACCCCCGGGGGTGAGGGACCCCCGAAGCGGACCTTTCTTCAGGAAGAGACCCCAGGACCCAAGGAGGACCGAGCCACAGATCAGATGCAAACAGCACGAGGTTTATTGAATAACACAGGTACCTGCAGGCGACCAAGCCACCCCGGAGGGCTGGCGCGCCCAGTCCTTTGTCTAGGGCCTTTTTATAGGGTAGGGGAGGTCTTACATTCCCCGCTACAGAGTTTAGGAATGCAGGCAGGCAAGCTATTTCCTGTGAAAGTCTTGTGCAAACAGGAGACCTGTGGGCAGGGGACCACCTGGGGACATTCATTTCCTGGAGCAGGACACATTGTGCAAGCTTCAAACAGTTAACAGTTAACAATTCTCATGGTAGGACTTTCCTGGTGACCTCACCTAGGTTACTAGATCTGGAATGTGGTCTCAGAGCCTTATCTTGGAAAGTCAAGCTGCTCTACCAGGTGGGTCTCGGGAATTCAGGAAGTATCTATCAGGCTCAGGCTGCTGGGTGTGTCTCAAGCAGCCATCTCGACCTAGCCTAGTTTCAGTGACCTCAGGAAGGGGTCTAGGGGGAGAGAGTTACAGGATTTTTCTATTTTCACAGCATTAGTTCCATTTCCTGTTGCTATGACAAGAGCAACATGAAGGAGAAAGTATTTGCCCTGGCGCACGCACAATGTTTAAAATAGAGTACAGCCATGATGGCGAAGGTCATGACCCTGGCTCACAGTGTTTAAAATAGAGTCCAGCCGTGATGGCGGAAGGTCATGACCCAGGAGTTTAGGCAGTCAGTCATGTTGTACCCAAGGTCAGAAACAGTGACCTTCTCCTTTTCATCCCACCTGGAATCCTGGTCCATGGAATGATGTTTACCAAACTTAGGTGAGTCTTCCACCCACATCATTAAGCTAGTTCAGATAGGCCTTCACAGATATGCCTAGGGGTTTGTTTTTGTGATTCAAAATTCCATTAAGTTAACAATTAGCCATCATACACATCATGTTTCCGAGGCTGGTACCATGGGGAAGCTTGCAGAAACCAGGAAGACAGAAGGGGAGCATGGTGGTGGCCACAATTTCACATCTAGCATACCCTCATTCCACCCATTCTCTGCTGAAACCCACTCTCTACTTGGATATTGTCACATTAATAACACACAGATGGGTAGAAATAACACCGTTTCTGGTGTCCCCAAGAGCCATGTTTAGCCAGAGCCCAAGGAAAGTAGTGTGAGGTCATTTGTTCCTCAGTGAATTCTGGCCACCCCAATAGAGAAGGCATTATCTTTGACCTTCTCACCTGTTCCTTATTCACCTAGCAGTAGGCTCTCTATTGTGTCTTTCTTCCTTGTAGTTGGATTTTATTGCATGTCTAAAGCCTGTACCAGACAGCTCTCAGCAAGACTTTGTCTCACTATGTGGACCAGGCTGTTCTAGAACTTACAGAGATCTACCCATCTGCCTCTGCCTTACAAGTGCTGAGGTTATAGGTGTGTCCCACCATGGCCAGCTAAACATTTTCTTATACATTATCTCTGGCTTTCAAAGATTTTTAAATTTGACAAATACAATGAGTGGGATCTTCAAAAGGAAATACATCCATAATAGCTATAGTCTACTTTTAAAAAAATATTATTTTAAAAAGGCAAAATCCCTACCATTCTATCATTATCCACCCGCCCCCTCAACCCACAGAGCTAATTACCATTAGAAAAGATATACTTGGCCTTTTCTTTTGAGCATTCAGATATATCTACATCTAAATCAGTATGTCCCCAATCAGTATCTGTCATGGTATGGGCCATATAGGATTTCCCAAGTATGGTAGCACACTGCTCAATTCCTGAGGCTACTGTTCCCATAAACTGCATTATTTACAACTTTATTATTGACTGACAAATGAGACTTCTGTATGGAACTTGTATAACTTTTTTTTTTTTTTTTTTTTTTGCTTTAACCTGTAGCGGTGGTCTTCCTGCATATATGTCTGGGTACCGCATGCATACCCGGTGCCTGTGGAGACCAGAAAAGGGCATAGGATGCCATGGGACTGGACTTACAGGTGGTTGTTGGCCAGCATGTTGGTTCTGGGAATCCACCCTGAAGCCTCTGGAAGAGCAGACAGTGTTCTTAATCTCTGAGTCATTTCTCAGTCCTCTAATGCTGTAACTTTGAAGAAACAGATCCATGTGGGAATTGTTCCTCCTCATTTGTATATCAGTACTTCCTCCTTCTCTGTGATAGAGGCCTGATGGTCCACAGAACTGGTGGGCCTCAGCAAATCCACCTCTTCCCTACTGAGGGCCCTGTGAGATGTCTCCTCAGTCTTCATTCACACAAGTTCATCTTAAGCAGAGTATAAAAGTGACAGATGTAAGAAACTTCGTAGAGCATGTACAACCAGTAGGTAACAGGTCCTGGATGCAGCCCCAGGTCACTCTGACTTTACTTTTATGTAAAGCATTGATCTCAGAAACTCTGTGTCAAGTTCCTCAACTTTACAAGATGCTGTTGATAACCAAAAGTTGATACATTAATAAAAGTATCTCCTTCCCCTGGAAAAGCACAGAGAATAAAAAGTGGCTTTTATTTGGCCCCTACCATGAACCCAGCTCCCTTAACACATGCTTTCTATATATCTTTTATTCACTTCTCAAAAAGGCAAATGGAAACAATAAAATCTGACAGAAAGACACTAGTACACTTGTCCCCATAAACTCATGGTCACCTTATACCACATGAAAGTAATATAGGGGTCATACACATACACACATGTACACGCACATGTACAAAGAGGGGAAGAGGGGGAGACAGGGGAGACAGAGACAGAGAGGCTGAAATGGGAGATGTCATTCTTTACTGTGGGATAAGGGTAGGACTTCTCACAGTGAAGGAGAGTGGGAAATCCTCAGACAGATAAAGCAAATTTCACTGAAAATAGCCTAAGGCCACCAACTACCACAGGGAAATGTGTCCTGATCTTACCATTGCCTTTGACCCACAGTCAACCCAGCTAATAGCCTTTAACCCTCAGCTACAGCCCATTCAGAGACAAAGCTGGTCACTTATATCCCAGGGTCTTGACAAGGGTAACATTGGCAGCTGGGTGAGACAGTGGTGAGCATGCTGCGAATTGGAAACATTCATTCACTTCACTGGAAGACATGAAGTCTAAGGAGAGGGCAGGGCTTGAAGACCACCGAACGGAAATCCACAGCCCTGTGAGAAGAAAGAAGCAAAAGACAAGCTGAGGAACTGGGTTCAGAAAGACTTCTAGATAAAAGAAGAGTCCTGCACAGTGAAGAAAGCTTAAAGAAACATCTAGACTCAATACTGATGCATTCACAGTGTTCACTCATTATTTAACAATCTACTACATGCCAGGCACTGAATAGATGGCAGTGAGCAAGATAGAGATGTTCTTTTACATTTACAATAAGTTGAATCAACAGACATAATGAAACCATAATTCATTATATATAATATGTTCCTGAAAGAGAAACACTGGGTGCCATGGGAACAAATAATCAAACACCATCAGCCCAAGGATATTGTGACAAGATCTTAGTACACATAGAAACTAATTGAATGGAGGATGTATAGGGAGGAACACTGCATATAGACTGTGCATGTAAGGGCTCTGAATGCATGACAGGAGCAAAGACTGGCATTAGTATGAAGGATCTGGAAACCTCTGGGGCCAGATAACAGAGGACTTTATCAACCAGGTTAGAGATTTTTGGTATTACCCAACAAAGGGTAATCTTGTCTAAAATTCCCTCTGGTACATGCACATTATGGACAGGCATTCGGTAAGCAAACATGAAGGAGGATCTCTGTGTCAGGGTATTTAGGCCCAAAAGAGCTTAAGCTAGTGAAGAAGTTACAGTATAAGAGGCAGGAAATATGAATGGTTGACACCATGATGGTAAGCTCTGAAGTGGAAGTGGCTGGACACACTTAATGGAGACCAACATCTCAATGCTTCATGAAGAGCCATGACACAGTGGCTGAGGTAGAGATGTGCAAAGGCCTAGAAGCTATAGATGTGTGTTCATTAGCACACAGTCACATGTACACATGGATACTGTAGAGTCATCATAGTGCTTGAATTTTCAAAACATGTTTACATCCCCTTCTGACAACTCTGGAGGCATCCTCTATTCTTGTCCATAACTTGTCAGGAGCATGTTTCCATCCCTCAACACAGCCCACTCAGTGCAGTCCTTCTGCATGCCTCCTCAACACTAATAATAATTCTGAGGAGGGGGAAGCAGCTGAGGAGATGGCTTAGTTGGCAAAGTGCTTGTCACCCAATAATAAGGATCTGAATTCATTTCCCCAGCAGCAATGTAAAAATCCAGACATGGTGGTACATGCTTGCTGTTATAACTTTGAGGAGACAAGAACAGGAGATCCTTGGACCTAGCTGGATCAGTGTGCTCTGGGCTCAGTGAGAGACTGTCTCAAAAAATAAGGCAAAGGAAATTATTGAGGAAGATACCCAGTATTGACTGTTGGCCTCTATATTCACACACACACGCACACGCACACGCACACGCACACGCACACGCACACGCACACGCACACGCACACGCACACGCACATGCACACGCACATGCACATGTGTGCTTTCATGCATACCACTCAGGGTGGTGCACACCTATAATCTTAGCACTAAGGAGGCTGAGACAGGAAGACTGTGACTTTTGAAGCCAGTCTAGGATATATTGCAAAACCCTGTCTGACTATAGAAAATAAAGAGGAAGTCTGGGATCAATCAACAAGAGATGGATATTTTGGAGGAGAGATCCCATCTTCTTTCTTCTGTCCTGGGCCCTGAAACCAGCAAAGATGCTTAGATGGAAGGTCAGACCCCAGAGACAGAGAGCCCTTGGTGTCCATGCAGGTCAAAGGAAAGATAATCAAGTCTTTACATCACTGAACGAAACCCTAGTGTGGTGTTTGCTCAAAACACAAGAACTATTCCTGGATGTCAGGTGCAGTTAATGGTTTCTGTGGCAACCACCCATGCTTAATGAATAGAAGAGAGTAAAAGATGCAGAGTAAATGTCAGGGCCCCAATGGACATGCTGGTAAGCCAATCTATTAGCGCTGGATAGAACTGACCAGCGAAGGTTGAAATGAGCAGCCCAGGGGAAGCTGGAGATTAATCCAGGAGCCTCAGTTTCTTTTCTCAGTGTGTCATGGCCAGAAAGGCACAAAATGTCAAGAAAAAAAAAAACACCACAGTGTGACTCTTTATACACATCTAAGCACAGGCTCTGGCTTGAGGGTTTGCTTCTGTGCATGTTTATAGAACTTGCAGGGGTGGGGTGGTAATCCAAGTACACATCACTCAGAAATTAAAAAAAAAACACTTAAAAAGATTCTTCTGGTTTTTTTTTAAATAAAGAAAGTGTCAAATTAGTGTTTTAAAAAAATACTATTTTGAACTCCAAGCCTCCACATACCATTTTGTCATTGGGCCATATGTGTGCTACTTATAAAAGGTGGAAGGTGGGGAGCTGGAGACGGCTCAATGAGTAAAGTACATGCCAGGCAAGTATGAGGACATAAGCTCAGATCACCAGTACCGGTATGAAAAGCAGGGCATAGCAGCGAACCTGTAACTCCAGCACCGGAGAGACAGAGGCAAGAAGAGCTTGCTGAACAGAGAGTGAACATGAAGACTGAATCTCACAGAATGGGCTAGCATCAGAGATCTCTCTGACTGTGCTGTTTCCTTGTTGGAAGATCTGATTCATCTTAACTCATTTTGTGCAGCTGGAAAAGAATACCTGGAGCCCAAGGATTGATAAAGAATAGCTAAAGGCTAGAGCATCCAACATCAGGGAGCCACCTCTGCTGAGGGTCCTCATGCCATGTCAGAAGTCAGGTGGTGGTGGTGGTGGTGGTGGTGGTGGTGGTGGTGGTGGTGGTGGTGGTGTGTGTAATAACTATACTCATGCCTTTATTAGAATCTCACTCCTGTGATGACATGCCCAGGCCCATGACAGTAACATCAATCTAGTCTTTTGGACACTTGAGGCACAGTCCCTTTGCAGATGTGGTGATGTGCCAAGGAAGCCATTTGACTACCAAAGAAGTACCTTACTGAGGTCAGAGCCTGGTTCTTAGACTGGTAGGCAACAGAACCCAGCAAGGAGATATTCCAAAGCATAGGTTCTCAGAGACCTTACCCAAAGAAGGCTCAAGACCATATTTCATATTTTAAGCACAATTCAGGTGAATCTTACACAAGTGGTTCCAGCTTCAACCCTCTAGAAGAGAGCTGGTCCTCTGTGCAAGAAGCCGAGATGGAGGAGCCATCTCCATGGTGTTTAGTCTCTCTCATTATTTTACTTCAAAATCCTCACCTCTGTGGTCTATGAGGGAATGAGTTCTTGACTCTTTCAGTGCTTACCAAGACAGAGGTGCAAGTACTAGGACTCCAAGCAGTGAGTGATAGTGGAAGCGTCCCACCCTCAATACTAAGCCACGAGATGAGCAAGATCAACACACTTTAAATTTCTCCTGTGCTCTTTATTTTATTTTAAGTGTCAACAATCAAATATTGTCCAGTTTTCATTCTTTCTTTATACACCTGTTTGGCTGGTAGCAAGAGCAATGGTTCTGCTGCCTCATTGATTAGCCAAACATCAGAGTGCATGGAATCATGGGTACTGCGTTGGGTAGCAGGATACATAGGTGAACTGAACCTGTACCCTGACCCAGGTCTGGACATGGAAGGACTGGCCTCTTGAGTTTGTGTTCAGGGGATGTTTGGATACTGGGCTCTGAGATAAGCTACTTATTTATTAGTACCTTGAATTATCCCCCTAATTAAGGGCAAGAGAAACATTTTACCTTCTAGACTCACCCAATGGATTGATAGAGCCAAGAACTTAATACTAAGCTCTTCAAAAACAAAACAAGATGGTTCATTGTGTGGAATATGTGTGGCAGCAACAGCCTACCTTTCTCACCAAATTCCCCATCTGAGGCCAGGATTGGATACTCTGCAGCACCTTCTCTCCCATGCATGTAAGACTTTCCCCTCATATCCTCCCAGGCATGGCTTCCTTTTGTCATTATAAAGCTACCTTCTCATAGAATTCCCTCTTGTCCATCCAATCTCATGAGCACTCTCCACAACCCATCCCAGTCACTCCCCCTGAAGTGCTTATTTGCAGAAGCCAGGGGCATTTAGTCAATGATAAACTCCAAGTGTCAGAACCATACTTCACAGAATGTGGGCACCTCCAAAGATATCTGTGAAACAAAAGAATGGCCCAAGATGTGCACCAACACCAACTCTGTTTAACCAGAGGTATTTGTTTCTCGTTAACTTTCTGCCTTCTGGTTCTCTTATTAGAGGCAGCAATTCATAATTGCTATACCCCAAGTGCTTCATCTTGCTTAAAGAGACCAAGTTTAGTTCAGGGTCCTCATTATCTATGAATTCATTATCTAAATCTGGGCATATGGACAGGCGAGTGAGCTGTCTTAATATGAATACATGCATTAATGACCCAACCACTTACAAAAGCAGCCTCTACTCAAGGCTTCCCTACCCCACCTCCCACTCCCCACCCCTTTAACACTCTGTGACTCCCAGTCTCTGTCTGGCAGCTTTCTCCCTGATTTCCAGCTCTTGTCAGCATGTAACAGTAAAAAGAAAATAGAAAGTTGAAATGTAATGTGCCAGCTGAGGGGAAGGAGAGCCTCAGGACACAGTTAACAAAGCAGGGGGGGAGCTGACAAGGGTGATGACATGATAGACACCCCATGATTTGAATATCAAAAGATTAACAGAGGCCCTTGGGAAAATGGATGACGAGTTAACATATTTTTTCACAAAATTGACCCACTTTATGATTCTGCTGTGAAAATCAAACTTACAATCTTGTCATAAGGGATTTTGTATCGGACCATCATGCAACTTTATCAGAAAAATGAGGTCTCTCTGCCAAAACCCTAAAATCAGCATGATGCTTTTGTTCATCCTAGCACGTACTTAGGAAAGATCAGCTGAAACAAACAAGTTCATAAATCATTTCAAGTCCAAGATGGAATCATACATTTGTCTTTCATTGATTTCTGTGAAGAAAGTATCTTCCCATGGGCTCCCCAGGGGACCATACTTCTCATCTGGCCACAAATCCCATGTGCCCTAGAGTCGGTAAGTAAGGACCTCCATAGATGAGCTTCATCCTTGTCTTTGGACAATACAGACAATACAAGCATCCTTATAGGCAAGCGATTACTTTTGTCTTCTTAGCCCAAGTGCTACCGAGGCATCAAAGAACTTGAGCTTTGCTCTTCCTCATATGTCAAGACAAAACTATTACAATGAAGATCTAACTAAAGACTTTCATTGTTAGACCAGAACTCTATTTTTTTCATAGCCTTAGCCTCGTGTTCGAAACTGGGTTTTGAGGGTCTGGAATTTGAGTACACTGGCTAGATTTATGGCTGAGATGTCAAGCTCTAGTCACTATGTGGGTCCTCTTTGTGGACTGGACCAGGTTTTAGGCATGAAGCTTGGCTATGTGGATTGGTGAGGGCACCTATCTTCATTATGAACATGAGGTATCTACCCAGAGCTTACATGACATGATTGCCCTTTCATTATTAGGTTCTCTAACCCCACAGCCATGTAAGACCTGCCTAAAGACCATCACTGTAGATGCTGTCTGGTGGAGGGAGATGCGAATGATTCTGTCTACAAGATTAATCAGAGCCTTGACAGAATCTTCTCCTTCTGCTGGAAGAGACTCTGTCCTTGGGTCATGGTTTGGTTAAAAAAATATATTACCTGAAGACCCATGCATTGAAGGCATTGTACCCCACTTGCCCCCATGTGTTCAGCAGCATTCAAAGGTTCAGAGTTCAGGAATCATGAGAGCCCTAATATTATCAGTAATTAATCAACTGATGGATTCATAGCTGAATGGACTGTTGGGTGGACAGGTGGAAACTATGAGATGTGGAGCCCAATTGAGGAAATGGATCTTTGTAACTCAACTCATCCTTCTTCTCTCCACATTCTCTGCTTCCTGGTCACCTCTGCACTGACACATGCTCCTTGTCCCCTCACCACACCTCACAGGTGGGAGAGCAAACACAGACTATAGCCTCTGAGCTCTGTAAGCTGTGAAGTTGATTTCTCAGGTAGCTTGTCCTGGCTGTAGTTTACCCAGTCCCCCAGGACTGAAAGCCTGAAAAAATTAATACTTGGGTGATAAGTCTTATTTTCTCAGTTCTATTTGTTCTAGATCCAATAATTTCCTGACTTGAGACTAATAGCACCGGGGCTAGGAAGATGACTCAGGGGATAAAGTATTTGTTATGCAAGTTTGAGGACCTGAGTTCAAATATCTGGCACCCACATAAAGAAGTCGGGCAAGGAAACATGTGCCTGCAATCCCAGTACTTGCAGAAGAGAAGAGGACAGAGGCAGGAGGACCCCTGTAACTGACTAGCCAGCATGTACAGTCATATACATAAATACAAATACACACACACACACACACACACACACACAGAGAGAGAGAGAGAGAGAGAGAGAGAGAGAGAGAGAGAGAGAGAGAGAACTATTTTCAAAGACTATTTTTCTCCCTTCCAAAAAACAAAAGCAAAACTATATATAGTACTCAACTAAATGGACAGAGTAGATGGTTCTGGATGGTGACAAGCTCCTTGTTAACTCGACATGGTACATAGATATGCATGTATGCACCCACATGTACAGATCTACATAACTACCCATGTATCTCTATGAAGATGAAGAGACTCCTGATTTCCTTTCTATGCCCAAAATAAAAATATTAGAAGCTGTCCCCTCTAACCCATAATAAGTGCCCAGTGCTGTGAATTAAGAGAATTTAACTAAGATCTGAATTCTGGGATTAATCAGGCCTTTATTCCATGTCTTTTTCTGTCTTGAAATGTGTTTGTTAAATTAACACATAATTGGATAATTCCATGTACTAAGCAGCACTGTAAAGTGCTTGACAAGGACTGGGAATACAGCTCTGCTAGTGAGTGCTCACTAGCATGTACAAAGCCTTGGGTCTGATTTCAGAATCACATAAACTAGGCATGGTGGTGCATACCTATAATCTCAGCCCCAAGAGTCAAAAGCAGGAATATTGGAACTTCTCTGACTGGCAAGGTCATCCTTGGCTACAGAGAATGTTTGAGGCTGCCTCGGATACATGAGATCTATCTCAGAAATAAATGAATGAATGAAGTATGGGCCAAATATTGACTTCACATTAAGCTCTTAATAAATGTTACTAGCATTCTTAGCTCATATAGAGAGAAACTGAGGCATGAATAAGCTAAGTAACTTACAGATGATATGTAGTAGAAGCAGGATCCAAGCCCAGTCATCCTGGCCTCATATGACACACTTCTCACTTCTTCATGTCACCTCAGGTAACACTTGCTGTACAAAGTGTGAGGGAGACCCAGAGAGCATTCACCAGGTAGCTGGCAAATCACATCTCAGAAAGAGTGGAGGCTACAGTGAGTTCTTTGGGGAATTGGGGAGTATATGTGCATGTGGAAAACAGAGGTCAACTTTCAGTGTCTTCCTTGGTCACATTTCACTTTATTTTTTTGGAACAGTATTATATTTGAAAATATGACTTACTGAGTTGGTAAGGCTGGCTGGCCAGTTAGTCTCCTTAGATCGCCAGTCTCTGTCTCCTCAGCATCGGGGTTACAGTCTTTTCTGTGAGGACTCTGGTGGCCAAACTTGGGCCCTCATGCTTGAGCAGCATGACTTTACTGATTGAAGACATCATTGAGCTCCAGCTCCAACCATTTCTTTTGAAACTCCCACCAATGGAGAGATTATCAAGACTGAAAGTGAAGAGTTCAAGCCGCAGGGGGATGGCTCACCTAAGGTGCTGGCACATGTTATTTGGTACTAATGACAAAATACCTGATAAAAAAGAGAACTTAAGAAAAGACAAGTTTATTTTAGCTCACAGTTTTGAGGACTCACTCGTCATAGTAAGAAAGGCATAAAAGCAGAAATGTAAGGTAGCTGGTGACATGATGCCCACAGGCAAGTGCACTTCTACATACTCAGTCTGTGGCCCTGGCCTGAGAATGGTGCTGCCCACATTTAGGGTAGGTCTTCTCACCTTGATTAATCAGTCTAGAAACTTCCTCACAGACATGCCCAGAGGTTTGTCTCATAGATGATTCTGTCTTTTACAATGTCTTTGTTGGCCTGTGCTACCGTAACAAAATAGCATATATACAGCAGCTCTCAACTTTCCTAACCCTGCACCCTTAGTACAGATCCTCATGTTGTACTGACCCCAAGCATAAAATTATTTTCATTGCTACTTCATAACTGTAACTTTGCTGCTGTTACGAATGGTAATATAAATATCTCTGTTTTCTGATGGTCTTATATGACCCCTGTAAAAGGGTCATCTGACTCTCAAAGGGTCAAGACCCACAAGTTCAGAACTATTGATATACCAGATGGCTTGTATAATAGAAATTGTTGTTTTTGTTTAATTACACTTCTGGGTGGTAGGAGATCACAGAACCCACCACATGGTACAATTATGATAGGCCTTCCTGGCTGCCCAGTACAGATTTCTCATTGTTCTTTCAATAGGGGCCCTTTTATAAGGACACTAATCCTATTCATGAATACCTTACCCTCCTGATCTCATTAATTCCCAAAGAGCCTGCCTTGTCATAACATTGTACTAGAGATTAAGATTTTGACATAGGCATTTGGAGGAAACACAAACATTCAGTCCACTGTTTAAGAGCATCTAACTGGTAAGTTTGTAAGTGGTAGCATCTAAGAGTGCCAAAGCTTGTGTTCCTTCTGCTCTATAACCCACCCTAGGTCAAAATATACATGTTGAAGAAGAGCCATTGTTTTCCCCAGACTGCAAGAATCTGACTTGTTTCTACTTGATTCAAGCTAAAGGCCTTGTGCCTCTTTGTGACAATTGATGAGCATTTCCCAGGTTCAAGTTGGGACCACATTTCTGGAATCTGGCAGAAAACTCAGAATAGGGACTCTGATCCTCATGTTGAACTCAAGTGATTTGAACCAATATTTCCTTTGGAGGTAGCTGACAAGATCCTTAAGACTCAAAAACACAAAAGCCCCATCTTTCAGGATACTTCCCATCCTGGCATGTTTGTGAGCCACCCAGGATCATGTACATTCTTTAGGATTCCTCTACTGGGTGCTCCTAACCCTAAGGAAGAACCAGGATTGATCATGGTCCACATGCAACCCAGTCTCCAGTTATTCCAGAGATCACTGATAGAGAAACAGTGGAAAGGGCAGCTGGTGGGCCCCATGAATTTGACACAATAGTCCTCTGTCCAAACTAGCCTCCCTTCTCATACTGAGGAGTTCACTCACTTCTCTGCCTTTGCTGTCTCTTAGCTAAAAAGACCTTTTCTGAATTTTCAGATAGATGGTTTCTTTTCCATCTAGGTCTAAGGTCCAATCCTCCTCTACCACCCATCCAGGGTTGGCACTAACTGCCTACACTGTGACCTTACCCATGATTGTGAACTGCCCCACTACCTTACCCATGGTTGACATCATTTGCCCCACCAAATATAGAACTACCATCATACTAAGGATATAATGTAGTGTTAGAACACTTGCTTTGTGTGTACAAGACTCTGGGTTTGATTCCCAGCAACACACACACACACACACACACACACACACACACACACACACACACACACACACACATATATATATATTCAATTCAGATATATATGCCTGAATTTTAATTAGATGTAAAATAGAAACTATGTCATTTTCAAAAAAAAATGAATTGTGCTGGCTGGTCAGTCATGTTAACTTCACAGAAGTTAGAGTCACCTGAAAGGAGGGAACCTCTACTGAGAAAATGCCTCCATAAAACCAGGCTGTAGGACATTTTCTCAGTTAGTGATGGATATGACCCAAGCCCATGTATGTGGTACCATCCTTGGGCTGGTGGTCCTGGGTGTTTAAAAAAAAAAAAAAAAAAAAAGCATGTGGGGAGCAAGCCAGTAGCAGCAGTCCACTTGGCCTTTGCATCAGCTCCTGTCTCCCGGTTCTCGCCCTGCTCGATGAGTTCCTGCCATGACTTCCTTCAATAAGAACAGTGAAGTAGAAGGATAAGCCAACTAAACACTTCTTCCCCAAGTTTCTTTGGCCATGGTGTTTTATCACAGCAATAGTAACCCTAAGGCATAGATGGAACTGAAACCATCACGTTAAGAAAACTAAGCCCAACTCAGAAAGAAAAATGGCATGCTTTCTTTTATGTGCAAGATCTATATTTGGGGAAAGGAAAGACATCATAAGAAAGAGGAGAAATCAGTAAGGGTAATAATGCTCTTTGACTAGTCATGAGTCTTAGCACTAACCACTGTCCACTGCAATGAGATGCTTCTCTGAGGAGGGGTGAACACTACATGAATCTATGTGTAAACCGTTGGGTACTAGGAGGCAACTCAATGCGAGGCCGATTTATCAAAGTATCATTATCTTGATCACTAACTAACTGGTTAAGATTCTTGAAGAGGATCTCTGGTCAAAGATTGATTATCCTCTTTGTCTCGACCACCAGGGAATTTCCAGAACCTGAAACCAGTCTCTGCAGGCCAGCTTTCATATACAGCCCCTTCCTAAATTCCCACCTTGTCTCACCCATGCATTCAGGGACTGTTCTGTGGAGCAACCTTGACTGACCCTCAACCCTGACTCTGAATTCCAAAAGAGTCCTTCCCTCCTGGATTCCGTCATCATCACATCAGATGCCCCCTGCTTGAAGAAACCATCTCCTCTGATTAGCTTCTAATTAACCTTCCAATCTCAACTTAGATGTGATTTCACTCGGCATTCAGTTAACAAAATCATTTTACTGAGTTACCAGGGAGATAATTGTGTGTATGTAAGGAGGGGTTGCTTATTCTGAATGCTTTCTATACCATTTGAACCATATGTCACAAATGTTCTTTTAATTTAACAGAAATTATCTAAATATGAGATAATAGCCTGCTTATTTTTAGGATGTTTATTCATTTATGAATTATTCTAATAAATGCTCAACGTGAGTACCAGAAGGACTTATCATTATAGCTTTGTTGTATGGCTTGATATCTTGCTTGAAAAAAAAGACAACAAAAAACCCACCTTTCAAGCTCTTTCATTGATTTTTTTTCCTGAGAAAATTGCTTTCAGCTTCCTGAATAGACTAATTCTGTCACCTGAGGAAAGTGATGCCTTTATTCCATTTCTCCCCGCTGCTCCTGGCTCAGTCCTTGTGCAGAGTAGAGTCGGTGGAGCTGTGGTAACTAACAGAGACAGTGACAAGCACCCTTCTCTTCTTACTGTAGTGGGACCACTTCAAGGTCCTGCCCTTTAAGAGGCATGATGGTCTAAGGACACACCCTTCTTCCTGGGAATGGAAGATTCCACTGTTTACCAAAGTCAAGTTTCTGAAATGATCTTCTCCCCCAGAATGAGACTTTAATCATCACAAAAACCAGTCTTCACAATGACAGCTCAACATCTCAAGAAATCTCTCCTTCCACTCTAAAGATCTTCCCAGGATCCTGCACTCGACTGACTCTCACCTCTCGCCCTTAGTCACTGGATCAGTCCCCAGACCAACACCATGGTCCTCTTCTTGGTCCACTTCACCCTCTTTGCAGCATCTCGGCCTCAGAGCTTCAGCCTGAAGCTGAGCCAAGACAGCACTGAGTTTGCATCTTGATCTGATCCTCACAATCGGAATGTTTTCAATATTTCTAGGTTCCATTGCTTTGCAGTATGTAGGCAAACCACACTCATTCTTTTTCTTCCTTTAAAAAAAAAGATTTATTAATGCAGTGCTGTGCATGGTGATGTTATTAAAGTTGCTAAGAGCAGTGCCCAGGCACCAACAGTCATACATAACAAGCTAGGCTCAGTCCTTGGTAGGCCATTAAAGAGACAAGTAATAGCGTAAAGCAGAGAAAGATATATTTAGTGTGAACATTGATGAGAGGAGCAAAGACCTGGGGTCCTCACAAGAGGTTTAGGCTTAAATGTAGGGCAAGGGATCTGCATATCAAAGCAGCCCTGGTCCAAATGTGGTCCATCACTCACATATCCTTATGTCAGCTCCAGTTCCCATTGGGTAGCCTGACAAATTGCCAGAATGGATTAAGTCTCTTTAAGGAGACAGACTTCCTCTGGCCCAGACCTGTCCTTCTCCCAACAGGAGATTCCTGAGGAAATTTTATTTCCTTGGTGTCCATTGTATCAATGATCTCATAACTAAAGGGAGAGGTGTGAGTGTCTCCCCTTAAAATACCTTTATTCTTGACAAGAATGGTTTTAAAGCATATACCTTTATATCTAGAGCTCAGAAGGCTGAGGCAGGAGGATCACAAGTTCAAGGTCAGTCTGACTACACAGAAAAACAGAGTCTCAAAAATTTTTACTGATATAAAAAAAATTCACAGGAAAATGTAAGTAAAGAAAAGTATACAGTCCCAACCCTGTTAAGTCATCTTATGTGAAAAGCACAGGAGGAAAAAAGCATGAAAATGATATAAAAAATGTTAACTGGGAGCTATTTCTGGGAGCTACCAATATGTTACTGATGCAAATGGCCAAGTTCACTTTACCAACAAGCATTTGACTTGAGATGATAACAGCTTTTTATGATTAGTGTGGCATCTTCCTTGGGGAAATCCTTGACACCATCCCCTTTCATAATGCTTTTTTTTTAAAATCACAGCATGTCACCAATCTTCCTCTTCTTATTCTAAAATATTTACCAAACCAATGATAGTGATTGGTCTGACTTATTGAGTTCTTGCTGTGTGCCTGGAGCTTCACGAGATGCTTCATGTATTTGCCTGATTGAAAGATGGGGGGAGAGTGCTGAGTCAGCACTGGGTGCTGATGGTACTGTGACTGCATCAGGACAACCAACTCCGTGATATCCCTTTTATCATCTCCCCGAGGCAGGAGAGGTAATTCACTGAGAACTACAACTACTGGATGATTGAACTGCAGTTTGATACCAAGATGTGACTCCAAAGACAGGCCTCTTACTCAGTATGCTTGCATTCAGAGATAGCAGGATTATATGTCTGCAGAGACATGGGCGTACCATTGGGCCGGATGGAGATTCTGGCCAACTGGTGAACTTATGCCCACGTGGAAGTGACAATGAACTCATTTTTAAAGAAAACTTGGAAATCTAATTTTCATGTGAACTAGCCTGCTTTAAACTGCAGCAAACACACACAAAAAAAAATGTTTTTTTACTTAAATTTCTGAAAGGCCTGCTGGGCCGTTTGAATCCTTAGCATGCACAGAGGGCCCAGTGTAGCCATATGTACTGTCACCTAGTGATGATGGGACAGAAGATACAGGGAGATCACCGGGGCATGCTCACCTCCAGCCTGGCTCTAGGTTCAGTGACAGACTCCAGTGGAGATCTGTTGTAGTGGGGTTCTCGGTCCTGGGCGGCCGGAGACCCCAGACCCACAGACCTGCCGCCGGGACTGCTTATCCGCCCACCGCCCGGGTCCCCAGAAACGACTCAGACGCTTTTATTTACTTCATGCTGTTTGGCCTATGGCTCAGGCACATTGCTAGCTAGCTCTTACATCTTAAATCAACCCATTTCTATTAATCTGTGGGCCACGTGGTGGCCCGTAGCTCACCTGTGCTCCTTACATGCTGTTCCTTCAGCGGCTGGCTCGATCTCCTCGACTCCGCCCTGCTTCTCCTCCCTGAACTCTGACTCTCCTCCTACTTTTTCTATGGTGCCCGCCATGACCCATCAAACAGCTCCTTTATTTAAAGATACAGCACACACAAATGCATTCCCACATCAGAGATCAGGTCACCCAGTGTCCTCTTGCTTCCACATAGGCACACACACAAGAGCACACACCACACACACACACACACACATACACCCTACACCCTATAAGATCCCAAACACATTTTTAATTTTCATTGAACCAGAGAGAACTCAGCAAAATCTTTCTTAGAGAGATGGAAAGTAAATATTACCTGCTATACTATCCATCAGCAAGACTTCTGTCTGCCGTAACAGCATGAAGGTCAGCATTGTAGCTGTGTAGACAAACAGGCATGACTGGGTTTTAGTAAAACTTTATTTACTACATGATATGAAATATTATTCTTCCTTTGACTTATTTCCTCAATCATCTAAATATTATAATACAATTGCCAGCTGGTAAACTATAGGAAATCAGGTCGTGGACCACTTTTGGCCTTTAAAAACTGGCTGCCAGGGCTGGAGAGGTTGTTCTACAGTTAAGAGAACTGGCAGCTTTTCCAGAGGACCCAGGATCCACAAGGCACAAGACAACTCAACCATCAGTAACTCCTGTTCTGGGGGATCTGATGCTTTCTTCTGCCCTCCACTAGATACACAAGCGGTGCCCAGACATACATGTAGACAAAACACCCGTTCACGTGAAATTAAGATTAAAAACCCCTGGATGCCAAAGCTAGAGAGATAGCTTAATTGATACAGTACTTGGTGGACAATCTAAATTAGACTCCCAGAACACATATGAAAAGGCCAGGCTAGGTGGTGCCACATGCTTGTAATATAGGTACTGGGATATAGACACAAGAGCATCCCTAGTGTTTGCTGATCTATCAGCCCAAGCTCCCAGGCCAATAAAAATCCCATCTCAAAGAAAAAAAAAAAAAAGCAGGGGCCAGGGAGATGACTCAGGAGTTAAGAGTACAAACTGCTCTTACGGAGTTTGGTTCTCAGAACCCACATCAGGCAGCTCATAACCTGAAACTTCAGCTCCTACAAAATCCAAGACCCCTGGCTTCTGGGGGCACCTACACTCACATGCATATACCCACATACAGACACATGATTTTCAAATAAAATAAAATCTTTTTTTTTTAAGTGAACAGCAACTGAGGATACACATACATACATGTGCAGGCTCACTTGCATTCATGTGTAGGCACACACACACACTAAACATCTGGTTAGTATGTTTCTAAGAGCCTGGTGTTTCCTGATTCTATGTACCAGTCTCATGCTGTCTAAATCACTTTGAGTGGCCAGTTTCATGAGCAAATGCAGATATCTCTGCACCTAAAGTGATCCTGAGTGGTCCGTTTCAGGAGAGTCCACGTTCTCTCTTGCCCTGAACCTTTCTTCCTATGCAGTCTTCTGTAGAACATAGCAAACTGCTCACTGACAGGTGAGGTTACTCCCAACGCTCCTTGCTCTGCCTGGGGGCTCCTGGTCTGTTTCATGGAAGAAGCTTAGCTGGTGAGAAAACCACTGGTGCACTCTGTTGCCACTACTGATAGCAAGGAATGACCACAAAACTGTCACTAAGTCGCCAGCAGAGTATTGTGCCCCTACTTCTAAAACCACCGAAGAAAGCAAAAGAGTCACACAGGTCTTAGAACTTTCAACTTTGGAATCCATAAGACAATAATACACTGTCATGACAGGGGATTCACCATTTTCAGTTTTTTCTTTTGTAAAATGGGTCACAAAAATGGTGTATTTTGAGAGCTCTAGAGTATAAAGCATGAAGTTGCTTCAAGGGGTTCATGTGACATAATAAGTGTGCAACAGGTGTTACTTATTATGACATTATCCAATCTATTTGTGTTGTTCCATCCACTTTGTGTGTATGCATGAGTGGTGTGTGTGTGTATTTGTGTGTGTGTACTTGTTTTGGCATGCATGTGTAGAGGCCAGTAGTCAACTAGTCAACCTTAGGTGTCTGCCTCTATTGCACTCCTCTTCATTTTTGAGGCAAGGTCTCCCACTGGACCAGAGCTTACTAGCCTGGCTGCTCAGCAAGGCCCCAGAACATCACTAGTACTGAAGTGACACATAAATGATGCCACACCTGGTTTTTTTCATGGGAGCTAGAGATCTAAACTCAGGTCTCCGCACTTGTGCAGCAAACACTTTACCCATAGAGCCATCTTCCTGGCCTCAGTGTTAGTACACTATCCATTGCAGAGACAGAATGCTTGAGACACATTCCTGTCAGCTCGAAGTTTGAAAGGCTCCAGTCTGTAGTCAGCTGAACCCACCTCTTTTTAGGCTTGTGATGAGGCCTCATGATGGCAGAGCAGGCTACTCACTTACAGTACAGTGGCTGCTGCAAACAAGAAGATAAGAGGGAAGGATGGAGCTGAGGACAAGGCATGTGTGCAGTAGGAGGTTTCAGGCCCAGCTTTCCGGCCCAGCCTCAAGATTTGGACCCACAGACCCACAGAGACACACAGACGCTTACATTAACTTTAGGCTGATTGGCCTAAGGCCCAGGCATATCACTTGCTAGCCCTTGCTCTTAATCTAACCCATGACTGTTCAGCCGTGGGGCTCGGTAGCTTTTATAGAGCAGTATAGTTGTCCTCTGCATCTTCTGGCTTGTGTGGCAACTCTGGAGTCTCTGTGGCATTTCTGCTCTATACTTCCTGTTCCCAGAGTTTTCTTAGTCTGGAAGCCCCACCCACAGTTCCTGTCTGCCTTTGGCCAATCAGCACTTTTTATTAAACTCATAGGTGGGACAATTATTTACAATGCAACATCATAAATCCACTATACATGTATGTCTCTAAAGACCTACTTCCTCCATCTCTTACCATTTTCAGAACTACAGTCTATGCAGCTGTAAACCCATAAAATGGATAATCTTCTGATAAACTTAAAAACTCCCAGGACTCAATCACCCTAAGCCTACTGCATGGACCTTCTGGACCTATATCAAGACATAACAAACTCAACAAACAGGAACACAAGAACGAAGCTCTGAAATACAAAAGTAGAATCAATGTCCTTTTTTCAGGAATTTTTTCCGAGAATTTTCTGAGTCCTCTCCTCTGGATTCTTTTCTGAATTCTGAGTCTATTCTTTGCCTGGTGGGCAAAGAATCAGAACCAAAGACACAGTGTACATATCTCATCGCAATTACTGTGAAATGCTGCTGGCTTGGAGCCTACTAACAATAGTGAATAGTGGAGCTAAATAGATAGCCCTCTTAGTGTCGTAAGATAATCACAGGAACAAGAATAGTAGGACACAGCGATGATGGGTATTCACAGCCTAATGGTGAAGCCTCACCAGTGAGGACACCTTTGTTACCCTCAGTCTCCCATCAGAATTATCAATATTAACAGACTTGCCTCAAAGGGTGATGGGTTCCATCCACGTGCCTGGCCCATTGGAAACACTTTTATTTTACTGTATGTGTACAAGAGTATGAGTTGGTGTATGTGCATATATATGTGCATATGGTGTATGTGCATATGACCAGGGCTCAATGCTGCCTTCTTTAATTCTTCTTCTTCTTCTTTTTTTTTTTTAAGGCAGAGTATTATTATGTAGCTCTGGCTGGCCTTACTGGTACTTACAATGTAGACCAAGCTGGCCTTGAATTCATGGAGATTTGCCTGTCTCTGCCTTCAGAATGCTGAAATTAAAGGCGTAACAACATGCCCAGCCCATTTGTTTTATGATGTGTGTGTGTGTGTGTGTGTGTGTGTGTGTGTGTGTGTGTGTGTGTAGTCTGTTCTTTCCTTCCAC
Source organism: Phyllotis vaccarum (assembly GCA_033318265.1). Lineage (NCBI taxonomy): Eukaryota > Metazoa > Chordata > Mammalia > Rodentia > Cricetidae > Phyllotis > Phyllotis vaccarum. Next base: position 78,746,175 of record JARWLC010000004.1, on the reverse strand, counting down.
TTTTATGTAGATTATAGGAATTAAATGCAAATCACTGAAATCATATCATGCAGCAAATACATTTATCTACTGTGGCGATCTACCAGCCCTCCACCTTAATTTTTGAGACAGGGTCTCTCACTAAACCAAGAGTTCACTGATGTGGGAATGCGTTTATGTATGCCGGGAATCTCAATCTTTAAATAAAGGAGCTGTTTTGGGCCATGGCAGGCACCATAGAAGAAGTAGGAGGAGAAATCAGAACATAGGTAGGAGAAGCAGGGCAGAGTCAGGCAGATCCAGCCAGCCGCCCAAGAAGAAACATGTAAGGAGCACGGGTGAGCCACACGGGCCACGTGGCCAACAGATTAATAGAAATGGGTTGATTTAAGATGTAAGAGCTAGCTAGCAATGTGCCTGAGCCATAGGCCAAACAGCATGAAGTTAATATAAGCATCTGAGTTGTTTCTGGGGACCCGGGCGGCTGGGTGGCTAAGCGGTCTCGGGCGGCAGGTCTGTGGGTCTCGGACCTCTGGCCGCCCGGGACCCGAGAACTCACTACTACAGACACTACTACAGTTCACTAATTCAGCTAGACTGTTCCGTAAGCCTTAAGGATTCTCCTGTCTCCAGCTCCCAGAACTTTCATTATAGACATTCACCACTGTCATACTCAATTTTTTATGTGGGTACCGGGAAACAGTACAAATACTCATGGTTAGCAGCAAGTACTGTACTTACTAAGCCATATTTCTACTCCAGAAACACTTAATACGTGACCACCATTGTGGTTCTGTACCCAAGCTTCAGAAGAATTATATATACAAATGTATTTCATAGATGAACTTTTCTCATTTTATAGTGACCTTGCTGAGAAGTATGCCTGGCTGTCTGATTCTCTGCCTTCCTGCTTGGCTCTACATTCCACTGTCCCTCACCTCCCTGCCTCTGTCTTTGTAGACAGGAAAGAGGAAACACAAGCATAATTTCATACTGTGCTGAGAGACATTCTAAATACTGTTTGTCATTTATAAGAACTGACAGAGTCATTAACTGCCCCAGAGATCGGTTAATTGGCTAGTTTATAAACACCCACGCTGATTATCAAGCACAAACAATGAGTTGAGTCAAGTTTATGCTAGAGAAAGAAGGAAGATGCTGACCGTGTTTCTGTGGGTCTTAAAGCTACACTGGGTGTGATCTCATGAGGGAAGAGGGGCTGGTAGGACCTGTGGTCAGAGTCAGCAGCTTGGAGACAGGAGACTATTTCCCAGGTGAGAATGTTGACTCTGCTTACCTAAATAACTGAAAGTGAAACTTGCCTTGTTCATCTGCCAAATGGGAAAATAAATCAGATGCTTCAGTTCTGCTTCCCTTTTCCCTCACCAAGGAAGGCAGGATAAGAGAGACCCTGCACCCAGCTCATGCTTCCTAGCTCTTTGTCCTAAGATGGCAACATACAATACCTTAAATGCAGAGTATTTCTGCCTCTTGGCTCTTATTGAATATTTATTACCTGTTGTCTCTGATGATATGTTAGCTGTGAGTCACTGTGACAAATACCTGAGATAAAGTTTCTCTCTCTCTCTCTCTCTCTCTCTCTCTCTCTCTCTCTCTCTCTCTCTGTGTGTGTGTGTGTGTGTGTGTGTGTGTGTGTTTGTGTGTGTGTTTGTGTGTGTGTGTTTGTGTGTGTGTGTGTGTTTGTGTGTGTGTGTGTGTGTGTGTGTGTGTCTTTAGGCCTTGAGTATGCTAGGTAAGTGCTCTGCCACTGAGCTACCTCCCTCACTTTATTTTCTATATTATTTTGAAGAGAGGTCTTGCCTAGTTTCCCAAGTTGTCCTTGAACTTGTCACATATCCCAGGCAGATCTTGAACCTGTAACACTGCTGTTTCCATCTCCCATGTAGCTGGAATCACAGGTGTGTACCATAATATCTGGCATAAACCAACTCTTAAGGAAAAGAAATTCATTGGAGGACATTGACTCTGAGTTTTTGGTTCATGCTTAACTGGCTTTGCTGTTTGAGGCTTTTGGTGAAGACAGAACATGGTGGTTCATGTTGGGTAAGATGTGAGGAAGTGATGGGGGGGGGTGTGTGTGTCTGTGTGTCTGTGTGTGTCCATGTATATCTCTGTGTATGTATGTCTATATGTGTGTCTGTCTATGTGCCTCTGTGTGCCTGTGCATGTGCTGGAAATTGGACATGCTAGGAACACTAAACTCTGTTCCCATGCTCAGGTCTATCTTTGAATGCATGGCCTCCCGAGGACATTAAAGACCCAAACTACAGCAACTAGCTTCTTCTTTGCACCCTACTTAAACCAATTGCTGGGCTTCTATGCACAGATTCTGATGACCAGGGAAACATATGCAGCATGGAGTTGACCACCCAGTCTGGGCCCCAGTAACACTCTTTGCTCAGGGCCCTATTTGTTTTCACAGGGGCTTTCCGAGGTGTGTGCAAGAAAATTGATCACTTCCCAGAAGATGCAGACTATGAACAGGATACAGCAGAATATCTTCTACGTAAGTTCCCCTACCCCTCCAATCTCCCTGGGGGAAAGAGAGGGCCCCCTGCCATCACCCACTTACCTGTGAGTCTTCTCATTATCCAACTAAGGGCAGACATACGTTCCCAAGGCTCTGATGTTGAAGTTTCTTTCATTTCAATGAGCTAGAAATAGAAATGAGAATGAGCAGGTACATCTGAATTGAAAGGTTCTTTTTAAGTCTCCTTAGAAGAAAATCTAAGGAATTTTCCTCGGCTCAATAGTTTTCACCTTCTCCAGTGGGTGATTTGAGGTGCTAATGGGCAAGGTGCTAATGGGCAAGGTGCTAATGGGTGAGGTCCCCAAGGGCAAGGCCTGGCATGATAAATACAAAGCAAATGTCATTTCTCCTATGACTTTTCTGCAGTTCCAATCCTACTGGGACAGAGACAGTGTCTCTGTAGAAATTTTTCAAGGTCAGTAACCTGGATGTGGCAAGCATGGTATAGGAGTGCCATGTGGTGTTGGAATGTGGCAGGCCAACCTCTGACACTATTTGACTTCCTTCCAGTGAGGTTGGTCCTGGGGAAAACTATACCAATATCTTAACTTTCTTCATCTGTTTTGAAATGGAAATTATGTCATCAATCTGACAAGGTCATAAAAATTAAATGAGGGACTATGTAGTATATTCAGCCCTGAACCCAACAGGTAATCATGAGGTGGTGTATGTCATCTCTGGTCTGTCTCATGAGATTAGAAAAAGCAGGGTCAGATGCAGATGAGGCCTCATACTGGTCCAGGCGCTGGAGAGCTTAGCTTGAGATGTCACTGCCATTTCATTAAGAACAAGTATCAAGTCAAGCAGAAGGAAAATTCCTAAGGAATATCTCATTTGCTATTTAGGAATGTTGGGTTTCAGGTGACTTAAAAAAAAAAAAAAAAAAAAAAAAACTGAGGTTTTAAATGAAACCTCCAAGAAATTACCTTATTCAGGTTTTGTTTGTGACTCATAGATCAAGTATCTTGGGGCCAAAGTGGGTAGAATATATACTTAGATTTAACCCAAGGGTATGGGGAGAGTGGAAGATAGGAAGAAATGGGGAGGAGCTGGTTGGAGGGAGGGGAGAATCTAAAGCATGGTGAATGGCATGTCAGCTGGACTCCCTCAAAAAACAATAACTTTGAAGTCAATACTATTTTGTATTCAAAACAATGAGATTTTTCCCAGAATGCCTGTTGTTTATCTGCGCTTTGCTTTCGTATGTCAAAGAAGCAGTTTTATTCCTGTTCTATAGGAGACTAAACAGAACTGTGGCTTTCACTCTGCAGCTCACAAAACTGATTTTAAATTCTCTGGAGAGCCTGATTCTTTTTCTGACTGTTTCCTGTCTCCTTCTGGGAAGAGAGTCCTCTGCTCCTTTTTCTCTTTTCTCTGTGAAAACCCAACATCAGCTTCACTACCAGAAACAGTCAGGAGTTTAAGCATGGGCCCTTGCAAGCACATGTGTTCCTCACCAGGAAATTTAGAATCTCTGGCTGTCTTAATCTCTTTCTCATTGCTGTGATGAAATAATCCTGATTCAAAAGCAACTTGGGCAAGAGGGGTGATTTTTGCTAACAGTCCATTGCTGCAGAGAAGGGAAGGCAGCTGGTCACACCACATCCACAAGTGAGACTAAGAAGGAAACGGATGCTCACTGCTGCTGCTCTGCCCCCTTCTCCACTTACCCTCTTATACCTTGAGGGTAGTCAGCTGATTAAACCCCTGCTTCCTAGTCCCATTCATGTCTGATGCTACGATTGGTTATCAGAACCTGTGTGATTCAGAGAAGTTCCAGCTTGGCGTTGGTAGCTCACACCTTTCATCCTAGCACTCTGGAGGCAGAGAAAGGTGCATCTCTGAGTTTGAGGCCTCCCTGGTCTACAGTTTCAGGACAAGCAGAGAGAGCAACACAGAGAAACCATGTCTCAATAAATAAATAAATAGATAGATAGATAGATAGATAGATAGATAGATAGATGAACGAACGAACGAAAACGAACAAACAAACAAACAAATAAATAAATAAATAAATAAATAAATAAATAAATAAATAAATAAAATAGAATTGTGTTATTACAGAAGAAAAGCTTCTTTGGTTGACAGTTTTGAAAGGCAGGAAGCCCATGAGCATGGTTCTGGTGTCTACTCAGCCAATGACAAGGGCTTTCTTGCCCTATCATAGTGTAGCAGAGATCTTCACATAGAAAGACAAACAAGCCTGTCTGCTCCATTCTCCCTCCTCCTTCTTAAAGCCACCAATGGCAACATCAGAGCCCAACCCCCTACTGTCCTCTAACTCCTGTGACCTCCCAAAGGCCCCATCTCCAAAGACTGTGAGCAGATTTTTAAATTAAGTCTCCAGCACAGGAATTTTGCAGAACATACTTAACCCATAGCATCAGAGAAGGCTAATTAATAAGACCTGAGTTATGTCGACTAAAGACTTTTTGTAACATGACATAGGGCAGCAAAGCCCAACTCTGTTGCCAAGGATGAAATTATCCTCAAATGAGCTTACCTCTGACTCTGAGAGGGTTGGCTACCAGCAGCGTTGCCAAGTTGCTACTGTGCCATTTTGGAAACAGCCTTACCATTAGGTGCAGGGTGCACACATGCATGCGCGCGCACACACACACACACACACACACACACACACACACACACACATGAGCAGAGCAGGAAAATGACAAGTTTATTTAAGAGAACATTGTGGGCATACGACGCTGGGCTGCTGGGGTGCGGTGGGTTCTTTATTTTGGAGCTGCCCTCACCCATTTGGATAGAGAGAGGGTAAGCAACTATTATTCTATGTCCTGCCCTGCATTCCCCACCATGCAAATGAGGGCAAATCTGTTTGATGTTTAATCCTAGACTGAGATGACTCTACAGGAGGCAGAGGTATCTCTGAGAATGTGGATTGCAGTTAACATCCATTACTCACCATTCTGCCAGAGGAAGTTCTGTTTCCTGTCTTAGAGATGTTTTCTGTACCAAGCTGGCTTTGCAGACCTGCTCCCTTTCTGGTCTCAGTCACGTCATGGACTTTCTTCCACATGTAGCACGTAGTGTTTCTGATACACCTTTGAGGTGCATGTGTTTGAAGGGTGGGGGCCTCACTTGTTTGTTGTTTTGCAAGCAGGGTTTCTCTGTGTAGCCCTAACTGTCCTGGAACTCACTCTGTAGACTAGACTGACCTCAAATTCAGAGATCCTCCTGCCTCTGCCTCTCAAATGCTGGGATTAAAGGTATGAGCTACCACCACCGGCCTGGGAGGGGCCTCATTTGTGTCAGGCAAGAGACAAATTCTCTGCCACTGAACTGTCTCTAGCCCTAGCTTTTCTTCTTTTTTGTTTCTTCTTCCTTCTTTCCTTCCTTCCTTCCTTCCTTCCTTCCTTCCTTCCTTTCTTTCTTTCTTTCTTTCTTTCTTTTTAACAAGATCTCATTGATTTACCCTGGCTGGACTTGAAGTAACCTTGTAGTCCAATTAGGCTTTAAACTTGTATGGCTCCTGCTTAAACCTCCTTAGTAGAGTGGATAACAGGCATATGCCACCAGGCCAGTTCAAATATGCACTTTTATAATCAACCTTATCAACTTCCAATGTTGGGAACATGTCCTTGGGGCACATTTCAAAGGTTAATCATTTTTTTAAATTAAAAAATCTTTTAATCAAATAAACTCATTACATTGAATATTCAAGCAAACCCTGCCAAATCACAATGCAAATGGTCTCTTTAAAGTTGGTCCACAGACTGGCAAGATGGCTCAAAGATTAAAAGCCCCTGGCTCCCTGCTTGACAATCTGAGCTCTATCTCAGAACCCACATGGTAGAAGAAAACTGACTCCTACAAATTGTCTCCCAACTGCCAAGTGTGCACACATATGCTTGCACAAATATATAAACGCTCACACACACATGCACACATTAAACATATACGTGCATGAACACACAGGCACACATACACACACACACATGCTCGCGCGCACACACACATGCGCACCTACACATACATGCACACATGTAAACATACACGTGCATGCACACACACATGCACACACACACACGCTCATGCACTCACACATGTACACCTACACACACATGCACACATGTAAACACACACATACACACACACACAATTTTCAGTGGTATCCAGGCCAACAGTCCATTTGCAAACCCATACATCAAACATGAAGCTTTTAGAAATAATTATTCGATGAATTGCTTCCAAGGCTGGGCCTATTAAGCTATACCCCACACCAGAACCAGATGCCCTGAGACCGTATTCTACCTGAGGACCAAATTACTGTGAGGGTCCTCTTTACCTCTCTACCTCCTCTGAGTATTAAGATGAAGAGGAACCCACCTCCACTGCACCTTCTGATGGTTTAGTGGAATAAACTGTTAATGAACACATTAAATTGGATATAAGGCTTACAAATGTGTGGATGTGAAAAAAAAATATGAGGAAATCGTATCATGTTGGAAAGTCAACAGAGCATGAATGCCAATCTAACAGGACTTAGAAACCTATGGACTCCTTTATTCCGTTGGAAGGAGGAATGGAAAAGGTAGAAAGTATTCCTTCAAACCCAACAGACCTATTAAATATGCAATGGCCCGGAACAAACTCTGACACCAGAACACACAATGAGGTGTAAATGATTCTCTGTGGAATGGAAGCAGAAACAGCCATGAGTGACAAACAGAAGTCTGTCCAGGTGTGTCAGCAGACTGCACTCTTCCTGTGAAATGAGCTTAGGTCACAGAAACTCAGGGAAGGGACTAGAGAAATTGCTTCTTTTTTGCTGGGTCCAGACTTCAGACAGATAAGAGAATTTCACAGAAAACCTCTGCTAGTACTTGAGGCAGGGGCATGAAGCTAGGGTGGGGAGAACAGCACAAGGTCAGAGGGACCTTGGCACTGGGCTTTGCTTTTTAAAGGCTGTTTCATTTACTTTAAATCAAATTACTCAACATACCAAACATAAGCAAAAATCCCACTAGATTTTCAGTTGTTTTCTTAGCCTCCAACACAACCCAGGACAGTAGCAAAGACAGCCAGGACAGGCCAGGAGCTGTGGGGGCTGAGCTAATCTGTTCCTTCCAGGTCCCAGGATCATCTCGCTCTTCAACGCCCTCCCCCCCCCCCCAAAGCCTCTTCCTTCAACCAGTTTTTCCAGGAAGTTTGAAAGTCCTCCTAAAATGTCACTGTGGAAGGAGAGGGTTGGGAAGGACACAGCTATCCAGGACCCTGGACTGCCCAGGCCTCCAGCCTGAGGCATTGAAGCAAATACAGAAGCCCCATCTCTTCTGCCTTACAAGAACCCACTCCTCCGGGCCCCTGCCCCTTAACCTGGTTACCGCCAAACAGCCCAAACTGGTCATAGCACCTTGAAAGAGTTTTGACATTTAAGGTCTGAACAACAGAGGTGGCTAGAACTAAGTCATGTGACTTTGAGGGGCATGAGTTCAGCTGTGAACCTCTCAGGGCTATACCCCTGCCCTCTTACCCTTATTCTGCTCTTCTGGCTGGCAGGTGACAGTTAAGTGGCACCATTCACCACTCCACACTGAGAGCAACCATGGCAGTCTTCATGAATCTTCTCTCCCGGCTCATACTGGAGCCATCAGCTAATATTTTCACATGAAAAATATTGCCTGAATTCAATCATTTAACTTCCATGGTTCACTGCACTAGCCCAACCGTGCTAGCTCTCACCTGGATCCCTGCAGGTCTGTCAGTCACTCAGGGCCCAACCCCTGGAAAAATCTTTCTCCATGCGCTGCTGTCTCCATCACTGATTTCTCTTTATTAAAAATTTTGCAACAACATACTTCCCATTTTTACTTTGAACAAGGTCCTACAAACTATGTGTGTGTGTGGCCCTGCCTGTGGTCTCTCCTAGAACAAAAGCCCCATGAGGATGGGGCCTGGGGCTCTTTTATATATGAATGAGCACACAGATCAAAGCTTGTGCTGCCTGTTATGGGATATTTAAGGTGAGCTTTTCTCAGAGGGCCTGAAAAGACACTCTTAACCACCCCACCTTCGGGTCTCTTCTCAGGCCAGTGTTGCTCCTGAGAATGAGACAGTCCATCATGAGTGCCCAAGTTTGTTCCTCTGCAGGCAGTTTCCACATTCCTGGGATGTTCCTGACTTCTTAGGTAGTTTGCAAACCCTACAGTGATTTGAAAACAAAGCACAGCTTCCTTCTCATTTCGAACTTGAATCTGTTCTTAAGCTATGTGAGATGATCCTCTCATGGTATGTGGCAGCTTCTGTCAGGGCCCCCAATCAGGGGACCTGCTGAGGGGAGATGGCCAGCACTGTGGGGTAAACTGGGCTGCTCTGAGGTTTGCCCATCCATGTGAGAAATGCCTGCTGCACCTACGGTATTTTCAGCATCCTAAGATTCATCAGGATGCAACACATTATAATTGAGAATTAGATCATGTATGTCCTTATTCTAGTTAGGATCAGACTCTAACTTCTGCCATGAGACCTTCAGGATCAGGAAGCCACCAGGTTCACAACAGGGATCCAGGGGTCTCCTGACCAGCATCCCTTTCAAGGACAATGTTGTGCATTTATGGTCCTTGTTTCCACTACTGCTTCCCTAGCACCTGGAGGGGGGTGGCTGGTGCTTAATAAATATTTCTTGAGTGAATACATAAATTCATTTAATCATTCTGTGACTAAATGAGTTTTGAATGGGTAGTGCCAGGCTCTTTACTATGCAAATACAGGTGTTTAAGATTCTGTATTTTGATGAGCTGCCAATGGGCTGACAGGAATTCCTGCATTCAAAACTGCCTGTATAATTTGAGGATCCCAGTGTAAAATGAAGATCCTGGTTTCCAGACTCAAAATACAGACCCAAAAGATTGTCAGTCAATCCTTTTTCAGCTCCTTCATGGTCAGGTTTTGATCATCATTGTTTGTTTTTAATTATTGTTCACTGTTGCCCTCTGTTGGGCACAGGGATATCCTCAGAGTAAGTGGAACCTCACCCAAGGATCTAAGGCTTGCAGCTAAGACTGGTTCTCCCTGCGTTCACTCCCAGACCCCCATCAGAGATGAAGGGTGATCTGGTTACTAGACTGAGACAGGAGAGGTCTGACCTTCCCCACCCTCAGGAGGTCTGAAAAGTAGAGAGTTAAGATGATACTCAAAGTGGGGCGTTATGCTCCAAGCACCTAGATATAATTTACAATGCTGGTAAGATTGCTTAGACTTTCAAGATGTCAGCCACCAAGTGCTGGATCTCCTAAACACAGGCGCCTGAGTGGCTGGCACTAGTCTTATACCCCATGGATTGTGGCCTTTTCTCCAGTTCTGCACTATCTTGTTTGCAGGCACCACCCCCCACCATAGCAGGCAAGTCCCAGGGCTGCCTGGAGCATAAATAGAAACTTCTCTCCTTCTCTCTGCAGGGGCTGTGAGAGCCTCCAGTGTCTTTCCCATCCTCAGCGTCACACTACTGTTCTTTGGGGGGCTCTGCGTGGCCGCCAGCGAGTTCCACCGCAGCAGGCACAGTGTCATCCTCAGCGCAGGAATCTTCTTCGTCTCTGCAGGTGAGCATCTCCCCAGATGACAAACCGAAGCAAGAGTCACATCAGTGGTGAACATTCAACTTGTGTCCAGCTGAGGATTCCATTATACATGAAGAGGCCCAGACTCTAGCCAAGGCCAGCGCAAAGGAAGCACAAAGAGAGGACAGAATGTAAGGGTCTATCCAGACAAAGGGACAGAGAGACAGACTAACCAAAGGCGCCCAAGCATGGTGTTGCCCGCCTAGAAAACCTATGGGGCTGAGTCACTAATTCTGGGCCAGCCTGGATTACATAGGGAAACCGCAGAGAGAGAGAAGGAGAGAAGGTGAGAAGAGAAGTAATGAGAGAAGGAGAGATAAGAGAGAGGACAGGAGGAGCAGAGGGGAGGAGGGAGAGGAAATAAAGGAGGAAGGGGGTTGAAAGAGCTTTGAGATACCTACTTCCCAGTCAGGTGCTGTTCAGACCTTTCAAATGTTCAAGTCATCAGGTCCTCCAAGCATCCCTAGAGGGACAAAAGCAATAGCCCCAGATGTCCTCAGGGACATCTACCTGTCACCCATCTATAATAGCTCTGAGCAGGAGGAAGTCCCCGGTGACCAGGAGACAATGGACTGCCTTCCCTACCTGTCACCCGCCACCTCCTCTCCTCACCTTCCTCTCTTTTTATGAGTTTCCACACTTCCTTTCAGGCCTTTGCCCTCTCTCCCATCATGACCCACTCCAGGCAGGTCAATGCCAATGGGATAAAAGGCTTTAGGAAGGCAGAGAATATGACAAGTTTATTCATCATTTTTATCATTGCTGCCACAAAGGACCTCCTGACAAAAGCTGCCCAGAAGAAAGGGGCTCACAGCAAAGAAAGCATAGCGGCAGGAACATGAGACAGCTGGTCACATTGTCCCCACCATCAGGAAGCAGAGAGAGATGTGCTGGTTCTCAGCTTTCTCTCTTCCATCTCAGGACCCCAGACCATGGGATGGTGCCATCCACATTTAGGGTGGGTCTTCCCACCTTAATTAATATAACCTAGAAAGCCCTTGCAGCTATGCTCAGGTGTGCTTCTTAGATACAACTACCTTGACAGGGGTAGAAGAAGGTAGCTTTGGTAGTGACCTTCAACTTTGTTGTACAGTGGTCCTCTCTTACACACAGGGGATACTTTCCAGGAACTGGAAGTTCTTGGATGCTGAAACCAAAGACTAGTACCATATCCTATAACACTATACTCACTCCATAAAAACATACGTATAAAGACGTAACTTACACATTAAGGTATAGTAAAAACTTAATAACAAAACAGAAGAATCATAATAAATTGTAGCAAGGTTCTTTAATATTAATATGAATTGCTTCTTTCTGGAATTTTCTTGCACTATTTCCAGACCAAAGATGACTGTAGATAAGTGGCACTTTGAAATTTGTGTGGCCTTGGGGACTATCACCAACATCCTGATAACTTGGCTTCCTCACCTCCAACATGGCAAACAGCAATGGTTCCCATTTCACAGAACTGGTGGAAGGACCCTGAACATGCAAATTTGCGTAGTATTTTCTATTCTTGGGAAAGCAGCAAAAACACGTTGTGAAGCATGAAGGCCAGCATTCTGGTCCCCATGAGACCTGTTTTCCCTTCTTCAGAATGAGTAAGAGAGACAGCACCTCACTTTAACCCTCAGAGAACCCCTTTAAGTTACAGACCAGGGAGAAAGTAGTGTCCTTGCCCTGGGGAGGTGAGATCAGCTGGAGGTAGCTATGGACTCTGACCTGACAGTGCTACATGGTGACAAGTGTTACCAGAAAACCCAGACTTAACTTGCTTTGAGGAATGGTCCTCCTACAGGCAGGTCCTGTCCTGGCTCTGCATGACCAACCAGGAGAAACTGCATCAGTGTTATGTTGATGTGAAAGTTTCTAAAGAATGAGATAAGATCATTATTTTGTTTCTCCAGGGGATTGTTAGGGAAGAGTGTCATCAGCTACTCGCTTTTCACCAGAGTATTGTGAGGGATGACAGGTAGATTAGATGCAGTGGACCATGAGAGCCCCGAGGGGATGCTTGTCTAGGAATAGACCTCTCTTCTAGTTTCCCTCTGGAGCCCCAAGAGCCTCAATTTTTCTACCTGTAAAATAACAGGCTTGGAAGACACCATATTCTTTATGGCCCTTTATGGTGCTAAGGTCTATGGCTTCATTGCAACCTTTTCTTGAGCACTTTGAAGCTAGCCTGCCCAGTGATAACCCTCCCTCTTCAATATTCTAATCAGATAGCATCAGGCAAGTGATCAACTGCTCTCTGCCTCAGTTTCCCCACCTAAAGGCTGAGATAATAAAGATCCTGTCTCTGGAGACTGTTTAAAGGATTAGATGAGTTGTACACATAACTGAGTCTTGAACCGAAGCTAGCACCCAGTGTGGCTCAACATAAAGTGACTGTAATGTGCTTTGTGTGTTTAATATGTATATCAACTCCATTCATTCATTAGTTCAACAAACATACCCTGTGTTGTTGCTTTCGGTCAAGCTCTGGCCTATAAGCTGGAGCAAGAGTGATGAGCAAGTATCTTATCCCTGTTCTGAAGGAGCTTACAGTTTGGTTGAAAGGTTATTGTCTATACATCATTACTGAAATCTCAACACACCATGGCTAAGAGCCTTGGGTTGAAATTCTGATTTTTTCATTTCTAAGTGTATGTTGACACGGGAACTTACTAATCTGCATTGGTTTATAAAAGGAAATCCTTTATTTCAAAGCAGACATATTACAATAATTAATTGAACCAATAAAGGAAGAGCCTGCATAGGGAGGGACATGAGCTAAGTAGTTACTGCTCTTGCCTACCACACTTAAAGTCCTGGGTACCATGGCCAGCACCATTAAATAAATAAAGCAAGTCACTATAGATTGACAACTTACCTAGCATCCTGCCTCTTTAAACAACTTTGACATTTGAACATCTCTGTAAACTTTCCTATCCTGCTCCCTATAAAAACCCTCTCTTTTGAGACTTTCTAAACTTTGTCACCCATATTTTTCTGCTGTCACAGTGGAAAGAGAGAACATGGCCCTGGGCACTCAGGGCATCAGTAGAAGCATCAGTGAGCTGAAGTGTCTTTGAAGTCAGTTTCCCATTTTACTGAAAAATTCATGTGAATTCTGCTTTCTCCTTCTTATATCTGTGTTCATTTTAATATAAAAGAATGTGTCTTCCACTAATCATCTAGGCAAATTGACATGGGGAAGGAGAAGCTGTTTTTCATCCTGGGGTGGTCCTTGCAGACCGACAAGAGACACACTTGTCATCAGAACTTGCTGCCTACCTGTGAAAGCCTATGCCAGAAAAGGCCAGGAAAAAACACAGAGCAGAGGCAAAGCTTGACCCTTCCCTGCTAGGCGCAAGTCCTAGATGGACTATGACCAGAGTCAGATGCAAAATATTTGTAAGCCCTCCGCACCAGTGGATCAAAATCCACTAAAGCAACTTTGCTAGGAAAAGCTTTATTTTATAGTTAAGCTTTATTTTTATTTGCATGTATGTGCTATGGCTTAAGGCCAGAAGAGGAGGGGATCCCTAGAGTTGGAGTTACAGGCAGTTATAAGCCACCAGAAATGGGCGCTAGGAACTGAACTCAGGTCTCTGGAAGAACAGTAAGCCATTTCTGCAGCCTCTAAATAGAACTGTCAATAACCCTGTAATTGCATAAATTTGGGACGTCTTGAGAAGTACAGGGCATTTAAGGAGCAGAGGAAGGACTCAACAGGAGGTTTCTGGAAGGTTATTTATCAGCTGATACTGGGACAGGGACAGACAAGTAATGCAGATTTAGAGGCAAGAAGATGGTGTATCAACTCCCTTCGTCATTGTTGGCAGCAAGCCTGAGCCTCTGACATAAAGAAACAGACATTTCCCCTTTGGAGCAGTATTGCGAGTCAGACAACTAGAGGTGAGCAGGGCCTTGAGCATGGCTTCTTCTCACCATTGCCTGGGGAATCAGTTCCTCTCCTAAGGGGTGGGCATCTGGCTATTCCCCGTGTAGCCTGTTGGCACTTGAGGAAAGTAAGGATATTAGTAAGTCAAGGCTCTCTAGTGAAACTCAGGGGCATGGGGCAGTATTGGGTTAGCTTACTCATCAGAGAGGTTAAGTGATCCGGTGACGCTATCCATATCTGCACACTAAAGAAGCAGTTATTCAGCCCAAGGACCTAGAAGCCTCCACTTTCCCAATCTGTGCTGAAGGCCCAGAAGCTCCCTGGAAAGATCTGGTGTTAATTTTTTGTCATCATTGAAATGCCAAAGAAGCTGAAGCCTGCTGTCTGTGGACCATGGCAACAGCAACAGATGTACTGACTCAGAGTGGAGTTTGTATGTCTGTTTTAACTGGGTCCTCTGCCCCCAACCTATTAGATGACATCACTAAAATTCAGGGAGATCATTCCCTTAGTTACAGACCACATGGGCCCAACAGTGCCCTTCACTAGAGTCCTAGACCTGTTTTTTACATATTGGGATTGAATAGGTCTTCATATATGCCAGGAAAGTGCTCTGCTTAGCATTGCACTATCTCTGCTAGTTCTGGACTTTTTTTTCCTTTTTGTTATTGTTTCATTTTGAGATAGGATTTCTCTATGTAACCCTGGATATCTTGAAACTTACTATCTAGACCAGGCTGGCCTCAAAATTACAGAGATTTGCCTATCTCTGTCACCCTAGTGCTGGAATTAAAGGTATGCACCACCATACCAAGTTTTTAGAGTTTACTTAGTCAGTCAAGTTGATAATCAAGACATGGGAGTGAGTCTTTGTGTTCCCTAATTTCTGGTATGCCAACAATGTGTATCTTATTCTGTGCAGAAAAAAATAAAATAAAAATACTTGGAGGTTATGAGTGTAGTTCAGTGGTAGAGCACTTAATATGTACATATCAAGCTCTGGGTTCCATTTCTAACATCGATCTCCCCCCCCCCCACACACACACACAAAAGACTTGTTAAGTGACCGTCCTTATTTAGTAGCCTCCCACCTACAACCCCACGTTATGTGTATGTCCACTGGTCTCTTGTCAACATTTCCAACTCCATAGATCTGACACACCTACTCTCTAGCTGGTTCTTCCTACTGCTCAACCTGCTATCAGACTCCAGCATCCATGCTATGCCATTGCAAGTCATTCTCTGTCCCTTCTCTCACACTTCATAGTCCACAGCCCCGCCTCTTCTGTCAAGTGTCAGGATCCAGATTGAATGTCATTTGGTCATCAAAGCAAGGCAACTTCTCTTTCTCTTTCTCTTTTGCTCCAAAGTCACCTCAGATGCATCCTCGATAGGGCCCTTGCTGTATTATGCTCTGATTGCATTTGCATGCCAGTTTATACAGCTACTGGTGAGAAATTCAAGGACTGGGACATGTAGTGTGCTCATTTTGCCATCCTTGTGAGTTAGTGTCAAGATTAAGTGGTGATGGAATGGGTTATTTCAAGGGGGTGTGTGAATGGGTGAATGCATTCTGGGTTCTAGAGTACTTTCTAAGAGTAGACAATGTCTTGTTTAATTGACAGTGTCAATTGAGCATCAGAATCTGTCGTTTCCCAACAGACAACCCTTGCAGGAAGAGCTTGGCTGTGGGATTTCCTGGCTGTAATCCATTGCCTCCTCTCCCTGTTACCTCCACATGTTCTATCAGTATCTCAAAACTAAAAATGACTGTTCCCTCCGAGGCTTTACAGAATGCATGTTTTCTTTTCCCTTTTCTCAGGGCTAAGCAACATCATCGGCATCATAGTTTATATATCCGCCAATGCTGGAGACCCTGGTCAGAGGGACTCTAAAAAGAGCTACTCTTACGGCTGGTCCTTTTATTTTGGGGCTTTCTCATTCATTATCGCGGAAATTGTGGGTGTGGTCGCTGTGCACATCTATATTGAGAAGCATCAGCAGTTGCGAGCCAGATCCCATTCGGAGCTCCTGAAGAAGTCCACGTTTGCCCGCCTACCACCTTACAGGTATAGATTCCGAAGACGGTCAAGTTCTCGCTCCACTGAGCCTAGATCCCGAGACCTGTCTCCCATCAGCAAAGGCTTCCACACCATCCCTTCCACCGACATCTCCATGTTCACCCTCTCCCGGGACCCCTCTAAGCTTACCATGGGGACCCTCCTCAACTCTGACCGGGACCATGCTTTTCTACAGTTCCACAATTCCACACCCAAAGAGTTCAAAGAGTCGCTGCATAACAATCCAGCCAACAGACGTACTACGCCTGTCTGAGCTGGCCTCTGACCTCGACCCGCCGCCCGGCACAGCCTTGGGGGAAGTGTACACAGATGTCTCTAAGGTTGCATGGCATGGTCCTCGTGATGGTTATCACTTCTTACAAAGGGCGAAACCAAATGGACTCAACTCCCTCCTCCCACATTGGTCCCTCATCCCCAGACCTTAACCCAACCACTTCCTCTAACTTCTCGCTCGTCCCTTAATGTTACCCTTCTCTGTGTATCTGTGCCAAGTGTTTTTTCTTTTTTTCTTTTTTCTTTCTTTTTCCTTCTTTGCTGGAAGGACCACAAAGTTCTTCCTTCCCTGGGAAAGGACTTTACTGTAAGTTGAAGGAGCAGTCATACCAGTGGGGGATGGTTTCCAAAGCCCCATCCGTTGTATGCATAGTTGTCCCCATTGTCCACCCACACAAACTCTCGGGAAACCCACCACACAGGTGGCCCTGATAGAGGCATTCACCTTTAAGTGTTAGAAAAACATGACCGAAATCAAAGATGTCAGTGCCCTGAAGCAGTTAATGTAATAAGCACTCGTGTTATTAAAGGTTTTTGCCTTGTAACAAATGGAGCTGGGGATATTTTGTCTTGTTTTGTTTACTGGGTATTTCCTGCACAAATTTGCTTTCCTGACGCCAGAAGGGCTCATCTCTCTCCTAGAAACCACACTTTCTTTGTCCATTCTCTAGTCCATCAGGAACAATTCTCCCTTTCATTTGAGACCAGTGAGATCTCTGCAGCCTTTTCCGGCCACTTGATCCCCTGGAGGCTCCTCAGAAGGGTAGGAATGCTCGCCATTCAAGACCTAACTCTGACCTTCAAACCTAGTCTTCTCTCCTGAAGTAGAATTGTGAAGCTCAAATAACGTCTGTGCATGTAAAAATTAGTGATATATAAGAATGCATGCATGTAGCATGTAAAAATTAGT
Organism: Phyllotis vaccarum; assembly: GCA_033318265.1. Taxonomy (NCBI): domain Eukaryota; kingdom Metazoa; phylum Chordata; class Mammalia; order Rodentia; family Cricetidae; genus Phyllotis; species Phyllotis vaccarum. Next base: position 78,728,912 of record JARWLC010000004.1, on the reverse strand, counting down.
GATATATAAGAATGCATGCATGTATTTATACATCATTGAGAAGCAGGCAGACTTCAAATCTGCTGTGCAACTGAGGATGACTTTGAACTTTTTAAACCTCTTGCCTTCAGCTCATAAGTTCTGAGACTGTGGGCATGTACTACCACACCTAGTTTGTGTGGTGCTGAGAATTGTGCATTCTAGGGATCAGATAGAGAGATCGGGTGGGTGGGTGGGTGGGTGGGTGGGTGGGTGGGTGGGTGGGTGGATGGATGGATGGATGGATGGATAGATAGATAGATAGATAGATAGATAGATAGATAGATAGATAGATAGATAGATAGACAGATAGATAGAATTTTATACATGAATTTCAGGTAGGGTGAGACTTCTATTGGTGGTCAGTTTATACTGCCATGACAAAATACCTTGGACTAAGCAGCTTAAGCAGCAGGCACTAACTTCTCATAGCTCTATATCAGTGGGTTGCCATCCCTTTGGGAGGTTGAATGACCTGTTCATGGGGGCTTAGACCATCTATCAGACCATATCAAATATTTGTATTATGATTCATAACAGTAGCAAAATTACATTTACAAAGTGGCAACAAAAATAATTTCATGGTTGGGGGTCACCACAACATGAGGAACTGTCCTAAAGGGTCACAGCATTAGGAACCACTGCTCTAGAGGCTCAGACATCCAAGGTCAACATGCCTGTATATTTGGCTTCAGGCAAAACCCCTCATCCTAGTTTGCATACAGCTACCTTTTTATATATCCTCATGCAGCAGGGAAAACGTATCGTTTTTCTTCTTATAAACTACTAACATCATTATGGGGTGGATGGGGTGTAGCACAACCTCATTAACTCTAAGGACCTTCCCAAGGTTTCACTTTCGTATACCATCACAGTTGCATTTAGGGCTTCAATGTATGTATTTAAAGAGGCCATGGCATACCACATGGTCCATAGAAACCATTATAATAGCCAATGGAAGTGATTCTCCAGTATCCTTATGCTGGCTCTGGGAACGTTCAGAAAAGACAATGAGAGCACAGATGGATGTCTACAAAGGACAGCTTCGTTCTGTAAAGCATTCGTGGCATCTCCCTTCTACCAAGAGTATTTGAGGGACGTGTCCAGGGTTTCACAGTTCTATGGAACTTACCTAGTATTCAGCCCCAGTGGGAGGCAGGGTCACTGTCCTAGGTGCTCACACTTCCCACCCCAGACATCCAGGGTTATATTTATGTTTAAAGAGAAAAAGTTTATCCTCCCAGGATCCCTATTAAGATGATGTTACCAATACCATGATGAACCAATGAGAGGGTATGTGACTTGCCAAGATTCATTCCTATGGTATGATGGAACTCCCAGCTTACTGTGTGAATTTTATTATAGAGTGCACACCATGAGTGGGATGGTATGAGGAAATGGCTTAGTAGGTAAGGGGCTTGCTGCCAAGCCTGACAAGCAGAGTTTGATCCCAGGACCCACTCAGTTAAAGGCAAGAACAACTGGTACCAGCTGCCCACTGACCTCTGAGGGCACATGCACCCCACCCCCAGTGAATAAGTGTCTAAGACAGTGCACATTGAGAGCAATTAATTTTGTTTAACGCTTAGCAACTGTTGTATTTGTCTTTTTAATCATCAAAATAGCCTCGTGTTCTAGCAATCACTTTCTCTGTTTGAGTATATGAGGAAATAGACACTCGGGGTATATAAGGTATCTCAGGCACTAATAAGCAGAATCACATCTGAATCCAGGCTTTGCTTCCTACATGAACCAGGATTCCCTACTCAGCCAGCATTTTAAAAATCTCAATCATCTGAGCTCCAGTTCTGAGAGTCTTTAAATAGACTCAGCTTTTCTTTCTGTAAACAGATTTTGGGAAGCAATTCTGTATAGTTTATCTACTAGAAGGAGAAAAGTGGAATTAATTTAAATAAATGGTAACAGATAAAAATAAATAGTGATGCTGCCTTGTGGCTATTGCTGGCCCTGTGGCTACTCTTTGTCAAAAGCATATGCCAAAGTTCTGGATTGATAAGGAGTGTGGCTCAGGAAGATGCCTCTTCCCTTGGCTTAATCAGCAGGAACAAAGAAGAGAAAGCAGAACTGGTCTCACCGATGCAATGCTGAAACCTTCCTCTACATGCTGTAGACAGATCCTTGGGAGGAAAGGATCTGGTGACTGGAGCAGTTAGGTGACATACACTGTGAGGAGGAAACAGCAGCTTCAGGCATGAAGAGACCAGGAGTTAGTCAAGATCAGAGAATCTGGGGCAGTGGTTCACAAGCTGGGGGTTGGCCCCAGGCATCAATATAAAGCTATTATGCAAAGGCCAGAATGCTGGAGAAGAGATATCGGTACCTTGTTCTTGGAAGGACCCTTTGAACCATCCAGGCTTCTCCCTGCAAAGATTTGGCACCAGGAGCCTCAGGAGACTTTACTGAAGTCTGCTCAGGTGACTCACATCAATGGCATACTAATAGCATTCCCAGGTTGTAGTGAGGATTCTGCTCAACCCTTGTCATCCAAATCCCCATGAGAGGGGCTCCATCAGTAAAGTGCTAGCCATTCACCAGAGTTCAATCTCCAGAATCCATGTGAAAACTCCATGTGCAGTGACCCTCACCAGCAAGCCCAGAAGAAAGGAGGATTCCTGGAGTTCACTATCCAGTCAGCCTAGCCAACTGGCAAGCCCCAGGGCAATAAAAAATCCTGTCTCAAAAAGACAAGGTGGATGACTGAGAAATACCATCAGGGGTTGATCTCTGGCTTCCACATGTATACACACACGTGCATGAACACTCTCACATGGACGGACACACAGACGGAAACACACACACACACACACACACACACACACACTTCTTCTTTACCAATCCTCTACCTTCCATGTTACAAAGTCATTTATTTTGTCCAGTTGAGTCTTAACCTTTGAGGCAGTTAAACCATTGCATAGAGTTGAAACTTTAAAATATGTAGCAATGTAGAAGCATGACCCATGCCTGCCTGACCCACAGCCTACACAGCAGCTGTCACAGACGTGTCCTGGCTGTCCCATCATGGCACACTCTGTCTCCTCTACTCAGCCTGGCTCCTTTTCCCATTTCTAGAACAGCAACATTCTTCTCTCACCCTCAAAGCCAGAACCCTGGGATCCTTGTCCATTTTTTAGTACTCGAGAACAGATCTTTTACCCTTCTAGAGAGGAGGCTTGCATGTCCTGGTGTTTAAACACCACACTGTGCAGCTATAGCTGACAAGTCTGGAGTCACAAGGTCCTGATTTGAGTATCCATCACTATAACCAACTGACTGATCAATAAAGTTAAAACAGAACTCAATGGGGTTTTTAGGAGGATTGAGTTCATAGTCATAAGTCATTTGGAAAAAAAGTGAAACATCACACCATCCCTATAAGCATTAGCCATTCTTCAAGTATGATGGCACATATCTCCATTCTCAGCGAGGGGGTAGGTGTAAGCAGGAGGATTGTGAGTGTGAGGCAATCTTGGGCAATACAACAAGACCCTGTTTCAAAAAATAACAAAACATCCTATTTTTCTCATTTGCATTTTTCCTCCAGGGCCCCCCCTTTGCATCCTCTCAGTCAAGCTCTGGTCAGGCCACTGTGTCATGGTACCCTGGCTACATCACACTGCTTCCCAGTTCTTTGCCTCATTAATAAACCTTAGCCCTACTTGCAAAGTTTTCACCTCTCCTTCCCTGAACCTCTCCCTCCAAGCCAAGACGCTCCATGTGAAGTCTACTGCACTGAGTCCTGGGACACATAGTCTCTTCTTCTTGGCATGCATCCCTTCATGTAGCCATTACTTATTTAACTTATTTGTATTCATTTTATGGCTCCCTCTTTAATAAATAGAATGTGGGCTGTGCCATGGCATGTGGAAAGCAGAGAACAATTAGTTCCTTCACCCCATGGGTTCTAGGGACAGAACTTTGGTCATCTTAACAGTGGGTATCTTTATTCACTGAGCCATTTTACCAGACAGCACTTATCAAGCACCTACCACACACACACACATTCACACACACAAACACACACACACATACTCACACACCACACACACACACACACACACACACACACACACACACACACACACACACACACACACATTTTAATCCAAGATATACCAGAAACACCAACACATGTTTTCTATCTTCAGGAATTTGGTAAGAGACGTTCCCAGGAAAATACTATTTTCCTCAACCATCTCTGGATCCAACTCCTTTAGGGCTTAGATCATAGAAGCAACCATGATCTCCACAGTTATGACCTCTTTCCTTATACCACTATCTGTCTGGTAAGGGAGATGGTGTTCAGGGAGCATAGCAATCCACATGTTTAAAATGGTTCCCTGCTCCATAAAAAGAAATACATACTAAACAAAGTGCAAAGGGTTAGAAACAGGGTATGTGTTATGGGGTGGTCAAGAAAGAAAGCAGTTTATGAGCCAAGAGTGAAGAGGATGGATTCAAGAGATGATTGAGGGCTCCTTCCCTTTCACACTTACCTCATAAACTGCTTCTCATAGCAAGTGGACATCACTGTGCTCTGAACATGCCTCTGCTCTCAGCCACAGGCCATGGATCAGAGGACTGTGCCTCACCAAGGGCCTGATAAGCCTTTCCCTGGAACTTGTTGCTGCACTACAAAAGCTAAGCCAGACTAATCAGATGATCTAGACTGGGAGAATTGGCTCAATACCCAGCAGACAACTGCTAATTGGCTATAGGGAACAGGACAAAAAGGACTTGAGAGGGTCTGAGGGGAGAACGTTAACCATGGGCTAAGGCAAGTTAAAATGATCAAGAGCTATGCAGTAAAGAGAACAGCTTATTAACCAGCCTTTCATCCCTGTGGCCCCTCCACTGCTTCAGGTCTGAGGTGGAGCAGAATGTGGTGATGGAAGCACACTGGAACAGAGCTGTCCGGCTCATGACATCTAGGAAGCAAGGAGGAGACACAGGAAAAGGCTGGGGCAGAGCCATGTGCCCTGTTGATCTGCTTCCACTAGCTAGGCTTCACCTCCTACACCCCACCACCTCCCAGTTCACCACTGCATTATGAATCCATCAAGGAATTGATTATGTGGCTAGACTCCTTAGGATCCAATTACCTCTCAATTATTAGACCACCAGTGGGGAACAAGCCTTAAGACAGGAGACAGTTCATATGAATAGCATACAACCTACAAAGCTCTGATTGTGCTTGACTGCACATTTTCCTATGTGCAGAAAGGAGTTTGCATTCCAAAAGTCTGCTGACCTACTCACCTATATTCCATGCACGGTGAACATTGCCACCTGCACCCCAGTCTTGTCATCTCCCTGTTTCTGTCCTCAACCAAGCTAAATGTACTTTTGCCTTTGCAGCTGCTGCTTCCTTAACTTGAAGTCTCTCCCTCTCTAAATGCCTATCCCCTTGTCACCCCTAGGAGAGGAATTCCTCACCAAGCTCCCTAACTTAGATGACCCTTGATTCTTTACTATACTCTACACTTATCCCCTCAATGGCTCAGCATTGGTATATATATTTTTAGTGTGTATTTCATTTACTTAAAATTTTTTTGCAAGTTTCCCATATAATTAGAGTTCTTGGCTATCTTGTTTTCTACTGGACCCTCCATGCCTAATGCCCAATGGGGGTCAAACACTGAAAGGGAGGGAGGGAGGGAAGAAGGGGGGGAGTGGGAGGGGGAAAGAGGGAAGAGGAGAGAGGGAGGGGGAGGGGAGAGGGAGGGAGGGAGGGAATGAGGGAAGGAGGGAGGAAAGAGAGTGCACTGTGAGCTTTGTACAGAAAATCAGAGCCAACACCATGACCTTGGAGTCTTGGTTTCATTGCAGCCTTATTTCCTCAAGGCCTAACTATATCCTGTTCTCAGACCCCTGAGCACTTTTTCTGCATTTCTTCACAGTCCCCCTACTGTTTGAGAAACCTTGAGTGTGCCTCTGTTTATAATTACCCAAGGAACACTTAGCTCTAGGAGATCCAACACCTCTTCTAGCTTCCATGAGCACCAGATACACATGTAGCGCACATGTGCAGACAAACACTCACATACACAAAATAAAAATAAACACATCTTTAAAAAATGCAAAGTTCCAATCTCCACCCCAGCTTTTCCTTTGTGTGAGAGAGGTGTGCCCATAGAGGGTGCACATGTGCGTGCATGTGTGGGGATGCGCCTGCACGTGAGGACAGTTATCAGCATCAAGTGCCGTTTCTTCAGCATTGGTCACTTTCTGGAGACAGTATCTCACACTGATCTGTACATCACTAACACCATAGGCTGGCTGGCCATCGAGCCCCAAGGATCCACCTATCCCTGCCTCTCCAGCACTGGGATTATAAGAGCATGCCTCTGTGTCCAGCATTTTCTGTGAGTGCCAACCACTGAATGAAGATCCTTATATGTGAGCAGCAAATGCTTTATCGACTGAGTGATGTCCCCAGTCACTGTGACCCCAGCAATTTTAATTGGCCTCAGAGTGGGGCTGGACTTCAGAAATCACAAACGGATAGCTTGGCCAATTCTACTCTTAATAAACCTGATCGGTGAGGTGTTTTTTTTTAAATTGGCAAATGGAAGAGAGAAAAGCTACAGAGGCAAAATATCAACCGGTGATGGATCTGGGCACGGGGCATGTAGGAGCTCTAACTCTTCTCATAAATTTCTGTGAGTAGAAGTTATGCCAAAATTAAAAGTTATCAAAAGGGGGAAATCAGAACTTGACCATAACACCAAGAAAAGTCTTTTTTTTGCGGGGGGGGGGGGGCTCTCTCAAACACTCTGAGAATGGAAAACCCAGCTAGCTCAGTTTTCTTGCAGAGAATTAAAAGCTGGCCTGAGAAAGCCAAGCCCAGACTTCTGGGAAAGAACCCCTGAGTCAGGAGTCGGGGTACCTGTGGAACTTGCTCAGATGAGTCTCACAGGCAGATAGGCTGGTGTCACTTCAGTTTTGATTCATAATTTTGCCTCCTATTCTAACCTCTAAGTATAGCTTAGATTATTTTTGCCAAGCATGGCACCTTGCACTTGCCCACATTGACGCTCATCCCTGGCAACTCCCCTGCCCACTCACGCAGCCTGCTGAGATCTCCCTGTGGCTCAGCCTGGCATTTCACTACCTGGTACAGTTAAGTGTCACAAGCAAATGTGGAGCCATCACCACTCACACCTCCAGATCAGCTCGGCAAATGTCAGCTAAGACCAGTGGCTGCACCACACTCAGCTGCTGTCGATTCATAAGTAACTAACTGCCCACAGAGCACGTGACTGATTGCAAGTAGGTGAAGGCAGCTGTGTGCAAAGGCTTTGTGGTAATCTGCGAGTGAATTTGTACATTGGATTAACTGAGGTCGCAAAACGACCCACACTAAATGTGGACAGTACCTTTCCATAGCCTGAGATCCCAGACTGAAAGAAAGGAGACAGCAAACTAAGCTTAGGGGTAGGGAGGGAAGGAATGGGGGAGGAGGAAGATGGAAGAGAGAGTGGACGGGGAGCGAGAACTATTGGGGCTGTCCTCAGAGAGGGTGTGACACACTGCCATTGGCCTCTACTCCCCTTGACTACCAACTTGTGACAGCCAAAAATCTTTCCAGCCATTGTCAAATGTCTCTTGAAGGGAAAAGGCAGAGGCCATTCGCAGCTGAACAGCACTGGTCTAGAGATAAGGAATTCAAAGAGGAAAGCCATAGGAAAGACAGCAAGCCAGGTGATTACAGCGCTCAGGATGGAAAGCTAACCGATTTGAGTTTGAGTCCTAGATCTAACACTGGTTAGTAGTGTGACTTAACTTCTCTTTGCCTCAGCCATAAAATGGGACAATTCAGCTATGATATGCTATTTAGCAGAAATAAACAACCCCTGTCTTAACTTTCCATCACAGTAACAAAATACCTGGGAGGGGAGTCAACAGAGAGGGGCAAGTTTCTCTTGGTTGACAGCTTCTGGAGCTTCCATCCATGGTCACTGGGTGTAGGTGAGAGAGAAAATGACTGGAGAACAGAGCAGGGTACCTCTCAGTGGTCAGGAAGCAGTAACGGGCAGGACAAAATACATCTTTCCAGGCCATATCCACAGTGACCACTTCCTCACCAGGCTCCGCTTCCCAAAAGTTTCTGCTGGTTCCTGTAGGGAATTGTGCTGTTTCATGGTAAATAATTGTGCCACCCACTGGTTTAATGAAAAGCACTGATTGGCCAAAGGCAGGCAGGAAGTATGGGCGGGGCTACCAGACTAGGAAAAATCTGAGAGCAGAATGACAGACAGAGCACCAGAGAGCACCAGAGGAAGCCGAGGACAACTATGCTGCTGCTCTAAAGAAAGGTACCGAGCCGCATGGCTGAACAAGAGACATGGGTTAGATGAAGAGTAGAGAGCTAGCAAGCTATATGCTTGGACCTAAAGCTGATCAGCCTAAAACTATTGGAAGCATCTGTGTGTCTCTGCGGGTCTGCAGGTCTGTGGGTCTGCAAGTCTGTGGTCCTAAACCTTGAGGCTAGGCCCAAAAGTCCGGATCAGAAACCTCATACTACAGGTTCCTCCCCACCAACCGTCAAACTATTACTCTTAGGTTAACCTACTGATGAAATCAATGTCTTTCTAAAGGCCCCCACCACTGAACACTGCTACACTGGGGACCAAAATTCAACACATAAGCCAACAAAGGTCATCTCCAAACCCAACCATAGCAACCTTCTGAAGATCGGTAGCTAAAAACACATACCATGCACCCAGCAAGAGCAACTCGATTTTGTTCTGGTGGCACAGTCCAGGTGGCCACAGATGACAGAAGCAACCATCTGAACACGTTCCGCAGAATGGCCAGGAGACAAAAAGATAGACGGGCTCTGGCATGTTTCTACCCATAATTATTGGCAAAACAAATCACACAGCCGTACCAAATGGGAAGTATACAGCATGGTGAAATCCACCACAGGCCTGGGAAGGGGAGATCAAATGCCAGTGAGAGGATGGCCTGGTTTCCTAACACAGGGAGCAGGCTGACTTCTTTGTGTGCTAGTGGGAAAGAATAAGAGAACCCAGAGGCACACAGGAACTCCTCAATGTGTGTGGAACACATTGGTGCATAATCTATCAAGGTGAGTAAAGGCATGGTGGCATGGGCATGAGGAATTTGGTCACCTTGTATCCATGGTCAGAAAGCAGAGAGGTGAATGCTGGTACTCGGTGTGCCTTCTTGCTTCTTTAGAAACCCTGCCCTTGGAATGATGTTACCCATTCAAGGGTGGCTCTTCCCATCTCAATTAATATATCTAGAAATGCCCCCAGAGACATACTCAGAGGTTTGTTTCTATAGTGATCTAAATTCCATCAAATTGACAGTCAGGAAGAATCATCACAGCTTGGCTGACCTATAGGACTAGATGAGTCACACAGACTCTTATCTAGATGTTGCCCTGAAGAATTTCACAGAGGTGACTAATTCTGAAGTTGGCTTTAAATAAAAGGGATTATGCTGGGTGACCTGCTGTAGTCAATTGAAGGGCTTCAAAAGCTAAAAATAAATAAATAAATAAGTAAAAATTCCACCTGTGAGCATAAATACCCATTAATTCCCAAAAGCATCCACCCTGCCCTTCCTAGTAACCTGCTCCATAGGTTTAAGATTGACCCAGCCAAGCCCCACAACCATATGAACCAGTTCTTTGCAGCATATCCTTTTATGGCTTTCCTGTTCTGTATTCTTTTTTCTCCCTTCCATTCTATGCAGCCATGAATCTTATTTCCACCCTCAGATCCCCTGATAGAAGTTTGCTGATTTGCCTTAAGTCCTCTCCTCTGCTTCTTCCTCTCTTTGACTCCATCTCACCTCCAAATCGCAGTAGCTGTTTATCCTGAGCTAAGCATCCTGAGTCTAGAACCTTTAACTATATGACTATGCCTACCTTCTTACAATAAACTCAGCTCCTGCCACCATAGCCCCATCATTCTAACTTTAAGAACAGAATCGTTCAAATCACTTCTCCATGACCTCAGTGGCTTTCTGTACTTTGACTTACTCCCAAGCTGAGCAGGATCAGAGGCCATCCCAAATGTGCCACTTTGCCATGGTGATTATTTTGAGTTGAAGACAATTGAGACCCAGCAGAGGTAGGAAAAGTTTTCTACTCTCCCTTCTCTGCATCAATCCCTGGGTGTCTCTCTCCATTTATCCCAGGATGAAGAGTTGCTTCATTTCAGGGGATGTCATCATCTTGAACCTGCACACACAAGCTTCCCTGAAGCAACACTTACCTTTTGTTAAACCTTCTCCATGTGTTCACCTTTCCAAAATTTACCTTTCAAAAGTCCAACATTTTCCCCCTTGTCTCATCAGTTATTAAAATAGTGCATAAACTCTCAGGCCTGTGTCTGTGGGTTTCTATACCCTGTGCTGTGAGAGCTCTGTATGCAGGGATGAAATGCTAATGCTAACAGCAAGTAAAAAAAAAAAATGCATGCTTCCTGCTCTTTTCTGTTCATCTGTCTTTTATCAACTTTATTTGTGGAAGGGGGGCAGGTGTGGAGTATAAGAAGGTAAGGGTATATTTTCCCCTATATATAACAAAACAGAAATACCAATACAATCCATCTCAGTGGCATAAGAGGGACTGAGAGTTGTTTTGGCATAGGCACTGACTCTTGGCCCTGCATCTGCCTGCTTTGCTACCTTAAAGTCTTCATGAGTCACTCTTCATGAAGCTAGACATGTTAAACATTCAAGGGGTGTCACTTAAAGCCTGGCAACACAAGGTTTATTAGCCCTAAATTGAGCCACTCTGTTCCCTTTAGAGTTGAAGACATCAAGTGTAACCCAGAGAATGTCAGGGTTTATGGAACCACTAATCTTGTATGTTCACCATCCCATGATGAAGCTACCTCCACCCCCAGAAGTAGAGAAGCCATCCTACGAAAGCAATGGATGCTACCTACAGGGGGAAAGCATCATCCCCTAAAGAGAGCCCAACTACCTACTCTAGCAACAACACCTTCTCTAGAGCCAGCGGAATCTGACAGAAGAAAACCTAAGCCAGCTATCAATCCAATCAAATTTGGTCAGCCAGACCACACGCTCACTAATGCAGAACCACACATGCATCCTGCTATCATCCCTGCTTCTTCTTCCCTTCCCTATGTAGTGGTAAAGCTCTTGTCAAGACTCCAAAGAGCTGAGGTTGATGGTACCTCTGTTCTCAGTGTGGTCATCTATAATAAAGACTTTGCCTATTTCACCATCACTTTCTATCCTTTGGTTTTTAGGACTGAGTGGACATACCTAATCTGCATGGACCCATTGATCTTTCACACATATCCCCAGCCTTGAACAAGGACAACTTGATTACATGAGGATTAACCAAAAGAAACCTTTGAGGGACCATGTGGGACATTGTCTCTACACACTGAATAGATGAGACCATGTAGAGAGTCTCAAAACCTAATCCTGCCCAATAGCTACATAGAATCTTCCCCCTTAAGGTTTCTAGGAAAAATCTGAAAAAGAGAGAATCACTGAGTCACAGAAACACAGTGTTAATAAACTCTGTCAAATGGCATAGGGAAGTTTGACAATGGCAGGAAAAGAATTTACCAAGACATGGGCAGAAAAATTTATTGAAAACCATGGCAGCAGGCCAGTTCCCAAGGAGAGCATCCTGCCACTGAGGGAGTGGAAGGATTTGGTTTGTTTTTGTCTGTTTGTAGCAGTTGAGAAGAAGTTACTTTGTCTAATTGCATAAGTTCCTGTACTAGCATATAGCTAAGGAAACAGACAGACCTCTCTCATTATCCTGATAAAGAGGAAATTTTACAGACTAGACTGTTTTTCTTGAACACGGCCATTGTTATAAGGTGTCATGGGCCACTAGAAATCGGACTCCAGATATTCTGTGTAAGACATCTTGGGTGAGCAAGGCCAGGCTCCAAATGATCCCAGGCTGATGGTTAAGTGTGGAGATTTTGCTTTTATATTTGCCCTGTTTTTTCCTCTGCCTAAGCGGTTGCCACCCAAAATCTCAGGAAAGAGAATGCCCATGAGGACTTTAACAACCCCGACCTACATTACAACCTTGCATTTCAACCCTCCCATAACATAAGGAGACATTGTATTAGGCAGGGAGCTTGTATCCCCCCCAGATCCCCCTGCTAATCCGCTCTCTGACACCCCACAGTCAGTATCCAGACCTGGGGGAGTCCTGTGAAGGCTTTGAAGTGTCTGAACTTCTCTACATTTTACATATCAAGAAGGAAGTGGACCATAAATCATGATTGGTGAGAGAGAGAGGGGGAGAGAGAGACTAAATCACAGAGGTTGGGTATTCTACGGCAATTAATTGGGACGGGGGGGGGGGGGGGGGGGGGGGGGGGGGGGAGACACGACACGGGAACAAAAGGAAAGCCATTATGTAAATGGAAGGCCATTCCACCTTGAGAAGATAATGTCTGCTTTGAACACAAAGGCAGGGGTTTAACACAGCAAGTTCCTTCCATGTCTGCGGGAATATTACACTCCCTCCTGACTAATATTAGACCTGGACAGCATCGGGTTTCTAAAATATTAACACTTTCATATTCTTCATAATCCTGTCACAAATCTGAGCAGAAGTAACTCATATTCAGCAAGATCTCTTATACCTGGATGGAGTCCACACCCATTGCTGTGTTGTAGGTCTCCCCTCCAGAGCTTTATAATGGGGGCTGAGAAGGTGCCACACTGAGAAGTTCCTCTTGCAGAAGCTGGTCCCCTGCTTTCCCTTGAATGAAAAGGATTCCTCTTTCTACATGTAGCAAGGACTAAGAGGTTGCTTTGGTCTAAATCCCCGACTCTTCCCTCGGGTTTGAGGACATCTGGTAGGCAACTAAAATCAGGATAAAGTTTGACATCTCTGTCTCTGCATCTGTGCCCTTCGCCACTTTAAATATGAGGTCCATTCTTGCTTTCACTCACCTGGCAGAACATGGTAGCCATTCAAGTGTTCGTCTAAAAATCAGCAATGCACAGGTGACTGGCCCTATATAACCTCTCTTGTCCCATTTCAAGGCTAAAGATACTAAAAAGTAACTAAGATACTTTCTAGATTTGTGGGACATCACAGTCAAAAGATTATTAACCACCAGCTTACAATAACCATCATGTTAAATCCAGTTACTGCTCTCTCCCTCTCTCCCTCTGTCTCTCTGTGTGTTATATTTATATATTTTTATGAATGTATATATATGTACATATGTAAATGTATGTGTATATATGCATGTGGAGGCCAAAAGTCAACATGGGCTTATCTTTCTCAGTTACTTTCTTTAAGGATGTAATGTTAGGGGGATTGGTATGATGGTACACAGCTTTAATCCCAGCATTTCTGAGTTCAAGGCCAGCTTGTTCTATAAGAGTCCCAGGCCAGCCAGGGCCATGCAGTGGAACCCTCTCTGTGTAAAGTGGGGGAAAGTAAGAAAGAATATAATTTTAGACTCCAGATGCTATTCAGGCATCTTCAGCAGTCCTTCACCTCTCACAGATACCCATAGGCACTCTACTGAGGCACTGCCTGTGAGTTCCTAACTAATAGACTTAGAGATACCCAGATCTTTCATCTGGTCCCTTCCTTTTCTATTGCTGTAATAAAATATTATGAACAGGTAGCTTATAAAAGAGTGTTTAAGTGGACGTACAGTTTCATATGGTTAGTTTATGATGGAAGATAGGTAGCTGGAGCAGCAGCTGAGAGCTCACACCTTGATCCATAAGCAGGAGGCAGAGAGTGGACACAGTGGGGAAAGGTATGAGTCTTTTAAAACTGCAAGATCCTCTCTCTCTAATGACATACTCTTCCAACAAGGCCACATCTCCTTATCCTTCCTACACAGTTCCTTCAGCTGAGGTCCAAGTGTTCAAATATATGAGCCTTTGGGTGGGGGGAGTGGTGTTCTCATGCAAACCATCATACCTGGGGAAGTAAGTTTACATCAAAGAGGGTGTTGGTGGCTATACTTTCTGGTCTCCACCCTCTGTCCTGCTCCTGCCTGACAATCAGAGAGTCTAGCATCAAGCTTGTGTTATAAGAACACTCCTAGTCCCAGAAAGATTTAAGACAGTGGTTCTCAACATTCCTAATGCTTTAATATATTTCCTTATGTTGTGGTGACCTCCCCCCCCCCCCATCAACCAATTACAGGACATCAACTATGACAGTTATTTTGTAAAAATATCTTGTACACTCAGAGACTGGAACTTTTGCTATACCTCACAGCTGAGCTGATAACACACCTTGAGGTCACCTAAGATTTAGACTGTGATCCTGTTGGGTATCCAGCCTATTTTTAATCTGCCTTTAAGAGAACAGTGTAACAACCAACTTCACTAGTCTTGGATTCCCATGTTTACAGTCTAAGCAAATTCACAGCTGTAAACTTTTGTTGTTCTATTTTATTTTGTTACAGAAGATTTTTTTAGTCAAGGTTTCTCTATGTAGTCCTGGCTGTCCTGGAACTCACTATGTAGACCAGGCTAGCCTTAGACTCGCAGATCTTCCTCTTTCTTTCTTTCTTTCTTTCTTTCTTTCTTTCTTTCTTTCTTTCTTTCTTTCTTTCTTCCTTCCTTTCTTTCTTTTCTTTCTTCCTTTCTCTCTTTTTTATAAAAAAAGTCTTTTTTCCATGTATCCCCCTGCTCCCTTTCCCTTCCCTCCTCCCAATCCCTCCCAGTCAGCCTTCAGCCTCCCCGCTCCCCATCCCCTGATCCCCTCCCCAAAAAGGGCAAGAAGGTAGATCATCTCAGCATGGACCATCCACTCCAGGCAAGTCCGATGTTCTCATCCCAATATTAAGACTGGATTAGACTGGATTAGCCAGTATCCTGTGGCTAGCATGTTGACTCTTCTAAGAGCACAATCTCACAGCTGGAGGATGCCACCCCACCATCCACATTTAGCCAACATAAACACACCTCCATGAGAGCAGTACACAGGAGTGCACATGCATCTGCAGGCCAGACGTTGATTTCTTTAGTTGCTCTCCACCTTATTTTGCCAAGTGAGCCCTAGAGATCCTTCTATCTCTGATCCCCAGCACTGAGATTACAGGCATATCCCACTGTACCCAGCCTTTTCTGGTAGTGCTAGGGATTGAACTTAGGTCCTCCTGCTTGCATGGCAAGAACTTTACCTACTGAACCACCTCTCCAGCCCCTTAGGAATCTTTCTTTAAATTCATGACTTAAGCAACTGCATCAGACAAATAAAGTATACCACCAACAATAGGTGAAATATAAGCCCCTGTGTCCCTTGAAGGGGGACATAAACATAACATCCTGGCCCCAGAGGCTGCTGTCACCACTGCATATGCAGTAGTCCTTCAAAGGTCTGTTCTGTTTGCTGACTTTGACAATAAGAGATCATGATTACAAGTGGCTTTCGATTGTGGAAAGATCTTTGGTCTTCATTAAGGTTTATTTGTGAGTGTTCCAATGGTGGCTTCTAAGAAGGGAAAGAATGCCGCTGGTAATTAGGCCCTCCTAATTGCAGTAGTCACTGATTGCCTGTATTAAAAAACATTTGAGGAAGTGTAGCAATTAGAGCTTCGGGAAATATTTTAAAAACAAAGTGAAAAGATGTCTCATAGTACAAGGACATAGAGAGGCATCCAGGAGCTCCTGCCCAGCTGGAGTGGACCCTTGGCAGCCCCAGACGTCTGGGCACAGTATCCTTTGGATGCTGGCCACTGCAGTCTGAGGAGGGAGAGTTGTATTTCTTCCTAGTCATTCTGCAGACCCGGCTGAGCTGACAGAGAAGGGAGGCATGCTGTAAAAATGCATAAAGGTTAAAATAATGCCAAACATTTATTAGTTATACACGTGCCCACTCACATATGCCTCTGTTAGATATTTTCAAGAAGCAAAAGATTGCTTCCATTTTATTTTATTTTACAGTGTGTGTGTGTGTGTGTGTGTGTGTGTGTGTGTGTGTGTGTGTGTGTGTGTTGACATAACCATGGTATAGAGGTCAGAGGATAAAGGAGCCAGCTCTCTCCTTCCATCAAGTGAGTCCCTGGGGTAGAACTCAGGTTACCATGCTTTGCAGCAAGTACCCTTACCCAAAGAGCTATCTCATAAGTCTCTATGTTTGTATACCCCAAGTTGAATTTACAGGGTGATTTTTCTATCACTGGAGATGCCATCCCAAGTATGGTATTCTTGAATTCATCTGTCAAGGGTATTTCAACCACAGATGTACTGTGCCCATAAAGAAACAAGATTAAAATTTTGTTTCTATCTCCTAATTGGTATGAATACCCTGAGAGAAATGTAGGTCCATTAAGTAAAGAATGCTGATCACTCACTCACCTCCTACCTCCAGTGATTTCAGGCTCAGTTAAGGGTTTTTATTAAAGCCCATTAAGGAGAAGACTGGGTGGCAGGTTTCTGAGTTGCTTGGAAGGCTTTGCACCTTTGTGTAGGCAAGTAGGGTGGAGTGCATCAGTAAGAGGAAGCAGGTGAATGAGGAAGCACTGGGGGTGGGAGGGAGAGCTGGTAAGAGCACCAGATCACATACCTCAAACATGGTTTTGGATCCAAAATACTTTGTGCAATTGCAACCAAGTTTAATTTTTTTCTGATACGTACACCAGGGGCCATACTGAGTGCTTGGCGTTCACTGTGATGTCTGTCCTCAGGTCAGGGCCACAAGGCAGGAGTTATTATCTCCATTTTCTGAATGAGGAAAGTGGAGCTGAGGAAGGTAAAGTAACTCGTTCAGAGTCACCAAGTGAGTACGCTACTGAGCCAGAGTTAACTCATCTGTTTCAACATCCCATCCTCCAGAGCCCTGTATTACATAAGCTATGGAGCTCTGCAGTGTCAAAAGCCTCCTTCCCTACCACCAGTCTTTCATCTCACTCTGCTGATAACTAACTAGCAGAGCATTTCCAGTGAGCCAGGAAGCTGCTCCGCATGCCACTGCTGGAGAGCTCCCTTGGAGATGGATTTGGTACAAGCACCCTATCATCATTACTCTGCCTCTCATGAAACTTATTTATCAATTCATGGGAATGCGGAAAAGGACTATCTGATGCTCAAAAGCATTATGCCAAAACTGAAGCTGGAGCAGCAGTCAGCTTACAAAATGCAAACAAAACTAGAGGAAGCCATTTCCTCAACACATGGAGAATCTGTAGGAACAGTGGGACTCCAAACTCAGGTCAGTGAGTACTAGATGGGACAATGAGCTCGAAGGTCCAGGCCCTTAGTCCTCACTAGTACCTTCAAGAGTTTAACTCTAAGACTCTGCAGATAGCATAATTGATGCTTCAGAGTCCCTTGTGTAAAACGGCATAATCTATGAATATAGCCAATGTATAGCTGCCTATATATTATAAATCATCTGTATATTACTTACAATACCTAGTATAACACAGATGCTATTAGTTGTTATGCTGTATTTATTGATGGAATAAGAAGAAAAAGTCTGCAGGTGCTCAGTACAGATGGAGCCATTGTAAACATAATTACACTTTCTGTCTCTGATTGGTTGTGTAGGAATGAATGAACGACTGTACTGTCAAGGTGATTAACTGAAAAAAAAAAAAGTAATAATTAAACTAGCCCTGTAGTTGGCAAATGAAACTTAGCAGCTAAAGGCACTGATTCATGAGGTGAGTTTCACAAGTCCCACATCCAGGTAGATCAGGGTACAAATGGTTGATAGCATCAAAAATAAAGAGAAAATAGCTAAGTGCAGTGGTTTGAATAAGAATGTCCCCATCCGCAGACTCATTTGAACACTTAGTCATCAGAGAGTGGAGCTCTCTGAAGGATTAGAAAGTGTGGCCTTGTTGGAGGAAGTGTGCCACTTGGGGTGGATTTTGAGGTTTCAAAAGCCTGTGCTAGACCCAGTCTCTTTCCCACCTTAACCCTCCCTGCTCTCTGCCTGCATTAGCATGTGGCTCTGAGCTACTAGTCCAGCAGCAATGTGTGCTGCCATGCTCCCGCCATGATGAGAATGGACTAAAACCTCTGAAACTGTAAGCAAGCCCCTATTTCTTTTTTATAAGAACTGCCACGGTCATTATGTCTCTCCAGCAACAGAACAGTAACTAGGACACATGTCTGTAATCCCAGCTACTTGGCTGGCAGAAGGATCACAAATACACAAGTCTGCCAAGGTTCAAGACCAGCCTATGTAACTTAGCAAAACCCAGCCTGAATTATGTTTATAATAATAAAAATAATAAATAAAAATAGCAATAATAATAAACAAGTGGGAAGATGCTAGCAAGACATGCTAGAGGATAGATAAAGCCACATGGAGATTCATAGATTTTTTTAAAGTGGGTTAATTTTAATATAAGAGTTAGTTAGTAACAAGCCTGAACTATTAGCTGAGCATTTATAATTCATATTCAGATCCTGAGTTGGTTATTTGTGTCTGGACAGTTGGGACTGGAAACACCCTAGCATTGCAACAAAAAAGAATTAACAGAAAAAACAGGGCTGGACGTGATTGGGCACTTAGGAAACAGACAGGACATCTGCCTGCACTTCCTATAGCAAGACACTGCCTCAGAAAACCCAATGGAGGAAAAGAATAAAAAGAAGACCTTAAAACATTAGAGACAAGAAAAGCTTAGTATTCATATTTTCCTGTATTTTCTTCCTGCCTGACATTGTTTTAAACAGAATAAATGTAGGTTTAAAATATGTTTTAGCAAACAGGAAAGCAGGAGGTTTTTTTTTTTAAGAGAAATCATTTATAAAAAGATCTCTGTTGAAAGAGAATAGATTGGAAATCTTAAAGTTGGAAGAAGACATTGTTCAGGTATGAGGGATGGGCAGGGGATAGAAGCTCATGCCCTGTGGTCTCTGCTGTTTGAATAATTATTATATGCCAAATACTGTGCCTGACATGCAATTCACCCTTTGAATCTCATAACAGATGTGCACACACTAAAATAAACAAAACAAAAATACAGTGACTTTATCAAAGGAATAGTATCCAAAATATACGAAGAACTCCTCTAAATTAGCAACAGAAGTAGAAGAACCTGACACCTTTCTGAGATGAGAGTATAAACAATCAAAACGTGAAGGTACAGATGTTCAGTAAGTGTGTGAAATGGCACTCATTCTTGTTAGTCACCAAGGCAAAGTCAATTAAAACCAACGTGAGGGTGAGGTATCACCTCACAGCTGCTAGAATGGCTACAGTCCCACAGAGCAACAGCTCCAAATGTTCCCAAGCACCTGGAGCAATGGCACCTGCCATGCACCACTATTTGAAATGACTAATACTTGGAGTTTTCTTACAAAGTTAAACAATCCTATGAGCATCACAGGACCTGGTAACTCCAGGCACAGATATTTACCAAGGCTGAGCAAAAACATTTCAACAAAGGCCTCACGTGCAAATGGACATGGTAATACTAACCACAATAGCACCGAATGAGGGAATGATACAAATCTCCATCAGGATGAATATGGGTGATGGAACACTACTCAGTAATACTAAGCAAATTAGCCTGGTATCCACAAGAGCATAAATGAAGCTCAAAAAAGAATGACGTTGCATAAATGTTGTCTGTCTATCTGTCTGTCTGTCTGTTGTCATTTATAGCCTAAAGTCACCTAAGAAAAGTCATCATCTCAAATGGGAAAATGCCTCCATAAGACTGAGTTGTAGTCAAGCCTGTGGGACATTTTCTTGATCAACATTAGATGTTACAAGGCCCAGCCCATATGGGTGGTCCCACCCCTGAGCAGATAGTCCTGGGTTATATTAGAAAGTGAACTTGAAAAACATAAATTTTTTAAAAATGAGAAGCCATTCAGTAAACATCATTTCTTCATGGTCTCTGCTTCAGTTCCAGCCTCCAAGTTTCTGCCTTGCCTTTCCTCGATGCACTGTGACCTGGAGTGTATAAGCTGAAATATACTTTCCCCCATGAATCTGTTTTGGGGGCCATGTTTTAACACAACAGTAGAAAGCAGGCTAAGGCAGTCACAGAGAACATACTGCATTACAGCACTTGTATGAGGTCCTGGTCACATGGCAGAGCTACATTAACTAGACAGGTGTAGTAGGAAGTTTCTAACCTAGCCTCAAGGTTTAGGCCCACAGACCCACAGACTCACAGAGACACACAGATGCTTACTATAATTTTAGGCTGATCTGCCTAAGGCCCAGGCATATCACTTGCTAACTCTTTACCCTTAATCTAACCCATGACACTTATCCTGTTCAGCCATGTGGCTCGGCACCTTTTCTTAGAGCAGCATGGTTGTCCTCTGCTTCTTCCAGCTTCTCTCTGGCGTTCTGCTCTGTTCTGCCTATTCTTAGAGTCTTCATAGTCTGGTAGCCCTGCCCACACTTCCTGTCTGCCTTTGGCCAATCAGCGCTTTTTATTAAACTCATAGGCGAGGACAATTATTTACAATGAAACATAATCCCCCTACAGGCAGGTACAAGTGAACTTTCTGGGAAGACGGAGATGTCTCATGTCACTCAGGGTGGTTATACAGATGTACGTATACTTAAGATTCACCTAAGTGAACACTCTCGATACTTAAATCTTATTCTGTGCAAACTATATCTTAATTTAAAATTTTATTTTAAAAACCTACATGTGGTAAGAAATCTTAACAGCTTGATTGGATCTGGAAATGACTAAGGGATACCTGCATTCTAGAGGGATTTTCTCTATCAGGTTATCTGAAGTCAGAAGATCTACTCTAAATGTGAGTGGCACCCTCCATGGAAGATGTTTAAAAGAAGATCCAAGGGGAAAGTTTTACTTTTTACCTCATTGCCTCCATTTCTCACTGGTGAGGTCATCCACGGGGTAGCTGCTGTCAATTGCTGATATGTGTTGCTACATTCCTCCACTGGTGTCAGAAGCAGCTTTTTCAGCCTTTCACTGTAGACTGAAGAGCAATGGCTGTCCAGGAACCCCAGGTCAGTGACACTTGGAGCTGCTGGGGCATTCCACCAGGCTCTCAGCATCTCCATGTGAAGACAGGTTGTTGATGGACAACCCAAGCTGTATCGCGTAAGCCAATCCAATGAAACTCTTTTTACTACATATTCGTTCTATCATTCTGCCATTTCTGTTCCTCTAGAGTAGTGGTCCTCACCCTTCCTAATGCTGTGACCCTTTAACACAGTTCCTCACAGTTCCTCACTTGTTGATGACTTCTAACCACAAAATTATTTTTGTGATCATGGAATCTTCCATGGCAGGTAAGTGTCACAATTATTTTCATTGATACTTTATAACTAATTTTTCTGCTTTTAGGATGGTAATGTAAATATTTTTGAAGCTAGAGGGTTGCCAAAGGGGTCAGAACCCACAGGTTGAGAACCACTGCTCTAGAAACCCCTGAATTATACACTATGAATTTTGGTCTTACAGATAAAATATCAAAGTCCAAAGAAACCCTGGTCATTGTTACACAGCAAAGGAGCAGGACATGGAGCTAGGACTGATGGAAACTGAGCAAGCCCAGGCTACGCCTTATAGCCACTGCCGCCTCATACCACATGCAAAACACACTCAAACCCAATCATCCTGAAACCTAAGAGCTGACACTGTAAAACCTCCACATGAATGAAGATATGTAAATAAATCCCTATATCCCGGGGGAGGTCATGGCCTCTCAAGCATCACACCAACAGCACTAGTAAAACTAAGAACCCGAGGACCCCAAGGTACGCGATGTTGTATATGAACTGATGCCATCAGGAAAGTTTAGAGACACTGGCACAATGACTCAGCTGCCAAAGCTGATGCTGCCAACCCTGACATCCTGAGTGCAGTCTCCAGCACCCACATGGTAGGAAAGCATTTCCTACAATCTCTCCTCTGACCTTGCTCTTGAGGGGCAAAGGCAGGAAAATGGCCACAAGTTCCAGGCCAGTCTGCACTATGTAGTGAGTTCTAAGCCAGCAGGAGCCACAGAATGAGAATCTCCCTCATAAGGAAAGAGGCTGGAGGATGTTCTGGATCAGGGGAGGGGTTTAAGACCCTTTGCTGCTCTTACTCAGGACTCAGCTTCCATTCCCAGTCCCCAGGTTAAACAGTTCTCAACAGCCTGTAACTCCAGGTGCAGGGGATCTGACACCCTCTTCTGGCCTTTATGGACACCTGCACACACATATACAAATGTATATGTACAGATATACTCATAATTAAAGAATAAAATAAGTCTTTAAAACAAAAAGGAGAGAATACCCAGAGAATAAGAGAAAATATTTGAACATTACTTGTATGCAGACTGTCTGAAAAACTATTATAACCCAATGGCAGAAGAGAAACTAACAATTTTTAAATAGGCATTAGATCTATTTTTTTTTCTTGCTGTTTACAGTTCTGGAGACTGAATCTAGGGCTTTGTGCAAGCTAAGCAAGTACTCTACCACTGGACCATATCCAAGCACTGGGCCAATACGTCATATAAATAATAGGTAAGCAAACAAAAAGATGGTTAGTATCATCAGTCACTAGGAAAATGCAAACTCATTTCACAATGAGCTTTTGTGTGGCACCCCACAAAACAGTTGAAATACAACTTTACATAAGGGACCTGAGTATCACAGATTCCATGTTCTGTAGGGCCCTTCCAACCAAGCCATCCTGTGCTGACTCCCCAGAGGCTATCTGTGTAATTGCAACTGTTTACAAGGACATAGGGAGAGCAGATCTTTATGCAATGCTCCTAGATTTTAAATTGGGGACATCATGCTTCATGAAAGAGTCCAGGTACAAAGACCCTGTGCCAGATGATCCCACTTATAGGAAATGTCCAGAAGAGCCAAATCTTACTTTGAAAGATCAGATAAAGTAGATTAATGATTGTCATGGCTGGTAAAGAAGAGGCAAATGAAAAGGAGGTTGTTGTTGGGCAAGGAGCTTATTTGTGGGGTGGTAAAGCACTCTAAGTTAGGCAGTGGTGGCATTCTACAACTCTGTGAATATGCTAAAACCATTTCATTGCCTGCTTTAAGGGGGCTAATTTTATATTTTAGAAATTATGTCTCAATAATGCTGTGTTTGGTTTTTGTTTGCTTGTTTCTTGCTTGCTTTTAATGCATCAGAGAAGATGAGAGACTGGGTTTTGAGACCATGAATCAAGCCATGGGGCTTGAAATTGATGCCCGTGGGTGTGTAATGGTATCATGGGACAGTGAGGAGGCCCTAAGTGAGATACAACAGCACAACATGGTAATGGTACCCATCTGTACTGCTAGGCACGTCCCTTGTAGTCTGCAGGAGTTGGAGATAGTCCTCACGATAGAGGTGGCAGCTTCCTGCCCTCACCCCAAGCACTCCAGCTTTTGAGTCCCAAAAGATGAAAGCTGTATAGGCTTGCCTCACTCTTTCTCAAGTAGAATTTCTGCAACAAAATTATCTACTAAACCTGCAGCCTAAACACCAGGCAAGAGAAAGAATAAAGAGAGAAAGGAAGGCAGTTTCCTGGTAATTAACTCTGAATTATTCACAACCTGTTAGACCCTATCCCCCTTCTGATGTAGAAGATTACATTTTCATTTCTCTCCCAAGTCCTAAATACCTTTGTTGCCAAAGCTGTGATTTTGGCTAAGAGCCCTGACTTCACTCTCCTGGGAGCCATGGGTACTGGAGTTTAAGCCCAGGGCCAGATGCATACTTAGCCAAACCTTCCCATGAGCTATTAACAGACTCATCCCCTGATCCACCCCTGAACTGCTTAAAGGAGCTGCTTAAAGCTCCCATCCAGTGGTGTCCCCCCCCCACCAGGGCCTGCACATTGTGAGGGGTCTTTAAATTTCTGTAAGTGGCCTAGTTGCAACCAACTGAAGCAAAGAGGGAGTTTACTGATCACAGCAACTGAACCTTGGGAAGGCTAAGACAAGGCTACTCTGGGACAATGAAGCCAGGAGTTGAGCAATCCCACTTTGCACCTGATACCCCAGCCTTCTCCACCTCACTCAACTCTCTACATGAGGCTGCAAGCATAGCATTCAGTAATGGCCTGCCTCCTGTCTCATCCCACATGGTCTTAACGACGCCTCTCATTTTCTTGTCTCTAAGGTTGTATCATTGCTGGTGATCAGAGGGACTGGGCACACTGTGTTTGGTGAAACCCATAAAAATCAGGTTGTTGAAAAGGAGCAGGAAGAATTCCCAATTAGAAAGGAGTCTGGGACTAGCAGGGCAAACCCTTAGCACAAGAGCCCCACAGCCTAGCTGGAGAAATTCCTGTCTTTTCAAGGATGACTGCAGCCATCTCACCTAGACACTCTGTGATTGTGTGTTGAGTTTTCTTGTAAACAAAAATAGAACAGTATTTCAAGGAAGTGAGGCTCTGTTTCAAAAACAGTAACAAACCCTCTAGCAGGGCATGAAGGCTTGCACTTCTGGTATTGGCTCCTTAGAGGGCAGCAAAGGCAGGAAGATTGCATGAGCCCTAGACCAGGGCTAGCAACATAGTTCAGTGCGTACAAAAACCACCTGCTTCAATCTCCAAACCCAAAAATAGTACATAAAAACATTTAAAACTTCAGACTTGTATCCATAACAATTCTGCCTGGACCTCTGTGGGTAGAATGCAGACAGCCATACTTCTTAAAGATTTCTGGGTGAGTCCACTGTGCCATGTATTGAGAATGAGTTGCATAGCATATGGTTCCTCAACCCCAATGTGTGTTAGAATCACCAGGGAGGATTTTTAACTTACAGAGGTGTGGACTTCACCCCCTGGACTCTACTCTTGGTTAGTCTGCAGGAATCCTCGTCTATGCACAGTTCTTAAAGCTCTCACATAGCTTCAATGTGTAGTTAGAGACAGAAATCACCAGCCTCACCGTACCTGTGATGACCTCCATAGCTGTTTGGACCCCTGTCCCTCTTCTGAACCACAGTCCTAGCCATTCAATGACCTGCTATACATATCTCTGCTCATGGACCTCTGGGTGCCTCAAACTTAAAAGGCATAAGACAAAACTCAATTTCTCAGCATAGCTTGCAGGCCATGGAGAGATCTGAAAATTTCACTGGGACAGAGATTCTGGATGCAGAATCTGTTTCCTTCTACGCCATCCCTAGCTCATACCAACAGCAAACTCACAGCAATCACTGCCTCAGGCTCCCGAGTGCTAATATTACAGGCATGAGATTCTCCCTGTCAGAGCTAAAACTATCCTCTGTCTATAAGTGAAGAGTAGGGGGCAAATGAAGAGTGTGGGATGTGTTGTAAGCTCAGAATTTGAAGTTAAAGAAGTGAAGAAAGGAGGTTGACAATAGCTCAATTGGTGGAAGGTATTTGTCCCTGAGTTCGATCCCCAGAGCCCACATTAAAGAAAACCAGGCATAGCATTGCATACTTGTAATCCCAGTACTGGGATGGCTGAGTCAGGAAGATCCTTGAAGCTGACTGGCCAGCCAGCCAGCCTGTGCTACTGGGGCAAACCACTGAGAGTGATGTCCTGATGGTACCTTGGACCACCAGGCAAAGAAGCAGGGAAATCGCATATAAGTGAAGGACTTTTCCATCACATCACAGGCTCTTCAGAAGTAGTCATAAATGGCAGTTGTGGGAGATTATGTTGTTACATTGTAAATAATTGTCCCACTCACTGGTTTAATAAAAAGCACTGAAAGTGTCTGTATGTCTCTGTGGGACTGTGGGACTGTGGGTCTAAACCTTGAGGTTAGGCCCGAAAGTCAGGGCCAGAAACTTGTTACTACAGGCAGTGGAGAGAAATGGTGTGGAGGAGAGTTTGGTCTCCCCAGTGTTCAGAGGATGGCGGAGGACATGAAGAAGTTTGGGCTGCTCCTGTGTATGGGAGGTCTGAGAAGGCTTCAGCCACACCTTATTTCTAGCTCTCCCCGAGAGCTGCTACCTTGGAGTTGTTGGATTTGTTGTTCCTTTTGCCTGGAGCACTTTCCTCCAGGCCTTCCTCAAACATCATCTTCACACTTTTCATCTCCTGTTAGCTTTATAATGCTGTGACAACCTGCCTGTGAAAATCAGCTTTAAAAGAAGAAAGGTTTATTTTTGCTCATGTGCCTTTGGTCTGTAGCAGGACATAGTGAAGCTTGGCTTCTTGCTGAATGGTTGCTAGGAAGGGAAGAGGAAGACTTGAGTTCTTAAATCACCCCCAAACATATTCCTCAGTGACCTTCCTTTCTTCTGCGGGCCCTACTTCTTACAGGTTCTAGAAGCTCCAAATGGTGCCATTAGCACATGAGCTTCGTAGGGGAAGGCCAAAGTGAACGCATCATGTCCTCCCTTCTGGTTTACTTTTCTCCCCCCCAGGTAGAATACTCTACATACTTACATACTCTACAGCTGACCCTCCCCATGCCTCAACATCTACAGAGGAACCAGCAGTGGTTTGAGAATGTTTTGTTTAATTGCCTCTGTTCTGAATATGTAAGCCTTTTATCCTGTCATTATTCCTTAAACAATGTGGTAAAACAACTATTTATGCAGCATTTATATCATACTAACTATTATGAATAATCTAGAGATGATTAAAATAATAAACATATATGCAAATACTGTGTCATTTTACAGAAGGGACTTGAATATTCATGAATTTGGGTATCCAGAGACCTGGAACCTATCCTCTCCGCTGGAAAGAGATGATTGACTATTATTTTAAGACCTAGTCTATGAGCTGCTTTCTAACTTGCCACGACCTCCATGCAAACAGTGCTTAGGGCAGTTACAAACCACATACTATTTTCACAGGTCACAGCCCAGCAGGGCTTGGAAGAGTCCATCCAGTGATATACTTGTTTGCCAAATGGAGGCCACACAAATCTTAGAGGTGAAATCCTTTGACAAGTCTCTACACAGAGGCTCGGGTCCCTGGCCATCTTTACTCCATAGAGACACATCTCACAGCAGGTAATCTGGCAGAAGTAATGGACTTGCACAAAAGGTAGGCATGTGGGTGGCCAGCTCCTGGGAGGCTGCCTTGCTGCAACAGCTCATCTGCACTTCTGGGCAAAGACCCATGTGGAAGCTGTGCAGATCCTACTGTGGGAATGGGCTTTTGCCAAGTGGGAATTTGAGCTGACAGGGAGCCTGGGCTGTCCCAACAGCAGCACTGCTTTTAGCCAAAGTCTTTATTAGATGTCTAAGCTCAGTGGTGCTGAAAATGTCTAAGGGTCAGCTCTGAGGGGAAGAGAAAAGCACGCATGCATATGCATACCTATTTATGTTTTACTTTGGACTCGTATCAAGTCTGTGTATCATATAACTTCGGAATAATTACTAAGTATAAGCTACTTTTCATCTTCGATTACACTACAGTGAATCCTTACAGGATGTTGTCCCTGGGTTTTGCTGAACTCATGTATCTGCAGCTGTGTTATCCAATCTTCCATTTCTATGACAAACACCTGACTGAAGCAATTGAGTGAGAGGAGGGCTTGCTTGGGCTCACAGATTCAGAGCCTCACAGACAGCTCTGGTTACTGTGGACAGATAGTAAGGTGAAGCATGTTGTAAAGAGGCTACTTACCTCATGGTGATCAGGAAGAAACAGATAGACAGAGAAGGAGAGACAAAGAAAGACAGAGAAAGAGAGAATAGATGAGGGCCCAGTACAAAGTATATCTTTTCAGGGCATTCCCTCAGTGAAGGACTTTCTCCAACCAGACCTTATTACCAGTGATCCCATCACATTATGGATCCATCAAGGAATGAGTCCATGGGTTAAGTCAGAGTCCCCAGGATTCAGTCACAAAGCCCATCATCATCAGACAGCCAAGGGTTTAACACTTGAGCCCTGTGGGACATGGTATATCCAACCATAACACCAATGTACGTTTACAATTCAGTCACAGTTTGACAGTCACATACTTTGCCAGGCTGCCACTACAGGAACAACACATGCTGCAGGCCCATCTGATTAGCAAAGCTTTTTGGCCACTTTATCAAACCTGATAATCTCACCAACAAAACAGTTAATGACTGATTGAAACACTAGCTGGAGACCATGGTGTAACCACTCCAGTGTGGCTGATCTCAAGCTACCAAGCTGTTTGCTGAATGCAGAGCTAAAGTTGGGAAGAAATGCTCGGTAGAAAGCCATTTGTTAGATGGTATTTCTGCAATATTTATGTAGATATATGCTACATAAGATACAGTGTGTGTTATGTAGATATCGTGTGTATAATAGCTTCCCTTCATATGGAAGGGGTATATTTCAAGACTCTTAAGTGAATACCTGAAGTCATGAATAATACTGAACACTATGTATATACTTTGTCCTAAACATACATAACTCTTATAATAAATAGTGTGTGTGTGTGTGTGTGTGTGTGTGTGTGTGTGTGTGTGGTTTATGTGGTTGATGTGTACATGTGTGTGAGATTGCCTTCACCCATGAGTGCATAGAGAGAACAAAGGTGTCCTGCTCTGTCTCTCTCCAGCTATTCCCTTGAGATAAGTGTCTTTACTGAACCTGGAGCTAGACTGGTGACCATGAAACCTTGGTGATCCTCCTGCCTGCCCCTGCAGTGGTGAGGTTAAAAGTACACCCAAGACCATGTTTAGTTTCTTCCTCCAGTTCTGGGGATTTGAACGAAATTTCTCACGTTTGCTGAGTAAGTGCTCTTACATGCTGAGCCATCTCCTCGGTTAGATAAGATTTAATCTGTAACTTATATAAAATAAGATGCTAATAATAACTAATAATAAAACAGAAGAATCTTTAATAATATATAATAAAATATAATAACAATAAAAGTTACATAAATATATGCTCTTTCCCAAAACATGGATTTTCCAGTTCATATTTTGGGGCCTCAGTTGACTGCAGTATGGAAGTATAGAAGACAGAGTGGTAGATGAAGGAGACTTCTGTATTTATAAACTGCAAGAGCAGGGTTAAAAAACAGCCAAATGTAAAGCAATGAGTTTTAAATGTTATCTTTTAAAATGTCACTTAACTGACCACAAGCTTATTTTTAATTTTTAATAAAGGCTGTGTTTACAGTCAGCTTGAAGAAATCCTAAAAGTTTAACAATCATATCTACCAGTTCCAGTAAACATGGGCATTCAAGCACTTGGAAGCAGCTAAGTCACATGTTGGGGTGTAGGGTCTCCTTAGGGACTAAAAAGGCAAGATGATCTTCTTCTGAAACTGACATCTCAGGAGCATACATGAACCAGTCAGATAAATTCAGATTGTGTGTGGAGAACAGGCACTTGTTTAGAATGTCAAAGGAAGCATTAGACACTTAGAGTTGAACAGAATCCTCTTTCTCTCTCTCTCTCTCTCTCTCTCTCTCTCTCTCTCTCTCTCTCTCTCTCTCTCTCTCTCTCTCTCTCTGGGGGAGGGGTCACATACATGTGCATATGGGTGTAGGTCCAAAGTTGATATTGACTGTTGATATATTTTTCTGTATGCTGTGAGAATGGTTTATTACCATCGATTAATAAGGGGACTATTTTGGCCTATGGCAAGGCAGCTTGGTGGCAGGTAGGAAATCCAAGCAGAAATAAAGGAGAAGAAAGGCAGAGTCAAGGAGATGCTGCAGGCTGCCACCAAGAAAGCAAGATGTAATGAAACACAGGTAAAGGCATGGAACCACCCGGCAAAACATAGATTAAGAGAAATAGATTGAGTTAGGTTATAAGAGAGAGTTGATAATGAGACCTAGGCCAAGCAGTTTGTAATTCATATAAGCCTTAGTATGATGATTTGGGACTAAGCAGCTATGGGACTGCAGGTCCAGACCCTGGGTCTAGGAAGAGCCAGAAACTTCTGTCTGCAGACTACCTTCCTCAGTCACTTTCGGTTTTGTTGTGGCAGCAGTTCCCTGAACCAGGAACTCACTGACTCAGTCTAACTACCAAGCATTCCCTGGGGTCTGCCCTTGAGTGTTAGGATTACAGGCCTCTGCTTGAGGCCTTGGGGATTTGAGCATGGGTCTCCTTATAGCACAAGCTCTTTATCCACTGAACCATCTCTACAGTGGAACAAACTAGTTTTAATGGGACCACCCGGTCAGGAACGGAAGGAAGGAAGAGTGGCCAAGACAGCTGTATGTCCACGTCACCCCACCCTTATCAAGGAGGGAGAAATGAAGCCACCTGCAATTTTTCCTGGAATGAGCGTGGTGGCGCAGCAGCGAGGGAAAATGCTTGACTCCTGAAATGAGCATGCGCTCATTTGGACTTCCGGTGCCCAAGAAGGACTTTACAACACTAGAAGTTTAGCAAGGTGCACACAGAAAAATACTGGCTGTTAGGGCTCGGAAACCCAGGACAAACGGCTGAGGTACCCATTACAAAGCCAGCTCTCCTCACCCCACCCCTACCCTATCTCTCTCAGGGCCTGGGTTTCACCTCTCTTCCCTCAGCCTGATCCCTATGTGAATCAGAAATTTTGGCTATGCTGGTCTCTTGGTCTGCGGCTCCTACTTGCTCTCTCTCCTGCTCCCTCCTCTTGTGCTGTTTTAGAATGTTGGCCATGTTTACTCTGGGTTCTTCCCTCTGCTTGCATTCTCCCTTATATCTACAATAAAATTCTTCTCCTTACTAGAAGTCTTCATGCCCTCTTCCTTTATTTCACTTTTTCATCCACTGACCACCTGCCAACAGCCAGCACCCATATGCCAGTTGTGTGTGCAAAGTGAACCTTATAGAAGAGTCGAGCTTTGAGGTGACCAACCCCTCCCTGGTGTTTCAAATGCACAAGGACAGGCTCTAGGTAGCCCATGACAGGTCCAAGTCTCATCCTGCTTGACCTTAACTCCACAAAGCTACAGCATGTACCCGGAACACAACATACAAAGCCCAGGAGAAGCTGGCTGGGGTGGCAAACTGTGCTGCAGACCCAGACCCCACCTCCAGAAACTAAGGGCAAATGGAACAAAATCCACAGTGTTGCTTCCCCGAGTCCTTCAGCTCGAGTGTAAGTCAGCAGAGTCCAGACTCCTTCCACCCTAGAAGTTCGCCTGAGTCTCCGCCACTGTGGGCCCCTGTTGCTTATTTGTTGAGTAAACAAATGTCATAACTGGCTGCACATGAATACATGGGTTCTGTCTCACCATATTCAGACACATTGACAGCCAGGGCTGTACATGCAAGAGCACACACACACAAACACACGCACTTTTTTTCCTTGGTTTTTCAAGACAGGGCTTCTTTGCTCATTGGTCTGTCTCATTCTCTCAGTTAAGAAAATGGATTTGACCCTGATTTTGACACATTCCTGAGTCTTGAAAGAGTTTCCGGACACTATACATACTCACTGAATAGACTTTCACATAATTAGAAACATTTTGATGTTATCTATAGAAATATTGTGGCAATATGATGTTCAGTTACCATCAGAGATAACCCAAGCTGCAGAAGCACTGCTTAAATAAGTCCCTTATAGATTAATTTTCATAAGTAATAAACTTCTCTCTTGACATTTCTTTGATAATTCAAAGCTTCTTGCCATATGGTCCACTTCAGGGTGGATTTTTTTTAAAAGCCTGGGTGACTATTGGGTATGATAATATTCATGCACTTAGTAGGCAGAATCAGACAGTTCTCTGTGAAATCCAGCCTAGTCTACATAGTGGCTTCTAGGCTGACCAGAGCTACGTAATGAGACTCTATATTTAAAAAGAAATTAAAAATTAAAAAGAAAATAAATTCAGGACAGAGAGGAAGAGCCTGTGTTTCATCTTTGGGAAGGGGAAAGGGAGGAAGTGCGCATGGCTGTGGCAAGATTACAACTCTGGAAAGAAAAACTAAGATAGTAAGTCATCCTGGTGTCCACTCAGCCTAGATGGCAGATCTCAAGCCCATCTCTACACTGCACAGTTAACTCCTTTACAGATTCCAACAGCTGATCCATAGGTCATGACCTGAGGGAGTCAAGATAAAATCAGGGGAGGAATCTTTTAAAATCTTTTTTATTTCGTGTGCTTTGGTGTTTTGCCTGCACGTATGTCTGTGTGAGGGTGTCAGATCTTGGAGTTACAGTTATAAGTTGCCATGTGGTATGGAAGTTGAAGCTGGGTCCTTTGGAAGAGCAGCCAATGCTTTTAAATGCTGAGCCATCTCTCCAGTCCCCAGAGGAGGAATCTGTGTGTCTGGGAAGCATAGAGTCAGTGGGATATGATGGGGATGTTCTGTTGTCCTTCGGATACTTAATCTCCTGGGTTTACAGATGCACTGAGTGGGAAGCATGGAGCTGCCACATATATTTCCCCATATATTTATTATTATATTGTATTGTATTGTATTGTATTGTATTGTATTGTATTATACTAGATTATATTATAATTTGTAGCTTGGTTTTTATTGGCTTGCTTTAGTGTGGTATATTTTTATAATTGAGGAACTAGTATCAATGTCTTATTATTAACTAAAATCCATAGTTTACCTCCCCATTCATTCTGTGTTGTACAGTCTATGGTTTTGTTTGTTTGTTTTATGTAGAATATCAAACCCAGGGCCTCATGAATGCTAAGTTGGTTCTGTTCCACTACCTCTTCAGCCCCCATTTTGTGGTTTGATAAGTATAGGCTGGCATAGTTCACCTTTACAGCCCCAGAGTCCCCCACACTCTACCTTTCAGTCTGTCCTTCCTTTCACCCTCAAACCCTTGAAGCTACTGATCTTTGTACTGGTTTTATATTCTGGCCTTTTCTGAAATGTCACATAGTGAGAACCACACAGTGTACAACCTTTTCAGACTGGAATATTGTCCAAAGAAAAGAAAAGGGAAGTTAGCTGGTTATGTAGGTCAGTTGCAGAGTGTTTGTTTACATGTAAGGTCTTTGGGTCTATTCCCAGAAACACAGAAAACACTTTTTGTTACAATTTTATTAATCTTTGTCTTTGAGACAGGGTCTCATGTAGCCCAGCCTGTTCTTCAACTTGCTTTAGAGCCACTGATGACCTTGATTTTTTTTTTCTTCCAGACAGGATTTCACAATGTAGCCCAGGCTGTCCTGGAACTCACTCCGTAGACCAGGCTTGCCTGGACTCATAGAGCTCCACTTGCCTCTGCCTCCCGAGTGCTGGGAAAGGCAAGGGACAATAAGACCTGGTCACCCTTGAACTTTAGATTTTCCAGTTTCTACTTTCCAGGTGCTGGGATTACTGGCATGAGCTGGATGTAGATGGTGCTTGAACCCAGGACTTTGTGCATGCTTGGCAAACACACAGTCAACTGAGCTTTGTTCCCAGCCCTAATTTCCTTATTCTATATTGGTTAATAGAAAAGCAAAGGAACCTTTATTTCTCTTTCACTTACATTATCAAATGTTAGTATTTTAATTTTTATGTACTTATATTTGTGTAGATCAAGGAGAGGAGGCCTGTACCTGCCATGGGCTGTGTGTGGAGGCTGGAGAAGAACTCTGAATTGCACTGGGCTCTGGAGACTGAAGGCCTAGGTTATGTTGTGAGCATTCTTACTCACTGAGCCATCTCACTTGCCCAAGTGTTAATTTTTGCTCTTAATCCCAGCACTCAGGAGTCAGAGGTGGTAGATCTCTGAGATCAAGGCCAGCCTGGTCTACAGAGGGAGTTCCAAGGCTACGCAGATAAACCCTATCTCCAACCACCAACCCCACAAAAGGTTTGTTAGCTTGATGTGACAGATGTCAAACTAATCAAAACATCAAATAGAAAAGCACAGGGTGTTTCAATGATCTTGAAAAAATATTGAGATAATAAATAAATATTATTCCCTGGCCTAGTGCCATTATGATATAGCCTAACACCTTTTAGTTTTTCTTTTATATTTGTTTATTAATTAATGAAACAGGATCCCGTCACATAACCACACTAGCCTCAGACTTCTTATTCTCTGCTTCAGCCTCCTGAGGGCTGGGCTTACCGAATTATACCAACACATTAGTGCCTGTCACACCTGTGGTGTGTGTGTGTGTGTGTGTGTGTTGGGAGGTATTTTCATGCCTCAGCACTGATGTGGAATCCAGAGGACAATGTATAGGGCCTGGTTCTCACTTTCCACCATGTGGGTCCTGGGTATCAAACCTGGATTTCCAGGGGGAGCAACAAGTGCCTGTACATGCCGATTTGGGTTTTCTAAGTGTTTATATTTTATGATGATTCAGGTCAGATAAGATGATGTTCGTTTTTAGATTTTTATAAATATTACTCAGTTTGGGGCTTCCTGCATAATTGCCTTGGTAGATTGTTTGTCTAGTATGAAAAACCCCGGGTTTGATTTACATCTGGCATCTAACAAATTAGGCATTATATCAAATACATGTAAATCCCACTGGGGATGTTGAATGCAACGAGATCAGAAGTTCAATGGCATTTATTGTGTTGGCCAGGGTTTTCTAGAGTAGCAGAACTTACAGAATGAATATATATAATATATATAAAGGGGATTTATTAGAATGATTTATGGGCTATGATCCAACTAATCCAACACTGTCTGGTTATGAACAGAAAGCCCAAGAATCCAGAAGTTTCTCAGTCCTTGAGCCTCAGTGTCTCACCTGGTTGTCAGTAGATGCAGGAATCCCAAAGAAGTAGGCTCTCATGCCAGTGGAGGAACAGACTCACAGGCAAGGTGAGAGCAAGCAGGCAAAGGGCAGAGGTCTCCTTCCTCCACATCCTTACTTAGACTTCCAGCAGAAGATGTGACACAGTTTAAAGGTGCGTCTTCCAACTTCAAGATCCAGTTAGAAGCAGATCTTTCTCCACTTTTGAATTTTAGTTAATCCCAGATGTGGTCACGTTGACAACCAAGAATAACCATCAGAACCATCCTCTGTCATTCTCAGCTATATAGCAAAGTTGTGTCTATCCTGAGCTGCATGAAACTCTCTCTCAAAAGAGAAAGGGAAAGAAAGCTCCGTGTACGCAAAGCTTAAGTCATAAATTGACACTATACTGAAGCAGGCTAGCTAGCTTTAGCTGGGAATAGAGAGGACAAGAGAAGACAGTGGGCTCCTCCTCATTTTCCTAATTTCTCTTACCCAGCACTTGACATCCAGGAGTTTCAACACAATCAACCTAGCCACCTGTGTATGAACTCTATTCTATGTTCTGAGAAACATTACAAATGAGATTTTGTTTGTTTGTTTTTATTTTCTCTAGACAGGGTTTCTCTGTGTAGACCAGGCTGACCTGGAACTCAATTACCTACCTCTGCCTCTGTAGAGGAACGCACCACAACCTCCCGGCCATATACACTCCTGGTGGTGGTGGTTGTTTATGAATAGGGATTCGAGGGGAGAAACACAAGAAAAGAGAGTCGGAGGAAAAAGATAAACATCACCCATTTTC
The DNA here is from genome assembly GCA_033318265.1 of Phyllotis vaccarum. Lineage (NCBI taxonomy): Eukaryota > Metazoa > Chordata > Mammalia > Rodentia > Cricetidae > Phyllotis > Phyllotis vaccarum. The sequence continues at coordinate 78,693,631 of JARWLC010000004.1, read as the reverse complement.
TCTCATATGTGCAACCTAAATTTAAACAACCTAGATTTTTTTTAATGAATTCTGGAACTACTTAGGTGGAGGAAGGAGCTCAGAGGTTGTAGGCAAAGTGATATAAATGTATAACAATGTCAAAAACGCCACTGTTTATACTTTTACTAAAAATATTTAAAATTCTAAAATAAAAACAAAGACTTCTTGATGTGGGGAAAACAACATTTTGTGGAGAAATTAACTCGCATAGGTGCAAGGTGTGTTGGTCATGAAAACGTGAAGCGCGAGTCTTTGGGGTCAGGAGAGCATTCTGTGCTGGGACTATGCCCTCCTTGCCTGGTACAGCCCCTTGTTGGTGCTGAGTTGTCTCAGGGTCTCCTCCTCTCTCAATCCACCCTTACAGTGAGCGCATTGAGGAAAGTGAGCCTTAGGCATGTTGAGGGATGGTGATCTGAACTGAGAAGCTGCAGGAGTGAGCTGATGAGTGCTTACAGTGTGAACTGCCAAAGATACAAACTGATTTTCACAATGTATTTCTAATGTGGACCAGCACAGGGACAATGGCTGCTCTGTTGCCTTGACCACCCTCCCCATCTATACTGTTTTAAGCTATAAGCTGCCAAGCATAGGTTGCTGTTAAAACTGAGATTAATTTCATTTAAATTGCAATTTCTTGGTGTTGACAGCCACGTTTCAAGTGCACATGGACTTGAGTTACATGCTCCGTCGGTGATTCATTTCTTCCTTTCATTTCTCCTCCTCCAGGCAACTCGGTGCAGACATTTCTCAGATGCTGCCCCAGGAAATATTTTATAGTGCAGACAGCCTTAGTACTTCTGTATGTTCTAGAGGCCAAGTCCAAAGCTACTCTTCCCCCACCATGGTGTTGCTGGTGACATTGTCCTGAACAGAAGGACTTTGGCAGGTAAACAGAAAGATTATGGGTAAACAAGCCTAAAGATTTCTGTTTACTAGAAAGTAGATCTCTTAGGTGTTTTCTGTTCACCAGGAATCATCCTTTCTCTTCTAGGAACCTCCCTTTGCTTCCTCCAAAGGTCAGTTACCTTTGGTAAGGGCACCTGGTTCTAGACCCCTGGGGACAGCCTGTATCAGCTCAGTTCCCTCCCTGACAGTCATTTGCTTGCTTTTTCATCATTTGGCTTTCCCTCTGCCCATGCACTCCAGAGATGGTTTGGCACTTTCATACCTACTAAACCTTTCTTTCTGCACAGAGTGGTCTAGTTCAGTAGTTTCTCTGTGTCATTATGTACATGCCACACATCTGTCCTTCACATAAACACAGTAAGACTTTTTATATGCCTTTCTTCAAAACCAGGAAGGCAGCATCACCTCCATGATGTGTTCCAGAGTACATGCCCAAAAGAATTGAATGAAGTCAAGGTAGTGCAGACCCATGCTGATTGTAGTACTATTCACAATAGCCAAGATGTAGAACCAACCTAGAGACCAATTAATGTATAAATGAACAAAGGAAAGATGGTGTATATGAATACAGTGAAGAATTAGTCAGAAAGAGGACCGATATTACGTCATTTATAGGAAAGTGAGTGTAACATGAGATCATCTCATTAAACAAAACAAGCCATACTCAAAAGACAGTGATCAAGCTGACAGCCAAGACTAGCCCTGAGGCCTAGGCTGCATAGTAATGTTCTGTCTCAGAAAAGCAAAAAGTGACTGAAAAAAAAAATGAAGTAAAAGGAAGACATGACTACTTCTAAAGTAAGGAAAAAGATATTTTTTGTAGATCCTCCTTATGTTTTTGCCCTCTCTCTAGTCTGAGAAGAACATATCTGTCAGCACAGGAAGTTCTATTGGCTTAGACGTTTGGAGCCAAGAGAGATTCAGAATTGTACTAAATCTGTTTGAAGAGCTGTATACAAGCTATAGGTCAGTCTTTCTCATTCCTGGTACCCATCAGACTCATCCTGTAAGCTTTAACAGTGATGATCCCTGGGCCCTGACAAAAGCCAGAGAATTCTGATTGCCAAAAGTAGGGTATGGAAATTAGAATTTTTTTTTTTCAAGATCCAAAATGGTTCTGATGAGCCAGGAGGTGGGAGGGTGAGAACTTCTCTCTGATCATAGAAGAAGCAGAAGCCTGTGAATACATCTGGGGAAGTTCTCCCCTACCCCAGGTATACTTCCGAGGAAGAAGGAGAAAAAGAATTTAAATGCTCTATAGCAACAAGGTATTAAATTGATAATGAAAATTTTGTGATGTGTAAATAAAGATTATCATGTGGAGGGATTTTATGTCAACAAGTGTGCATGGTTAAACCTGTTCATTACATTAAGCCATCTTGGTAGGACTTCATTGAATACTGTGAGCATCACAGAGGTGGCTGGGAATCCAGGATGAAGACCGTGTGGCCTTGGATTTCATTTGCTAATATTCTTTCTGACCTATTCAATGGCGTCTGGAGCCAGCACCAAGAACATTCTCAAAAGCACTTTCTTAATTCTAGTGGTCACTTTTCATTAGTTCCAAAGTGAGTGGAAACTACAGTGATTTAAGACATGGGCAGAATTTGATGTCCTCTGATGGTGACTGAAGCATTACATCTTTGGCTGTCCACCCTCTATCAAACCATCTACAGCTGAAAGGAGAGCAAACTTTGGAGATGTTTAAACCTATATGATGGCAGCCATTGCTTTCACTTGGTTCTATCTCTGGTTGTAGCTGGGTGGGTTGGCTTTACTGACTTTAAATAAGTAGGGTATTCTAGACTGGTGTATGCATCAGCAAATAGGACAAGGAGGAAGAGTGTGAAATCTGCCGTTAACTCTGCAATGCATCATTCTTCTGTAATAAGGGGGAGTGGTGGGAACATGCTAGCTAAGGGTTTGTGAACAGGTTCATTTCTCAGCTTTCTCTTGATCTCTTACCCAGATACAAACAGGCAGTCTCTCTCTCTCTCTCTCTCTCTCTCTCTCTCTCTCTCTCTCTCTCTCTCTCTCTCTCTCTCTCTGTGTGTGTGTGTGTGTGTGTGTGTGTGTGTGTGTCCGTCCAGAAAAATATGTCCCAAAGTATAGCAGTTTATCGTGACAAATGCATTGAACTGAAGGGGCGTGAGAGTCTATCAGTACCTGATCTTTGTCAGGTTGTTCTTTGGCTTCTTCTCTCTTTCCCCAACACTCTATATTTTAAAGAAACTTAATGTTAATGTTGACTGTGACCTGATCTTTCAGAGTTATAGAATATAACCCAGAATATCTGGTGCCTGTCAGATTATATCAGCATAGGCAATGCCTTCCTCATTCAAATCCTATGCACTGAGTAATAAAAATCATATAAATCACTGAGAGTTATTGCAAAACCATATGTTGGAGGCTAGAGGTCCAATTAGAGAGGTCATAGGCCAGAGAAGAAAATTCACCATTATTATCCTGCTAAATGGACATAGTACTAAATTGACTCACATTAACTTATTATTGTTTACCCATAGACTAGTGTGTCTTACAATCCTCACTAGTGTGTCTTACAATCCATCTTTTTGCAGTAGATGGTGTTTTAGCACAGAGAGACATAATTATGTTCAAGGTGCAGAGAATGAGAGACTGCTGCCATATATGCATCTATGTCACTTCCCTGTATTCAAATGCTCCCTTGAGTGTTGGATCATTGCAGAATAGGAAACAGAAAATTTGTAAGAGCAAGAAATGGTGGATAACATCAGGGAAATAAAAGTTGTGAAGCATGCACAAGACCTGAGTAAGCTAAAGCCAAACCAAATACCAGCATGCAGGGAACAAGGTGTGTGTGGAAGGGTAGGCAGAAAGAGCCATCCTGCGGTGGTTTGGAAAGAAAATGACCCCCAAAGAGAGTAGCACTGTTGGAAGGTGTGGCCTTGTTGGAGTGGGCATGGCTTTGTTGAAGCAAGTGCGTCTCTACTGAGGTGGGCTCAAAGCTTTCCTTTGCTCAGACAACACCCTGTAAGACTGACCACTTCCTGTTGCTTGCAGTTTATCCAGCACCATGTCTGCCTACATGCCACCATGTTCTGACATGATGATACTAGATTAAACCTCTAACACTGTTAGCCACTCAAGTAAATGTTGTCCTTTATAAGAGCTGCAGTGGTCATGGTGTCTCTTTGCAGCAATAGAAACCCTGACTAAGACACACCTATACCTAGGGAGCTATTGGCTTTTGATAATCCCTGGAAGAGAGTCAGTTTTCTTTAAGTATGTGGCCCTGGAAGGTCAACCAAGCTACAGTGTATGGTCACAGATTCAAGAGTAAATGGATAGAACAAATTAGACTTAATGGTTTTGTTTTAGTTTTGTTAAGTTTCAAACCTAGGTTAAATAGCTGAGGTACATATTTAATATATAAACGCAGACCTGACCTCCAGGTTCTCCCAGCATCCCTCAATTCCTACTTGTTACAGGGTATGGCTATCATACCCTACCCTCTACCCTGAGCTCTCCAACCTAGGGGCTGGGTTTCCCTTCCACCAGAGGTTCTTCCCTATACAATGCAGACATCTTGATTACCCACCTATTCCCTTCTTTACCCTCTCTTTTCCCCTATCCCTCTCCACTCATGGCCCAGATCAGTCTGGTCATGTCTATTATGGACTTTACCAGATGTACCTCCCCCTTACCTATGTTCTCCTTTTTATGTATAATAAATTTTCTCTTCTGATGTGGGGTGTCTTTCTGTATGCTGTGAATATCATTGGTTAATAAAGGGACTGTTTTTGACCTATGGCAAGGCATCATAGTGAGAAATTAGAATCCTCCACCCCTGACCTATAATTAACTCATGTGCTGTTTACCAAAGCAGGAACTTTCTGAAGTTTGCACAATGAGCCCATTTTGACCATTGCTTTAGGAAATGAATGTCTTCAGGTGGTCTCCTACTTGCCCAAGACTTGCTATTGTTTCACAGGAAATACACCTGCGTTCCTGATCCCAGGCTGTCACATTCCTTAACCCCGTCCCATGACCAACTTTCCCATCCAGAAGCAGACCTTTGGCCCTACCCTGTTGTAACTTCCCCTACCTGAAGAACTGTATAAATAAACTAACCCTAAAGTGGCCTGGGGCTCATGGCTAAGTTTCAGTGGCCTTGAGTCCGCATGCTTGTGTAACAATAAACTTTCTCCTTTCTTAAGACTATTGGGGTCTCCTTTTGCGCCCACAAGTTACAATAGAAGGAGGTTGAAAATTGGAGCATAGATAAAGGGGAAGGAGGGTGGGTCAGGGGAGATGTGATCCAGCTGCCCAAGAATCAACATGTAATCCACAAGAATCACAGGTAAGCCATGGGCAGTAGGTAAGCCATGGGCCACATAGCAAGACAGATGTATGGAAATGGGTTGAGTTAAGATGCAAGAGACATAGGCCAAGCAGCATGTAATTAATATAAGCCTCTGTGTGATTATTTGGGGCTAAGTGGCAGCAGAGTCAGAGCAAGACCAGAAACTTTCTACTAAACTCTTCCATCATATGTAGGAGCAGTGGTGTCCTTTCCTTTACATGTATCTTTTTTCATTCAGCTTTATTTTAATGGGGACACAAAGTTGAGTGGGTGGGTATGAGGGTAGTTGTGAGAGGGGTGAATATGATAAAAATACATTGTATGAGATTCTCAAAGAACTAATAAAAAATAAATGTTTGTCGAAAAAAATACAGAAACCAGCCAGCCCCAAGAGGTCAAGGCCAGTTGAATATTCTGGCTCAACAGCACAGGACTTCCTGACCATTGTCTCACTGTACTTTCCCTTCTTATAAAAGCCTTTTCATGCTCTTAGGTTCCCTTAAAATAGTGTTAGAAACAAGCAAAAATAATCTGGATGTCACACAGAAGAACAAATTAATAAAGTGAATGTTGCTCAGCCAAGGCAATTTTGTAAAAAGGTGCACCAAGACCCAAACCAGTCTTGCAAGCAAGCTTGGCCAATGCTGTTCTGTCTTTACTCCCCAAATGTTTATGTTGTTACATGGCAGATAAAAGCCAAGGGCCATATAGGTGCAGCAGGCGGTGGTCAGTGCATGTGCGAGCCACAGGAAAGACTCACTATGCAGAATTCAAGTGAAAAACTTTATTAAGAGGAGGGAGAAGGGAAGGGAGGAAAAGAGAGAGAGAGGAAGCAGAGGTATGCGTGAATTTGTGGCAAGAGAAAGAAAAAGCAGGGGTCCCATTCCAATGAGAATCCCAACCAAGTAGGATGCGATCAGGACACGGGGCTGGCGAGGGAGTGAGTCTGTATGCTAACAGTATGTAGGTGGTGACTGCTTCTTGTCTCATTGGTGGAACTTGGTGTCCAAATCGGACACAGCTGACTAGACAGTACAAAGGGAACGTGACCATTCAGGAAATAGGAGTCCTTGCCCAGCAAACTACCCACCTTTGGTAGAGCTAGGAATCAAAGAAAAAAAGATGTTTTCTCAAAATAGCTTTTAAAAAGTTTCTGTGCCAAAAATAGCCCCTCCCTCATCTTCCCAGAAGCCCTTGAGTAACCCTGATTGCCTTCCCTCCTTCCTGAAGTTCAAACAGAGAGCAGTGTTTTGTGTCTGGTAACATTCTCTGCAGCCTTCCCTCCTGTCTCTCACCCATATTTCTACAGCAGAACATAAGGGGGGCTTCCTTCTGGAAGTTTCTTTATCTGCCTAAAGAGCAATCCTCCAAAAAGGAAAATGCTTGTATATCCATGGAAATCTTAAAAACAAGGAAAAAATTAAGTTGCAAAAGGTAATAACCATCCCCAGACAGGCTCATTTACAGCAGACCAAGGACTGACTGCAAAATAAGACAACCCGGACTCTCCACACTCTCCTTTCTACCCGCAAGCTCTGGGATTCTGTTTCTTCCTGGACCTCAAGATGCTATAGGAACTTCAATCATCTATTCCTTGAGTTTCACATTGGGTGACAATCCTGTGCATGAGCACATAATTTCCACCTGTTAATTTATTGTCATTTATTTCCAACACCTGACTACCAGAGTAGAATTTTTTTTTCTCTCCCGTACTGCTTAGGTTTCTCATTATTGAGACAAAAATACTTGGCAAAAGCAACCTACGGAAGGCAGAGTTTACTTTAGGTCATAGTATGAACAAGGACACAGTCCATTATGAGGTCAGCGAGAGTGAGGCACTTGTAATGCTGTTTCCATTGCCAGGTAGCAGAGCAGGAAGAAATGTTGGTGCTCAGCTCACTGTTTCCTTTTTATTCAGTGCAAGAGCCCAGTTCCTAGGATGGTGCAGCCCATCTTCAAGGTGGGTCTTCCATCCTCAGTTAAACCTCCCTGGAAACATCCTCATAGATACATTCAGAGGTGTGTTACCATGGTGATTCTAAAATCAGTCACTTCATTAATGAAGATGAAGCATTGCATCTCTCCTCCATATGCCTTGCCTTAAGCTTAAAGGAGGTTGCTGAGAGTTTAAACAGTTACCCTTGTCCCACCTTAGATCTTCAGAAATCTGTGCCCTCTAATTAAACAAGGAAACCACTCACCCAAACTCAAAACCAAGTCCTTCTAGATGCTTTCCTTTCTGCGTGCTCTGAAGCATCTTGGCCTTTTACCTCCTACACCCCACTCCCTACATACCATTATTTTCCATCTACCTTGTTCTCCCTTACCACCATCTCTCTCTTGCATCCACAATAGTCTATTTTATTTATTCTTTGAAAATTAGTTTTCATTACAAAATATGAATGCATTATCATTTTAAAACTAATGATATAGATAATAAAAATTCAAGATTTAATGGTGATAATTTTGGGGCATGTTCCATGTTTTTTTTTTTACTATCTATTTTTAAAAGGTTAGGTCTTATACATGCCCGCCCCCTGACATAAATGATGCCATACATGGTTTTGTCTCTTTCTGTTTTTGCTTCGTAAATGTATCATGGGAATGTCCTATGTTGATGTATACTGATCTCATTTAGTCTGCATATAGCATTTCCTGGTGTGACAAGCACCTTCTGAAAGAGTCTTCTTTCCCATTTCCTGGTATCTATGCCTTGTGTAATCCTCTCTGGGTGTGTCTGTGAGGGTGTTTCCGGAATAAATTAGCATTTGAATCAGTAGACTGAGTAAGGAAGATCCACCCTCATGAATGTGGGCAGCATCCTCCCAAAGCTTTGAGGGTTTGGATAGAACAAAAAGGCAGAGGAAGGGCAAATCTGTTCCACTGTTCTTGGGCTCAGATATCCAAGGCTTTTTCAAATGAAAACAAGGCTTGGTAGTGCACATCTATGATAACAACACTGGGAGGCAGAATTAGGGATTATATATTTGAGGCCAGCCTGGACTATAAAGCAAAATTTTATCTCATCAATAAATAAATAAATAAAAAGAATATTCAAGAAAATATTCGTGCTCAATCTTTGCAAGATTCAGATTCCCAGCACTAAAAAGAAGGAGCAGGAGGAGGAAGAGAAAAATCACTGAAGAGCTGGGAATGGTTTAATCAATAAAGAGCCTGCCAAACAAGCAAAAGGACCTAAGTTGAATCTCCACCACTCATGGAATCTGTCTTGTGGAGTCAGAGACAGGTAGATCCCTGTAGCTCACTGGCCAACCAGACTAACTAATCAATGAGCTCCAGTCTCAGAGATGAACCTTGACTCAAAAGTACAATTAAAAAAAAAAAAAAACTGAAGAAAATACCCGACATCACCTTCTGTTCTCTACACAAATATACACACATGCATGTATACTTACACACATGAACACACACTCACACACCTTGAACTCTTAAGCATGATAGCACTCATTTTTAATTCCAGAACTCAGAAAGCTGAGGCTAGAGGACTGAGGGTTCAAGGCTACTCTGGGCTATTGAAATAGTAATGCAATACCATCTCAAAGACAGAGAAAGACACCAATGGAGAGAAGAGTGTATTTTAAAAGTGTTAATTAATTACACTTGTCTACTATGGTATGAAATTTTTACAAGAATGGACACAGATATACAATGAGGTAAAGATCAAGCAAAGACAGAGGAAAAAGACAGTTGTTGAAAGCCAATGAGAAAGGCCTCAGAATGTGAAGATAGAAAAATCCTGTTTGATTCTTTCCCCTCGACTCCCTTCCTGAGGTCCCTGAAACTAGCCAAGGTTGACAGAGTTTTGGTTCCATTGTATCAAACACACTAACGGCAGCTTGCTAAGAACAGAGCTTCGGCTCCATTGTATCACTAAATTAGATGGCAGTTTGCTCAGGGCTCAGATTCTCTGAAAAGCTTTGTTCACAGGATTTATGGCAGCTTGCTCAACTGCACACAGGATGTACTTCCTGAGTTCTTTGGACCCACCTGGTCAGCAGCTTGACCTTCTGGACTTCACTCTCGGGACCACCCAAGATAAGGCCCTGTGCCTGCATTCCTGATGTAGCAACCTGGGTGGGACCACCCAGGAAAACCCTACCATGAGAACTGTTACAACTTCTATCTCACGAGCCAGATGTACCCCTCCCCTACCCAGAGTGCGGTATAAGAATTCTACTCTGAAGGCATTCGGGACTCTTGGCTTCCACAGTGCCTCGAGCCTGCACATGTGTGTATCAGTATATCATTAAACTCTCTTTTTCTTTAAAGTTAACAGTGGTCATTAGCCGTGGTCTTGGGGTGTCCTAGGGGCACTAAAGTTAGGGGTGCCTGCTCGTTACAAGAGGACACCAACCCTTATATACCTTTGTTAGGAGTATGTGCACCAAAGATGACCACTAAGAAGACACAGTTATAGCCAATTAAAAGTCTGTATTCCAAATGGCTGAGACTACACTCAGGTATTTGGGTCCTAAGTGTAGCACAGAGTGTCTAGAGCACAAGGTATTTGAAGACAGAAACCATGTCCTGTCATCTCATTCCACAGCTGTAGGAGGTGCTTTGCATAAACAAGTGAGTTGATAGAAGATAGGATAAGCAGGTAGCTGTAGGGGCTTCAGCACAATTGGGCAGTTTAACAGGAGCTAAAATAAGTTAAATGGGCATCTTGACTTTGGGTTCCTAAAATACAGTATAATAATTTTTCCTGGGATTCTCCATACAGAAGATTAAGTTCTAGTTAAACCTAAAATGGCTTCAGCAAGAATAGAAGATGGCCAAACCTCTTCACTGTCTTACCCTATCACATTCCCCTACTGATTCTGTAGGCTTTAATCAAATTGTTGATTTGTCCTGTTCTAGGAGGGCAAAGTTGGTCCTAGAGACCAATAGCTTAGTTGGCCATGCAGTTAAAGATGCAAGTGTTGTACCTGTGTCGAGGGACCCCCAAAGACCACCAGGGAGCTGGATTCAATGTAAATACATGAGGGTCAGTTTATTCTTTTGGACAGGTTCAAAGGAATCTGGGCCAAAACCCTTTGTTCTGGCACAATGGAGGATTTCCACCAAGAGCCCAGAGGTGAGGCCAAAAAGAAAAGCATATGTAAGTGGGGTATTATATGTCTTGGCACTTCAGGATTGGGTAAAGGGGTATGTGACACTGGTGACTACTGGCTACACATTCAGGGTGAACCCAAGCCCTGAATCTACTGGCTGAGCTTTGAGCATGAAACTAAGTTTTAAACCAATTGGCTGTCAGGCACATTACTGAGATTCTTCCCAGATTCTTAGACCTGGGCCCTGCTCTCAGGCATTAAATGGTCTTTGCCTAAAATAAAGTTTTATAACAATAAATCCATGCCTTCACACAAGGTCCTACTATTAGCCTGATCAAAATATGAATCAAAGGTCTGCCTAATGCTGAGGTCATCAGCTATGGGGACCAGGTAAACAAAGACTGATACCATGTCTTCTTTCTTTCCTTATTTTTTATTTTTTGGAGGGGGGATCTGACTGTGGCAAGGTATTCCTTAATTATAATTGATTGGTGGCATGGAAATAGCAAATTTATCCTAAAGCCATGCAAAGTCTTCCCTGTTTAATAAAAGGAAGTCTAGCTTCCTTCAGTTCTTCAGACCACCTCTGTGAGGGAGTCAACTTGGCTCTCCAGCCTGGAAATAGAATTCTCCCAAGTGGCCCATGCTTAAACGTAGTAGAAAGTTTCTGGCCTGTCTGGCCTAGGGTCCAGACCCACAGACCCGCAGACCCACAGTCCCACAGAAACACACAGATGTTTGTGTTAATTTTATGCTGATAAGCTTATGGCTCTGACATATTGCTAAATAGCTCTTGCTCTTAAACTAATCCATGGTTCTTATCCTGTTCAGCCATGCAGCTCGGTACCTTTTCTCAGAACAGAATAATTTGTCCTCTGCATCTGCTGGCTCCTCTAGTGTCTCTGTGTCATCTCTACCCTGTTCTTCCTATTCCCAGAGTTTTCTTAGTCTGGTAACCACGCCCATACTTCCTGTCTGCATTCAGCCAATCAGCATTTTTATTAAACCAGTAGGTAGGACAATTATTTACAATGTAACATAATCCCACTCTACCTAAGTCTCTCTGGGAACTAAGTCCATTAAAGCTTTGTTCTTCAACAATCACTGAGGTGCCCAAGGCAGTTGCACTGGTTATTTCTGCCCCTAGTAGGACAAGTACCAGAACTGGGGCCTGTTTGACCTTCACTGAGTCAAGGCCAAGGTCTTAATTAGGGTTTCCATTACTGGGATGAAATGCCATGACCAAAAAGCAAATTGGAGAGGAACCAGTTTATTTGGTTTTCACTGCCATATGTTCATCATTGAAGGAAGTCAAGATAGAAACTCAAGCAGGTAAGGAACCTAGAGGCAGGAGCTGATGCAGAGGCCATTGTTGTAATGCGGTTTCTTGGTCCCGGGCAAGGACCAAGACCAGAGGCCCAGACCCTGCCACGCTGGACCCCTTAGCCACCCACCACTGCTGCTCAGACCCCCAGAAATGACTCAGATGCTTATATTAACTTTATGCTGTTTGGCCTATGGCTCAGGCACATTGCTAGCTACCTCTTATATCTTAAATCAACCCATTTCTATTAATCTGTCTGCCACATGGCCCCATGGCTCACCTGTGTTCCTTATATGTTTCTTCTTGGGCAGCTTGCTCGATCTGCCCCTGACTCTGCCCTTCCTTTCCTACCTATTCTGATTCCTCTGCCTACTTTTTCTACGGTGCCTGTCAAGGGCCAAAACAGCTCCTTTATTTAAAGATTGAGATTCACAGCATACAGAAAGGCATTCCCACATTAGGCCATGGAGAAGTGCTGCTTACTGGCTTATTCCTCATGGCTTGCTCAGCCTGCTTTCTTATAGCACCCAGGACCATCAGCCTAGTGATGGCACTACTCACAACGGGCTGGGCCTCCCCCTCAGTCACTAATTAAGAAAATACCCTACAAGCTTGTCTACTGTCAGATCTTATGAAGGCATTTTTTTGAATTGAGGTTCCCTCCTCTCATATGTCTTTAGCTTTTATCAAGGTGGCAATACTATAGCCAATATGAACTTCCCCCATTATAGACATATATCTGGAGGATAATATACATAGAGTGGGAATATGATTTCCTAGTGAGTCAGCCGAGGCACATTTAGTCAAAGTACAAGCAAGCCAGGTAATCTAAGAACATGATGCATGTGCCTTGTCCTTGGGAGAGCATGCATGAAATTGTAATCCCTGAAGAACTTTTAATAGCCAGTCTTTTACATAACCTGATTTACTGACCTCTGTTCTTTTCCTAAACCCATACTATTCCACTCCTAAAAGGGACATAAGAGAGCAGAGTCCCAAAACATAAGAGTTTCCCATCTCTGTTTTTTTTCTGAATCCCTATATCCAGGTTTGGGACTAGTAGGAATTGAGTATCCTGAGTTAGGAAGTTCTGGTCAGTCTTATCTTTTAAAAGACCAAAGACCAAATGATAATCCATCCATCATTGCCCTCAGTGACCTCTTTTTAAAGGATGACACCAGCTACTTTGACAGCACTTGGAGTGGTGAGGATGACAGTATCCTCTCTATACAAACCAAGCCTCCTGGCTGGAACTGGCAGGCTGGTTCAGAGGTAGAGATGGCAGGATTTCCTTCACAGTCCAGGAAATGGCCTGGCAAGCTTCCTGCAAAACCTGTAAGGACTTGAGAAGAGAGTATCTCAGAGTTTGAGGAGAATGGGAGGTGGTTTCCAAACTTAATTTCAAAAGGAGTAAGCCCTTCCTGGTAAGAAGTGTATGGGTACCCTGAGCCGGGCAAAGGGGAAGATGATGTTGGCCCAGGGGTTTTTTTTGTTTTTGTTTTTTTTGGGGGGGTGCAGTTTTCATGGTCAGAGTGTCCTTAAGAGTTGCATTTATTCTTGCTAGGTAGGATAAACTTAGAGCTCTGTGACCTATATGCATGATGTAATTTCCAATTAGTGTGTAATAACTTTGTAAGATTTTTGAGACACTTTAGTTGTGAAGGCTGAGCCATGTTACACCCCTAAATCTAGGAGCAATCTAAACCCAGAGATTATTTCCTGAAGAAGTTTCTTAGTAAATATTGGTGCTGTCTCTGTTCATGTGAAGTAAGTCTCCATCCATCCTGAGAAGATGTCAACAAACACAAGAAAATGTTTATGATTTCAGTTAAATATAGTTCCCAGTATTCCCCAGGCCAGTTTCCTCAAGCCCAGATCCCTTGTGGGCTGTTCTTTCCCGCTTAGGGTTTTACCTGAAGACAGGCCTCACACCTAAAAGTGGTGTCTTTGATCAGGCTTTCCAATTCTGGAACATAATGCAGAAGTAAAGCAGTTCCCCTGTCCCCTAAGTGGTGGAATCCATAACCAGTTGCCTTCCTAGACTCACTGGAGGGATGGGTCTGTCCTCTGGCAGCATCCACCATCCTGGGTATCCTATTTGGACAGTTTTTGTCTCACCCAATTCCACCTCAGAGTGAATTCCTGTATTCCAGGAAGTCCAGTAAACTGGACTTCAAATGACCTAGGTCTAAGCTTATTTGGGAACTTCTTTGGCAGAGCTACCAAAATTTAGAGGGGCCTCACTGGTCCTAGGGCCAGTCCTCAGGTGACAAAGCCAGCCACTGTGCTTCCTCTGCCTCTGGAGAATATTCGTTTTTTGTATTCTTTGGAATGAACAACAGCAAATACTGCTTTTCTATTTTAGATTTCTTTTCCTGCAGAGGTTAGCAATCCTCTTGCCATGGGCATGGGACATGGCAAAAGTATATCAGCCATGAATATATATAGTGATAGCCTTGTCTTTCCCCCAGTGGAGTGTTTGAGTCAAAGCTATAAAAACTCAGCTCATTGAGCTGAGGTTCTTCTGTGTCTGGGTAGTCTATCTTGGGTCACCACTACTGCTCCTGAAAACCTGAGCTCATCTTAGAGAAATTACTCTCATCTGTGAACAATACCTCATTTGGTGTCACCAACAGTATATCAGTCAGGTCAGACCTGATAGACTTGATCAGTCAGTCACCTCAAAACAGTCATGCTGGGGAGTCTAGCAGGAGACTAGCATGGTTGAGGTCTGACTTCTTGTGGAACAAAATCTGTGGCTGATCCAGAGATGGCCTTAGTATTGGGTCACCAAGGTATTGGGCATCCATCTCTTGAGTGCTCCTCTCAAGAGCGTCTCAAAAGAGTGTACAGCTTTAGGAATAATTCTTGCCCTACAGTTAATGTTGAGGGCTGCTGGCTCCAACTCCTCAAGGTGGCGCCATTATCTGGTGCTGGCCAACCCTCCTGAGTCAGTAGAGAACGCATGCGTGCTCTCGCGAGACTGGTTTCTCAGCCTCTTCCGTGGCGTCATGTGGGATACTGGACTGCAACCTATAGGAAGATGATACGTCTAAAGCAGGGGCCTTTGGTCTGTATAAAATCGGGCGCTTCCTACCTCGTGCTCTCTCTCTCGCTTTCCTTTCCCCCGCCAGGGCCTGTCGCCGCAGGTTCCTGTGCCGCGGCCCCCACCCCTCCGCTCCTCTCTGCCGTCTCTCTGCCGGCCTCTCTGCCTCTCTCTCTCTCTCTCTCTCCCTCCTCTCTCTGCCTTCCCCTCCATTTTCCGTAAGCTGAATGCTCTCCCTCAAGACCCATTAAAGCTGTACTGCAGAAGGATCCTACGTGTGTGCCGCGTCTTTTCTTGCTGGTGAGAAGTGGGCGCGGGACAAGTTAATTTGTCAGCTCCTTTTACTAGAATGGTGATGGAAACTATAGCCCTTATACATGCCAATGATCCTACTGCCACTGGGTCTAGTCTTTTGGACAGATATATCACTGGTATTTTCATGGTCCCAGGGTATCCATGAGGATTTCCCAGGCAATGCCTCTGGACTCATCGATGTACAATGGATGGTTTAGTAATGTCTGGGAGGGACAGGGCAGAGCTGACACCAGGGCCATTTTCAAAGCTTTAAAGATCTCAGTCTCAGTCCATTCCGAAGGCTGCATATCTCCCTAGTGCAGGCATAGGGGAGCTTTGCTATCTCAGAAAATCCCATTATCCATAGCTAGCAGTATCCCACCATCCCCAGGTTGGTGTGGGAGTGAGAATTTGCAGGATGGCAGAAATGGTTATGGGAAAGTGGTTGATTTCCTTCCTCTAGGCCTGAGGGACACACAGCTAAGTCTTCTTAGCTGAGACTCAGTACCCCAGGACTTGGAGGATCACAAAAAACAAAAAACAAAAAACAAAAAAAAAAACAAAACAACAAAAAAAAACCAACACCACACTTTCTATTAACTTCATTCCTTGTCGGTGGCCAGAGCTATGATGAGGCTATTTACACCCAGAATCAGGGTGCTTTGCAGATATTTCTGTCTAAACTCCAACAGATCTGCAATAAGGGCCCCATCAAATGGTGCTGATGAGTCCCTGAACCCCCTTTTCCTGGCTTATTTCTCCCATTTCTTCTCTGGTCGGTATCCCCCAAGGGCAGTTATCACCACATGGGAAATTCTTTCTATCTTTGGCTGAATCTTGGTTGTTATAAACTTTCTGAGTAATTTTCAAAAGTTGAGACCTATTTATCCATTCAAACCCCTCTAATTTCTGGGGCTTTCTCCTTATGCCTGCACAACAAAGACAATATTAGTGGCTCTCTGTTTGGGGGTACATCTGAGTTTATGAGGGCCTTTTCAGTAGCCCAGCAGGCAATTCATCAGGCCCTTGAGTGACATGAATTACCTTAAGTTAGTTGATAGGTTTCCTGGCTATGGCTTTTAATCTTCCCAATAATGTTTGATGGGGGAGGGGAGTATCAAATGCCCTTATACCTTGAAACAATTTTCAACAGGCTGTTAAAGATCTATGGCTTCTACAAGAAACTAAGAAGGGTTTGGTGTCTTCCTTATACAAATAACTCCTAGAAAGTAGGGGAAATAAATAATGAACAGGGAAGGAGTTGAACTTCTCATTTTCCACAAGTGGAACTGGTGAATTACTTTCCTCTTCCCCTTATAGCAGGTCCGGGATCCCGCAGCTCCAGGAATGATTTCCTTCCGTCTGCAGCAGGGCTGAAAGAGCAGGCAGAAATTTTTGGTTTCTCTGAGCAGCCTCTTCGGGCAAAAAGAATTTGGGTCTCCACCAACAAGGCACAGCTCTAAAGCCTGGAAAGGGACACAGGTGTCACCAAAAGGGGACACCACAGCAGCATATGGGTAGCTTGATGTGACCTATGAGCCTGTGAGAAATCATGCACTGCCTTGGTGGCAGCTGTGTCTATGGCCTCAAAACAGCTCACTCCCTTTCCCACTTTAGATCTGTTTCTCTAACCAACAGAAACACAGTGAGACACACGGGGGAACACAGACATGCAGAAAGATACATAGTAAAGACAAACAGAGGTGGTCACCATACATTCTTATACCTGAACAGACCAGGAAAAGATGGTGACATCTTACACAGATTCCAGACACAGAATCTAGAGTCACATCCAACCTTGCAACTGTGTCCTACCAAATGGCACCTCTTACAGTCTAAACTTACCTCTGGAGATTTTCAGACCAAATGACTTTTAATTTACCTTTTATAGCATCAGAATGCTTCAGGAGCTCTTAGCAGTAATCAGTCAGAGAGGATTTCTTTGGGCCCTGGAACATCTCAGAGTATCCTCCCCTCTCCCTAAGAGTTCACTCCAGCCAATACACTTCTCCTCTCTCCTGGGGGTACTAAGGCCCCTTTGTATCTGCATCCAGTCTCTGGGAATCTCACTGGGGCCTCCAAAATATTACAGGACTAATCACTCAAATACAGTTTATAGCCAATCGAAAGTCTGTTTTCCATACAATTAAGACTACAGTCAGGTATTTGGGTCCTAAGTGTAGCACTGAGTATTCAGAGCACAGTGTGTTTGAAGGCAGAAACTACGTCCTGGCATCTCACTCCACAGCTGCAGGGGGACTTCAAATATACAAGCAATTTCACAGAAGCTGACATAATCAGTTAGCTGGAGGGGGCTCTGCACAATTTCCCACAGGATTCTCTGCCAGGGAGATCAAATTCTAGTTAAACCTGTCGTCTGAATACAAGATGAAGGAACCTCTGTATGCCCTGTCACACCTTGGTCTCTGACTTCCAGAGTCTAGAACCGTGAGGTAACAAATTTGAGGATTCTTTTGTTTCTGTCCTTCTTTTGAAAGTTCTGTCAGTAGGAACTGGGTAAGAACACTTACTTTGCAAGCATGAGAACCTGATTTCAGAGCCACAAGACTAACATAAAAATCTGAGTAGTCAAGTTCTATTATTGTGAAGAGACACTCTTATAAAGGAAAACACTTAATTGAGGCTGGCCTACAGTCAGAGCTTTAGTCCACTATTGTCATGGCAGGAAGCATAACAGCGTGCAGGCAGACATGGTGCTGGGGCGGTAGCTGAGAGTTCTACATCTGGATCCACAGGCAGCAGGAAGAGAGAGTGACACTGGGCCTGGCTTGGGCTTCTGAAAACCCAAAGCCCACCCCCAGTGACACACTTCCACCAACAAGGCCACACCTACTCTAAGAACACACCTTCTAATAATGCCATTTGCTATAAATGGCCAAGAGGATCCCTGGGGCTTTCTGGATGCCAACCTAGTTCTGCAGTCCATGAGTGTACTTGTCTCAAGAGATAGGTAGAATGATAGGGGAAGTCACCTGAGGTCACACATTCCATCAATACTCCATCTGTGAATAGCTGCAGTGCAGTTCCTGTTTACGCTTGGATTTGCCCCTAGTCATTCCCCTGTTCTGCTCCATGTTGTGGAGACACTGCCTCCAGGATGCTGCACTCCAGGCTCTTGTCCAGCCAACTGCTGGTTTTGTTCCCTTGAAGATAGAAACCAAGTTCTTTCCTCTGTCCTTGCTTCACTCAACAGCCCCTTCCCCACCTCCTCTGTGCTTCTCGGGCTCCACAGGATGCCTGTTCTCCGGGAGGCTCTGATTAATTATACCATGATTCAGGTATGTGCCACTTTTTTGTCTCTGTGGCCCCTAGACAAAACTGGCTGCCTGCTGTTGCTAATCCCTGGGATTTCATGTATCAGTTTGCTTTTGTTATGAGATAGAACTACCACCCAAGTTTAACAGTTTATAACCATCATCAGTATGTAGCTCATAATTCACACAATAGTGATTTAGGCTGGGATCAGTTGTGCTCAGAGTTCTGTTGATTTTAGCAGTGAGCAACCAACTCCCCAGGAAACTCTGTTTGGGGAGCCTGTCGTCTGGGCCAAAGGTAGATCTGTGTGTCTCTCATCTGGCAACATTCTAATTCAGTCATATTCACTTGGTTGCTGGTTGAAAAGAGAAGAAGATGCAGAGGAGGGGTATCTCTTGAGGTCTGTTATTGTTTGGATAGTAAAATATTTCCAAAGACTTATATGTTGAAGGCTTGGTCCCCAACTGGTGGTACTGATTGGAACATGGGAATGCTAACTAACTCCTGCAGTGGACTAATCCACTGGAAGGCTAATATCTGAGTGGATTACTAGGAGGTACAGCCCTAGTAGAAGAAGTAAAGGGCATGCCTACGAAGGATTTATATTGTCCCTCACATCTATCTGTCTCTCCTTCCCTCTCTGTTCTTCCCCTCTCTCTGTCTCTCTGTCTCTCTGTCTCTCTCTCTCTCTCTCTCTCTCTCTCTCTCTCTCTCTCTCTCTCTCTCTCTCACACACACACACACACACACACACACACACACATCTGCTCAGAGAGTCTCCAAACAAAGGAAAGGCAGCAAAAAAGCTCAGTTTCTCATTCTTGGAAACTATTGCAAGTTCTTCTCCTGATGCCTCCAGCTGCCCAAGTCCCCACCTAAGCGCTCAGCTTTTGATCATACTTGAATACAAACCCAGCTTGTGGTAGACATGTCATCATTCCACTCCTCCCCTTTGACCTATAAATTCTCCCTACATTAGTTAGGACTTGCCAATCTCTGGAATCCAAAAACCCATCAGGGGTTGCTTTGTTCAATATACCTGTTGTATACTTTTACGGTTCAGGTTGATCTGGTTTACTGAAACAGCAAAGAAACTTATTATCGGGTGCAGAAAACCTCTTAATGGCTTCATTTGGAATCTATAATAACTTACCATTGCCTGTATCACCAACTCCTCAAGTGATTATCATTTTTCTAGTTAGAGCTTGTGTGTATATTTCTATGTGTTTTGGACATGCAGGTTATAGAAAACAAGAAAAGAGAGTCTTCTCTATTCAAATATCCTTGCAATTTATATCGCTACCGGGCTTTTTCAAAGTTAGTACATGTGATATGTGTTCAATAAAGATGGGCCAAGTTTCCATTATGTGATAGGTATGAGGTATTATGGATCCTATACTGTGGGCTAGTACAGAGTTGAGAATGTATGATGTCTACCCTGAGCAAGTTAATATAATGCATGAAACAAGTGCCATTTAGGGTTTGCTAAAGTGAAAAGTGGGGGCTGGAAATGTTATATAGCTCAGTGGTAGAATGCTCACTTAGTATGCAGGAGGACTTAGGGTGAATCTTCAGCACTCCCGATGTCTCAGCTTGATTTCTATTGTGGGAATAAATGCAATAACCAAAGTAAGCTAGGCAATGATGGCATACAACTTAATCCCAGTACTCAGGAGGTAAAGGCAGGCAGGTCTCTGGATTGAAGACCAGTCTGGTCTACAGAGCAAATTCCAGGACTGCCAGGGCTACACAGGGAAACCCTGTCTTAGAAGAGAGAGGGGGTGGAGTTTATTTCAGCTAATAACTTTTAGGTCACACATCACTGAGGGAAGCCAGGGTAGGAACTCAAGACAGGAACCTGGAGGCAGGAGCTAAAGCAGAAGTTCCTGAAGGAATGCTGCTTACTGGCTTTCTCCCCGTGGCTTGTAATAAGAAAGCAAGCTGAATAACAACAGTCCTGTGCACTTTCACATTAACCATTAATCAAATACATATATATATCCTACAGACTTGCCAACAGGCCAATCTGATGAGGGCAATTACTCAATTGAGTTTGCTTCTTCTCACATCTGTCTGGGTTTGTGTCAAGTTTACAAAATCTAGCAAGCACAGTCTCACAAAGAAAAAAAAAAGGCAAAAATGAAGAATAGAAAAGGGGTGACCTGTGGGAGATTGTGGTGTTCAATTGTAAATAATTGTCCCATCCACTGGTTTAAAAAAAAGCTCTGATTGGCCAAAGGCAGACAGGAAGTATGGGCGGGGCTACCAGACTAAAAAAAACTCTGAGAACAGGAAGCACAGAGCAGAATGCCAGAGAGAAGTAGGAAGAAGCAGAGGACAGCCATGCTGCTCTAAAGAAAGGTACTGAGCCACATGACTGAACAGGAAGAATCATGGGTTAGATGAAGGGTAGAGAGCTAGCAAGTAATATGCCTGGGCCTTAGGCCAATCAGCTGAAAACTACTGAAAGCATCTGTGAGTCTCTGCAGGTCTGTGGGTCTGCAGGTCTGCGGGTCTACGGGCCTAAACCTAGAGGCAAGGCCCGAAAGTCCGGATCAGAAACCTCTTACTACAGTGACCAAAACAGCTACTGTGACCATAGGGTTCACAAGCTAGTAAGGAGCCACCTCAGTCTATAGTGTAGGAAGTTAACTAGAGGGAACACCAACATCTTATATATGTCCGTCTATTTCCATTGCCTGACAACAGGTCGGCCTGCAGTAACTGATAAATAAATATTCATTGAGTACATGAATAAAAGATGTGTACACAATGCTAACCAAATGCAGATGAGAAAAAAATTAATTGTGAGAACATGAGACATCTTCATCAGAACAGGTGAGATGTAATATGTCAGCGGAGAAACATTGTCTTGTTCTGGCAGGTGTGGACTGCCCTGGGATGACAGGGCTGGAAAATCATCCCCCACATGTTACAACCTTTGAGCCTCTTACTGAGTATTCAAAAACTGATTTGAACCCCTAACCAGCAGCCAAAGACAACCTACCAACCTTCCTTTTGCTGTGAAGAATGCCCTCCCTCCATTTAACCAGAGATGTCCCTGCTCAGAAAAGTCCATGAGTTGGCCAGATTTACTCCTGTGGTTTGGGGGCTTTTGAATGTTTACCCAGAGGCAGCAACAAACAAAATATCTATAAAGAATCTAAACAAACACACAGTTGCAGAAGCCAGAGCCATAGAAATGCCTGTGGGAGCTGGGTTGGGAGGAAAGACAAAGGAGCAGGCCAGAAGAATGTTCACACAGCCACAGCACTTAGCTCTTAGATCTTCATCAGCCTCATTGTCTTCTTCCCCAACATGTAAAAAGCAAAACCCTGTCCTTTTTACTATCTGGGACTTCAGAGAAGACAAAAAAAGAAGAAGAAAAGTCCCCAAACTATTATGCCGTGCAGAAGAGACAATGTCAGTCATCCTTGATGACTTGCTGTTCCTTCATGTTCAAGGTCATTCAGAGTTCTAAATTCTTGTCTTGAGGCTTAAATCTTGGCATGATGCTCAATTTCTCTCGCTTATCCCAGTAGGAACAAGGAAAAGACTTTAGTCCTTCACCTTCAGAAAACGTCCTGGAATGAGCCAACTAGACAGGAATTGGGAAGCAAAGTGTATATATTGATTAGCACTGACAGAGAAAGGAACAGGGAAAAATTACAGTGTGAGACTCATATACAAATTTCCAGTCTCAAAGAAAAGGTCAGATAAAACTTAAGGTGTCTCTTCTGAGTGGAGGAAAGTCAAATCCAGGCAACATTTGAGGGAGAGTAAATTATGTTTTGGGGAATCCAATAAGCTTGGAAAAACATGTCAGGACAAAGTTTGAACACTGAAGCATGGAAGATAAGTGAATCTCTTAGGAGTGTTTAATGGGACTGAAATAAAAGACAATGGTACGTGACGAAAATATGTCCGAGTGTGTTGACAGGCTTCTGCCTTTCCTCCTGTGAAATGAGCTTAGTCTGAGGTAATGGTTTTCTTCCTTGACTGAGCTGGGCTTTAAGCAGCAGGGAGACACCAAAGCTGAGCCTCCTCAGCATCTGCTTCTCTCTGGGTCCCTTTAACTTGAAACAATCAACACATTGGGGCAGCCTCTGCTCTCCTGCATCCCCAGGCTGCCAAACTCTTCCAATACTATAAGGAATTTTGTTTCAACTTTTTTTAAAATTATAGTAAAACATAAAATTCACCATCTTAAAAAATGAAAAAATAAAACACCATTTGTGGTGTCTGATCTTGATTGTCCATTTGACAAATCTGGGAAGAGTGAACCTCAGCTGAGGAGTTGGTGCCATCAGATTGGCCTGTGGGCCAATGTTGATTGATAATTAATGTAGGAAGGCCTAGTCCATTGTGAGTCTGGCCCATATAAGAAAGTCAACTAAGCCAGAGAGATTGATCAGTGGTTATGAGCATTTGTTCTTGCAAAGGATATGGGTTCAAGTCCCAGCACCCATGTGGTGGCTCACAACCATCCATAACTCCAGTTAAAGGGGATCTGATGCCCTCTTCTGACTTCCTTGGACACTAGGCATTCATGTGGTGTTCAGGTAGTACATGTGAGCAAAATATTTATTGCATAAAATAAAAAAAAAATCTAAAAAGATAAATAAGAAAGTTAACTGTTAGATTCATAAAATCTTACCAACACAGTTGCCTAAATCTGAACAAGGATGATTCCAAAAGACACACTAATGTGGAATTGGTGAAAAGCCATGAGGTTCTAGTCATAGACACATTACTACCCAGCATAAGAAATGTAAAGAGGGAAGAGCACACATTAACTGTTATCTACTATCAGATGGTCAGCCCTGAAAACATACATACAGGTAACATTGTATGGACTTAACAGGTTGTATTCATTATTTAGGGATGTGTGTTTCTCTCTCTCTCTCTCTCTCTCTCTCTCTCTCTCTCTCTCTCTCTCTCTCTCTCTCTCTCTGTGTGTGTGTGTGTGTGTGTGTGTGTGTGTGTGTGTGTGTGTGTGTGTGTGTGAGTGAGAGAGAGAGAGAGAGAGAGAGAGAGACAACAAATGAAGAAAAATAAGCCATGAATTGTGAACTGAGCAAGGTGTGGAGTATGTAAGAGAGTCTGGAGGGAAGAAAAGGAAGAGGGAAATGACATAATTATATCAAGGAAGAGAAGCTGTTGTTTAGCTGACCATGAGCCAGTAAACAAGCCAGGAAGCAGCTTGCTTTCACAATCTCTGCTTGAGCTCTTCTTCTGGCTCATTCTGAAATGTAAGCCAAATAAACTGTTTGCTCCCACTTACAGCCATGATGTTTATCACAACAATAGAAAGCAAACTAGATCACCATTTAAGTGGGTGCTGGTGAGACAGCCCAGGGAGTAAGGGTGCTTGCTGCCCAGCCCAAGGATTGGCATTCAACCCCCAAACACACATGGTAAAAAAAGAACCAACTCAACTTCCACACTCCCATGGCAGCTATGCACAAAGCTCTGTCAAGAAGCTATTGTTTAGGTTTATATTTTAGTTTCATTCAAGGTCATTTCCATAAGGGGACATCATCTCTTCTTCCCTGCAGATCTAGAGACACAATCTTTTTGTTTATTTCTGAAGGGCCTAAGTGATATCCACTTACTTAGGGCAAAAAATAGTATTATGAAAGCAAGAAGAGAGTGCCATGAAGAAATGTCAGGTATCAGAAAGTGACCTTCAAGAGAGAAGAACTGATCTTAAATGTTTAATGCGAACAGAAGCTGCAAAGAGCAGATTGGTTACACTGAGTTGAAGGAGGAGACGGAGGAAGATCTTTTGGAATCTCTTTTTTTATTTGAGAATAAAGAGATAAAAGTTATGAGAAAAGAGATGAGACATAAAAAATAGATAGGTGGTGTCCCAAAACCAACAGTGTACATTCAGAATTTCAGAAGGCAGGAACTAAGGCCCAAAATTGCAGCATCAGCAACACAGCAAGGTTTATGAGGGCAGACTCAAAATCAGAGAAACTCAGCTTGGACTTCCAGCTCTGGCATGGCTTGCTGTACCATCTCTAGAAATGTCCTTGGCCTCTCTGTTGTAGTTACTTGATTTTATTGAGTGGGTTATTGTTATAATATTAACTCCTAAAGGAAGTTTTATGAGCTGATGTTTATAAAATAACTTGCACAAGCACTCAATAAATGTCTCCAGTTACTGGCTGAATCATGCTCTCCTCCATATTCCTATGTTGAAGGCCAAACAAGACCTTAGAGCAGCGATTCTCACCGACCCTATCACAGGAGTTGCCCAAGATCATCAAAAACCACAGAGATTTACATTGCAATTCATAACAGTAGCAAAAATTACAGTTATGAAGCAGCAATAAAAATAAGTTTATGGTTAGGGGCCACCACAAAATGAGGAACTGCATTAAAGGGTCACAGCATTAGTAAGGCTGAGAACCACAGCCTTAGAATGCCAGGGTATTTTAATATGATGCCTCTGGGCCAGCAAGATAGCCTATTGTGGAAAGGCACATGCTGTTGAGCCTGATGTCCTGGGTTTGATTTTTGAGACCCACATGATAGAAGAAGAGAATTGGCTCCCACAAACTGCTTTTTGACTTCGACATGTGTGCCATGGCCTGCATCTCCTGTACCCCCTTCCTAAACAGATGTACACAAAAATAAATAAATATTTAAATTTTTTTTAGAGAAATGCCTTCAAATTGATAATAAAGTTAAAATGAGGCTACTGGGCTGCTCTTGACACATCCTAACTACTGCCTTCATGAGAAGACATTGGGACACCGAGATACCATGAAAGCCACATGAGGGAAAGACTATGTGAGGACCCAATAAGAGTCATTCCTCTACAGTCTACTATCGAGAGGGAGTCCTCAGGGGAAGCTAAATGGTTACCATCTTGATATTCAGCCTCCAAAACTGCAGGAAAGTGAGCCCCTGTTGTTTAAGCTACAAGCCTGTGGAGCAGCAGCAGAGCAAATTAACATATCCCTTGCCATTGTCATTTCAAACTCCAGATGAAAAGCTAAAATGAAGGGGCCCTTGGTTTTCAGTGCAGACAAAGGCTCCCAGACTTACTGTGCAAAGGAGATCAAAACTGGCATTCCTTTCCAGCCCTGCCATGTTGGGGATCATTGCTATGTGAGTCATACTGTTTCTGGTTTCTGTGCAAGGTGTAGAACTCAGAGATTCACTGGACAACTGGGATGAGTCAGTAGCAGGGAAGTCCCTGAGATTCTAAGGCCTACTGCTTTCCCACCCCCAGCTGTTTTGGATATGCCAAGAGCATATCACCCCAAAGTAACAAGGTCCCTCTTGGCTTTCAGATCAGCAGAACTACCTTTATATCACCCCCTTTGGTGGTCGGAAAGCCAGATTCCACCAAAGACTACCCCAGATGTGGTTTTAAAATAGTCCTTTTATGAAGCCTACAATTAAAACCTAATTATATATTCTTGCCAATTAGAGTAATGACAGAGTCCCCCAAAACCCATAGTCTGAAAAAAGGACGTCTGGGCCCTCCTCCTCTAACAACCCACTCTTCCTCCAGTAGCAGAGAGCTTGCAAGCTTCTGCCACTATATGTAACCTTGGAAGAGGTATTTAACCTCTGGCCCCAACAAAGCATCTACAAAATGATGCTATGTAGGAAATGAGCTCATTCAATCAACCAATATTTATTGGATGATCTCCTATGGACTCATTCTATCAGCCAACAGATCTACAGATCTGCTGGTTACCAAATCCTGGGAAGACAGCAGTGGAGAATACCCATAGGGGTTCAGCAATCATGGAACTAATCTTCTCAAAGACAGACAAAGAACAAATGGCCTGAAATGACAGTACACTGAACAGGAAAACAATAAGGGGCAAGTGCGAGTCTCATGGTCACAGAAGACTTTTTGGAGGCCTGAATGATGAGTCTAATGAAAGAGGATCAGAAGAAAAATGTAGCAACAGGATCTATGGGTGGTTCTAGAAGGAGAGGTGGATTCAGATACCCGAAAATGGAAGAGAATAGGGAAGTCAGAATTGGGCTGGAGAAATGACACAAAGCCAAAGCACGAGAGGAAGGTATCTTGCTGGATCAGGACCCTTTCAGACATGGAAATGTAGATCAAACCTGAGGCCTCAAGCCAGCACAGTGGCACACATCTTATCCATTCTCATTTTGTTGCTGGGAGCCTGACAAAAGGCAACTTAGGGAGGCAAGGGTCTTTTCTAGCTCGAAATTCCAGGTTACTGTCCATCATTGCAGAGAAGCCACAGTGACAGCAACCTGCGTATGATCACATCTTACCCATAGCCAAGAGCAGAGATGAGTGTAACCTTGCTATCTGCTTGATGCTTAGACTCAGTGTACTACCTGATCATCTGTCAACTTAACCCAAGATTGGGTCATCTGGGGAGAATTGAATCTTAATCAAGAAAATGTTGCCACAGGATTAACCTGTCTGTAAGTTTGTAGGGCATTTTCTTGATTGAAGATTGATGTGAGAGAGCCCAGCCCATTGTGGAAAGTGGCACTCCTGAACATGTGGTCCTGGGGCATAAAAGAAAACAAACTGAGCCGGCCCTGAGGGGCAAGCCAGTGAGCAGCACTCCTCCAAGGCCTCTGCGTCAGCTTCAGCTTCCAGGTTCCTGCCCTCCAGTTCTTCCCTGACTTCCCTCAGTGATGAACTATTACCTGGAAGTGTACGATGAAATGAATCCCTTCCTCCCCAAGTTGATTTTATCACAGCCATACAAAACCTAAGACAACTCATTGTCAAGCCTGAGGACCTGAGTTCAACCCCCCAAGACCCACATGGCAGAAGAAAATCAATCCCAGAAAGCTGTTCTTTGCATATGCTGTGCCTATGCATACACACACACACAGAAAGAGAGAGAGAGAGAGAGAGAGAGAGAGAGAGAGAGAGAGAGAGAGAAAGAACATGCAAATACATACTACATGTAATTTTTAAATTTCTTAAAGAAAGACACAAGATCACTCTGAGCTGAGTTACATAGCCAGGCCTTGGACAGGAGTCAGGGGGCAGCTCTGGCTGCTACACTGGATACAGAACTCTCTCTGTATAGCACTAAGCTGCTACCCAGTGTTTCCCTCCATCCCTCCCTGCTTTCTGACAACCCTTGGCTCAAAGAGAAAGCACAGCTATTGAGAGGCAAACATCTCACTGGATTTGCCTCCTAAAAGTGATGTTTTCCTCTTTATCCTGGGATGGTCCATCCAACCCCCTCCTGGACTTAGGACCTTTGTGCCCTGCATTTGACAGATCCAAATTTTGCGCCTTCTTGGACAGCCCTAAGGAGGCCCCAGCCCCAGGAGAGAGGCTCCAGGGAATATTCAGAAGCAACTTAGTGAGTTTATTTTGATGAACTACGATAATTATCATGCTTAGCAGCTGTTGCTATTTAAAATAAGAAAAACCTGGGCTTGAATTTCAACTGTTTGGGAAAGCATGTGCCCCACCAATCTGGTCCAACAAAACCAGACATTATGAAACCCGCAGAGGAGCTGAGCTTCTTACAGGAAGTTAAGATGCAAATCATATTTTGTTTCAAATGAGTCCAATGAATGCATAATTTTCCACAAAGAAATACTTTTGTGTCAGGCTCCTTTTGCCAAGAACTGAAGTTCTGGGGCTGCAGCTGTTAGCAGCTTCTGATTGTCCATTTCAAACCGTTAGAGTTCTGCTTTCCTAAGGCGGAGTGGGAGCAAAGGCAGGAAAGGCAGAACTGCTCTCCTCAGCTGCCTTCTAGAACTTTCCCTGAGAAACCTACCTGCTCTCCCAAGACTATAGGTTTATCTTTTGTCTCTTATGACTGGAAACGTTGAGTCAAAAAACTCTTCTTTTGGAAAGCCCAAGAGATGACTAAGAGATTAAGAACAGTGGTTGTTCTTCTAAAGGCCCCTGGTTCCATTCCCAGCACCCATGTGTCTGTATTAACAGTTCTAGGGGACCTGATACCCTTATTTGGCCTCTGTGAACATTGGATAATGTGATGGACATGCAGGCTATACACATAAGGTTCTCTTCCAACCTACTGTTGAAATGGACTTTTTCTTTATCTTTTTTTCCCCTTAGCACCTTCTCTGAGCTTAAGGTCATTAACTCCTTTTATTAAGAGTTTTTTGTTAAGCTGGGTGGTAGTGAAGCAGGCCTCTAGAGGCAGAGGCAGGCAGGTCTCCATGACTTTGAGGCTAGCCTGGTCTACAGAGTGAGTTCCAGGACAGCCAGGGATACACAGGGAAAGTCTATCAAAATGGCTCAGCAGTTAAGAGAACCGGCTACTCTCGCAGAGGACTCAATTCAGTTCCCAGCACCCACGTGACAGTTGTCTGTAATTCACTCTGCCTTTCCAGAGCGGGGATTATATATGGATACTGCTGTGTCCAGCTTCCTATTTGGATGCTGGGATCCAAATCTGGGTTTTTGTGCCCATGCAGCAGTCACTTAACCTAGTGAGCTGTCTCCCTAGCCTGAAAACAAAAGACTCTTTTAATATTTTATTAATTTTTATGTGCATTGGTGTTTTGCCTGCACATTTGTCTGTGTGAGGGTGTTAGATTGCTGGAACTAGAGTTACCTAGCCAAATTACTAAGTTCATATTTACAGAAGAGATCCTGTCAGAAAATAAGATGAAAAGCAATTAAAAAAAAGATACATGACATCAACTTCTGGCTACTCCACATATGTACAAACATGTATGTGTATACATGTCTACAGCTACACCACACACACACACACACACACACACACACACACACACACACACACACACATACTCAATAGAAGTTTTTTATTTGGAATGGAAGAAATCCAATTCAAACAAAATAAAATAAACCACAACAAAAAATTAGTTCTTATAACTGGAAAATTCAAACACATTGGCCTTGGGCATACTGGGTCTTAGTCTAGATGATGGGGTAAGGAGTGAATGGGTGACACAGATAAACAGAGGGATTAAAGAGCAGCCCTCTGGGCCCAGTGTCTACTGCCACAGGTCTACAAGGAGCCCATTTCCTGTGTGACTTTTCTCTGGGTATAGATACAGAGGTGACTGGGGATATAAATTGAGTTTTACTTGATAAATGTGATAGAGAGATAGATGTCAAAAATACAAGAGAAATAAATGATTGAAATCTGAGAAAGAGAGAAGCACTGGACATTGAGCAGATGAAATGGGAGAGGGTAAGTCACTAAGAATACTGTACAGTTGAAGGATGGTTGTTGTGGGAACTGTTAGAAAAAAGATCTTCAAGGACAATATAGCTTAAGGGGAATAATAAGTACAGACCTGTGACTAATATTATAGTTCCCTGTGCCCTGCTGTCTCAGAGGAAGAGGATCCTTTGCTCTGTTCATGGGTAGTAAACAAAGATGCAATCCCATCTCTTTGGTTTGGATGTGGTTTGACCCCTCTCAACCTCACGTTGATGCTGAGTCTCTGATATAACAGTGTTGAAAGGTAGTTGGCCCTTCAAGAAACGTTTGGGTCCTATGGGCTCTCCCTTGTGATGAGATTAATAATACACTCAAGGGGAAGAACTGGGTCACTTCTGGAGTGAGCTCTCCAACTTGTGAGGATGGGGCTGGAATAGGTACTCAAAGAGCAGGTTACTGGAAAAGAGGACCAAGTTTTGCATTTCATCTCTCCTGTCTGCATCCTGTCCACATCCTGCTGTCTTAGGATGTATCACAGGCTCTTACTGGATGTACCATCCTGCCTGTAGATTTCCAAAACAATGAGCAAAACGACTTCCTTCCTTATAAGTTAAGTTACATGTTATATCAATAGAAACCAACCCAGATAGCTATTCAAAGGTATTTTTAAAAATACAGGCCTTGATTGTGTTTTGTTGTAGTACTGGGGACTGAACCCAGGGCCTTGCACATTCTAGACAAATGTTCTACCCCTGAACTATATGCCTCATTAATTATTTGTTTCTAGATAGGGTTTCACATAGTTGCCCAAGCTGATCTTAAAACCACTCTACAGCACAACCCAGGCAAGACTTGAACTTGACATCCTCCTGTCTCAGCCTCAAGTATCCAGGATTACAGACTAGTCCAGCTCACAGATGCTACTTAAAAAGAAGAAGGAAAATACGTTGGTAAGAGACAAAGAAGGAGAAAGGTGAGAGAACCAGGTGACTGAGAAATACATGATGGGAAGAAGGAAAGGACAAGAGAACCGTCCATTCTTTGCCTTCTGGCTAGGATCAAGTGGAGACAAGGATCTTCTGGGTGAAGACTTTGGGGATGAAGACAACAAATGTTATTTTTAGGGAGTCTTTGTGTCTGTTTTATGATGAGCCTCTGTCCTAGACACAACTCCTTTACCATCATATCCAGGCCAGACACTGAACTGCAACACACATGGTTTTTGGAGAGCCTGACCCACGATCCTTTGGTGAGAAGTGGTTTGAGTGAAGTCTGAATTCAGATTGTTTAGAATGGGACTTAGATCCATAGGAGGATTTTATGATGAAGCCCTCTTTGGTCTGGGCTCCAGTTGCAAAAAGGCTGCCATAAGGTGAAGGTAAAAGTCAAAAGAAGCAAGAAGGTCAAAGGACTATGATGCTAAAGCATTGAATGCATCATGCAAGCACCATTCGTATTTAGTTTAAAAAGGAAAACCACTGGACCAAATCCCAGAGTCTGCAGTGAACAATGAACAATATCTGGGATTAGATAAATGAGAACAGGGGTGTGGTATGATCCCAGGACCTGAGTGGGTGTGCTTACATATGCTAGGATCAAGGGTTCCAACTCTTCAACCTCTGCCCTGGAATAAGATGGAGAATTCCGGACCCCCAGGATGGTTAGTGTGTCAGCTTGTCAGCATCTAGAATCCCCTACAAGGCAAACCTCCAGGCACAGTGGGAAGGGATTATCTGAATTAAAATTAGCCTCAGAATGTCCATGAGAAATTGCTTCCTTTTGTGGGTGGGACCATCCTGTGAGTAGGGATCCTGGGGTGAAAGTGAGCTGAGCACCAGCCATTATTGACTCTCCTCTTTCTGGCTGAAGACTTAGTGTTTCTACCTGTTTCAGGCTCTCGCAGTCTTGACTTCCCACCATAATGGACTATACCCTTGAATTATGATCCATAAGAATAAACATTTTTTCTAAAGTTGCATTCACCAGGATATTTTATCACAGCTGCAGAAAAAAATGAAAAAGCTTAGGACAAGCCTCCATACTACAAAAGGAAGGAACTCCTTTGGGGAAGACAGGTCTTAGTTGATTCCTGGTTCAACCTGAGTACCTTGGAACTGGGATCAATGAGAAGGGTCAGGAGGGAAGGGATAGTCACGGCTTGAGACAAGAGAGCAGAAGTTCAGTTCTTCTGGTGTCTGATTCCTTTTCCGTTTTCACCATCACAAGTAACCCTGATTTCCTATCAGTATCCCCTTCTTGTCCCCATCATGGTACGTGTTTTTAATCTACAGTCTGTTTCACCAGCTATCAGTCACTGTAATGTAAACTCTGTAAGAGCTGTGGCAGTGTTTACTTGTTCACTCCCTTGTCCCTAGCACCTGGTATGTCATACACGTTATAGTTTGAATATGAAATGTCCTCACAGGCTCAAGTGTAGCATTATTTTGGAAGGTGATAAAACTTTAGGAGGTGGGGCAGCCCGAGGGAACTAGACCACTGGGGGCATATTCTTGGGAGTAATATTTTGCTTTAGACTTTCTCTGTGTGAATGTGTATCTATCTCTATCACCTTTTATTATCTATCTCTCTAACATCTATTTCTCTATCTTCTATTTATATTCTCTACTTTCCTCTACTCCTCTCTCTGCTTCCTGGATACCACAAGGCAAGTATCTCACACACCTTCCCACTGTGGTGTTTTATCTCACTATGGTACAGGCCAGCTTTTTTTTTTTTTTTAAATTTACACAAGCCAGATTTGCTTTGAAGAGTGAACCAATTGAGGGATTGGCTTCCAGCACATAGCCTGTGGACAACTCTGTGGAGCATTTTTATTATTATTGCTGATTGATGTGGGAGGGCCCAGCCTCCTGGAGATAGTCCCTAAGAAAGTGGTCCTAGGATGCACAAGAAAGCCTGTTGAACAAGCCATAGAGAGCAAGCCAATAAGCATTGTTCCTCCATGGCCTCTGTTTCAGTTCCTGTCCCAAGTTCCTACCTTGACTTCCATAGATTATGGACTTTAAGGTATAAAATAAAATAAATACCCTTTTCCACAAGTTTCTTTTGATCCTAATGTTTTGTTTAAATGATTATAGGAAGCAAACGTGGATAGGTCCAGAAACAATGGAACTGACCGAGTAAACAGAAATCACTGAACCCATGAGCTAGTCTTTCCTCCTTTAAGTAGGTTTCCTTGGGTATTTGTTACACACTGAGAATGCTGACCAGTACAATAAAAGCTCACTAAATATATTTTAAATGGCTTCATTAATGAACAAGTGAATGGGTGGATGGATGATTGGTGGGTAGATGGATGGATGGATGGCCCTGTGAAGATGGGAGAAAAGATGTTAGTAGAAAAAGAAATGTTTCTCCTGCCCTCTGAGGGTTTAATACTTGACTCTGCGAAATTGGCAGTAAACAGAGTACAGGATATAGATTAAATAGATTCATATATGTAATTGAATGCACAGAAGTATCACAGGAAAGACAGTGAGCATGCCCAAAACCAATATGATCTCAAATCCCCTATATCCTTTTGATGGAGAAAAAGAGCATAGGGAAAGTCAAATAAATAATCAAACTATTTGGAAGAAAGATGAACAGATCTTCAGAATAGATGAGAACCTATGACAAAGTCATCGAGCCAAGGACAAACTCCAGTCTCATCTCCTGGGATAGGTTTCATGCTCCCTGACTGATGGTCTTTCTGAAAAGGGGATTCATGGCAATGGAATTTCCTTAGGCATGTGAAGAAGTGCTAGGAAGCCCACCTTGGCACACACTGCCCCCTCAGTGAACCCCCATCTCTAAGTCCAAGTGGCACATTTTTGGGGTGAAGCTCCTCAACTCCATCACTACCCATGGAACTTCCACATGTGCTGAGATGGGATCAACATCAAAGGAGGTGTACTCAAGGGACATTCCCTTGGACTGAGGTGTGGTAGGTAGCATCTCTCAGTTTATCCCTCCTGCCCTGTTTCCTTGTGAGGAGAGGAAGGAAGCCTAAAGGAGAGATGCTTGCTTAAATCCACACACCCGCCTTGGGATTTGTTAGCTCCAAGTTCTAGCCTAAAAATACTCCTCTCTGATATCAAGTACAAAATTTATAAACATGAAAGTGGTTATTATGGTTTAATCACAGGTTTGGTGGTAGTGACTCTTGGCAATCTCTCTGGGGCATTAACAAGAACAGAGTAAATATGTCACCAAGGTGGTATTTTTAGTCTCACCCACCCTTTCAAACTAAACAAGAACATCCCTTCAGAAGGTCCTTGTGACTCTCTGGATCTCACACCACCCCTTGCCACTCAGAGATAGTAGTCAGTGGGGATTAAGATGACTGCCACTAAGTAGAATAGAGTGAAGGGGTGGGTGGGTGGGTACTGCCTAGGCCCCACTTGATTTTCTGTCATATGTCGTAGAAAGCCCTGGTTTGACATTAAAAGTAGCATGTTTAGAGATAACATTTTTCAAATTTCTACAGTATACACAAAACTTCTGCGCTTGCTGAACTAGGATTAGGACCAAGTGATGTACACCCTAAGGAACAGAGCTCCCTCAGTAGGTGGAATCTTCAAATCTGAGTCTAATGGGCAGATCCTTTCCAGACCTGGAACCAGCAAGCCAACATCTGCATGCTTATGTGCTCTGGGTCCAAGGCTAATTCACACACCTCTTTGACTGAAAGCTAAACGCAACTAATGGGGAAAAAAGTATGTTTCTACTAATCAACTTTGGGGACCTGAAGTCACTGGTAGTACACACCCAGCTCAAGCATTTGAGGCAGAAGAATCAGTTGAGCCCAGAAGTTGAAAGTTAGCTTGGCAACATAGCAAAACTCTGGAAGAAGAAAGAGGAGGAAGAGAGGAAAACAGTGTTGTGGGATTATATCACATTGTAAATAATTGTCCCACCTACTGGTTTAATAAAAATGCTGATTGGCTAAAAGCAGACAGGAAGTGTGGGCTGGGCTACCAGACTAAGAAAACTCTGGGAACAGGAAGAACAGATCAAAGATACCACAGACACACCAGAGAGCCAGCAGATGCAGAGGACACCTATGCTGCTCTGAGAAAAGGTACCGAGCCACATGGCTGAACAGGATAAGAGTCATGGGTTAGTTTAAGAGCAAGAGTTAGCAAGTTATATGCCTGGACCTTAGGCTGATCAGCATAAAACTAATGTAAGTGTCTGTGTGTTTCTGTGGGTCTGTGGGTCTGCAGGTCTGTGGGTCAGCAGGTCTGTGGGTCGGTGGGTCTGTGGGTCAGCAGGTCTGTGGGTCAGCGGGTCTGTGGGTCAGCGGGTCTGCGGGTCAGCGGGTCTGTGGGTCTGCGGGTCTGTGGGTCAGCAGGTCTGTGGGTCAGCAGGTCTGTGGGTCTGCAGGTGTGGGCCACAGGGCTAGGCCAGAAACTTAATACAAGAGAACAGGGATGAAGAGAAAGGAGAAAAGAAAGATGAATAACATGAGAAGAGAAAGGGGAAAATAAGGAAGAAGAATAAGATAAAGTGAAGGAGAAATTCATAGCCCTGAAGGCTTCAAGACCACACTGGGACTGAGTCCTAGAGCCAGGCACCCAACCAAAAGAGTTTTCCACATGGCATCTTTGGCCCATGCTGTTAGGCTTTAAGGATAAAGTTGTACCCCACAGTGAAGGATGAGCTCTATCACACACAGTCAGCTGGTTAAGGCTAAAGTCAAGAGTATCCCAGGGAGGAGAAAATGTATCTTGTGAACTTTTGCAACATGATAGATGCTGTGCTTGGATCTTCATCTGTGGGCATCGTCTCTCCCAGTCTTTATTATGGCCTTATGGGGTCAGCGCTAATAGTACCCTCTGTTTATAGCTGGGGTTACCTGACTTCCCCAGGGTCACATAGCAGATGGGCTTTGGAACCTGGAACCACCCCTCAGAGTCAATGGTTTCGTCTAAGTAGCTCATTTAATGCTCCCTTAGGAAAGTTTGGTTTACAGAACATAATGTTTTAGGCCCCATACAACCAACTGCCTTTCTATTCATTTTCAAGTGAAGGACTGTGACATAATACAAACTCAATCTTCATCTCCAGTTTCCTTTAAAATTCCTTAGGTTGAATTTCCATTTATTATTCACAAACGCTTCTAAACATACTAAATTATACTAATTAATGAAGTCTTTTAGGGGGTCCTCAGATGGCTTCAAGATGGAGGCTGGTTGCCAGAACTTTCAGTCCCTCCAGGAAGGGGAGAGGCTGGAGATTGAGTGAGTCACGAATGCCCAATAATTTGATTGATCATGCCTACATAATGAAACTTTTATTAAAAGAACAACAACCGTAAACCCTGTGGCTCATGGAGTTGAGTACACCACAGTGTCTGGAAGTCTTGTGGGACTGAGACAAGATAGGCTAAGATCTTAACTCCTCATACATGCTATCAGCTTTGAACTAAACTATGAGAGACTCTATCAGGGCTGGAGAATTGGTACATAGTGGGAAAAACCTGATTCATCGAGTAAACAACAGCTGAAAGTTAATAGTAGGAAGTTTAAGGACATGTGATTCTTACAGAGCTGACTCACATCCACCCTCAGATCCCTGGTGGGTTCAGGACTCAGACCTGGTCTGTTCAGCGGGGTTCTCTAGATGAGGGCTTCTTAAGTGCTTTCTACTCACAGATCCCTTAACCCATGGAAGCTTTAAAAACTATCCCCACTGCCGGGTGGTGGTGCAAGCCTTTAATCCCAGCACTCGGGAGGCAGAGGCAAGCAGATCTCTGAGTTTGAGGCCAGCCTGGTCTATAGGGAGAGTCCCAGGATAGGTAGGGTTCCACAGAGAAACCCTGTCTTGAAAAACCAAACTCCTCCTCCATCCAAAAAGCCCTGCTTCCAATAGACAAGTACATAAGATGGGTATGCAGATGAAATGTTTACAGATAATAACCTATGAAGGAATTTATTTTAAAATAACTCTATAGGGGCAAATGTGCAGCATGCCTATAAGCCTAGCACTTGATAGATGAATACAGGAAGATCAAAAGCCAACAAGCAGATAAAGGTGTCGTTTCAGAGCTTAATGACCTGGCAAGTCCTCGGACCCACACTATGGAAAGACAATGTACAAGGTGTCCAATGACCTTCACATGTTCACCATAGCATGCTCACACCTACACACACACACACACACACACACACACACACACACACATGAATAATTGTTATTTTAAAAATTTAAGAGTTCATGATCATGAGCTAAAGAAATGCTTCTGTGGATAACACACTTTCTGTGAACATGAGGACATGAGTTTCAATCTCTAGAACTCATGTGAAAAGCCAAGAATGCGGCAGGTGCCTTTAACTAGCACTGTGGGGAAGGAGGTGGAGATGGGAAGATCTTGCTGACTGCATGCCTAGCTCCAGGGTCACTGAGGGACCATGTCTCAAAGTTATGAAAAACAGAACACTTGACATCCTCCTCTAGCCTGTGTTAGGAAATGGGCATGTACCCACACATGCACATAGCACACACAAACATACACACACACACCCCAAAAAAATGAATAAAATAATTCCAGATCATCCTCAGATACACGATAGTTGAGACTAGGCTGAACTATATGAAACCCTGTCTCAAAAAACTATCTCTGGTATGCATATAATGTTACCATTTATTAAAGAAAACATTGCTTATTTTTTATAAAGATTTACATTTCTGCTGAATGTTTGATATTGCAGAACAAAACATCTCCCCCAGGTTTGGGGAATTATTGAGCACTTATTTTATAATCATCTATGCTGTAAGTTCTGCTTTCCATAAATGCATAGAACCAATCGCAAAAGTATGTTATCCAAAAAGTGTTACAAATTCTGTGTCAGCCAGGAGTGGTAGGCAGCACACACCTATAATTCAGCACTCAGGAGGCAGAGGCATGGGGATCCCTAAGTCTGAGTCCAGGCTGGTCTACAAAGAAAGTTCCAGGAAAACCAGGGCTACCAGAGAAACCCTGTCTCAAAAATCCAAAAAAGAAAAGAAAAAAGAAAGAAACTCTCCTAACCCCAAGCCAAAATTTACCAACTTGTTTTTTATGAGATTAAGTTAACAATTCAAACAGCAATTTCTAAAAATCAAACATTCTAACACAATATCCTCTAGAGATATATGAATTTGATTCTTGTATGCTGGTGGTGGGAAAATATTAAAAGCCTGTTTTCCATAATTAAATCGTTATGTTCCTATAAGAGCTGAAATTTTGTATGTACAGTCAAAACACATAAATAACATAGTCTTACCTCTGAGCTGAGGCGATTTGGACAGCATCAATGGCCTTGTGAGGTTTGATAGCATTTGAACTACAAAGTCCTTCTGTGTTCAGAATAGACACTGAAGTCATGATGTTACTCATGTGAGTGCTACCAGGGATGCCAGGATCCATTATAAGTTTAGGTGACGTGACTCGATTTTATTTTGGTCATTGAGTATAGAGAAACCTTTCATGCTTGCTGAAGTTTTTATGGCCCCCACAATCAGTTACCCCAACAAGCAACTGCCTATGCTCTAAAGGAAGACATTTATTGGCTTGCCTTACATGGTCCTAGGCTGGATAATCTGACAATAGCACTCTATACCTATATCCTGCAAAGAACCCAGTAGCTACTCTAAGGTGCCTCAGAACAAGGGGACCGATGATGTAGCCCCAGTCAGAATATGAAGGCCTGGAAGCTCTCTGAAGTCTCTGAAGTGTGAATTCATATTGAAAGATTCAAAAAGCTGAGTCTGGCATCCTCAAGCCATGACAGCACCAATGGACACTCAGGAAGAGTAGAATTTGCCTGCTCTGCCTTCTTCCTCTTTTTCTGTTTTGCCGGGAACTCCATGCTCTATCTAGATGGTGCCCACATTTGACCAGAACTTTGCCACTCGGCTGCTCTCCTGTGTTTCAAGCTGGAAATGCCCTAAGAGTCCAAAGAGCTGTATCTGCTGATCTCCTAAGGTGTCTCTTGATCCTATCATGGTGAACTGTCACAACTGACCAGTTCGAACCTTGCTAGTACTATCTGTGGGACTGTGGAGTTACATAACAGAAAAAGGCACACCATGGGTCCATCTCTTCTAATGACTTACTCTGGGGCCTGAGTCATTTAGCTCTTTAGGTATTTGTTTAAGGAAAGTTACACTAGATCAGGGCTACATACTGTGGACAAGGGAGGCTGGATAGAGATGCATGACAGAGCAGCTCAGGTCATGGCCACAGGAAGGAAAAGCTATCACATCACAGGACAGATTGCAGAGAACAAGACACAAACCAAGGAAGGTATAATGTGCAAAATGTAGGCAGAGTGTTTCCGTCCTGGCAGCCGCTTCCCAAATAACCAATAGAGAATCTTATCTTTAGTGATAAACATTCAGCCAATAGTTACAGGCTTGTTACTAACTAGCTCTTACAATTTAATCCACTTCGATTAATCCATGTGATGCCCCAAGGCTTGTGGCTTTTACCTCTATCCCATTTTTGTGTGTCCAATCATTCTCCATCCGGCTGGCAGCTCCTCTGACTCCGCCCTTCCTCATCCCATCCTTCTCAGTTTGACTTTCCCAACTAACTCCATCCTGTTCAGCTATTAATCCAATCATAATGATATATATTCACACAGTGTTCAAAAGGGTTATTCCACAGCAGCAAAGACCCACAACTGGTAACCCACTTCCGACAGCCAGGTTCCACTTTCTGAATGATCTACAGCATCTCCACCACCAGCTTAGAAAAAACAGTACTCACTCTAAACCTGGGGGGGGGGGGGATACTTCATTCCCACCAAAGGGACACAGACACTTGGCCTACAGCATGGCCCTTTTGGTCTCCTGCCATCTCAGAGGCTCATACTGTATCCCACTTTTTCTTTTCTACCCTTTGTATCTGCCCCAAGCTGGGGAAGTTCTACCCACACCCCACTTCCCAACAACAAGGAAACTTGGCTAAGCAGATAAGCCTTAGTTATGTAGATTATAACCTCTACCTAGAACCTTAAAGGCTCTGCCGGGGAGGTTCTTTTTTAGAGCAGGTACTTCATTCTGATGGCCTAAATAAGATCAGATTCATGGGCAAGGAGAAATATAGAGAAACCACACAGAAAAAGTATGACAAGAACAAGACAGTCTGTCTCCCCTCTGCACAAATAATCAAACTGTAAAACTTGGAGTCAATACTGAAACCCTGGGGATGGACTCAGTGATCAAGACCCTACCCAGCATGCCTGAGGCATCATAAATCAGAGTGGTGATTTTTACTGTATGTGCATGTGGTTACGTACACGCAAAGGCCAGAGGGCAGCTTAGAGAAGTCTGTTCTTTCCTTCAACTGTGTGAAGGTCTTTAGCTTTAGCACCTTGACTGGCTGAGCCACTACCAGGCCAAGAGTGTTGATTGTTAGTGCACGTTACTTAAAGAGAAAAGTAAAAACAAAAGAGGTAGGTAAGGTTTGTAATGAGAACAAGAACATGCAAACTGTTCTATAAAAGTGAGTGTGCTTAGGTGATGTGCCCGTTTATGGGAGAGTAGTCTGAGGGGTCACACAGATGTTTGCAGCAGGTACCTCTAAGACTCAGGTTACAAGAGGTTTTGTTCATCTTGAGAACATCTGCATTTACATAAGTCTATTAAAAGTTTAATGTGGATAATAAAAATGCTAAAATATGATGAGGAGAGAGAATGAAAAGGCTAGACACTTAAGATGAAATGATTCTTTTGTTGAAATCCCCTAAAACAAGACTGAGATAAAAAGACAAAAATAGATGCAATTTAAAATAAGAGAATGAAAATCAATGCAAAGAAGTTGTAACAATCAGACATTCAAAGTTTGTTTAAAAAGCCCACAAAGTGCTCTGCTAAAGATGGAAGGGAGATGGGGTGGAGGGGAGGGTGAGGAGCACAACACAACAGAGGCCAAAGGTTTTTGTCTGGCTTCCACGATGGAAGAGTCTCCCACTCTTGTTCTGAAAGTTCCCTGAGCCCTCCACCCCACAGCCTTGTGCTCCGACTTCTGTCCTCCACTGACCTTCTCAGAGCCTGTTTGGAGCACAGGTACAGTGTGGCTCTTGAATCCACAAAACACACCCAAGGCTTGTTTTACCACAACTGAGCTGAGGGGTCTCCCGAGCCAAGAGACCAGACACTACCTTCTGTAGCTTAATAAATTTTGTGGAACTCTCTGAAATCCTACCCTCAGAACAGCTAGTCACCCTCACCACAGCAAGGAGGAGCTGAGTTCTAATCCCAGGCAAGTTTCCTCTTTCACATATACAGTGAGGAAACAGTATGAATCTTACACACACATAGGAGCATGAGAGAAAACCCAGAAAGCTTTTCCCCCTCAGAGGAGTGTAACACAATCCACCGATATCACACACAGCAGGTGTGTGGGAGAACCTGCATTTACACACTTAACTCAAGATTCTCTCTCCAGGTCTGTGTGTGAGAGAGAGACAGAGAGAGAGTTTGGGGGTATGTTGTGCATTGGCACATATGAGAAGATTAGAGGACAATTCTCAGCAGTCATTATCTCCTACTGTGTGGGCCCAGGGATCATCTGAGCTCAGGCTGTCTAGCTTGCTGGCAAGTGCTTGGACCAGCTGAGCCACTGTCCAGCTCTGCAGTTTCCCTTTTTATTTCTTTATTTATTTTTCAATCAGGCTTAGCTTGGGAATCACATATTTTGATATTTTGTTTGTTTCTCCTAGGGACATTTTTCTGCTGCATGCCTTCAAAGGTTTTGAAGAGCAGAACATCTTGAGGATCTATTGAATTCCTTCAGCTGGGGCAGAAGTTTAGATTTCTCTCAAACACACATCAGTACTAAATAAAAGGAAGGCTCTGCCTCCCTCAGGATCAGAGTCAGGAGAACACTAAAATCAAGGATTCTTTACTTCATCCTCTCTCTGTCTCTGTTTATCTGTCTCTGTCTCTTTCTTTCAGGTACCCCAAAGCCAGGAAGGACATCAAAGGGTCACCAATAGATATCATTCAGCCAGTGACTTATTGACCAGGATGAACAAGACTCCAATCTAGTCCAGGGTTTAGCCACTGCATTCATATCCAAAGGCTGCTAGATGAGGCCTTTATAATATAATTATCCCTAGATGGATATTCACAGCATACAGAATATGGGTGGCTGGCACCAGGTATGGAAAGATGCTTTTCTTCTGTGTGTTTCCAAAAGTTCTCAGAGTGAGAAGAGTATCTCACAGTTTAGAACAGCAATTCACAACCTCTGTGTTGCAACCACTTTGGGGATGAATATCAGATATCCTGCATATTAGATATTTTCATTATGATTTGTAACAGTAGAAAAATTACAGTTATGAAGTAGCAACAAAAATAATTGTAAGGTTGGGGGTCACCACAACATGAGGAACTGGATTAAAGGGTCACATCACAGCATTAGGAAGGCTGAGAACACTGATGTAGGATTTCCCAGTGCAGCCTGGACGTCCCCCTGTCACAAATACAGTCTTTACAGCTCCCCTTTTTTCTTGGTGCCACTGTGGTGCTGTTGGCACACTGCTCAGTGCCCATGTGATTCCTGTCTATTGTCCACCACCTGCGAAGCTTCCTGCCACCTACCCATTTCTCATTGTAGCTAATGTGGAAACACCTTCGGTTTGTAGACATTTACAAAATGGGCTTGCTGCCTTTACTAAGAGACTCGGGCCCCATAACTCATGGAGACTATGTTCAGCATCCTTAGCCATCAGGAAAATGTAAATCAAAACTACATTGAGATTCCATCTCATTCTTGTGTTGAAATGACTATCATCAAGAAAACAAGTGACAATAAATGCTAGTGGAGATGGGAAAAGGCTTATTTAATGCTAATGGGCATGTAAACTGGTGCAGCCACTATGGAAATCAACGTGGAGGTTCCTCAGAAAGCTAAAAATATGGCTTGCATATGATCCAGCTACGCCACTCTAGGTACACCCTCATAGAGCCTCAGTCAGCACAGCACAGGGACACCTGCACATCATGTTTATCGCTGTGTTGCTCATAATGGCAAAGTTATGGAGTCAGCCTAAATGCATGACCACGTGTCATAAAGAACATGTATGTGATGAGAGGTCGTGTGTGTGTGTGTGTGTGTGTGTGTGTGTGTGTGTGGTACGTGTACATGCATATTGTGTACATTGGTGGATTATTTGGCCATAAGAAAGGAAGAAAACTAACATCATGGGAGCATAACAGGAAAATGGATGGAACCGGAGATCACCATTTTAAACAATCTTTTTTCTCATATATGTAATCTAGTATTTGGGTTTGTTTGTTTCAGTTTTTGGTTTGGGGGGGTTTTTAAATGTGAAAGGGGAAGGGTAACTAATTTTGGAAAATAGAAGGAAATGAGAGGGAGAGAGAGAAAGAGAAAGGGAAGGAGGGAGAGAGGGAGAAGTGGGGGGAGGGGTAAATATGATGGTAGTGGATACCGGATATGATGAAAGATGTGCACACCCACAGTTACTCATATGATGTTTGGAATCAGAAAAACAACATATTTTGGAAGCTAGAGAAGTCTCATTAGTTGAAAGCGCTCACACAGATACACATAAATAAAATAAATCTCTTAAAACTAAAAACAGTTGTGTCTCATTTCTCAGTGTATAACAGGAGCGTTTGTCCCTTGTTTCCGAATAGTCATTCAAACCACCCAATGTGAGAGTCAGATTAGGGCTTGCAGAAGAACAGCACACGCTCTTAACCACTGATGCCACTCTTCAGCCCTCCATTTGATTCTTTTTCAGGGTGGAGGGGACAGACAGGTTGTTTCTTACTTGTTGGTCTTACTATAATGGTACCGTTAATAGACAGCTACATGAAATCTGTTACTACAATGGGGTTTTTCCCCCAGGACAGCTTTTCAAAAACAGAACTGTGGATCAAAGGCTGTGGGGAGGCTTCTAAACTCTGGCCACAAGTTATCAGTTATCGGATGGTTTTCCAAGAGCTTGGCCTGTGTCTTTTCTTCACCAAAGCTATTCTTAGAGCTTTGGTCTAGCGTCCTCCCCAAAAGATCAAGCATGGCAGGTTTGGGCCCCACCTGGTAGCACCACTTGTGAGATGGTATCAGAGGGATGCTAATGTAAGTGACTTGGTGCCTACTAATTAGTTCATAGCTGAAAGGATTATAAAAGGATAGGGCCTAGATGAAAGAAGGAAGAGGGAGAACACATGCCTTTGAAGAGCATAACTTCCTACCTCACCAATTTCTCTCTGCTCCCCCGCCCCCTTCACGGCTTGTCCTCTGCCAGGGTGCCATGCCTCCACACAAACACAGAGATAGGACCAAACAACAAGGGACGGAAACCTCTGAAGCCATGAACCTAAATGAATGTTCCCTGCTTTAAGTAGGTTTTCTCAAACATTTTTTTGTTCTAGCACAGTAAGGCAAACAGATGCAAAACCTTCACTTCTGCTTCTCCATCATCCAGTGTCCTGCACTTGGTTTTCCTTGAGTATTTACCTGTTTACTAGGAATTTGTTCTGGCTCTCATTTATTGGATGACGGGCCACATTAAACTTTTATTATGATCATATGCTCATGTGCACATGGAGAACACATGTCCTTTATGACTATTCACACTTGGGTATTGCTGTATTTCATAGCTTTTTTGTGTTGTATTATGGTTTTTGTTATTTGTGTGTGTGTGTGTGTGTGTGTGTGTGTGTGTGTGTGTGTGATGGGAAGGGGGAAGGGGATTGTGTGCTGTGCCATGGCATGTGTGTGGAGGAGAACACTACTGGGAAAGTGAGTTCTCTCCTGTCACGCATGCGCACATGTGCACACACACACACACACACACACACACACACACACACACACACCATATTTTTGCTGAGCCCTATCACAAACTATTTTGTTTTATATTTTTGAAATAGGTCTCACTTGTATCTCAGGCTG
This sequence comes from Phyllotis vaccarum, assembly GCA_033318265.1. Lineage (NCBI taxonomy): Eukaryota > Metazoa > Chordata > Mammalia > Rodentia > Cricetidae > Phyllotis > Phyllotis vaccarum. The sequence continues at coordinate 78,649,271 of JARWLC010000004.1, read as the reverse complement.
GTCTTGAGCTCAGGTTCTTCCTGACTCATTCCTGGCTCCCTGAGAGTTGGGGTCACCATTGACAGCACTATACCTGGTTTCAAGGTGGCCTTTGATGCCAAGAGGTTTTGGTGGCATTGGTTGTGTGTGTGTGTGTGTGTGTGTGTGTGTGTGTTTACACAGCACTTTGCCTTCTCCTTTTATTTAGCACAAAATTCATAGGCAATTGAAGAATAATGCACTAAAATCCATCATTTCCTTCATGAATTTTTCTATTATTTTATGCTCAACTGGGCTCTTCTTGTTTCCTTGTAATTTTTCTAAACACTGACTTGAATTTTTATGTACTGCAGCCCAGGGCAGCTCCCTTTGTTGGGGAGGAGGGCAGGAGGGAATTGCTGCTGTGCTCAGGAGGCTTTCTCCCTCCCCTGCATCTGATGAAATAATCACACACATTTTCTCAAAGTTCTTTTATGGTTTCATTTTTATGATTATCACTTCCTGAATAAATTAAAATTAACAACATTTTTGTATAAGAGCAGCATTTGTGACAAATACATACACATTATACAATATTTAATAAAGATGGGCTAGTAAATAAAAAAGAAAAAATGAGATACCATCACAATAACGAGCTTTTAGAATAATGCTTTCTTGTCTAGTTAAGAGCATATATTACTTTAATTTTTCAGAACGTATCTTCATGGGGCTTCATGCTGCCCGAGGCATTTTCAGTGTGACAAATCCATCTGAAACCTGGACACTTCTGGCTTTGTTAACTTCAGGCTGGGGACCTCTGCATTAGGTTTCAGCTTGTTCATGCTTAATCACTTTAAGGGATTGAGACATCTTTCCCCTCTCCATGTGCAGTTTCTCAACCTTGGAACTATTGACTTTGGTCCCAGATGTGGGAGGGGAGCAGTCCTATCTATTGTAGGATATGTAACAGCTTTCCTGGCTTCTAGATTAAATGTCAAGCACATCTTGCTCTAGCCAAAACTGTACTTAGATGCTGCCTGACATTTAGATTTATATTAGTATAACAAAGTACCTGAGGTAAGCAAGCTATAAAGAGAAAAGATGTATGCTTGAGTACTGTTCTGGAGGACTCGGTTGAAGATAAGATAAAAGCCACACACCTGATAGAACCTGGAAGGCATAGAGAAAAGGGTCTCAGAATCCATTTCATGGTTATACTCCTAGTGTTATAAATTCTTTCCAGTAGCCTCAACTCTCAAAAGCACCATGGACTAGGGACTAAGAACAGGGAAACTCATCTCAGCTATGTGCCGGGACACACATTCAAACCACGGTACCATGAAACATTCATCCAATCGACCGCTATGGACACTCATCCAATCTATGTGGTAATATATTTTATATTTAATAAAATTGGCCTGGAATATCAGAGAACAGAACCACCCACAGTTAAGCCATGAGGATCAGAGATTGGTAACTCATACCTTTAATCCTAGGACAGGGATGACAAAGTGGTAACTCAAGCTTTCAATCCCAGCACAGAATGACCAAGTGGTGACCTGCGCCTTTAATCCCATTACTTGTGAGCCAAGATCTTTCTGTGTTTCTGTGAGTTCAAGGCCTAACAATGAAACTGTAGAAGCTCACACCCTTAATCCTAACTCTAGGATTATGATGTAGAGTTGAACCGGGAAGTGAAACAACTGGGCTTAGGGCAGGTGTAGGCAGACATTCAGGTATTCTGTAGGAGGAATCAGCCAGACAGAGGTGGCATATGTCATTAGTTCCAGAAGAGGCAGAGGCAGTATTAAATGGAGACAGAAAACTTAGACTCAGAAGGACACTGAACTGTTCCAGTTTTATTTCCCCTGTGCCTTTTTATACCAAGCAAAATGGAGGGGCAAGTACAGACAGGTGTAAACACTTCTTCAACTCTCAAACATGAGACACCTGGTAACCATTTCTTTGGCCAAAGCATCCTATTATGCAGTCTTACAGAGGAAAACAAGTGTGAAGTCTCTGACCTTGAGTAAAAATAGAAACAAGCCACAAGCTGAAATCTTTGTGTACTCCAACACTGTGGAACACTTATCCAACCCACAGACTCATGAGACATTCATCAATCCACAGTGCTCTATATCACTCATTCCAACCATACTGCCATGGTACCCTCATCCCAACCATGATACCACTGGGCACTCATCTAAAGTACCAATAGGCACTCATCCAAACCACAACATTGTGGGACAACCTAATCCAACCAGAATGCTATGGGACACTCATCCAATTAAAATTGCCAAGGGGACTCAGAAAATCCACAGTGCATGGGGCTCTCGTTCAATCCACAGTACTGTGGGGCTCTCATCCAATTCACAGTGCCATAGGACACTCATCCCAACCATGCTGCTGTGGGGAACTCATTTAACTATAGTGCCATGGGAAACTCAGCCCAACCCTGTTGAATTGGGCACTCATCCAAGCACAGTGCCATGGGACACTAATAAAAACCACATTGCTATAAGATGCTCATCCAATATATAGTGCCGTGGAATGTTCATCCAACCCCACAGTGCTTTGGGGAAAACATCCAAACCACAGTTCTCTGAGACACCCATCCCAGCCATACTGTCATTGTACACTCACCCAACCATGGTGCCATGGGGCACTCATCCAACCATGGTGCCATGGGGCACTCATCCATCCACAGTTCCATGGTACATTCATCTCAACTATCATGCCATGAGGCACTCATCGAACTGCAGTGCCATAGGACACTCATCCCAACCACAGTGTCGTGGGACTCTCATCCATCCCACTGTGCATGGAATAGTCATCCAATGCACAGTGTGCCATGAGACACTCATCCCAACCACAGTGCCATGGGATACTCTTTCAAATACATTGCCCTAAGACACTCATTCAATCCCATACTGCCATGGGGCTCTCATCTACTCCATAGTATCATAGGACCCTCATCCAATTCACAGTGTCATGGAACTCTCAACCTAACCACAGTGCTCTGTGACATTTATCCCAACCATAGTGCCTTGGGGCTCTCATCCAATCCACAGTGCCATGAAACACTCATCACATCCACAGTGTCATGGTGCACTCATCCAACCATAGTCCCATTGGACACTCATTCAATCCATAGGACCTCATGGGACACTCAACCTGACCACAGTTCTCTGGGGCACTGATCTCAACCACATTGCCCTCCATGTAGTGGTGGTTCAGATCTATTAATCCCAGAACTCGGGAGGCAGAAGTAGGCATGTTGTATGGGCTTTGGTCCTTTTTGATTAGACAGAAAAGGGGAAGTATATGTGATGTCTTTCTATATGCTGTGAATAAAGGAACTGTTTGGTCTATAGCAGGCACCTTAGAAGTAGGCAGAAAATCAAAGCATAGTTAGGGGAAGGAGGGTGGAATCAGACAGAGACGTGATCCAGCCACACAAGAAGCAACATTAAAGAAATAGGTAAGCCACAAACCACGTGGCAGGGAAGATTAATGGAAATGGGTTGAATTAAGATAAAAAAGCTAGCTAGCAGTATGCCTGAGCCATAGCCAAACAACATAAAATTAATATAAGCCTTTGTATAATTATTTGGGACTAGTCAGTCTAAAACTGCATGTCTATGGGTCTGGACCACCAGCCAGACAGACTAAAAACCTCATTCTACATAGGTATATCTCTGTGAACTCAAGGCCAGCCTTGTCTACAAAGAGAGTTTCAGAATAACCAGGGCTACACAGGAAAACTCTGTCTCTAAAAAACAAACAAAATAAGTGTGGAGGTGAGTGCCTTTAGTCCCAGAACTTGGGAGACAGAGACAGGTGGATTTCTGTGAGTTCAAGGCCAGCATGGTCTACAAGGTGAGTTCCAGGACAGGCTCCAGAGCTATAGTGGAAACCCTGTCTCAAAAAAATCAAAATAGATAGACGGATGGATGGATGGATGGATGGATGGATGGATGGATGGATGGATAGGCAGATGGACGGAAAGATGGACGGACAGACAGACTGACAGATGGATGGGTGGATGGGTGGATGGATAGACAGATAGATAGAAAAAACCAAAGCCACAGTACCATGAAGCAGACATTCAAACCACAGTTCCATGAGACAGGTATCCAATCCACAATGCCATAGGAACTAAGTTTTAATTTAACAAGAACATTTTCCTTCTGAGCCAAAAGAAATACCTTTGGCAGGGAGGGTTGTTATTGAAAATATGAATTCAATACTATTTTTCCTCCAAGAGGATGCAAGCTTGGCAAATGACAGAGAATGGGAACAGGAAATAGAAACTAATAATGACAAGGCTTTTTTCCTCTCCATTTTTATTTGTGTAGACATTTTTAATACAAAACATAAACATGAAGCATTTGTTTAATCAAAATATTTGGTCAACAACTCTATAATAATCATAAATAGAACAACTTAGGGTTTTTTCCCTAGACTGTGTCAGCCTTTGGACTATTCTAAAGAGGTGTGTTTTTTATTAGTAACAATTAAATGAGGTTTTACCATGCTCATTAGTACATTTATTCACTCTTTAAAAGACAATTATCCTACATGTAAGTATATTGTCTGGTACATTTATAAGTTGCTCCTGTGGACTGTTAAAAAAAAAATTCATTGGGTGGTGTATTTACTCATTCATTCATTTTGGTGCTAGGTCAGGAACCCTGTAAGCTACTAGCTAAACAGAAACTCTATGGGTTTGTGCATGTATGTGTGGGAGTATTGTGTGTGTGTGTATGTGTGGTGTGTGGTGTATGTGAGGTGTGTAGTGTGGTATAGTATGTAGTGTGGTGTATATGGTATATGTGTATGTGGTGTGGTGTATGTGATATGTGTGATGTGGTGTGGTGTGTGATGTGGTGTATGTGGTGTGTGTGTGTGTACATGTTCATATGAAAGCCAGCCAGGTATGTCTTCTTTAGTCACCCTTCACTTTATTTCATTGAGACAAGGTTTATCACAGAAGCTAGAGATTCTGATTGGGATAGGTTGGGAGCCAATGAGCCCCAGAAGTTCAACCATCTCCCCATCCTCAGTACTAGGATTACAGGCATTGCCACTATGCCCAGCTTTCACACAGGTGCTGGGTTTCCAGTCTTTGGCCCTCTTGAAGCCATAGACACTTCACCGACTGTTTCATTTGCTTCCGAATTACTTAATTTTAATGCTATTGAAAGGCTAGTAGGCTTTTATTTCATTAATAAAACAAATGTTAGAGCACAACCTTTTCAAACCATAATGTGCATGTCGGTCATCTAAGAGTCCTGTTACCAGGCAGCTACTGGTCCAACAGATCTGGGTGATGGCCTGAGACTCTGTGGCTCTAGCAAGTTCCTGAGGAGACTGCCAGGGGTGACCTGGACATCAGATTTGGGAGACGAAAGTTGTGAGCATTGGACCCACACAGCTGGTGTGGCTCTGTGGGAATGGCAGTCCACAACAAAGCATGCAGTTGTCATTCATCCGGACTGCATAGACTTTTAGCAAGATAACCATAAACTCATCAGCTAAACCAGCGCTATTTTTTTTTCCACATAAAAAGGGATGCCAGGAATGATTACCAGGCATAAAACAGTCTGCCCAATGCAAAAAGAGCCTTCTAGATGCACTGGCTTTAACAGGAGAGTATCTTCAAATGAGCAAATTATTGTTCTCATTTATTTGTCAGAGGAAGCGCTTACTCCAAGAGGAAGTTAGTGATGAGCGAGTACATGAAGAGTGGGATGAGAGGAACGGATTTAATTTACACACCTTCTCAAAATGCTATTGATAAGGTTCTCAGGAAAGGAAGAAAGAGATGAGTCACCAGAGGATGGAAGGAATGTTTCCTGGTGATAGGAAGCGACTTAGAGCCCAGAAACAAAGGCAAGGGCTAAACAGGCAGTAATCTGCACTGGGGTGTGTGGCGAGCTTGCTGCAGGGCTGAGGGAAAAGGAGATGGGGGCGGCGTAGGATGGGCTACAAGAAGCTGAGAATGAGCATTTGCCTTAAAGTAGGGAATAGGTGGGCATTTAAAAGGCAGGGTAAGGAGCTGCGCTGAATAGGAGCCTGATGAGAAAACACCCTGAATAGGACCTGAATTTCCCACTTAAGAAAAGCTGACTTCAAGGCAAATGTAATTATATTTTATAAGATGCTGAGGTTGTCAGTCCAAGTGAACACTGGGGAAGCTGTTAACTAGGGGAAATAAGCTATTCAGATACGGCAGCAACAAGGTAGATGAATTTATGCTGGATGGCTTCTGGTTTCAACCAAAGGCTGCCCATCCCCACCACTCCACCCCTCCCTGATGGTCTACAAGCTACCATGACTAAGGCACCAGTCTGGATCTGCTGAGTCTAGGTCCTGGTAGGACCAGCTCTAAAGTGCTAAGAAACATCTCTGCTGGAGAACGTACTGCACAACAAACTGAACTCCAATAAGTTGACTAAAACATGAAAGGAAAGAGCTCAGAGCGGAGTGTCCTTTGCATGTGTTGCTACAGGTCATTGCTCTGGATCTGAGTCACAGAGCATCTGCTTATGTATCACGGTTCTTGTGTCCTAAGGCAAAGAACTAGACCAGACACACATGAATAGAGATATAAAAAGACATACTTTGTTAAGAAAGGAAAAGTTGGGACTAAAGCTGGCTCGGCAATCAAGAGTACTCCCAACTCTTGTAAAGGACCTGGGTTCAGTGCCAAGCACTCATATGGAGCAGTCCACAACCACATGTAACTCCAGGTCCACGGAATCCAGCACCCTCTTCTGGTCTTCTGAATGCACATGGATCCCCTGATTACAAACAGTTGTAAGCCACCTGATGTGGGTGCGGGAATCGAACCCAGGTCCTCTACAAGAACATCGAGTACTCTTAACCACTGACCCAGCATCCTAGTTTCTACAATCTTAACATAGCTGCTCCAGCCTCTATTCTTCTGCCCGGCCATTCTTCCCCAGCACTCAATAAATGCTAATGCTTATTAAACAAGCACTTTCTCGCAGTCCAAAACTGTTCATTATGGTTTTACATTTTATTGAGAAACAGATAGCATATACATCTAGAAAACACAAATACACAGCTTAGGAGGAAAATGTATACACTGAACACCTGTTGTGTCTTCATATGGGGGACTTGATAAGCATCTGTTCATCTCAAATGGGCACCAGCATAAGACCAAATACATGGTTCCACCCCAGTCTAGCTTTATGCCAATGAGTTTACAGGGGCTGCTTACAGCAGCAAGGGCAAATGGTTACATACAGAGCAGGTGTGAAAGGTTACTCACACAAGCAAAGGTTAAAGGTTACTTACAGGCGCATGAGTAACTCAAAGACAGCCTCATCACTGGAAAGCCCAGTCCAGCATGGGTATCTTCTCATGAAACCTGGAACCTTGGATCTCCCTATCCAGTTTGCAGACATGTCCACAGAAGAGTCTTCTCTCCACAGCGATTATATGCTATTCATGGCCTTTGAAGACAGATTTTGTGAATTCTGTGACTTTATGAACTTCCTGAACCCTTCTATTTAATCAGCTTCCTGGGCCCCTCATTCAGGAAGGAATAATTTCCAGAAAATAATAATAACACATACCTAGGAGAGTTCAGTCAGAAACAGGATTCTCAGCTAGGCATGGTGGTGCATGCCTTTAATCCCAGCACACCTGAGGCAGAGGTAAATGAATCTCTGGAAATTAGAGCACAGCCTAATCTACATAGTGAGTTCTAGGCCAGCCAAGGCTGTATAGTGAGATTCTATCTCAAAAATTAAAAAATTTAAATAATCTTACCAGCACCCCATGAGTCCCTTCCCAATGACACCCACCTCCAGGAGTGACCACAATCCCACCCTTTTAAGAATTAATTCCTTGTTTGGTCTCAAAGTGTTACTATATCAAATGCTCCAGAACAATCTATGCATTCTCTGTGCTGCTGAATTCTGTATACATGAACTTTCATGTGGATGGGAAAGAGAATTCTATGTCCGACATCTTGCTTTGAGGTTTATTCTTGCTTGTAGTTGTGTGGTCTCTCATTCTCAATACCTCAGAGCAGCAATCAGAAAACCATAGGCCCCTGGGTACCTGTGTCCTCTATAAGCTGAGTTAAAAGACAATTAGACCTGTTTATGTCCATGTACCCCATGGCTGCATAGGTCTGAAGTCTATAAATACATGCAGAAAAAAATATACCCACATTGACTTGTCTATTTCCTTATGAATGGCCATGTGAGTGATTCCTAATGTGAGGCTAGAATGAACATTGCCTCCATGAACGCTGTGCATGACTCCCTGTACACAAGATGGTACACTTCTTTAATGTATGTATATACCTAGCAGTGGAAATTCTGAGTCACATAACAGACAAAGATCTAGAATTATATGTGCAGACACCTGGTATTGCAGAGCGATTCTGTCACTCTCCATATGTGCTGCAGAATTTGAACGTTCCCAGGATTCTGCATCCACAAAACACTGAGCATCATGTTTGGTACTCTCTCGCTGTATCTGTTGACTCTCACTGCAGAATAACAGGTGGTATTCAGAACTCATAAGATAATAGGCATTACCTCATATCTGTCCTTGGGTTAAGAATCCAGGGATGGTTTAGTTTGATGGTTCTGCCTCAGAATCTCTCAAGAGCCTGAGGTCAGATGATGTTCAGTGCCACAGTCATTTGCAAGAACTGTTTCCAGCTCACTGATGAAGCTGTTGGCTGGGAGCCTCCATTGGACCATAGTGTTCTTCAGCACACTGCTTATGATACAACAGCAGTTAGTCAGAGTGACTAACCTGGGGTAGTGGGGGAGGGAGGGCAGCCTAGATGGAACTCACCATGCCTTTCATAAATTTAACTCAGGCACAGCATGTCATTTTATCTGTCATTTTCTGTTAATCACACAATACACATGGGAGATTATAAACTCTGATACCACATGGGAGATTATATACACCATGGACTGGGAACTATTCATCGCCATCCTAAAGGCTGCCTACCATGTTCCCTGTGGCTTCAGTCTACTTAAATTTGATTGCTCATATGTTGAGCATGCTTGCATTTGTACTAGCCATAAGATCTGTGAGTATTTTGCTTATTTTTCTGTTGGGTTATATTTTCCTTAGTGATTTATAGTACTTAATTATTCAGAGTCGAGGTTTCTCTGTGCATCCTAGGTTGACTTCAAATGTATGCCCTATCTGCCTCAGCCTTTCCAGTGGTAGCACTTTCTGTGTACTGGGACACTTGACTTGTAGGGGTATTTGAATATTCCAAATAAGATGTCTTCTTTTATTCTGCATTGCTACTATCTTTTCCCACCATGTGGCTCATGTTTTCACCTTTTTATTGATGCCTTTTTGTTTTCTTTTGATGTTAAGGATTAAACTCAGAAAAACAGGCAAATACTCTACCACTGAACTATATCCCCAGCCCTTACTATGACTTTCAATAAAAAGGAGCTCTGTTCAGATACAGAGCCCAATCTATAACTAGTGATTTGTATCTTACTTAAGAATGTTCTCCTGAGGTCAAGAAAACATTTTTTTTCACATTATCTCTTAAAAGCTTTATTATTTTGCCTTCCAAAAAATTAAGTCCATAATCCTCTTGGAGGAGAATTTGTGTAGGTATGATGTAAGGGCCTAGTTTTACTTCTTCTCTGTCCTGGTACCCAATTGTCCCAGCACTGCTTATGAGAACACTGTCCTTCCCTAAAGTTCTGCTGAGTCACCCTCATGATGTCTGTTTCCAGGCTCAGTTTTCTGATCAATGACTCTGTTTTGCTTATTCTGATTTTCATGCCTGTATTCTTAAGCATGTCTTCATATTAAGTCTTAATATCCTGTCCAATAAGACCTCCAGTTCTGTTTCCAAGAAGTACAAAGAACGATGCAGTTCTTCCTCTGGAATGGCTGTTCTGATGAGTAACGAATGGTTTCTGCCCTTAGAAGTCGCTAAATGCTGGGAATCCCTTAAAATCTAAATGCTATCTCACCTTGTCTATGACATCTCCTCCAAGTGTGGAATCTATCTGGCCACATCTGAGAACAAGGGTCCACCCCTGTCAAGTGACCAGCCATACAGATTGCTAGTTCCAGTGACTACCTTGTTTCCCATTCTAAAATGTAAGTGCTTCAAAGGCAGCATGGTGTTTCCTTCAAGGCTTGCGCCTCACTCAAGATTGTCAATCTAGCAAGGACCTGTACAAGGTAAGTGCTCAATAAGTGTTTATGACATCAATGTATTTTTATCATTTGAATTGGCGTTTAGTTGTACACACTGGGCTTGTGTACAATAAAGATTGGATGTTACTTGCCCAGACAAAATCTCCCACTTGAACTCCAAATGTTCAAGATTCTAATCGGTATCACTCACAAGCTTAGCACTAAAACTATGATGTGATATTCAGCTAACTCCAGGCTTACATTGTATAGCACTTGTGGTCCTTCATGTCCAAGAACTGAAGCCATACTTTTCATTGCAAGCAATCAAAATAAAAACATAATACCCCCCTCTACACACACACACACACACACACACACACACACACACACACACACACACGCTGCTAAGAAATTTAACCAGGAGGCTCATATTCTGTGCCCCCCCCCACCCTCTCTTTTCCCTGCTGTCCCCCACAGTGTGAGCTCTGGAAGAGTGACGAGCAGGGAAGCAGTGCCAATATCTTCTCAGCTCCTGTTGCCACAATCCTTCTTTTGTCACCACCCACCTTGTAGCTGCAAATACTGGCTATCCCTGGGTCCTTGTATGAGCCTTCAAGAGGTCCTGAAGGATGGTATCTTTTCCCTAGGACTAGTCACATGCCCAGTGCCCATGAGCTCAAGGTCACTGCCCTTCATCCCACCAGAATTCTTATGCCCAGGGAAATGAGATGAGATTCTGACCAAGCTGGCCTTGTGCCCATTTCTCAGCTTCAAACCCAAAACTGAAGTCTGGCTCTTGATCCAGCAGCCAGAGACTGGAAGAGCACACCTCTGCTCTTTGAGCTGTTTCCTGTTGGGTTCTACTAAGGGCATTATAGGGTAACTGGGGCTCAGGAGAAAGAGTAGCCCTGTGGTAGTTTAAATGTATTTGTTCCCCATAAAATTACAGGAAGTGGCACTATTGGGAAGTGTGGCCTTGTTGGAGAAAGTATGGTCTTATTGGAAGAGGCTGGAGGACTCAAACCTTTAATCCAGATGTTGAGGCTGCACAGCACACCTTTAATCTGGGACACATCTTCTGTTGGAAGTGTCACTGTGGGGGAGGGCTTTGAAGTCTATTTTTCAAGCTTCACTCAATGCAACATTCAGTCAATTTCCTGATGCCTTCTTCTCAAGATATAACCAGCACCATGTCTGCCTGCGCACTGCCAAGTTCCTGTCATGAAGCTCTGAACGATAAACCATCACCTCAATTAAATGTTTTCTTTGTAAGAATTGCCATGGTCATGATGTCTCTTCACAGTAATAAAAACCCTAAGACAAGGCTCTTTCACTTTTTGGTAGCATCTCTTAGTCATGTTTTGTTTTGTTTTTATCTCCTGATATTTCTTCCCATGATACTAACTGCTCCCAGTTTGCAGTTGCAAACTGTACTGGGAAGACCGCCCCAGTGTCCTTTTCTTCTTCCCAGCCCTTACATATAAATGCATCAGTTTCCAGAGTTTCTGTTTCAAAGCGTCAATTACATCTTATTATTATTTCCATAGAACTAGGGGCATTGATATTCCCTTCAATTACTTCCTCTCTAACAAATCAGCACTATCTTCACGCAATTATAGTTACCTAGTGTGGGATTTTGAATGTAATTGGCTCCAAAAGCTCAGATAAAGAGACACTATTAGGAGGTGTAGCCTTGTTGGGGTAGATGTGGTCTTGTTAGAGAAAGTGTATCACTGTGGAAGTAGGTTTTGAGGTCTCCTATGCTCAAGTTAGGCCCAGTGTAGACAGACTCCTTCTGCTGCCAGAGACCAAGATGTAGGACTCTCAGCTCATTCTCCTGAACCCTGTCTTCCTATATGCCACCATGTTGTACCATGATGATAATGGACTAAACATCTGAAACTGTAAGCCACCCCAATTGAGTGTTTTCCTTTATAAGAGTTGCCATGGTCATGGTATCTCTTTACAGCAATAATAATAATAATAATAATAATAATAATAATAATAATAATAATAATAATAAAACCTAACTAAGACAACTGGTTTTCATTGTTTTGTGTGTGAGAGAGAGAAACGAAGTCTTGTGTATCCCAGGTTGCTTTCAAACTCACTGTGCAGTTGAGATAACCTTGACCTTCTGAGAACTAGGATTTACAGACATGCACCACCACACCTAGCCTCTATTTATTAAAGTTCTTTATATTAAAGTTTATCATTAAGTAGCTAATAAGGCTTGTACCTGGGGCTGACATAATAATCCTGATTCTTCTCTGTGCAAAGCACTTTCCTGTTCTCATTAATTAACACCAATAACTCCATTATAAAGATTCTAGGTACAGGTCTCAAGAAATCTGAGCTCTCCCAACTTTTATTTCTAGAACTAAAACAAGCTATGTAGAATTTCACTGGGTCTATTTGACCAACTGAAATAGGAATAGCAGAGACTATCATCTTAGCTTGCCTTCCATTGCTGTACTCAAGACCCTGGCCAAAAGGAGCTTGGGAAGAATAGCATTTGTTTGATTTACATGTCTTAATCACAGTTCACCACTGAGGAAAGCCAAGACAGAATGTCACCTTGAAGGCAGAAGCCAACACAGAGGCCACAGAAGAGTACTGTTTACTGGCTTGCTTCTCATGGCTTGCTCTGCTTGCTTTCTTCTATGATCCAGAACCACCAGCCACGGGATAGTCTGGACCCTCCTACATCAATCATTAATTTAAAAATATGTCATCACAGACTTGCCCACAGGCCAATTCAATAGAGACATTATTCTCAGTTAAAGTCCCCTGTTCCCAGATGATTCTGGCTTGGGTCAAGATGACAAAATACTAACCAGCACGCTCATCTTCAGAGAAACAACTGAACCTCAATGATGAAAGCTAACAAAACTTAGTAACTTGGGGCTAGAGAGATTTCTAAGTGATTAAGAGGACTGGTTGTTCTTCCAGAGGTCCTGAGTTCAATTCTCAGCAGCCACATGGTGGCTCACAAACATCTATAATGGGATCTGATGCCCTCCTCTGTTATACAGACATACAGGAAGACAGAGCACTAATATGCATACATTTAAAAAACAGCAACTCCAGAAATAACCATTAAAATCACTCTCATCAAGAGGAACAGGTTAGGGATGAGTTAACCAAAACTATAGGTATATGATAGAACCTGATGTAAATGCACTACTTTATAAGGTGCCTCAGCTATTGTTCTATTACTATGAAGAGACACCATGACTGACATGACTTACAGAAGAAAACAATTGGGGGAGGTGCTCGCAGTATCAGAGGGTTAGTCATTACCATTTATGGTGTGAAAAGCATGACAGCATGCAGACAGGAATGATGCTGGAGAAGGAGCTGAGAGTTTTACATCTTGTTCTACAATCAGCAGGCAGATTTGGAACCTGTCACGGGCTTTGGAACCTTAAAGCACACATCCAGTGACATGTCTCCTCTAACAAGGTCATGCCTTCTAATCCTTCTCAGATGGTTTTGCTAATTGGAGATCAAGTTTAAACACAAGAGGCTATAGAGGTGTCTTAGAAACCCTAAGGTTGCTATTGCTGTGAAGAGACATTTTGATCACCAGAACTCTTGTTTTTAATTATTATTCTGTTTTTCACATCATGTATCTTAATCCCAATCATTCCCTGTCCCTTCACATCCACCCTCCTTCCCTGCACACCCCCTCCAATAAAACAAAATTCAACAGAAAATAAGGAATAAAATAAAATGAGTAAAATAAAAGGAGAAGGAATTAAAAATCTCATCATGGAAGCTGCAGTGTGGCCCAACAAGTCACACTGTGTACTCCTTTGTCCACACATCTCCACTGTTGCAATACAGTTTCCTGGCCCCGGGCAGCCCAGAGGTCCAGACCCACAGACCTACGGCCCAAGACCCCTTAGCAGCCTGCCACTGTTTAGGCCCCCAGAAAACAGAAATTAAGTTCATGCTGTTTTGTCTATGGCTTAGGCACCTTGCTAGCTTTTTCCTTCTTAATCTTTCTTGCCATATGGCCCATGGCTCACCTGTGTGCCTTATATGCTTCTTTTTGGGCATGTCTTGCATGTCCAGTTTAAACAGCATCTGTCAGGCAGTCAATATGAGAACAGGTTCATGTCTAGTGGCTAACTGATTCCACAAAGAAACTAATCTCTATATGGAGTTTCTTCAATGCCCATTTTTCTTTTGAAGTAAATCAGTGCTGCCAGGAGCAGACCTGTCTCACTGTCCAGAAAAGTCTAAGTTCTTAAAACACACTCTGTAGGTCTTAGAAGTGTTTAAAGATTACCTATCTAATTGAATTATATCTTTGTATACCCAAAAATCTAACTAACATGAATTCCTTAATTATACATTGCAATTTTAAATCAGTTACATAAACATCATACCTTAAACAAGAGTAGAAAAATACATACAGCATAACAAAATTGACCTTAAATTTGCATCAATAAACCAAAATCCATACCAATGTAAAACATTTTGAGATTAACAGCTGATTTCCTGATCTAAGTAAATTCAATAATCTAATTTTTTAAAAATCATTCATATACCATATCCCCTTTTTTTTCCTTAGGAAGAGATTAATTATGACCATTAACCATTTATAATGAAAAAAATACTTATAAACAATATTTTGGGAATTTGGGCATAGTTTTCCATTACTACTTCTTGCTGATTACGGGGCATTGAAAATCTCATGGGTTTTTCAAACTGGATCATAGTCTGTAGCCCTGAAGCTGATATGGCCATCTCTTTCCATCAGAGATTTTTTTTCAGGGGGTCTTGGTTGATGAAACTATATTCGCCTGGAAGCAATCCACAGGTTCTCATCTTCTGTGGAAACAAAAGCAGAACACTTTCAAAGCAATAAATTCTTAGACACAAACTTTAAAATCAATATACCTTTAAAATATGTATTCTTGTTTAACATAGTAGCCTTTGTAATCCATTGTCTTTTTATAGTTAGCTCATTAATAGTTAAAAATTAAAAGAAAACACAATAATAACCAAAATCTAGATTTTGTGTCTATTTTATTTTTATGTGGCTTATTATATTTTTATTACTCTACTTCTCTTTTTAAAGACTTTCCCTACCTTTTTTCTTTTTTCTCTGAAGCCTGTGTACCTTTTATATACATTGTAACCCGTTTACAGGATTTTTTTTTCATCTGAATCTGTTTTATTGTGAATCCTTAATCATCTTCTAACCAGAAGAGCTTTTATAACACTCATATTCTTTTAAAGAGCCACATAGTTTTTGTAGATAAAGCTGAATCAGTAAGTTCTCTTAAAGGGATCACGTCTGTGTTCGCTGCCAGCAAACAGAGCAGATCGGAGAAAATGTTGCTACTAAGAAACCATCTTTGATTCTGTTTTTCTTCTATTTAATATAAACAGAAACCTTAAATCAATCACATGCTACTTGTGTGAGACTTCGGAACCGGCCTGGTTGCAGCTTATGCTCCCTGCTTCCAGTCTGCTGGCACCATTTTGAATGTGGTCCGAATACCACGCTATCTCTGTACAATGACCCACTTCAGATACACAATTTGAAATCTGTTACTGGTTCTGTTTCTGCTCTAGAACCCTTTTAAATCTTTCTCAGGCTTTAAGTGGATATTCGGCCCATCCAGGGACGCTACCTGTTGCAATATGGTTTCCTGGCCTGGGGCAGCCAGAGGTCCAGACACACAGACCTACAGTCCCAGACTCCTTAGTCACCTGCCACTGATTAGGCCCCCAGAAATGATTCAGATGCTTATATTAAGTTCATGCTGTTTGGTCTATGGCTTAGGCACCTTGATAGCTTCTTCCTTCTTCTTCTCAACCCATTTCCATTATCTTTCTTGCCACATGGCCTGTGGCTCACCTATGTTCCTTATATGCTTCTTTTTGGGTGGCTGACTCGATCTGCTCTGACTACGCCCTGCTTCTCCTACCTATATTGTGATTTTCCCTTTTACCTTTTTTATGGTGCCTGTCATGGGCCAAAACAGCTCCTTTATTTAAAGATTGGTATTCACAGCATACAGAAAGACATTCTCACATCACTCTGCTTTCAAACGTTCATTGCAAAGAGTAATTGAAGGAAAGAATGTAATTTGGGCTGGCTTACAGTTCAGAACAGCATGTAGGCAGACATGGTGCTGGAGAAGTAGCATATAGTTCTACATCTAGATTCTCAGACAACAGGAAGAAAGTCACACTGGGCCTGGCTTGAGCATTTAAAATCTCAAAGCCCATCCCTAGTGACGCACTTCCTCCAGCAAGGTTATACACCTACTCCTATTACTCCCGATGAGCCTGTGGGGCCATTTTTATTCAAACTACCACAAATACAAGGGCAGCCACATTTATAAAAGAAATATTACTAAAGCTTGAATCATACATCAAAACCCCACTCTCACCAACAGATGGGTCTACCAGACAGAAATTTAATAGAGAAATAAAGGAACTAATAAATGTTATGGCTCAAATGGGCTTAACAGATAAATATGGAACAATCCACACAAACACAAAAGAATATTCCTTCTTCTCAGCACCCCAAAGAACTTTCTCTAAAGCTGATCACATACTCGGTCATAAAGCAAATATGAATAGATACAAAAAGTTGGAATAATCCCTTGTACCTTACCAGACCACCATGGCCAAAAGTTAGAGTTCAACAATAACACAAACCACAAAAACCTACAAACTCATGGAAACTGAGCAACTCCCAATGGAGCCACCTCTAGGGTAAGGAAGAAATAAAGAAGGAATTAAAGACTTCCTAGAATTCAATAAAATGAATTCACAACATGCCCAAACTTCGGGGACACTATGAAAGCAGTGTTAAGAGGAAAGTTCATGGCACTAACTGCCTACATAAAGAGTATGGAGAAACCTCACACTAGAGACTTAACAGCACAGCTGAAAGCTCTAGAACAAAAAGAAGCAAACTCACCCAGGAGGAGATGACAGAAAATAATCATACAGAGGGCTGAAATCAATGCACTAGAAATACCGAGAACAATACAAGGAAGAAATAAATGGTTGGTCCTTTGAAAAAATCAACAAGCTAGACAAACCCTTATCCAAACTAACCAAAAGGCAGAGAGAGAATATCCATCTTAAAATCAGAAATGAAAAGGGGGACATAACAACAGACACTGAGGAAATCCAAAGAATTATTAGGTCATACTTCAACAACCTGTACTCTACAAATTGAAAAACCAAAAAGAAATGGACATTTTCTGGATAGGTATTACATACCAAAATTAGATTAAGACCATTCAAACCACTTAAATAGGCCAATAACCCCTGAGGAAATTGAAGCAGCCATTAAAAGTCTCCCAACCAAAAAAAAAAGCCCATGGCCAGACAGTTTCAGCACAGAATTCTACTAGAATTTCAAAGAACTAATACCAATATACCAATACTCTTCAAATTATATTCCACACAATAGAAATAGAAAGAACATTGCAAAATTCTTTTTACGAGGCTACAGTCACCCTGGCTCCCAAAATACACAAAGATGCAACAAAGAAAGAGAATTATAGACCAATTTCCCTCATGAACATTGCTGCAAAAATACTCAATACAATACTGGCAAACTGGATCAAAGAACACATCAAAAAAAAAGTCATAATACCATGATCAAGTGGCTTCATCCCAGAGTTGCAGTCATGGTTCAATAAACAAAAATCTGTCAATGTCATCCACCATATAAACATGGTGCCTTTGACAAAATCTAACACCCTTTCATAATAAAGGTCTTGGAGAGATCAGGGAACATACTTAAACATAAAAAGACAATTCACAGCAAGCCAACAGCCAACATCAAACTAAATGGAGAGAAAAGCCAAAGTCATCCCTCTAGGCTGTCCATTCTCTCCGCAACTATTCAATATGGCACTTGAAGTCCTAGCTAGAGCAATAAGACAACTAAAGGAGACCAAGAGGACAAGAAGAAGTCAGACTTTTTACTATTTGCAGATGATATGATAGTGTATATTTAAGTGACCCCCAAAGTTCTCCCAGGAATCCTACCGCTAGTAGACATCTTTGGTAATGTGGCAGGAAACAAGATTAACTCAAAAAATCAGGCTCTTCTATGTACCAATGATAAATTGGCTGAAAAGAAAATCAGAAAAACATCACCTTTTACAACAGCCATAAATAACATCAAATATATTTGGTAATTCTAACAGGAACCTTAAGTCTATAAAAAAACAAGAAATTAAAAAAAGCAGATAATGGAAAGATCTCACATGTTCTTGGATAAGTAAAATCAACATAGTAAAACTGGCAGTCTCACTGGAAGCAATCTACAGATTCAATTCCATCCCCATCAAAATCCCAACACAATTCTTCATAGACTTGAAAGAATATTACTCAACTTCATATGGAAAAACAAAAAACCCAGGATTGCCAAAACATTCCTGTACAATAAAGGAACCTCTGGAGGCATCACCATCCCTGACTTTAATCTCTACTATAGAGCTACAGTAATTAAAAACAGCTTGGTATTGACATAAAAACAGATACCTGGACAAATGGTATCAAATTGAAGGCCCTGACATTAATTCACACACCTATGAACACCTGATTTTTGACAAAGAAACCAAAAATATACAATGTAAAAAAGAAAGCATCTTTAACAAATGGTACTAGCAGAATCAGATGGTGGCATGTAGAAGAATGCAAAAAGATCCATATCTACCACCCTTCACAAAACTCAAGTCCAGTGAATCTAAGTTCAGTATAAATCCAGATACACTGAACCTGATATAAGAGAAAGTGGGAAATAGCCTTGAATGAATTAACACAGGAAACTGCTTCCTAAATCTAACACTGGTAGCATAGACTCTGAGTGTAATAAATATAACCTCCTGAAACTGAGAAGCTTCTGTAAGGCAAAGGATATTATCAATAAGACAAAATGAAAGCCGACAGAATGGGAAAAGATCTTCACAAACTCTACATCTGACAGAGGTTTAATCTCTAAAATATATAAAGTACTCAAGAAACTAGATATCAAAATATCAAGTAATCCCATTTAAAAATGGAGTGCAGCTCTAAACAGAATTTCCCAACAGAAGAATTCCAAATGGCCTAAAAAAAACTTAAAGAAATGTTCAATATCCTTAGCCTTAGGGGAAATGCAAATCAAAACATAGTATGTATTCACTAATAAGTAGATATTACACATATGGGAGGCCTTATCCTCTTTGAGGAGAGGATGGGGGTGTTGAGATGGGGAAATCTGGGAAGTGAGTGGAAGGAGGGGAGGGAAAGAGAACTGTGGTTGGTATGTTAAAAAAAAAAAAAAAAAGAAAGAAAAGAAAAACTTTTAAATTAAAAAAAAATGTCAGCAAGGTTTTGGAGTTTCTCCTGAGACTCTCCTCCTTGGCTTGCCGATTGTACCTTCACTTGGTGTCCTCACACAATCCCTTCTTCCACAGTCATCTCTGGTGTCTCCCTATGTCCTAATGTCTCCTTATAAAGCTATCAGTGCAGCTGAGCACAGTGGCACACACCTTTAATCCTAGTTCCAGAAGCAGAGGCAGGTGGATCTCTGTGAGTTCAAGGCTAGTCTAGTCTACAGAGCAAACTTCCAGGACAGCCAGCAGCTAGGACTGTTACAGAGAGCCCTGCTGAGGCAGAGAAACCCTGTTTAAAAAAAAAACAAAAAACAAAAACATGAGCAGATTGTATCAAGACCCCATCTAGCTTGTACCCTTGTGGCTTTACAAAGAGCTTTGTCTTTGAATACAATCATATCTTGAGGGACAAGTGTTACAATGCCAACATATGAATGTAGGAAAAATGTAATTTATCACATTACAATGAGATCTCTCTCTGCCATATGCCCTTCCTTCTTCTCTCCTGGCCTCTGTATTTCCTTCCTGCTCTCCCTGCTCTATCTTCCCCACAGTGGGTAAATTTACAGAAATAATTTCCAAGAAGCAAGTAGACACATGTGAAGTGAACTCCAAGAAATGTAATTTGATTGGGGGGGGAGGGACAAGCTTACCAAAATGGATGCAATTTTGTAGAGTCAGAGAGAACTCTGAATGTTGAAAAGACAGCTAAATTACCCAGCTCTAGTCAGAGTGAGCCTATATTTCTGGTCATTTCAGCAGTTAAAATGCACTTCTTGAAATCCTTTTAAGTTCTAAGACATCATCTCTTGCATAGGAAAAGGCAAAAGTTAAAAGCCAGAACATGGTTCTGACTGTGGTGTTTGACTATGATGTCTCACTTTCCAGGTGACTCAAGAAGAAGAATATTCTTTTTACATTTTAATAACACTTCTTTTAAAATATCAGTTTTTCCATTTATTTATTTATTTACTATGTGTGAGGGGAGTGGGGTGCAGATATGCACATCTCATAATAAGAGTATGGAGGTCAGAAGCCACAATATTGGTTCTCTCCTTGTCCCATGTGGGGCCTAGGATCTAACTCAGGTCATCAGGCCTGACAGAAAGTGCCTCTACCTGCTGAGCCATTGGTCAGCCCATTAATAATGCATTTTCAAAGGGGAACAAAAGCAATCCCTTTGTTCATATTCAAGAAGAATATACAAAGGGGTCTTCAATGCCTCTCCTATGTTAGCTACATTTTTCATTGCTGTGGTCACAGAGACAATGTAAAGGCAGAGCAGTTTGCCTTGGCTTAGGGCTTCAGAGGCTCCAGTCATGGGCAGAGATTGGCAGATGGATCAGCTACATATATGATGCAGGAAGGTGTGGTGAGCTGCAGATCAGATCAGAGAGAATGGCAGTAGAAGCAGGCATGGGCTGCAGCACTTAAGGGCCTGCCCTACAATCCATTCAGCCAGGTAGGCCCCATGTCTCAGAGGTTCTACAACCTCCTACATCAGCATCTGGAGACTAAGGGACCTAACACAGGAGCCTTTGGAACACTACTCTGACTAAAACAAAAGCACCTTAGAAACGACACTGGAGGCAGAGAAGTAGAGATGCTACTTGAGAAGTAGATTGTCTTAATGTTCTGTTGCTGTGAAGAGACACCGTGACCACAGTAACTCTCACAAAGGAAAGCATTTAACTGGGGCTGGCTTATAGCTTCATGGTGGGAAGCATGACAGCTTACAGGCAGCCATGGTGCTGATGAAGGAGCTGAGAGTCCTACATCTGCATCCTCAGATAGCAGAAGGAAACTGAGTCCCACACTGAGTGGGACTTTAGCATATGAAACCTCAAATCCCACTACCAGAGTGACTTACTTCCTCCAACCAGGCCACATCCACTCCAACAAGGCCATACTTCCTAATAGTACCACTCCGGATGGGCCACACATCCCAACACATGAGTCTATGGGGGCCATATCTATTCAAACCACCACGTAGATGCTGCTGTCAAACTCAGAGGGTCCAATGGTCTGGAAACCACTTACAGGAAAGAAGTGATTCCAAGTACTTTTCAGCACTAATGACTGTAGGAAGATTATGTTGTTCCATTGTAAATAATTGTCCCTGCCTATGAGTTTAATAAAAAGCACTGATTGGTCAAAGGCAAACAGGAAGTGTGGGCAGGGCTACCAGACTAAGAAAACTCTAGGAACAGACAGAATGCAGCAGAATGCCAGAGAGAAGCCAGAAGATGCAGAGGACAATTATGTTGCTCTGAGAAAAGGTACTGAGCCACCTGGCTGAACAGGATAAGAGTGATGGGTTAGATTAAGGGTAAAGATGCCTGGGCCTTAGGCCAATCAGCCTAAACCTATTGTAAGCATCCTTGTGTCTCTGTGGGACTTCATGTCTGTGGGCCTAAACCTTGAGGCTAGGCTTAAAAGTCCGGAACAGAAACCTCCTACTACAAATGACCTCACACCACTTCCTTTCCTAGGAATACAATCATGAAGCAATTGCAGCTGAGCAGTTAGTTACTTCTTCTCTGCCTCATTTAGGATGCTTTCCACTACAAGTAGCAAGTGTTCATCGGGTGAATTTAAATTAGGGAGAGGCTCTTGCATAAAACAGTCACTAGCAATGACCAGCTTGAACTAGCCAACTTATTATGCTCCTCAGTTATGATGGGACTGTGTCCTTAGAAACCATAAGTTCAAAACGCATTTAAACAAACAAACAAACAAAAAACTAACCTTGATTCTTCTCTCTCTCTCTCTCTCTCTCTCTCTCTGTGTGTGTGTGTGTGTGTGTGTGTGTGTGTGTGTGTGTGTGTGTGTGTGTGTGTGTGAAGTGGGGGGAGAGCACAAAGGTGAAGAGGGGGCCTGAGAGAAGTGGGGACAAGGGAAGGTGATGGTGGGAACAAATGAGCAGAATACAATAATATATGTGAGTGGAAATGCCATAAAAAAACACATTATTTTGTATTCTCATTTTAAAAAAAGTAATAATAATAATGAACTTTACATCCACATCATGCAAGCAAGCCTAATTCAGCTCAGTGGATTTTTTTAAAAGACAAGGAAGTAGAAGATGGACATTCTAGGAAGAAGAAATTTTCCAGAGGAGGTTGGATAAGAGGTGAATGTGATCAAAATACATTATATAAGTCAGGAATGGCAGCACACACGCTCAGCCTCAGCACTTGGGCAACAGAAGCAAGGAGATCTCTAGTCTACATAGTGAGTTCCAGGGAAGCCAGGGCTACATAGAGAGACCCTGTTTCAAATTGAAAAAAAAAAAAAAGCATAATATACATGTAGGAAACTGTTAAAGGATAAAATGCAATAACATAAAAACAATACAGATAATAGGAGTCAGCAGATAGCTTATGAGGTAAAGGTGCGTGCGTGGTGACCTGAGTTAGTTCCCAGCCCACAGAATAGGAAAGGACCGACTTCCTCAGCTTCCTCTGACCTCAGGCACAGAAAAACAAATAAGTAAATGTAAAATAAAGAGCTTGTGGGGATAGATGGAAGAAAGGAAGGAGAGAGGGAGAGAGAGGGAGGGAGGAGAGAGAGTGCATTAATAGGGCAAGATGGCTCATCGGGGAAAGATACTGCCACCAAGCCTGAGGAGCTGTTTAATTGTCAGAATGTGAATGACAGGAGAGACCAATTCCCACAAAGTACCCTCTGACTTCCACACACACACAGAGATAGATGACAAACAGGCAGGCAGATAAAAAAGGGAGAGCTGAAAAGATGGCTCAGCAGTTAAGAGCACTAACTGCTCTTCAGAGACCCAGGTTCCACTCTAAGCACCTACATTTTGGCTCACAGCTGTCTGTGACTTCAGCTTCAGGAGATCCAACACCCTCTTCTGTTCTCTGTGAGGCGTTGCACACACGTTGGCACAGACATACACGCAAGTAAATGCACACATAAAATAAGTATTTTTTAAAAATGCGTGAAAAGAAAACACAATAGCACACCTCACCTACTAGAAAGCACTGCAGTGCAGAACAGTGGAGCCTCTGTGTCTCTGGTGGCTGCATGGTCACTGGGAATGTAGTGAGCAGAAGTGAAGTCCCAGTGACCAGCATTATGACACAGCGTCACTGTCTCAAAACGAGCTTGTAATTTAAACTTTAAGAAATGGGTTTTACTGAAAGCCATTCCTTTTACAGCATTAAAAAGTTTTCTCTTTTTAAATCTCATATTAAAGCAGTGCCTGTTGGGATGTGTTTGTTTTCTGTCATGGAGAATAGGGATTTTTTCCTTAACAAGACAGAAAGAGGACATCAGAATTGGAATGACCAACAGTAGGTGGTATATTTTGCAACTCAGGTGTGCAAGACATGAGCTTTCTCATTAGTCTAAATGTCTTATCCATGCACTCCCATTGTACTGACAACAGAGAAAAACCTAAATTGACTAAAGCCAGTTATTCTCTCTCTCATTTTTTTTAGTAGAAAATGGACTCTCTGGAAGCCAGCCTGGTCTACAGAGCTAGTTCCAGAACAGCCAGGGCTACACAGAAAAACCCTGTCTTGAATTTTTTTTTTTGTTTTCTTTTTATTATTTTAATAGTGGATAGTAATGAATGTGAATGTGAGGTGTTATTTCTTTGTGGTTTAAATGTACATTTTTCTTTTTTTCATTTTATTATATTTTATTTTTTTAAAAAAATGTCATTTTTATCCATGTATGCCCCCTCCCCCTCCCAAATCCTCCCCTCCCCATTCTCCATCCCCTCCCTCAAAAGGGCAAGAAGTTTCAAGGTGGGTCAGCTCAGCATGGCGCATCCACTCCAGGCAAGTCTGATTTCCTCCTCCCAAAATCAAGACTGTGTTAGGTGTTCCTCTGCAGGGAATGGGCTCCAAGGTGCCAGCCCATGCACAGGAACACAGTCTGATCCTACCCCTCAAAGCTCCACATACTGCTCATGCCAATGGATAGTTGTCTACCATTGGAGGGCCTAGTTCCTTTTCCCGATGGATCTCCAGTGACTGCTCTTGATTCAGTAAGCTCCCAGAGCTCCAGGTAGCCATCATTGTGGGAATTTTCTTCATAATCCCTATCCCCTTGTTCATACAAATCTCCTCCCCTGCTCTCAACTGGACCAGGATCTCGGCCCAGTGCTGAGCAATGGACTCTGCCTCCACCTCTATTCTTTGTTGGATGTAGGTTCTATGATGACATTGAGGGTGGATATTCATTTGATTATAGAGGAAGTCCTGTCTAGGCACCCCCTCCACTATTGGTTGGAGACCTAGCCGGGGACATCCTGTGAGTTCTTGGAGGTGTTCCTAGCACCCAGTCTCTTTCCAACCTATAGTGTCTTGAAAATTAAAACCAAAAAGAAAGAAAGAAAATGGACCTTCAAACTGTTTCCATTTCCTCTGGGTGAATATTCAACTGACTCCAGGTTTAATTCTCTAGCAGGGGCAGCCTCTTCCTAAGTGTTGAGTCTGTGTTGTCCTGCACTGGGTGTCATCTAAGTATAGGGGAAAGTCTACTTTGATCCCTGATGAAAGGGAGATCAGATAGATATGGCCCCCACACCCTTTATCATGCTGAGGCCTGGATCCTCACTCCCCTTCACAGGGATGTCCTTGTGACTCCTGATCACTGAGACTCCTCTGGCCTCTGTTGCTGACCACCACAGTGAGTAGAGCTTGGGATGAGTTCTGCTACTTGAGTTTACAACTGGGTGCCTGAGCCTGCATCCTGGCACCTGGATTTTTGAGCCTGCATCCTGACACCTGGGTTCCTGAGCCTGCATCCCATACTCAGTAGCTCTAACCTTGATTTTTAGGTTGTTCTGTAAATCCTTCTTAGACTTGGTGTGCTTCCTTTCCCTGCCTGACCCTGGCAATTCACCCTTTGACGTTTGCCATTTTACCATTGTGATAAAGACAACTAGAAAACACTGTGGCAACTTGTGTTCCTCTTGATGGTTGGGAGACAATGGTAGATTATTCTCAGGCGATGGGAAATTAACGGAGATCCAGGATACCAGACATGTGCTGGCTGTGTCAACACAGTGTCCCCCCCAATGTTCTAATGCCACCACTTTATAGTGACACAAGAACTCTCGGATTCATTTTCATTGAGTCTCTATTAAGGATTGGAATAAAAACACCATAGCTTTGTCTTTCCCAACAAGCTCCTCTGGTTGTTCCTAATGAGTCCCCTCCAACCCCCAACCGGAGTTTGGGTCCAGAAGGAGAAGAGCAAATACATATTTGTAGGTTTCTGGCTGGGACTTTCGGACCTAACCTCAAGGTCTAGGCCCACAGACCCACAGTCCCGCAGACCTGAAGAGACACACAGATGCTTTCAATAGTTTTAGGCTGATCAGCCTCAGGCCCAGGCATATCACTTGCTAGCTCTCTACCCTTCATCTAATCCATGATTCTTCCTATTCAGCCTTGTGGCTCAGTACCTTTTCTTAGAGCAGCATGGTTGTCCTCTGCTTCTTCCGGCTTCTCTCTGGCATTCTGTCTGGCGTTCTGCCCTGTGCTTCCTGTTCTCAAGAGTTTTCTTAGTCTGGTAGCCCCACCCACATTTCCTGCCTGCCTTTGGCCAATCAGCGCTTTTTATTAAACCAGTGGGTGGGACAATTATTTACCAACACAATCCCCTATACATGTTGTAGAATATTATTTTAAGATGTGTTATTTTTGTGAATGTTGCATTTATTTAACTCTGTAAAGCTGTGTTACTATGCCGATGGTCTAATGAAGAACTGAACAGCCAATAGTGAGGCAGGAGAAAGGAGAGGTGGAGCTGGCAGGCAGAGAGAATAAAAAGGAGAAGTCTGAGGAGAGAAGTAGCCAGAGAAAGAGGGGGACCCTAGGATCAGCCACCTAGCCACCCAGAAAGCTGTGGAATAAAAGTGAAAATAAAATCTTACTTTTACTTTCTTACTTAAACAGGAGTAAGAAAAGGAAATGTCCAAAGGCAAAGGGTAGAAGGGGTGATTTAAGTTAAGGAAAGCTGGCAAGAGACAAGCCAAGCTAAGGCTGGACATCTATAAGTAAGAAAAAGCCTCTGTGCATTTATATGGGATCTGAATGGAGAGCTCCCCAACAAAGCAAAAACAACTAACAGCAGATACAAGTACTCTACTCCTACAACTCGTTCTGCCTCCTATCTGCTTAGAATTTTCTATACATCACATCCTCTCCCATTTCTTTCTTATGTACTTCTTTGGTCTAGAAAGTGTTTAAACCTCACCCCTTTCTTGAGAATTAAATCTTATGACCTAGAAATCATACAGAAAGTTGTTTCCCTTAATAGAAAAAAATTATAAAGATTGCCAAAGTGGGAAAACCTCCTCTATAAACAGCATTCAATGGTATAGATATTTCTTTTTAAATGTTACACTCACTCTACCATTCTAATTGTCTGAACCAAATGTGTTTTCTATTTGAAAGAGGCAAAGTTTTGCTAAAGACAATTATTTCACAAACACATTTACTTTGATAGGCCTTCAAAGCAGCCTGGGATTCATTCCCAGAGTCCTTATATGCCCATACCACAAATTATTTCAGATTAGTGGGTCATTACATGTCCTTTATTAAGCACCTACTACGTGCCAAAATTTCACATCTATTAATAAACCTAATTGGGTTTTCAGCCTTGTCTGTAAGGCCAGTATTTGTTTTCTCATTTTACATTTTAGCAAAGTTCAGAGAAATAAACAAACATTCCTGTCATTGTACACCAGTAAATCCAGTCAGTCTTCTGGATTCAAGTTCAAATCTTTGCGACTCCCTATTATGAGTCTTCTCCCCCCCTCATTCCCCCACCCCACCCTCCGTGGAGGCTGCAGGAGCAGCAGAGAAAGGTTAAAAGAACAAGCTCTCATGAGGTGAGTCTCAGAAGGCCCATCTATCTCTGAGGGTTTATAGACAGTGGTTGCTGGGGGAGAAGTGGCATTTTCTCCAGTGGTGTAGCCACTGAAGAATTGCCCATGTCCTGTAAATAACTCCTCACCCTTGCCCCTGTAAGTAGCCCAAAAAATGAAGCTCATCAGATAACAATAACACAAAGACATGAAAACAGAGAACTAGTTAGGAAGAGAAAATTGTTATAATGTACGAAATTGTTATAATGAAGATATTATCATGTATAATTACTGAATTCCTCTTCTATTTTATGTTTACATGTATAGGTGTTTTCCTGTATGTATGTCTGTGTACCTCATATGTTCAGTGCCCACAGAGGCCAGAATAAGGTATCAGATTCCTAGATACTGTAAATCAAACTCCAGTCCTCTGGGGGAATATCAAGTATTTGTAAGCACTGAGAAATCTCTCCAGCCCCCAATTAATATCTTCTAATTTTTAAAAAAGGATGAGTCCTAAATCTCATTTAGCTGGGCTTCAGCTCCCAATATTCACCTATTGTGTGAGCCTAAACAAGTCAAATGGCCATTTTAATCTTCAGTTTTCTCTAAAAGGGGATTAATAATAATGATTCACATGGCCTATGAATGTTCGGGACTAATGAGATAAAATATGTTATTAAATCACTGGGCAGTGTCCACAGATTACTTGTTAATTTTGGTCATTGTTACACTGAGTAATATGGCATCTCTCTCTTACTACATCAAAGATCCCATAAGCTAGGTGAAGACGAACAGCAGCAATGTATTCTCATAGTTCTGAGTTCTAGGAGGTCCAAGATCAAGACACTATCTGAGTCCATGTCTGATGAGGGCATGATTTCAGGTTCATATATGGCCATCCTCAATAAAGACACTAGCCCCATACTAAAGGCCTCACCCTCATGGCCTCATCACCTTCTAAAGCTCTCAACTTTTAGGTACCTTCTTGCTAAGATTAAGATTCAATACAAACTATCAGTGTTTTTGAAGTAGTTTCATGTGGAAAAAAATTAAGTAGTACCTTAATTTTTTTGAAATGCTTTACAAATAAGAAGCTGAGATTGAAGTGTGTGTGTGTGTGTGTGTGTGTGTGAGAGAGAGAGAGAGAGAGAGAGAGAGAGAGAGAGAGAGAGAGAGAAAGAGAGAGGAAAAGTGAGGTGTGTGAGAGAGAGAGGGAAAGAGGAAAAGAGAGAGAGAAGGAGAGAACCACTGCTTTTTTAAAAGACAAAAATTGAAAGTTGAAAAACCAATGGCTTCCAATGGGACATACATTCAGTGCAGCTGCTGAGGAGAAGCAGGTTGTCTCAGGTACTATTTGTACCTGCAACATGAATCTATGGATGATCAAGTCCCAAAAGCTACCATGGAAGAAGCTCAGTATGCGCAAAGCAGTAAAAGGACTGTCTAAGAGTCAAAAGAGCAAGAAAGGAAAAAAAAACTACAAAAGACCATAATTAGTTCATCTATCATTAGAAAGAATCAACTCACCATTTTTGAAAAAAACAAATAAAAATTGGGCCATAATTAGGTCCAATTAACTCATCCTTCAAACATTATCCATCATGGACATCTGTTGTTTGGGCTGCCTTTCCGGTAATTACAAGCCAGTTTCTTTTTGGATGAATATTCCTTCCCCCAGTGACTGGCATACAGTAGTTTGGGAGTGACCCCATCCCTAGTTCTAGAAGTAGGTTTCAATTATTTTAAATGAAGCAGTTACTCAGGTCCCCCAAGCCACAATTCAAGGACACGTTCTCACCACTATACATGAGATGTATGGGGCTACCTGGGTGATAAACTTCACTCTTCCACAAAACATATTGCAGTCTTCTTGGGTCATGATAGATGGAGCCCAAGGCTGTGAGACAAGATGGTCGCATTGCCTGAGCCTGGAGGAAGGTTACCCACCCAATTTCTTGTCCAAGGACACAACACAGACTTAGAAGCTTAAGATATGTCTACAGCCCAGTTAAAGGCAGAGTGCAATTCCATTACACAGGAAGCTTGGCACTTAGCAAATTAAGAGAACTGTCTAGAATCACAGAAACTAGATGTAGAATTGATTTTCATGGACACCAAACACCTGACTGTTAAACAGCCTATCTGTATAACCCTTTTGCTGTGGGACTATGCTCTTGTACACTGTAAATATTTGTCACAGTAAATAATTGGTTTAATAAAATGCTGAATGGCCAGAAGCCAGGTAGGAAGTATAGGTGGGGTGACCAGATGAAGAGAACTCTGGGAAGAGAAAGAGCAGATGCAAACTCCAGCCAGACTCAGAGGAAGGAAGATGAGAAGGCTGCACTGAAGCAAAGGTACCAAGTCACGTGACTAAACATGGATAGAAATCATGGGTGAGCATAAGAGTAAGAGCTAGCAAGTGATATGCCTGAGCCTAAGCCAAAGAGTTTATGACAGATATAAGCCTTTGTGTGATTATTTGGGACTCAATGACGGTGGGAAAGAAAGACTATACCCCCTGCATTATTTACATTTATGATGACCAAAAGTAACTTATGTAAAAGAGAATTATCTTGACTTGACAGTTTCAGAGAGTTAAGAATCCATCATGGCAGGAGAGCACGGCAGCAGGGCTGGAAGCCTAAGACACATCAGGAAATAGAGTGTGAACTGAAGTGGATAAGGATACAAACCCTCAAAGCCTGCCCTCAGTGGTTCACCAACCTCCCAAGCAGCACCATCATATCCTCACAAAAAACCAGCTCAGAGAGTTTAGGTCAGCAGTTCTCAATCTATGGGCTGCGATTCTTTTCATAGGTGTAACCTAAGACTATCAGAAAACACAAATATTTACATTCTGATTCACAAAAGTAGCAAGATTATAGTTTACGAAGTAACAATGAAAATAATTTCATGGCTGGGGGTCACCACAACATCAGGAGCTGTATTAAAGGGTCGCAGCATTAGGAAGGTTGAGATTCACTGGTTTAGGTGATAAGGCCAAAGTCACATCAAAGATATGCAAATTATGGCACTAGGATTCTGACTCAGAAACTTTGTCTCTAAATCCTTTATATTTTGCCCTAACTTTAAATGAGCTATTTTGACAATAAAGCAAAACTAATAGCTGCTGTGCTCAGTCTCAATAAATTTCAGGTGTCTGGTTTGTTTGTTTTTTGCTATTGATTATTTGTTTTGTTTTGTTCTTCAGTGTGGAAAATTAAACACATAACCTCATCATACTAGGCAAATACACTACCACTGAACTGCATCTCCAGGCCTCAAGAGAACTAAGATACTTTTTTATTAACTTACTCCCTATAATGATATAGGAACAGTGAGGGGATGAAAACTCAACTATATGCAGAGTCTCCTCTGTCATCTACTTTGGAAGATCTACTAGAAGGAACTAATATCTCTCTCCAGAAGTCATTCTATTCTTCCTGTCTATGTGGTTGGACTACATTTTGCAGACTCCCTTGCAGCTAGGTGTTGCTATGTTCTGGCCAGTGAATTCCAAATGGAAATGATGTGTTTCCAAACAGAAAACAAAGGACATGAGTCTTCAGTGTTTTTCCCCTTAACCATGTAGATGATATTAATGTCTTCACAACAGTAACACAATATGGCAGAAGGAACCTGGATCCTGAAAGACCATGTGGGTTGGGGATTTGACCCAGTGATTACAACTGCTCAAAATGTTACATGAGAAGGAATAGACTACTTTTCCTTTTAGATTGTATATAGTTGAATATTTTTGTTGCAACAAATTAACATTTTCATCATAAGACAAGGAGAAGAATTGGCCATCCCCATAGCAAAGCATAGGGAGAGTAACTAAACCAAAATGTCTACAAGAAGAGAAGGAAATGGAGGAGGAGGAAACAACCACAGAATCATATACCTCATGGTTTATCTTTCCACGTCTCCGTTTGATGCTTACTACAATGAATGCATAAGGCAGCTTAAATCAGGGACTAGAGCCAGCTGCAGAGACATTCCGCATGGACCAGGCATCTGCTTCAGACAGCAGAGACAGTGCACCACATAGCTTGAGAGAAATCCCTGAGTTTCAGGTTCTATGAGAGAACCAGTGCATCCCAGAAACACTTGTTATATAAAAACCAAAGATGAGGAGACTCCTGCCTGGGCAGTTTCAGAGAAATATATTTGATAGTTGTCTCATTGTGCAAGGAGTTATAGCAAGTTACAACAAGATGCCATGTTGTCACAATATGGTGACTTCTTCAGTTCTGGAGGTTTGGAAGTCCAAGGACAAGACACATCCAGTGTCTAAAGAGAGCTTAGTCTCTGATTCATAGATCAAGTTTTCTTGAGTTCTAAATGAGAGAGAAGGTGATAACTCATTTATGTTTCTTTTTATAAACATTAATTTAATAAAATAAAGGCTCCAACTGTGAAGCCTGAGGCCTTGAGTTCATTCTTTGGGATCCACAAAGTAGAAAGAGGGAATATGACTCCTGCAAGTTCCCTCAGACCTTTCACATATACTCCATGGCACACATGGGTACACACATGCACACACATAACAAATAAATGTTAAAAAAAAAAAAAAAACTAAAGAAAATAACACAACCAAATGGGCAGCTACACTCCGGAAGACAATGGTTAGAACTTATTTTCTCTTTAAAACTTTTTTACTGAATTATAATATCTGTGTGTATGTGCATGTGTGCGTGTGCATGTGCGTGTGTGTGTTTCTATGTGTGCCTGTCTGTGTATGTATCTGTGTGTACACTGGTGTGTGTGTGTCTGTCCATGTGTGTGTATATGCATATATGCCACAGTGTGCATATAAAGGTCAGAGGACAATTTGTGTACACACTGAGACACATATACACACAGAGACATACACACAAAAATAAATAAATAAAAATAGGATCAGAGAGATGGTGGTTAAGAGTGTGTACTGGAACCCCAGTAGCCAGCAAGCCACAGTCCTGTGAGCAGGTCACTCCACTCTGTAACCTACAAGACCCACTCCACCACCTCAACCCATTGAACCCGCCATCCTTCCCTTGTCCAACCATCCCCAGCAACATAACAGCCCCTAGAGGCACAAGCACCACCTGTACCAATTAGAAGAAGAGCAGCCTCCCCATGAAGAACCCTTTCCAGAAACATCAGCAGACCCTATAGGCACAAGTGATACACACACAAACTGTAAGAACAGGCACAGGCAAAATCCACACCAGGTATAAAAACAGACCCAATGGGCACAAGTAAAGCCCACACCAGCCAGGAGAACTGGATGATATGCTGAATCTAGGCACCCAAACCCCCACAAACCTCAGCTGAGACAACCCTACTTGACCTGACAAATAGCCAATCACCAGAACCCTTGATCATTCAGGCCAAAAGACAATAAAGGAAACATACAGTAAAGGAACAAAAGACCCATCCAACAAAGACATCTTGTAGTCAGAAGTAAGGTCTGGACCAGCCTACAACTGCTTTATCCCAAATAATCACACAAAGGCCACCACCCATTAATTACAAACTGTTTGGCCTATGGCTCAGGCTCATTATCAACAAGCTCTTAGAATTTAACTAAACCCATTCTTATTAGTCTATGTCTTGCCACGTGGTTAAGTGGTTCACCAGTATGTTCACATCTTGTTGCTTCTTTCAGTAGAAGCTGGCAGCATCTCCTTAACTCTACACTTCTTCCTCTTTTATCTCTGCTTGGATTTTCTACCTGCCTCATTTGCCTTGCCATAGGCCAAAACAGCCTCTTCATTAACAAATGGTAAAAAAGTATATTCACAGTGTACAGAAAGACATTCTACATTGATATCACAAGAATCAACACCTATAATTAACTCAAACTCAGATGGGCAAATGGCAGTGTAAGAATACATTCAACAACATAAAAAACACCAGAACTCAGTGGTTCTATAACAGCAAGATCTGAACATCTTAACACGGAGGAAGCAGAAGAAAACTACTTTAAAAATAACTTTATGAAGATGATAAAAGCCCTTAAAGAGGAAATGAAAGCTTCCTTTAAAGAAATCAATGAAAAGATAAGCAAAAATGGAAAGAAATCAATAAATCTCTTAAAGAAAGCTAAGAAAAAGACAAACAGATAAAAGAAACAGTTCAAAACTTGAAAATTGAAATAGAGGCAATCAAGAAAACACAAACCAAGGGAATTCTGGAAATGGAAAATTTGGGTAAGCAAACAGGATGCAAGTAAGCAAATACAGATGCAAGCGTAACTAACAGAATACAAGAGATGGGCGAGAGAATCTCAGATGTTGAAGATAAGATAGAGGAGATAGATTCATCAGTCAAAGAAGATATTAATTCAAAAAATTCTTAACAGAAAATCTGGAACACTCTGAAAAGATCAACCCTAATAATAGGGATAGAAGAAAGAGAAGAATACCAGCTCAAAGGCACAGAAAGCATATTCAACAAAATCTTAGAAGAAAATTTTCCCAACCTAAAGGACATGCATATAAAGATACAAGAAGCTTACAGAACACCAAATAGATTGAACAACAAAAAAAAAATCCCCTTACCACACAAGAATCAAAACCTTGAACATGTATAACAAAGAAAAAATATTAAGAGCTGCAAAGAGAAAAAAGTGAGTAACATATATAAAGGCAGACCTATCAGAATTACACTCAACTTCCCAATGAAGACTCTGAAAGCCAGAAGGTCCTGGACAGATGCTTTGCAGATGCAAACAGACTACAGATGCCAGCCCAGACTACTATACCCAGCAAAACTTTTAATCACCATGGAAGGAGAAAACAAGACATTTCATGAAAAACCAGTTTTAAACAATACCTATCCACAAATCCAGCCCTACAGAAAATACTAGAAAGAAAAGTCCAACCCAAGAAAGTTAGATGCATTCATGAAGACAGGCAATAGATAATTTCACACCAGCAAATTTCAAAGAAGGGAAACACATACACACACACACACACAACTACCAACAACAACAAGACCAAAAAATAATAGGAATTAACAATCACTGGTCATTAATATCTCTTAATATCTATGGATTCAATTTGCCTTTGAAAAGATACAAGCTAACAGCATGGATATAAAAACAGGATCCATCTTTCTGCTACATACAAGAAACACATCTCAACCTCAAAGACAGACATTACCTCAAAGAAAAGAGTTGTGAAAAAATTCCAAGCAACTGGACCTAAGAAACAAACTGGTGTAGCCATCCTAATATCTAACAAAATAGACTTCAAACTAAAATTAATCAAGAGATAGAGAAAGATGTTTTATATTCATCATAGGAAAAAAATCCATCAAGATAAAGTCTCAATTCTGAACATTTATGCCCCAAATACAAGGGCACCCACATTTGTGAAAGAAACATTACTAAAGTTTAAATCACACATCAAACCACACACATTAACAGTGGGAGACTGCAACACCCCACCATCACCAATGAACGGGTCTTCCAGAGAGAAACTTAGCAGAGAAATAGGGAATTAACAGATGTTATGACTCAAATGGACTTAACAGACATCTACAGGACATTTCACCCACACAATAGAATATACCTTCTTATCACCACCTCATAGACCCTTCTCTAAAACTGACCTCATATTCAGTCACAAAGCAAATCTTAACAGACAGAAAAAATGGAGATGCTAGAGATGAAGAGCACTGGCTGCTCTTCCACAGGTCCTGAGTTCAATTTCCAGGAACCAAATGGTGGCTCACAGCCATCTATAATGGGATCTGGTGCCCTCTTCTGTCATGCAGGCAGAACACTATGTACATAATAAATAAATAAATAAATATTTTTCAATTGGAATAACCCCCTGTATCTTTGTATCACCATGGTTTAAAGTTAGAATCAACAATAGAAATTACAAAAAGCCCACAAACTCATGAAGACTGAACAATGCACAACTGAATCAACAAATAAAGGAAGATATCAAGAGACATTAAAGAATTTCTAGAATTTAGAGAAAATGAATGCACAACATACTCAACCTTATGGGACACAATGAAAGCAGTGCCAGTGGAAAGTTCATAGCACTAGGTGCCCGCATCAAGAATTTGAGAAAACTCACACAAGCGACTTAACAGCTCACCTGAAAACCCTAGAACAAAAAGAAGCAAAATCACCTAGAAGGAGAGGACAGGAAATAATCAAACTTAAATCTGGAATCAATAAAATAGAAACAAAGAGAAGATCACAAGAATCAATGAATCAAAGGGTTGGTTCTTTGAGAAAATCAACAAGTTAGACAAACCCTTATCCAAACTAACCAAAAGGCAGAGAGAGAATATTCAAATCAACAAAATCAGAAATGGAAAGGGGGACATAACAACAGACACTAAGGAAATCCAGAGAATCATCAGGTCATTCTTCAAACCTATATTCCATAAAATTTGGAAAATCTAAAAGAAATGGACAGTTTTCTGGATAGGCACCACATGTTAAGTTTAATTAAGACTAGATAATCAATTTAAATAGATGTATAACCCCTAAGAAAATAGAAGCAGTCATTAAAATCTTTCAACCAAAATAAAACAAAAAAACCCAGGGGCAGATGATTTCAGCACAGATTCGACTGGAATTTCAAAGAAGACCTAATACCAATACTCCTCAAATTGTTCTGCACAATAGAAACAGAAGGAACATTGATAAACTCTTTCTATGAGGTTACAGTTACTCCGATACCAAAATCACATAAAGATACAACAAAGAAAGAGAATTACAGACCAATCTCCTCATGAACACTGATGCAAAAATACTAGCAAACTGAATCCAAGAACATATCAAAAAGATCATCCACCATGATCAAGTAGGCTTCATTCCAGAGATGTAGGGATGGTTCAACATACAAAATTCTGTGAATTTCATCCTCCATATAAACAAACTGAAAGAAAAACCACATGATCACCTCATTAGATCCTGGGAAAGCCTTTGACAAAATCCAACATCCCTTCATGATAAGGTCTTGAAGAGATTAGGGATCCAAGGAGCATACCTAAGAATAATAAAAGCAATATACAGCAAGCTGGAAGCTAACATCAAATTAAATGGAGCAAAACTCAAAGTGATTTCACTAAAAGGCTGTCCACTCTCTCCTTATCTATCCAATATAGTACTCAAAGTTCTAGCTAGAGCAATAAGACAAAAAGAGATCACGAGGATACAAACTGGAAAGGAAGACATCAAACTTTACTATTTGCAGATAATAGATAGCATACATAAGTGACCACAAAATCTCTACTATGGAATTCTACAGCTGATAAATACCTTCAGTAATATGGTTAGACACAAGATTAACTAATAAAAATCAATAGCTCTCCTATATACAAATGATAAATGGGCTGAGAAATAAATCAAAGAAACAACACCTTTTACAATAGCCACAAATATAAAATAGTATATAATATAAAATATCTTTATAAAATATAAAATACCTTGGAGTAACTCTAACCAAACAAGTGAAAGATCTATATAACAAGAACTTTAAATCTTTGAAGAAAGAAATTGAAGAAAATGTCAGAAAATGAAAAGATTTCCCATGTTCTTGGATAGGCAGAATAAACATGTAAAAATGACAATCTTACCAAAATAAATCTAAAGATTCAATGCAATATCCATCAAAATCCAAACACAATTCTTCACGGACCTCAAAAGAATAATACTCAACTTCATATAGAAAAACAAAAAACCCAGGATAGTTAAAAACAATTCGGTACAATAAGGGAACTTCTAGAGATATCACCATCTCTGACTTCAAGCTCTACTATAGAATTTAGAAAAGGTTTTGTGTTGGCATAAAAACAGACACATGAATCAATGTAATCAAATCAAAGACCCTGACATAAATTCATACACATATGAACACCTGATTTTTGACAAAGAAGTCAAAATTATACAATGGAAAAAAGAAAGTATCTTCAACAAATAGTGCTGGCATAACTGGATGTAAACCAACATCATTTAGAAGAATATAAATAGATCCATATCTATCACCCTTCACAAAACTCAAGTCCAAGTGGATCAAAGACCTCAACGTAAACCCAGTTACACTGAACCTGATATAAGAGAAAGTGGGAAATAGTAGCCTTGAACATATTGGCACAGGAGACCACTTCCTAAATATAATACTAGTAGCATAGACATTGATATTAACAGTTAATAAGTGGAACCTCCCATTTATTAAGGCAAAGAACACAGTCAATAAGAAGAAAACAGCAGTCAAGAGAATGGAAAAAGATCTTCACCAACCCCACATTCAACAGAGGGCTAAACTCCCAAATATATAATAAACTCAAGAAGCTAGACATCAAAATACCAAATAATCCAATTTTTAAATGGGCAACATACACTTAAAGAATTGTTCAGCATCCTTAGCTATAAGGAAAACGCAAATCAAAAGATTCTGAGATAACATTTTATGCCTGTCAGAATGGCTAATATCAAAAATGCTAATGACAACCTATGTCAGAGAGTATGGAACAAGAGGAGCACTCCTCCACTGCTGGTGGGAGTGCAGACTTATGCAGCCACTTTGGAAATCAGTAGAGTGCCTTCTCAGAAATTTATATATACCTCAAGACCCAGTGATATCATTCTTGGACATATATCCAAATAATGCTCAATCATATCACCAGGACTCTTGCTCAACTATCTTCATATCAGCATGATTTATAATAGCCAGAACCTGGAAACAATCTAAATACCCCCCAACCAAAGAATGATAAATTAAATGTGGTACAATTACACAATGAAGTATTATTCAGAAGAAAAAAAAATGACATCTTCAAGATTTCAGGCAAATGAACAGAGCTAGAAAATATCATCCTGAGTGAGGTAGCCCAGACTCAGAAAGACAAACAAAGTACGTACTTACTTATAAGTGGATTAGATGTAAAGCTAGAATAACCAGGCTATGATCCACAGCCCCAGAGAAGCTAGGTAACAAGGAGGACTTTAAGAGGTATGCATGGATCACCCCTGGGAAGGGGAAATAGATGAGATCTTTTAGGTAAACTGGGAGTAGGGAGGGGGTAGGGTGGGAACATGGAGATCTGGACGGTCGTGTTCAGAGAGGGAGAGCAATGAAAGAGATATCTTGATAGAAGAGGCCTATATGGGGTTAGGTAGAAACCTGGTGCCAGGGAAACTCTCAGGAACCACAAGGAAGACTCCAGCTAAGACTTTTAGCAATAGTGGAGAGGGTGCCTAAACTGGCTTTCTCATGTAATTAGACTAGTGACTACCCTAATTGACATCATAGAACCTTCATCCAGTAACTGATGGAATCGATGCAGAGATTCACAGCCAAGCATGGGGCCCAACTCCGGAAGTCCAGTTGAAGAGAGAGAAGAGGGATTATATAAGCAATAAGTATCTAGATCATGATGGGGAAACCCATAGAGACAACTGACCTGAGCTTGTGGGAGCTCATGGATGTTGTATGATGTTTCTGCCCTGGCCTTTGCGGCCTAGTCCTAAGGTTTCAATCCACAAACCCACAGACTCGCAGATTCGCAATCTCAGGATGACCGGCCTAAGGCCTAGACATATAACTTGCTAACTCTTTACCCTTAAACTAAACCATGATTATTACTCTGTTCAGCCATGCGGCTCGGTACCTTTTCTCAGAGCAGCATAGCTGTCCTCTGCATCTGTGGCATCTCTGTTCTGTTCTTCCTGTTCCCAGAGTTTCTTAGTCTGGTAGCCCCACCCACACTTCCTGTCTACCTTCGGCTAATCAGCATTTTTATTAAACCAGTAGTCAGAACAATTATTTACAATGTAACAACATAATCCCACTACACATGGATTTTAGACTTACTAGAGAGTCTACGTGGACCAACCTAGACCCTCTGCATGTGGGTGATAGTTGTGTAGCTTGGTCTATTCATGGGACTCCTAGCAGTAGGACCAGAATCTGTCCCTGGCACATGAGCTGGCTTTTTGGAACTTATTCCTGATGTGGGAATGCATTTATGTATGCTGTGAATCTCAATCTTTAAATAAAGGAGCTGTTTTGGGCCATGGCAGGCACCATAGAAGAAGTAGGAGGAGAAATCAGAGCATAGGTAGGAGAAGCAGGGCGGAGTCAGAAGCAGATTGAGCTGAAGCCACCCAAGGAGCAACATGTAAGAGTACAGGTGAGCCACAGGCCACGTGGCAGACAGATTAATAGAAATGGGTTGATTTAAGATATAAGAGCTAGCTAGCAATGTGCCTGAGCCATAGGCCAAACAGCATGAAGTTAATATAAGCATCTGAGTCATTTCTGGGGGTCTGAGCAGTGGGTGGCTAAGGGGTCGGCAGATCTGTGGTTCCAGACCCCTGGCCTCCTGGGACTGAAAGAAACCACACTACTACATATTCCCTTTGTTATCACTCAGCCTCAATGCAGAAAGGAGGGCCTTGGTCTTGCCTCAAGTTGACATGTCATGCTTTGTTGACTCTCACGGGAAGTCTTACCCTCCTGAGGAATGGATGGGGAGATGGAAAGGAGATAGAAAGAGGGAATGAGGATAGGGAGGAAGGGAAAACTGTGGTTGATATGTAAAATAAGTTTTAAAATTAATAATTAATAAATAAATAAATAAATAAATATGTAAAACTTTATTACCACAAAAAGAGTATGTACTGCTCTTACAAGGGGGTCTAAATTTGGTTTCCAGCACCTGCATCTGGTGATTCATAACCACCTGTCATTCCAGATGTGTCTTAGTTAGAGTTTCTATTGCTGTAATAACACAATGACCAAAAGCAACTGGGAAAGAAATTGTTTATTTCAACTTATAGTTCCACATTATACTCCATCACTGAGGGAAAACAGAGCAGAATCTTGAAGCAAGGGCTGATGCAGAGACCATGGAGAAATGATGCTTATTGGCTTCCTCTCCATGGCCTGTTCAGTCTGTTTTCTTACAGCATCCAGGATCTCTTGCCCAGGGTGGTACCACATACCTTGAGTTGGGCCCTCTCACATCAGTCATCAGTCAAGAAAATGTCCTACATACTTGCCTACAGGCCAATCCTATGGACGCATCTTCCCAGCTAAGACTCTTTCTTCCCACATGACCCTCACTTGTGTCATGTTGATATAAAAATAGCTATTACATGCTCCAAGGAACCCAGTACCATATTCTGGCCTCCCCTGGCACCCAGACACATGTGGTACTCATTCGCACACACATATATACATAGGTACTACATACAAATATGCCGTCTTCAGTCCAGAAGTTTGGCAGTGAGCAATGAGAACACTGACACTGGCTGGTGAGTTATTTACACAGTAAAGGCACCTACCACAAAGCCTAATCACCTAGTTCAGTCCTAGGAATTGCATGGTGGAAGATGAAAACCGGCTCCCCTGAAGGTACCCTTTGAATTACACATGAATGCCATGCACACATGAGCATGCACATGCACGCGTGTACACACACACACACACAGATAGATAGAGAGGGAGAGATGAAGTAAGAAAAGAAAATATTAGCTCAGCAATTTTATGCATTTAGCAGTTTGCTCATCGGGAGAAACGTAAGAATTTACGTTCAGAGAAGCTCCTTGTAGCATTAAGTGACCATCAACAGGGGACTGTTCAAGCATATGGCCATAGAGGACAGGCATAGATTACATAAGACACTGAATTGCTAAAGACCTTGCTCAA
This sequence comes from Phyllotis vaccarum, assembly GCA_033318265.1. Lineage (NCBI taxonomy): Eukaryota > Metazoa > Chordata > Mammalia > Rodentia > Cricetidae > Phyllotis > Phyllotis vaccarum. The sequence continues at coordinate 78,608,241 of JARWLC010000004.1, read as the reverse complement.
GGCGAACCTTATATTATACAAGATTAAATTTCCTGCAGGGGAAGGAGTGCAAACCAGGAGTCACATTATTTCAAATGTAACTCATAAAACAAGATTTAATTAATATTTTATATCCTACTATTTCAAACTGTGTAATTCTAATTTGCATTAAATGTATATTTATTATGGAGGTACACAAAAATTTATAATATGGAAGAATGAGCAATGACTCAGAGAGTCGTCCACAACAAATCAATTTCTAAAAGTGTGACCCTATTCTCATCAGATAGACATTTTTAAAACACTGGAAAAAATATACACCAGCATTTAAAGTGTGCTATGGTGATTACTAATAACTTGCTATTTCTTCTGGTTCTTTATCCAGAGCTCCAAATGCTTCACAGAGATCCTGTATTGTTTTTATACTAAAATATAATAAAAAGAACTTTTACAGAATCAATGTAACACTAATGTCAGCCCAGCTTTGACAAAAAATAATTATGCAAACACATAGTTATATAAAAGATCATTCCATCTATGATAATATAAAACACATATAATAATGTAGGAGTGATATCTGCTGCCCTGCTAAACTGTGTGTTTAGCTTTCTCTGACACTTGGTCCCACAAATACTTCTAGGGCATACAACTGTGCCCCCACATGGCATAGTTGACCAGAGCTCAAACTGAGCTAACATTGAGCATATAAAATCTCCAAGAATGCAACACAGAACACAATAAAAGCCAGATCATATTGAATCTTTGACTTGACAAGCCTTTGTGGTGGTGGTGGTTGTGAATGTAGTGATGATGATGGTGGTGGTGGTATTTGAGAGCTGACAGTATCTTTAAACAAAACAGAAAGTTTGTCATCTGAGTGACTCTGACAGGGACAAATAGCATAAGGCTTCATGTCAGTTCCTAGCTGCCTTCCCCAACCTCACCAGTGTGTGCTGTGTGGGGCAGGAAGGAAGGGGATTGTCCCAACTCTATTCATGTTCACATTTCCTTCCCAGTGAAAAAGACAGTCTCTTCTAGGAAAACAGTCACCTGAAGGACTGCCTTCTGTCCTTCTGCCCTGCTGTCCCCTATTTAGTAGGTGGTGGCAGTACTTCTCATCAACCTTCTGCATCTTCCCCATAGCAGCCATCTACACAAACCTGAAAAGTTTTAATTTTTTTATTTATGAAATGAATGTACACTATGCTAAGTAGACACATCTGCGTGGGCTCTCTTGTATGGCCCATAAAAAGCCTATGGGGCAAATGCTCTCATCTCCTGTAGCCATTTGGACACCATTTGTAGCCTGAAGTTTTCTGATCCATCCGACCCACGGTCTGGAGCAGTCCTGAAGCCATTTATAAAATAATTACTTGGAGACTAATATTAAGTACAAATTGTTTGGCCTATGGTTCAGCCTCATTATCATCTAGCTCTTACAACTTAATTCAACCCACATTTATTAATCTATGTATTGCCATGGGGCTCTGTGGCTTTACCCATGTCCCATTACATCTTGTTTTCTGGGCAGCAGCCTGCAGTTTCTCCTTGACTCCACCCTCCTTCATCCTTATCTCTGATTGGATTTCCTGCCTGCCTCTAAGCTTCCTTGCCATAGGTCAAAACAGCTTCTTTATTAACAAATGATAACAAAGTATTTTCATAGCGTACAGAAAGACATCCCACATCAACCTCCCCCATCTTACAGTCCAGAGAAGAGGTAAAGAATGTGGATAAGAGTTTGGGCTCTGATTTGAGTCCTGGAACCACCAGGCTTCTGGGATATGAAAACTTCATGCAAGCATCAGGCAATCTCCTGTGTCCACACATGTGAAATGGGCACAGGAATAACCACACCCACGAAGCTTTCTTGTATATAGCTCTTGTGGCAGTGTCTGGCACAGAGTTAAAAAAAAATTACTCAATATGTTAGATATTTTCATGACAGAGGAAAGCAGGTTGAAATGGGTATTGTAACTTACTCAAAGCTACATAGCAGTTGTTGGGCCAAGATTTGTTGGCTTTCCTTGAAGTCTTTGTATCTGTGAGTTTATTGGTTTTTTATCAGATTTGGAATATTTGCTCACGCTTTTTCTTCAAATTCATTTTCTGTCCCACCACCTTTTCTCACCTTATCTTCGGGGAGCGTTGTTATACACTATTAGGGCACACATGTTGATGCTTATCTTAATTCCTTTTTAAAAATCTTTTGTCTTTGGGGGATTCTCCTCATTGCCTGTGTCTTGAAGTTCACCCCTGTGTTTCTCAATGTCTAACCTGCTCTTTATTCACCCACTGCACTTGTCCATCTTCCATTTGGCCTTTTTACATCTCCCAGGTTACTCATGAGCATCCCTGTACTTTCCTCTGCTTCCTTGGGTCCATGAAGTATATTTTTCACAACCGGCTCAATGTCTTTGACAACTATTCTCTCATCTGTGATAGTTCTGGGTTTCTTTCTATTGGTGGGGATTTCTCCTTTGGAGCCTATTTTCTCCTTCCTTGTATGAATGTTGCCAAGTTACTAAGTCTTTTACAGTCCTTCAGCTGTTTTCTAACTTTGTGTTAGCACACAGTTATGGCACTTGAAGCAATTGGAGATGTGAAGGCTTATTTTCAAGATTATGGGACACGTCTAGAACAACCTTCGAACTAGTGCTAATTGGCCACTATGGAAGCAAAGTCTTCTCCAGGATTCTACTCAGACTCCAATGTGTTCATAGGTCATTCACTACATAGTTTTGTGCTGCAGCAGGGCAATGCCTAACATAAGGAATTTAGGGGCAGGAATGTGTCTTGCTCGTGGTATCAAGTTTAACAAATCATGATGAGGACGATGTGGCAGAAAAAAAGAAGCCCAGATCAGAGGCTGCAGGAAGCAAATGAAAGAAACCTAGGAAGGAGACTCACACACAAAAAAAAATACATAGTTCCAGGAGTATGCATCCCAGCAGCCTGCTTCCTTCCTCCATTAGATTCTACCTCCTATCCATTAGCATCTCCCATGGAAGTTGTATGGTGAATCACCAAGGTATTAAGCCCTTCATTATGTCAGAGCCATCATGACATGTCATAGAAACACTCTCATGGATACATCCTGAGGTGTGCTCTATGAACTGCTTAAGCATTTTTTAACATAATCAAGTTAACAGTCAAGATTAACCACAACATGAGTTCCTTTCTGGCTGTGAGAACACATGTAATTCCAACCCTATATAACTCTACCTAGTCCTTCTCAGTGGCCCTGCTTGTCCCCAATAGTTTCCTCACATGCACATTCTGGTCAACACTGAAGACTACTCGGTCCTCAGAAGAGCTACAAAGTCCCTTCTCTGTGACTCATTCCTAATCTAGCTTCCCCAAACCCTCAACTCAAGAATACTTTAGTTATATGTGGGCTTGATCTCTCTACTCAAAACCTGTGACAATCATGTGATGTGTGTAATTTTTTTTTCCTTTGTGGAACCCTGTATTGTACATATGCATTGTGTACAACGTACAAACCTACCATCCCTCGACTATCAGCAGGTGCTTGAGTTGTTTAGCATGGGGGGATAAACTGGGCCTTCTTCCTCTTATGGATAGAAACTGGAGACTCTGGAGCAAGAATGTGAACTGAGGTAGCCTGATGGCAGAGCCCTCCCTTGTCCCCTACCCATCCCCTAACATAAATGTTTCCATTCTTTCTTGTGTTTGATTAGTTTGCTACCTGTTGTGAGGCCTTTGCTTCACCACCCTCAGCCCTGTCTATCCTGTCACCCTCCCTGTGCTATTTGGATATGGTTTGAATGTTCCCTTGAAATCTTTCTCCATAGGGTGCCACTGTTGGGAGGTGATGGCACCTCTGAGAGATGAGACCTAATGGAATGGCCCCATCCACTCCCCTTTGTCCTGGTATGAGATGGAACTGCTTGCTCCTGTGCAGAAATCCCAAGACATACTTTCATCCGTTGCCATCATCAAGACCAAACACAGAGGACCATCTTGGACTTAAACCTCCATAGGCAGGAGATAAATCCCTATGTAGCCCAGGCCAGGTGGTCTATCTTGGTGATACACAGATCTGTCCAGACCTTATCTGTGGACTGCAAGTTCTGAGGGCAGGAAACTTGATGTGCTCATTTGGACTTTTGAACTTAAACACTGAGAATTAATTCCCATAACCTCAGAGCACTGAGTAGTGTTTGGACAGGTTCTTGGACTTGTGGTGTATTCAAAACATGATTGTTATGTAAGTACATGTCATCCAGTTCTCTATGTGTTAGGTGAATATGGGTCAAAACTGGTTTAACAGCTTCCCTCCAGAAGGAATGCACAATAGTATACCAGCATCAGATCCTTCATTAAAAGAAAGCAAAGCTCATTTTTCCAAAAAGGATTAATCTTGATCTTGGAAATTCAGATGGAGAAAGTCTGACGTGGGTGATGACAGCAACATCCATACAGAACATCAGAATCCAGGGATCTAGCAATGCAGTGTCCAAAATGATAACTACTCAGTATGTGTAACCCTGGAGCACTTGAAAGCTGACTATTCTAAAATGGTCATAAAATAAATATCAATATTCTCAAATATTCAATATTTTAAAATAATTTTCATATTGGTGAAATACTCAATAATAGTTTAGATGTGTGGGTTAAATAAAACATTATTAAAGTAAGGATGTTAAGGTTGGGAAAGCAGCTTAGTTAACATAATGCTTGCCTAGCATGCACAAATTCCTGTGTTCAAGCCCCAACACTTAATAAGCTGGGTGTGGAAGCACACACCACTAATCCCAGTGATCAGGTGATACAGACAGGCAGAATGGAAGCCCATGGGCTTGAGGCCAGCCTGGGACTCTGGAGGCCTGTCTCATTTTTTGTTTTGTTTTGTTTTTGTTTTTGAGATAGGATTTCTTTGAGTTTTTTTGGCTGTTCTGGAACTCACTATGTAGACCAGACTGGCCTCAGACTCAGAAATCTTCCAGCCTTTACCTCCCAGGACTGAGACCAAAGGTACATGCCACCACCACCAAGCTATCAAAAAAAAATTAATGTTATTGGCTTATTACATTTTTGATGTGACTAGCAGAACATTTTCATTATACAAGAGTCTTGTCCTTTCTTTTTTATTTGAGACAGATCTGAGTACAGAGTCCAGACTGACCTGACTTCACAATCCTCCAGCCTCAGTCTCCCAAGTGCTGATTAGAGATGTGCCTTTATCACATCTGATTTCACATTTGTACTTCTCTGTTCAGCATGGCTTAAGGGGTAAGAAGGGCAGACCTGAACTGTCTATGGGATCCTAACCATCCTCACGAGTTAAGGCTCCCAGGAAATGAGAAACAAGACATTAAAGTAGATGTAATATAGTCCACCTTGTTTATTTTCAATTGTGTCAAGAATATTTATCATAAGACTTACCCTTTCATCAAGTTTGTGGGGCACTGGTCTTGCAGTTTTGTTGTCATTGCTGATTTTATGGGTTGGCTGGCTGGATGGCTGGATGGATGGCTGGCTGGATGGATGGCTGGATGGATGGATGGATGGATGGATGGATGGATGGATGGATGGATGGATAGATGGCTGAATGGATGGATGGATGGATGGATGGATGGATGGATGGATGGATGGATGGATGGGTGGGTGGGTGGGTGGGTGGGTAGATGGATGGATGGATGGATGGATGGATGGATGGATGGATGGATGGATGGATTTTTGATTGGCTGGTTGGTTGTTTTGGGTTTGGTTTATTGAAACAAGGTGTCATAAAGTACAAGCTGGCCTTGAACTCCAGGTGTAGTTGAGAATTACCTTGAACTCATAATCTTCTTTCTCCTAATTCCCAAGTGCTAGGATTGCAGGTCTGTGCCACCATTCTTGGCTCTTCTTCTTGGGAAGCATTAAAGTGAACATTATTGTTGACTGCAGTCACTGAGCTGTGTGGTAATCACCAGAGCATAACTATCAAGCCTGAATTGATATATATCTGCTAATTGATGGTTCGCTATATCCTTCTGACCCTATTCCTACAGCGACCACTCCACTATTAAGTTCTATGGATTCGACTATTTAGGTGCATTCATAAGTGGGGTCAAGCTAGATATTCAGCCACCTCCCCTATTCCCCACTTCTATCCCCCAGGAAGCTAAACATGAGTCACCCTCCATTTGCCTTAGGGTGGGGGGGGTGTCACCATAGAAGCAAATCCTCAGTTTTTAATGGCAAAACCCAAAGAAAAACCCATAATCCAGGAAACCCACCATAAGGTTTGTCCTCTGTGGTATCAAGAATGGATGTTGGCACTGTTGGTTTCACGCATGGAGATCAGACACACACACTACCAGATGCCACACTAGAGTTTATTCAGGGGAGTTGCCGAGTGGGTGAGAGAGAGAGAGAGAGAGAGAGAGAGAGAGAGAGAGAGAGAGAGAGAGAGACTTTCATGTGGCAGTTCCTTTTAAGAGAGTGGGTGGGCACATAATTACGCAGCCATGCCTAGGGGTGTGCCCTCTGTACACAGTGTGTTTTTCTGGCACCATGTTGAGTTTACCAGGAAGGGGGTTCCTTTCAGGAATTGTGCCATGTTGCGTTTACCACGGCCACTCTGTACCGGTAATCCTTACAGGCACAGAACACAGATGGAATGAGGACCAGTATCCCACCAAGCTTACATCCATCTGCATCCCTGAGAAGTTCCCATATGTTGGAAACTTGTGGTCCAGCCTGGAGCCAAGTGACATCAATCATGTCCTACCATTACCACCTATCAGCCATGTGACATGAGACCAATGACTTGGACTTTGGTACCCTCGTTTTCTTCTATAAAATGGAGCTGGTGATACTGCCCTATCCACAGGCTTCCATGAAAATTAATTTATGTATAAAGTCTGTACAGAACTCTAGCAAATGTGAGGTCAGTATCTGCGGCCACACCTGAGTGAGGCTGAGGAGTGCCAAGGCTGAGAGAACACAGGATGGGTCCAGTCAGAACAGTAGTAGCTGTTGTCTCTAATAGTAAAGAGGATTGATGGCCTGTGTGTACACACTAACCATCACTTAAGCTCTGTCTGATCTACCTTCACCTTTCAAGCAGCCAGAACAGAAAATGTTCTCAATGGATGCCTTGCATTCCCAGTGGGAGCAGGACCAGATGGACACTTTGCTCCAGGGCCATGAAGAACCCTTTGTAATAATCTTTTCTCCCTAATATCAACAATGCTCCACTAAGTAGCTCAAGTCTGAAGGTCTTAAAAACTGGCAGAGACAACTGAGCTTTATGTTCAACTTTTTGTGTGTTACTTGTTATTTTGAGACAGGGTTTTCTGTTGTACAAGCTGTCCTCAAAAATCACTAAGGCTAAGGTTGACCTTGAACTTCTGATCCTCCTGATACCACTTCCAAGGTGCTGAGATTGTAGACCAGGCCTACCAGTATTATACATCTGGGTTTTGACGCATGCTTTTGTATTTCAGATATAAGGTCATCGGGTGATTTATGCTACAGGTCACTTGACTAGATTGACAGATGCTTAACGATTTAATGACCTAGTAAAAGTATTAGTTCCGGGTATGTCTGTGAAGGTGTTTTCAGAGAAGATGGGCATACAGGAAAGACTGGCCTCCAAGTGAGCTGGCACCCTCCAATCAGGCTTCGGACGGAAGAGCAGCAGGAGCAGGGTGAGTTTCTGCTGTCCCCACCGCACCTCAGAATTCAGTCCTTCAGGGTTTTATTCTTTTTTTATTCTTTGTTTATTTCCTATCCAGACATGGTTTCTCTGTGTAACAACTCTGACTATCCTGGAACTCACTCTGTAAACCAGGCTGACCTCAAACTCACAGAGATCCACCAGCCTCTACCTCTGAGTGCTGGGAATAAAGGTGTGTGCCAGCACTGCCTGGCCCAGTGTTTTATTCTTAAGGCTTATCCCAACAGTCCTTGCTCAGGGCGGTTTAGGACTTCCACATTTGACTGAGGGCTGCATCCTCATCCTCTCTGAGGCTTGTAGCAGGATGCCAACTTCTCTGGTTCTTTTCTAGATGTCAGCCTGTCATGGAACTTTTCAGCTCTTTGGCTGTGTGGACAACACCCCTTTACAGCAACCACCCTTGGAAAGCTACTGTATAGTAAATGCTGCTGGTCTCAAATCCAGAAGCCCCTTCCAAAACAGCACATCCATTCTCCCAGCTGCCAGCAGGATTGGCTGTTAGTGGCTCACAGCTGTGTCTTGGGAAACTGCCCGGTATGGATCCAGTTTTACACCCTAGCCAAAGCCACAGGTTGAAATCCATAGGTCCTTACTCTTACCTTAGAATATGGTCTTATATGGAGACAGAAACTTTATAGAAGTAGTAACACAAACTGGAGTGAGTCTTTAGGAGTCTACTCCAGTGTGGCAATTGTCCTTATAAAAGGGGTGAATTTGAAAGTGGAGATGCATGGTGAAGGTGAGGGGCAGGTCAGGAAGGCCAAAGATCACCAGCAGTCTCCAGAAGTTGAGATCGTGAGTGAAACAGGTTCTTTTCGGAGCCTCAGAAAGAGCCTGGACTGCAGACCCCTGGCCTGGCAACTAAAATGGATAAGTCCGTCCCTCCCATCCCTGTCTGTCTCTCTCCTCATTCCTTCTCTCCATCCCTACCTCCCTTCTCCCCTCTCTCCTTCCTTCTAGCCTTTTCTTTCATTCTTTCCCTGGTTTTTGTCTTGTTTTGTCTTGTTTTTGTTTTAAGAAAGGACCTCTCTAGTCTGCCCAGTGGCCTCAAACCTCATGGCCCTCCTGCCTCAGACTCCTGAGTGCTGAGATTATAGGTACTATGTCCTCATGGCCAGCTCAAAGCAGTACGTGTGTGTGTGTCTTAGTTGGGAATTAATACACTAGCCTCGGCCAGCAAGGTTTCGGTTTGCACCAGATTCTGAGGCCCTCACAGCTCCCAGCTTCAGGATCTAAGGAAAGTCTTCACAGCAGGGCACCAGCCACGGAACCTTGAAGACAGGACACGGCAAGGCATAGCCGCGTGGCCTGGAAGACACCAGTTGGATTCCCTTTGTGCTGTCACTCTGTGTCTCCAATCGATCACCTCTCTGGAGAACCTGCCTTCTCTTGTGGGTTCCTGTGCCCCGCAAGAGATTTTACCTCCTTCCTCTGCTGGATCAAAAACAATTGAAGACAGCACGAAGGCTGTGAGTCGAGTCGGCATGGCCTGTGAAGGCCAGCTCACTTAGAGGAAGAGGAGGCTTCTGCTAGGCCTCCCTTTGGAATCTAGGTTCAGCCCTGCCTCTCTGTCGTCAAAGACACAGAAAGGGAACGCCCCCACCTGGTCAAGATAGGGTAAGGCCGACCAACTCAGCTAAATTTCTCCCATGGCACAGAAACAGGGTCCAAGTATGAGCTCCTGCCCCCATCTCTCACACCCGAACACTCTTACACATACTTTGAAAATGCTTAATGTTTGGAAAGCAAATCTGAGTCCGGAGAGGGCCTGGAAGTACTGCTAACCCACACTTCAAAGAGAGCTGATGGGCCCGAGTGATGAACCAAGCTGGTCTCTCCTTGTGATGTAAAGGATGTGAGCCAAGCCTCCTGTACGCAATTATAGCAATTATCCTGTGAGCAAGAACAGGTTTGAGGGACTCCACCCCTCACTCTTCCAGCTGTGACTCTTGGTTCATTTCCTACTTACCTCTCTGGAGTCCGTTTGGAAGATGGACAAGGATGCTGAGATGGCAGGTGTGAACACTTTACATTTGTGGATCTCCGTGTGTATTTTGGGCTCGAGTCTGAGGGAAAGAATGAAAAACCATGTCTATGCTGGTAGAGATGAAAGATGCCCTGAAAAGCACCCTACCCCCAGACTCACTTAGCAGATATGGGAAATAAATTCAAAGACCGGCTGGACCCACACGGGGAAAGCATGAGCTCCCAGTTACACTGGGGTGAGCACATGCGTGTTTGGGATGGGGGAGCTTTACAAGCATGACTTTGGGAATCCAAGTGGACTGGCAGAGTGCTGGCCCAGCATGCAAGACAGTACTGGGTCTACCCCAACACTCAGGAGCTGGAGACAGAAGGACCCGAAGTTTAAAGTCCTCTAGCTGCATAGTAAGTTAGGATCTGTCCTGTTCTGTATGAGATTCTTGTTTCAAAAAGCAAATAAGAGCTCAATGGTTAAGAGCAGGGCCTGCTCTTCCAGAGGACCAGAGTTCAATTTCCACCACCCGTGTGGTGGCTTACAACCAACTGAAACTGCAAATGTGTATACATACATAAACACACACACACACACACACACACACACACACACAAATGCATACATATATACACATAATTTAAAATAATCATTTTTGTTTAGGTTTTTTTGGGGGGGCGGGGGGGGGGGGGAACAGGATCTGTTTACATAGCCCTGACTGTCCTAGATCTCACTATGTAGACCAGGCTGGCCTCAAACTCAGATCTGCCTGCGTCTACCTCCTGAGTGTTGTCATTAAAGGCATGTACAGCAATGACTGTTGTTTAAAAAACAAACGGGGACAGCCAAATGCTCATTAGATAAAGGTAACTGTGCCGAGCCTAAAAACCTGAGTTCAGCTTCTGGGACCCTGGTAGAAGGAAATGATTGACTCCTATAAGTTGTCCCTGACCTCCAGTTGTGCCTACACACACACACATTCACACACACTCACACATTCACACACACTCACACATTCACACACACTCACACATTCACACACACTCACACACACTCACACATTCACATTCACACACACACACTCACACACTCACATTCACACACACACTCACACATACACATTCACATATTCACACACACTCACACACATTCACACACACACATTCACACACACACACTCACATACTCACACACACACACTTAATTAATTAATTAACTAATTGATTGATTAACCAAAACAAAACATACTCCCACATATAACATACAAGTCGGAATTTTAATGACCTTCAGCCTGCAGAATCAGAGAGAACACAGCTGACCCGACTCTGCCCTTTTTCCATATAGACAAGGATAAAATACACCGGAAATGACCAGAGATGTTTCCACCAGCTGGGAATGCAGCTGCCGGGCTCAACTCTGTGTCCACCAGTTTATCTCATCCAGGACTTGAAACTCTCAACAAAGGCCTCGTCTGCCTTGTTATAGTCCCCAGCACAGTATTTGAAAAAAGATAGAAAACAGGAAGGAAGACCAAGAGGAGAAGGGGGCAGGGGAGGGGGTGGGGAAGGGGAACTAATGAACATTAGGAAGGACTGGAGTCGTGAGCTTTGCAGTGTTTGAATGTGTCCCTCAAAAATTCTTATGTTGAAAACTTAATTCCCAAAGTCATATATTAATGGTGCAAGGGGAGGTGACTAGGGCTAGGTGAGGTCCTGAGGGTAGGACCCCATGGTGACATCAACACTTTATAAGAAGAGGGAGAAACTTGGGTTCTGTCTCAAGTTTCAAGCTAAACAAGCCTCCATTTCCTAGAAAGTGCCTTGTCTTGGGCATTTTCCATTTGCAACAGTGAGTGGACAAAGACACACTTTCTATTGGGAATATAGAAAGGGGGACCCTTGTACACTGAAGAACATTCAATGCAGGATGTCAGCTCCCAGGAAGACATTTCTTATGTACCCCTGTAATCCAGAACTGTTCCAAGGATAGTAATCCAGAGTAATAACCAAGGAAGACTCCCCTGCAGGCTTCATGTTCCAGAGGCCTTCGAGGTTACAGAAGTGCCCGTGAGGAGATCTTCAAAAGGAAGGAACTAAAGCTGGGCAAAGTGTACATGTGCCAGGCAGCAGGATTGTGCAAAGAGCAACACAGGGGTGTGTCTGCCTGATTTCTACCCCCCCCCCCCCAAGTGCCACAGACAGAGGAGTGAGAGACAGAATGCTCTCATTGGTCCAATAAATCACGAGGAGCCATCCCAAGCTACCCATGATGGTTCGCACCTGGAGCCTCAGTGCTAAGGTAGGAAGACCACAAGTTCTAGGCCAGCTTGGGTCTCATAGCAAGATCCAAATCAGTCTGGGATAAAGTCTGGAAATTATGTCTCAAAAATAAATAAATAAAATAAAAATAAAAATGGGAGGGGGGATTAATTCTAAAGACAAAAATCTCAGACTCACAGGAGTCTTTATTTGTCATCTCCCAGATCCTAAGTGTGAATCACAGGAGGTGGCTCTTGTCTGATCTCAATCCGAGGCTAAAAGCAGGTAGATTTTGGTAGATCATAGGTGCTGTGTTCCTACGCTAGCTTCTCTTCTGAAAAACTAAATGAAGAAAGAAGAGCTACTCCACAGAAATTACAAGTAGTACCTCAGTTAATGTAGGTAAATTCTTTTAAAGCTCCCCAACACAGCTATCAGAAATTGCCCTTACTTCCTGTGCAGAATGTTATAAGGGTAACAATTAGGTTATGCTGATTTTCAATGAAATAACTCAGTGTGTTCACCCTCAGGCAGATCTCCATCTTTTTATACAAGGGATAAAATCTGAGTGGGAGCAGAAGTATGCTGGGCGGTGAGTGGGTTTATAAAGTGCTCTTTGCCTGGCCTCTTTGGAAAGGATATAGAAGATAGGAGACCTGATTAAACTTTGGGGTTATCCTGTCCTCTAGTGGTCAAACAAAAAAAAAACAGCAAGAAAACTAACAGCTGCTCAAAAATACAAAAAGAAACCTTGTTTATGCAGTAGGGTTTTTTAAAGTTCACTGGAACTGAGCATTGCTAATCGCAAAGGCACTAATTACAATAATCCACATAAGTTGTGGTAGAGTTGGGATTTTATCCCAAGACGGCTTGACTTTAGAGGTCTCTTGTTTATGCACACAGCATAATGGCTGCCTTCAGGAAACCATCCTGTTATATTAAGAGAGACGGCCAAGTTTATAAAGGCCTCCATAAGTATGTCTGGACCAACACAAACATGTTATAATATTCTTTTTGTTCAAACCTGTAAAGGGTAGTTCAAGGGTATTCAATGTGTGTCTATCAGACAATCTCAAGGCACTTAAGACATTGTTGAATTAATTTCCAGCTCCTGCTTCCCACTCCAATGATCTTTTTTTTTTTTTTTTATGAACACTAGAAATACAAGCTTGCTTGAGAATGGCCAGTCTTCCCATCTGCTCTAAAATTTTCAAAGACCGAAAGGCTAAGGCTTTACTCCCTGTACCTACCACAGAGCTCAGCTGATGGCTATGACCACGTCTGCCCAGACTAACCTAGGTGCAAGCCGTGTCCAACTTACTAGTCAACTTCTGATTTCTGGATATCAGGATGGATGGTGCCAAACTGATACACACTTGGTAAGAATTGTATTTGAGATTTTGGATTTGGATTACTTTCCCAGAATAACAAAATACGAAGCTTGATGCTTCATCCTGACACTGGGCAGAAGCAACAAGCTGTAGCTCCCATCAGCTCCACAAGTCTGAGGATAATAACCAGTTCTCAACAGTATAGTAGACTGCTGTGTCGTGGTATTTAGAAACAAGTTTTGTTAAATGCATTTTCAACTTAGGATGGGTTTTTTAGCATTTAACCCCACTGATGAGATCAAGAAAAAGAGCATAAAAGAATTGCCATCTGCTCCCCAGACACCATTTGAGACACAGGAACATCAGTATGTTCGGTTTTTGTGTGACAAATGGCACAATAAGTGATCAGTAACAAGTAGACAACACTCTACAAATAGTATAGTCAGTAAGTCCCTTTACAAAGGCAGATAGTTGGTGCCTACTGTGTCTGGACCAAGTAAGGAAGGACCATGTAAGCAAGATCCCTTCTGCACTGAGAAAATTCTGGGAACTAGAGAGATTGCTCAGCTATTGAAAGCATCTACAGAGCACCCAGGTTTCATTCCCAGTATAGGGGCTAGCAATGATCAATAACTCCAGTTTCAGGAGATCTGACGCCCTCTTCTGGCCTTCTCAGGGACTGCAAACATTTGGTGTACAGACACAGTCACAACAAAATACCCGTGCACATAAAATCAGAATAAAGATAAGTCTTTTTTAAAAAGAAAAAGAAGTCCAGGCAGTGATGATGCACATCTTTAATACCAGCACTTGAGAGGCAGAGGCAAGGAGATTTCTGTGAGTTTGAGGCTGGCCTGGTCTACAGAGTGAGTTCTAGGACAGTCAGGTATTCACAAAGAAAACCTATCTTGAAAAACAGAGAGGAAGAGAGAGATGGCAAGAGAGAAAGTGAGAGACAGAGAAAAATTCCGTTTTACAACTTTTTAAAAGGTCAACCAAATGCTAAAAAGTGAAAAGAAATACAATACACTCAAGGTTAGGTTGAGAAAATATGTAGAATGACTACATACTTTATGCCTCCCGGCCCTAAAGGCAGTTGCCTACAGATAGACACTGCTGAGCATATTAGAGTAGGTTCAGGGGCACTGACTATATACCCTGTAGCAATTACATCTTGCTCATATCCGGGTGGATCAGGAAACAGAAACCAGCCAGAAGCCGGGCTAGCCTGTAACTTCAAGGCCAGAAACAGGGCTAGCCTGTAGCCTCAAGTGACCTGCAGCTCAGCCTACCTCATAAGGTTTTCATAATTGCTGAGATCTGCCTGGCTTTGGGATCAGTCTGACCGGTACAATAGGGAAATGAAGTGGCAGACACGTACACAGAAATGCTGGGATGGGGTGGGCTTGCACTCTCATGGAGATGTACCAGCAGCCCAGAAACTCAGCCCATTTATTATATGCAGCAGAATGAGGAGGGGCTAGCTAATCTGGGCAGGTGGAGTTCTGTAGAGCTGAATGTAGAGCAGAGGACAGGAGGAAGCTGTGCTCAGTACTTTCTTCACACACTGCTGACACCTGTAACTGAGCACATTATCTCCCAGGTCCTTGCCATGGCTCCATGGCTGTCTTCATTCACTGAGGGCTTCATCCAGCAGTGCCACCGTGTGGGCACATTTTAGTTGGGAAATGATGAGAATGGCTGGAAAACAGGCAGGTTTCCGGTGCTGCCGTGGAGGACTCTGAGCTGCTTGTAGCTCATTTTCAAGCGCTGACTTTCCACAGCACTGGCCTCTCCATGAACAATGATGATCCCCAAGCTTGTCATAACTACTGCAAGGTTAAAGACGAATCAATGGCCACAAAGCTGAAAGGCAAACATGAGGCAGTGAATGCAGTTAGCTTGTGTTCCCTGGCCAAAGCTAACAACACTAAAAGATAAATGGATGGTATTCAATGGTGCTGTTCCTTCCTGGCCACAAAGCTAAAAGGCACATTGACGTCCATAAAAGAACTCAAGTTCCTTATTATTTCTTCCTGTCTTAAATGTGTCCTGCATTCTTCCATACACTGGCTGGCTACAGGCTAAATTGGATGGTTTTAAAGTTAACTGCCCCCTATTTGCTCGCCGAAAGAGGGAAGTCTGGCACTTTCATGCCCCAGATTCTAGGAAAAAAAACAATTGTGTGGACTTTTCAGGTCTCCCTAGGATCCTGGCTCTGTTCTTTTCCTGTTTGTCCCTATTCTCTCCTATTCTCTGTTTGTTTGCCTTGAGACCAGGTCTCAAGTAGCTCAGCTGGCCTTGAATTTGTTTTGTAGCTGAGGATGACTTTGAACTCCTGATTCTAGTACAGGGCTAGGATCATGGACATGCACCACCATGCTCAACCTTAATATTTTACTTTACTTTGTTCAAAGGTATCTTTCTGCGCCTCCCTCTTCATCTCTGCCTCTAGTGTCTTTACCCTGGTATGCAGGATAATCTCTTATCTCTTTCTAACTTCATCAAATTATCTTTGAAATCTGTATTAGTCAGGGATCTCTAAAGTCACAGTTTATGAAATGAATCTGTGTGTGTGTCTGTGTATGTCTGTGTGTGAGAGTGTGTGTCTGTGTGTCTGTGTCTGTGTGTTTGTCTGTGTCTGTGTATGTCTCCACAACCTGAAAAGTAAGGGGTGTGTGTCTTTCACCCCATCTAAATTGCCAGTGGTCCACTTGGGGCCTTAAGTCCCCTTCTGTTAGTGTAAGAGTAAAGGGTCCATTCAAAAGATGAAGCTGCTACCAACCAGCCATCTTCCTTGTATCTGATTCTTTCGGTTCCTGGCTCCAAACCAACTGCTGATTGTTTCCACAGATGATCTCAAAATGACCTTTGTACCAGTTGTCTGTGGCAATGAAGGATAAAGTCAAGTCTGACCCTAACTTTTGGCTGTTTTGTTCATCAGTCCCAACCACCATAGTAAGAACAATCCCACAGTTATACCTGCAAGCTTAACCTTGCAGTGGTCAGGACTCTGGATAACAAAGTAGATGTTCAATAGAAATTAGCTTAAAGATAAAAAAAATTAAAAAATTAAAAAGGCTGTTCACAGCCTTGAGTGACTGTATTTGAACTGTATACTTTGGGGTCTAGCAGTTTAAAAAAAATAAGTTGTTAGGAATTTGCCTTTCTAGAGGCTGGGGGTACAGTCGGTAGAGTGTTTGACTAGCGTGCACAAAGCCTGGATTCAATGCTTATCGGCATATAAAGCAGGCACAGGGGCACATCTGCAGTGGAGCTTGGCATCTAGGAGATGGAGGGATGGAGATCAAAAGTGGAAGGCCATCGTCAGTGCTCGGTTTCACCTGCCGCTGTGTAAACATCCTGACAAAGGCATGTGGAGAAAGGTTCATTTCAGCTTCTGCTTTCAGGTCACCGTCCATCACTGAGTAAAGTCAGGGCAGAAACTCAAGCAGGAACTGAAGCAGAAACCATGTCTTATTCACCCCAGGCCCACCTGCCTTTCGATATTACTGTCTACACCAACCACCGGTTAAGAGTCCCAAAGACAAGGCGACAGGCCTATGTGATGAAGGCAGCTCTTCAGGTGAGGTTCTCCTCCTCCCAAAGGTGTTGTGCTTGGTTTAATAAAAGGCTAAAGGGCCAATAACCAGGCAGGAGGTATAGGTGTGACTTCTAGACAGATGAAGAGGGGAGTGGCCAGCCAGGTGGGGAATAACCAGGGTGGGAGTAATAGAGGTGAGGTAACAAGCATGTGGTGGAAGAATATAGATTTAAAAACATGGATTAATTTAAGTTATAAAAACTAGTTAGGAACAAGCCTAAGCTAAGGCCAAGCTTTCCTAATTAATAATAAGTTTCTATGTCGTGTGTGTGTGTGTGTGTGTGTGTGTGTGTGTGTGTGTGTGTGTGTGTGTGTGTGTGAGAGAGAGAGAGAGAGAGAGAGAGAGAGAGAGAGAGAGAGAGAGAGAGATCTTTATTTGGATACCTGTGGAAGCCAGAAGATGGTGTGGGATCCTTGGAGGTAGAGTTATAGGTGTTGAGAGTCTCCTGTTGGTAAGTACTGGGAACAGAACTCAGGTCCTCTGTAAGAGCAGCAAGTATTCTTAACTGTTGAGCCATCTCTCCAGCCCCCTGGGAAAGTTTCAAGAAGGAAAAATCTCTTACCATATCTTAGTAAGACCTCTGGATCGACTCAGGTGCCAGGCAGTCTGCAGAGCATTCCAGCAGGCAGCAGGCCCATCTATTTATTGTGTATAGTTTATTATTTATTGCATGTGAAAGGGGGAGCATAAATATAGGCAATCTCCTTTGTTTCTCTGAATTTGTGTGTGTGTGTGTGTGTGTGTGTGTGTGTGTGTGTGTGTGTGTGTGTGTTTGCTTTGCTTATACATATATACGTGTACCACATTTGTGTCTGGTACCTGTGGAGATCAAAAGCATGTTGGATCCCTGGAACTGTAGTTAGGATGGTTGTTAGCCATCACATGGGTGCCCAAGTCCTCCTAATCATGAGCTCTCTCTACCCCTGCAGGCCCTTTTGAATGGATCATTCTCCCCTGGTTACCAAGCAGAAAGCCTTCAGCCCCACTGGCCCTTAGCTGATCTGACTTCAGTCCACTACTTTGGGAGTCGTATAGCTGAGTGAAATAGCTCCCAAAGCATCAATGTGCAGACCATGATAGCTGTTGTCTACCTATATTACAATATAAAGGCCGTGTTCACAGAACAACCCTAAGTGTTCTCCCGGATCTAAGGTGTCTAAAGAGTGACCAGAAAGGAACAGGGAGGTTTGGCTCTGTTTTTACATTGTTTCTGATGTATCTTTGGCTCAGAATCTGTTACTCAGTTCTATGTGTTTGTTTGTTCATTCACTAATTTATTTATTTGTCTTGTGAATGCCATGAAGTCCTGAAACTTGAGCTGAGGATGATCTTGAACTCCTAATCTTCGGGAGGCACAGAGGTCTTTGTTTTCACAGATAAGCATTTGGAGAATCTGGGAAGTTAAGGTACAGGGTTGTTACCTCAAGGGAAAGAATACAATAACTGTTACCAGAAGGCTAGATTGAAAGTGCTTTCTAGCCTGGTGACCTTTGCACTATCTGTATGTCTAGAGACTTTTCTGGCTCCAGGTCCTCCCCTAGACTCTTATCATAAATTTGTTTTCCTCGGTCAATCTATAGAATCTATCTTTATGGGAGTTACAAAGAGTTTAGATGTAGTCATATCTGAATTGTATTTAGCTGACTTTGTTCCTCAAGAAGATTTGTGTATGTGTGCTTTGTTATGCATGAAGATTGAGTTAATTATCACCAGGATAGTTTTCAGCAAATTGTGCTGTGCTTAAATATGCCTAAAATATACCACTCAGACTTAGATTCCCAAAGTTCGGACCAATACTGCCTACTAAGTCAGTGTTGAAATAAACTGCTTTCTTGCTTCCCTCAGCTCAGCTCTCTGCTAGTCATGAAGGCCACAGAGACACCACACACACACCACACACACACACACACACACACACACACACACACACTCACACACACACACTCACTCTATGCAGGCATGCACCACCATGTCTGGTTTGTGTGGTGATGGGGCTGGAACCCATGGCTTTGTGCAGGCTAGACAAGCATTCTGACAACTGATCCATGTGCCCAGTATCTTAGTCATTTTAAAATTTATTTTTTCCAAGACCATTCTACAGCTTAAGCTTTCTCTACTGTTTGTTGGGGTTGATATGCTCCTTAGATACCCTACTCTTGTGCTTTTTAGCAACAACTCAAGTACCAGAAGTCCTTCAGCCTTGTTACAAGGCCCAGACTAAGTCGTAGGGCAAGATGACTGCAGCACTAACAGCAAAGGAAGTCAGCAGCTCCTAGGTTAAATCAATCAACTACTACCGTAAACCTCAAAGCCATGGTGTTTTTACCTGTGCTAGTAACCAGTTTCCAGGATGCCAGATTAGCCCTCCTCAGGAAATAAACAATGAGCTTGGCCCTTCATCTGTTCACCGTGCAGCCTGGACATCTTTTTGGTTAGTGCTAGGTCCCTTCTGCTCAGGAGTTGATGCCCAAGTAAAGAATCCTTGCCAGTCTTCTTCATAACTCCCTGCACCCACATGGAAAGCTAGATGTGGCCACACCCTGCCTGTATCCCCGGGCCTGCCTGTGTGGGGAAGGGAAGCAAGATCACTGGGGCTCGCTGGCCACTGGTCTAGCTCAAGATTCAGTGAGAGATGCTTTCTCAAAGGCATAAGGTGGAGAGTTATAAAGCGGGACACTTAGTGCCCTCCTATGGCCTCCTTGTATGTGCACAGGTGTGAGCACCCACAGGTACATATGCACATACACTACACACACATACTCAAATATGCACATGTACACACAGACAACAAACTCCAAAGATACTGACTCTGGAATCAAATATGTTCTCATTTTCAGATGACTTTGGTGTTATGTGAACACCATGGAATATACTTATACAAATTAAAATAGTTATGGCGTCATGAAGGGTAATAATGTTATGGTACCACTATATATTTGAGTCATAATTTTGCACTAAAGATATAAATATATATATTCCCCCAATAACACTTACCCTGTTTATAATATTCATTGTTGTTTCTGCTCTATATTGTGTTGTGTTTTCTAATGCTGACTATAATTGCTGAATTATCTAATGGGTTGTTTCATGATTTGGAAAGCATTGTCCTAAAACAGCTGCACTAGAAAGAGGCTTTTGTCTGACTCCATCAAATAATCTTGTTGGTTCAGTGTGTCTACATCTGAATTATCATAGTGGCTCTGACCTGACAGGCTGGGTTCACACTCAGAATCCTGGAAGCAGGGTGCTGTGTTCATCACCCCTAATGATGACTATATGAGGTGGGATTTGGGAAGGATTAGCTCTTCACCAAAGCACTTCCTTCCACTAGAACAGCTGAAGGAGGGTGGAACCCAGTCCCTACTGTTGAAGACACTGTGTGCTTCTGCCACAAGACACAGAAGATTAAAGCTGGAGCTGGCCTGGAAGACCCCTCCCTAAAGACTAGCTTTCATCATACTGGAAGGTGATGTGCCAGGTGCCAAAGGGGAAGCAATCAACAGATCTACCCAGCTGTGATTACTTAGCCTTATACCCACAGATCACCGTAGTTCCCACCCTCATCAAAAAAGCTTCTCTTTGCAGCTGATGGAGGCCTTTGCAGAAAACCCAAAGAGGTCAAAATACAGGGAACAACTGGGTATGGTGTGCTTAGCCCCGCACTTAAGGGTCGGGTAGAGGGGATAGAAAGACTGTAAGACCCAGAGGACCAGGAAGTTTCCTGTGAGATTGTGTCTCCTAAAAATGACAGTGAAACTATACCTATAATAGTGCAACAGTAGGACTGCCTACACAGGACTCTAGCAGTAGCAATGCTGACAGACATGTTAACAAGGAAGGGGGAAATCTTCAGGAGCACCACCCCGAGACTAAGAGCTACAAGAAACTAGGGACTGGTGAGGGAGGGACAATTAGTCTTCCTGAAGGATACAGCCCCTAACTAGTTATCCAATACTAACTTGTCAGCCTTGACATACACATACACGCAATACCAAATGAACTCAGCAAGTTGCACTCATATATTTATGTATTTGTGCATGTCTGTGTCTTAACTGGGGTTTCTATTGCCGTGAAGAGACATCGTGACCACATATTTATAAAGGATAACATTTAATTGAGGTGGCTTACAGTTCCTGAGGTTTAGCCCATTATCATCATGGAGGGGCATGGTACTGGAGAAGGAGAATTCTGTTTTGATCCACCAGTAACAGAAGGAGTCAGTGTTCACACGGGGAGTAGCTGGAGCATAGGAGACCACAAAGCCCACCCTCACAGTAACACACTTCCTCCTCCAACAAGAGGACGCCTACTCCAACAGGACCACGCCTCCTTCTAGTGCTCTCCCTGTGAGCTTTGGGAGGCTAGTTATACTCAAACCACCACACCTGTGTAACAATGACGGTAACAAACCACTAATTTGAGAGGGAATAAAGTAGAGACATGGAAGAAATTGGAGGGAGGGGACGTGGAAGGGGTTGAAGGAGGAAAGAGAAAGGAGAAAAGTGTGTAACTATATTATAATTAAATTTTTTAAATTATTAAGAAAAAAAGTTGAAAATGCCACCTGTCTGCCTAAATTTCAGGCTTCTGATTTCTTCCAAGTGTAGAACTCCTGTTTATATAGGTCTGTTTGCATCTCCAAAGTGACTTCATAAGGTCCCAATTGACCTGTCCTTCTTTCCTGAGTGGGCGTGTAGAAAGTCCCTCATTTGATAGGAATGTTAGTGCACAGCCATTTAGACCAAGTCTAATTTCAAATTATCTCCTTTATTACAATGTAATAAAACATGAATTCTAGTTGATAATTATGAAAACTCAGAGCCACATATCGAGCAAAAGCTGGAATATCAGAGAGAGGAAACAGACCACAGTCAGTTCTCACCCAGCCAACTTCTCATGGTAAAGGCTATCTTCCTGAGTCATCAGCCTGGCTTCTCACTTCTACAGAATACCACACGGTCTGCCTACATCTGCCTTAAGTATCTTCTTCACCCAGTTGTTTCACTTCTGGGCTCAATTCTGCAACATAAAGGATTTAGGATTAAAGGTGTGAGCTACTACTGTTTGGTAGTTGGGCCTTGAACTCACAGAAACACAGAAAGATCTCTGTCTCTAGAGTTATGGGATTAAAGGCATAGGTCACCACTCTGATCCTCGTGGCTTGACTGTGGGTAGATCTGATATTCCAAACTGATTTTATTAAACATAAAATATATCACCACAATGTAACTTGATTCTAGAAAGTTTTTAGGACATTACCAGATGTATCAGTTAGAGTTCTCTGAGAAACAAAACTCTCTCTCTCTCTCTCTCTCTCTCTCTCTCTCTCTCTCTCTCTCTGTGTGTGTGTGTGTGTGTGTGTGTGTGTGTGTGTGTGTGTGTGTGTGTGTGTGTGTGTGTTAGAGTGGCTTAATGGAAGGTCCAAGAATCCAGTGGTTGTTCAGTGTACTGGACTGGATGTCTCAGCTGGTCTTCAGTGTACCTCAGAATCCCAAAGAGGTAGGCTCTAATGCCCATGAAGAAATGGATTTTCTAGAGAGAGTAAGGATAAGCAGGCAAAAAGAGAGAGCTTCCTTCTTCGTGTGCATTATATAGACTGCTAGCCAAAGGTGTAACCTAGATTAAAGGTGAACCTTTCCACTTCAAATGATTTAATTAAAAAAAAAAAAATCCTTGTAGTCAAGTTGACAACCAAGAGCAGCCGTCACAGCAGGTCACCAGGTGCACTTAGCACTGTAGACTTTTGCTCCCTGGCTTCATTTGTAGTGGCGATTAAGAGCCCTTACTTCCTCTTTTTCATGAGTACATAGACTACATTTCCCAGCCTCCCTTGCAGTTGCAAGTAGCCATGTTACAAGGTCTCCTCAGTAGAATTGAGAAGATAAAGCACCATTTTCAGGGCTGGATGACCCAGCACAACTTCTTCCGTGTGATCTTCCATTTTCTTTCTTGCATTTTCTTTCTGAGCTGATTAGAGGAAAGGTCTTGAAGGAAGAACAAATCTTCAAGACAGGAACTATATTGGTCAGCTCAGGCTACTATAATAAAATACTAATAACAGATATTTATTTTCTCATAGTCAGAGGGTTAGAAGACTAAAATCAAATTAACTGAAATCAGTTTCTGCTGAAGACTCTTCCCCTTTGTGTTAAAACAAGGTCTCATTACACAGCAATGGCTGTCCTCAAACTGACTATGGAGACCAAGCTGGCCTTGAACTCACAGAGAATTGAAATCTACTCACCTCTACCACTTAAGTAATAGAATTAATGCCTTTAATTCTAACCACATCCTTTAATTCTAACCACATCTGACTAAACCGATAACTGCATGAGAGCTTCAACATATGCATTCCTGGAGAGGAACAGTCCATTTATAGCAAGGCCTCTGACTGCCTGCATTGTATTATGGTGTGAGATTTTTACTGTTTGGAACTTTGAGCTTTAGAAATCATTTACCACAGGAGCCCATGAATTTTGTCCTAACAGATACATCAATCTAATCTCAGCTTCTGTTCAGTCATATCAATAAATAAGGTCTATCAGGTCAACAACTCCAAATACAGAGGGATACAAAATATGACATCTTTCTGAATGCCCTGCTGTCCTATCCAATCTATCCCCAATCACTCTTTCCAATACAAGTAAACTACAGCACTCCCCCAAGCAAAATCTTTCATGCTACCTTTTGTTCTTTGGAAGTCTCAGAACCTATCCATGAAGCTTCCTGGAAGCTACAGATCTGGAAGCTGGGTTTTTCCCAATCTCCATCAGAAACGAGGATCCAAGCCACCCATTAACTAGACACACAGTCTTGCTGTACTAACCTCCCTGCTCTGTCAGTGTTGTCCCAACATCTCAAAACTGCTTGGTCTTCTGAATGTCCAATAGGATGTCACTCGTTTTCACTATACTCATGATACCCATGCCCATCAGACTTGAGAAGAAGTGGAAACCACTGATGTTCTGGGTACTTTGGAGTAGAAGATAAACAACATAAAGACCAGTCCTGACACATAGATGATGCTTTCCTCCTAATCTAGTGGTTAGACTCATTTGCTCCAAAACAAGGGAAAGAATACACAGTACCACAATACTGAATGTTCACTTCCTGTCACAAAAGGCAACAGCACTTAGTAGGTCCCCTTGGAGTTTTGGAAGCAGCTTATAGCTTCTTTGGGAATGTTGCTGTTATTTCTCCTCCTCCTCCTCCTCCTCCTCCTCCTCCTCCTCTTCCTTCTTCTCCTCATCCTTCCCCCGCCTCCTTCCCCCTTTCTCCCCCCTCCCCACCCGCTCCTCCATTGCCTCACAGCTCAGTAGCTGTCTTAACTGCCTTGTCCTTGTCTTAACTGCCCCTAAGTGCTAAGACTGTAGGCATGCACCTGCCAGGTTTCTGCATCTTGCTTAGTTGCTATTTTAGATAGAGTTACTATTGCTGTGACGAAACATCAAAAGGCAAGTTGGAGAAGAAAGGACTTATTTGGCTTCCATCCTCATATTGCTATTAATAATCAAAGGAAGTCAGGACAGGAACTCACACAGGGCAAAATCCCAAAGGCAGGAGCTGATACAGAGACCATGGAGGGGAGCTGCTTACTGGCTTGCTCAGCCTGCTTTCTCATAGAACCCAGGACCACCAGTCCAGAGAGGCGCCATGCACAATGGGTTGGGTCCTCCCTCATCAATAGCTAATTAAGGAAACGCCTTGCAGCCAAATCTTATGTAGGTGTTTTCTCAATTAAGGTTCTCTTCTATCAGATATCTCTAGTTTGTGTGTCAAATTGACATAAGACTAGTCAACCCAGTTGCTATTGGCTTTGAATTAGGCCCAGAGAAAAATATATCACTGGGTAGGCTCCAGCTTCAGAACAAGGGGCCCTGAAAATGGAGGCCCTATGATTCAGCAGGTCTCCTGCCATAGAGATGTTAGAAGTGGAAAACAGCACTGGGCAATCTTTGGGGAGCACCAGACGTTTGAGTTACAGATATACCAAGACTTTAGGCAGAGTGTGGCTTAAATGGTTGGTCAAGACCCAGAAAGAAACAAAATTGGAGCATCAGAGATCTCGATGGACAGATTTGTAGGAAAATCATCAGGTGCTTCTTAGTGCCAACGCCAACTAGGAAACACACAAAAGATGGAGGTCAGTGATTGTGTACTCAGCTGTCACTGAGCTAGCACAGGGGGTCCTTAAGGAGATTAACTGGTGACAGAAACAGACTCAGCAAGGGTCCAACAATGTAGCCCTCCCAAGACAGATGGACCCAGATATTGCTGTTGCTGAGGATTTGGTGTCCTAACATCGTATACTAACACTGATTCCTTAATATGTGATATCCTAAAGATACACAGATGTGGTGGCAGGGTGGTTGCACTGAGCCATGTGTAGAAGGTTCCTTGACTGAAAATGATTCTCCCCTACTGAGAAACACAAAAATCTAAGTCTGAGTCTGCTTCCCTTTCCTGTCTGTTTTACATCACCATTCTCAAAAGACTCATGGGACACTTGGTACCTGTTTGTGATAGTTAAAGTAGGAACAACCCCACTGACTCATATATTTGAATACTTGGTCATTGGGGAGTGGCACTACTTGAGAGCAATTAGGAGGTGCGATCTTGTCATAGTAGGTATGGCCTTATTGGAGGAAGTGTGTCACTGGGTGTGGTAGTTTACATATAATTGACCCCATAATCTCATAGGGAGTGTCACTATTAAGAGGCGTGGCTTTGTTAGAGTAGGTGTGCCCCGTTGGAGGAAGTGTATCACTGTGAGGGTGGGCTTTGAGGCTTCTTATACTCAAGATACTGCCCAGTGTCTCAGTTGACTTCCTGTTGCCTACAAAATATAGGACTTTCAGGTACCTCAGCACTATGTCTGCCTGCATGCCACCAGACTCCCCATCATGATGGTACTGGACTGAACCTCTGTAAACAAGAAACTCCAATTAAATGTTTTCTCTATAAGAATTGCCATGGTCATAGTGTCAGAAAATACTGGGTGCAGCAGAAGATCCCACAGAGCATTGCAGATGATGTGAATTCACAGTATTAGCACCTGGGCTTTGAACTGCCTTATGTGATACTACTTTTTGTGATTGTTACCTTTTGTTTGAAGTGTTGGAATCTTATCTGAGTTCTTCCTGAATGATTTAGAGCCTTTATAAAACCTAGTTATGAGGACTTGGAAAACTAAGAGGTCTCATGGCTGGGAATTGCTTAGGCAAATGGTTCCTTCAAACAACTCTGGATAAGAGGTTTTGGTCTGTTAAAAAAATGACCTGCTAACAGGTATAAATCATGCAACAATAAAAACTTTATTTTTCAAAACAACAGGCAGTCCGTTCACCAGAAGCTGATTCAACCTGCTGCTGCTAAGCTTAAAATTCAGCTTGGAGGGGCTCTAATTCTTCCACAGCTCCTTGCCAAAGAGAACACCAAGAACTGGGGATGGGCTCTGAAGTGTCAGAAGCCCAGGCCAGGATCAACACCTCCCTCCTCCCACTGCCTGTGAGTCTGATTGTAGAATTGTCCGCTATCTCCTCATCCTTCCATGCTTCCCACCACGTTGGTAATGTACCAACCCTCTGAAACAGTAAGTCACCCCAATTAAATGCAGTGGCGTTGGTGTTTGCTTACAGCGACAGAACACTGAGACACTTTTGTTGTTGTTGTTTTGATGGGATGGTTGTTTGTTTGTTTCCTTGTTTGCTTGTTTTGAGGCAGTATCTGACTGTGTATCCCTGGCTGTGTGGTACTAAAAACTGCTCGGTAAAGCAGGCTGGCCTTGAACTCACAGAGATCAGCCTGCCTCTGTCTCTGCTTCTCAAATGCTGGGATTAAAGGCCTGGGACACCACTCCTGGCTTCTGACTTTTTTTTCTTAGTCTAAGAAATTCATTCATGAAAGAAAGAAATGACTGTGGCTGTCACACTCCATGTCACACAAGAAGATGCTCATAACTGTGATGAGGTGCCTGACAGAACCAACAGAAAGGAGGATACACTGATTTGTGGGTCTTTGTTTTAGAAATTTCCGTCTGAGGTCCTTGATGTTGTTAATTCTGGTTCCCTGGTAAGGTAGAACATCACAGCCATGGAAGCACATTGCAGAAATGACTCCCCTCATAGCAGATGGGAAGCAGAGAGGATGACAGACAGACACAAAGGGACATGGGACAGATACATCTTTCCAAGGATGCCCTCCATGACCAGCTTCTTTCAGTTATGGCTACCTCCTACCCCTCACCACTTCCCAGTAATGACATATGATACAAATTCATCAAGAGATTAATGTCAATTAATTTAGGACTTCAGGATTCACTTACTTCCCAAAGCCCATCAGCTGGAAACTAAGTCCCCAGTATGTGAGCTTTTGAAGAGCTGCTTCATATTCACACTGTAATGATGCCTATGTAATATATAACAGAAAACTAAAATGGTCCATTCAAGATGTTACCAGGAATGCAGGAATAATGCCTTGCAGATTAAAGTGTTGTCCATGAAGATATGATATATACTCTGAGCCAACAGCCTGAATATGATAGTATTTCTCTAACAGAATACAGAGATCTAAGCTCCAATCACCTCTCCCTGAAACCTTAAATCCTGCTGATTCCCTTTGGAAGAGATGCTTCTACTAGGTGACACAGTGATGATCACTCCACTAAGCCGCAGCCTAGTCATCTGAAGCTCATCAGTAGCCAAGCAACAAAAGGTGGTGGTACTCTCTTAGAAAAACTAATTGGCTGTCATTATCAAAGAGACACAGAATTTCACTAGATAATGTAGACAGAGTGGAGGGAATCTCTAATGCAGAAGATATACCAGGAAACTCAATGTGCTAAGCTAGTTTTGCCTGTGAATAGGCAGCTACAGCAACCCAGCCTGCTTCATGCATCACACAGAAGCTCAGAGCCCGAAGGTATGAAATCTAGGTTAAAGCGCAGAGCAAGCAAGAATGAGCACACAAGCACAGGAAGCAATGCTCATCATCGCCAGGGACTAGAAACATTCTAATCAAAGCCACAATGACTTACCCCTCCACCCCACTAGGAGGCCATGATCAGAAAGGACGAGTGTTCTTGAACATGTGGAGAAAGTAGACAGAAACCTTTCTATGTTGCTGGAGGGGTGCAGAATGGATCAGCCTCTTTGTGGAAAGGTTTGGCAGCTTCTTAAAATGTCAAACATGGAGTTATGATAAAACCCACAAATTCTGTTCCTGGATATATACCCAAGAAAAGTGCATGCATGCACCTCACCTAGCCACACACACACACACACACACACACACACACACACACAAATGCACACAACTACTCACACTGACTAAATGTTTATGTTCATGATTTAAAAAAAAAAAAAAAAGAACAACCTCAATATCCAACCATAAGGATTAATAAGAGTATTGTGATTCTACAGGATAACTCAGCCATAAAAAGAAATGGAGTAATAGTATATGCTGTGACACAGATGAATCACACACTCAGCGGGATGAAAGGCAGCTAATGGAAAAGGCCACACGTGCTCTGATTCTGCTTATATGAACTGCCAAAATAGTCAAGTCCGTAGAGAAAGAACTACTACTCAGTAGTGCAGTATTCATGTAGCACGTGCATGACCCTGGGTTCAATGCCCAGCACTAAGAGGCCAGACAAGCAGAGAATAAATTAATGGTGGCAGTGGTGGGGAAGGGCTCTGTCTACAATTTCAATAAGTGAAAGAGATTCAGTAGCACACATGAGGCCCAGGATGTGAAAAGAAAAGGTGGGGAGACACACTAAGGTATGTGGAATACATTTCAACAACAACAAAAAAAAAAGAATTTTATGAGAAAGACATTTCAAGTCAAAGCTAAAGAGAGCTGAATAGTGAGAATAAAGCTTCCACCTGAAGCAGTGGAGATGTACCTTTTATCCCATTAACCTGCTTTAGAAAAGTTATTGTTTTGTTGGTTTTTCTGAAAGAAAGGAAAGAAAGAAAGAGAGGAAAGAAAGAAAGAAAGACAGAAGGAAAGAAAGAAAGAAGGAAGGAAAGAAAGAAAGAAATAAAGAAAGAAAGAAAGAAAGAAAGAAGGAAAGAAAGACAGAAGGAAAGAAAGAAAGAAGGAAGGAAAGAAAGAGAGAAAGAAGAAAGAAAGAAAGAAAGAAAGAAAGAAAGAAGGAAAGAAAGAAAGAAGGAAAGAAAGGAAGGAAGGAAGGAAGGAAGGAAGAAAGAAAGAAAGAAAGAAAGAAAGAAGGAAGGAAGGAAGAAAGAAAGAAAGAAAGAAAGAAAGAAAGAAAGAAAGAAAGAAAGAAAGAAAGAAAGAAAGAAAGAAAGAAAGGAAGAAAGAAAGAAAGAAAGAAAGAAAGAAAGAAAGAAAGAAAGAAAGAAAGAAAGAAAGAAAGAAGGAAAGAAAGAGATTGAAACACTAGGTCATGATCTGGAAGCACCAGGGGAAAGACATCTTGATAGGCTCTCATGGAGCTCAAAAGCTGCTCTCTCACAGTAATTTTCGGGTGCTCCTCCCCACACTCTCTCTCTGACCACAGTAATCTATCCAGTACACCTGCAAAGGAGGCCAGAAGTGCCTTTCAAAAGGACTCATGGGAGTCACTGAGTCACATATAAAGTTGCCCAAAATTAAGACTCTTCCATACAGCAAAGGAACAATTTCCAGCCTACAAAATGACCAGGATGGTGTCTCTCTGCCAGTTACTCATTAGACACGGGGTTGATATAAAATGCATGTTAAAAAAAAAAAAAAAAGTATTCTCTCTCACTCCGTTCAGAATAAACAGACAGCATCGAGAAAACGAGCTAATGGTTTGTTGATTCAATCCTTCAGTCCACACTGTAATCATAAGATCTAAGAGGCTGAAGCAGAGAAATAAGTTCAAGGCTAGCCTGGGGGCTACATAGTAAATCAGTCTATCTCAGGTTACAGGTGTCTTAAAACAAAAACAACAAAATTTTAAAAAAAATGTTGGAGAGGAGACGGAGGAAAACAAAACGCTTAGACACTGAATATAAACTTGTGCAGCCACTATGGACATCAGCGTGGAGGGTACTCAAAAGCTAAAGAGAGCTTCCGTATGACCCAGCTATCCCACTAATAACTCCAAGTCAGTTAGCACAGGGATACCCACACATCCACGCTTACTGCTGCACTGTCCAGGTAACTAAGCCAGCCAGGATGCCCACATGAACAGGAAAGCAAATAAAGATGAAGTCACTGCATTTTCAGGAAAAGACAACTAGGAACCTTTCCTACCTCACCCCCAGTTTTTAAAGAGAGGGTCTCATGTATGCCAGCCAGTAATGAACTCCCTATGTAGCTGAGGATGACCTTGACCTCCGGAGTGCTGAGGTTACAGGCTGGTGTCGTCACTCTTGATGAAAACCATTATGTTAGTTGAAAAAAAAACAAATTCAGAAAGGCAAATACCACATTGTCTCTTATAGGCAGAACATAAACTTAAAAGTGTGTAAGAGTGTGTGAGAGGGAGTGATTATCACTAGGAACAGGAGGGTGGTAAGGAGGAGGAAGTCCTAAGGAACCTGGGAAGTAGGGAGAAAAGGGTAAGGGGATACACAGAGGCTGTCAGAGGAAGGAAGGGAACCAGGTGGGGCGGGGTACAGTGAAGCACAATAGCACAGATGTATGAAAATTTCTTATTGAAACTCTTGACTTCATTACACTAACTTAAATGGTTATTTAAAAAAATTAATAGAGTCGTTAACTAGTGAGATGGGTTAGTAGGTAAAAGTATTTGACACACAAGCCTAAATTCAATCCCTGGGACTCAGAAAACTAGATACAGTGGCTCACATCTGGAATCTCAGCACTTGTACAATAAAATTTATAGTCTCTCTGGGTGTCTCTCTGTCTCTCTCAACAGTAATAATACATAAAATAAAATTTCAATCAATCAATCAGTCTATTTATGATAGTCATTGGCTCGGCACCTCTCTGCTTACAGATGTACGTAACTCTGAGGGGAATATTCTATACTTCCTCCCAAGGTTTTTCTCTGGGATCTGGAACCCAGTTGCTCCAACAACCTGCTCTATAAACCTTAAAAATTGGCTTCCTTGCCTTCCTGGTGCATATCTCTGTTGCCTACCAGTGTTTCTTGGGATCAATTAATACATAAACTGCTGCTTGCCATTGTCTCTCCACTGCAGCATCTGTTTCTAGGTGAACTTCACTAGTGACATCTCCATCCTAGGTAGGATATTGCTGATGGCCACCATCCATTCAAAATTTATCTTTTCAGGAGCCAGCAAGATGGCTCAGTGGGTAAAGGCTACAGAAGCCTGGCAACCTATGTTCAGTCTCCAGAGTCTATATAATGGTGATGAGAGCTGACACACATGCATGCACGCGCACACACACATACACACGCGCACATGATGATGAGGAGGCATGTATGCCCCCCCACACTGAGGAAGAAGAAGAAAATTGTTAAAAAGATATCTTCAAATCTGTCCTATCAGCAACCAAGACCAATGAAGCAGACCTATGTTGTTCCCTGGAATTACTTTCTGACCATGGGAAAAGGTAAAGTACTGCTGTGTGGGAACTTTCCAGAACTGCATTGGCTCCAGCCCACCACCAACAGCTGCCAATGTTCCTACACTACTTTGCCACAGAAGAAAGCAACACCATCGTGAAAGAATCCTAATGTTCCATGTGGTCCGGGCTGTGGAATTTCTAAACCTAACTGCATTGGGCAATTCAGTTCTCAGTAGGGAAATTTGAGAGGAAATGATGGGTCTGAGGATCTGAGTTCCATCTTCCTTAAAAGCCAAAAACTAAAACATAATAGAGAAGAAACTCCACACTCATCCTGATTGGTGCAGACAAAACACTTGAGAAGCTTGAACTCTCTTTTACAGACACCATTTAGGAAACTGACTAAAAGGAAACCTCTTCAACCTGATGACCAGCCTTCATGAAAACCACACCCAGCATGATGATTAGCAGCAAACGAAAGTAGGAGAAGATTGACAGCTTCTGCGCTGCTATTCACCATAGCACCTCAAGTTCTAGCCACAGAAATATAAGAAATAGAAAGCATCAAAGCTGAAAGCCAAAGCATAAATGTATCATTGTTTATAGACACCGGGAGCTAGCAAAGGAAACCCTGAGGATTTCCACACCACAAATACTATTAGCACTAATAAATTCAGCAAATGTGCAGGATAGCAGCATGACACAAAACAGTCAGCTGTGTTTCCAGACACTAGCAGTGGGCAACCTGAAAACTCAATTAAGAAAACAATTTCATTTATAATAGCATCAAATTGAATAAAACACTTTGAAGCAGATTTAACCCAGGAGGTATAAGAGTCAGCCACTAAAAACTACAATACGTTAGTGAAATAAATTAAGCAAGATTGACATTGGTGTAACTGGGAAGTTAATAGTGGTAACACGACAGGGCTCCCAAAAGCAATTGGCTTGATGTAATAGCTGTGGAAATTCCCAACAACCTTTTTCTTTATGTGTTTGTGTGTGTGAAGTATGCTATGTTTTTTACACATGTGCATAAGCATGTGTGTTTGTGGGTGCATGTACAAATGGAGGCCAAGAGTGTCTTCCTTAATAACTCTCCTGCCTATGTATCCAGGCAAAGTTTTTCTCTTGTACCCAGACCCTGATGATGCACTTAGCCTGGCCAGGAAGCTTGCTCTGGAGACTCCCCAGTGCTGGACTTATAAACTGCCCATCACACCTGCCCAGTGTTGGTGCTGGGAATCCCAATTCCAGTCTTCATGTTTGCAAAGCAAGCGGTATGCCCATTGATCCATCACTCTAGCACCTCAACAGCCTTTTTAACAAACGGGAGAAAGTTGATTCTAAAACTCACACGGAATAAGAATAACCCCCAGTAACCAAACATATTTAAAAAGGGTTTCTTCAGGGCTGGAGAGATGGCTCAGCAGTTAGAAGCACTAGATGCTCTTCAGAAGTCCTGAGTTCAATTCCCAGCAATCACATGGTGGCTCACTGCCATCTATAATGAGATCTGGTGCCCTCTTCTGGCCTGCAGGCATACATGCAGGCAGAGCATTATAAACTTAACAAATAAATAAATCCAAAAGAAAGAAAACACTCAGAACATGGAAGCTCAAACTATAATCCTAGCACTCAGAAGGTGGAGGCAGGAGGATCAAAATTCAAGTGGTCTTCATCTATAGAGTGAGCATGAGGCCAACCTGAGCTACATGGGATCCTGTCAAAGGGAAAAACAAAAAAGAGTGAGTTTGAGGAACTGTGGTGATATTATATTGTTTGTAATATAATAAAGTTTTCCTGAAGGTCAGAGGGCAGAGCCAGCCACAGAGTTAGCCAAATAAGTCAGGCGGGGATGTAATCTTTAATCTTAGTACTCGGAGGCAGACATCCATCTGAATCTCTGTGAGTTCAAGGCCAGCGTGGTGGCACACACCTTTAATCCCAGCACTTGGGATCTCATGCCTTTAATCTCAACATTTACAAAATTGAGACAGGAAGTAATATGGATGGGCAGAGAAAGGAGTGTAAGGGGAGGAGCCAGGCGTGGGCCCTTCACTCCCCTCCACTGAGTCTGTGGATTTGTGGAGACAGGATCTAGCCGCTCGGCCTGAGGATTCAACAGTGGTGAGAAGTTTCTCTAGTGACTTGTTCCTCTGATCTTTCAACATTTACCCCTATATCTGGCTCTGGGTTTTTATTATAAGACTAATTAGAATTCATGCAACAAGAACTCAGAGTTTTTAGTTTTAAATCTTACTCAAGTGACATTGATATAAAGATATATAATAAAACATGGACCAGAATTCAATGGCTACAATTTTGATGAGGAAACTTTCTATTTTCAATTTTGGTTCCAGATTTTTTTATTTTTATTTTATGTGTAAGGGTTTTTTGTCTGCATGCATGCTTATATACTACATATATGAAATGCCCATAAAGGTCAGAAGAGGGCATCAGATTCCCTAGGACTGGAGTTATAGATGATTTCAATCTGTCATGTGGGTGTGTCCTCTGGAAGAACAATCAGTACTCTTACCTGATGAGCCATCTCTCCAGCCCCTTGTGAAGTGATTTTCACAAGTGTACCAAGGCTACTCAAAGAGGAAAAAAATACCAGGGTTTTCAATTCAATATCCACATGTTAGTGTGAATGAAGTTGGAGTCCATCACAAAAATTAATTCAAAATGATCAACATTATAAAGAGCTAAAACTATGAAACTCTTAGGGCAAAGGGGTAAAATTTCATGTCAGATCTCTTCATTGATTCTCTCTCTCTCTCTCTCTCTCTCTCTCTCTCTCTCTCTCTCTCTCTCTCTCTCTCTGTGTGTGTGTGTGTGTGTGTGTGTGTGTGTGTGTGTGTGTGTGTGTGTGTGTGTGTTCCTGCACATGCCCATGCCCTCACATGTTTGTTTGCAGGTATGAAGGTTCAAAAAGTAACCTGGTGGTCCCAACTTAGCAGCAAGTCTTTATTGCTGGGCCATCTCACCAACCCTGTTCACTGATGCTTAGAAATGATAACTAAAGCACAAAGACCAACAACAAAAGTAGATAAATTAGATTTTTGTCCTGTTGTGGGATAATGCTCTTGTACACTGTAAAGAAATGTTGCTTGTATTGGTTTAATAAAATGCTGATTGGCCAGTAGCCAGGCAAGAAGTATAGGCGGGGCAACCAGACTAGGAGAATTCTGGGAAGAGGAAAGGCAAAGACTCAGACATCTGCCAGATAAAGAGGAAGCAAGAAGAGAACGCTGCTATGAGAAAAGGTACCAAGCTACATGGCTAAACAGAGATACTAATATGAGTTGACTTAAGTATAAAAGCTAGTTAGTAATATATGCTTGAGCTACTGGCCCAGTGTTTACTATAATATTAAACCTCCAAGTCAATTATTTGGGATGTGATTGCTGAGTATTTGAGAGTTGTTGGCAGGACAGAAACGTCTGCGTATATAGTCCAGATTAAGAACCTTTCATAGCAAATTGGCCCTTAATCCAGCACTAGGGAAGCAGAGACAGGTGGGACTCACTGATAGAAGAAGAAAATAAATTCCCACAGGTTTGTGTCCTGACCTCCACACACATTTTAGGGCACATGTATGTCTACGAGTGCATACACCAAATAATGAATAAAGTGATTTTAAAATTTTCATAAACACAGGGAGATAGCAGCGCATATCATGCCCTGTTCAGAGATGCCTACTATCAAATAAGACAGAACAGAGGTAACACGTGCTAACAATGATACAGAGAACTTCAAATCCTGTAACATGGCACAGCCAAACAGTCTTTGCCATAGTTCTTTGTTGTTACTCATATCAGCCTTCACCTGAAGAGAAGGGACCTCCAGTTGAGGATAAGATTTTATCACTCAAAGCAAAATACTGGCCAAATTTCTGTGATGTTGAATATGAAAACCATTAACCACATGAGACTGTTAATATTACTAATTTTTTAAAAACAGGATCTGTTTTTTAAACCAAGCTGGTTGAAACTCACTATGTAGATCAGGCTGGCCCCTAACCTGCAATTCTCCTGCCTCCATCAGCTGTGCTGGGATTACAGATGTGCTCAACTTGCCCTAACTAAAGAGGTATATTTTAAGTAAAGAGCAAAATAAACCACTGCAATCTCCCCAGGAGGCCTCATTTCCACAGCTCCAGTTCATCAAGATGCAGAGGTCAGCAAGGTCAGGGGTGATGGCACAAGCCTTTAATTCAGCAGTCAGGAGGTAGAAGAGGGATATTTGTGAGTTCCATACTAGCCTAGTCTATGTATCAAGTTCCAGGCCAGCCAGGATTATGAGACCAATCTCAAAAACAAAATAGTGCAAATTTGGTGGCTAGGCATGGTGGAAGCCTTTAATCCCAGCACTTGGGAGGCAGAAATGGACAGAACTCTGTAGTATCATAGTCAGCCTGATCTACATAGTGAGTTCCAGGACAGCCAGGCCTACAAGATACTCAAAGAGACAGTGTCACAAAAGATAAACGGAGGGACAGACAGATAGACAGACAGACAGACAGACAGACAGACAGACAGACAGATAGATAGATAGATAGATAGATAGATAGAAAGTTTGATAGATAGATAGATAGATAGATAGATAGATAGATAGATAGATAGATAGATAGATAGATAGGCAGGCAGGCAGGCAGGCAGGCAGATAGATGAGAAAGACAGACAGACGGGTTGGGGTTAGTTTTGTTTGTTTTTTTGAGACAGGGTTTCTATTTTTTTATTATTTAAAAGATTTTGTTCTTCCATTTTACATACTAACCAGTTTCCTCTCCTTCCCCTCCTCCCACTCACCCCTCAGCTTCCTCCCTCCCCACCCCACTCCTCAGAGAGAGTAAGGCCTAACAAAGCCTGGTTTATCAAGTTGAGACAGGACCAAGCCCCTCCCCTGAGAGAGGATTTCTCTTGTAGCCCTCACCTGCCTCTGCTTCCCAAGTGCTGGAATAAGGGCATGGGCCACACTTGAATGGCTAAAAGAATTTGGCCTTTTGTTTTTCTGTTTTTAAGATTCTCCGGTCAAAGATGAATGTAGTGGCACAAACCTTTAATCCCAGCACTCGAGAGGCAGGTGTATCTCTGAACTTAAGACCAGCTTGTCTACAGAGCAGTTCCAGACAGCCAGGGTTCATATAAGGGGTGAAGATAGCCAGCATCTCTTCAGGAAGGAAACTGTTAAGTCAACCCTAACCCTAACTAGGTTTTGCAACCTTGTAACTAAAGAGCTAATTCTTCTGAGCTGAGATGGTCAGATACCACCCTGAATGTGGTTTTCGAGTTTAACAAGCCACAGGACAGAGCTAAGGAAATGTTCTCCATCAAGAAAGAACAGAAAGACCAGGAAATCCAAGATTGATGGAGGCAATCTTAAGAGCGTCCACTAGGGGGCATTAATGGCACCCACTTGTAAAGGTTACTTAAAAATCAAACAAAAAGATACAAAACCTGGTGCCCTGTCAGCAGATTACCCATCCTAAAGGGAAGGTGTGAGAGTCTGGGGTAAGAGACACAGGCTGCTTAAAAATTCAGGTTTTCCACTTACCCGTATTGCTCATGAGCACACCACATACAATTCATTAGCTCTTGCATGCGCTCTCTCTCTCTTGCTCGCTCTCTCGAGCTCTCTCTCACACACACACAAATTACACGTTTTTTGTGCACACTAATCTTGTAGCAGTGTTATTCATGACTGTTAGATCAAGAAGGAATTCAAACGTCTCCGTGATGATTAAACCAACCAAAGTAAGTCCAAGTCATGGAGGTTTATACAGCAACAATAAATGACTAAGCTACGTCTCCCAAACCAAACCCAGTACTATTCATATTATTAATAATACTATTTTTACGTCATCATTTTCTTCAAGCAGTTGACAACATGGGCCTCTGGACCAAGATCATCTGAGCATTTGGAGATAGAGGGTATTGTTAGGATATATATGTGTGTGTGCTGACAAATGAAATACTTTTACTGCGGCCTTGGGCATTGCCTCACCTCAGATTTCACATATAAACCTGAGTGGCAATGATGCTTGCTTTCAGAGTGTCCTGAAGTTCAGTGAAGTGGCACCACAGTGGCCCACATCAGAGTGGCATGAGAGGCCTGTGAATAAGGCCCATCGTTTCCCTTTCATTTGACAGAAAGGCAGTGTGTTGTATGGTTTGCTCAGTTGCCCTAGTGGAGTATGTCGAGGGGCTAAAGACAGACTGTGGGACACATGACCTGTATTGTGGCTATTTTGTTGATTTGAGTTTCTTGAGATAGGAATCTTGCTATGGAGCCCAGTTGGTCTCAAACCTATGGTGATATTTTGTGTATTCTCTAAGAAATA
The DNA here is from genome assembly GCA_033318265.1 of Phyllotis vaccarum. NCBI lineage: Eukaryota > Metazoa > Chordata > Mammalia > Rodentia > Cricetidae > Phyllotis > Phyllotis vaccarum. Next base: position 78,570,555 of record JARWLC010000004.1, on the reverse strand, counting down.
AAGCTTGCTCAAGTTCAGAGGACAGAAGCAGCCACAGAGTTAGCCATAGAGGTCAGGTAGTGGTGACAAACACCTTTAATCTTAGCACTTAGGATCCAGAAAGATCTCTGTGAATTCCTGTAGCCTGGGCTACAGGAGATTAATCCAGTCTAAAAGAAAAACATTGCCAGGCAGTGGTGGTTTACACCTTTAATCCCAAGAATTGGGATCCCATGCCTCTGCTCCCAGTACTTGGAAAGCACACACACCTTTAATCTCTGAGGAGTACTCAGAGATTCATCTGTATCTCTGTTAGTTCAAGGCCAAACTGACTTACACTAGATTAATCCAGTCCAAAAGAGAAACAGAGCCAGGCAGTGGTGACACACACCTCTAATCCCAGCACTAGGAAGGTCGGGACAGGAAGTGATATGGCTGGGCAAAGAAAGGAATATAAGGTTGGAGTAGACAGGAATTTAGCCTTTCCCTCCCCTTCCCTCCCCTTCCCTCCCCTTCCCTCCCCTTCCCTCCCCTCCCCTCCCCTCCCCTCCCCTTCTCTTCCCTTTCCACTGAGGATTCAGCATTAGGCCTGAGGATTCAGTAATGGTGAGAAGTTTCTCTAGTGGCTGGCTCCTTTACTTCTCTGATATTTTAGTATTTACCCCAGTGTCTGGCTCTGAGTTTTTATAAGACCAATTAGGATTCGTGCAACACAAACCTATGACCCTCTTGCCTCTACCATTAAGTGTGAGGATTCAGATGTGTGCAACAGTGCCCAGAAGTGGGGTGGATTTTTATCCTGGCTGTGTATCAGAATCCTGTGAGCATCTTTGAAGATCAGCTCCCTGGGAGTCTCCCACCTGCCTCCATTTGGAAAAGGCACCACACCTTGGCATGGAGTTCATTCTGAAATTACAGAGTTCCTCCTGTTTCCTCTCAGTCAGCCTCTTCCTGACTCATAGGGAAGACTGCTCTTTCTAACCCCTCTGGGGCCAAGACCAAGTGTCAGGTTGAGCTTGTTAGGATTGCCTATGACCCAGTCCTGACAGGTTTATATCACCAGCCTGAATGACAGGTTGAGCAGGCTGTGGAAGTGACAGGAAGGAAGCCTCAGCTGTCCTTAAGGTCACCTTCCTTGCTGTCTGAAGCTGTAACCCAGGTCATGTGATACTGCCAAAGATGCTATGAGCCATGATGTTTATGTCACCTCACCTCTGCCTTCTAAACAACCACACCTTGCAATTTGACACTGTCCTTGGTTCCTGTGCGTTCCTGAAGCCTCCTAGGAGTTATTGCAGCTCACTGGCAACCTGAATGTCTTGGGAACCATGGTGCAGTAACCAGCTTGGGCAGAAGGAGAAATATTCTAAAGACATACTTGTGCCAACCTTGGCTCTCATACTCTTTAACAATCTAAAGCCTTAAAATTTCCCCCAAGCATCCTATCCATGGAGAAGGGAAAGGTAAAGCCTTGGTGCCCGCCAAAGGAGGAACTTGCCAGGAAGAGAATTCGTACAGTTCTTTCAACCTGTCAGACCACCTTGTAGGATACACCAGAGCCACAGAGGGGTGAAGGGTCAGCATAGCTTAGAGTTGCATGCCTCTTGCTTTTTAATACAACAGCAGAAAACCCTAAACCTGATGTCAATGCACCAAACTTGTGGGAGCAACCGCTGGACCTCCTTTTTCTTCTTCCTAATATGGTCACAATGAATGAATGTCCATTTTCTGCTTTTTTATTTTGTTTTATTTGTCTTGGAACTTTTGGGGCTTGGGGGAGCTTTGTTTGTTTCTTTTATTATTTTATTTTATTTTGTGAATGAGTATTTTGCCTGCACATATGTCTCTGTACCACTTTGTATGACTGGTCACAGAAGAAGCCAGAAGAGAATGTCACATCACTGGAAACTGGGGTTAGAAACAGTTGTGAGCTGCTGTGTAGATGCTGAGAAACAGGCTAGATCCTTTAGAACAGTAGCCAATGCTCCTGGATATTGAACTATCCCCCAAGCCCTGTTTTGAGATGGAGGTGGTTTTGGTAGTGATTGGTTGGAGTTTTGTTAGTGTTTGTCTTTGTTTTGTTTTGCTCTGTTCGACAAGATCTCACTTTGCAACCTTGACCATCCTGGAACTCACTATGTGACCAGGCTGCCCTCACATTCACAAACTCTGTGATTGCTAGGGTCAAAAGTGCATGCCTGTCTCTTTAATAGGCACAATGGAGACAGGTGGCCCAGCCTAGCTTTGGGGGAATGCTAGGGTTGAGGCTTAGCCTAAGCACAGGGAAGGCAACTCCTATCAGGAAAGTGAGGACCGATTGAAATCCTGGCTCCAACACTACCAGTTGGGACCTTAGGCTCATTTCTAAGAAATACAGCAGCATGCAGTCTCCTTGTTGAGGCTCTATGTTTCTCCTCTGCGAAACAAATAATCAGATGTCTCTCCAAGTACCATTCTGGGTATAAATGAGATTCATTCATCCCCCAATATTGGGGAATTGTTCAAAGGCCACTCCCCCATACTCAGGTCTGTAGATATGCAAGAGCCCCTTGGATTATGGATAACCAATGGGCTTCACCAGTTCTCTACGCAAGCACTGTCCTGAAAAGATGCACCCCCAGCCCTCTTCTCACTTTTATCTGGAGACAAGGTCCCCACTAAGTTGCCCTGGCCACCCTTTAAATGTCCTCCTGCCCCCCAAATACCTAGGATTATAGGCATTCGCCACCAGGTATGGCTCAAACACAATCTATTTATTTTTATTCTATTCCTTGGGCTAAAGAAATAGGTGAGCAGTTATATGCACTTGCTGCACTGGCAGGGGACCATAGTTTGGTCTCCACAACTCATATTCGCCACCTGTAACAACAGCCCCAGGGAGTCTGATTTTTTTGTTCTGACTTCAGAGGGCACCTTCATACATTTGCACACAACACACACACACACACACACACACACACACACACACACACACACGGTGTGTTTCATTCCTGCACGTTGGAGATGAACCTACATGCTAGGCAAGCACTTGACAACCACTGAGCAGAACGCCCAGCTCATTCTGTAAATGAATTCTAGACAACTCAGAGTTTCTCATCCAAAGTAAGGACTCCATAAACATTTGTTATGCATATTCCCTAGATAATGATAACAGAAGAAAACTTCATACATGTTCCATACAGACATTAACTTTTCTCCAAATACTTTCACTCTGCACTTGGCTGGATTAGGGAGGGTGGGCCTCAGCAGGCACTGAGCATGGACCTGCAACCTGATGAGACACACAGCAGGGAATGGGGATGTATATAGAGGTAGATGTCATGAGAAGCTTCACACCACACCCGCAGCCAGGGCTTGAAGGAGGCTGAGGAACAAGGAGGCACACTGGAGGTCACAGCTTTGCTTTCATCTGCCAAGCTTTCTGGCTGTGGAGAAGCCAGGCAGAACCACATATCAAGAGTTATTTCAGGGCTTCACAAACAATTATCAACAATTACACAATTCTTGCCAGGTGCCTCAGGGCAGACAGATGGCACACACAAGGTCGGTGCCCTCTGGGAAGTTCATCCAAAAGCAGAGACAAGATAAAAAAAAAAAAAAAAAAAAAAAGAAAAACCAGTAAAATCGAACAGGGACAGGGGCATCCTTTAGATCCTTTTGACATTTGGCCAGGCTTGCTATCGGCTCTTTGGTTCCTAGGGATGGGGTGTCCCTTCTCAGGACAACTCAAGCCTCCTATGGGAGTCAGTAAAATGTAGTCCATGATTCAGAGGCTATTCTGCCCAGTCACACCCTATGCTGTGTGACATCAAGCATGTGACCTCACCTCTCTGAGCTTCACTGCCTTGTTTATATAATGGGGATAATATTGGGACTGATTCACAGGGTTGATGATTTAAGAAGCAAATTGAAAAAAAGTATTTGGCATAGGTGTGGTGAGGAGAAAAGGTCTGGCCAACACCTCTTGATGCCCTGATGTTTAATTTTGTTACAACTATGTTAGAAAGATGTCTTCTACTGATGGCCACTTGAATGCCCCAAAATTCCAGGGTTCTTGTGTACTCCAACATTCAGTAACCTGTTTAACAACTCTTTCAGTAGGGCACTGCTTTGTTTTGGTAGTAATGCTTGACTTGTCTTTCTTAAACATCATTCTACTAGGAGCCAGTGAAGTGACCCCTTGAGTAAAGGAGCTTGCCCCCAAACCTGATGACCTGACTTCAATCATCTCTGGAATCCACATGGTGGAAGCAAAGGACTGACTCCTAAAAGTTGTGTGTGTGTAGTGTGTGTGGTGTGTGGTGTGTGTGTGGTGTGGTGTGTGTGTAGTGTGTGTGTGGTGTGTGTGTGTATGTGTATGTGGTGTGTGTGGTGTGGTGTGTGTGGTGTATGTGTGTGTGTGTGGTGTGTGTGTGTGGTGTATGTGTATGTGGTGTGTGTGTGTGTGTGGTGTGGTGTGTGTGGTGTATGTGTATGTGGTGTATATGTGTGGTGTGGTGTGTGTGTGGTGTGTGTGTGTGGTGTATGTGTATGTGGTGTGTATGTGTGGTGTGGTGTGTGTGTGGTGTGTGTGTGTATGTGTGTGTGTGTGGTGTGTGTGTGTGGTGTATGTGTATGTGGTGTGTATGTGTGGTGTGGTGTGTGTGTGGTGTGTGTGGTGTGTGTGTGTATGTGTGTGTGTGTGGTGTGGTGTGTGTGTGTGTGTGTGTGTGGTGTGTGTGGTGTGTGTGTGTATGTGTGTGTGTGTGGTGTGGTGTGTGTGTGTGTGTGTGTGTGGTGTGTGTGGTGTATGTGTGTGTGTATGTGTGTGTGTGGTGTGGTGTGTGTGGTGTATGTGTGTGGTGTGTGTGTGTGTATGTGTGTGTGTGTGTGTGTGTATGTGTGTGTGCACATTGTCAGAAATCCAGGACAAATGGCTAACTGTGATGCCTATTAGCATACCAGAGTGCATGCTCGAGTACCTGTGGCTTCTTCTCACTCCATCTCCTCACCCTCATCTCCTACACTGACCGTCTTCAGCCTAGGAACTTCCCTTCCCAGGCTTCTGTTTCTACAGAAACCTGCCATTCCTTCGGCCACACGCTCCCTTGGTCCTCCGATCTGGGCTCCCGGCCCCTGTCCTTCTTCCTAGTTCCTCACCTATGGCCTGGTCTATTCTGCTGGCCATGTTCCATTTGCTCCTTTATCTCTCTGCTCTTCCGGATCCCTGTGGCTAAACTGTCCTTCCTGTCTATCATTTTCATTCGCACACGTGTATGAAGGCCAGAGACAGATTTTGGTTGTCTTACTCTCTCCTTGCTCCTTCCGACAGTATCTCTCAATGAATTTGGACATCGTTTATTCAGCTTACTGAGTGGCCAATGAGCTCCAAGAATCTGCTTGTCTCTCTCTATCTTTTAACCCTCCAGCACTGGGATTTAGGTTTGTGTCTAGATTTTATCCTACATGGGTGCTGGGATCGAACTCAGGCTCTCATACTTGTAAAGTGGGCATTTTATTGAGTGGGCAATCTCCCCAACCTGTCTGTCATCTTTTTAAAAAGCCATTGCTTTTGAATATTATTTTGCTATTATTTTATACATTACATAACTTGTCATCTAACCATTTAAAGTAGACAGCTCAACTAGTTCTGTTGGTGTACATATTTAATCCCAGAACTCAAGTGGCAGGGGCAGAAAGATCTCTCTGTGGGTTTAAGGCCAGCCTGGTCTAAATAACCAGTTCCAGGACATCGAGGCCTATAGAGTGAGTCCTATCTCATAAAATTAGAAAAAAAAAATGCAGTTCCATACTATAAATTGTATTCACAGTGTTAGACAGCTAGAAAATTTCATTTTGCAAAAATGAAGTTGAGCAGCATTTCCTCATTTTTCTCCTCCTAGCTCCCTGAGGCAGCATAGAAAGAGGAGCAGGTTAAGGAGTCATGGAATTGAAAGATGCTCCATAACATAGGATCCAGCCTATGTTCCTGCTGGCAGAGAGCCAAGAAGCTTCACCTGCCCAATAAAGCCAAAATGGCCTACAGATATTGCAGTCAGCCACCTAAAAGCATCACAAACATGGCTGGTAAAAGGCAACCTGTCCTGACTCAGGGCCAGGGTGTTGGTGGCCTTGAGTGTAACTGTACTAACAACCCTCCCACCCCTAAGTCTAAACAGTGTGCTTCATAAACCACCTTACTATTTCACTCACAGAAGAAGAGCCTTTAAGATAAGAAACAAGTTAGCTTTCTTTCTTTTCTTTTATGCTTAACTTTACATACTCCTTAAGTTTTAAATGTTAATATTTAAACCTTGTTGTAAGTTAGAATCTTTGTGAAATTCTACATAGAAAACTACAGAATCATTTATGTAGCCATTGCAGGGTCACTTCATCTGACATGTGTCATTTTCTCTGGAGAAAACAGACAGCCTGAGTTTGATTCCAAGGACCCACAAAGTAGGAGGCGAGAACTGACCTGCAAGTTGCCCCCCCCCACTCTCTCTCTCTCACACACACACACAAAATAAAATAAAATGTTTTCAATGTTAAAAACTAAACAATAGATGCCCATGTTTCATTCTGAGGCATGCCCTGTGCCTTATCTCTACTTAATAAACTCACTAACTTTGCCTTACTCTGGTTTGTTCTGGATTCTTTGTTTTCAAGACAGAATTTCTCTGTGTAGCCCTGGCTGTCCTAGAACTTGATCTATAGATCATGATGGCCTTGAACTCAGAGATTTGCCTGCCTCCACCTCCCACCCAAGTGCTGCAGCTAGAGGCATGCATCATCACATCAGGCTTGTCCAGGATTCTTTTCTGCAGCTTAGTCAAGAATCCAGGTTCACTTGAGTGGAGATTTCTAAGAGGAAAGGAACTCCTCAGGTTGTTGGCAGCAGTGCCTATCTGCATCTTCCTGTCACCACTGACAACCCCAGCCCTTGGAAACACCACACTTCTATTTCTAAGAAGAGATCATTTTAACCCTGTTGCACAAATTCAAAGAGCAGGGTCCACAGCAGCTGTAACTTTATCCAGTAAAGGCTGCACAAGATCCAGCCAGTCAAAATCCCACTGTGGATGGAGAAGGGACTCATAAAGTCCCAATAGATAAATTGCTATTGATTGCTGTTGGGGAAGAGAGAATCCGTTTTCTTCAGGGAAGCAGCTATTGTCCTATGTCCATACACATACAGGGAGTACTCAGTGGATTCAGTGGGCTTGGGGAAGAACGGAGGGGGGGATAGATTTGATCAAAATGTATTATATGTATCTATAAAATTCTCCAACAATAAAAAGTTATCATAAGACAAACCAGGACCCACAATATGAGACCGGAGAGATGATGGGTCAGTGGCTAAGAGCACTGATTGCTCTTCCAGAGAACCTGGGCTCAATTGCTAGCAAATGGCAGCTCACATCTGTCTTTAACTCCAGGCCTAAGGACCTGACACTCTCTCACAGACATCACGCAATCAAAACCTCAATGCACGTAAATAAATAAACCTTAAAAAAAAAAAAAAAAAAAACAGGATCTGTAACATACGTTATGAAACTCAGAACAAAAATAAAAATGTGAAGTTCTGTGTTGGACTGGAGAGATGGCTCAGTGGGTCGGAGTACATACTGGTTTTGCAGAGGACCTGAGTTGAGTTCCTAGTACCCACACCAAGCAGGTCACAGCCACTATAATTCCAGCTCGAGGGTCTGATGCGTCTGGCCTCCTTGGGCACTTGTACCTGTTGACGTGCACACACACAATTGAAATTCTGTTCTCTGAATGTACAGAAAATGTCAGGTTGGTAACAGCAGAGAGTTAAGCCACACTCAGGGCCCTTCTGGATACAGTCACAGAGGTCACGAGGCAAGGCCACAGAAGCCTTATGCCACAGAAGATAAGTGACTATCCTGAGGGTCATACAGCAACAACCAGGGCTTAGATCCAAGCCTAGAATGTTCTGAGACTCCTAGGCTGGGAATGCAGTGAAGGTGACAGTATCCTCCCGGTCTGATCCTCATTATCACACATAGCAGTTGTAGTGATGAAGCCCTTAAACCTCAGGAAGATCAGAAATTCAAATCATCCTCAGCTGCAGTGTGAGCTTGTGTCCAACCTGGGCTCATGACACCCTGCTGGAAAAGGAGAAAGAATGCCTGACTTTTTTTCTCCCTACATTGGCTAATGTGAAGCTGCTGATGGCTCACGCCCCAGACCCCCAGAACCACTTTGAGCCTCATGGCTGGGTCCTCTTATCTGATTTAAATATGAGCAAAGGAGAACCTTTTTTTTTTTTTAATTAATTGATTTTAGCATTTCCAGAAAGTTAAACTGTTAGCTCACAGCTGCAGTGTCAGCAGAGAGGATCTGCCACACCACAGTCCTCTAACAATTCTGCTTAACTCCTAGTGTGTCAGATCCCCAAGGTAAGGATGGACAATGGGATTACTTTCCAAAGTTATAACCTTCGACCCTAGTTAGTACTTTCACCAAACTGCTAAACTCAGAGACCCCTCCCCTGGAAAGTCTTTAAAAGTAGGGCCATCTAGACGACTCAGTGTTAAAGCCCACAAATATAAGGTCTGTAGTTTGGATCCCCAGAATCAACATAAATGCTAGACAGCACACCCACCCATAATCCCAGCCTCAGTAAGTACAGGCAAGGACTCCTGGAGCAAGCTGACTAGGAAGACTAGCCCTAGATTGAGAAAGTCTACCTTAATGAATAAGGTGAAAGAGTTATGCAGGGTAATTGCTGACATCAACCTCAGGCCTTCACATACATACAAACCTGTGCAGGTCAACCACTCATGTGCCTACAATGCAAACATGTATACACACATGCACACCACAAACTTTGAAAGACAAAGAATACAGTCTATAAAAATAATGGGGTTTCTCTTGTTCTGCAGGTTGCTGTTGGACCTCCTATCCTAGCTTCTCCCAAGGTGAATGGCCTGAATTACCAAAGAATGTCTCACTTGTAACTGATCCTAGCTCTTGTCTCTATAGAAGGGAGGTGGGGGGAGGGATCTTTATTATTTAAAACAAGAACCATATTTTGGTTCTGGAGAAATGGTTCATCAGTTAAAAGAGCATACACTGCTCTTGCAGAGGACCCAGATTGGATTTCAGCACCCACATGGCAGCTCACAACTGCCTGTAACTCCAGACCCAGGGAATTGGAAGCCCTCTTGGGGGGGGGGGGGGGGGAGAACTTTAAAGAATCACGTTTTTTGAGTGTAAGCAAAAATACATTTTAGTCAAGATAAGAGCCAGACTTGGTGGCAACCGCCTGTCACACCAGAACTTGAGAAGGAGGAGGAGGAGCAGGAGGAGGCAGGAGAGAAAGAGGAGGAGGAAGAGAAGAAGAAAGGGGTTCTGGGCTATTACAGGATCCCTGCCCTAAAAAAAAAAAAAAAAAAAAAAAAAAAAAAAAAAAAAAAAAAAAAAAAAAAAAAAAAAAAAAGCCTAGCTAGATTAGTTAAAATTAGACTAATCTAATCTTAAAATCTTAACTAATTCTTACTCCTTTGGAAAGAACTACATTTTTTTTCTGTCTTAATGCTTGTGGGAGTCTTTGTTGGCAGTTGAGGGAGGAAAAAATGAAACATGGGGTCAAATAAATGGCTAAGTCATGTTTCTGATAATATAGGTTCTTTGAGCAGGCTTAATTCACCAAGCAAGGGTCCTAAAAACTTGACACCCACCAAAGCTACCCAAAGCCAGTGGCTTCAAGAATGCCTGGTCTCACATCCAAGAAGAATAAAGAAACATATTCAAGGAATAGAGTCAAAATCAATTTATTGAGAAAAAATGAGAAGGTTGGAGGACCACTCAGTGCCTCTGAGCACTGGTTACTCTTTCAGAGGACCCTGGTTGAGTTCCGAGCATCCCATGGTGGCTAACAATTGTAATGCCAGGGCCCCCCACACCCTCTTCTGGCCTCTTTGGGCACTACACACATGGTGCACAGACATACATACGGAAAAAACACCCATGCATATAAAATTTTAAAAAAAATAAATCTTTAAAAATATTTTATTGTATTTATTTTACGTGTTTTAGTGTTTTGTCTACATGTATATTCTGTGCACTATGTGTGTGTCTGGTGCCCAAGGGGGTTAAACCTCCTGGAACTGGAATTAGGGCTGTGAGCCACCATGTGGGTTGGAAACTGAACAAACTAAACCCAGATCCTCTGCAAGAACAAATACTCTTAACCACTAAGCCATCTTTCCAATGCACAATACAAATCTCTCTCTCTATCTCTCCCCCCTTCCTGTTTTAAAAAAAGCAAAAAGGAATTTCTGAGGGTAAGAGCTCCTCCAAGAGAGAAATACCAACAACATCTGTCCTGCTGGTGGGCTGCTGTGAGTTGCCTGGGGGAGACTGGGTGGAAAGTGAGATGAGTTCTATGGATATTGGGCATTTTTTTAGTAGATCATGGGTTGAGCCAGTAAGGAGTTCATGCCTCTCTGCATGTTCTCTCAGCCCAGCCAGACAGCTATTTGTGCATTCAGTGGAGGGGTCATGTGTGCTACGTGACTCTCTCAAGATCTACCAATTGGGCCCCACCCTTACTGCCCAAGGGAAGCTGGCTTTTGTCATCTAATGGTATCTTGACATCCTTGTTCTCTTCATGGCTTCCTGAGAGTTTCTTGACCTGTGACCCTTCTCATTGGACAGGAGCAGAGCCTTTGGCGTAATATAGCTCCTGGAGGCTCCTCCGTGTCATTATCATGAAGCTCAAAGGTAATCAAATCCCGAAGTGTTTCCTAAAGTTGTAGTAAATGTGAGCTCTAGATAAGTAATGCATTTCTCAGTTTTACATAACTTTGGAATTTATAAAATGATTATTTCATAACATCTAGGGGTTGAAGAGCTATCTCAGCAGTTAAGAGCACTTGCTGCTCTTTGGGAGGATCAAAGTTGGCTTCCTAGCACCAACATGGCAGCTCACAACTGTCCTTAACCCCAGTTCCAGGGAATCCAATTCCCTCTTCTGCCAATACCAGCACACGCACACAATCTGTACACATAAGACCTCTACACACACATGCCTGTGTGCATGTGCACATATTTAAAAAAAATAATTATCATCTTTCATGTAATTTTCTTATTAGGTTTGTTTTTTTTTATTTTGGGGTTTTGTTGGTGGTGGTGTTTTTATTTTGTTTTTGATTGGGGGTTTTTTGTTGGTTTTTTTTTTTAAGCTGCAGCCCAGGCTGGCTTCAGGTTTCTAAGACCCTCTCAGCTATATTTTGCTTGTTTTTGGAGACAGAGTTCCACTACATAGCCCAAGATAGCAATAAAACTCAACATTCTTGCCTCAGACTCCTGACCATAAGCATGTGGCACACCCAACAATTTGCTACCTTTTGATACTTTTTTAAGAATCTGATGCCTGGTATAGTGGCACACACCTTTAATCTCATCAGCATTTGGGAGGCAGAGTAGTGGATCTCTGTGAGTTTGAGGCCAGCCTGGTCTGATTAGTGAGTTCCAGGGCAGCCAGGGCTACAGAAAGACTGTGTTTCAAAAAAAGAAAAACAAAGCTGAAAAGTGCCACCATGTTGTTGCATAAAGCTGTGGTTATCTATTGTCATTTCAATGTAATATCCCACATTCTAGACAGATCACAAAAGCTTCTTCAGTCTTCTGTTGATGGATCTTGGGGTTGTTTGAGCTTTCTGTCATTACAAAGGGGAAGGTCTATAAAATTCTTCAACAGTAAATTTCCTTGTATGTACAACCAACTTGGAGAGTATAGGGATGTTCATGCTAGAGAGTGCCAAACTGTTTTCCAAAGTGATTGATTGTTCCAGTGAACACCTACCTGCAATGTATAAAGAACCCTGATATCAATGTCTCAGTTATGACACTGTCAATTTTTAAAATTACTTATAGATTATTTTTGTTTTTATGAGTGTCCATCAGACATGCACCTGGCTAAAATGCATGAAATCCCTTGGAACTGTAATTACAGATGCTTTGAGTGGTCATGTGGGTACTGGGAACCAAACCCAGGTCCTCTGAAAGAGCAGCAAATGTGCTTAACTTCGGAGCCATCCCTCCAGCCTCAGGGTATGAAACCTTTTACCTTCACTAGCGACTGAGTGTTGAATTAATAGTTAAAACTGGTGAAGAAACAATGCCTCACTCACAGCAACTTTTCATCCTGTCGCTGACAGTTTGAGATACAGGCTCAATGAGGAGCTCTGATCAAGGTCAGCACAGAAGAGAAACCATAAGTCAAATCAGTGAGTTTACTGAGCAGAAAAGCAAGAAACTGTGGGTGTGACTTCAGGAGAGGATTGTGCCTAAATGCCACAACTGTAGCTGTGGGTGTAGTTGAGGGTTGGGGGATCTGAAGTTACTTAATCAACAACAGAAGCTTAGATACTAAGGAAAATGTGTGATGGCATAGTTAGTTTTCCTTTATTAAGAATTGTTTTAGAGCTGAGCATGTGGTGCATGCCTTTAGTCTCAGCACACAGAGGCAGAGGCATGCAGATCTCTGTGAGTTCGAGGCTACCCTGGTCTACAAAGAGAGTCTTAGGACAGTCAGTGTTTTTACAAAAAGATACACTGTCTTGAAAAACAAAACAAAACAAAAAAGAAGATAAACTGCATTGTTGTTGTTATTATTACTATTAGTGAGTGTGAGTTTGAGGACAGCCTGGTCTTCAAAGTAAGTCCCAGGACTGCCAGGACTATTACACAGAAAACTCTGTCTCAAAGAAACAAAACAAAGGATGGAAGAGGTGGCACTGTCCTCTGATATTCCAGGTTGATTTTTATTAAATATTAAACATATCCCTAAAGAATTCTGTCCTTGAAGAGGAGAATTTATTGGTGTATTGTGAAAGTCTGCAGAGGAGAAAGCAATCATAGGGCAGAGATAAAGCAATCAAAGAAATACTTTTGTTTTTTTAAGACAAAGTGTCTAAAAGCCTGGGTTGTCTTTGAACTTCTGGTCCTCCTGCCTCCACCTCCTGAGAGCAGGGGTTACAGGTTTATATATCCACATCTTTCTTATACACAGGTTGAACTTAGAAAATGGTTCATCTGTCATTTTTTAAAAATCTGATTTGTGTGCCAAGTCATGGTGGCTCACACCTTTAATCCCAGCACTTGGGAGGCAGAGGCAGGTATATCTCTTTACATTTGAGGTCAGCCTGGTCTACAGAGCAAGTTCCAGAACAGCCAGGGCTACACAGAGAAACCCTGTCTAGAGAAAATAAAAACAAACAAAATCTCATTTGTAATGTTTCTCAGAACATAGAATAGAGTTCATACACAGGTGGCTAGGTTGATTGTGTTGAAACTCCTGGATGTCAAGTGCTGGGTAAGAGAAATTAGGAAAATGAGGAGGAGCCCACTGTCTTCTCTTGTCCTCTCTATTCCCAGCTAAAGCTAGCTAGCCTGCTTCAGTATAGTGTCAATTTATGACTTAAGCTTTGCGTACACGGAGCTTTCTTTCCCTTTCTCTTTTGAGAGAGAGTTTCATGCAGCTCAGGATAGACACAACTTTGCTATATAGCTGAGAATGACAGAGGATGGTTCTGATGGTTATTCTTGGTTGTCAACGTGACCACATCTGGGATTAACTAAAATTCAAAAGTGGAGAAAGATCTGCTTCTAACTGGATCTTGAAGTTGGAAGACGCACCTTTAAACTGTGTCACATCTTCTGCTGGAAGTCTAAGTAAGGATGTGGAGGAAGGAGACCTCTGCCCTTTGCCTGCTTGCTCTCACCTTGCCTGTGAGTCTGTTCCTCCACTGGCATGAGAGCCTACTTCTTTGGGATTCCTGCATCTACTGACAACCAGGTGAGACACTGAGGCTCAAGGACTGAGAAACTTCTGGATTCTTGGGCTTTCTGTTCATAACCAGACAGTGTTGGATTAGTTGGATCGTAGCCCATAAATCATTCTAATAAATCCCCTTTATATATATTATATATATTCATTCTGTAAGTTCTGCTACTCTAGAAAACCCTGGCCAACACAATAAATGCCATTGAACTTCTGATCTCGTTGCATTCAATATCCCCAGTGGGATTTACATGTATTTGATATAATGCCTAATTTGTTAGATGCCAGATGTAAATCAAACCCGGGGTTTTTCATACTAGACAAACAATCTACCAAGGCAATTATGCAGGAAGCCCCAAACTGAGTAATATTTATAAAAATCTAAAAACGAACATCATCTTATCTGACCTGAATCATCACAAAATATAAACACTTAGAAAACCCAAATCGGCATGTACAGGCACTTGTTGCTCCCCCTGGAAATCCAGGTTTGATACCCAGGACCCATATGGTGGAAAGTGAGAACCAGGCCCTATACATTGTCCTCTGGATTTCACATCAGTGCTGAGGCATGAAAATACCTCCCAACATACATACACACACACACACACACACACACACACACACACACACACACACACACACACACCCCACAGGTGTGACAGGCACTAATGTGTTGGTATAATTCGGTAAGCCCGGCCCTCAGGAGGCTGAAGCAGAGAATAAGAAGTCTGAGGCTAGTGTGGTTATGTGACGGGATCCTGTTTCATTAATTAATAAACAAATATAAAAGAAAAACTAAAAGGTGTTAGGCTATATCATAATGGCACTAGGCCAGGGAATAATATTTATTTATTATCTCAATATTTTTTCAAGATCATTGAAACACCCTGTGCTTTTCTATTTGATGTTTTGATTAGTTTGACATCTGTCACATCAAGCTAACAAACCTTTTGTGGGGTTGGTGGTTGGAGATAGGGTTTATCTGCGTAGCCTTGGAACTCCCTCTGTAGACCAGGCTGGCCTTGATCTCAGAGATCTACCACCTCTGACTCCTGAGTGCTGGGGTTAAGAGCAAAAATTAACACTTGGGCAAGTGAGATGGCTCAGTGAGTAAGAATGCTCACAACATAACCTAGGCCTTCAGTCTCCAGAGCCCAGTGCAATTCAGAGTTCTTCTCCAGCCTCCACACACAGCCCATGGCAGGTACAGGCCTCCTCTCCTTGATTACACAAATATAAGTACATAAAAATTAAAATACTAACATTTGATAATGTGAGTGAAAGAGAAATAAAGGTTCCTTTGCTTTTCTATTAACCAATATAGAATAAGGAAATTAGGGCTGGGAAAAAAGCTCAGTTGACTGTGTGTTTGCCAAGCATGCACAAAGTCCTGGGTTCACGCACCATCTACATCCAGCTCATGCCAGTAATCCCAGCACCTGGAAAGTAGAAACTGGAAAATCTAAAGTTCAAGGGTGACCAGGTCTTATTGTCCCTTGCCTTTCCCAGCACTCGGGAGGCAGAGGCAAGTGGAGCTCTATGAGTCCAGGCAAGCCTGGTCTACGGAGTGAGTTCCAGGACAGCCAGGGCTACATTGTGAAATCCTGTCTGGAAGAAAAAAAAAATCAAGGTCATCAGTGGCTCTAAAGCAAGTTGAAGAACAGGCTGGGCTACATGAGACCCTGTCTCAAAGACAAAGATTAATAAAATTGTAACAAAAAGTGTTTTCTGTGTTTCTGGGAATAGACCCAAAGACCTTACATGTAAACAAACACTCTGCAGCTGACCTACATAACCAGCTAACTTCCCTTTTCCTTTCTTTGGACAATATTCCAGTCTGAAAAGGTTGTACACTGTGTGGTTCTCACTATGTGACATTTCAGAAAAGGCCAGAATATAAAACCAGTACAAAGATCAGTAGCTTCAAGGGTTTGAGGGTGATAGGAAGGACAGACTGAAAGGTAGAGTGTGGGGGACTCTGGGGCTGTAAAGATGGACTATGCCAGCCTATACTTATCAAACCACAAAATGGGGGCTGAAGAGGTAGTGGAACAGAACCAACTTAGCATTCATGAGGCCCTGGGTTTGATATTCTACATAAAACAAACAAACAAAACAATAGACTGTACAACACAGAATGAATGGGGAGATAAACTATGGATTTTAGTTAATAATAAGACATTAATACTAGTTCCTCAATTATAAAAATATACCACACTAAAGAAAACCAATAAAAACCAAACTACAAATTATAATATAATCTAGTATAATACAATATACTATAATGATAAATATATGGGAAATATATGTGGCAGCTCCATGCTTCCCACTCAGTGCATCTGTAAACCCAGGAGATTAAGTATCCGAAGGACAACAGAACATCCCCATCATATCCCACTGACTGTATGCTTCCCAGACACACAGATTCCTCCTCTGGGGACTGGAGAGATGGCTCAGCATTTAAAAGCATTGGCTGCTCTTCCAAAGGACCCAGCTTCAACTTCCATACCACATGGCAACTTATAACTGTAACTCCAAGATCTGACACCCTCAAACAGACATACGTGCAGGCAAAACACCAAAGCACATGAAATAAAAAAGATTTTAAAAGATTCCTCCCCTGATTTTATCTTGACTCCCTCAGGTCATGACCTATGGATCAGCTGTTGGAATCTGTAAAGGAGTTAACTGTGCAGTGTAGAGATGGGCTTGAGATCTGCCATCTAGGCTGAGTGGACGCCAGGATGACTTACTATCTTAGTTTTTCTTTCCAGAGTTGTAATCTTGCCACAGCCATGCGCACTTCCTCCCTTTCCCCTTCCCAAAGATGAAACACAGGCTCTTCCTCTCTGTCCTGAATTTATTTTCTTTTTAATTTTTAATTTCTTTTTAAAGATAGAGTCTCATTATGTAGCTCTGGTCGGCCTAGAAGCCACTATGTAGACTGGGCTGGATTTCACAGAGAACTGTCTGATTCTGCCTACTAAGTGCATGAATATTATCATACCCAATAGTCACCCAGGCTTTTAAAAAAATCCACCCTGAAGTGGACCATATGGCAAGAAGCTTTGAATTATCAAAGAAATGTCAAGAGAGAAGTTTATTACTTATGAAAATTAATCTATAAGGGACTTATTTAAGCAGTGCTTCTGCATCTTGGGTTATCTCTGATGGTAACTGAACATCATATTGCCACAATATTTCTATAGCAAATAAAGTAGTAAAAGATGTTAAAAGACATGTGATTATGAATGCTGTTGGATTAATCCAATCTATATATTTGGTAAATGAGTTGACTTTAAAATTGAAGTCAAAAGATATGCTACTTTGGAGCAAAGATTTTATTTTTATTTCCACAGAAAATGAGAGGCTGTGGCTTTATTCTTTGTTAAAGAAAATACGGTTTGATGGACAAAGCCGCCCCCCCCCCCCCGAAAAAGTCTCAGATAGAAACAGATGGCCCAGATGATTCAGCATTTCAGAGCACCTCTGTTGCAATTTCCTCTGAGCTCTGAATCCAGAATAACTTCAAGACTGCTTGAGATCACTCAGCCATACAAATTACTCCACTAAAGACTTATTCATAATTCTAAATTTTTCTTTGTTTCCTTGGGATTGCTAGAATCAGCAGGAAGCACCCTAGAGAACCAAGCCTATGTTTCCAAAAAACAGATTATAGATGTTTGTCTTTGTTTAGAGTGTTGGTTACAAGTTGCTAAAGATAATGTTGGGAAAAAACTATACAAAGAAAATTAGATTTGGGGTTCTTGTTTCAAAAAGAAAAAAAGGGGAAATGCTGGGGGATTGTGTTCTGATACATTGTAAATATTTGTCCCTCCTACTGTTTTAATAAAAATGCTGAATGGCTGATGGCAGACAGGAAGTGTGGGTGGGGCTACCAGACTATGAAAACTCTGGGAGGAAGAAGAACAGGGCCCAGACGCTGTGAGGTTCTGATTAGAGAAGATCTAACGAGACACAGGTGAGCCGTGGGCCAAGTGGCAAGACAGATTAATGAAAATGGGTTAAGATGAAATTGTTAGCTAGAAATATGTCTGAGCCATAGTCCAATCAGCATGAAATTAATGTAAGCTTCTGTGTGTTTCTTTGGGACTTTGGAGTTAGTCTGGGCTAGAAACTTCATATTACAAGAAGCTTATTACTTATGGAAATTAATCTATAAGTGATTTATTTAAGCAGTGCTTCTGTCTCTGGGGTTATCCCTGATGGTAACTTAACAAAGAATTGGCACAGTATTTCTATAGATGACATCAAAATATGTCTATTCGGAAGTCTATTTACTGAGTATGCACAGTGTCTGGGAATGTGGACATAATCTTGACACTCCACGGAGACTGAGGCAGGAAGATCTTGAATTCAAGGTCTGCCTAAGCTACAGTGAGACCAGAAAAAAAACAAGTAAAAAAATTTTAATGATAATTTTAAAAAAAGAATAAACAGGTATATAACTTGTCAGCCACTGATAACTGCTAAGAAGAAAATAAACTGATGATTGAGACCTAAACTGGTGACTATCTTAGTTAAATAAGATGGCTTTAGGAAGGCTTCTCTGACAAGATGATTGATTTAAAGCAAATTTGCCTGAAATCGGGGCATTGGCATTTAGGAAATTTGTGGAAACTATGCCACTTCTTGAATATATGATTTTGTTCTCAGCTGCCCACTTTCTCTGATTCCAGCCTGTAAAATTCAGAGAAGCCTAGGGATCAGACACTCCAAATGACAGCAATTGTTACGGTTTTTAGAGAAATTTTTTCATAAATTTATACATGCAATACATCCCCATTCCCAAGAGAAAAAGAATGCCAACCGTAAGAGACTCTTTTTGATGTTTCAAGATTTCAAGATAGGGTTTCTCTGTTTAGTCCTTGCTGTCCTGGAGCTCACTTTGTATACAAGGCTGGCCTCGATCTAGTAGAGATCCACCTGCCTCTCCCTCCTGAGTTCTGGAATTAAAGGCGTGGGCCACCACCCCTGGGCTCCTAAAGTACTTTTTACGAAATTCCTGGGCCAGTAATTAAAAACGAGATTTGAACCTTGCCACAGGGCAAGCACTCCCTTCTTTAAAAACTCAAAAAATACACCGGTGTGGGCTTTAGGCAAATAAATTGATTGTTTGCTGTTATTAATTTGACATGTATTCAGCCATCTCTGGTGAGGCACAAATATGCCAGGCGTGGTCTTAAATATGGAAATATATTCATGGATTTAATCCACGGCGACCTAGCAAATCCTTTATTCTCTGACAGGGTCTTTGAAGACAGGAGTTTCATCAAAGCCCGGGGACTAATTTCAGACCCAGACAACTCCGCCCGGAGCTGCAAACGTCAGCGGTCAGCACAGGGTAAGAACCGGTCTCATTTTTTAAAATGCTATTGATGATGGTCATATTCTCCCCAGCCGCGTTTGAGGAGTTCAGGATATGCAGCCTGTTGGGAAGGGAGTTGGCTAAGCCCTGGCACAACAGCCATCAACAGTGACAAGAATCTCGGTCGGTGGAATCAGCTGCTCACCCTCGGTTTCCCCTCGGCAGTCTGAGCGCCCCTTCCCGGCCGGCCCAGTAGGACGGTCCGCCTCCCCCTCCCTTCGACGCCTAATAGTTTCTCCCGTTCTCCGCGTCGCTTCTGGTTCCACGCTCCAAGTCACAAAGCGCGAGGTCACGTGGGCGGGCCGGTGCGCTTTGTGACGCAACGGCCCCGCCCCCGGCCCGCCTATCGGCGCACGCCCTAGCCCCGCCTCGCGTGCGCCGCCCGTGCCGTCTCTGCTTAAGAGACCCCGGAGTAGGGGCGCTCGCCCGAAGCCAGGCCCCGTCCGCCATAGTTCCTGGCGCGGAGGTGTCGCCGGCGCTGGGTGCGGGCCGGAGAGCGGCCTAGGGGGGCAGAACAAAAAAGAAAAGAGTCAATCCAGCGTAAGCCTTCGCCGCCGCCCGACCGTTCCGGGCTTCCCGACGCGGTCGTGGGCTCAGAGGCGACAGGAGCGGGAGCAGCGCGAGGAGCAGCAAGAGGAAGAGTCGGGCAGCCTCGGCAGTGTCCCGGGGGCCCGCGAAGCCGCCGGCTGGGGCCCGGGGTGGTGAGGAAGGGCCTCGCGGCCTAACTGGGCCCTGCACCGGCTTTGTGTCAGGCGGCGGCAGCGCAGCGGCGGGGGGGAGGCGGAGTCGAACCGTGCGGCCGCTGGAAGGCCTCTCCTCCGCCGATCGCGCGATCTCGGCCTAGGCCGCGGGCCGCTCGTGGCCTCCGGGGAGCAGGCGCCAGGGTGTGTGTGCGGTGGGGGCCTGGGCCTGGGGACGCCGACGCCGGTCGTCCGGAAGCCGGGAGGAGGCGAGAGGCCGCTCGTGGACTCCGGGCCTAGGCCCTCTCCCCGCAACCTTCTCCCGGGGCCTGGGTCACCCCCATCCA
Source organism: Phyllotis vaccarum (assembly GCA_033318265.1). Taxonomy (NCBI): domain Eukaryota; kingdom Metazoa; phylum Chordata; class Mammalia; order Rodentia; family Cricetidae; genus Phyllotis; species Phyllotis vaccarum. The sequence goes on along the minus strand of JARWLC010000004.1, from coordinate 78,550,359 downwards.
CGGAGAGAGACCAGCCGGGAGGTGCGGCCGCTATGGACCCCTGACCCCGCGGGGTCATTCGGACTCTAACGTGTGGACTGACCGCTACTGACTGCACCGCCTGCCCTGTCTCCTGCCGGCCCTTAGCATGAGCGAGGGGGACCCAGCCGGGTGACATTGTGCCGGTTGGCGGATCCTCGATTGCCCCTTTTCCCGTCCTGCTCCTCCCACATGAAGCGATTCTGAGTACGGGGGGTTTCCGGATTATTGTTCTTACGAAACCCCGCTTGTGGTTGGGGGGGTATTTAATTTGAGGCCTTAGGATCCTTCGTTGTCTTTTGAGTGTTTTGTGTGTGTACATATTTTGCTCTTAAGTTTATAAATATACATATATTGAGAGTGTCCACGTCTCCTCGCTGAACCTTAGGAATCCTTTGCCACAATGTCCTGTGTGCACTATAAATTTTCCTCTAAACTCAACTATGATACTGTCACCTTTGATGGGCTCCATATCTCCCTCTGCGACTTAAAGAAGCAGATTATGGGGAGAGAAAAACTGAAAGCTGCCGATAGCGATCTGCAGATCACCAACGCGCAGACGAAAGAAGGTAAGAGGCACATGGGCCACAGACAATTATTGGGTCGAGGTGGGCATTATAAGTTGCTTATTAGAGGTCTTAATTTCATTCCTGTTTGTTGTAATACATGGCGTTTCATTGATAGCCAAATATTGCAGCACTCGATCTTGGTGTTTAACTGGCCTGTTGGCCTTCCGAATGCTGGGGTCATCTGTAGCAGACTAATCCAAAAACATATTAATCTGGTTCTTCCCAAATGTGCCCCCACTTTTTAATTTATTGAAAAGGGAGGGATTGAAAAGAAAAACACGTTGTTATCCAAATCTGTTGGGGCTTGTTGTGGTGTTCTCTAACTCGTTTTTACATCAGGAAAGGAGAGCCTGTGTAAGGTTTACCATTTGTTAAAGCAGTGATATCTAGAACTTGTTTGCTAGCCTAGCATAGATTTGAAGTTGCTAACAGCAAATTGCATGCCCCCTATTATTTATTTATATGGGATTGTTTGTGGAAAGGAGCTATTTTGATGATTTAATCAATGTTGGGTTTGGTTTTGGAATATAAAATGTTCCAATGTGACCACTCTGCTGTAATTTCAGAATTATTGCTACTTACTCAAAAGTTGAGTTCTGAAGATAAACTAGCCTCCAATCCCAACAGTCCCCCCTGCCTGAAGTGTAGGGAATGCAAATTTTAGACCACACCCAACAGTAGGTTTAGTTTATCGCATTAACTCTTAAGCTATTCTGGAAAGCTTCAAAGTGCAAAACCCTGGGTTGGTGGGTGGGGGTGTGTGTAAAATTAGGTTTCTGAGAAAAGGTGGAGTGCTACCATGTGTGAATACAAGTAAGCTATTAGTTATAATCCTTGAGTTCTTCATTTTAAAAATAATACTATGCCTTGTTTTTACTTCTTTTTGAGACAAGGTTTCTCTGTGTAACAGCCTTCACTGTCCTGGAAACTGGCTCTGTTTACCAGGCTGGCCTAAGGTCAGATCTGTCTGCCTCTGCCTCCTTAGCACTCCCATCCTCTGGATTAAACTCCCATCCTCTGGCCTCTGCCTCCCAGGGTACTACACCACCCCTGCAAAAATAATATAATATTGGGACGAATGGTGGGTGTATCTTTTCTGAGTCTGCTTTTTGGTTCTTTTTCTCAGAATAGTGATGCTAATGGGGGGGGGGGGGGCTTAGGAGATTAGACTTCTGACATTTACTGATAGCATAGGAGAAAATAGTGTTCTTAATGGGGTGGTTTTATTTGTGACATGGTCTTACTATGTACCCCTTATTGGCCTAGACTTCTCTACATAGATCAGGTTAGTTTCTGGCTTACAGAGATTAACTTGCCTCTGCCTCCTGAGTGCTGGGATCAAAGGCATGTTCCACCAAGCTAAATTTGATGTAAAGTGTGGCATGGGGCTTTTAGTTGAAAATTTAGGGGATGATTTCATCTCAATAGCCTACAGATTGTTAGGTAGACTAAATCTTGTTTTGTAGACCAGTTTTTCATTTGTAATGCAGACATATGCATAATCATAACGCCAGAAGAATTTTGCCTACTTCGTTCCCTGTGGATTAATTGTATTGTTGTGTAATTTCTCTCTACTTTGGTAGAGGAATGGTGGTTTGTGGGAATAAGCAGATACGTCCACCAAAAGCAGCCCCTAATATTGAAGTCTACTTTACAAATACATGGCTTTTATAAATTATTGATTACATTGCTATATAAATGCATCTTTATGAATGAGGGGAACGGGAATATTAACCACTTCTAATTATCATATACAGGTTTCATTTTTATACAGTATTGTTTGAATCATTTGAAACTAGACTATCCATCTTGCTATCAAGGAACACTTAAAGGCAGCTTACTGGAGTAAGGTTTTTTAGTTTCGGTTTGTTTGTTTTGTAGGGTGGTGGTGGCACACATTTAATCCCAGCACTCAGAGGCAGGTGGCTCTCTGAGTTAGAGGCCAGCCTCCTCTACAGAGCAAGTTCTAGGAAAGGCTCCAAAGCTACACAGAAAAACCCTGCCTCAAAAAAAAAAAATGCTTGTTCACATTTGTGACGTGTGACTTTGTATTGTTTTCTAGTTTAAGACATGTCATTTAAAACCTGAAATGCAGGAAAGTTCTTTTTCTTCCTGTTCTGTCCTTAACTAGAGGAAATTTGATGTTAGGTTGGTTAAGAAAGTTGTTTTATACATTCATTCAGATTAGGGGAGGATGTTGATATTGGTACAGAAACTTAAGGGGCTGGAGGGATGGCTCAGCCACCAAGAGTGCTTACTGTCCTTGCAGAGTACCTCGCTTGCTTCTGTTCCCAGTGCCCACGTGAGAATTCACAATTTCAGTTCTGTGATCTGAAGCCCTCCTCGGACTGATAGGGCATAGATAGAAACCAAATTTTTATGAGGCAGTTGAAAATTCTACTGGTTCAGAACCATCTAGTGAATTAAATGCTTATAATACTTACAGTTTCTTAGGAGAGTGCCTAAATTCTAGACCCTAGAAGAAAAAATTAAAGTGGATGATTTTTAGTAAGTTTAAAATTCTGGTCTCCAATGTTTGTGTCAAACATTTCTTTAGTTTTAGAAATCTGCAGGTTATCAAGGATCATAAACCCTTGATAAAACTAAAATGCTTGTGTTAAAGTTTTGTTTTGGACGTAATCCTGCTTGTTTCTAGAATATTACTTTACAGTGAATTCCAAATGATCTTTGGAAAAACTTAGTTTTTATACTTATCCTCCCATTTACCTAGTAACCTTCATACTGAATGAATTTTGATTTGGAAGATGAATATAGGTGATTTTTTTCTTTGTTTTTATCCCTGTTCTGCCTGTCCATTCCTCACATTCATCTTATTTTTCATTTCATCCATGACTTTTCTGTTTTTAGACAAAATTTACACTGCTAAGCCCCCCTCCCCCTCCCCAGAGCTGAGGCAAGTCCTCTGCCACTGAGCATCCCCTGAGCCTTTTGAATCTAAAGGATTTATATTTCAGACTCTCCTGGGCTTAGGAAACCATCATAAATGCAAATATTTTTACTGAGAGGTAGAACCCTATATTTGAGGGTGCTAGAGTACCTGACTTTATTATATAATACAGCACTGTGTTGATCAAATTAAGTTGTCTTTGGTTGTTTATTTATCCAGATCTTGTTTTAAGATTAGCCTTGAACTCAGTGGCAGTCCTCCTGCATCAGCTTCCTGAGTGCTGGAATTGTAGGATTGTCACCACCTACCTTATTAATAATTTGTTTTTGAAAGGTTTTTGTGAATACACATAAGGGTTCTTAAATGTAAAGAAATAGCCAAATTTTTGATACTTAAGTTTGGGTTCTAGAATTGTTACATTTATTAGAAGTCCTCCATCTTACTCATCTTGCTTGGAATTTAGGGACTTCTACCTCGTGCCTACATTTAGGAAATTGCATCACTCTTGATTGAATCCCTGTGAGATATAGTCAACAACTGACAATATTAGTGTGAACTCTTGATTGGGCAATTTGCTGTAGAAAAGGAATGCTAAGTGCTTGATGACCAAAAATTAAGTTGATACACATTAAAAACATGAAATAGGGTTAGCCGCTTTGTGTTAGGTACCTTTAAATGAGGCAGGTGACATTGAGTGAACCCTGGCCTGACTGAGTGACACCCGCCTTTAATCCCAGCACTCAGGAAGCAGAGGCAGGTGGATCTCTTTGAGTTCAAGGCCAGCCTGGTCTACAAAGTGAGCTGCAGGATACCTAGGACTGTTACACAGAGAAACCCTGTCTCAAGAAAAGAAAAAAAAAGTGAGCCCTGGTCCATAGAAGTGAGATTGAGGGAGATTTTGCCTCTTTTAAAATGTGTGTGTCCTTGATAATTTTACTCACTCCTTAACTTAATTTCATTCTTACAGAACTATTGTAACTATAGAGTAGAAAAAATTACTCATTCCTCCTCTCAGTCCTCTCAGAAAGTATCATAGGAACTCATGCCTGATTCTTTTTCCATTTTGCAATGTTGAGCCCATGAGCAGCCTCCAGTATTTTGACTATCTAATGCTGGCTATCACTGAACCCTGAAACAGCCTCCTTATGACTCACCATTTCTCTTCAGTTTTTCTCCCATGGTGATGCCAAGCAGGTCATTTCATGACGTAAATTATCATCACTTCACAAAATACATTAGTGATTTCCCTGCTTTACATGGAAACAAAGTATAAATCAGTCTGTGGCTTATACTTTCTTATTTTATGTAACTTTAATTTTCTTCATCATTGCAGGTGTTTGTGTCATTTGTTTTTTCTCACATTGATTCCTCTCTGGCTATTCAGTTAGGGGTGGGTGGGTGGGTGGGTGTGTGTGTCTGTGTGTGTCTGTGTGTGTGTGTGTGTGTGTGTGTGTGTGTGTGTGTGTGTGTGTGTGTGTGTGTGTGTGTCTGTCTGTCTGTCTGTCTGACTGACTGACTGACTGACTGACTGACTGACTGGCTTTTCACTTAAAAACACATAGTTTTTTTGGAGGGGTTTTGTTTAAAGCATTCTATCCAAAATAATATCCACCTTTCATTCTTTATTTTAAAAAAAAAATCATAATTTCATGGTTAGCCTGTCTTTTTTAGTAATAAGCTACATGAGAACTGATCATAATACTTAGCTTATGCGTAGAGACTAGGATGGCATACTATCGTTTCAAATAACTCCATAGTTTACATGTTAAGCATTTCTTGGTTAGATGAGCTAGGAAGCAACTTAGTCTTAGAGATCTGAGTTACACAAAGTTGAGATCCAAGAGCCAAAGACCTGACTATTATATCCTTTGAGGGGGTCCACTTAGGACTGGGATATTTCTTCTAACAATACTAGTGACCTAAATGCAAAGAGCATGGATTTTGGTGTTCTTGTAAGCTTACTGCCCATAAAACTGATGTTTGTTTGATGTTTTTCTCATTCCTGAGTGCTTGGTCAAATCTCCTAAATAGAAATTTGACTCTTTGTTTACAGAATATACTGATGATAATGCGCTAATTCCTAAAAATTCATCTGTAATTGTCAGAAGAATTCCTATTGGAGGTGTTAAGTCCACAAGCAAGACATATGTTATGTGAGTATAAAAGCTCATTCACTTATCAAAAGAGACTTTTAAAGGTTTCAAAACATTTTACTAACATTAAAATTTTATTGTGCTAATCAAAAACTGTAATAGTTTTTTTGTTGCCTGTTTTTCTAATTTTCCTCTAGCAACATTATGAATATTAAGTAATGCTAACCTAAGTTTTTTATCAATAAGACTTTGATTCAAAGACCATAATATGAGGTAGACTTATTTTACTTCATTTACTGTCATTTTGAATAAATTGTTGTCTCTGTCTCAGGATTTCTCTACAGCAGGGTTAAGAGTACAACCAGTATACTTCTCAGAATTAGTCCACATATTCTGTCTGCAGTAAGTGCAGAGTAACAGAGTCATAAGTGTTTATATATCACGTGTTCATAGTATAATCTGGAGATAACTGAAGGTATAGAATATTGCATAGTTTATAAGAAAGGGCATGTTGTTTATGTAAATGATTTGAACATCCTTTTGATACAGTGGGAGACAGTAAGACTCCTACATGCAGGCCTCCATAAACACCTAGGGATGACTGTCCTTCTAACTTAGAGAGGTGTATTAGGGATTAAATAGTTCTTGGCATAGAATAGATACACATTATTAAAAATAAAATTATAACTCTTGAGAACAGTTTAGAGCCTCTATTAAAGATGCAAAACTATATCCTTAACAATTTCTCCTTTGATATTTATGCAGTGCTGAGTGTTAAACCTAGTCAATGTTAGGATAGCACTCTACCACTGATCCACATCTGTAGACCTTCTTTTAGTATTTCAAGACAAGATCCTATTAAGTTGTTCAGGCTAATGGTGGAACTGTCTCTGTAGACCTAATGGCCTTAAATTTGATAACCTGCTATCCCAGCCCCCTGAGAAGCTGAAATTACAGGTCACTGGGCATGGTCATCTGAGTAGTTTTATATTGACAACAGAACTGTAATAAATACACGAATAGAATCATTTTTGGAGTTAGCATGAAATTAAACTTACTGTGTAAACAGCTTATATTCAAGCAAGGTGTGGTGGCACATGTCATTAATCCCAGCTCTCAGAAGGCAGAAGCAAGTGGATTTATATAGGCTGATCTGGTCTACATAGCAGATACCAGGACACTTGGAGCTATATAGCTATATAATAAAGAAACTTTAATCTTAAAAGTAATAAAACAATTATCAAATATTTTATCTCTGGAATTCTTTTGATATTTAGAAACTATGAAGAAAAAGATATTTGAAGTTCATGGACATCATAAGTTGCTTTATACAAAACTTCTTATTTATATGTAGAATTTTTGTTTATAATTGTTTGCCTCATAAAATTCTCAGTTTGAACAAATGCTAGAAAGTTGAAGTTATTTTTGTCAGTAGTTCAAAAATCATGTATGAGCTTAAAAATTTCTTTTAGGTGTTGTCTAGTATTTTTCTAGAGTAAACTCTAGGTATTTAAGAAACTATACTTAGGACCTCATTTCTGGTCCCCCTTCTGATCTATGAGACTAAAGAAATTTTGGGTTTGTTTATATGTTGTCCTAGCAACAATTTTTCCAGTTACATATAAACATAAAATGGATTTTAAGATATTTCAGATTATGTTGTATCTTCCAGAGATCTTAAATTTTTTTCAATAGTTAGTTATTGCTTTGAAATGTTTGTTTGGTTTTTGAGATATTGTCTGTATAGCCCTGGCTGTCCTGGAATTCACTATATAAGCAGACTGGCCTGGAACTCTCGGCGGTCTGCCTGCCTCTGCCTCCTGAGTGCTAGAATTAAGGGCATGTATCATCACTGCTTGGCTTTAGAATATTTTTAAAATTATAATTATGACCCTGACTGTCTGGATCAGAAAGCTAAGTTTCTGAGCAGAGCAAATAAAAAGTTCATAAATGTTACTAGCAGTGGTCTGCTTAAAAAATAGGATATACAGAAATTTAGAATTATCAGAAAAGGTAATTACCAGAATTACCTTTTCTGGTAATTCTAGAATTCCTTCCTTTTCTGGTAATTACTAGAATTACCAGAAAAGGAAGGAATACTTATTCAGTACATTAAAAGTAAACCATAAAGTTTACAAATATGGTATCTTTTAGAAATTATATAAATAATGTCTCTTTCAGACTTTGTCAGTTTTTTTAGAAACTATGATATATCTTAAATCATTTGGAATTAAAGTTGCTTGCTCATTATATTAGAAATTGATTGTATTAAAGCTTAGTATCAAAAGAAAATTGTATTCATAAAGACATGAGATTAGAGATGTTTATTAGCAGTTACACATGATGATGCACAGGTATTATTCCAGCACATGGGGAGGAAGATACAAGATCTGGCTTTGACTGTATAGTTTTAAATGAGACTTAAATACACAACATATGTATATACATGAAATTCATGAGTTGTTCTCTTTCTGTTTTATTTTTTAGAAGTCGAACTGAACCAGTGATGGGAACTACAAAAGCAGTATGTAAAAACACAATCACCCTTTTTCTACACAATTGTTTTTACCTTTATAATGTTTCAGTGAAGTAAATCATTTAGAATACCCAACTGACCATAGCACATACTGTAAATAAATTGTATTTTGATGACAGTTCAGTTGAATATGGATATATGTGGCATAATTTGTAGTTACTCTGTAGAAATGGGTAATTGGTGCCCTCTATACTGTTTCATATTAAATATGATAGCATTCTCCCTGTATGACACTGTGGTGTACAGTAATGTATGATCCTTTTTAGATGGTGTAGGTTTAACACTGAAGAACATGACAACATGTTCTATATCTGTCTGTCTATAGTTAGTATTTTGTATGTATGTACAGGCTGTTTTGTGCTTTTTGTTTCTTGCAATAAAAAAAATTGTTTGGAGTGTATATTTTGCCATTTTCACGTTGTTTCACTTAGTTTATTAGGTTTTTTTCCCTGCCTGATTGATGGCTTTCAAAAAAGCAACATACAGAACGTACATTATTATTTGATCCTTTCTCCAAGTTCAAACACATTCTAGAAGAGCTTGTGAGAGGCTTCTGATGCAGCTTTATTAGTCAGTCTTGCTTTATTTGGCACCTGTGAGCTCCTGTCCCTTGTGTACCCTGGTACCATACAGTACAGACTGAGATTGCATCTCCACCACCAAGAGTGCAGAAATATGCCAGCCATTTTAATGGTTGTACTCAGTTCATACACAAGTTAGTCTATTGAAATTGGAGTGTTTGCTTTTCTCATAAGATCCTAAAATGCTGTGTTATAGATTATTGGAAGCTGTATCTTATCAAAAGCAACTTCCATTAACTGGGATAACATCTTTTTATAATTACAGTTTTAACTAGAGTGACACTATTTTTTGGCTTTGAGCTTTTAAGTAAAAGCATTGCTTCTAAATTGTAGGTGCTTCAGAACACATGGCTGTCTTAATGGGTTCTATAACTTGATGGTTCTCTTAACATTTTAATACTCAGGCTGAATACTGGTACACAAAACACAGTGTTTGAAATTTTCATTTAGAAATCAGGGGTATTGCTGTTTCATTTTATTCTTTTTTAAATACTACTGATATTTGTGTATGAGGCACTTCACTAACCTTGGATCACTGGATCTTAAACATACGTAGACTATATCAACTTTGAACTTGTTCTCTAAAGTGTATGGCCTTTAGTTCCTGTCTAAATACAGTGATTTAAAGATAAAACGTCAGTGTTTGGGGGATTTCCCCCCCACATTTGGATATATGGGTGGTTTGGGGGGATTGTTTGTTTTGGGGTTTTTTTTTTTTAATTTGGGGGTTTTTTTGTTTTGTTTTTTAAAGCATAATGCTGTAAAACTGTCCAAGTTTCTGTTTTGCTGGTGATTGGTTTAAGATTGATTTTTATGTATCCAAATGGTAGCACAAATTAGAAAACCTGTCCCGGTGACTGTAGTAGTAAATGTAACACATGTGTATAAACTATTTTTTATATAGTATTTAAATTAATTCAGATGAAGTTTGATTTCTTGGAGACAATTATTTCCTTTTTGTTTATTAGCATGTGTATAAACACAAATCACATGTTCATAAATAAAGTTAACATTCTTTTAGCCTTGTGTGTTCCCTGGCATGTCTGTATTACATTATAAGAAATTGTAAACTTACTCAGATTTCTCTTCCTTTTAGTGCTTTAAACAGTTTTAATTAATTTTTAGATAGACTCAAGTGAGATGGAGACATAATATAATTGTTTTCTCCATCTTTTATTTGCTTGGACGCTTTGTTGACATTTAGCATCACAGAAACATGTTTATTGACTAATTAGTATTCATAATTTAGGAATAAGGATAATTTTGGCTATACACATTAACAAGCAAAATAGCGACCCTGGGAAAATTTTTAAATTCCTATTATACATTTTGGCTTTGTATTTTGAGACAGGATCTCATAGCTCAGGCTACCCTGTGTATGGAAGGCTGCCCCAGAGTGCTTGAGTTTTGCCTCACCTCCCATGTGCTGGGATTGCAGGCTTACACCATTATGCCCAAGTTGATTTTTTGTTTTGAAGACATCAAAGTCTTGCTGTGCAACAACTATAGGTGGTTTGGTATGTAGCCGGGCCAGCCTTGAACTCACAGCATTCCTGCCTCAGCCTCTCAAGTACTGGTATAACCAATGTGGACTCCCACATACCAGTGCATTTTGGTAATTTAACTCAAGTCTGATCAAAGATGACAGTTTATTCCCCTAAACCATTTAGTTACCCTTCCATTGGGATTACATTATAGGGTTGTTTTTGTTTTGTTTTGTTTTTTAGTTTCATTCAAATGTAGTTGGACTAAAAAGATTACAAGTACTTGCTCCCAGAAGAAGCAAGGCTCTAATACAGAGGCGGACTAATCTTAGTGATGTCTGTAGTACACATCATTTTTAAATGTGGCAGATTTATCAGTATTTCACTGAGAAGTCACTTTTTATTGATGGTTTAGAAAGTATGAATTCCTAATCATTTTTCAACCGTTCTTTGTGAAAACTTGTCTCTTAATGCCTTTCTAAACTTTTGGTATATTTGACCTCTTAGATTGTAAGGTAGTTAGAATAGTATAGAGGTTATTTGGTGGGAAAATTGTAATTAAAATGTATTTTGTGGGAAACGAGTTTGAACTCAAGGAAGTCAATGATAAAAGTGGAAGAAAACAAAAGAGAGCATGAGTTACAGTCAGACCTTTGTTAAGGGGATTACTGTGATCTAACTGGTAGCTCTTTAAAATAACCTGAGTGACTTTCTTCTAAATAACAAAAATTTTTTTCCTGATTTCTTTTTTCTACTTCTTGAGTTTAGTCCTTACGCATTAGAAATGTGGGCTTAGCACACCACGATTTCTATTGCCCTTAACCTGTGGAACAAAGAACCATTTGTCTAAATAAACATCCCAGTAGTAGTACCCATCAGACTAAACCAAGATATTTGTAAGATTTCTTTTTATAAAAGTCTTGTCACAGAGGTCATGCTGTCCTCAAACCAGCTGGCTAGCCCAGCTCTGAACTTTGTGGTCCTCCTGCTTCAGCATAATAGACTGATACCACGATGGCTAGCTGAAATGTTTAAGTTTAGCAAATGTAATTTTTATATCTACCGAATCTTTTCTGTAGTGGACATTGACAACTTCATATTGAAGCTTGCTCCGCTTCAATTTTTGTGTTTTCAATACTTTTAGAAGGATATCAGAAGACATTTTGTTTGAGCCAGATATCCTGCTTTAAGTTTGTCCATAGAATTCTGACCAATATCATACAAGAAGCTTGTTAACATTGAATAGCAATCTAAGGAGCTTTAGGGAAATCTTGTTGACAAGGTTGATCACCTTTGTGTACATGCAGATAAGCATCTTTTTAAAAACTAAATAATGGGATGAAGCAGTCTTTTAAAAGGTTAACATTGTATAATTCGATTTAAACCTCTTAGGCCCTTATATTCTCACCCTGTTTGGTTAAATTGACTTTTCTCCAAATACTAAAGTCCGTCACTGACAGCTATATGACAGCTCTCTGATTCTAACCAGGTTACCTTTTCTATTTACCTTTTTTTTTTCTTGCTTCTCTTTTGGTTTTGGGGTGACATTGGCTTAGCAATCTTTGCCTTGATAAGGAAACCCATGGCTACTTGACAAGAGGTGCCATTGTTACTCTTTGGATGAGAAAGTAAACCAAGCAGTTGATGTTCTGCCCGGGAGCTGTCTATCACTTGCACACCAAGTGCCTGAGGCCTAAAGCTGCTTGTTTTTACCGTGTTGTTTAGTGGACTGGGGAAGTTAGAGTTTTTGTTTAATTTTCTCTTGCAATGAACATACCAAATTTAGAGACCTTCGAGATGTGGGACTCACATTGTAGTATTGAAACACCACTCAATAGAATAGAGGAATGTCTTTGCCCTCTGATTTTTAACTGCAGTAAGCCCTCCCATACACCATAGTCTTTATCACTGGGTATGAAATGTAAACAAAAGATAAAATAGCTTGAGCATATTTTCAGGCTTCAAACAAAATATTCTTTAGAAAAGTAAGAAAATGCCCAATGTTTAACATTAAGTGACTTTAGGGGCTAATAATCACTTTCAGATGTTTTCAGTGTGAAACTTGAATGTGTGTTTAATTTTTTGTGAACAGATTGATGACTCTTCTGCATCTATTTCTCTGGCCCAGCTTACAAAGGTATATATATATATATATTCTTGACAATATAAATCTTAACATTTTAAAAATGTGAAGCAGTGCTGTTTTAAGGTGGGTGGAGGAGAATGTATTTTGTGAATATACTGTACTACTATGACTGTCCTGTAAAGAGTAGTTGCCGTTCTGAGAAGATAGGGGAGTAACTTGGTCAGCACCCCCGCATAATGTTCATCTTCAAGACTGAAGAAACACAGGAAGCTACACTTAACTGTTTTTTCCCCTTATACAATTTTGTTTAATTAGACACTGGAAACTAACAGTTCTGGAGGAATTCCCTGGTTTTGGCTGTGAATTATGTGGACTTCTTTAAAATAGCCAAAACAGAAGATTTCCTTTACATGGACGATTGTGTGGTTAATTCTTGAAATTTTGAATTGATCCACCAAGGTCAATATTTTAAATGTGATACAGTTATTTTCTTGTGCTTTAGACTTGTAGTCTGTCCGAATTAGAAAATTTTAAACAACCTAATTTGTTTGAACACAGACTACATGAATTGTGTAAGTGTATACTTATAAAGCTGTTTACAGGAATATGAGTGTGTATGTTTTTGGCAGAGGGCCTAATTGTTACCTCCTGAAATCACTGTGTATATTGTCATGTTGTTTGACAAGGTTGCTTGCATTTATTTTCAAAAATGTATATCTTCTGTTTGGGAAAGCACTAGTGATGATTTTTTTTTTTAAGACTGTTTTAGATTGCAGATTGTATCTTTAGAATAGAGCAGGTAGGCTTAAGGGCTCAGAAGGAAGCTAGCTGTCAAGCTTCCCAAACGTCTTTTTTCCCTGCTATCAGAAATGTAAAGTCTAATTTAAGAGCTAACAGAAATGAAAATGAAAAGGCTTATCCGTTAGTGTTGTCCCTTGGCTTTGTTATGGGTTGTGTTCTTTCCTAGGGTATATCCTTAAAAGATGTCCTGTTAACAAATTAATTGCTATTTAAACTCTAGTCCTAAAAAAGCAAAACAGTAAAATTAATGATCCTCAGCAAAGTAGATGAACCATCCTATTTTATCATTTTCTAATGGCAAAGTGGTTTAGCATAGAGTTCACATCTTTGGCAGCTTATAGTATATACTGTTTATTCTTATGTATTGTAAGGACCCAAATTTGAGTTCTGGTCTATTCTACCATTGTTACTTTTCTGGGAAGAATTGGGAAGTTTTGGAGGCTTGGGATTTTTTTTTTTTTTTTAATTTATTTGTAAAATAATGTTTGGGTTCAAACAAATTAGTTGTTAACCATTTGTAATCAGTTTTCTGGAAATGTTACTGCTGTTTCAAGCTCTGTCAATGTTAAGCATTCTTTGTATATGAAATTACAATAAAGTGTTAAAACTGCTTGCTTGTTTTGTGGATGAATGTAAAGATAAAGCTCAGTGAGTGACTGATGTGAGTGGTAGATGCTTGAAGATCCAGGTTATTAGAAAAATCACTCCCTTAGACCCTGTTTATATCGAGACTGTTAGATATATTAAGTTTATAAAATTTATCTGGAGTTTAAAATTAAAAAGCATACCTTTAAACTAATTAGAAACTGATAACCACTAGTCAAAGAGCCATCTGACTTGTATTGTGTAGTAATCCCACCCATCTTCCAAGTTCTAGATGTAAATTATAATCTCAGTGCTGGGACACTTGAAATGTTTTAAAGATTTGACAAGTGTTTCTCTAATCTCACCTGCCTTGAATTCCTTCAACAATCGTGTATAGATCCTAATGTAAGGTACAGACAAGGTCTAAGGTTGGAGTGCTCCCAGAAGGACTTCCTCAGCCTCCGAAGTTCCCTAGACATACAGAGTGCTGTAGGAATTCCAATGCTTCTATAGTTATACATGTAAAGCACAGCTCATTTAGATGTAGCTCTGTGTAGGATGAGTGTGTTGTCTTTGCTGTGTGGTCTTAATGTGTTTCTAATGTGTGTGTCAAATAATTACCTGTTAAACAGACTGCCAATCTGGCTGAAGCCAATGCTTCTGAAGAAGATAAAATTAAAGCAATGATGTCGCAATCTGGCCATGAATACGACCCAATCAAGTAAGTTCATAAATATTTTTATGCTAATAGTAACTTTGTGGTGTGTTTGCCTCCACAATTAGAAGTATTGTTTTTCTTAAGTCTCTGCATACATATTAATTCTTTTTCATTTTCAGTTACATGAAGAAACCTCTAGGTCCACCACCTCCATCTTATACCTGTTTTCGCTGTGGTAAACCTGGTCATTATATTAAGAATTGCCCAACAAATGGGGTAAGTTCATGTAGAAATGGATACATGTAATTTTTCTTAGAATTCCTTACCATATTAGCCACAATAAAAGTCTCCATTAAAATGACAGATGAGCAGAGTTTTTGGAGTCTAGGTTGCCAGGCCCCAAGTCTTGTCTGTCTTGTTGAATAGAGCATGTTGCCTAAGTCTTATTTTCTCTGAACCAATGATAATTGGGATTTAGTTCACATAGCACATTTTGGAAAATTAAATTGAGTCCTTATGTGGGAAGAAATCTTTGCTGAGCACTGCATGAGCTGCACAGGCATTACTAAAGAACACTGTTGCTCTCTCCTCTCCCTTCAAATAGGACAAGAACTTTGAATCTGGCCCTAGAATCAAAAAGAGCACTGGAATTCCTAGAAGTTTTATGATGGAAGTGAAAGATCCTAACATGAAAGGTGCCATGCTTACGAACACTGGAAAATATGCAATACCAACTATAGATGCGTAAGTATGCAGGTTAGGTGTGACCTGTGGGGACCAGGCCGTCCCAGGGGATTGTGTTTCGTCTTAGGCTTGTAACTTGGCTACTTGGATTTCTTGGGAAGTTTTTATTCCAGAGTTGTTCGTTTCCATGTGTTACATTTCTGTGTTAATTCTGAGAGGCTGCAGTCTGCTCCATTTATGCAATTTTAAAATGAATTTGGGGGTTTTTGTCACTAGTGAGTGCCACTTCCCTTGTAGTCTTCTAATTTTCCTTTCCTTTCTGTCATTCCTCTTCTCATTCACATACATGCGGCCACATTCTTGCATCTGCTATTTCCATTTCCTACATGAAGAAAGCAAATGTAATCATTTTGAGAAACAGACAAGAATAGCAGTGCAGCAAGATACCCAGACAAACTGGTGGACATAAATGGAATACTGGGGGTGCTTGACTAGATTTAGATAGATCTGTCATCTTCAGTCTAAGGTAGAACTTGTTTTACGAATCATTTATTAGGTCAGTTCAGCCAGCTCTGAGGGTTTTTGTTTGTTCGTTTGTTTTACTTTGTTGGGTTTTTTTAAGGGGGTGTGGGGATATTTTCAAATATAATAAAAACAGTTGGAGATATCAGAGGACAGATTTTATTATATTTGAAAATATCCTCACAGGGGGGTGTTGTTTTGTATTTTGTTTGTTTGTTTTTGTGGCAAGACTTTGTAGTCCAAGCTTAGCTTAGGCTCAACCTTCCTCAAGCTTCCTACTGTTAGTGTTACAGATGTACACCACTATACCCCTATACCTGGCTCTGGTGCTTATTTTTAATGTGCTTTCAGTGTTTATTTTTTTAAGTCAATTTCTTTATTAGCAATCCATGCTGTGCATATACAGCTGTGTGCCATTGTGAACATGTGGAGGTCAGTATAGCTTTGTGGAGTTGCTTCTCTCTTTGGAACTTCTCATGGTAGCCTGGCAAGCAGTTCACCTGTTAAACCGTTTTGTAGGCTACCTATAAGCTAGTTTTAACAAAGGAACAAAGTATAGTGGTCTGATTCAGCTTAGTCTGCCATAGGTCTATCTGCTCTTAATACTTTACTTAGCTGCCTTCTTTTGTTATCTCCTACAGTATAAACACATGTAGGTGTGTTGTCAGTGTTCCTCTAGGCTGTAATTCCAGGTTCTCTACCCTAAGTCTCTGGTTTCTATTTAGAAACTGTGGTAAGATCCTGATTCTACATTTTTAAGCTAGTCTTCAAAAAGATTACAAAGTTGAGATCCTAGAACTTCCTTTGACTAACCCCAGTTTAGAGAGCAGGTGCCCATATTCTCAGGGACAGTTGAGTTTCCCTAGCTTCTGCACGATTGTTGAAGTAGCATGGTGAGCAGGGGTTGGTACTGAAAGGATGTGCATTTAGGGATGTGCACATTAGTGTACAGATGGTTTGCTCCCTCCACTCCAGCCCTGATCACATGCTCTGCTTCACTCTACTTTCATCAGCCACCATCCTGAGTTTTGTGATTCATGTTATGCTGTAGCTAATCCAGAGACATTTCATAAATGCTGTGGAACAATTTTAAATTGGAATTGAATTTTTGCAGTCAATTTAAGAGCAGACTGCTTCATCTATATTATGTAAAAGCTCTTAATGAATAGAAATTTGTGTTGAGAAAGTTAACGTCACATGTGAACCCTAACTAATAATTCATTGCTTTTGAGTCCTGGGGGAGAAAAGCTCATTTGTGTCAGACACACAGCCCATACTGGGGAGAGATGGGAGCCCTAATATTTTAAATAAAACATTCACCCTCTCCACTAACACCACTGATAAGCAACTCAGACTCTTCTTCTGTTTCTTTTTCTATCCTGTTCTCTTCCCCTCCCCCTTTTTTGTTTTTTCCTTTTTTCTTTTCTCTTGGGCAGTGGGAGACTCCTCTTTCACAAATTGGGAACAATGGGGCATAAGCAAATTGATACTTATTTGTGGAATCGTGGTGATGTCTATGGAGCAGCTGCAACACAAATAACACACCTAAGGTACCCTCCTCCATCCAGCTGAGACTATATCATTTCAGCACTGAATGAGCACATCCTGTTCCTAAATGAAACAAAGGTTTTCTCTTAAAAATTCCTATGGCTTACAACTTTGTCTGAGTATAGAGAAGTTGGGGTGCTTCTGGAATAGTAGAGGCAAGTCTGAGAATAACTTTTTGTGTTTTTAGATGTATCTAGCTCCTACCGTTACTTAAGATTTTTTCTAAAAAAACAAAACAGAAAAACAGTATAATATGTTTTTTCATATTTGTGTACTACATTCTGATCATTGAGTCATTTAAATAGAAACTAGATTAATCTTTTTAAAGAAGTTACAGGGAGATTATTAGTTACCTCCTCTGGCTGAGGCCTGGGTATAGATAACACAGTTCCCATCCTGTAGCATTCACTTGGTGTCTGCATGGCTGTGGTAGAATGCTGGCATGTGAGAGGAGACTTTTTTTTTTTTTTTTTTCTTTTTAAAGAAACATCTTGTTAAAAGGAAAATTGTGTTTTAAGCTATTTGCCAAGTTCAAATTCTTTCAGGTGTGACACAGAACATTCTGGTATCTTAACATGTTTTACCTCTCTGGCCTTTAGTTTCTAGAATTAAGAATTGTAAGATCCTTTTAGTTATTTTAAAGTGTTTCTTATTTTTTTCCTTATTTGGAGTTCTGATTTGTGCCTTAGGATAGGCACAACCGCCCCATACATTGGAAGGCACATTTGTCTAAACTCAGTGCCATTGTCCTGAAATTACATGTTCTCTTATGATGCAGTATACCAAGCATAGAGCATGACTGCTTGCCCTTCTATTAGAATCCTAAAATGTAAAAACTGTCTTTTACAGAGAGGCCTATGCAATTGGGAAGAAAGAGAAGCCGCCCTTTCTACCAGAGGAACCATCATCATCATCAGAAGAAGACGATCCTATCCCAGACGAGCTCTTGTGCCTCATCTGCAAGGACATTATGACCGATGCTGTTGTCATTCCCTGCTGTGGAAATAGTTACTGTGATGAATGTAAGAGACTGGGACCCTTTAAAGATGTTTATTTTAGAGTATTTGTAAATTACAAGGTGTAGTTATTTGGGTGGATGGTTGGTTGTTTGTAATAATGGTCTTTGTGCCTGTGTTCATTTACATTTTTTAACTTGATCTGGTTTTAAATTTAATCTCCTCCCTGACCTTTCTTTACCTTTACTTTTAAACAATACCCTTAGGTTTTACTTGTGTGTGTATGATTGCTTTGCCTACATGTATGTGTGTGTTTGTGCCTGGTGACTACAGATGCCAGAGAGGGTATTTAATACCCATAAACTGGAATTAAAGACAGCTGTGATCTACTTTATAGGTGCTGGAAACACTTGGTCCTCTGTAAGAATAGGAAATGCTCCTAACCACTCTCCAGCCCCATTTAGTTGTTTTATAATGTCCAATTTTTGTTCAGCCATTTCAAAGACTCCAAAAGCTTGTAAAATGTTTGCCACTATTTTCTAGACTTAGTTCTTTTTTCTTTCTTTTTTTTTTTTTAAATGCAATATCTTTAATGGTAGCGAAATAAGAATGAGTATTTGATAATGTATTTTCTGTCTATTTAAACATTTATTTGAGGTCCATGTGTGGTGGCACATGCTTTCAACTCAAACACCTGGGGAGGTAAAGCAGATAGATAATTGTGAGGTCAAGGTCAGCCTGCATTACACAGTGAGACCTCGTCTCAAGAGACACGTATTTGGGTCTGGAGAGATGGCTGTTAAGAGCATTGCCTATTGTTCCAGTGGATGCTGGGTTCAGTTCCCAGCACTCACGTAACTAGCTGCAGAGGATCAGACCCCTCTTATGGCTTCCACTAAGTTGCTTTTCTTCTTTTTGTTCTTTGTTTTTTGTATTTGAAACAAGAGTTTTGTGATTTAGCTCTGGGAAGATTTATTTATGTAAACACCAAGTTCCTACCATGCCACCTCATGCTTAACATCTTATCATACATAGGTATTAGGACAGCACTCCTGGAGTCAGATGAACATACCTGTCCAACATGTCATCAGAATGATGTTTCTCCTGATGCTTTAATTGCCAACAAGTTTTTACGACAGGTAGCTTTTGTATCTTTTTACATCAAAGTATCATTAGCATTTTCACTGATTGACCTCATTTTAATGAATGATATTCTGAATTTTTATATTTGGTGTCTGTAGGCTGTTAATAACTTCAAAAATGAAACTGGCTATACAAAAAGACTACGAAAACAGTTACCTCCACCCCCACCCCCAATACCACCTCCAAGACCACTTATTCAGCGGAACCTGCAGCCTTTGATGAGATCTCCAATATCAAGACAGCAGGATCCTCTGATGATTCCAGTGACATCTTCCTCAGCTCACCCAACTCCCTCTATATCTTCATTAACTTCAAATCCATCTTCCTTGGCTCCTCCTGTGCCTGGAAATCCATCTTCTGCCCCAGCTCCAGTACCAGATATAACTGCAACAGTGTCTATATCAGTCCATTCAGAAAAGTCAGATGGTCCTTTTCGGTAAGTCTGTATGTTAGTTTTGAAGACAGTTGAAGTCCATGGTACAGGTTTTCCTTGATATAGTTGTTATTTATTATGTAGACACCAGGGCTGGCCACTAAATTCAGAGATTTGCCTCTGGGTGCCTTCTGATTGCTGGAATTAAAGTTGTGGGGGAGGGATCTCTAATTTTTTATTTCACTTTATGTGTATAAGTGTTTTGCATGCATATATGCCTATTTCTGCAGTGGCAAAAAGGGTGTTTGGTTCCCCTAGAATGTAGTTGTAGTTAATTGTGAGTATATTATATGAGTGCTGGGAATCAAACATGGGTCTATAGATGTGCTCCTAACTACTGAGCCATCTCTCCATCCCCTAAAGTAATAGCTAATGGACACCTGTGCTTATTGAAATAACTAAATTGCAGCATGGTGGTGGTGGTAGCACATGCTTTCAGTCCCAGCATTTAGGAGTCAAAACAGGTAGATCTTGAATGAGTTTAGAAATCAGCCAAGTTTTATTTAAACAGAGATTATCATGTCCTGTTTCATACACACTGAAGGAAAGTCATAAGGGTGAAATCTTTACATATATAAGGTATCCCAGTGTTAGTGTAGCCTTTATTTAATCAGTAAAGGAAATAAGGTAATACAGAGAATTCTCTTAGAGTATTGTCCTCCCATAAAGTTCCCTTGCTGACTTTCTTATTTTGAAGTCTTAAATTTTTGCACTTAAATATCATGTATTATTTCTTCAGGCAATCTCT
Source organism: Phyllotis vaccarum (assembly GCA_033318265.1). Taxonomy (NCBI): domain Eukaryota; kingdom Metazoa; phylum Chordata; class Mammalia; order Rodentia; family Cricetidae; genus Phyllotis; species Phyllotis vaccarum. Next base: position 78,530,006 of record JARWLC010000004.1, on the reverse strand, counting down.
TTTTTTCCCCCCTTAGTGTACTTGTATGTGTGGGCATATGGTTGCCCCAGCCATGTGTGTAGAAATAAAAAAAAACAGCTCTAAGGACTTGGTTCTCTAGTGCCATCTTGTAGGCGCTGAGGATTGAATTCAAGTTAGGCATGCATGCAAGTGCCTATACTACTAAATAAAGCATCTCAGTGGCTCGCTCTTTACAGCCTGTCCTTTTACTTACCTATAGATATGAAATATTAATGATTGTTATTTTACTCATTGTCATCTGCCTTGGTGACATTTTGTTATGTTACTTTGTTTCCTAGGGATTCTGATAATAAATTATTACCAGCTGCCGCCCTCGCATCGGAGCATTCTAAGGGAGCCTCCTCAATTGCAATTACTGCTCTTATGGAGGAAAAGGTAAATTTTACTGGCTTTAGAATGTAGTTTTTTGCAGGTGTTTTGTTTTGGTTTGATTTTTGCTTTGACTTATAAAACTTAAAAACTATTTCTGTTCTTTTTTGTGGTTATTCCAAAAGGGTTACCAAGTGCCTGTCCTTGGAACTCCATCTTTATTGGGACAGTCATTATTACATGGACAGTTGATCCCCACAACTGGTGCGTAACATTATTTTGATTTGGATCCTTTTCCCTTTAAGGAATAATTAGCAAAGAATCTCACATTCATTCTTTTTTGTTTATAAGGTCCAGTCAGAATAAATGCTGCTCGTCCAGGAGGTGGTCGGCCAGGTTGGGAACAGTGAGTACATATTCAAAATAACCTTCAGATTCTTGCTTTTGAACTAAAAATGGAGAGTACAAATTAGACAGGAACTTGCTGAATTGTTTTATTGTAAACTCTTTTAAACATGTCAGATTAGTATACTTTTTATTGCACAATTCAAATTCATATATTCAATTATCTGAATAAATAAATGTATTTAACATTGAAAAACTTAGGGGCTAGAGACACTGATATTCATTTAATTGGAAATATAAACATCTCTTTCTGTGCGTGGTGCGTGCGTGTGTTTTACTGGGAATTGAACCCAGGGCTTCAACAACATTTGACTCCCCAAAGCTTTAACTCATAGTGTTCTTTACTAATCTTCCCCTAGTAGCATAGTTGATTGGCTCCGTATATGTACTAAATGTAGTGAAAGATGTATAATACACAATTTAGCAAAGACAAAATACACATGGAGATCATTAACAGTGCCCAATGCTCTAGGTAAATACTTACAATAATACCAGAGGCACAATGATTAATTTTGTTCAGTTTGAACTAATACTACATCTTTGACTTCTCTTGGCTGGATAATGCTGTGTACAGTCTATATAAGTTTAATAAAATTTAACTTTATAAGATTAGGTGTTTTGTGATTAAAGTAAAAAACCAATAAAATAGACTTTTTGCAACATTTAATGCATTCATAGCACCCTTAATTCTTTCAGTATTTCCAGGATACCTGGCTTCTCTATAAATTTTTCAAGTTGTCATAAATCTCAAAAAACGAAATCCACATTAAATGTGCTCATAAAGTTAAAACCCATTCAAAGGCCACCTTCTAGTTCTTTTCCAGAATGTTAGAGTGCACACTGATATGTCCTTACTTCCTTAGAACATAGGGATCTTGTCAGAACCTCAAATTAGTAAGTTGATCCCATATATAAGTTTTTTAGATTTTTATTTCTCTAAAAGATTGAAATCTCTGTTATTTGGATGACTAAAATTCAGTTTAGTAAGTAAACATCGTAAGATTAATGTCTACCACATAGAGTTCCTCTTTTTTTCTGACTTGTTAATAGTTAGTGAAATCTACAGCTTGTGATTTGTTGCCCTGATATACACAGAATATTGATGTCTGTAGGGTGCTTTATTTCATTAAAAATTAGTAGATTTGGACTAGAGATGGCTCAGTGATTAAGAGGATTTGATCCTCCAGAGGACCTGGATTTCAATTCCCAGCACCACAACTCTCTGTCACTCAATTCTGGGGTATCTTATGCTCTCTTCTGAAACTTCTAAAGCCATCAGGCATGCACCTGGTATGCAGACGTGCATGTAGGAAAATTTTATGCTCATACACGAAAATTTAAATGCTTTTTAATAAAATTTAATATTTAATTTATATGGATATTTTTGTGAGGCTTTGATCTTTCTGTTTGGATAAATCAAATTTTCTGTAGAGAAAATAGGCTGATTAGAGATTAATAGAATATATCAGTAGAACACGAAATTTAGACACACCTGAGTTGGCATCAGTTTACTGGGTACAGGACTGTGAACATGTAGGCTTCTCAGGCTCCATTTTTTTCCTTTATAGCATTCAACGTATTTTATTTAAGTATATAAAATAGCTACATAGACCCTTTCAAGTTAAAGGGCCCTTTTCTAAACAGTATGTTTATCAAGTGCTATTATGAACATAGAGAATATTACTTGTTTAGATCTCTTCTGGAAGTGTTCAAGATTAGAAAAACATTTTCAAAACAGATACAATAGATACTTTTTAAGTATATGCACTGATAGGTTATATGTTATACCTAAGGAGAAATATTCACTTCTGTTTTTCTCTTTCTACACCCTTCACAGTTCCAACAAGCTTGGGTATCTGGTTTCTCCACCACAGCAAATAAGAAGAGGGGAAAGGAGTTGTTACAGGTGAGCATGCTAAAACTCTCGGAAAATAACCCCTTGGCACATTGGGTAAAGAAGCCAAACATGGAAGTGGTGAGGAAGAAGATATCACTTGTTCTCCTTCGTTCTCTTTAGTAGGAACCTAGGGTTATAGTTTAGTGGTTAATTGCTTGCCTAGCCTATATAAGGCCATAGGTTCAGTCCCCAGCAGATGCAGAACAAAATATCATTTGAAGATAAATTTATAAAAACTGTTGCTAAGTGTAGTACACACCTGTAATCCCAGTATTTGGGAGGCTCAGGCAGGCAGATTGTGAGTTGCAAGCTAGCCTGAATGATATTACAAGACCTGTCTGGGGAAGAAGGGAGAGGAGGAGGAGGTATTATAGAAAAGCATACTGGAGGAAAGAAAAATTAACACAATGACTTTTTAAGTCTCAGTCTTTGGTATGTATGTGAACAAGCAGGCTTACAGAGAGGCCTGTGGAGGATATCAGGTACCATGCTCTGTTACGCCCTGCCTTCTTATTTTGAGAAAAGTTAGCTCACTGAAAGTGGAGCGAGATTGGTAGGCAGCAAGCCCCCAGCAGTCCTCCTGTCTGCCTCTCCCAACAATGGGGATAAAAGTAGGCATGCATGTGTAGTCAGAAGTTTCTCTGTCCTGCCCAGCCAGTCTCAGCCAAATAATTATACAAAGGGTTATATTACTTATAGACTGTTCAGGCTTTTTACTAGAACTTTTACTCTTCAGTATCATGATTCTTATCCGAGTTTAGCCATATATGTGGCTTGGTACCTTTTCTTCAATGCAGCATTCTTGTCATGCTTCCTCTGTGTCTGGTTGGTATTTGTTTTGCTCTTCCTCTAACCAGAATTCTCCTTGTCTGGTCACCTTGCCTATATTTCCTGTCTGCCTAGCTTCTGACCAATCAGCGTTTTATTAAACTAATATTTACAGTGGACAAAAGCATAGTCCTACAGCGTGAATGGCCACACATGGCTTTTTAGGTGGGTGCTGGGGTTTGGGCTTAGCTCCTTGCACTAGTGCAAGCCTCTTAGGCACTCACGGAGCCATCTCTCTGACCCTCAGGTTCTCTCTTTTCTGTCCCTTCCAGGGATTACTTTGTATCAGTACATGCCAGAGAACAGCTTATAAAACTTAACCAGCTCAGCTCCCAGATGGAAAAAAGAATTGTATTTTTTGTTCTAGTCTTTGCCCACCCTCTCTTTTTCAAAAGAAACACTGGGAGATTCATTAGAGGTTCTTATGCTCAGGATGTTAAGAAGCCAAGGGTTTTTACTGTAGTAGTTAATTAAATCAGGGTCCAAAGACTTCCAGATCTTCTAGTGTTCCTTTCAAAATTGCTAATCACATGATAATTAGCTGCTTTTTTGTCTAGATTGCATTAAAAGGTGATGTGCGTTAATTGATGGTTCTGAGCACACTTAAGTGTAAACACCTCCTGCTATTATTATATACCATTTGCCCATTGTGTAAAAAACCATTAGTTTAACAAAAGCACACACAAATATTTTGAGACAATTCAGAAGTTTTACCCTATTCTGTTTCTAAGGAAAAGCATTGACAGTTTCAGTTTTGATTACAAATATTGGAATTAGTATGATTCTGTTTTGTTTGGTCTTTACCCACTTCTTCCAAAGGGAAGTTAACAGTGGTCTTTGATGTGCACTTTGGATCTAAAAAGGCATTTGGGGGAGAACTAGATTATAGCCATATTGACCTGTCACTTCCTTCAAAATATGTTTCCTGTCAGTTGCTAAGTGGCTTTAAAAATTAGAATCTTGGGCTAGAGCGAGTTAGTGTCCAAGAACACTTACTCTTGCAGAAGACCCAGAATTTTGAAATGCAGTTGAGAGGTTTTTGTTCTGGGCAAGTTCTTGCTATGTTACCCAAGCTGGTCTCAAACTCAAAGACTCCAGTCGAGCTTCCTGAATAGTGGGGACTGTAGACTTGTCCCACTGTGCCTAGCCCAGAGAGTTAGTGTGTCCAAATACATCTTAATTGCATTTGTGCTGGAGTAGTTGATTCTATTCCATTTTCTTGTACTTTGGAAAATAGGAACAGGAAAAGAAAACTTCATTTGTCTCAGGTGAATTTAATTTAAAGGTATAATACCTTGGAATTTATTTCTCCAGAAGTATAAACCGCGGGCGACACCACAGCGAAAGATCCCAGAGGACTCAAGGCCCGTCACTACCAGCAACTCCAGTCTTTGTGCCTGTTCCTCCACCTCCTCTGTATCCGCCACCTCCCCATACACTTCCTCTTCCTCCAGGTGTACCTCCCCCACAGTTCTCTCCGCAGTTTCCTCCTGGCCAACCCCCACCTGCAGGATATAGTGTCCCTCCTCCAGGGTTTCCACCAGCTCCTGCCAATATCTCAACACCTTGGGTATCGTCAGGAGTGCAGAGTGCTCATTCAAACTCCATCCCTACAACGCAAGCACCACCCTTGTCCAGGGAAGAGTTCTATAGAGAGCAACGGCGACTAAAGGAAGAGTGAGTATTTGCATTTGAAATTATCATACACTTTTTTCATTTTCTGATACAACATTAAATAGGTATTTTGGAAACATTTTCCAGTGTTTCCAGTTAGTAAAGAAAATTCACCTAAAATTTAAACCAAAGCCATACAAGCAACTTCCTCAGGGTTACCTAGTTATTTATAGTCTTAAAGTAGAGAACTAATGGCAATTTCATTCATTCATTCATGGTCTGATTACATTTGTCTTGTTAGTTTTCTTAATGGTTTTGTTAACTTTCACTCTTTAACTTTATTTTACTAGGGAAAAGAAAAAGTCCAAGCTAGATGAGTTTACAAATGATTTTGCTAAGGAATTGATGGAATACAAAAAGATTCAAAAGGAGCGTAGGCGCTCATTTTCCAGGTTAGTGTTTTGCAAGCCTTCACAACAGAATTACAAATGGGACTTTGAATATCCAGGGATTACCTATGGATATAAATAACACTGCACTTATGAGATTTTTCTGATTCGGTCTAGTTTTATAGAATGGAGGAGATGTAGCTTATTCCCCAGTATGTCCATTAAAATAATGTCTCAGTGTAAATTCTATTGTGTAGAACTAGCATTTATGGGGACTAAAGTGTCCTTGTCCCCTGAAGTTATTTATAATACGAAATGAATGGGAAATGTTGATGGAAGGAAAGACATAGGGAACTAGCCAGAGAGCATTCTCAGGGCCTTTGCCATAAGACTACAGCTTCTTGCTGGAACATTTCTTGTGGAAAAAGCACTGGTAGAGTACATGTTGTTGTATTGATAGAAAAAACTGAATTATAGAAGTTCCCTGGAAATTTGTTTTTAAGATTTATGTTTAAAATGTGGTTCCTTTTAAAAGCTAGACACTTTACTAGCGTATGATAAAAATAGACTCCTAGCTTAAATAATCAGACAGGAAATTTAAATTTAATTGGCATTTGTTTAATGTTAAGCTCATAAAACTTGTGGTACATTAATGCACTCCACTTTGATTGTTAAGCCTTGCCTTTTGTTTTGTAACAAGTGATTTATGTACTTTATTCCATTCCAATAGAGGGCACTGTACCTCTTTAATCATCTAAGATGAAACTTGATACAAAGAAAGATACAGCTGAGAAAAGAATGTTATGATCTGTCTGTTTTTACTTTGTATGTATTTCTCAACCATCAACTGTGTTTTTGTTTTTAGGTCTAAATCTCCCTATAGTGGTTCATCATATTCAAGAAGTTCATACACTTACTCAAAGTCAAGATCTGGCTCAACACGGTCACGTTCTTACTCTCGATCCTTCAGCCGCTCACACTCTCGCTCCTATTCACGATCACCCCCATATCCCAGGAGAGGCAGAGGCAAGAGCCGTAATTACCGTTCACGATCCAGATCTCATGGATATCACCGATCTAGGTCAAGGTCACCTCCATATAGACGTTATCATTCACGGTCAAGATCTCCTCAAGCATTTAGGGGACAGTCTCCCACTAAACGTAATGTACCTCAAGGAGAAACAGAGCGTGAGTATTTTAATAGATACCGAGAAGTCCCACCCCCTTATGACATCAAAGCCTATTACGGCCGGAGTGTGGACTTTAGAGACCCATTTGAGAAGGAGCGGTACCGGGAGTGGGAGCGGAAGTACCGGGAGTGGTACGAGAAGTACTACAAAGGCTATGCTGCTGGGGCACAGCCCAGACCCTCGGCCGCCAGAGAGGACTTCTCTCCAGAGAGACTTTTACCTCTTCATGTCAGAAACTCACCCTTCACAAGAGGGCGCAGAGAGGACTATGCTGTTGGGCAAAGTCATAGAAATAGAAATCTAGGTGGCAACTATCCAGAAAAGCTTTCAACAAGAGATAGTCACAATCAGAAAGATAATACAAAATCAAAAGAGAAGGAGAGTGAGAACATTCCAGGAGACAATAAAGGAAACAAGCATAAGAAACACAGAAAACGAAGGAAGGGGGAGGAGAGTGAGAGCTTCCTGAACCCAGAGCTGTTAGAGACATCCAGGAAATCCAGGGAGTCAGCGGGTGTTGATGACACTAAGACAGATGCACTGTTTGTTCTCCCAAGTAGAGATGATGCTACACCTGTTAGGGATGAGCCAATGGATGCAGAATCTATCACTTTCAAATCAGTGTCTGAAAAAGACAAGAGAGAAAAAGATAAGCCAAAAGTAAAAAGTGAGAGGACCAAACGGAAAAGTGATGGGTCTAATACAGCCAAGAAAGAGAATGCTTTAAAACCTCCTAAAGGACCCCAAGAAAAGGTAGATGGAGAGAAATCTCCTCACTCTGAACCTCCACTTAAAAAAGCCAAAGAGGAGGCTGCAAAGACTGACTCTGTAAAAGCTTCCTCTCAGAAGGATGACAAGGTCACTGGAACGCCCAGAAAAGCCCACTCTAAATCTGTGAAAGAACACCTGGAGACAAAGCCAGTCAAAGAGGAGAAGGCGAAAAGGGACTCTTCCAAAGACATCAAGTTAGAAAAGCCATCCAGTAAGGAAGAGAAGGCCAAGAAGCCTGAGAAAAATAAACTACTTGATAGCAAAGGAGAAAAAAGAAAGAGAAAAACGGAAGAAAAGAATGTGGATAAAGATTGTGAGTCATCTTCAATGAAAATCTCTAAAGTAGAAGGAGCTGAAATCGTGAAGCCATCACCAAAGCGCAAAATGGAAGGTGATGTTGAAAAGCTAGAAAGGACCCCAGAAAAGGACAAGACTGCGTCAACTGCCCCCGCCAAAAAAATCAAACTCAACAGAGAAACGGGGAAAAAAATTGGAAGTGCAGAAAATACCTCCACTACAAAAGAACCCTCTGAGAAAGTGGAGTCGGCGTCTAGCAAAGTTAAACAGGAGAAAGTCAAGGGAAAGGCCAAGCGGAAGGCAGCAGGAACTGAAGGCTCCGGCTCCACGCTCGTGGATTACACCAGGTATGGGCCTGGAAGACAGGTGTCCCTTTAGGGACGTGGTATCCTTTGATCTTAGATCTATGTTGTTGACAGTCTGGATTGTGGGAATTGCACCGTTGCAGCCTGATTCCAGGCAAGGTTACAAGAAGATGTGGGGAGAGATGAAACACATTGGTTTTTATAGTTTGGTCATATATGTGTCTCTTAAAACAATTTTTTAAGCTAAAAAGATACCCTATTTTAAGCTAGCATTTTTTAACGTTTTCTTATTAATGTTTTATCACTAGTTAATTTTTCATTAATTAAAAGTATGTTCATTTATTTTAGTACAAGCTCAACTGGAGGCAGTCCTGTGCGGAAATCTGAAGAAAAGACAGATACAAAAAGAACAGTCATTAAAACTATGGAGGAATATAATAATGATAATACGGCTCCTGCTGAAGATGTTATAATTATGATCCAGGTTCCTCAGTCCAAATGGGATAAAGATGACTTTGAGTCTGAAGAAGAAGATGTTAAATCCACACAACCTATACAGAGTGTAGGGAAACCGTCTAGTATTATAAAAAATGTTGCCACTAGGCCATCAGCTACAGTCAAGTACACTGAGAAAGAAAGTGAGCAGTCAGAGAAAATTCAGAAACTCACCAAGGAGGTGAGCCACGAAATGATGCAGCATGAGGCCAAAAGCTCAAAAGGCGCTGCACCCAGTGAGAAGGGAAGAGCCAGAGACAGAGATCACTTGGTGTTGGAGAAGGAACTCCCTGACAAGAGGAAGAGCAGCGCCCAGCCAGAGAAAGAGAGCAGCGCAGACCGTCTGAGTGAACAGGGAAATTCTAAGATTCTGTCTCAGTCTTCCAAAGAGACCAGGACTTCAGATAGGCATAAAGACTTCACTCCTGGTAGAGACAAGAAAATGGACTATGACGGCAGAGAACATGCCAAACGAAGAGATGAGAGAAGTGAACTAGCAAGAAGGAAGGACTCTCCTCCTCGGAGTAAAGATCCTTCATCTGGACAGAAAAGCAAGCCAAGGGAGGAAAGAGATTTACCTAAAAAGGGGACAGAATCCAAAAAATGTAATTCTAGTCCCCCAAGAGACAAAAAGCCTCATGATCATAAAGCCCCCTATGATCCCAAGCGCTCATGTGAAGAGACAAAGTCTGTAGATAAAAACTCTGGGAAGGACCGGGAGAAGCATGCTTCTGAGACTCGAAATGGCAAAGAGTCCAGTGCTGGCAAGTTGCCGTGTGTACCTAACCCACCAGATCCTCCAGCCGAGAAAGAGCTGGTTGCTGGACAGACTGATAAGAGCACCGTCAAGCCAAAACCCCAGTTCAGTCATTCATCTCGGCTTTCCTCTGACCTAACTAGAGAGACTGATGAGGCTGCTTTTGAACCAGACTATAATGAGAGTGACAGTGAGACCGATGTGTCTGTGAAGGATGAGGAAGCTGTCGCCAGTGTCTCCAAAGACCCGAAAGAAAAGCCAGTGGAGAAAGCAAAAGAGATGGTGAATGTAGCAGCGGTCAGCCAGCCAGCTGCGGACAGGAGCCAGAGTCAGAGCAGCCCCAGTGTTAGTCCAAGTAGAAGTCACAGCCCTTCCGGCAGCCAGACCCGAAGCCACAGCAGCAGCGCCAGCTCGGCAGGAAGCCAGGACAGCAAGAAGAAGAAGAAGAAGAAAGAGAAGAAGAAGCACAAGAAGCATAAAAAGCACAAGAAGCATAAGAAGCACGTGGGTGCGGACGGGGACGCCGAGAAGGGGCAGAAACACAAACACAAGAAGAAGAAGGCCAAGAAGGGCAAGGACAAGGACAAGGAGAAAGACGACCAGAGAGGGAGATCTGTCACTGTGTGAAGGGCGGATGTTTTCACTGACTTAATTACTAAGTCATCTGTATTAAACTTATAATGTAAAGAGATTCCAGCCTTGTAAATAATGAATGGAAGATCCTGTGCTGCACTAAAGTATTTGCTGCTTGATTATTTCATTTTTACATCAGAGCTTTATAACGAACTTTTGTACAGAATTGTGAGTTGTGACCATGGAACATGAGAGGTTTTGCTAGGGCCTATTATTTTTAACCACCATTAATTAGTTGGGGGTGGAGTTTACTGTACTGTGAAATTTTCACATTTGAATTTTTTTAATTGCCTGGCAAATGCTGGTATCAGTTCAGAAATATCAGCAGAATGATTTGCTGAACTCATTACAGCCCCGTTATGTCACTTTTTGATTACAATAAAAGTTTTCAGTAAACTTTTCACATGTTAGAGATGTACATTATTTAAGGACAGTAGTGTCTCATTTCCTCTTTGCAGCATTTTTACAGCCTGTAAGTCAAACTGAATAGACAGAATTCTAAACATTGAACATGAACTTCAGAGGGGGCTGGTAGGTCTTCATTTCTAGTAATTAGAAGTTGGTTCTCTATAAAGGGGGTGGGTGCTTAAAGCTTAGAGATGAGGAATTGGGCCTCTTTTATAGCCATTTGATTTTCTTGGAATTCTAGGTTGATACTAAATTCCTTGAAACAAATAATTTAAGCCAAGTGGTTGTGCCTGTCCTCTGCCCCACTGAAGGGATTTGGGGACACATTAAAGATGGTTTTAGACATGGCATGCATAGGGCTTTTCATAGTCCATGGTTAAGAAACCACTGGTCCGTTGTCCAAGGGTGATGTGCAGGAACCATGGAGACTGGTAGTAGAAGCAAAGGGAAGGTTTACTCTAAAAGCAGGGTGCTGTCCTCCATATAATTGCTGGTTCTCAGCTTTGAGTCAAGACACTTGAATGTGACGCTTAGGGCAACGTGTACCATTTGAAATCCTGAGAGTGTGTGTCCTTGGAAACAGAAGAGGGCATTGGAGCCCTCTAACCACCTGGAGTTAGAGTAGTTGTGAACTGCCTGGTGTGGACACTGGGAACCAAATTCAGGTCCTGCGCAAGAGCAGCAAGCACAGTCACCACTGCTCCATCTTTACAGCTCCTGAAACTGCCTTTAAAGTAACACAAGTGCTGAGGGTGTGAAAGTCATTAGGGCTCAAGTTCGTTCTGGAGATGCTGCCCTTGAGCCCAGTTAGCCCTGCTGATGATGGCTCTGCCCTGCCAGGCTGCCAGTCACACTTGTTCCCTGCTGTCAGGAGTGTGATGTCCTGACCACTCCAGCCCACATTCAGTGTACTGCCACTTCTGCTCTGAGATAATCCAGCTTATACCCTTAATCATTGAAGATTTGGTACACAGAACTGTCCAATTTTAACCAATCTTGCTCACATCGGGCTCATTTAAACTTGGCTGACCTTCCGTTTACTTGCAGTCCATCCCTGTGACCGTTTTCCTAGTACTGATCACCTGAAGGTGTTCCTTTATAATAAGGTGTCTGACCTTAGTCCTTTCCATTATTTTCTTGTGGCCTATACCTTTTTATAAACCAGCATCCACAGGACATGTGCCTACACCAATTGCCATGTAACCCCCAAACTGCTGGTATGCTGAATGTTCAACACAGTTGAAAACCTTGAATGAATTTAAGAGACAAAATCTGTAGACAGGACTTAGTGGGTTAAATGCTTCCGTAGAAGTATAGAGATTGGAGGACAATATAAACCAATAAAAAGGTTTTGCTTGCTTTTTTTTTTTTTTTAATTATTTGCTAGGCACTGCCCAGGTATTTGTATTTTATTTAACCATTAAAAATACCTCTGCCCCTTCATGGTACGTGATTTTTTTTTTCCTTCCAACTTCTGCTATTCATGCTAGTACCTGGTTTGTCCCAACTTGCACCTTGCTATGAGGAGGAATGAAACAACAGGAAGACTCCATCTTGTTTTGCTGATCCCCCAGAAGACCATGTAAACTTGCCTTTAATTTTTTAAAGTGTGTGTGTGTGTGTGTGTGTGTGTGTGTGTGTGTGTGTGTCTGTGTGACTTTATGCATGTAATTACCAATAGATGCCAGAAGAGGGTGCTAGATCTCCCTTAGGTGGTTTTGTGAACTGCCCCAAGTAGATGCAGAGGGCCTAACTCCGTCTCTCCTGCCCTTTGGGATTTTTTTTTTGGTTTTTTCCAATCTTACCATTTAACCCAGATGGGTCTTGAACTCTTGTTTTGTGGCAGTTTGGTTTTGATTGTTTTGTACTAAGATTGAACCTCCACGTCTTGTATCCCTAGGCAAGCAATGTTCTGCCAATGATTTATAGCTCCAGCCATTAGACTGCACTTGAACTTGGTGTAATCCTGCCTGTCTCTTGTGTGCTAGGATAAAAGACATGTTCCTGCACCCTAGCTTTATGACATACATGGGACAATGTTCACTGTGGTTACTGCATTTTGTGACAGCCGCCATCATTGCTGCAGCCTCCTCAGCCCCTGCTGAGCACCATTGCACTACACCTTTAATCTGCAAAAATAAACTTTTTTGTCGTCTGGCGACAAGGTCTTATACTCTAGCCCAGGATGGCCTGGTTATTTGATGCCTAGCCATGGCTGGCCTCAAATTCCTGTGTCAGGCTCCCAAGTGCTGGATCTGCAGGTGTGAGCTGATAGATCAGACCAACCTTTCTATCCACATATGGATGGGGCTGTGGTCAGGACCCTCATGCACCATTTGCTCATGTATGTTTGCACACATGCACACAGATTTAGTAAAAAATGTAAAGAATGTTTAAGGACACCCACAATTACAAATGCCAGGCTTTCATTCTTCTTATGACTGACGGTATTCTGCTGTGAATAGGTTTTTATTTGCTGTTCAGCTGAGCACTTAGGGTTTGGGGGGCTTGCTATTGTGAATAGTGTTAAAATTAAATGGGACTATAGTATTTTTTATTTTGTCTTACAAATTGGTTTGGATATATACACCAAATAGGTTTGCTGAGAATGAGGTCTCACTATGTAGCCCAGGCTGGCTATAGTTCACTATAGAACCTAGGATGGACTCAGTGAGCCTTCCACTTCTGCCTCCTGAGTGCTCAGGTTACTGGTGTGTGTCACTACATAATGGCTAATTTTGTAGTGGGATTGCCACATTGCCTGGCCTGGCCCTGTGTTCCTTGGCTCAAGGTATCTTCACACACATATAGCCCCAACCCATTTCTTACCTCTGTATAGTGAGTAAATATACTATTTCTAATCTTTTGAGAAACCTCAATATTGTTTTCAATAATTGGTTGTGTAAGCATTTCCTACCAACAATGTGTAGTTGTTTGTTTGCTTGTTCACATCCTTACCAGAATGGTGGATCTAGAGTATGTATGAAGACCTACATTCAGATCCACAAAGCCAAAGAAAAACCAAACACAGGACCTCATTTCTGCAACCCAAGGGCTTCTATAATGAGGTGGGAAACAGACAAGAAAATCCCCAGCAGCTCACAGGCTGGGTCTCCTGACTTGCAGAGAGGTGAACAGCAAATGACTCTTGAGGTGGTAGTAGGAGGCTGACAAAGTTATCATCTGAGCTCGATGTGTACATACCCACACTTACACATGAAAATGTATACACTAAAAACATGGAGCTGCTGTGTGAATGACCACAACACAGCACGCTACAGAACTGAGATTAACAGGACTATTCAAGATTTCAAGTGAATTCTTTCAGTCATGCACAGTATAAGCAGTTTATCAAAGCTGTTTGTTCTTTTTATTGAGACACTGCCTCAGGTATCCCAGGATTGCCTCTGACTCATTGTGAAGCCCAAGAGTGACCTTGTACTTAGGATCCTCCTGGCTCAACTTCCCAAGTCCTGCAGTTAAGAAAATGCATTGCCTGGACTGGTAGTCTATATGGTGCTGGGAATCAAACTTGGGGCTTTTCAGGCTAAGCAAGCAGTCTACCTTCCAAGCCACATTACTACTCTCCCAAACTGCCTCTTAGTTTACTGGCCTTTGGGATCATTTTAGTATCACGTTATGATTTTATAAAAAAAAATTTAATTTCCTTTATTCGGGGAGGAGTTGTCAAAATGAGGTTTCTCTGTGTATCCCTTGCTGTCCTGGAGCTAGCTCTGTAGACCAGGCTGGCCTCAAACTCACAGAGATCCACCTGCCTCTGCCTCTTGAGTGCTGGAATTAAAGGCCTGTGCTATCATCTCCCGGATATTAATTTCCTTCTACACTTTAACTTTGTAAAAAACTTGGAGCTACACAGACGCCACATGCTTGTTATCCCAGAATGCTATGGGAGTATAGGAGGAGTACCACAAGTTCAAGGCCAGTCAGTGCTACAAAAGTGAGGCCCTGGAGTTTCCATAAAACATTAATAGAATGTAAACAATTGATGTGGGAATGTCTCTGTATGCTGTGAATATCAATCTTTAAATAAAGGAGCTGTTTTGGCCCATGACAGGCACCATAGAAAAGTAGGAGGGGAAATCAAAACATAGGTAGGAGAAGGGCAGAGTCAAAAAGATTGAGCCAGAAGCCCAAAGAAGAAACATGTAAGGAACACAGGTGAGCCACGGGCCATGTGGCAGACAGATTAATGGAAATGGGTTGAGTTAAGATGAAATAACTAACTAGCAATGTGCCTGAGCCCCTGAGCCATAGACCAAACAGCATGAACTTAATATAAGTGTCTGAGTCATTTTGGGGGCCTGAGCAGCAACAGGTATCTAAGTGGTCTGGGACCAAAGGTCTGTAGGTCTGGACCTCTGCAGGACGGGGCCAGGAAACCTTATTGAAACAATCAATGTTTTCCATAAAACATTAAAAACAACATGAACCTTGCTTTTCCTTTGAAATGTGACTTTTTCATAGTTGGCTTGAATTTTAGCTTTTTCCTTAAAATGTGATTTCAGTGATTTGCTTGAAGTTGCCATGGCCAGGATGAATCTTTTTCAGTTTAAGATTTTATTTTTTAAAGTCTTTAGTGATTTTTTAAAAAATTCTACTATGAGATTAGACATAAAGTTAGGATTCAAAATACTTTTTTAAATAAACATTGGCACCTTAGTAAGATTTATTAGTTGCCTAAAAGTGTTATCCAAGGTTTAATAACATAGAAAGCTAGTAGATTGTTTTTCATGTCTTAAAAACAAATCTAAGAAAAGTCATCAGGGAAGGGGTGATGCGGTAGAAAACCAGGAAGGAGGCTGGGATGGGAGAGTAAGGAACACCTTCAGCAGCTCCTCATACAGCACTGACCTTTGGGAAGCCTTGTGCATCATGCACCTATGTCCTGGAGCATCAGAGTAAGGCATGGAGCCATTAAGGGACGTTCTTTTCTGATTTGCTGAGACAGGGTCTTGCTATGTAGTCTCAACAGACCTTGAACCCACTCAAAGCAGGCTCCCTGCCTCAGCTTTGTGCAGCCTGACACTGCAGTTGTCTATCAAAACACCTGGCTGGAATCCTTTAAATGTCTTTAAAATTCCTTTTAAGGGCTGGGGAGACTGCTCAGTGGTTAAGGTGTTTGCCATACACCTGTAAAAGAAGCGATATAAATGTCAGGTAGGTGAAGTGGCTAGCCTGTCAATCTAGGCCAGGAAGGCAGCTCCCCAGAGCAAATTGGCTAGCAAGATGAGTCATGTCTTCAAGCGCTGGGTTTAGCTAAGAGATCTTGTCAAAGAATCCCTGACATCACCTTGGGCCCCCATAGGCCTTACACATGTGTTGCAAATATAACCCCCACACATATGCTCACACACAGGCAAAAAACATGCACACTATATAGCACATATGAAAATTAAAAATAAAAAATATAAAATCACATTTAATATGATGAAAACTTCACAGGGAAAACAGGAGCATAGCCTACAGTGGTTGTGGCTTCAGAAAAGATCTAATCTGGGAAGGAAGCTGGTTCCAAAATTTCATCCCACGGGTATTGAGAGACAGCCCCTAAAGTTCGCATAGCACTGTGTGTTGGCACCAGAATTGACAGACAAGTCTTCAGAAGTGATAAAAAGCCAGAAAGTGAGATAAATTCAAACTCTTAACTACAAAGCTCTGTTGTACTGTGCATCAGCGTAAGCAAGAATAAAAAGCATAAGGTTTTCTTTCAATGCACTTTTAAAAAAATGTCAAACCTCAAATATTTTTTATCTAAATTTTTATTACCTGACCCTTGCCATTGGCCAGTGGTCATCTCAATTTTATTAGTTTATGTTTTCAAACCTGCTAACTTAGGCTTTATCTATCTAGATGTGATAGATAAACACACACACACACACACACACACACACACACACACAAAGAGATAAGGGACTTCATTTCCCCTGTCTTTTTCTGTCTCATGTATCCGAGGCTGGCCTCAGGCACATTATCTAGTCCAGGATAGGCACAAGCTCCTGATCTTCCTACCTTCACCTATCAAGTACTAAGATTGCAGCCCTGCACCACTCTGGTTATAATATTGTCCAGGATGTGGAGCCCAGGGCTTCCTGCATATTAGGCAAGCAAGCTGCATCCCCAGCTCATCCCTAAGAATATTTTTAAGGTTTGTAGTGCAAGATCTAGTTTCTGTTGGTTTGCTCCTTTTTTTTTTTTTTTTTTAACTTTTATTTCTCCTTCCCATCTTCAAACTATAGGAGCACCTCAGTTTTCCCAAATGTGCTAGCAAGTCTCCCTTCCTTCCCAGAGCACATATGATTTTTGTGTATACTCACCCCTGACCCTGTACATCCAAGCTCTTCCCTTCTTTTGAACTGAAGTTAGTCATTAAGGCACTTTCCTCAAGACACATTCCCTGAGATGAGTTAGCCATTAGAGGGCAGAAGCAGCTGCTGACAGTGCTTTAAACGGCACCATTTCCTCTGTCTGCAGTTTTGTTACAATGACATCTACACTAGACGCAAGTACAAATAGCAATTTGACTTCTGATTTTTAAGTGTCACTGACAACAAACCAAAACTGCCAATCAAAGGTGCAGGCCTTTCATCCCAGACCTCCAGAAGCAAAGACAGGCAGATCTCTCCAAGTTCAAGGTCAGCCTGGTTACTTGGAGAAACCTTGTCTTGAAAAACAAACAAACAAAAAAGTTGCGTTATCTTCGTAATTCAGATTTTCAAAGGCCCAAACCATCATGTTGGTGCACCTCTCCTCAAACGCATTCAAGTAAACTGTTACCACCGGCTTAAATCACAATGGGCTTATACAGTGTGTATGTGTAAAGTATCTAAAGTTGAGAGCCAGTGAGATGGCTCAGCATCATCAAGCTTGTCTCAAAGGCCTGATGACCTGAATTCAATTCCTGGGGCCTACATAAAGGTAAAGGACAGAATAGATTTGTAGTCTGACCTTCCTGCATGTGACTTGGCATTTATGCAGTGCCACCCCTCCTCCACACACATTATAAACACTACAATTATAAAGTCATTATAAAACACCTCAAAATTAAGTCATTTGCTATAGTGAGTTTCCTCATAAAAATTTTAATTTTTTTAGAATTACTAAAAATCTCTCATTTTAGAAAATGATTTGTAATAGAACCTCAAAATATAGCTTTCTCTCAATATTCACATGAACCCAGGGCTCAACCCGTCTTACCTTTCTTTCCAGTTAGCTTTTTCTACTACAGCTTTTTTTTCTTCCCATTGAGCAAAACCAGGCCGCCCCTCCCTCCAGGCCGTCCCTCTAGGCCCTCCACAAAGCTACCATCCTACAAATTCCTGGGAATTCACTCATGAACCTTCTCATCAAATTGGAGTTGTCTACCCAAGATGATATTTTTCTTTTGCTTTTTTAAAATTTGAAAATAGATTTTTATACAGTGTGGTAATATATTGTATGTTTAATAAAATCAGCCTGGAATATCAGAGGACAGAATCACCCACAGTCAAGCCATGACAGTCAGAGAGTGGTAACTCACGCCTTTAATCCATCACTCAGGAGACTGAGATCTTTCCGGATTTCTGTGAGTTCAAGGCCTAACAACCAAACAGAAGCAGCTCACACCTTTAATCCTAACTCTAGGATACTGATGCAGAGTTGAACCTGGAAATGAAACAACTGGGTAGATAAGATATTTAAGGCAGGAGGAGCAGAGATTCAGGTGTTCTGTAGGAGCAATGAGCCAGGCAGAGGTGAGTACTGGCTGTGGTCTGTTTCCTGTCTCTGATATTTCAGCTTTTCCCCAATTTAAAAACAAAACAAGAAGAGGAGCTCTGTGACAGCCAGAACTCTTATACAGAAAACCCTGTCTCGAAAACAAAACAGAACAAAAGGCTGGCGAGATACTCTGTCCTCTGATATTTCAGGCTGACTTTATTAAATATAAAATATATCACCACAATACAGTATATTCTGATTATGCTCCCCCTCCCCGGCTCCCTCCAGAGCCGCCTCACTTTCCACCCACCCAAATCCACAGTTTTCTTTCTCAGTCTCATTAGACTATGAACAGACATCTAAATATAGTGGTGATGGTAAGATTAAATACAAACAGACCAGGATAGGAGAAAACAGTATCACCTCCTATTGTTTGGAACAGGGGTGCATGCCAGAAATTCCCTAAATAGAGTTTGCAGAGGGCAAGAGCATCTAACCCTATAATTTCAGACGTCCTTTTACCCCACTGACTCTGTATGAGAAATTATTTTCACCCACACTTGGAGAGAACGCTGCAACTTCTGACATAAAGACTTCAAAGCCATTTCACTCCATTTCTACACAGGAATTTTTGTAGCATTTCCCTTTATCCTAAGTACATTTGTTTTTACATTTTATTTTAGTGTGTGTGGGTGTCTGTGTGTGTGTGTGTGTGTATGTGTATAAGTGAGCATGTGAGCATGTGTGTGTGTGTGAGTGTGAGTGTGTCTGTGTAAGCATGTGAACATGTGTGTGAGCGTGTGTGTGTGTGTGTCTGTGTAAGCATGTGAACATGTGAGCATGTGTGTGAGCGTGTGTGTGTGTGTGTGTGTGTGTGTGTGTGCGCGCGCGCGTGCGTGCGTGCATAGGATGAGAGCGAAGGGGAAACCTGTGGATGCTTCTACCATGTGGGGCTGGGGTCTCAGGGATCAAGTTCATAAAAGCTTGGTGGCAAGCAGTTTTTTTTGCCTTACTTAAATTTTTAAAAGATTTATTTATTTTTTAAACTGTTTCATGGGTACGGGTGTTTTGCCTGGCATGTGTGGATATCACATGTATGCAGTACCCAAGGAAGCCAGAGGAGAGTGACATGTTTTCATGATCTCATGATCATGAGTCGCTGTGTGTGTGTGCAGTAAACTAAATCTAGGTCCTCTGTGAAGCGGCCCGGGTTCTGACTGCTCAGCCATCTCTCGAGACAGTGTTCTGAGAAATTTTAAAGATTGTTTTGATTAGTCTCAGTCCCTTGCATTTTCATAAATTTTAGGCTCATCTTGTCTATTTCTTTTAAAAAATGGCTGAAATTTTACTTTTGATGCTCTTATAAATTGACTTTAAAATAAGTGACTTTTAAGGTTTCATTTACTTTTCATTTAAAATTATGTGTGTGCACACACCATGGTAAGTCAAAGGACAATTCTCAGAAGACAGTTCTCTCTTCCTACCTCATGGGTCCCAAGAGTCCAGCTCAGATAGTCACCCTTGGCAATAGACCTCTTTTCTGATTGGCCCTCTCTGTGTCAATGCCCCACACATTGAAGGATTTTTACTTACAAAAAGGCATCTTTAAGGTTAAAGGGCTGTCTCAGCAGTCTCAGAGGATTCGACCCCCAGCACAGACATGGTGGCTCATACCCCTCTGTAACTCCTGAAGGCACCAAACACACATGTGGCACAGATATACATGCAGACAGAATGCTCATACACATAATAATAAAGTTTTAGAAAAAAATACTTCTTTCTACTTATTTATTAGGTATTTGTGTTCTGAAAAGGTGTTGGAATCTATCAAAGGCTTTTCCTGCATTTTTGACATGGTCATGGGGTTTTGTCCTTATTTTGTTAACAGAGATTATTGTATTCATTTGCTTTCTTATATTAATCTAACTACATTTCTGGGCTAAATCCCACTTGTCTAATTCTTTTCTATTTATTACTGAATTTAGTTCACTGGTATTTTCACATCTACAGAGATACTGGCCTCTGGTTTTCTGTATTGCTGTTGTTTGGTTTTGGTTTCAGGCTCATATATTTTTGTACAATGAGCCCGGAAGCATCGGACGATTCTTGTTAAGTTATTGTTTATGTATATTGCAATGTCCTGACCAGAGCTCTCCTTTGGCATACGTAAATTGCCTGTGTTGTTACCATTTGTTTAAAAGGCCCTCCTGTGCTAACGCTTTTGTGTTTGGCTATTGGGTGAATTCTCTGGTCCCCTTATTTTTCATGCCTTTGCATTTGCTTTGTGACGTATTGATTCTTTTATCCTCCAAAATTAATTTTACTGAAAGTTTTATCCTATTTTCCACATCCGTTACTTTTCTATGAATTTTAGAATTGATGTCACAATATTTTGACTGCAATCATCTGTATAACACAGGATTTCTCATATTAGTCTATTAATCATTTTTAGATTGCCTGTCATAGTGGTTTTCATAAACATTGACACAAAGATAGAGAGATGGCTCAGTGGTTAAGAGAGCTTGCTGCTCTTTCAGAGGACCTGAATTTGTTTCCCACCATCCATGTCTACCAACTCTCAACCACCTGTTCCAAGACTCCCTCTTCTGGCCTCTGAGGGAACTGCACACACAAAGCATGCATACACACACACACACACACACACACACAGAGAGAGAGAGAGAGAGAGAGAGAGAGAGAGCAATATATACACAAATAAAAGTAAACCTTGAAAAAACATTCACAATGATATACAAGCATGGACAACATTGACCTTTAGAACTTCCTCATTCCAAGTGAAACTCTCTTCCTGTTAAATATCTGTTTCTCCTCCTTCAAGCTTCTAGAAATCACCGTTAGTTAACCTCATATAAGTAGGTGCTCTTACAGTGCTTGTCTCCTTGTAACTGATTTACCTCACTTTATAATAATGTCTTCAAGTTTATTGCATATACATGCTGTTAGGATTACCTTCCTTTTGAAAGTTCAACAACATTCCCTTGTGTGTTTATATCACATTAGCTTATACACTCATCTGTTGGTGAAAATTTGGATTATTTCTACATTTATATATGTACTCAACTTTAAAATTGGAAAGAAGAAAAAAAAAGGTATAGGAGATGCCTTTAATCTCAGCACTGGGGAATATAGGGGAAGTGGTCAAGCAAAGAAACCCCTACCCTGGCTCTGAGCCCAAAGTTAGTCAAAGAAACCCACCCTGGATCTAAGACCTGAGCCAGTGAAATACTGAAATTTATCCCTGAACCCAGAACCAAAAGAAATGTGCTCCGACTCTGAAACCAGCACCAAAGAAACACACTTTGGGCCTAGAATCAGAGCCAGTGAAAGAAATGTGCCCTGGCCCTGAAATTAGAGCCCCAAAGCCCAAAATAGCCAGTGAAAGAAACATCTTGGCCCTGAAACCAAAACCAAATCAGAGCTTAAAATATCTGACCAGTCCCCACCCTGGAAGTCTCCCTAGAAAATTCCGCCTTCAAGAAGCCCCATATAAGTCCTGAGCCCACAGCCCTCTTTCCCTACTGTCTTCTCTCACCCTGGGCTGAGGCAACCACTCTCCAGGAACCTTCCCTCCCAATAAATCTCTTGAATGAGGTTTGGGTGAAGACCTTTTTCTTTTGCTGGAGCCCCAGCTGGTGCCTGGACAGAGATAAGCTGAGGGAGCAAAGCTGACCGCAGCCCAGGGGACCTTCCCTGGCTGGCTGGGTTGTTACATTCCCTGCACAGCTAGCGGCAGAGGGAAAGTGAAGCTGTAACACTTCTGTGGAGGAAGCCTTCCCCCGCAGAGCAGAATTGTTACATTCTGGGAAACTGCAGCAGAACTGTAACAACTTAGCTGAGGAGACCCTCTCTGCTGGAACAGAGCTGCTAACGTTAGGGAAGCCTTTTCCTAAAGCAGGGCTGTAAGCTGCTGCCTATGCTTTGGCCTGTGGTGTTCATTGGCTCCCAGCTGCCTGAATCCCTCTCCATGGAGTTGTAACACTCAGTATTCATTGACTCCCGACTGCCTGAATCCTTTTCCATTTGAGCTGCAGTGCTCAGTATGCCTGGGCTCCTGACTGCCAGGACCTCTTTCCATCTGAGCCGCATAAATACCTATGGGGAGGCAGAGGTGGGAATATCTCTGAATTTAAAACCAGCCAAGACTACAGAGTGAGTTATAGGTCAGCCAGGGATACTCACTGTACTGGCTCGTTTTGTGTACCACCTTGACACTAACTAGAATCATCAAAGGAAGGAGCCTCAGTTGAGGAAATGTCCTCACAAGATCTAGCTATAAGACATTTTCTCATTTAGTGATCAGTGGGTGGGGGCCCAGCCCATGGTGGATGGTGCCAGCCCTGGGCTGCTGATCTTGGGTTCTGTAAGAAGGCAGTCTGTGAGTCAGGGGAAGCAGGCCAGTCAGCAACACTCCTCCATGGCCTCTGCATCAGCCCCTGCCTCTGGGATCCTGCCCTGTTTGACTTCCTGTCCTGGCTTCCTTTAGTGGTGATCAGCAGTGCTGAAGAATACTCCAAATAAACCCTTTCCTCACCAACTTTTTTTTTCCCAGCAAAGCAGTAGAAACCCTACCTAAGGCAATTCTGTAACAGTGTAGCTGTGACAGACCTGACAATGTTTCTGTTTTGAGACCTCAGAGTAATTTGCACACCAAGAATATTGTGAGAAGTGCAGAGGATGGAGGCCAGGCTTGCAAAATTTCAGAGGGAAGTTTCAAGACCCTATCAGGATCATTCATCATTTTGAATTAAAACCCTGTAGTTCTGGTTAGCTGGGGCTGAAGAATCGGCTGTGATTAACCAGATACAGAACTACTAAAGCAAAACTTTGCTTTGTTGGGATTATTGATGCTGGTTGGTTGGAGCTAAGATACAGCAGTGACCAGCATCACTAAAGTGAACGCTTGAGAAATGTTTCCTGAGAACATAGAGAAACTGTATTCCAGAGGCTGCCAAGGATGTACCTTGTGCTGGCAACCTGATTTGGTAATGTATAAGCATCACCCAGATGGTCCTGGTTCTGAAGGCATGAAGGGCCTATAGATAGAAGCTGATGCTTGGCACTATGAAGAGAGCCTATGAGAGGCTGTGGTGAAACAGTATCCCAGTTGTAGTGTGTGGGAGATTGTGTTGTTTCATTGTAAATAATTATCCCACCCACTGGTTTAATAAAAAGCGCTGATTGGCCAAAGGCAGGCAGGAAGTGTGGGCAGAGCTACCAGACTAAGAAAACTTTGAGAACAGGAAGCACAAAGCAGAATGCCAGAGAGAAGCCGGAAGAAGCAGAGGACAACCATGCTGCTGTGAGAAAAGGTACTGAGCCACATGGCTGAACAGGATAAGAGTCATGGGTTAAATGAAGGGTAGAGAGCTAGCAAGTGATATGCCTGGTCCTAGGCCGATCAGCCTAAAACTATTGTAAGTATCTATGTGTCTCTGTGGGATTGCGGGACTGTGGGTCTGTGGGCCTAAACCTTGAGGCTAGACCTGAAAGTTCGGAACAGAAACCTTGTACTATAGTAGTGAAATACCCCAACAGTTTGGGGATGCCTGTGCCATGGGATGACCATGAAGAACAGTAGCAATGATGGAGTGGAGCCTGCTGAGCCTAGAAAACAAGCTGTGTGTGCTGCAGAGGGCAGAGCCTGAGAAGTGACCCAAGCCCTTTGGAGGAGTCCAGATTATGAGTGGATCCCAAACACTGGACAGTTAGAATTTTGTTTTGCTTTGGTTTGATTGTGACTGTACCCTGATTTTTTTTTTTCCTCTTGAAGTAAGAAAGTATTTTACTGGAGTCCACACTGAATTCAGAGACTGAATTTTAAGAGACTTTGGATTTTAAAGGAGATTGACTATTTTAAAGGGACTGAAATTTTAATGTGTTTGAATTTATAAAGATTGTGAGACCTTTAAAGTTATTTAAGATCTGGGGATAAATTTTTTTTAAAGGAAGGGTTAATAGTGATGTGTTTGTGTGTTAAGTTGCTAAGGAGTCATTTGTACAGGCTGATTTTGTGTGTCAAGTTGACACCAACTGGAGTCATTGAAGAGAAAGGAGCCTCAGTTGAGGAAAGGCCTCCACGAGACCCAGCTGTAATTAGGGTCAATGCGGGGAGAGTCCAGACCATGATGGGTGGTACCATTCCTGGGCTGCTGGTCCTGGGTTCTGTGAGAGAGCAGGCTGAGAAAGCCAGGGGAAGCAAGTCAGTAGGCAGCTCCCCTCCATGGCCTCTGCGTCTGTTCCTGCCTTCGGGATCCTGCCCAGCTTTAGTTCCTATCCTGACTCCTTCAGTGATGAACAGGGTGCCTAGAAAATCCTTCCTCCCTGACTTGCTCTTTAGTCAAGGTGTTTTGTCACAGCAATAGAAACCGCAAAATACAGACCCTGTCTCAAAATAAACAAAACAAAAAGAAGGAAGAAGAGGAGGAGCAGGAGGAGGAGCAGGAGGAGGAGCAGGAGGAGAAGCAGGAGGAGGAGGAGCAGGAGGAGGAGCAGGAGGAGCAGGAGGAGGAGTAGGAGGAGGAGGAACAGGAGGAGGAGCATTAGGAAGAGCAGGAGGAGGAGCAGGAGGAGAAGCAGGAGGAGGAGGAGCAGGAGGAGGAGGAGTAGGAGGAGGAGGAACAGGAGGAGGAGCATTAGGAGGAGCAGGAGGAGGAGCATTAGGAGGAGCAGGAGGAGGAGCAGGAGGAGGAGCAGGAGGAGGAGCAGGAGGAGGAGCAGGAGGAGAAGCAGGAGGAGGAGGAGCAGGAGGAGGAGTAGGAGGAGGAGGAACAGGAGGAGGAGCATTAGGAGGAGCAGGAGGAGGAGCATTAGGAGGAGCAGGAGGAGGAGCAGGAGGAGGAGCAGGAGGAGGAGCAGGAGGAGGAGCAGGAGGAGAAGCAGGAGGGGAGGAGGAGTAGGAGGAGCAGGAGGAGGAGCAGGAGGAGGAGTAGGAGGAGGAGGAGCAGGAGGAGGAGTAGGAGGAGGAGGAACAGGAGGAGGAGTAGGAGGAGGAACAGGAGGAGGAGCATTAGGAGGAGCAGGAGGAGGAGCAGGAGGAGGAGCAGGAGGAGAAGCAGGAGGGGAGGAGCAGGAGGAGGAGCAGGAGGAGGAGCAGGAGGAGGAGCAGGAGGAGGAGTAGGAGGAGGCCACTACCACCAGCTGGGATTTTAACTGGCATTACATTGAGCCAATAGATTGATTTAGGTAGGAATGGGCATCTTAAACTATGTTTTCCATTTATGCTAATACCCTTGAATCTCAGCAGTGTTTACTAGGTTTCAGCATAAAAGGAGCTGACAGTTTTGGTAGATTTATCCTCAACATTTTCTATGTTACTTAGTTACTATTGCTGTGAAGAGACACCATGACCAAGGCAGCTTGTAAAACATTTAATTAGGGGCTTGCATACAGTTTTAGAGGGTGAGCACATGGCCACCATGTCAGAGAACATGACAGCAAGCAGACAGGCATAGCACTCACTAGAGCAGTAGCCGAGAGCTCACATCTAATCTTCAGGCTGAGGCAGAGACACAGAGGAAGACTGGGCCTAGCATGTTCTTTCAAAACCTCAAAGTCCACCCCCTTGCACCACCACCCCCATTGATACCACCTCCTACAATAAGGCCACACCTCCTAATCCTTCCTAAACAGTCCACCAATTGGGAACCAAATATTCAAATACCATGAACTCTACAGAATCCATTCTTATTCATACAACCACATATTGTATTCCTTAACTTTATAATGTCTGATTGTCACCAGTGTGAAGAAATAGAGTTCTTGGGTCCTAAAACAGTACTAAGAGTTTCTTTCATTAGGGATCTCCCATGTAGAGTTAGACAGATACATACATACATATATACTTGCATACATAGATGATGAAGATAGATAGATAGATGATAGATAGATAGATAGATGATAGATAGATAGATGATAGATAGATAGATAATAGATAGATAGACAGATGATAGATAGATAAATAATAGATAGATGATAGATGGATGGATGGATAGATAGATAGATAGATAGATAGATAGATAGATAGATAGATAGATAGATAGATAACGACAATTTCACTCCTTTTATAAGCTGGATGCCTTTTGTCTTTTGGTTTTCTTGTGCCTAAACTAGAATGTTGAGTGGCTGTGATGAGACCATGCCCCCTTGTTATGTTTTGGTCTAAGGGAAAAGTTTTTAGCCTTTATCGTTACATGCAGTTTAGGTGTGAACTGTTGTGGGATATTTGATCACACTGTGAACCCCAACCTTGGATTGGGGTGGAGGCAGTAACTAGTTGATAGGAATTGGCCATTGAGAGCACGAAGGAGTCAAGAAGATGGATAGAGGGACTCACAGGAAGGGGTAGGGAGGCACTTGGAGTTTCAAGGTCTTTTTGGTTTGGGATGGCTGGAGAGACATTCTCTTTCTGAGTCTCTGGCCAAAAAGAAAGTCATCTGGTTGCTTCTCAGCTTCTCTGAACTAGCAGGTTTTCACCCTAACATCTGACTCCTGAGTCTTTATTGGTAAATAGAATGATAGAGACTTAGTTAAAAACTATACTTAATGGCAGCAAAAAAAAAAAAAAAAAAAAGCTGTTGCTGGCAGGACCAATCCCACCAGGCCTTGGCCTGGGCATCAGGGGCAGTGAGGTTAAAATATCAGTAGATTAGGTGTAGCCACTGGGATGACTGAGGAACAACAGTAGATTTTTAAATAGACACCTTCTGTGTGCGAGGACTCCCCTTGTTGCTCTCCCGGAGGATGCCAGTCTAGCTCACAGCACCCACCCCATGGCGCATGACTGTAGCAGTTTCTCATCAGACCACCAGACTGCAAATAACGATGCTGAGATTTATTATTATTTATAAAAGTTAGGCCTTAGCTTAAGCTTGTCCCATTAACTTAATTTAACCCGTTTATTTTAATCTACATTCTGTGGCATAGCTCATCACCTCACCTCTCCATAACTCCCATGTTGCTTCCCCTATATCTATCTGGCTGGTGACTCCACCTTCCTCCCAGAGTTCTCTCTCTGTCTGGAAGCTCCACCTATACCTCCTTTCTGGCTATTTCCCATTCAGTTTTTTATCGCACCGATCACAGCAATACCTTTACACACAATGTACAAATATCCTACAACACACACCCATCTGTAACTTCAGTTCCAGGGGATCTGATGCCTTCTTTGGCCTCTTTGGGCACCAACACATGCCTGTAGTCACACCCATGAGTGGGAACATACATACACTTAAGAAAATAAATTCTAAACAAAGAAATAAATGGGGCTCTTGTCAGATCATGTCTATACTGTGTTCTGAGTTATCCACAGAAGGTTTTTTTTTTCTCCTGCACATTGTATGAATTACATTGTTTGAATATCAAGCGAGCCTTATTTGCTGGCACAAATCCCATATGACCATTTTGTGTAGCCTGTTCGTGTGTTGTTAGATTTAATTTGCTAAAATTTGATTGTTTCTTTCCTCACCCCATTCAACAGGAATTTTGATCTGTGTTTTGTCTCTGCTGGGTTGCTACCAGTGATGGTGTCCTCACACAGGGACCCAGGGAATTCTTCCTCTAGCTCTCTGGGAGAATCCATTTAGAATCAGAAATAGCTCTTTCTTAGGAATTTCCTGGAACTCCCCAGTGAAGTCATCTAGCTCTTGAGTTTTCTTGGTTGAAAAGGTTTAAGCCACAGTTTAAACTTCTTTAATACATTTAAATTATCCAGGATGTTCATTCTTTACACCTATTTGCTTATATATTGTGGGTGTAGGTGAGAGTAGATATACAAGAGGGCAACTTGTGGAAATCACTTCTCTCGTTCTATCCTGTAGATGCCAAGGACTGAACTCAGAGCCTTAGGCTTGACCACAAGCACATTCACCTGCTAAACCCCAGGTTACCTGAGGGGGAGTCACAGTTTGTTTTGTTAGGAGCTTGTCTACTTTATTTAAATTATCAAATTTATTAGCATAAAATCAACCATTTTTCTGTGTTCTCTGATTATCAATTCTACTACTATAATCTGGAGTAATGCCATCTGTTATTCCTAATATTGGTCAGTTGCCCCCTAACCCAGTTAAAGGCTTACAGTATCTAATGATAGGAACATACCAGCTTTTGTTTACATTAATATTCCTATACTCTGTTCAGCTTTCTGTTCTGCTGCTTTCCAGAGACAATCCTCTCCCTCCAGTTTTCCTTCCTCTTCATCCCACCCACCCTACACCCTGGTCCTACACAACTCCCACAATACTCTCTGTTCTGACAATGTCACATAAGAACATTTGCACAATATAAATTTTTAGTGACTTAGTTCAGTTTTTTTCACTGTTTGGGAAGGGAAAGCAGGAGGATTGTGAGCTTGGGACACACGCGTAATTCTACAACTGTATGTATATTTCATATCTGTTGGTCAAATTCTTAAAGGATGGTTATTTGAGGTAACGTTTCCATTTCTTCTAGGTAAATATTTGTGTTCAAGATTAACTGGGTCAATTAGAGATGTGTGTTTAACTTTCTCTAATTCTTACAACCAAAGAATCATCTGGGTTTTGCTTATTTTTTGTTTTGTTTTGAGACAGGGTCTTATAGCCCTGGCTGGCCTAGAATTCACTATGCAGTTAGGCTAGTCTTGAATCACAAAGATCTGTCTGCCCCACCTCCCGAATGCTAGAATTAAAGTCATGTATCACCTTTGCCCTTTTTATTATGATCACCCTGTGAAAATGACCCCGGTTTCTCCCCAAGAGGTTCCACCCTCACCTCTTGGAGACAAGGTCTAATACTTTTGGAAACCTTGGGATTCTCTTATGGAGCCAGGCTGGCCTTGTCCCAAGCTCACAATCCTCCTGCCTTCCCTTCCTACATGCTTTGGGTGCTGTTTGTTATAATTTCTGTTTTGTTTCTTATGTTTACTGTTTAGCCTTTTAAGCCTGTGTGTCTATGGTTTTCATCTGAAATTTGAAAGGCTTTCAGGCATAGCTCATTTCTCCATCTCCTCCCTCCTTAAAGCATCTCCAGTTACACCTGTGTCTAGGCCGCTGAGTTTTCTCCTCGCTATCAAATGCTTTCTTCCCTTCTGGGTCTTCCTTTCCCTCTGTGTCTTCTGTCGGGTGATTTCCTTTGCTCTCCGACAGTTCTTCCTGCTCTTGATTCTTTGTTGCTGTGGGTTCTTTTTTCTTATTTTGTTTGTTTGTTTGTTGAGGCAGGGTTTCATTTTGTGATCCCAGCTGGCCCAGAACTTACTATGAAACCCAGGCCAGCCGTCCGGAAAGTGCGCGGGCAGTTCCTCTGCCTGAACTGCAGCATAGCAAGACCACATGTAGGCTTCCTTGCCTGTATTTGAGATTATACTGTAGGCATTTTCAATTTTGTTTTGATGAAACCTTGGGTCTTTGTTGTTGTTTGTAATTGTGAGGCAAATCCTCATGTAGGCTAGGGTGGCCTCGAGTTCAAAAGATATCAGAGGATATCCTTAAACTTCTGATCCCCCTGCCTCCAATCACAAACTGAGATTGCACCACTCCCACCAACTTACTAAATGCTGAAGATGGAACCCAAGGCTCTGCATATTCTAGGTAAACAGTCCACCAGCAGAGCCCAGCAGAGCCCAGCAGAGCCCAGCAGAGCCCAGCCTTAGCCCCTGTGTTATGTTTGTGCTTATTTTGTGGGGTTTTTTTTTTCCTCATCTCCTCCTCCCCTTCTTCCTCTTTTGTATTTACTTATTTTATCTTAGGTGTATGAGTATTCTGCCTACAGATATGTGTGTGCCTGGTGCCCCTGGAGTTCAGGCGAGGGCCTTAGATACCCTGGAACTAGAGTTCTGGAATTATGGTTGTTTGTGAGTCACTTTGTGGGTGCTGGGAATCAAACCCAAGGCCCCTGAAAGAACAGCCAGTGCTTTTTTTTTTTTTTTTAATTGAAGAGATTTTTTTTTCATACAATGTAATCTGATTATGGTTTTACTCCCTCAACTCTGTCCAGACTCTCCCACCTCCCACCTGCCTAAATCCATACCCTTTGCTGCTGTCTCTCTCATTTGAAAACAGACATTTAAAAAATGAATAAAATAAGATAAAATAAAAACAAGCCAGGCAGTGGTGGCGCACACCTGTGCTTCCAGCACTCAGGAGGCAGATTCTGGTGGATTTCTGTGAGTGAAAGGCCAGCCTGGACTATAGAGTGAATTCCAGAGAAACCCTGTTTAGAAAAACAAAACAAAAAACAAACAAACAAACAGGAAAAGCTACCAAAAAGCACAAGAAATACAAACAAAAGCAGAGACAAACATATTTACATACACAGAAAACCTGTAAAACAAAAATGGAAGCCCTAACACAGAAACACAAGCCCTGTAAGGTAAAGGGGAAAAAGCCCAGACAAAGCATTCTAAAACAAACAAGCAACCTCCCAAAGTACTATTAAATTTGTTTTGTCTTTGATTATCGACTGCTGAGCATGGGGCATGCCCTTAAGTGTGGTTTGTACACCCAGTGATGAGGCTCTGTTGGAGAAAACTAATTTTTTCATTGTAAGCAGTTATCAGTTGGACATAGCTTCTGGATTAGTGATGGGAGCCTGTGTCCCCTCTCAGTTCTGGGCCCCCCAATCTGGCTTAGCCGGTGTGCAGGCCCTGTGCACACTAACACAGTCTCTGAGATTTCTCAGTCTGGCTTAGCTGTGTGCAGGCCCTGTGCACACTAACACAGTCTCTGAGATTTCTCAGTCTGGCTTAGCTGTGTGCAGGCCCTGTGCACACTAACACAATCTCTGAGAGTTCCCATATTTGTTAGTCCTTGCCTTGGTGTTTTACATCTTCCCTGGCTCTTACCATTTCTCTGCATCTTCTGCACAGTTTCCTGAGTTCTGAGGGGTGGAGTTTGATAAAGACACTCTACTTAGGCCTAAGGGTCCTAAAGTCTCTCAGGCTGTACTCTCTTGATGAGTTGAGGGTCTCTGTATTTGTCTCCACCTCCTGAAAAGAAAGCTTCTCTGATGATAGCTGAGCAAGCCCCTGATCTATGAGTATATGACAGAATGTCCTTAGTAGTCATTGGATTGTTACATTCCTTTAGCAGAACAGTTGTGTTTGGTTTTCCCCTAGGTCCGTGGCCTATTTTGTCTTACGTTCTTGGCCTCCTGGGCAGTGACAGGCATGGGCTTCCTATCATGGAGTGGGCCTCAAGTCCAATCCAATGGTTGGTTATTCTTACAACTTTTGTAGCACTATTGCACATCACAGAAAAGCCTGTGGCTGAGTTGGTGTTTGGGAGTATGCAGAGTACTCTCCAGGGCCACAAACATTAGTCAGCAGAGGTAACGGTTCTGGGCGGGGCCATTATGATTCTCCATCTTCAGTGAGTTCTGTTGCTGTTGTCTTTGGCTAAAAGGCCTCTGCCAGTAGTTTGTGGAGAGAAAGCAATAGCCTTAGCAGTAACCTGGGTTTGGGGGTTTCCATGGGGCCCCTTTGGCCAACAATGAAATTAGATGTAACTTATTTATGGCACTGGAGGTTTATTTGGTAGCAAGAGATGTCTGCTTAGAGCTTTGTCTTCCTTGTTATTTGGTGATTCCATTTAGATGTCTTTCGTGTGTGTGTGTGTGTGTGTGTGTGTGTGTATGTGTGTGTGTGTGTGTGTATGTGTGTGTATGTGTGTATGTGTGTGTATGTGTGTGTATGTGTATGTGTGTATATATGTGTGTGTATATATATGTGTGTGTGTATATATGTGTGTGTATATATGTGTGTGTATATATATATTTGTGTGTATATATATGTGTGTGTATATATGTGTGTGTATATATATGTGTGTATATATATGTATATGTGTGTATATATGTATGTGTGTGCATATATGTATATGTGTGTGCATATATGTATATGTGTGTATATATGTATGTATATATATATATATAATTTTTTTAAGAATCTTTTACCTTATTAGGTTTCCACATGACACCTCAAATGGCCCTTAATTTTAGCTTCCTCCATATTATCTCCCTTTCTCCCTCTACTCTCCCATTTGATCTACCCATTCCAGTTCCCCCAAAACCATCCATAACCATCTATTCTATTTTCCCTTCCTAGGAAGCATCTTTCCCCCCAGGCCATTATTCTACACATAACCTTTGCGATTATATCAATTGTAACCTGCTTATCAAAGACTTAAAAGCTAACATGCACATATAAGCAAATACACACCATATTTGTAGTTTGGGATCTGAGTTACTTCCTTCAGGATGATTTTTTTCCCCCAGCTTCACCCATTTACTTGAGAATTTCATGGCATCACATTCTGTAAATGCATCATGTTCTCTTTATTCATTTATACATTGATGAACATTTAAGCTGTTTTTAATTTCTGACTATTATGACTAGAGCAGCAATGAAAATTATTGAGAAGTGTCACTGTAGAAGGATGTAATGATGTGGGGTGTCTTTCTGTACACTGAATATGCTTATTACCATTGGTTAATAAAGAGGCTCTTTTAGCCTATGGCAAGGCAGCTCAGAGGCAGGTGGGGAAATCCAAGCAGAGATAAAGACAAAGAAGGGCAGAGTCAAGGAGCATCTGCAGGAAGCCCCCAGAGAGCAAGATATAATGGAACACAGGTAAAGCCGTGGAGCCATGTGGCAATACACAAATTAATAAAAACGGGTTGAGTTAAGTTGTAAGAGCTAGTTGGTAATGAGCCTGAGCCATAAGCCAAAGAGTTTGGAATTAATATGAGCCTTTGTGTGATTATTTGGGACAAAGCAGCTGTAGGCAGGTCTGGACTTTGGGGCTAGGCTGGGCTAGGAACTTCTTACTATAACGTAGAGTCCTGTGTATATGCTGAAGAGTGCTATAGCTGGATCTTGAGGTACAGCCATTCCCAGCTTCCTGAGGAGAAACCACAAAAATTTACATAGTTGGCCTTACAAGTTTGTACTCCCACCAGCAAAGGTCAAATGTCCCCTTAAGCCCCCCCCATCTTTGCCAGCATGGGCTGTCATTTGTTTTGTTGATCTTGGCCATTCTGATTGGTGTAGTATAAAATCTCAAAGTAGTTTAAGTTTGCATTTCATTGATGACTAAGGGTGTTGAACATTTCTGTTTTGTTTTGTTTTTAAAGATTTATTTATTATGTATACAGTATTCTGACTGTGTATGCCTGAAGGCCAGAAGAGGGCACTGGATCTCATCATAGATGGTTGTGAGTCACCACATTGGTGCTGGGAATTGAACTTAGGACCTCTGGAAGAACAGTCAGTGCTCTTAACCTTTGTGCCATCTCTCCAGCCCATTTCTGTTCAATGTTTCTTGGCCATTTGTGTTTCATCTTGAGAATGTGCTGTTTCGATCTGTGCCCCATTTTTTAATTGGTAATTTGTTTTCTAGATGTGCAGTGATTTTCTGTTTTAGTTCTTTATATATTTTAGATATTAATCATCTAGCAGGCATGTAATCGGTACAGATCTTTCCTCATTCTGTAGGCTGCCATGAACGACAGTGTCTTTTTGCCATGAGAAGCTTTTCAGTTTTGTGAGGTCCCATTTCTTATTGTTCTTAGTGCCTGTGCTCTCAGGGTTCTATACAAAAGGTTTTCTTTTCTGTGCCAATGAGTGTTTCAAAGTGATTCCCAACTGTGTCTTCAGATTCAGTGCATCTGGTCTTATGGTGAGCAGCTCAGTTTTGCTCAGGGTGATACGTATGGATATATTTGGATTCTTCTACATGCAGCCATACAGTTTGACAAGCACCATTTGTTAAAGATGCGTCTTTTTTCCCCACTGTTATTTCTGGCTTATTTATCAAAAATCATGTGTCCACGGGTGTGTGAACTTATGTCTGGGTCATCACTTCCATTGATCAACATGTTTGTTTTTATTACTATAGCTCTGTAGAACAATTTGAGATTGGGATTAGCAGCTAGTGCTCTTAATCACTAAGATGCCCTTTAGCTCCTTCGGGTTTCTTAAGATGAAGTAAAATGGCTTAGAAACACTACAGTTGATTCAAGTTTTGTTTTCAAAACCTTTTGGTTTCCTGGACCAGTTCTTTAATCCAGGACTAATTTGGTCCCATGGTTGAGACAACAGCTTTTGAGGAGTCTATCTGATTCCATGTATGTGTTTTCTTCTAAGGTAATGGCCAGGGATGCTCCTGTTCCTGTGCTGCCCTCTGACCCTTTGGGGTGGGGCTTTCTGTGTCTTGGGCAGTTTTTCTGTGACATGAAGGCCTTCTATAGATCTTTGAATGTCAGCCTGTGCTTCTTCCTCAGCTCTCTCTCTCTCTCTCTCTCTCTCTCTCTCTCTCTCTCTCTCTCTCTCTCTCTCTCTCTCTCTCTCTCTCCAGACTCCATCTGCATTCACCAGCTTCCCTGGAATCACAGTCAGGTCACTGTCCTCTGTT
Organism: Phyllotis vaccarum; assembly: GCA_033318265.1. Lineage (NCBI taxonomy): Eukaryota > Metazoa > Chordata > Mammalia > Rodentia > Cricetidae > Phyllotis > Phyllotis vaccarum. Next base: position 78,495,571 of record JARWLC010000004.1, on the reverse strand, counting down.
TTCCAATGTGTTCGTTTCCAGAGCTATTTTTCCATGTGTTTTCTCTGATGCTGTTGGTGGTGGCTGCCATGAGTGGAAGGGCACATTTTGTCCTAGTTATTTTATATCTTAATAATAAGAAAAATGCACCATTTAAAGAAGGAGTCAATGTAATTGTTCTATCATGTAAAATTTATATATGTTCTCACTTTTCTGTATACTAGTGTTCTGCAATTTTTTAAAAAATGTTTTTAAATCTTTGGAACATAAGCTCATTTGCAACAGACAAATGACCCAAAGGAAATTCTGGGGACACCTAGATTTAATGAATATGCCTCCAGATTATTCCTTATTTAAAGTATTTTTACATTTATTTATTTTATTGTATGTGTATGAGTATTTTGCCTGCATGTATGTCTGTGTAGCATGTGTACGGCTGTTGCTCATGGATTTCAGAAGAGGGCATTGAATCACTTGGAACTGGAGTTACCCATGTTTGTGAGCCACCATGTGTTATGGAACGGAACCTTGGCCATCTGGAAGAGCAGCAGCCAGTTGCTAATCACTGAGCCATCTCTACAGCACCTATTTCTTGTTTTTGTTATCCCTGGGTTACAAAAGTAGTATATGTTCAAGCATCAAAGCTACTTAAGAACAGGTCTTTGTTATTAATTATCATGAAAGTCTTTTTCTGCCCAATGATTTTAGGTAAAATTTTGATGTTTTTCTGGGTTTCCTAGTCAGATTCTTCAGAGTGACAGCATCAGTGAAGGGAAGGGAAAACATGGGGGTTCCTGTAGCTGGGGAAGCTGAGAAATCCCACAGCCTGCTGCTTGTGAGCTAAAGATTCAGGAAACCAGTTTCAGAACTCAACTGCAGTCTGAAGGCCTGAGAAGCAGGTGGGTGCTGTGAACCTCAGTCTGCAGGCCAGAGAGGAGGCGAATTGTCTAAGTTCAGGCGGTATACTAGTCGGTACTGTTTGTCAATTTGATACAAGCAAGGATCATCTGGGAAGAGGGAACCTCAACTGAAAAGACGTTGCTGTCAGACTGGCCTGCAGGCAAGTCAATGGGGCATTTTGTTGATTAATCTTTGATGTGGGAGGGTCAAGCTCAATGTCGCCCCTGGGCAGGAAGCAAGCTGAGCGGGCCATGACATGTAACTCAAAAAAAAAAAAAAAAGTCTGTGTAAAGTAACTCAGTGGTATTTTTGGAAGCAGCATTCCCGTGGTCTCTGCTCTAGTTCCTGCCTCCTGGTTCCTGCCTTGAGTTCCTGCCCTGATTTCCTTCTATGATGGTCAGTGATCAGGATATAGAAGCCAACTTTTTTTAGCCACAAGTTGCTTTAGGCCAGGGCCTTTATCACAGCTATAGAAAACAAATTACTGTAGATAGGCAGGCAATGAAAGGAGAAAGCCCTCCCACTCTCCTCAGGCCTTCACAGGATTGAGTGAAGATCACATCAAAAAGGACAAAGCACACAGATGAATGGCTCAAAGTACTACACGCTGTTAGCTGTGATGGCATACATCCCAGTGCTCAGGAGGCCAAGGCAGAAAAATCAAGAGTTCAAGGCCAGCCTGAGCTACATAGTAAGAGTCCATCTCAGGGGGAGATAATATTCTTACAAATACACTTTGAAATAGTGTCTACTCTGAAAACCCTATGTCTAGGTAGGCTGACACACAAAAATCATGTATCAAGTACCTTCCTACTAAAGACACAGTACTGTACAAGTCATTATGTTGGGGTCAGTTGGTAAGATATTTACCATACAAGCAAGAGGACCTGAGTTCAGATCCATTAGCTGTGTGAAAAACCAGTTAGGAGAGTACAAACCATATTTCTGGAGCTAGGGAGGCAGAGATAGATGGATCTCTAAGGCATACTGGCCAGCTAGCCTGCCATCCATGAGCTGCAGATGCAATAGGAGACCCTGTCTCAAAAAATACACTGCAGAGCAGTTGAGGACGACATCCAGTGTTAACCACTGCCTCCATGTACACCTGCAGGCAAACAGACACACACAGACACACAGAAACACACACACAGACACACACACACACACACACACACACACACACACACACACACACGAAAATGGATTAAGGGTCTCCAGTTGCAAGTCTGCCGGCAAGACTTGACCTTCTTTTTCTGCTAATAATTATAACCCCTGTCCCCTAAGACAGCCATGTTCCCACCAAGAGATAAGTCTCAAGATGGACACAGTTCACGGTCATGGTGAACACCCTGGTTTTGTGCTCTTTCTTCCATTGATCTTGAGAGCTCGCTTTAAAGAATGTCAATTCTTTTCTCTATGAATGGCTTGGTCCCCCATGTCCAAAAGCCATACAAGCCCAGGAATGAAAACTAGATAGGTCTATACTCAGCCCCAACTCCTACGCCTTTTTTGTCTGAGAGAGACAGCCTTGTCCTTATCAAACCCAGGAAGAACAGGCAGCATTTCTCCACAGACTCCTCCTCCACTCTCATTATCTGGGAGAGTGTAGACGGGGGACTTCAGGCGGGAAGCAAGCCCCTTCCCCAGGGGCTTTTGATGTTCTTGCCCACCTGGTCTTCCCCTCAAGGAGAGTAATCCACCTGTTTGCTTACTTGTTTTATAAGGGGTGAGAATCAGAGGTTAATGTGAGCACCATGGAGGAGGGGGAAAATCTCCAATTGTAAATCCAAAAGCCAAGTCAATCAGAGTGGTGGGGGGGTAGCAGAGGAAGTTTGGAAGTGGGGATGAGATGAGGGCGGGAGCCGAGTTCAAGCTGGGCCAATAGAGAATTTTCATACTGCGTTTGCCTGGCTTTGGCATTTGGGTCTGAACAGACAAGATGCCTGTCAAGGATAGAGCTCCACACTGCAGCCTCTGTCCCACCCTCACCCGTGTGTGTGTGTGTGTGTGTGTGTGTGTGTGTGTGTGTGTGTGTGTGTGTGTGTGTGTGTGTGTGTGTGTGTGTGTGTGTGTGTGTGTGTGTGTGTAACCTGAAACTGAACAGGAGCCCTGTGAAGGATCTTGTATGAAGAAAAAAAAAAAAAAGGCTCTGGGTGTGCAAATAAACGAACACAAAGGAAGGAAATTGTGCAGCAGACTTTAAAACACAATTTGTTTGTGTTTTCATTCGGGAGTGGGAACGAGGAGAGTGCGACAGACAGAATACGAAGGTCTCCACCCACAGAGGTCCCAGAACCAAGTATAAAAGGAGACATTGTAATCAGAGAGCCAGCCGGGCCCCACCTGACTCAGACTGAAGCTGAGGGGTGGGAAGAGGGCTAGAAGGTTCGACTGCAGCCGGCTTCTTTTACAGGTCTCCCCCAATAACCCCTGCGGCTTCCACCTCCACAGCTGGTGACGAGGTTCGGAAGCCGTGGGTAGGGGAGGCAGTCATCAGGCTCCCCAGAACGAGGCAGGATGGTGTGAGCTCAAGCGCCCTGCATTTGCTGGGGCAGCGGTGGCAACACTTGGTTATTCAAGGCTGGAATTCAAATGAGGCTGGCACTGCTCCAAGTCTCTGGGCTTAGGAGAGAGAGGCGCATTAACAATTCATCAAGATCAACCTTGCGTGGGCTCAGACTCCCCTCTCTGCATCCCTCCGTCACTGATTTGGGGGTGGGGTGGGCTCTTCCAGAAGCACTTCGTCTGTCAGTCTGTGAGCAGAGGTGGGGGTGGGGGGGTCTGAAGTTAGGCAGATTTTTCTCATCACATGATGGGGGACCTGTATCATGTGATGGCTCCGGTGATGTTGGAGGCGGCATGTGACTCCCAGGGCTACGTGGGCTCAAAAACAATTTAAATACAAAAACACACGCAGGTTCCCCTCCTTTCCTTTGCCTTTTGGTCTGGCTCTCCCTACCTTTGCGTTGGTGCCTGACCGAATGAAAAACCCTTCTTCATTTTGCAGCCTGTGAGCTCTGGGTACCTGGAGACCAGGCCCCCCGTGCTACCCTCACCCCAGGAGCCGTGCCCCCCATCATTCTGCAGTCCTCTGACTCTCAGCCTGGTAAGTTGCTGAACACTTTAACAATTATCTGGGAAGTTGTCTTCAACTGTCTCATTAGCATGCACAGGACACCCTCCCAAGGCAGGGTAGAAGGGAGCTGGGGGAGGGGGAGCACTCGCAGCTCCCGGGAGCTAAGCTCTGGGCCCTGCCCTGCTAAGCTAGGTCCTGCTGAGGTGGACCAAGCAACTGCGTGTCTCCTGTGGTCCCCGGTCTGTTTCCTGTCGCTCTTTTCTTGTGCTTTTCTAAGCCTCCCCACCTCTCTCATCTTGTCCTTTTCTGCCCCCCCCCCCTTCCTGGCACTGCACCTCTGCTCTTGCTTCACAAATCTTTTCGTTTGGTTTTGGTTTAGATGACCTAGATTGTATGTCATTTCTGTCCGGGAATGAACAGGCCAGGTCCTAAGGACGTGGAGACTGGAAATGTCCGAAGGTTCCTTGTCATTTTTCCCCTTCACTGAGATGATATTGCCATTGGGCTTGTTTGAAGGTTGTCTGTTAACCCCCCAGATGCCAGCTGAGACGAGGCTCATCAGGTGACAGGAGGCAGATCTCTGTGATTCCAAACATTTGACTTTGAGGGAGACATCAAGGCTTCAAACAGAGCCAAAATTCAGTGCCCAGGGGCATTCTCAGGTGCCACACACAAGGGAGCTTGCTCTGAGTTTGAGGCCACACCTTTGCAGATAGAGGTAGAGTTGGCTGAGAAACTATCCTTGGGGGAAGCTGTTGTGAATCCCGTGGTGGCAGCCTCTGTAGGCACAGAGCAAGTGGGTAGCTGCAGGCATGCAGGTATCAGCTCAGCAAGAAACAACAGAGCACAGTCCTCTCGGCAGCTCAGGAAGGGAATGTCGCCTTTAGTCCCTTGGGGAAACTGAGGCACATAATGACAAGTTAGCTTACTTGCTAAAGGTCACACAGTAAATGACCAGATGGGATTTGGGGCCCCAGCAGTCTCTCCCTAGGAACTACACAGTTAATCATCATGATAACTTGCCTTAAAACAACAACGAGAAAAAAAACAAAACAACAACAACAACAACAAAAAAAAACCAGCCAGTCAACGTTACCATGCAACAGGTACTGTGCAGCTTTGGGGCCACATTTGTGCACAAAACAAAAACGCCCTGTTCTTACACAGGCCAGGCAAGTGACTGCACAAGGCATTCTATTGTTTCAAACCAGGGTATTTGCTAAGAAAGAAAATAACAAGGTACCAGGAAAACATAGAAGACAGATTTCAGCCACAGAAGCAGGGATAAAGGGAATGTGGTCAATGAAGGCTTCTGTGATGATGTGGTCTAAGAAAGGAGCCAGAGCTAACAAGGTGAAGGGTCAAAAAGGTCTCTCCAACCAGAAGAAGAGGTAGGGACAAAGGTGACCAAGTCAGTTCCTTGAGGAGTGAGAAGCCTATGGACTGGCTGAGCAGGGTGAGTGGATGTGACTGTACCAATTAGGGTGTTCTGGATTGTAAAGGGCTCTGTAGACATTCCTTGGGGTCTTGGGTTTTATCCCAGGATTGATGAGCACCCATGAAAGCCTACAGTAGAAAACTGGATTTGCAGCATGAAGAAAAACCCTATGAAGTGAACCATGAATGTGTTGCAAACTACCTCGAAGGTAGTGGCTTAAAACAAGGTTGGTTTGTAGCTCTTTGTTCTGTGAGTCAGCCATTGTGAGGGGGATGACGTGAGTAGCACTGTACTTAGCAGCATTGGCTTGTCCAGGTAGGTGGGAGTAGAGGTCATGATCAGGGACTGCTGATTGGCAGGGGCATTGAAATTGATCAGGCCTTCTAACAGTGCACTTTGGTTAATGCAGAGACTGGTAATTGGTGGTCGGATGATGTGAACAGTGGCTGTGAGTGCTTAGCCTGAAACAGGACATCTGTATCACTTCCTCCAAGGGCCCCGGGGGTAGGAAGATTCATAAGCTAGAGGATGGAGGAGTGTTGTGATATGCTATCTTCTGGATATGGCATAGCCACTGCGATTGTAAACACACAGCAGCTGTGACTGGATAAGACCTGCGTACTTATACACAAAAGACACGGAAGTTGGAGGGGGATGTGTTGGGGGGAAATAAGGGATCAGCAGAAATGGAAGGGGGACACAGAATAAATAAGAACACAGTACATTGTATATGTGTATAAAATTGTCAAAAATAAAAACAGGAAAAAAGTGAGCAAGTGATCTCGGCTGTGTAGCTCCATAGCCTTTGTCGTCCTGAGATAGTGGATCCCTCCCTACAGCAGCCAGAGAGGAGGATCTCAGTCTGCAGCCACTCTCACACCTCTGCTGTACCTCCTGCTATTGCCCCAGCAGCCTAAACCAATTACACAGTCAGGGTCAGATGGAGAAATACACCCCTTGATTGGGAAAGTTACAAAATACCGTGTCTATTTTTTCCCCCTCAGACTTACTATATGAATTTAAGTAGATATGCTTGGGGCTGGGGAGATGGCTCGGTCTGTAGAGTGCTTGCCACATAAACACGAGACCTGAGTTCAGATCCCCAGAGCCTGTGTAAAGAGCTAGGGTTGGTGACATGCTCCTATGACCCCAGCACCGGGGTCTCATTGGCCATTGAGGCTAGCTGAATGGAGGAGCCTGAGGCTGTGTTCAAAAAGTTAAGATCAACAGTGATCAAGATGAGACACTCAACATGACCCACTTGTGAGCACACACACACACACACACAAACTAGTAGTTCCTCTATAATATGGAGAGGAAATGAAGCCAAGAGGTAATATAAAGCCAGTTTTGTGCCTAAAGATAAACTTATCCTGATCATATGCCATTTTATGCTTAGGACAAACAAAGGTCTGAAAGAAATTAGAGGTCCAGGATGAAATGGGTGGGCACAGCAAAGTCTCCTTACATTATTGAGAATGTCCAAGAAGATTTGTGAGATGTTACCCTAAAATGAAATTTAATCCAGATAGAATTGAGTGTGCATCTATTTTCACAAAATGACAGCACGGATAAAGTCCTGGGGCAAAATGGACATGGCTCTGTGTGTGTGGAAGGGGAGGCTGGGTAGGAATAGGAAGGAGGCAGTTTAGTGTAGTAGCCATGCAGCTGGGCAGTGTGCAGTTGAGATAAAGGTCATTTTAAAGAGGGGGATGTGAGTATTAAGGGAGGTGGTGGAGGTTGCAGAGCAGAGCAAAATGCTTATTAAGAACAGAGTGGTGTTTAAAATTGTGAACTTGCCTCCAATAACTTTTAATTGCTTGGGACCAAGTACCTGGAGATGGTAGAGGACAGTTAGGTTGAATAATCCCACAGAGAGGTGTGTATGTGTGTTTGGGGGAGGGGTGGGTTTAGAAGGAAATGCATGGAAGGTGAGCCACAGATTCTGCCAGAGTAAGAACAGAGCAGAAAGGAGTGATGGAGAATGAGGGAGATCTCAAAGCAATAGATGCCAAAGTGAGCAAAAGAGCTGCATCCCAGGCTGGTCTAAAATGTGAGAGCCCTCTGCCTCATCCTTCTGAGTGCTAGGATTACAACATACACCAGTATACATAGTATAGTATACACCAGCATACCCAACCCCAAATTACTGAGTTCTGCCAGACAGCTAGAAAGACTGGCTTCCAGCTCCACCCCAGGCCTTCTGCATCTCCACCCACAGTTTAACAACAGCCTTGGGTGATTCATAAACACATTGAAGTTTGAGAAATGTGGGTCTGGGTTGTTGCTGAGAAAAACTAATGCTATTCTGAGCAAGATAAGACAGTGAATCCCCAAACCCCACACTCCTTATTTTTATTCTCCTTTCAAAGCAGCTCCCGATTAAGCCAGTGTTTCTCTCCTTATTTCTTCCTGGTTTTTATTTTATATTTTGTTATTCAAAATAGGAAACATACACATATAGATAATATAGTAAAACCTACTCAGCCATTATTCTCTTCAATAATTTTTTAGCTCACAGCCAGTCTTCTTTACTCCACATCATTCCTCCCATCCCACTACCTCGGATAAATCTTAGGAATAATATAATTTTACATATAGATTTTTTTGGTATCTACATATTTGGGGGTATTTTTATCTTGTTGTTTTGGCCTTTGTTTGGTTTTGTTTTTGTTTTTCAAGACAGGATTTCTCTGTGTAGCTCTGGCTGTCCTGGAACTCACTCTGTAGACCAGACTGGCCTCAAACTCAGAGATCCACCTGCCTCTTACGCCAGAGTGCTGGGATTAAATGGATGTATCTCCACCACCTGGCACTGACTGTTTTTTGGTTTTTTTTAATTTTGAGACTGGGTCTTTCTATGTAGCCCTGACTGTCCTAAAACCCACTATACAGACAAAGCTGGCCTTGGACTCACAGTGATCTGCCTGCTTCTGCCTCCAGAGTGCTGGGATTAAAGTTCTAGGCTACCATACCCAGCCCTACATGTTCCTAACTACCTCTCTTTTAGCTAACCTCTCCTCTTTTTTTAAGTGCTAGGATTGAACCTAGGCCTTTCACAAGCTAGACAGTCACTCCTACTGTGGAACTACACTTCCAGCTCACTTAATCTTTTATCAGTTTGAACACTGAAATAAGCCCATCCTGTAGCAATTGATGAGTTTGTCATTTACCACCTTCTTTAACTGATTCCTTCTCCTTTTTCCCTAGAATTTGTGTTAATAAAAATTCCTCGGCTCAGTTTGGACTTAGCCAGTCATGGTGTCCTTTAATACATTCCTCTGTCCTTTGTATTTTCTGTAAACTAGTAATGATACATAAAGGGCAATACTTTTGAAAAGATGTTTTAGGGCCTGGAGAGATGGCTCAGTGCTTAAGAACACCAGCTGCTCTTCCAAGGGACCCAGCACCCACACAGTGGCTCACTTGTTTATAACTTCAGTTTCAAGAGATCCAATGCCCTCTCCTAGATCCTTTGAATATTGCACACATTGTTGCATATACATACATGCAGGTGAACACTCATACACATAAAATAAAAATAAATAAAACTTTTTTTTTCTTTAGAAATCAGAGTGAAAAGATGCTTAAATTAGGCATACCTGAGTACATACAAAGTGTATACATGCAATCTGAAGTACCCGAAGGCTGTTAGAGCCACCTGGGACCCAGAGTGTCTCCTTATCCTCCCTAGCAGCTATTTTGTTTTATCACCCACGTGTATTCCTAAGAAAGATCTTATTTAAATTCTTTCAACCTTTTGCGGATGCTGATCTGACACAGGTGTTCGTCTATCTCTTCCCTTACTACTTTGTGAGGTTTGTTCATATTGATGAGAGTAGGCGCAGGATCCATTCATTCCCACCAGTGACAGACTACAGCTGATCATCTTCTCTTGATTGGCATTTGGAATGTTCCCTGGTTTTCTGCTTTCATGAATGATGCTACTATACACTCGTGCATGTTTGGTGTTGTGCCAGCATAAAATGTCTCCAGGCTGTATGCACACAGGGAGAAGGATTGTAGAGCATGCATCAGTTCAACTATGTAAGAGAGAACCAAACTGCTGTCTCCTAGCAGCTGCCCAGCTGCCTTTCCTCTCCAGTTCATACATCCTTTAATCTCTTTTTCTCTTGGTTTCTTGCACCAGCTAAGGCTTCTAATGAAATGTAACAGAAACAAAAACAGTTAACCTTTGTCTCCTGACCTCCGAGGAAAAGAGCTCAGCATTATGCAATTAGGTAACATGGCTGCCCAGGGGTTTCTTTGTTGGTAGGAGTTTTATTTGATGGCAGATTAATTAAGTTCCTCTGTTTCTCTGAGTTTTCTTTTTATATATATCATATATATATATATATATATATATATATATATATATTAAGTTTCATCAAGTGGTTTTTTTTCCGTCTTTCAAAATTCTAATGTGATTTCTCTACTTAACTCTCAGATGCCAGGCAGGAGTTCCCAAAGTGGTCTCAGCTTCACCATGACCATGTAGCATTCTTTTGTGTAACTGGATTTACCTTAGCTATATTATATTTCTAGGTTTGAGTTGGTCTATAAGTATATACTAATTTACTTTGTGTTGAGGAGAGGAAAATTCCTGTAATTTCTCTCCTAACAACCTTACCAGATTTGGGTAAGAAGCTTGTGCCTCATTGAGAAAATGAATTGGGAAATTTTTCATGTTGTTTTATTGTTTCCTTGGAGGAGTTTGGATTGGGTAGTAGAGTTCTTCCCTGAATATTAAGTAGACTTTCCTAGTCAATGGGGCTGGAGAGATGGCTCACTGCTTAAGAGAAATCGCTGCTTTTGCAGAGGACCAGACTTTCTTTCCCAGAACCCACATGGTGTCTCACAACCACTTGCAGCTCCAGTTCTTGATGATCTGACACCCTTCTCTGACCTCTGCAGGACGCTACTGCATGTGGTCTACACAGATTCATGCAGGCCCTCATGAATATTATAGTTTAAAAATAAATAAATAAATCCTTTAAAAAATGCTGGAGAAGATACTAGGACTTAGAGTTTGCTTCGTGGAAAAGTTACAAATATGGGTTCGCTGTTTTTAGTAGATGTGAAACTCAAGATTTCTCTCTGTTTTGATTTTTTTTTCTGGGCATTTATCCATCATGTTGTGATTATCAGTTTTATTTTTACAAATTTGTCACATTTTATTATTTTTATGTATCTGTAGCTTTGATATCCTTTTATATATTCTACATTTTCTTCCACCAGTTTTTACAGAGCGTTTACTCATTCTGTCCTTAAGTTGTTCAAAGAACCAACTTTTAAAAAAAACTAAATTACCAAGAATTGTGTTTCATTGTACTTTTTTCTTGTGCCGGCAAACTTGACAGCTTGAGTGTGATCCCTGGGAACCACGAGATGGAAGGAGAAAACAACTCCTGCAAGCTGTACTCAGCCTCCTATGTGTGTCTGTGACAGTCACACACCCACGCCCATACTCACAGATCAAACACACACAATATAGCCAACAAAAATATGTAAAAAATAAAAATAAGAGGGTTTGCTCCTGGTTTTGCCCATCCTCTTTATGCTTGCTTTCTGATTTAGTAATTTATTAAAAACAACATAATTTGGAAATTTGGACATTCGATATTTTTAAGCCATTAATAATTCGTTATTTTGAGTGTATGGGTGTTTTGCCTGCTTGTATGTGTGTACCTGATGGGTGTAATGCCCTAGAAGGCCAGAAGAGAGCATCAGATGCCCTGGAACTGGAATTATACATGGCTGTGGGCTGTCAGATGGTTTCTGGGAATCGTACCTGGGTCATCGGGAAGAGCAGCTGCCTTGGTCCCATGATTCAAAGTTCTGTGTATGTGACTTGGGCTTTATAAGTCATCAGAACTTTTTGTGTGCTTGCTTTCTCTGGATAGAGAGAAATCTGAGATCTTTCTATATAATTGTAGAAATAACATGTGATCATGGAAAGATTCTTTATATCTTATATCTCTCTCTCTCTTTTTACCACATGGGTCCTGGGAATAGGACTCGGGTGGCAGAACCCTGTACCTGCTGAGCCACCTCACCATCCAAACTCATGGCTTCTTAAACCTTCCATATGCTGTGGGCTCCTTTAGAAGTCTCATTAAATCTAGAAAGCCAGATTGGATGCACACTTGTAATTCCAGGATTCAGGATACTGAGACAGGATGGTTGAGAGATCCAGGTCACCTTGAGCTACCTAGTGAGACCCTATCATCACCAAGAATAGAAATAATAATATTAATAAAGTACACAGAATGATAATTGTACCTTATGTGAGAATGCTATGGCATTTTATGTCATGGATTTCAGGATTTGCAGATTTGTCACAAAAGGTCATCTGGTTCCCGTGCAGGATGTGTGGCTCTGGAGCTTGTCTCCCTGGCCTTGTTGTTACTTCTCAGTTCTTCAGAAATGAGGAAGCTCTCTCTGACTGTTTCCTGGGATCAGTTCAGAAGATACACTATAGGCATTTGATTTTGTCTGTGTCTGGGTTGTACTAGAGCTTCTGACTGGGCTCATCTGCTAGACATAATTTCAAAAATCATTTAGCATTTGTTGAACACTTTGCAAGCGCCAGCCACTAATCTCGGTGTTTTATCTAGATGGATTTTTGATTCTAACCAAAGGTGTTCAATCTGTGTAAAAGTGGAATGGGTGCACATGAATATGAAGACCAAAAGTCAGTGGTGTCCTCCATCATTCTCCACCACCACCCCTTTTTTGAGGTATAGTCTCTCCTTGGACCTGGCTCTTACTGATCACCAAGACTATCGGGTCAGCAAGCCCTCGAGATTCTTCTGTCTCTGCTTTTTGGTACTGCGGTTACAACCATGGTCTTGACCTTTTATGTGGGATTTGGGAATCTTAACTCAGGTTCTTATACTTGCTCAGCAAGTACTTTACCCACTGAAAAATCCCCCAGTCCTTGAGATAGGACATTGTCATCTACGAATATATTGAACCTCATTTTTAGCTATCTCAGCACACATGCCATAGTATAGGCCAGGCCACAGGTTACCTATCCCTCAATAGTCCTTGCTAGAAATTTTTGTTTGGTTGATTTTTTTAGTTGCTTTTTTGTGTTACTTATGTTAGATCGTGATGGAACTGCTCTGTATTTATATAATCATGTGTGTGATCCTCATTCATTTTAGATAATATTTAATTCCTTGAGAATTTCATATGATGTATTTAGATCATACTCCCCCAGCTCTTTCCCTAACTTCTCCCAGATCCACCCCCACATCTCCATAGCCTCCCAGTTTTATGTCCCCTTTTTCTCTTTTTAATAATCCACCAGGTCTAAGTTGTGCTGTCCAGTTCATGGATGTGGATGGACCACTGTAGTAAGGTATCCACCGGGGCCCACATTCCTAACAAAATTTACTTTCCTTCTCTCAGAAGCATCAACTGTCCATAGCTTCCCAATTAAGAGTGGGGGCTCCTGAGTGCCTTCCTTCCATGCTGGAAGCAGACTGGTGTGATCCTCAGCAAATCTTGTGCCAACAGCCACAGCTGCTGTGAGGTCATGAGTGCAGCATCCTGTCATGAAGATGCTATTTCACCCCAGCCCTCCCCAACATAAGGCTCTGAAGACAACCCCTCTCCCTTCTGCAATGGTCTCTGAGTCTCAGTTTACTTTCTATTTCATGATGGTTTGTGATATACTGGATGTTGCTGAGTGGTGCAGACATATGAACTGTAAATAAGAACATTTGTTCAGATTCAAAATGTAGATTACTGAAGTGAGTTTTCAAACACGTTTGGAGACCACTGTGTTAAATCACTACTTTCTCTTCAGAGAGAATATAATTGATTGATGGGTTTGATTGTGTTTCTCAGCAATAAAGATAGAATCAAGAACCTATGCATGCTAGGTAAGGAGTTCTGGCACTGAACAGCAGCCCCATCTCTAAAGCCTTTTTTAAAATGGAGATTTATTTGTTTTCATATCATGTGTAGGAGAGTTTTGTCTGTATGCATGCATGTGTACCATATGGGTGCAATGCCACTGGAGTCCTGACAAGGGTGTCCTCTGGCTCTGGAATTATAAACAATTGTGAGCCATCATGTGGGTACTGAGAATTGAACATAGGTCCTCTAAAAGAGTACCAAGTAGACTTAACTACTGAGCTATCTCCCTAGCCCCTCCCCTCAGAGACTTCTTAATGATTATTAGAACTAAAGAAATAGTCTTGTTGCCATGATAGGACTGTATTTTTTATGTCTTTATAAGCAGTGCTCTATGTCTTAGAGTTAAGGAATTTATAAGTGTTGGGGGTCTTATGCCAGTAAGTAAATTGGAGAGGGAAAAACAGAATATATTCTCTTTTTCTCATGCAGTTAACTAGTTACTATTGTAGAGTTAATTCTGTCTCCCTACTGCCTGAGAATAACATTAGAAGGTAAGAAATTGCCTGTTCATTGAGGCATAAGTCAATAAGAAGAGCCAAGTAATGAGAGGCCAAGGAACAGTCAGATCAGTGAAGTAGATTCAGTTCTATTATATTGGGATTCTTAATAACTCAGCTGTCACTCTAGACATTTTCACACTTCTGTGTGGAGAATGGAAAGAAATAAAATCTAGGTTTATAATTGCAGTCAAGGTAATAACCACAAATGCATGTATAAGAAAAGACCTTGACAGATATTGCTCTCAGATTGGATGATAAAAGGTATGTTGAAGTCCATAAGATGAGAAAGAGAGCAACAGCTAAGAAAATGTTCCAGATATAGAAGACAGGGTAGGCACGGAGGTGGAAGGTCAGTTTTCTGGGCAGAGCAGATCATGTGTCATCACATGGAATAGAGAGAAAATGTGAATGGGAGTACAGGAGGGAGGTACAGAGGGAGGGATAAAGGAGATGTTAGAGAAAACAGGATAAGAGGCCAGCTCTCCCAGCCTGAAGAAGTAAAAAGAGGGTCGACCAGATGGCTCAGCACACAATGGTACCTACTACCAAGAGTAAGGATTTGAGTTTGGCTAAGGGACCCACTTACATGGTGGAAGGAAAAACCAACTCTAGGAACTTGGCCTCTGCACATGTGCCTATCTTTGCCTCTTACCTCACCAGTTTTGAGAATACAGGTGTATGACATCATGCCAACTACTTAACGGGTTCTAGGGGTTAGACTGAGGTCTTCTTGCTCATGTGGCAAGGACTGTACCAAATGAGCCATCTCCTCAGCTCCAGTCTTTATCGTTTACATCCATGTTCCTAAAATGAAACCAATGTGTCTAGAAAATGATCCTGTAGTTTTGCAGTTTCTGTGGCAAAATCAGTGAGAAAAAGTCACCTGCTCAAGCATTTCGTAAGTTTAAAATGGTCACAAAAATAAAAACTGACCACATACTGCTGTTAATAGTGGTTCAAAGGTATCGGGTTCAAGATGGTCAGTCTTTAACAGGATATAGCTAAAATTTGGTTAGTAGGACATAATCTATCTTAGCTCTATCAATTGCATATCATTGTTTATTAATGTAAAATTTGCTTTTTGTTACTACTATGTTGTGTTGTGGCTCTGATTAACAAAAATAGATTAATGACTAAAATGTGGTTCACTGAAGTGTAAAAGCAAAGATAAAAATAGTTCCAACCATTGCTGTAGAAGCTTAATGAGAGAACAGGGCTTCCAGATCATCTGTGATGTGACGATTTCACCAGAACAGCTGGCATGGAAAAGTGTGAATGAGAAACGCAGTTGCAGAGACCTGGAAATTGGATTTTACTGAACAAGAGATTGTCTGCCCTGTATCTTTCATTAGCAACTTTGTCAGGTGGCTGTGTGACTCAGCCAGAGGTTTCACATCATTTCCAAAGTGGAATTACCTGTGTGGATAACCAGGGCTCTTCAGCCACATGCAAAATAAGATAAGGTTAGAGCTCAGTGGCCGAGAGCTTCCCAGATATGATCAAAACTTTGGGGTTTGTCCCAGTACTTAGAAAAAGAAAAGTATTAAGTCTCTAGTTTAATAATCACTCAAAATGCAAAGTGAGCTCAAGGCAACCCTGGCAGCAGAGTGATATCCTATCTCAAAATAAAATGCACAAACCATAGCTGAGCATACAGCTCAGTAGAGCACTTTCCCAGCTTGGGGAAAACTCAAGATCAACCCTCAGTGCTGAGGGAGGGGGAAAACCTTAATAATTCTGGGTTGTAACAAACCTAGAAGCAAAACCCAGAGGTTATTTTGCTATTTTTCATGTAATCTATTGTTTTTTGAGACATGCCACTTAGAAATGTATTCTAGGACTGAGAGATGGCTTAGTGGTCAAGAGCTTTGCCCCTCTTCCAAAGGACTTGGATTCAATTCTCACTCACATCTGCCTGTAATTCCAGTTCCAGGGGATTTGACCCCCTCTTCTGGCCTCTACAGGTACTACATGCAAATAGTGCACCACATGCAGATGCATTCTCTCTCTCTCTCTCTCTCTCTCTCTCTCTCTCTCTCTCTCTCACACACACACACACACACACACACACACACACACACACAAAACAAAATAAATATTTAAAGAAGAAGCATATTGAGATACTGCTGAAAGAGAACAGACTGCAGTGCTGTCTAAGGAGGTTTCATTTACATACTGCTACAGTGCTGCGAAGTAACACAACCCACTTAAGAAACAAGGATGTGCTTAGTGGTGTCTGTAGAGTGGCAGAAGGTCCTTTGCAGGATCACTCAGGAGTCACAGCTCAGATATATGAAGACCAATTACATACTTTACAGTACTAAGTGCACAAGTAAAAATAAAGTCTCTTTATTAAAAAATTATTAAGACTTTCAAGATGATGCCTAGGGAGCATTAAGCCAAGCACAGGGCCTTCCTTAACATAAGGCCTAAGGTCCCATGATCACAAAGTCTGCCCACATTTGTTGGTCATGCCTGTACTTCACCTGGTTTGAGCTGAGTTCTTTGGGAGCAAAGTTGGCTAAGATAGCTGTGGCAGCTCAACTCCCATCTGTGGGTTAGCCTTGTACAGTCTAAGCCCAAACATGCTCATACAGTAAAGACATAGGAGCAAAAACTTGCAAGCACTTTTCAAATCTCTGCATGAGGGGCTGGGGGAGAGGCCTTGCAGGAGGCAAGACTACTTAGTCTGAAAGCACAAGGACATGAGTTTGAATCATGTTAGAAAAGCCAAGCATGGCTGCATGTGCCTGTAACTCTTGCAATGGGAGGCGGAGGCAGGTGGCTCCCCAGAGTTTGCTGGCAAGCCACTGTGGCCTAATAGGCAATCTGGCTCAGTCAAATTCTGTTTCAAGGCAATGAGTATGGAAGAAGATATCCAGTGTCCTATTTTGGTCTCTGCAGACACGTGGACATGTGCACTCAAGTACATGAGCCATAAATATACAACACACATGATCTCTGGGTGGTTGACTTTGCTACCATCTCATTGGGCCTCTGCAAGTCATGTGGCCAGCAGCTCTGAGAGAGGAAGGGAGCTAAAACAAAGGCCATGAATGCAAGGATGCCCTTGACCTCACTTCACTACTCAGAAATAGACATGTCTGAGTGCTAAGCTGCCTAGTGCTACACTTGCTAGGGATGGTTCCTGCTAACACCTGCAGTCTGGTTTTAAGCAGGCATTGAGGATAATGAAGGTTATTAGCACCAACCTCCTCCTCATAGTTTGTACCTTTTCCATGTATTCCATGAAGTAATGAGTGGTGTGATTCATGCTTGTTCACACCAACGCACATTATCTGTTCAGTGGGGACAATACTTAGGAGAAGAATTGAAAGGGAAGAGGTGTTACAATTTTTGTATGGCATTAACAATCACAGGCCTGCTCCTTGTCATTGCTGGATATGGGAAGAAGTGTTATCTTTGATTTCAAGTGGTGTGTCAACATGCTGTGGTCAGCAGCTTGGAAAGACAAATTGGCAGAATAGGACATTCAGTACTGAGAATAAGACACCAGGAAATTGAACTCAATGCAAGAGGCTTTGGCAGTGGGTGGAGACACTTTCCTAACACTCAGCTTCTTTGTCCTTCAGTAAAGAAAAGACATGTTATTTGACATATTGGGGGATGTATTTAAAAACTATACCAAGTGATCAGAAATGTGAAGAAGTTCTTTCCAGTGATGAACCCACACAAAATACACTAGAAACTATTTTCAACTATCTGCCTAGTTAAAAAATCTAACCCTTCAGCCTTGGAATGAAGTGTGTCCTTAGCTGATAATGAAAACTGGTCTTCCATGGGACCCCATCACTATTTCTAGGTCAGTATTGAACCAGTCACCAGGACCACCAAACATTTGCTGCCTTATTTAAAAGCAAATAGTTGTTGTTAATACCTTCTAATTTAATAGGAAAAAATAGATGGGATCTCTCATTAGCCAAGACACGGATACAGAGAGAAAAACAAAGACAGGTATAAACAGATACACACACACACTTGTGTGTATGTGTTCACATGTGTGTGGGGGTGTGGATGCACATGTGTGGGTATGTGTACAGGGGCTAGAGGTTAGCATCAGGCGTCTTCCTTGATCACTCACCAATTTATACATTGAGACAAGGTCTCTTAATCCCAAAGCTCACTGATTTGGCTAGTCTAGCTAACCAGCTGGCTCTGGAGAAGCTCTGTCTCTGCCTACAAGTGCTGGGCCTACAGGGAGGCTACCATACCCACCTGGATCACATAGATGCTGTAGATCCAAACTCTAGTCCTCAGACTTGCACAGCATGTTACTCACTGGCCTACCTTCCCAGGCCTAAATATAAGCTTTAAAAAGATTTTAAAATATATTTTATTTCTCTCTCTCTGTGTGTATGTGTATGTGTGTGTGCGTGTGTATGTGTGTGTGCATGTGTGTATGCATGTGTGTATGTATGCACGTATGTGTGTATGTGTGTGCGCGCGTGCGCCTTAAGTACACATATATGCACCGTATGAATACAAGTACCTGTGGAAACCAGAAGAGGGCGTCAGATTCCCTCTCATTGAGTTATAAGCAGTAGCTGCCTGAAGTGGGCTAGAAACCAAACCTGAGTCCTCTGAAAGAGGGGAAATTGCTCTTGACCACCAAGCTAACTCCATAGCCCTAGATAGAAATTTTTAAGATTTGTTTTTTATTGTTTTTAATTATATGTAGGTCTGTATCTGCATGTAGATATGTGTGTATGAGTGCAGGTGCCCTCAGAGGCTAGAGATGTTGGATCTTAGAGCTGGAGTTATGGACAGTTACGAACCCTCTGCTATGGGTGCTGGAAAGTGAACCCTCTGGAAAAGTGATAAGTCCACTTAACCACTGAGCCATCTCTTTAGCCCCCAGTTTTTAGATATTTTTCACATTTTTAAATTTTTTTTGAGATTATAATCACATCATTTTCCCCTTCTCTTTCCTCCTTCTAAAACCTCCCATATACCCCTCCTTCCTGTTTTGAATTTATAGGCCCCTTTCCAATGACTGTTATTACACATATATATTCCTACATACATAAATACAATCTGTTCTGTGTAATGGCACTTGTGTGTTTGCTGAGCTTTTAGATCTTAACCACTACTTTCAGCCTCACCTACTTCATTTTAGTTTGTTTCATTTAAGATTTCATAAATCTACGCAGTCGACCCAGCTATACATTCCTCATCCATAACTTCAGCCATGTAGACTGAAAATATCTGATAAAGAATTTGGTTGGCATTGGATATGTACACATTTGTTCTTATCATTTCTTAGACAATGCAATGCAGCAACTATTTCTTACAATACTGATACTACCATAGACATATGAGTAATCTAGAGGATTTAAGGTGTAATGGAGAGACAGTTGACTGGTTAAGTGTACTTGCTGTTCTTCCAGAGGACTTGAGTTCAGTCCTGAACACCCACAGAGTGACACACAACCTTCTTTAACTCCAGTTCCAGGGGATCTGGTTTCCTTCTCTGGTCTCTATAAGCATCAGACAGACATACGCATGCTGTGCCCATGCACACATACAGGCACTCACACAGATATAGACAATAAATAAATCTCTTTCAAAAGTATCCAAGAAGATGTGTATCACATATATACAAATAACATATCATTTTATATAAGGGACTTGAATATTCATGGGTGTTCATATCTTATTGGGGGCCCATAACAAATCTATTACATCAAAGGATGACTACATTTCAGTTACACCACCTTTATTTTTCCTGCCCAGTTTAGATTTATTATTTTCTTCTGCTAGTAGTTTTGTTGAGGTTCTGCCTTTCCCCAACAATCTCATCCTGTGTAGTTCTGGTTGGAAACAACTCTTCTTCATGTTCAGGGAAGGGAGTATGTATGCATGAGACTTAGGTCTGGATAATCCCAATTTCTGGTCATAGCAGTTGTCTCAGGGAAAAACATATGATCATAATTTTTACAAAAGAACCCATGGAACTCTGGCCCTCTGGCACAAATTCAGAGATTCTTTCCCCTTTAACAGAAGTTAAGAGGGTGTGAGGACATGGTTTACTGTGAAAATCTTGAAACCACGGGAGATTCAGAACAGAAACAATGCTGAGACCTTAACGATGAAACTTGAATTCTTTTAATAAGGAGATTTAACCCAGTTACAGTTATTATAGGGGATGTTTCCTCTCATCCATTTTACTTATTTCTGGGTTGCCCCCACATCCAGTGTTTAGAGATCTATTTTTAGGTATATGAGTATGTTGCCTGCATGTTTGTCTATGCACAATGTGTATGCAGTATCCAAGGCCAGCTAAGGGCACTAACAGAAGAACCCTGGAAGTGCAGTTACAGAAAGTTCTGAGTCACCATGCAGGTGTCGGGAACTGAACACAAATCTTCTGCAAGAGCAGCAAGTACTCTTAACTAATGAGCTGTCTCTCCAGCTCTTTACTTCTGTT
Source organism: Phyllotis vaccarum (assembly GCA_033318265.1). Taxonomy (NCBI): domain Eukaryota; kingdom Metazoa; phylum Chordata; class Mammalia; order Rodentia; family Cricetidae; genus Phyllotis; species Phyllotis vaccarum. The sequence continues at coordinate 78,475,301 of JARWLC010000004.1, read as the reverse complement.
TTTTATTCATCTAGAATATAGTAGTATAGTATATATAGCTGTGACCCCCCCCCCCACACACACACCTCAGATTTGAATGTATTTAGTCTGAGGCATGCTCTGGGCACTTATCTCTACCTTCCAAGATGAAAGGCATGTGCCATCACACCTGAACTCAGGCCTTTTCTTGCCCTAACTCCGAGCATGCACGCACGCATCACATGAGGCATAGATTTTACCAGTCTTTGTGGAGACTGTGTTTCACATGCCTATAACTTCTCTTTCTCTAGATTGTGTAGTTTTAGAAGTTGGAGTGCTAACCCAAATGAGCATCCTGTTCCTTCCCGCAGGAGCCAATGCCCAAGATTAAAAAAGACAGAGGTAAACGTGTTGCTAGACCAAGTGGCCTATATCCTGAGGGAGGAGCTCTGCTTCCTTCTTGTAGGTCAGTGTTACCCAGAGCACTGAGGGCCCTTAGCAGCTCCACTACTCCTCCTGCCTTAGAGAGAAGCAGGAAGCTGAGACCTGGAACAAGCATTGCTCCAATCTCCAGCTCCATTGTTTCAGGGCCCTATTTAAAAAGGAGGGCTGGAGGCTTGGGCAGAAGGCTCATTTGGAAAAGAGGACCCAAATTTGATCTCTAGCACCCACATAAAAGGCTGGGCATAGCAATACAAGCCTGTAATCCTAGCCCTGGAGAGATAGGCACTGGAAGACACTTGGGGCTTGTTAGCCAAATAGTCTTGTTAAATTAGTAAGTTCCAGGCTCAGTGAGAGACCCTGACATCATCATCATCACCATCATCATCATCATCATCATCATCATCATCATATTAATGTGGGAAGCTGGTGAGATGGCTCTTTAATAAAGGTACTTGCTGCCAAACCTAAAGCTATAAAGTAGATTCCCAGATCCTACATGGAAGAAGAGAAAGGTGAGAAGTTACTCCTACAGGTGTCCTCTGACCTCCATACATGTGTTATGGCAATAACACATACACAAGCGTGTACACACCTACCCACCCTACACACACACACACACACACACACACACACACATGAGAGAGGGGGGGGGGTGGAAGAGACAGAGTCTGCTTCCCAATCCAGGCTAATCTTCAAGTTCAGAGCCTTTCCCCAAGCAAATTATATAATCCTTTGTTCAAAAATTAGCCTTGGGATGCTCAGTTCTCCTGACTTTCGCAGGCAGAAGGACAATGTCTAATTCAGGTAGGACACATGCAGTCCTGTAATTGATTAGCTTTGACGGAGGTATAAGAAGAAAGATCTCACTCTCATGTTGGTATACATCTCACCTTGGCTTTCCCAGAGGCCTCCTTGGGAAGAACTATGTTTCTCTCTGTGGTTTTGTGGGAATCTCTGATCTGTTCACAGTTCTCTTTCCTGTCTGGGGATAATGATGGACTTCTATGTAACAATGTACATGGGTATAAGTATATTTCCATCTGTTATTTTGGTGAGATGTGAGGGGATTGTGAGGAGTAGACATCAAAATGCAGAAAGAGAATTTGAGCCTGGCACAGGAGTCTTAAAGGCAGCAGACATAGTTGTTCATATTTGACACTGAGCCTCAGGCCATCAACAAATTCACTTACAGTTACATGTATTCTAGCCAGTGCTCAATTTATTAACACCACGGATCTAAAACTCCAGTTCTCCTAGACCTTTTGGGTAATTCCCAGATTCATTGTTGCATTTATAAATTCAGTGCATCTTGTCTAAAGCTAATGATGATATTTTATTTGTTCTTTTGTGTAACTGTGTTACCTTGTAAATTTGACAGCGTGAATTCTCCTAAGTATTAACATCATTTACAAATTTGGTTAATAAATATCTCCCTGGCATTGGCATTTCAGTTACAATTACAAATTTAAGACTGAAATGCTTCGGATAGTTGACAAAGCCAACTTATAATTCAACAGATAACGAGTAAATGTGCAAACACAATTTACAAACTTAAGGAGTCTGTAATTACTAACCTGGAAGTTTTAAAAGAGTTAGTCTCACTCTAGGTCGTGAGCCTCGGTTTTAATGGCTGAGCCATCTCTCCAGCCCTCAGTTATACTCTAAATCAGTCAAATTCTTCTAAAATTTGCTATGCAGCCCAAGTTGGCCTCAGCTTGGTAGGTATCCCAGGCCGGCCTCAAACTCTCTGTTCCCCCATCATAGCCTTCCTTGGATTACAAGCACAAGCCACCTTCTTGGGCCACAATTGTCCTTCCAATCACTCTCTCAATTCAACCCCTGCTCCATGCACCTCTCTGGAAGTAGTTAACTAACAGCTGCAAGAGGGAGCGTGCTCCCCTTGTGTCCACTGCTCTTACGTGTGAAGGTCAAAGGGCAGCTTTACACAGCTGTTTTTCTCCTTCCTCCTTCTGGGTTCTAGGAATCAAACTCAGGTCCTCAGGTTTGGTGATAGGTGCCTTGACCCACTAAGCCATCTCACTGGCCCGGAAGTGTTATTTTAAATTGTGAGAAAATACATATCACATAAAATAAATGCTTAACCTTAACTATTAAGTGTATCCAATACATTTTCATCACTAATCTCTTCCCCACTTTTCACTTACCATCTAATTGTGGATGTTTGAAACTGCCTTAATTAGGGTTTCTATTGTTGTGATAACCCATGATAGGACACATTCCCCCAGAGAACTGTCTACATCATGGCCATAAGCAGCTTAGGGAAGAAAGTATTTATTTCTGCTTATAGTTCATAGTCCATCACCCAGAAAAGTCAGGGCAGGAACTCAAAACAGGAACCTGGAGGCAGGAACTGAAACAGAGGAAACTGAGAAGTGTTGCTTACTGGCTTGCTCCCCAGGTTTGCTCAGCCTACTTTCTTATAACACCCAGGAGCATCATCAGTCCAGGGCTAGCACCAACTACATGGGCTTGGCCCTCCAATCAAGGAAATGCACCACAGGCCTATCCACAGGTCAATCTAGTGAGGGCATTTTCTCAATTGAAGTTCCTTCTTCCAAAATGAGCTTGTGTCAAATTGACGAAAAACTAGTCAACACAGAAACAATTTGCAAATGATGTAATAGTTTTTTTGGGAGGGGGAGGGGCACTTGCATCAGGGCCCCAGCGTCCTTTTCCCTGTGGACCCTACAGGTCAATTTCTTCACCTTAGCCTTGGGTCACGCCCTCTCCCTCTACTTGCTCAAGTACTTGCTCCTAATAACATCCCTTCTCCTCATGAGCTGTTCTTTCCACAAGATGATTTCCATCATAATCTAGAAGTCCTGTCTTTAAAAGTATGCATGCCTTTAATCCCAGCATTCAGGAAGCAGAGACAGGAGGATCTCTGAGTTTGAGGCCAGTCTTGTCTGCAGAGTGAGTTCCAGGGCAGCCAGGACTACACAGGGAAACCTTGTTTCAAACAAACAAAAAACCCTATTCATGTGTGGTGTGCAGGCCTGTTGTCCCAGGATGAGGCAAGAGAGCTTGGAATTCAAGTCCATCCTCCTCCATATAGCAAGCATAAAGCCAGTCAGTCTCAAAACACAAACAAACAAAAAGCAACCAAAGCATCCTCTGGATCTTCTCCTGCTCAGAGCCCATGATAGGACGCATTACTCCAAAGAGCTGTCTACACTTACTCTCTCCTCCCCCTTACCTCCTACTCTCCTATCCTTTAGTCTATTCTAACACTTATAGAGAGCCCCCTACTGCTTTCTCCAGCCACACTCCTCTCCATGAATCCAGGGGTACACTGTGCAAGATAGAAGGGCATCTTCATCACTCAGACTGACTGGAGTTCCAAATTCTCTGTTTAGATGGTTCTAAGTCTCTCAAGGCCTGTGAAACAATGTTTCCATACACCATGGCTGTGGTATGTGTATTTTTGTGCCTAAAAATGCTTATTTGCCGTGCTGATGGTTGGGGAAGTATATGTAGATGGATTTTAAATGAAATGAGAAAAAATAAGGAAGAAACAATAAGGGACCAGCCTTTGCTATACTAGTCCTTTCTGACGGGGACCTTGTGGAACCTTGAGGAAGTGCACACACGAAGCTTGTCTTCTAAACATACGATAAATATTCACTTGTCAAAGTAGACGGAGAAGAGCTATGTGCTCACTTGGTGACTCTGATATTTTGACATACGGAAACCTACAATTGTGTGTCCTGAGGCCCACGCTTGTTCCCACACTTATCATGTTTACACAATCCTGTGAAATCCTCCCAGCAAAGGTGCCCGTGTGTTAATCTATGGCTAAGGCTTAGATGCTACTCAGTAGTCACAGTCTTCTGAGGCCCTTTCACTCTGGGTTTGCTTCCTATGTCTTCCAGTCCTTCTGTTTCCACTCCTCACTACTTACCATAAAAATAGAACATCCTGAGGGTCCATCTTCAGACCTCAATTTCTTAGCACTTAAATCTTTTTTTTTTTTTTTTTTTTGGATGTATAAAAGGTTTCTGTCTATTTATATTAACCACAGGCATGGGACACTTCTAGACTCCTGTTTATCATCTCCACCTGCCTGCTTAGTAGCCATCCCAGATTTGACAGGTCCAAACTAGAATTCTTGATATCCCCTCAGCAAATGGCAAACCCTCCCTTTCTCTAGGCTTTCATTCCCATTGTCTTTCCCAATTCAAAAGATGTCATTCCAATCGCCCACGCCCACGTATTTAGCTCACAGGTCTACAAGCTCTGGGCCTCACAGGCCGTAATTTACGTTTGTATCTCCATGATTATATGGTGACTCAAAAGATCAGCACATGGAGGAAAAGCTTAGTTTGGCTCATGGTTTTAGGGGGTTCTGGCCAAGACTTGTGCCCACTGTGCTTGAGCAGAACATTATGGTGACAGAAATATCTTGTACAGTAAAGTTTACCTCACGGTGGACAGGAAGCTGAGAGAGATCAAGTCCTGACAAAAAGAAGGACAAGATACACTCTGGGGCTGCAGCTGCCCCACCCCCACCCCCGTGACAAGTCCTGACAAAAAGAAGGACAAGATACACTCTGGGGCTGCAGCTGCCCCACCCCCACCCCACCCCACCCCCCGTGACAAGTCCTGGGAACACTTGACCCCTGGGTTCACTAACTTGGTTCCAACTACAATGGCTCCCTGGCTAGTCTTTCATGTCAGTGCTAGGAACTGAATTGATTGTTCTAGCACTGAACTACACTGGGTCCTAGCTGACTTTCAAATGCCTCAAGTCCTCACACTCTCCTACTTCCCGTATGGGGCTGAGTTGGGATTTTGTTCCTTCAGGTATTTTAGGAGTAGGTTCCCAGTATCATCTCTTTGAACAGGTCCTCAATCTAAACCTACCCCACCGTGAATCCTATCACCATAACCAGGTTAATTTTGTTTACAATACCAACTTTCTTATGAATTGTTTGGAATTGTGTGTGTGTATGTGTGTAGGCCCAAGGCTGATACTAGATGTCTTCCTCTGTTGCTCTCCGTATTGTTTTTCTGAGACAGGGTCTCTCTCTCTAATTCTGGAACTCACTAATTCGGCTAGACTGGCTAACCAGAAGACACTAGGGATCTCTGCCCCAACCAGCACCGGGGTTACAGGTACACACCACCACACCTGTCTTTTGTATGGGTTCTGGAAATCTGGACTCAGGTCCTCACGTCTGCATGGCAAGCTCTTCAGTGACTGCATCATCTTCCTAGCCCTTCCCTTGCCCTTCCCACACAGCTTCTTCTCTTTAAAAACATTATGTTTTTAAAACTAAAGACCTGGGTTTTTAATTGAACACCTCTTTAGCACACAGAGGCCCACATTCCATCTCATCATAGTAAAAAAAAAAAGCACATCTGTGTACTGTTTGGTGTCTGCGCTACCATATCACCCACTGCCAACAGACTTTAAGCTCCATTAAAGCATAGACTTCATCTCCTCTAAGGCCTATGACCTCCTCAGCCATGAACTTTTGCTCATAATTATAGGACCAGCCATGAATTCCCTCCTGTGGAGCAGACCTCAAAGCCAGCCAGAAAGTAGTTTCCACCCCCCACCCCCCACCCCCGTTACCTTCATGCCACTATTACACCAGCGTACCCATATTTCCTGCAAGGTTGATATTATAGCATACAAGGTGTGGTGCTGGGCAAAGGCATTAATATCTTTTCTCCCCCTGATGGGGTTCAGAGCACCTTCTACCACTATGAAAGCTGGCTAGCTTGGAGGAAGTATCCCAGTTAGTTACAGACTAATTTATGTCCTACAACCAAAGTATATGACAGATTATCTTCAAGGAATAAGGGTAAGAGAAGTATCATACTCTGGCTTTCCCGTGTGCTTAGAGGCATACATATCCATATACCCACATACATGCAGCACACACTAAATAAATAAGTAAATAAAATAACAAACATTTCTCTTAAAAAGAGCAAAGAAAAAGGGAGCAGGGGGGACAGTGTTCCTGAAAGGGAGAATGTAATTACTGAGGAAAGTTCCCAAGTAGAGAGGCAGAGAGAACCCACAATAACAAGAATGTATGGTCTACAGCTATGTACCATAGTCCATAAATCTCGCCAATAACATTGAACAAAGGCAGGGATTTGCTTGGAATATATTCTGAATGATTTCAACTATACAAAATTCAAGCACCTACTGTTGAGAGGATCAAGGGCAAGGGGACCCAGAGGAGATTCTGGAAGGCTGATCATATAGTATCTTTATTCAGGAGCTACTAATAATCAGTGTGCTCTGTTTGTGAAAATTCACCAGACTGAAGACAGGTAGCATGTGTGTTTTCTGTATAAATGTTACATGCCAGTAGGGTTCTCAATTCAGAATTAGCTGTCTTACTCCTAGGTGGGATATGCTCTGAAATCTGTTATTTTGCTTTGCTCTTGCATCCAAAAACATTTTGTATAATGCCTAGCACACTGTAGGTATTCAGTGTGTGTGCATGTGAATGAACAGGTGAATGACTAAAAAAATTAGTCTCGGGTCTGGAGAGATAACACAGTGGTTAAGCATGCTTGCTGCTTTGCAAGAGGATCTGAGTTTGGCTCTAGCACCATGTCAGGTGGCTCACAACCACCCATAACTTTAGGAAATCCAACCCCTCTTTTGGCCTCCAGGGCCACTTGCAGCAGACACATAAAATAAATCTTGTTTTAAGATTTTAGAACAAATGAATGTCTGGACTCACACTCTCCCTCCCTTCCTCTCCTCCTTCCTCCTCCCCTCCCCCTAGCAGTGCAGGAAATGAATGGAACACAGGGGCTTGCTCATGTTGGTTAAGCACTCTGAGCTACATGCCAGCCCTTCTGTCTGTAGCTCAGGCTGATCTCAAACTGGTGATCCTCCTGCCTGAACCTTCAGAGTGCTGGAGTGATAGGCATGTGCCACTATGACTGGCTGAGTCTAAATGCTGTGTGTCAAATTTGGTCTCTTTTGCAATGGTCCTTTTGGAAAAAGTGAAGCATTGGCTATTTTTAACATTATTCTCTTCTTTTAAAGATTCCTTTGTCTTTTTGCTTATATAAGAACAATAAATTCAAACTCACCCAGCAGACATTCAAATGGTTTTAGGATTTAGCATCAGGAAAGCAAGTAAAATGAGGATAGAAACTGCCAAATTTGGCAGCCTACAGGATCTTGATGGTGTTACTGGAAGCCACATTACTAGGGCGGAGGCAGCAGATGCCAGACAGCAGAGGTTTGAAAGGAAAGGAGATGTGAGGATCTGCAACCGGAATGCTGGCCCAGAGTGCAGCCTGGCACAGCAAGCAGCCTTGCATAGCCGGAGGAGTTGTTGGCCTCCGTCCCTTGCCACAATAAAATAAAGAGAATACTGACAAATATTTTTAATATTTACACTTCAAATTTTACGGTTGTGTGTGTGTGTGTGTGTGTGTGTGTATTTCTTGGAGCAGGATCTCAAATAGCCAAAACTGGTTTTGCACTCATTATGTAGTCAAGGATGACCTTGAACTTCTAATCCTCCTGCCTCTTCCCAAGTGCTGAGATTACTAGCATGGGCTACTACACTCAGTTTATTCAGGGCTAGGGATTGAACAGGACTTCATGAATAGTAGGCAAACACTACCACCTAGCTATATTCCTAGACCTTTGTTTTTAGTGTTTATGTGAGCATGTATCTGTCATGTGAGACAAGAAAGGCCAGACTCTTCATGCTTAGAGAGAATCAGCAGATCAGACTAGTTTCATTAAGTCTTTTAGTCATTCATGGAAGTACCTGTTAGACCAACCTCTGCGTTTTTGTGTTATTTGGTTTAGCTGCTGGTCTTTTGAGATAAGTTAGCCCTTGTTGGCCTAGATCATGATCCTCCTGCCTCAGCCTCTTCAGTGCTGCAGTTACAGTACCCCATACGAGCTCTGATCACTGTTTTGTGTGCTTTGAATTTTAAAAAGTGTCCTGTGAGTGAGTGTTTTGCCTGTGCATCATGTATGTCTGAGCACATGAAGAGGGAATTGGATCCTCCAGAGCTGGAGGTGCAGATGGTTGTGTGAGCCTACTTATGGGTGCTGGGAACTAAATGTAAACACTTCAGGTGAGCTAGCAGCACTCTCAACTGTTAAGCCATCTCTCCAGCATCTTAACATTCTAAAGTGATAACCTTTCACCAAAAGAGTAGCAGCTAAAGAAAGGCTTAAATTTGGATGGCACCATTAGTGGACATAGCTAAGTGGTGTTCCTCAAGGCAGTCATATAGAAAAGATACCATCAGGCAATGTCCCAGCAGCCTGATGCCAGGCAGGACCTTAGAAATCACCTGGTTCTGCAGCTGTCAGCGTTGTTCACAAAAGGAGCAATTGCATAAGGTGACTCATGAAACCTACGAACCAGATGAGCCGAGTTCTGTGGCAGAGTCTCAAATGAGCCCAAATAAGCTGTGAAAATGGATGCACCAGAAACAGTGTACGACCTCACTATCTTCCAGCAGCATGGGTACAGATTTATATTTCTCCACTACACATGAGCTGACATCATTGGTTTGCATTCAGGGGCTGCGGTGGTTAGTGGATTTTGTTGTATTTTTGTTTTGTTTTGTTTGAGACAAGGTTTTACTATATAGCCTTAGCTGTCCTGGAACCCATTACCTAGACCAAGCTGGTCTTAAACTCAGAGAGATCCACCTGCCTCGGCCTCACAGTGCTGGGGTTAAAGGTGTGTGTTCTCTCCACTGAACAGTGGATACAGCCTGACCCTTGCCCTCGGGCTTCTGCCACAGTGACTCTGTAATAAGGTTAAGTACTTCATCAGAACTGAAGATGGGTCTTGTATAAACTTGGTCTTTATGACATTTGTGTTAAATTATCACTCCCTGGCAGCTAAGATCTTAAACTGGGTAGTCTGATTCCAAAGGTGACGACCCTCTTGTCCTCTGTACTCAGCTACCTGCCCTGGGACTCTCAAACCCAACTGTCATCCTCTGCAGTCCAACAGCTTCCAAAGCTTCACGGCTGTCAACATCTCCTTACTCTCCAACCATGTTCTCTTTTTCGCTCTGTCTCTGTCTGTCTCTCTCTCTTCCTCCCTCCTCTACCCTAAAACTATACATTTAAAGCCTCAGTAACAAAACAGTGATCAGAGCTCGTATGGGGTACTGTAACTGCAGCACTGAAGAGGCTGAGGCAGGAGGATCATGATCTAGGCCAACAAGGGCTAACTTATCTCAAAAGACCAGCAGCTAAACCAAATAACACAAAAACGCAGAGGTTGGTCTAACAGGTACTTCCACAAATGACTAATTAATAGTGTAACTCTATTGTAGTCAAAATGCTAAGTTTGAGGCTTTTTTATTTCCAGTGTTGAGGACCAAATCTTGGCCCTTGTACATACAGGAGCCAGAGCACCAAACCAAGTGTTATCCTTACCTTTGGTATAGTAGGCTCTCTTGATAGAAAGGCAAACAGGCTGAAGTTGCACCAGGGGTAATACGTGGTGCTTGGGGTTTCACAGGGAAACACATTTGGGCCATGTTTGGGCTGGGGGATGGGTATCCAGTGTTAAATGACTAATGTGCAATGCTTTCATTTCTCAGGTGTGGAAACTGAGGCGCAGAGAGGTAATGTGATTTGCCTAAAGTCATGCAACTAGTGGCAGAGCCCGGCCTAGAAGCCAGGTGTCCTGGATCTCAAGATATCCCCCTGCCTGAGGAATGGAACAGGTAATGTATCTCACAGTGGGGGTGCGGGTCAGTTTTTGCAGTCTCAGGCACCTGATGTGCACTGGGTAAACAAAGGAAGCAGCTGCTCCCAATTCTGACATGTTGAATGGGGTAGAAGTCAAAGATTTGAAATTCATCTTCTAAGACCCAAAGATAGCCACTAATGCCCACACCCCCATGCAGACATTCCCTCCTGAAGGTGCTTTTCTCCATTGGCAGTGGCTCAACTGGCCATTCTGCTACTCATCAATGCAATTCACAGTATCGCAGAAAGCAGCGACTGCTTGCAGTAGATGCATGCGGAGGTCAGAGGGAAAGGGAATCAGAGAGGCTCATTAGAGGGTCTAGAGATCCAGGAGGAAGCTAGAGCAAAGGCTGGATGGAGGGGTCTACTTCAGCATGACATGCCTTGGTTATTGGCTGCTAAGATTGATCAGCAAGAATGATACAATACAAAATTCCACCAAAATGGGCAAGAAAATAAATCTTAGTTTCATATTTCTACTTGTTTCTATGAAGGAATTTCTTAAATCTTAATCTAAAATTTCTTAAAGATCATATCTCATTTATAGTGACCTATAGTAACCACCTAGGTTACTATAAGTGAGATAGAGCCTGGGTGTTAAATATAAACTCTGATACCAACCATTGGTAATATGTATTTATATCTCTTAAGTGGCAGAATTATCTTTTTTTTTTCTATTCATTCCATGATTATTTGTTGAGAACCCACTATGTGCCAGGAATCAAGTGATCTATACAAATATCCGTATCCCCCTGGAATTCATTCAGAACAAAGTGGCCAAATAAGCTAGTCTCTTGGACAAGTTAATGGGAGAGAAAGCTTAGGAGAAAATTACTTGATTCAATACTATTGATTTAAAAGGTAAAAGCTTCAAAAGTCTGTATTTGTAGATTGAGTTTGACAGGTCCATGTGAGGTTTTCCAGGCCTGCCAAACACTGCAGAAAACCTGAGCTGATGTCTGTGACTTTGGCTTTCCTGATAGAGCAGACACCTGGACACACACTGTAGCAAAGACACCATAGAGAAAGGCTGGCAGAACAGAATGTCACAAAGGAGCATCTTAAACAGGTAGTAAAGGCATCAAGGGATCAAGGCATTCATTACAGGTGTGTGGTTACTCCCTGAGGGAGTTTAGAAGTATCTACACTCAGTGTGTCAGGAAGGGTGTGAGCAGCAGACAGTGGGCAGAAGTGGTCACTGGGATAGGGCCCACGAATCACTTCCAACCTCTGTAAGAATATTCTACCCCACTGAGATGCTAGAAGGAGGATTCAGGTAGAGGAAAGGGGGGTGACCTTGGAACTAGGGCAGAAGGCAGGATTACAGGAGACAGGTCACAAGCCTGAATCCTTACTCAAACTTGAATATAATAAAGTCAGAGACTGAACATCCAAACCTCTAAGTCCCTCTTGAGTAAGGACAGAATCTATCGCTGACCTGGGCTGCAGAGGAGGTAGGGTGAGGGAACACCCATCTCTATGCATCCAGGAAGGAGGAGGAGAGGGGGAGGTAACACTTGTTGCTTCTTTCCTTTTGTCTATCTGTGCAAATCTCCACTAGTTCTTTCATGGTTGCCATGACAACAATGGCTCCTGAGAGTCTTTTTCACTAATTAACCCAGGTACTCACTCCCATACTCAAGAGAACGTTTTTCTCGGCACTGCAGATCAGGGCAGGCAAGCATACAGTCCTAACCTGTGCCTGGATCTCTGTCTGGCTGCCTTAGGCGCCCCTGCTATGCACCATCACTCTCAGTTGTAGCCTCCCTGTCTGTGGAAGTCATCCTTTACACACCATCTTTTCCTTTTCTACATCCCCTGCCTTCTAGCCTTTATTTTATCATTCTGTTCCCTGTGGAGACTTGCCTATCTCACTGGGCTTTGGGATTTGGCACATCTTCTTAGCAATAGCTCTGAACCAGATTCTGCTTGATTCTGTACTAGCCACCCCCATTGGTAGCAGTACAGTTCACTTAGACTTCAGATAGCAGTATCTTGGCTCTATTTGCTGCAGAGTCAAAGTCCCAGGTGTCTGTGTCTCTAGGCTCAGGTCCACCAGCCGCAGATGCTGGGATCCTTGCAGATCCCGCAGTTTGGAGACAGAAGTCAGGTGTCTTACAATACCCTTTTGTTAGACCTAATCCCAGGAGCTGATTTTCCCAGGAAAACAGGCATTAATAACAAAGGAAGTGATTCCAGCTTTACACTATAGAATAAAATGAAAACATACTCCACTTATTCATTCATTCATTCATTTTGCAGTGCTAGGGATCAAACCCAGGGCCTTCAGCATGCTAGAGAAATGTATCACCAAGTCCCAAGCCTAGCACATGTAATTTTTAAGTGTTTAAGTAGCTGTGTGCTTTTTAATGATAGAAACACATGGAATTAATTTAATTTTGTATTGAATCCAGCACTTCTAAAATGCCATGGCAACATGTACTCAACATAAAAATTATCCAGTGGTCTGTTTCTCTTTGTTGCTCTTTTAAGTCTTTGAAACCCAGGGTGATTTTTTTTTTTAACTCTTAAAAACACAATTCAATTCTAATACTAAACTTTCATTGGAGATATATGATTACATTTATATTCACAGCGGAAAAAGAATGACATAACCATGTTCTAGACACATAGATACATCTTCCCGTTAGTAATATATTCCCCAGTGAGATTTTGCTTCCTGACATTTGTTAATCTCTGTAGGAATCTTTGTATCTCATCCTCATCACAAGTGTTTGTCTATAAAGCAAAAGCTTCTCTGTTTCAGTTGGTTTAAAGCTCCTTTGACCAAACCATGTCAACCCACTGTCTGACACCAACTCAGCATTGAGAGCCCGGGATGCAACAGGGTTATAGACACTGGAAAGTAACTCAAAGCTTGCTTTCTGATTGTTTTGGGGTTGGAGGGGGTTGCTTGTTTGTTTTTTGAGACAAGGTCTCTCTGTGTAGCTGTAACTGTCCTGGAACTCACTCTGTAGATCAGACTGGCCTCAGACTCACAGAGATCTGCCTGCTTCTACCTCTTGTCAAAGCTTGTTAATATTAGCAATATGTTCTTCAAATTTTACTTGCCGATTCTGCAGAAATTTTACATATTGTTGGCTATCACCACTGAAAATGTTATGCATATAGCTGAATGGGCTTTAAAAGGAGATTTATGTATTCGTTTTATGTATCTGGATGTCTTGTCCTTGTGTCTATATGTGCACCACATGTGCAAGGTGCCTGTGTGGAGGACAAAAAAGCATGTTAGATACTTGGTACAGACAGTGTGAGCTTCCATGTGCGTGCTGGGAATCTGGGTCCTCAGGAAGGACACCAGTGTTCTTAACCACCTAGCCATCTCTCCAGCCCTGGATTTGTATTTGAAGGTACATAAAATCATATTAACTAATTTGCCTTATGAAAAGTTAGATTTTAATATAAATTCTAATCCCTTTCTAGATAGGGCAAAAGTACATTTTTTCTTTCCTCTTTAACTTCAGGTTCATCTTTCTAATATACACTGTAATAATAACAAAAAATAAACAGAAATCACTGTCATTTTCTGTCTTTGACTATTAAGTACCTGGCAAAACATCTGTTTGTTTCAAGAAAATCTTGAAACTGACAGTGCCTTGGGTCTTTGTGAAATCTGTACAATTCAAGCAATGAACATTGGCCTAGTCCCAGCACCCCCATGTTCACTGCCTTGTATGCCTCTCACAGGCTCCATACGTTGGTGGTGACTCACAGCACTGTACTTACACACTGAACAGTTTTAGCAACTGTATCCATGACACTTTGTAGTCTACTCCTGAAAGCCGCACAGATATTTTGAGTATACATCATACAGTGGGATAAGGCGATAAAAGGAAACAGCAGTCTCCCTCCTATGTGGAGATCCCGATGAGTCTGCATTTCTGGAGCACCATCTGGCATGGCAGGAGCAAATTTCCCATAGCTAACTGAAAACTCATCCACACCAAATGTAAAAGATTACAACAATCCATTCCACAATTGTGAACTGGCAATGCTTCTTGATAAGTTTGGAAGAAGGTTAAGAGTGAGTGTACCCGACTTTAATCGGTCAGTGTCTTGGTTTCTTTTCTGTTGCTGTGGTTTAAAAAGAAAAAAAAAATCAAACTCAGATATCAGCGATTCAAGAGGGAAAGGGTTCCTTTCAGCTCACAGTGAGAGCCTGAAGCAGCTGTTACTTTATGTCCTCATTGGAGGAGAAAAATGAAGGCCATGCTAGTGACCAATGATAAACGCATGGTCTCCATTGCAGCAAAGGACCCCTTGCCCAGGGATGGCCCACACACAGTAATCAAGGTGACTCCCACACATGATCGTTGGCCCATCTCCCCCGCATTCTAGATTATGTAAAGTTGTGGACAATTAACACTAACAGACATTAGCAGTATCTTAATGACCCAACTCATTTAAAATGTGCTGGGTTTCATGTTTTTGATTGATTTATCTTTATACATTCTTTTATTCTATGAGAAACTATTTGTTGGCTTTCATTTTCCTTTGTAGGGCTGACCATAGTGCCAGAACTAATTTTCACCCCCAAGCAATGTCTAAGCACACACACACACACACACACACACACACACTCACAACCCCAGCACTTGAAATTTTAAAAATGAAGTAAAACTAAAATCCACACAGCAGCCACATTTGAGTTATTGAAGGTTGTAAGCCAACAAGTGAGTACTGGGAATGGAACCCAGCAACTGAGGAACAACATGTGGCTGTTCTGGTGAACAGTGATGTTCTAGTCATCTGAGATTGTGGGGATATTTTCAAATGCAATAAAAACAGTCGGAGATATAAGAGGGATCTACCCACAATCAGTATAGGAGGATCAGACATTGGTAACTCACACCTTTAATCCCAGCACAGGGAGTATACCGAGTGGTGACTTATGCCCTTAATCCAATCTGAGTTTGAGGTCATCTTAGTTTACAGAAGGAGTTCCAGGCTCCCAAGCAGGCAGTGGTGGGGCCATGCCTTAGCTGAGCAAAGAAAGTACTTAAGGCAGATATAGAAAGACAGAGCAGGCAGAAGAAGCCAGGAGGATCGAGGCTGAGGAAGCTGGAAGACAGCTGGATGAGATCTGACTGTGGTGTTTACTCTCTTTGATATCTCCACTTTTCCCAGAGATTTTACTCTGAGTTTCCTTTATTCCTGCAACACTTGGCATCCAACTTTAGGGCAAAAATCCCTCCCCTCCCTACCCAAAAAACCACACTTGCCGTCCAAAACAACACATGACTGGAGGAGTAATTACTGGCAGGCAAGGCTTTCTATTCTGAGTAAGCTCTAGTCTTAGGGAGACCCACCACACATGTTTCCATTTTATTTTCATCTGGGTAAGTTTTTCAGACAGTGGCCTCTTTCTCCTGGTGGGTTGTTTCTTTTTTCTTTTTGGACCCCTCCTTGGGCTGCTCTCACACTAGGTAGCTGCCCCACTTGACAATCAATTGAATCATCAACAGACAACAAATTGGTAGTAGATCAATTTTTTAAAAGAGGGAATTTGTTTAAAGCAATAGAGGGTGCTTGGTCCTTCTGTGATCTTTCGCTAGATGATTTGGTATTAAAACCAGTGAAGGAAAACATAAAAAAGGAAGATGGGACTATCATAATGTCTATCATACTGTTTATTATGAATTTTTTGCTTGATTTCTATTTTATAACTTAAGAAGTCGATTAATATAAATCCAAAGAAAATGGTCTTAAAAAAGCCTGTCGAAAGAGAACACAAAGATGTTCAAATTCAAACAGAGGAACATGAAGAACCAATTTCAGCAAGGTTATCTAAAATTAGACAAAAACAGGCAACATTAATGTACCCAGTAACCTTTAAAAAAATGAAGAATGATAAAGATGAAAGAGAAGCCTAGCTGGGCTCCAGTACAAAAACTAGAATTATGGAGAGTAAAAGAAGCAATTGTAACATATGGGATACATTCACCATTTGTAAAACAGATGTTGAACAGCTAGCTGGTTATGCTGTAACTGGTCACCCCTAAAGATTGGTTAGATATGGTTACAGCTGTGTTAGAGGCAGAGCTGCTTATACAATGGAAATCATGGTGGAGGGATGAGGCTAAAACAATAGTACAAAGAAGCAGGGCCAGAGGCATAGAAGTCTCCCAAGACCAACTTCTTGGGGAGGGAGATTATGCTGATATTGACAGGCAGTCATTATACAGTGAACATACTCTGGATTTATGTTGCATGTCAGCTTTAAATGCCTGGGACTGGATTGAAGAAATAGGGAAAAAAAACTGAATCATTCACAAAAGTAATTCAAGCCCAAAAGAAACTTTTACAGACTTTTTGCACAGATTAACTGCAGCAACAAACAGAATGATACTGGACTCAGAAGCCAGGCAAATAATAATTGAATCACTGGCTTTTGAGAATGCCAATGCACAATGTAGAAGAATACTTAGACCCTTTAAAAGCAAGGTCAGCACCCTTGGAGGATTGGATTCCTAAGACATTTAATCTAGAGTCTTAAAACATTTAATTAGAGTCTTAGATGATAACTGGGTAGGAAAGCTTATTTCTAGAGGTATAAGAAAAAGTCAAAATGTTAAGTGTTACAATTGTGGAAGGCAAGGTCACATAAAAAGAGATTGTAAACAAGGCATTCCTAGAAACAGTGCTTTTGTTAGGAATAATCCCGAGAACGCTCCTCCCTTCTGGAGTATGCAGAACGTGTGGAAAAGGAAGACATTGGACCAAATGAGTGTAGATCAACAAGGGACAGACAAGGTAACTTTCTGCCCTTGGGAAATGCCCCAAGGGGGCTTTCAAAAGCCCCCATATCAAATCCAATCCAATCTTACCCTGCCATTGTGGAAGAAACACCTTCCCAGAACAATGAAAAAAAAAATTAAGTTGTAAGAAAAAACAAAGGGAGGGGGCAGGTTTTTGTTTGTGTCTTTACAGAAAACTGGAAATACCCATCTTCAAGAAGTGAAAAGACCTTGGACATCTAGATGTCTAAAGCAAAAGGGAGGCTATCCAGAAAAATTTACAAGCAAGAAAATATCAGACTATCGGTACCAATATGTTCTTTAGGGTAAAATCTCATTGTTTAACCTTTATTTTTTGGTAAGTTGAAGTCCCAATTTAATTATAATTTAAAGCTGGCTTTAGAGTTGGAGTATGGCTCTCTCCTTCTTGAAACTCAAGCACACTTGTTAAAGAAAAATACAAAATCTCTGTGCCATATCAGAAGAGGCACCTGATATGGGACAGAAAAATAACAAAAATAAGGGACTATTCTATAGTTACTAATCCTGTGCTGAATAAATAGTTATATATTTAGTTTCCTGTACATTGTGTTGGGTTTTAGTCTCTTATCAGTTTTCTGCAGTGATCCATGACAAGGCCTAATTTTGAACTTCAAGTATCCAAAAGGAAGACAGGGTCCCACAACGATAAGATAATTTCACATGTATTCTGACAAAGCCACTAGGCTGACAAATACCAACCAAAGATCAGATTTGGACTACAAACTGCTCAGGACAATTTTGAGGCAGCTCGATGGATGAGATGAACCAGCTTCACAGATTACTATAGCCAGGACTTGAGACAAGCCGTGCACTTTCCTGTTATACAGAGACTGGACAAAATATGATACAGCTACTTATTTCAGGACTTTAAAATTAACAAAAATTTTCTTTTCAGGATCCCCTAAAGATACCATCACCCCCAGACAGCAGAAAGTAAATTTAAGAACACAGCACCCACATTCCCAAGAGGGTTTTGGTCATTCAATGGGTTATGGATGATTGTTATTGTTTAGGTTAATTGCTTAAAAATTGTTAATGGTTATAGTTAGAAAAAAGTTAAAGAAGAACAATTAGATTCAAGATTTGTGTTTAAAATAATAGAAAGAAAAAGGGGATACAGATATATAGGATATAAGGATAGATTATTGGATCTTTTAAAAGGATTTACTAGCTTTAAATATTTTACATTGGATTGAATATTTGTATATTATGCAAATTGTGTATATTGAGATTAATTGTGTTACTATACAAGTATCTCTATGCTTGTTCAAGATATTATCTTATTCAGTTCAACTAGCAATGTAATACAATTTGCTAGTCCATGAAAGTTTTTATCACCAATTAATTAGGATATAAAGTAATGCAAGTTAGTAGTTAGACATTACATTCA
This sequence comes from Phyllotis vaccarum, assembly GCA_033318265.1. NCBI lineage: Eukaryota > Metazoa > Chordata > Mammalia > Rodentia > Cricetidae > Phyllotis > Phyllotis vaccarum. The sequence goes on along the minus strand of JARWLC010000004.1, from coordinate 78,456,970 downwards.
AACATAGTCATATTAGATATGTTTTCAAGATCAAACAAATATATTTTAGATGAACAGGTCTTCTTCAAACACTTCAGAGATTCAGAGAATGTGGCATTTAAAATATTTTAAGAACTTAGACTTTTCTGGACAGTGAGACAGGTCTGCTCCTGGCAGCACCAATCTACTTCAAGAGAAAAATAGGCATCAAAGAAGAAACTCTATATGGAGTCCACTTTCTTTGTTGCAATCGTTAGTCACTGGACAAGAACCTGTCCCTGTATTGAGTGCTTGACAGTGTGCTGCTTGAACTGAACGTGCAGGTTCCATAGGAAAGTGATCTCTGAACTTTGACAGCACAAGCTGAGATGGTCCCTCAGGTTCCTGCTTTTTAGAGAAGATTGTCAGATATTCTTCAGGACACAAGGAGAAGTGACTAATGAACTATACCAGAATGGGCAGAGCAGATTTCCTGCTTCACTGAAATGAAAAGAGACTCTGGGCCCGTACCTGAAGATGGATGCCCCAACTTTATAAAGGAACTTTGAGTGACTGTGCAGGCAGATAGGTGTCATCTCTGTCATTTCTAGTTTTTGGAAGTTGCCTGCACTTCCTGTTTACTTGGATAAATATTATTTCCTTCTTGGGTCTCTGAGATAGTTGAAGATGAGATAGTTATAGTTTTCTAGTGACAGTTTTAGAAAAGAAACTTTGAAGTTAAAGTGTATAAGTTTAAGAGACATCAAAATAATAGTTTTTAGTTAGTAATACAGGTTAGAAAGAAAGTGAATTAAGTATAATCCTTTGGACTCATCAAAATAGGATAATTAATGAAATATTTTCTTTGAATTGTCAATTGTTAGTGGACTGGACATTACTCATTTATTGTTTGTATATATTGTATACAATTATTGTACCTATAGTATATGTTTTTTCTTATGTTAGCTATAACCTTCTTTTTTTTTAATTTGATACAAAAGGGTATATGTGGGGATATTTTCAAAATAATAAAAACAGTCTGAGATATCAGAGGGATCTACCCACAGTCAATCTAAGAGGATCAGACAGTGGTAACACACCTTTAATCCCAGCACAGGGAATATACCGGGAGTGATGACCTATGCCCTTAATCCAATCTGAGTTTGAGGTCATTTTAGTTTACAGAAGGAGTTCCTGGCTCCCAGGCAGGCAGTAGTGGGGCCATGCCTTAACTGAGCGAAGAAAGTATTTAAGGCAGACATAGAAAGACAGAGCAGGCAGAAGAAGCCAGGAGGAGCGAGGCTAAGGAAGCTGGAAGACAGCTGGGTGAGATCTGACTATGGTATTTACTCTCTGATATCTCTGCTTTTCCCAGATATCTGGTCCTGAATTTCCTTAATTCATGCAACATGAGATAAAAATGCAGGAGACAGGTTCCCTCTCAGTGTCTTCCACGAAGGAGCTCTTGTTTGCAGGGAAGAAGGTGGAAGGAGATATTCCGAAATATCATTGAGAACAGCCACTGACCAGAGCAATTCACATGTTCATCACCTGATCTGGCTATATAAAAACAATCAAACTACACAATCAAATCTGTGATATATATATATGCTCTAAGAAACTTTATGCCAGACTTTAAAATGGACACATAGCTAGATCTAAGACATATTTCTAGAGGAGAAAAATCAAGTTGTACCATGTAACATTTTTTTAAATACTGTTTTTTTTTTTTTAAAAAAAAATGAATGATAGATGGGATCTGAAGAGATGGCTCAGCAATTAAGAGCACTGGCTGCTCTTCCAGAGGACCTGAATTTCATTCACAACACCTACATATTGGCTTACATTCTTCAATAATTTCAGTTCTAGAGGATCTAATCTAATGCCCTCTTCTGGCCTTCTCAGGTACTGTATACGGACGGTGTACAGACATACATGCAGGCAACACACACACTAAAAATAAACCTTTAAAACATAAATGATACATTGATAGTAGGTAGATAAACAGGAAGCAATTAGTATACTTTGGAGATGGCTCAGTGAGTGCCTCACAAATATGAAGACATAAATTCAATCCCCAGCACCAACTTAAAAAGCCATGTGTGGCTAGGCATGACTACTAGGCTGAATTGATGAGTTCTGGGTTCAGTGAAAGTCCCTTTCTCAAAAAATAAAGTGATGCACAACTGAGGAAGGAAGACATCTGAGATTAATATCCTGCTAGGATTTTTTTATTATTTGTTTTTTGTTTTGTTTTGTTTTGTTTTTTCTATTTGACACAGCTAGAGCTATCTGGGAAGAGGGTGCCTGAATTGAGAAAATGAGATAACTATCAGACTGGCCTGTGGGACATTTTTTTGATTAATGGCCAATGTGGGAAATTCTGAGTGGCATAAGGAAGCAGACTGAGTAAGCAAGCCATGAGGACCACACCAGTGTGAAGTTTCATCCATAGTCTCTGTTTCAATTCCTGCCTTCAAGTTCCTGCTTGAGTTTGGCATCCCTCAAATAAGGTACTGAGATAGGAACATGGAGGCTAAATATGCCCTTTCCTTTTCAAGTTGCTTTTGGTCATGATCTTTATCACAGCAACAGAAAGCTAACTAGGGCAGTCAACATCTAGCCTCTGTACTCAACACATGTATGGTGTGTAAGTGTGCGTGCGCGCGCGCACACACACACAAAGTGGCTACCTCTGAACTCCTGTGGAGGGAGAAAGACAACCCAAATCAACTTGAGTTTGATAAGAAGTTGAGCTTTCAAATATTACTCATATAATTAAGATAAACTTAGAAGAAAGAACCTAAGAAAGGAAAAGTCATGACTGAAGGAGAGAGAAGAACAAAGAACCCAATTAAATAGAACTAATTGCAGGCACACATTAGAAGGCGGCTAACTAAGTTATCGTGTGGCACAATATTTAATGCGAATGTCAAAAGTAAGTCTTCAAAGAGAAGAAATACAAATTACAGGTTGGCCTCACTGTAGGCTGAAAATGGGAAGTGCCAGGCAGTGATCAAAACTAATCTATGAAGCTTTTTTGGCCATGAGTACTTGGCTATCAGCCAGGGAAGCATCCCAAGATGTTTCAGAACCTCCCAGCCACAGGCCCATTGGCATCCAGTCCTCTGTTCAGTGTTTCCCAGCCTACACAGCAGTTGTTCCTAATTCCTCTTTAGAAAGGAACCCAGCCCCATGATTCCTTTCTTCCTCTGGCTTTCTTCTTGCTTAAATGTACATGTTGATAACTAGTAATTGGAATAGTAATTGGAACAGCACAGCCTTCCTCTGGGGTAGACAGAGGCGGGGGAAATGCTTGATCAAACCTATAGGACACACATGGATACATTTAATTCTTAGTTCAAACTCAAAATTAAACTAAGCCCTCCTGGCACTGACTACATAAGTTAGTCAAGAATGATAATTGAATTAGAAGAGGCCAGAGAATCATCTTGAACTCTGTTGAAAAGTACTCTGAACTCAGAGCTTTTCTGCAGCGTTTGCTGAGTTGAAATGGCATTTTCCTCGGTCAGGATTGTGGTCGCTCTGAACTCTGGAAGCCCAAGATGTGTGTCTGTGAGTGAGGCACAAGTGGACAAATTATATATATATCCACAGGACAGCATGATTGACGCTGCATATGATGCAGAGGCCATTGACCTCAGGAAGGACAAAACGCGAGGCCACCCAGTGGAATAGTACAGACAAAGCAGTGCTGACGACAGCTTGCTCCATCACAGCTCCAGGCCTGCCTAATGCAAAGTGCACAGAGGTGCTCAAAGATGAGACAAAGGATGTCTAAAATAACCAGAATACAAAAGTTAAAAAAAATTTTAAAAAAGGAACGTTAGCTGGGGCAGGGGGGAGGAACCCATACACAAAGCATTCTAGACAGAGTACTGTTTCATTTTAGAGAATACCTCCCTTCCAGCATAGTAACATTCACAGATGTCTGTTAGTGAAAAAGCATAGCATTGACAGAGCTAAAAAAGAATAGATATTGGGCAGGCGAAGTGGCTCAATGGGTAAAAGGGCTTGCTGCCAAGCCTGGCAGCTTGAGTTCAGTCCATGGAACCCATGTGGTGAAAGGAGAGAACCACACTATAAGTTGTTTCTTGACCTCCACATACACGTTATGGTATATGAACCCCCATGCATACACGCTAAAACAAATGAATAAAATATTTTAATAATAAATATTGTCCAAGAAAGTCCAATTCTATCTTTAAACATTTCTGTCATAATCACTACCTCTTTCTGCTGTGGAAGCAATCTTGGGAACTGACCATCTTCTCATAGCAGACACTGAGCTTTCAAAAGACTGAAAAACATTCTCTTTACTCTAGAGCATGTTGAGATACATACTGGAGACCAGACTGCTGACAACCAAGTAATCTAACTGCCTGTTGGGCAAATATGGTCCATTCATTCATTCATTCATTCATTCATTCATTTATTCATTTATTTATTAAAGACATTGTGTGAGGACTAAGAAGATGGCTCAGTGGAAAAAAAAAATTCACAATCCAAGTTCGACTCCTAAGACCCACATAAAGAGCTGCACATGACCTGGAGAGATGGCAGCAGTTAAGAGCACCAGTAGCTCTTGCAGAGGGACCAGAGTTCTATTCCCCAGTATCCATGTGGTGGCTCACAGCCATCTGTAATTCCAGCCCCAGAGAATCAGAAACTCTCTGATTTTGGCTTCCATACGTGCTAGGTACACACATGTAATTCATAGACTTACATGCATGCAAACATTTGTATATATAAATTATATAAAAACCTAAGAAGGAAAAGAAAAAAAAATCTTAGCACAGAGAGGTGTGACAAGTGGGTATGTGGTTTCACTGATCCAGCTTTCTTGGTAAGTTCCAGGCCAGTGAGAGAGCCTGTCTTAAAACAAACAATAAAAACAACACCTAAGAAATAGCACCACATAAACACATGTGTGGTACCCATAAACATGTACACACATACACAGAAACTTGAAGACATGTATTTTGTACTGTTTCTTGTGTTGGAGATGTTCTTGGATCCAGGAGCATGTACACAGTTCATATACTGGCTGACTTCATTTTTATTAGATTAGTGATAAGAAGCCACTTCAATGTCAAATGTAGCTTGAGACACCAAAGAAGCAAGCATTTTCTCCGTGACACTGCTCTGGCAGGCCTGGTATGCAGCTCCACAGCAGAGTGCTTGCCTGACATGTGCAGATGGTTTGAGTCCCTGCACCTTCCAGCAAACAAGTAAGAGAATCACCCTGGCAAAGGCTAGTGCCACAGCACATATTTGTTATTTTAACTTCAGCACGGCTGAAACCAACATCTGAAGCTAAGAATTCATGCCATTCTCAGACCTAGACAAAAAGAGAGAAAATATAGGAATATGGAAATGTACATGCAGAGTTTAATTTTCTGTTACATAGCATCCAGCATATTTTTAGAGTGCTTAGAATGTTTTAGAAACTTCATTAGAGCAGGCAAGATGGATCAGCAGGTAAAGATCACTTGCCTCAAAGACTGATGATCTGAGTTCCATTCCTAGAACTCATGTGGTATAAGGACAGAGTCCCCTGACCTCCATCTACATACCACGGCACACTCACCTATACATAGTCAGACCATAATACACAATAACAATAACTAAATGTAAGTATTCAAAAAACCTTAGGAATCTCTTTAGATAAAAGTTCATGTTTTGTATTCTAAAGGTATTTGGATCCCACACCTTATGCCTTAGAGTGTGTGGTTAGAGGCCATTGAACTGATTGCCCCACACAAGCTTTCATTGAGCTGAGACAAAGAACAAAGTGTCATCTCCATAGAAATATTAAAAATTTTGAAAAATCCAAAATCAAGCAAGAGATCAACTATTCTCAACCGGACAGAAGAAAATACAATAATGTCAATATTTTAAAAATGGAATTAAAATGCAACATGGTGAAATCCAAGAATGTACATGCTCTCCAAACATACAGAGCACAGATAAAATGTGTGAGGACAAATGGAAGCCAGGGCAGAAGTTATTGAGTCAGGTACTTGGTAGACGCAAATAACAAATTATATCAAATTAGTTTTTAATTAATTGTGTCTGTGCTTGTGTGCACACATGCTCACTCCTGCGTGCAGGCAGAACATGTGAGCAGTCAGTTCTCTCCTGCTTCCTTGTGTGACTGGGGATCAAACTTCCGGCCTATGTTCATGCACCTTGATCTCCAAGCCCTCTCCCTGGTCTTAGTGTTTTGCTTCCTTGTTTATTTTTAAGAAATCAAAATACTTAGAAGTCTTGAAAAAAAAAAATCATTCAAAGCCAGGCACAATGGTGCTCACCTGCAATTCTAGCTCCCAGAGGTTCAAGGCCAAGTCTGAGTACATAGTGAGATTCTTAGGGGGCTGGGGGTTAGAAGTAGGAGGAGACCAGAACTGCAGTTTCTGTGTATGTAGAAAGTGATAAAGAGGCAGGGCAGTGGTGGTTCACACCTTTAGTCTCAGCACAGGAAGACCTCTGTGAGCTCCAGGAGAGCCTGGTCTGCACAGGGAAACCCTGTCTTGAAAAACAAAACAAAATTAAATAAAAAGAACATGAGCCTTTCAAATCGAATAAGATGTAGACAGCCCTATAACCAGAGATAAAATCATAATCTTAAATTTTTTATGAAAGGGTGTGAAAATGGCAAAAAGGGGTGGACCTGTGGGCAGGTTCTTACCATGCAAGCATGAGACCTGGAATTCAGATCCTCAGCAATAACATACATTCCTAAATGCTAGGTGGGCATGGCTGTCTGCCTGTAATCCCAAAGTACAGGAGACAGGTGTTTTGGGGGTTTTTTTGTGGGTTTTTTTGGCGTTAACTGGCTACCTAGACTATCCAGACTGGAAAGCTCTGAGTTCAAGTAAGAGGTTCTGTCTCAAAAAATAAAGGAGAGCTGTTGAGAAAAGGGACTCAGCATCAACCTGTGGCCTCCACATGTATGTACTCCCCACACACACACCCACACACACCCACACCCCCCCACACACACACACCCACACACACCCACCCACACACCCACACACACACCCACAACCCCCACACACACACACACCCACACACACCCATACACACACCCCCATACACACACACCCCTAAACACACATATCCCCCCACACCCACACACCCACATCCACCACCCACACACACCCACACACCCCCACACACCCCCACACCCCTCCCACACACACCCATACACACCCACACACCCATATACACACACCCCACACACATCCACCACACACACCCATATACACACACACACACACACACACACACACCCATACACACACACACCCCCCACACACATGGATATATGAGAAAGCATCAAGTAACTAGAGATAGCACATAAACAGAATGACTCATGATGAAAACAGACATTACTAAATTAAACAATACAAAGGGAAAACATTCAATAAAATCATAATCTGGGCCTTTGGTAAAATTAATAAAATTAAAACTCTAGAGAGACTTATCAAAGGAAATAAAAATCAATAAAATAATATTTTGAAATAAAAAAGGGCTTTAGACAGGTATACAGGGGAGGGTGAGGTAATATTTTGTAATACTCTGCTAATTAAATTTTTAAGATTTTCTTTTTTGAGACAGGTTTTCTCTAACAGCTCTGGTTGTTCTGGAACTCACTTTGTAGATCAGGTTAGCCTTAAATTTACAGAGATCTGCCTGTTTCTGTCTCCCAAGTGTTGGAATTAAAGGCGTGTCCCATGGCCTGGCTAAGATTTTCCTTCTTTTAAGGCAAAATGGGAATTTAAAAGGAGATGACTCAGCAAGCAAAGCATTTCCTGAACAAGTATGAGCATGTGTGAATTTGGATCCAAGGAACCCACATAAAAGCCAGAATGATATGGTGGCCCATCTGTAATCCCAACAGAGACATAGAAACCCTGGAGCAAGCTGGCTAGCCAGACTAGCTGAGGAATGAGCTCTAGGTTAATGAGAGACTCCTCAACATATATTATGGAGGGCAATTGAGAAAGATACCATAGATCAGCCTTGGCTCTCCACATGAATATGAATATACATGACCACACACCCACATGTATTTCAACACACATGCATACAACACACACATAAAAAAGTCAAAATATACAGTGAGTGATGCTTATTGGCACAGTTCCTAATTCGAAATATTTTTTGTCTTCCTACATTCCTAGACCATGCTAGGTTCCCTTGATAATACTATATTTAGCCAGTATCAGTTCTAAGGGACCACAGAGCAATGATGTTTTTTATAATGCTATAGATTTTAGTTTTTTATGTGGTTTTCTAAAAAAAAAAAAATGGTTTGTTTCCGGAAGTCATTCCAGAAGCCAACTCAACGGAAACACTTCCCCAAGAAAACATGTAGGGGTATCAGACTTTAGGTGGCAAGCTGAGCAATGCACTTAGTTTTGTTCCTATAAGATGTCCAGAGCTGGGGATGCAGCTCAGTGGTGGGGCACTTACCTAGCACATGCAAAGCCTCAGGTTCCACTCCCAGAACCAAATAATAAGAATAATTAGCAATGGTAATATTTATAAAATAGATATCAATAGTAATCCCAGTTGAGTATAAAAATAAAATTAAACAGCAACTCATTTTCAAGCCCTTTCATGGCTACAGGGAGCTATTTCTTTGCTTCTCAACAAATGCTACTTCCTTATTCTTCAAAGAAAATGGTTAGGAGCACTGACTGCTCTTGCAGAGGACCTAGATTCAATTCCCAGCACCCACATGGTGGCTCACAAGTCTGTAACTCCAGTTCCAGGGAACTCAGTGCCCTCTTCCAGCCTTCATGGGCACTGCATGCAGGTGGGGTGCAGATATGTATACAGGGAAAAAAAAAGATCAGATATAAATCAATATTTGTGCTTATTCTGGTAATTATTTGTATTTTCTCAAAAAATATCAATTTAGTTGTGCAAGTTTTTACAAAATATTGTCTTCCCATTTGCTCTGTAATCATGCTTACACTTCATATTCCCAGTGATATGTGTTTTAACTGTTTCTCTTTTTTCTGATCATCCAACTCAAGACTTACCTTTTTTCAGATTCATCTTATTTTTAATAATGTATACATATGTATAAAGTGGGTTCTGAGAATCAAACCCAGGTCTTCCGTGAGAGCAACAAGTACTCTTGAGCACTGAGCTATCTCCCAGCTCCTCCCTTTTTCATTTTGTTACTTCCTTCTTTCTTGAAATCACTTGGAAAGGGAATTATGTCATTTCTACTTTGGGGATCTAGTTAAGATTTTCTTCGCAGACTGTTAATATCCTTCATTAACTATAAAAATTTCATAGGTCCATCAATGATGTTGTTCTCTCTGTATATTATAGCACTTAACACCAAATTACAAACATGACCTTTAAAAATATCCACATTCATTCAGAATGGATACAATCCATAATGGGGATACATCTCAGTCCATCGGTGCTTACCTCGTATACAGGAAGTCCTGGGTCCCATCCTCAGGACCAATTGGATGTGATGGTGCACACCTGGCATCTCAACACTTAGGAAGTGGGGATAGGTGGATCAAGAGTTCAAAGGTCACCCTTGTCTACACAGCAATTTTAAAAACAGCCTGGACTGTACTACAGACTGTACCTACTACAAAATAATTAAGACAGATCGATGGAGAGTCTCCAAACCTGTCTTTTTAATTTCCTTCCTGACTACGGTCTGACAGTTGGTCCTTAGAGTCAGCTGGATGATGTGTCCTTGCTGTGGTGCTCTCTGCTTCACTGGAGTTCCACCCTCTTCGTCCTGAGTCAGTGTCCCTGTCTGTCTTGGTTGCCTTCATTTTGTCTTAGATCCAAATTCATCTCGTACTTCTTTTGGGAATCTAGTTCTGGGTTACCGTTTATCTGCTATGTCCTTGTTCAGATTTTTAATCCCAGTCTCATGAAAAAAAAAAAAAAGTGGCACATTTTTTATCTTAAACCCAAAGCTAAGTTTTTGCTTTAAAAATTATTATATGTTTTGTTTACTTTAGATGTGTAGGGAGGTAAAGGTAGGGGTCAGTCCTCTCCTTGTACTATGTGAGTCCAGTCTTAGGGACTGAATTCAAATTGTCAGGCTTGGCATTGAGTGCCTTCATCTATCTGGTCAGCCCAGGAGCTTTTATTGTGTTTTGTTTGTTGATTTTTAAATAATTGTTCTTCCAGCTACTATTTTTTTTTCAAATGTGTATTTTTATCTTCCACATGTGAGCCTTGAACCAGTGGAAAACAGAAGGGTGTGCCATATCCCCTGGAACTGGGGTTTCAGATGATTTTCAGCCATCATGTGAGTCTCTGGGAATAAACCCTGGTCCTCTGCAAGAACAGAGCACTCCTAACCTTCTCTCTAGTCCCCAACCTTGGCTTTTGTTGTTACTGTTGTTGGTTTTAAAGATTTTATTTTTTATTTTGTTTATATTTGTGTGTGGTGTGCGTGTGTACATATGTTCATGTGAATGCAGGTGCTGTTGAAGGTGAAAACAGATCTCTTAAAGCTAGAGTTTCAGGCAGCTGTGAACCCCTGCTGTGGTTACTGGAAACTGAACTCAGGTCTTCTGCAACAGTAAGATGTGGTATTTCTGCCTGTACCATCTCTCTGGCCCCACCAGCCCAGGTTTTTACTTTTTTGAGCCAATCTGATTTTTTTTTCTCATTATTAAATCTGAATTTAATTCTTGTGGGGTCTTAGATTTCAAATTCATTGATGAAAGTTTCAAATATGATTCGTCATAATTTGGTCATTTTATATTCTAACATTTCCTACACTGATACAAGTGCTGATTGCTATGTTGTACTCCATATTTATTTATGGATGTTGTTTTAAACTTTGTTTTAAATGGCTTTCATCCCTTTAGAAAATTTAAATCTGGTGCAGCCTTTAATCTCAGCACTTGGAAAGCAGAGGCAGGCAGATGTCTGACTTTGAAGCCTCTTTTGGTCTACAGAGTGAGTTCCAGGACAACCAGGGCTACACAGAGAAGCCCTGTCTTGAAAAGGCAAACAATAATAGTAATGAAAAGTTTAAATCCGCTTCCAGGACTGTCAATTTATGGAAATATCTATTGACCCACAGAAGTAGGAGAAAAATGACTGTCCTTGCTGGTACACTTACGTTGTTCATTTTTATACTGAGGACAGGAGGAATAGGCAGCAAAGAGAAAGGGGGCGAGGCTCACTGGCTCTGCTTCTACAATTTTGTTAAACCCCATCTCTGGTAGGCGTGGTCCTGGGTGTTCCCTTCCCAGCCTTACTTGGGGACTCCACCCTCCATCTGCTTACTAGGTGTGGTAAGGAAATAGACAGCAGGGTGTCTCTGCCTACTGCACTGGTCACATTCCCCAAAACATGGTTGTTTTTCTTTGGGTTCCTCTTCTGTCTGCTCTCTATCTGGAAGGCAATGGTAAGAGCAAGCTCTCTCTCAGCTAAACAGTGCCAGACCTAGGTGCTTTCTGGTGCCTTCTTGGGCCTAGACAAGAGCCAAGGACTGTTAAGACTTCCTACCCTCTGTTCCTCTCCTCACTTGCTTCTCTCCAGATTGTGGGATGCTGTTGATATTCCCAGGGTTGTCATCCTTTGCCTTCTGTGTTTGTCACTTTTGTAGCTATGAAGACAGAGCCGGAAGAAGCACCTGAAGGTAGGAGGCGTTATTTGGGCTCAGCTCACAGGATGCAGGCCCACAGTCCACTAAGGAAGCAAAGACACAGTGGCTGGAGTAGTTTCTAGATGAGGAGGCTGGCTTCATTCAGTCAGCAGTGAGGGAACAGAAGCTGAAGCCTGTTCAGGACTAGAACCCGAGGCCTGCCCTCCAGTGACCCACTTCCTCCAGCTAGGCCTGGACTCCTCCAGTCTCCATCACCTCCCTAGTTGCTTCAACATCTGGGGAACAAATTTCTCTTTGAGAAATTTATATGTAGAAAATTTGTCTCAAGATAATAGTGACAGAAGTGCCTAATGACTCCTCCACAGGAATCCTTGTCAGTGCTTGCTTTATAAGAACAAGGTCAAGGGCTGGAGAGATGGTTCAGTGGTTAAGAGCATTGGCTGTTCTTCCAGAGAACTCAGGTTCAATTCCTAGCACCCACCTAGCAGCTCATACCTGTCTGTAATTTCAGTTCTAGGGCTTCTGACATCCTCACAGGGACATACATGCAGGCAAAACACCAGTGTGCATGAAATAGAAATAATTTTTTTTTTTTTAAAAAAAGAACAAGGTTAAATAATCTAAGTAGCAAAGAATAGAGACTGTTAGAGAAAGTTATAGACCATCCATGGAGTAGAATCTACATGGCCACTAGCGGGGAGTACTGGTTAAGGAGCCTTCCCCTTATTTGCATAAAGCCAAACGTAGGGACGCTGTATTCATACAAACATGCTCACATAGCAGAGTTCTTCAAAACTACAGACTATGCTGGAGCAAATCATTATCACTAGCATTGTGTCCATGGACAGAAGAAATTTGCGAATGGGCCACTTAAAGAGAGTGTGAGATGACAGATGATCCCAGTGTAGTCATGTTGACTACAAACAGGTAGAAAACAGTTCACTTACTCCAGCAGAGAAAGTGAAAAGAGAGAGGAGAGGGTGAGAAGTCAGGTCAGAGTCTCGAAACATTTTCCAGCTTGACGGTTAACTGGTAGAACTTGCAGAGAGAAAAGCCACTGTAGTCAGAGTGACAGTTTATGACAATGATGGATGTGTTACTACAAGCAGCATGGGAAAGAGATGCGCAAAGCATAGGTAACTGCACTTCCCAGTGTAGATGATGGGTGATCCTGAAAACTTAATGTGGCCAGGGCTGATAAGCCAAGCCTAAGCATCCATGCTTTCTATTTGGGAACAATTATTCAGTCTTTAGTCCCTGCGTCAGGCCCAGGGCTCCTGACATAAACCACACAGAATGAGCTACTAGATATAGAGCCCCCCACACCCACCAAAAAAGAGAAAACCAGCGGATTAAGACTTTTATCAAGCAAGATATACCAAGTGCTAAGAGGTTACTTCCCAAGAAGAGACCAAGAAGTCTCCCTTTGAACTGTTGATAGGTTTGGCCAAATTTTCCTCTTTGTTGAAGGAGGTATAAATAGAAGCAGAGAGCTGTCAGAAGATGGTCATGGTGCCCAGCCAACAACTCTCCCAGGAGAATAGGCTCTGAGAATTCCTGAAAAGGGTTTATTTATTCACCAAGGTCTGATGGAGATTCATGAGCAAGCAGTTTTGCATCAGAGAAAAAGTGTTTGGCAGGGGAAAGGTGATAAGCAAAAGTACTAACAAGCCAGAGGAAGCAGGCAACACCAGAAGGAATTGTGCATGAACTTAGATTGTAACATTAGCAGACCAGACTTGGAGGTAGGGAGGACATTCTGATGGGAATGAGAAGCCAACATAATACATGCCTGTGTATACATACGTATATATGTATGCTTATATATAGTGCTTATGTGGGGGGTGCACATATGTATATGTAGTGCTTTTGTGTGGGTATGTATATGCATATGTTCATCTATTACAATGTAAGTACTATGTAGGCATGCATACAAACACCAAAAGTCAACCTCAAGTATTCCTCCTCAGCTGCTGCCACTTTGTTTCTGAGGCAGTGTCTCTTCTCTCACCAGAACCTACAGCTTATTGATTAGGCTAAGCTGGCTGACCAGTGTGCTCTAGGAATCTACCTGTCTACACCTCTTCAGTGCTGAGATTACAACATACAACATGGTGTTGGCTTGCAATATACACACTAAGTCATCTCCCCCACCCTGACCCCAGCGTACATTTTAAAATATTATTCCATTCAATTCACTTTGGGTGGAAAGCTACCAGTGTGGTTGTAAATAAATCGGAAACTTCATGAGTGTTCCTGAGAAACATGGGTTTAGAAGAGCCATGTGGAGAGAAGGGTACACCTGGAATGAGCCCCAACTCTAGCATTGACTCCTTGATTTATCTTCATTTGCAATTCACTTTTACTAGCCAAAGCAGGTCCAAAACATACTGGCTTAAATCTTTATGACTCCTAATTGCTTGTGAGCCTGTTGGTCAGCAAGGTGCTTTCTCTAGGCTGAGCTGAACTGTGGTCAGCTGCAGGCTGGAGACAGAAAGTCTGCTGATATAGACTGGGCTCTGTCAATGCCCAGGCCTCAGCTGGAATTGGACTTCACTCTAGTAGGCATTTCCTCCTGAGAAACTGCCCTGGCCTTGGCTAGGTGGCAGCACTAAGGTTCCCAAAGAGCAGGTGAAAATGTGGATGGTCTCTTGCAGCCCAGGCTTAGAACCAGCCACCATCCCTCACCTGCATTCCTAGTCCATGTAGACAATAAGGTTAAGTAAGAAAGAAAATAAATTTCCCTTTCAGTGGGAGGGGCTGCTGTCACTTTGCAGAATGACAGAAATGAGACAGGTAATGGATAGAGGACTCTGATCATTCTTCCACTGTGGTGATTTGAATGAAAATGGCCCCATAGGCTCATAGGAACTGACATTATTGGGAGCTGTGGCCTTAATGGAGTAGGTGTGGTGTTGTTGGAGGAAGTATGTCACCGAGGGCAGGGTTTGAGGTCTCAGAAGCTCAAGCTGGGCCTAGTATGTTCCATTTTCTTCCTGCTGCCTACAGATCCAGGTGTAGAACTCTCAGATACCTCACCAGTACCATGTCTGCCTGCATGCCACCACACTTCCTGCCTTGAACTGTAAGCCCGCCCCAATTAAATGTTTTCCTTTACAAGAGTTGCCATGGTCATGGTGTCTCTTCACAGCAATAGAAACCCTAACTAAGACAGCCACCATATGTGGGCAAGCTCTTTGGACCTCTAAAGACCTCAGTGGCTTCATCTATAAAACAGAGATAATATTTAACATCTCAGAATTGTTACAATTCAATGGCTGGTGCATGGGACGATCCTGTTTCTAATATAATGGCTGTTATTCCATGTGCTCCTTCTACTTGTTTATGTCTTCTTTTGCTTTTAAATCAACTTTTTAGTCTTAAAGCCAGCCAGACAACCAGACTCATTATCAATACCACCATTGCTTTGAACTGTCTTGAGTACTGTGTTCTCCTTACATAGATCAACACTCATATCCAACAAGTTCTGGACTGTAAAAGAGAACTTCTTTGTTCCTGTCTTTCAGTGTTTGTTTACAAGCTCGACAACAATCTTGCTTATTTCACAGGCTGCACTTAGGGAAGGAAATTGCATTTTCTCAATGCAGTTAATAAGGCCTCTGTTACTCATCTTCTTCCATGGGTGCTGTGCCTCCAAACTGGGTGGAATGGCCTGAGGGGAGCCTCACGAGGCCTCTACTGTTATCACTAATTCTGGGTCTTCCCCTTGGAGCACTCCCTCATCTGTCTCCATGGCCACAGTCAGATGCACTGAGGTGCAGTGGGCTCTGGCTCCTGCTTCACATCCCCTGAGAAGTCATTCTTGGCTCTTCCTTCCGGGTTGGTGGTGGCTTTAGGTAGAGACAGCCCTGGAGACTAGACAGCACTTGGTAAGCAGCTTTCCCAGCCGTGGGTTTCAGTCTTGCTTAGTGGAGAAAATTACAGTTTGCTTTAACACCTTCTACAACTTGTTAGCTTTCGTGTTTAGCAGTCTCTGAAGCTTCTCTGTGAGGAGAGCATCAGCCAGACTTAATGATCCTTCAGGGTTTCATTCTTTTTACTCTCATGGCCCCTGATACTAGCTTCACATTTTTTTTTCATGGTGCTATATGTTTCTTTCAGAGCCACACTTAACCAATATAAACAAATTGATTTAAAGGAAAAATAGCCTTACATAAATAATCACATGGGTGAACACAAAGGGCAAATAAAGAGGTGATACTTCCAAGATCAGCTACGCAAGCTAACTTAAGAAAAATACTTCATAGATACTAAGTAAAAAATAAGATTTCTTTCAGTGGAAAAAAATATTCTGGCTTGTAGAATACTTGAGTGGGATGCCCTAGGTCCAGCCCCCAGCACTACATAAACCAGGTGAGGTGGCATGCACCTGTAATCGCAGAACAAGAGATAGACCGGAGGATCAGAAGTCCAAGGTTGGCTACATACTGGGTTCAAGGCCTGCCTCAGACCGTGTTTCAAAAACAATAGTAGACAGCTGGGCTTGGTGCCTGCTGCCTGGAACTCAGCACTTCTGGATTTAGTGGCTCCTGCCTGTAAACCTGCACTTGGGAGGTTAAAGCAGGAGGACCGTGAGTTTAAGGTTAGCCTGGACTATGTAGAAAGACCTTGTCTTTAAACAAATAATAAATCAATAGCCACCTTCCTGCCATTAGATTCCCCAGCAGTCTGATGAGTCAGCCATTGTCTGTCACTGGAAGCACCATCTGTATGTGTGCTGTATCTGTGTCTCCCCAGCCTGGGGCCTTCAGCTTCTCATACAAGTGCTGTTAGGTTTGGACACTCTGCTATCCTCTGTGGGAAGGACTGACTACCAGTGACTCATAGTCATGAGTCCCAGATAGTGTTATTACCACAGCATCAGCAAAGGAGATGATGGAGCGCTCCTGCTACTTATAGTTGTGAGGTAATAGGAGCAGCCCCGGCTGTAGGAGCAGTCGGGGAAAGCCGAAGGGAGAGTATCAAGTACACTGAGCACCTAAGGGAGGCCCGGTGTGGACTTCATGCCACCCTCATCCCTGAGTACATTAATTCTCACCATGACCCTGAAGCACCCAACGTGTTTTAGTGTCCACATGTTACAGATGAGGACATTGAGGCATAATGAGGGAACAAGAGAACCACAGCACTGCACAGGTTGGAGTCTGTAATACTTAGGGTTCGCGGTCTCCTGGACCACCCCTCTTCTAGGAGACACTAGGTGCAGTGCTTTGCACCTTTTGGGAGGTAATAGGAATGCTGCTTCAGTGGTCAGTCTGTATAACTGAAGAGGGTTCTGAGGCTGCTTGAACATTTAAATGATGCCTTAGCCACGTACAAATCTGCTTCTCTTCCATCTGCATCCCCCCAGAAATTCAATAAATCAGCAGAGAATGATCCTGTGTCTACTGCAACCCCAGCCCCACCAGTGCCATCTGAAGCCTTTTGCACCAAGGAGATGAGATTCAGATGGAAAAGTGCTGGCATTAGGTTGAGCGGGGTTCTCTAATAAAGACACTGCACATCACACATCAACTGCTGTTGTTGCTATGGTGACAGCTACAATTTCTCCCAGACAGCTTGGGTCTGCAGGGAGGGTGGACCCTGGGGGAACAAGTGTATTTCTCCAACCTGTCAGACCCTGACACCTTTGCCATTCTCTCACCTCTCCACTCCCACCAGCCCCCATACTTCCTTCCATAGGCTGACAGGGGCACTGGCACCCCAGGCCATCATAATTAGCATCTGGCTGGGAGCCCAGAGTTCTGGCAGCACATCCCTCACTTCCCTTGCCAGCCAATCTCCTTCCCCCAGCATCCCTTCAACAGCACTGCAGCAGTTGTGTGCTGACAGCCCCAGCACCAAGGTCACCACAGCAGAAGCAATGAGGAAGCATCCCCTTCCTCCCTGGGTGGGCATGGCACCAGTGGATGCTTCGTTGCTGCCTGAGCCATTTGGAGGTTATAACCTCACGGTTATAGAAAAAGAAGTATCCTTAGGAAGATGGAGAAAGCTAAACTCTATCTAGTTCTCACAGGGGAAAGAGTTTGTCTGGCTGAGATTCACCAATTAGGTTTAGAGAGAAGGAAGGAGAAAGAGAGAGGGGGGAGAGAGGTGGGGAAAGAGAGATGGGAAAGAGAGAGAGAGGCAAGATATCCCAGACGGTTGAGGAAATAATCAAGTCTGTGTGTTAATATGCCTTGGAGTTTAAGGGACTAAAGATGGCGGTGTCATAACAGCCAAAGAGAGCTAGTTGTTATGGTGACAACAGTGACGTTCATGGTAACTGTGTTCCAGGCACTGTACCTTGCCAGTACCTTACAACTGTTAGTTCATGGAGACCTGACATTGACTGCTTGTGTACAAAATTACAAGGAGAAACTCTGGTCACTTCCCAGAAAAGGAATACAAGGCTAGGAAATGTTAACTCTCATTCCCAATCAGACGAGTCCAAGAAGGAGTATGCTCTGTAAGATGATCCCCCTAAATTCTTCCAAATCTAGTGTTCCATACAAATAGTAGACAAAATTTGCAGGAAGAAAAAAATGTTAAGAGACACAAGAAATGTGGGTGAGGCCACTAGATTGGTGCCTGACTGGAAGAATTAAAACAGCTATAAAAGAACTTAAGGGATATTTGGTGAAATTAGGAATCTACAGTGAGATAGCATCAGAAAGCCACTCTTAATGGTCCTTGAGTGTGATTCTGATGCCATGCTTATGCAGGAGAACATTATTTTTAGGTGATATGAATCAAAATATCTAGGGAGATGTGTAAAGTCTTTAAATTACTGGTACATATGATGGTGTATTACAGAGTAATCAAGGCACATACATGTTATATAACAAGCAGAGCAAAATATTAAGTGGTTGAATTCAGGCAAATTCAAGTAATGGATCATGGGCCACATGTGTCACAGGTGATATTATAGTACAATGTCAAAAGCTTGGATATGGAACCAGTGGGGTGATGCAGCATTACTCAAGCTGCCCAGGCGCCTTCAGTCTGATCCCAGACCTGTGTAAAGATGAAAAGAAAAGCTAGCTCCACAGTGCTGTCTGTCAGCTGGTCTCTCTCTCTGACACACACACACACACACAGAGAGAGAAACAAGTTAATTACTTAAAGGGTGGATACCCTGAATGGTTCATCAGCAGGTTATCAATAGCATATCATCATATGGATGGACTCTGACAACGCTTTCAGGTCTCGGCATGTATGAAAATGTTCCTTTAAAAAGTGAAAAAGGAAGCTAGAAAAGGGGTTTACCAGCAGGCTGAAGCTCAAGGTCACACAGCTGCTGTTTCAGCTCACACCTCAATATCTGGCTTCAAAGCTCTTCCCAGAGAGAGGCCTGCATTCACCCAGGGGTGCCTTTTATGTGGGGAGAGGAACAGCAAATTCATTCAAAGTTTCCAAAGTCCTGATATGTCTTTTCTAAATATTCACTTTCCAGGATAAGATCATTTCAGGTCTGATGTTTGTAAATGTACACTTTTTCTTTCCAATGTATGATTCAAACTTATTAGTAGGGCTGAGCATGTTGTCGCTCAATGACAGAGCACATGCCTAGACTACCTAATGCTCTGGGCTTAGTTCCTTGGCACTGAAGAATAAAATAAATGAATAAATAAGCATAATATTAAGTTATTCCAGTGAACCTTAATCTGAACCTCCTTAGAAAGGGACTTGGAGAGTAACAGAGCCTGGATGTGAGATGCAGACGGAACACCCCTCCATTACTACTACAACAGAATTACACAGAAAAGCAGATAAATTCCTCAAAGTACTAATTGCAACAGATAGTGAGACTTCATAAGCCAACCTATGTAGGCATTGCTTATTTTGTTAAAATACTCCCCACCCCGTACCCATGCACTCACCATGGTTCGAACCTGCACAAGAATGCAAAAGCAGTTTTCTCATAGTCATAGGAAACATTATGAAAAGGGAACTACCACAACTCAGTTTCCTCAACCAGCGCTACTGACTTCATGCAGTTTTGAGTCCCCAGGAGAAAAGGGAAGCAAAGAAACCGAAAGTCTTTGGGTGCACAGAGATGCCACATTGGAATGGGCAGAAATGTAAAGAAAGATGTTTTTATATGAAAAATAAAATCAAAGCCATGATTCTCAATGTGTATTACTAAAGCGCAAAGAGTAGCTAGGGAGAGATCGTTACTAAGAACAGTTATTTTGATATGATTTTTTTGGAAAACACGAAAAGATGAAAATGCTGTTGGGGTGGGGGATGTGCACAAGCCTGTCACCCCAGTGCTCACAAAGCTACATCCATGGCTCCTGAAGTTCCTGGGATTTCAGGTGGTTCTAAGTCCTAGAGTCTAGGAATGATGCATTTTAACTAAAAGAAGATTTGTTTCAGGGGCTGGGAAGATGTACAGTGGTAGAATGCTTGCTGCGCAAACATGAAGGCCTGAGTCAGGGTCCTCTGCACCCACATAAAAAGCTGGACGCAGTGGTACCCATCTGTAACACCAGTGCTGAGTGAAGGAGAGTGGACACAGGAGAATCCCAGGGCTCGCTGGCCAGCCTGTGTAGCCTATTGTGTGCCTCAATTAAAGATCTGTCTCAAAAGATAATGATGGAGGCCATCTCCACACTCACAGGCCTGGCTCCAGAGCCTCTCGGGGACCAGCTCTGTTTGCGAGCTGTCTTTGCATGATAAGATGAGCCTTTACTCTCCCATTCACCTCTGTCATCATTCCACATCTATATGCCTAACTCCAGAACCTCCCCAGCCTCAAACACCTTTATTCACGAGCTTGATAAATGTAGATCTCATCTCTGATCCAAGAAAACTCACTTTTTAGCAGGCAGAGACCATCCCAAACAGAAAGCTTACAAATGTTCAAGATACAGAGAGCAATTGAGTGTGGGGTGCCAGCCCCAATGGAAATCCACAAGGAAATCCCTAAGGCTCAGGGAACATCTCAGAAGAGGAGGCAGAAACAGTAAGAGTCAAAGGCCGTGAAGTTCACTGTGGGATCATGTCTCTTAGAAATGACTGGGAAGCTGTACCAGCCCATGGTACCATACCAACAACATGGCTGCTCAAACAAGACCTGAGCAATGACAACAACTTATATGCTAAAGTGGAAGGGTTGCTGTCATGGGGCCCCGCCCATTGACAAAGAACTATAAGAGCTAACGACTGCTGAGAGAGAAAGATTTGGTCCTCAGGGGTGACTCCCCTAATTAATTATCCAGTGTCATGTGGCCAGCCCCGAAATCATATACATCCTAGCTATACTCAACAGAGTCAGCAGGTTGTATTTATATATTCATGCATATGTAACAATAATAAGGAAAAAAAAGGACATGAGTTTGACAGGGAGTCGGGACAAAGGAGGGGTTGGAAGGAGGAAAGAGAAGGGACATATGATATAATTATATTTTCACTAAAAATTGTAATTACTTTGAGAAAACAAGGTAGAGTGAAATCAAGAAAGCCATTGTCAACCCATGCTTTACACACACACATACCGTCATGTGCTTTACATGTACACAGTCACAATCATGTGCTTTACACACACACACAGTCATGTGCTTTACACGTACACAGTCACAGTCATGTGCTTTACACATACACAGTCACAGTCATGTGCTTTACACATACACAGTCATGTGCATTACACGTACACAGTCACAGTCCTGTGCTTTACACATACACAGTCCTGTGCTTTACATATACACAAAGGGAGAAGGAAGAATAGGAGGTCTGGGAACTCACAACATCTGCTGTTTGTGCTCTGTTTGTGTCTCTGCTTCCCTGTGCACTAGATATTATGCTGCTTCCTGTCGCAGAGCCCAGGACAGGCTACCCTTTCTCCTCTGCTCACGGGCAGTCCCATTCACCTGGCCTAATGGAACTATGCATTAGGAGCAAAGTACAGAAGAAAGGCTGGCAGCCTCCCAGGCATTAGGCGCTTCCAGGAAGGACCTTTCATTTAGATAATGGCTCCCATCCTGGGCATGTGTCCACAGGATGTAAGCAGTCTGCATCCTTCTCCATCCCTGCCTCTCGACTGGTCCTTTTTGCTTCCTACTCCTCACCTCATAAGCTCCTTTCAGCAGGCAATGATCTCCTTTTTGTACCATTGGAGACACACTGGTTTCCAGAAGGTGTTACTTACTCAGTCATTATTTTTTCCACCAAGTCTCTTATAGAACCTATGACACCCTTCCAGCACCTCTGAATCCTCCTTGGCCTTCTTTCCTTCTCTCCTCCATTCTCTTTCCCATTTCTTATAAATTCCCAGTTTCTAGGTTCTTCAAGCCTTTTCTCTCTACATTCATTGGAATGGCTTTAAATATGACTACAGCACATTTACTTCTTACTGTTAGGTGGCATCACTTCCGAGATTCTCCAGTGATGTCCATTTCACTCCTGAATGTGACTCGATAGCCCACTGAATCTCTCAATTCTTTTATTTCCTTACTGAGAATTGAACCCAGATCCTTGCACATGCCAGTCAAGCAATCAACCATTGAGCTACATCTCCAGACCTTTAAATGAATAATTTATGTTTGCTTATTTGTTTGTTTGTACATTGTTTATATAACCTGGCTGGCCTAGAATTCACTCTGTAGACCTAGCTGGATTTGAACTCACGGAGATCTGCCTATGGCTACCCTCTTATCTTAATATTGGTATTAAAGGTACTTGACACTAGGCCTTGGGGTTTGTTTATTTGTTTTTGTTTATTTGCTTGTTTTGTTGTTTTTCAGTGTTTGGTTTTTTTTAAGTTAAGGTCTCACTGATTTGTCCAGGCTGGTCTTAAACTATCTTTGTAGGTCAAGCAGGTCTCGATCCTTTTCCCTCTGCCTCCTACGTGGCTGGGATGCTGGACTGTGCCCTGGGATTCCTTAAAGTCCACATAGCAGACTCAAGGTTTATTGCTCTTCACTAGATTTAGTCTCCTTCTGGTTTCCTTTCAGAGAAGAAAAGCAGCAAAATCCTGCAGCCACCCAACCCCAAAAGTGAAAGCCTGACCCTCAGCTCCTCCCCTACCCTCCTACCGACATCCACCTGTCAGGACTGCCCGTGATCCATCTATAAATCACTCAGAAACTGAGACACCTGCTTTGTTTGTTTGTTTGCTTGTTTTTACTTTGTTTTTTATGCTTTTAGCTCTTTGGTGGCCTTACCTTGTCTCTGCTGTACTTAGGACTTTCCTATTCTGCTGGCCATGTTGTTGCTAATACACAGACAAACTGCCAGGATAGCAAGCAGGCACTCCATACACAGTTGTTGAGTTAGTGAAAACCGTGTCTGTCAGTTCCTACCTTAGACTGTGGGTGTCTCTTCCATTGTTCCCCTTCATACCCACTTTGTGATTAGCTTTCTTGTGACAGGAAACTGGAGTGATTTTTTTTTTTTTTTTTTTTTTTTTTGAGACAGAAAGTCTCTGTATATAGCCTTGACTGTCCTGAAAGTCACCATGTAGGCTAGGCTGGTCTCAAACTCACAAAGATCCACCGGCCTCTCCCCGCTGAGTGTTGGAATTAAAAGCATGCACCACTATACCCAGCTTTTTTATTTGACTATTTCTGGGTCAGAGTCTCACTATGTAGTCTTGGTTGGCCTGGAACTCATCATGTAGATGGGGCTGGCTTTGAACTCATAGAGACTTATCTGTCTCTTGAGTATTGGGATTAAGGTGTACACCACCATGCCAGGCATGTCTCCCCTAGGGATTACTTTCTGCTATCCATGACCCTATAGAATCTCCCCTTGAATGTGGGGGAGAGAGAGTGAGACACTGCTCATAAATAGAACCTGCCTAAACAATGAGATTCCATGTCTCTCTCTGTTTAGTGATAAGATTCTGGCTCCCACTCTAGCCTCCCCCACTTACTGGCTCTGAGTCAACTCCTCCGATTCTCTGTAGACTATGGAGAGGCCCAAGTGTCAAGGAACAGAGGAAGAACCTACAATCGGCAGCCTGAAAGCCGGTCTGCCAAAGATTATGAGTGAGGCTGGAGGAGGCTCTTCCCTGACCTGAGCAAGATGAGACCATAGGCCTGATCAGTACCTTGGCTGCAACCTTGGGAGAAAGTGGAATGAGGCATGCTTGGTGTCTTAAGATGCTGAATTCTGGGGTAATTTGTATATAATTTCATATAATAATAAGCCGTGGTTTGTTAATATATCACTCAAAGCTCAGTTTATCGCTGTAAAATTGAAACTTTCTAATACTCCCGGCAGACTGTGGTACATGCAACTGATGGAATTCAGGGAGATACTTTGGAGATATCACTGCTGTGAAGAAGTCTTCAGGACATTGGAGTTTTGTTTTGTGTTTGGTGCTAGGGAGTAAATCCTGATCTTTAAACATACTGTGCCACTGGCTTCGTGAAGCTCACTGGGCTTGATCCCCAAGGCCTGGGGAGATAAATGGATTTTTAACTTCTTGTTCTGGAACCTGAATTTTTCTTCTGTTAATGAGACAGATCATCTGTGTATGAAAATATTTAGTTTAGTTTATTCCCACCTTCCTTTTGGGGGAGACAGAATTTCAACAGACTAGCCTGGAATTTCTTATAGACAAGGATGACCCTAAGTTTGATTCTCCTCCTGTCTAGGCCCACTAATGTGTGGTTTTAGGCATGCCCACTGTACAAGTCCTGTTATTGTTTTGGTTACCCATTGTCCAGCTGTTAAAATGGAAGCTGGGTGAGAAGAAGTCTGTATTAGACTTGTATGCTACTTTATCTTTGGGAATTATAAAGCTTGCAATTTACTTGACATTCAAGTTGTGGGGCTGGAGAGATGGCGCAGTAGATAAGGTAGATAAAGGAGGAAATAGACTCCACTCACACACACACACACACACACACACACACACACACACACACACATATGGATGTTGCTTAGTGATACAGCATTTGCCTAGTGATGTTAGGACTTGGTTTCGATTGTCAGTCCTACCCCTCAACCTTTAAAACAGTTGGTTGAGTTCATTTTTATTAGATTTACTAATTTTATTTTATGTGTTGACTCTTTTGCTTATATGTATGTATATGTAACATATAAATGCTTGGTGGTCAAAAGGGGGTGTTGGATCTCCTAGAACTGGAGTAACAGATGGCTGTGAGTCTTAGGTGCTGGGAACTGAACCTGCCCCATAGAGCAGCTATGCACAGATCTATCTCTCCAGGCCCATGGTTGAATTAATTGAACTAGTCCATTACTGCCAGATGGCTGTTTTCATCACAGCATTCACTGATATGATTATTATCCTTAAAGCAAATTCCTAAGGACTAAGTGGGGTCATGGGGCCTACCTTTTCAAATTTTGAAATACATTGCCAAATACCTTTGTGTGTAACCTGTCCTATACTGTCCTTTCACCCACCAACATGTGAAGGTACCTCTGTTGTCTCTTGGGAATTGAATGATGACATGTTTTGATGGGACACTCAACTATAGATGCCATGGGAAGGAATGGAATTGTGGTTTGGGGGAGCTGGGCAGACACATGGAATCTCCCACATGTGCCTGGGTAATTAATTTCGATAAAAACTGCTTCAGTCAGACCCAGAAGGACAGGGAATGCATGTTCTAAATGGATCACATAAGGAGGACTCTGTGGAAGTCATTTTTCCAAAGAGAGGATGAATTGACAGAAAGCCAGACCTGAGACTAAGAACACTGGGCTCTTACAGCAGCACTGAGCTATAGGAGCCGAGAGGAACAGAGGCCTCTGTAAGAGACTGAGGTGCAGAATAAGACCATGTAGAGAGCAGAGCGCTCTCTCTCTCTCTCTCTCTCTCTCTCTCTCTCTCTCTCTCTCTCTCTCTCTCTCTCTCTCTCTCTCTCTCTCTCTCTCGTTTTTTTTTGAGACAGGACTTTTTTTGTGTAGACTTGGCCATCCAGGAACTCACTCTGTATACCAAGCCGGCCTCAGACTCAGAGATCTACCTGCCTCTGCCTCACATGCTGGAATTAAAGGCATGCACCACCACCTCCAGGCAAGAAGAGGCATCTTTAAAGCAGGTAGTACTCACAGTTATGAGGGTACAGAATATATGTCAAACCTGCCCCCTCCCTCCTTTCCATCAGCCCCTTCTGGGGCTCCTGTTTCTTAAAACCAATAGGAAACCATAAAGCCCTTTGAACAGACCTCTCAGATTCCAAAGGCACAGGTTTATACTATCCACTAAGTGTTATATATACATAATATATACATATATATATATTATTAAGTTTAATCCTTCCTGATAATCATTACATGCCAAAGGGAAACTGTTATGTTAAGGTTTCTTGGTCCCCGGTGGCCAGAGGTCCAGACCCACAGACCTGCCGTCCCAGACCCCTTAGCTGATCAGGCCCCAGAAATGACTCAAACACTTATATTAGCTTCATGCTGTTTGGCATATGGCTTAGGCACATTGCTAGCTTGCTCTTACATCTTAAATCAACCCATTCTCCTTAATTTGTCTACCATGTAGCCCGTGGCTCACCTCTGTTCCTAACATGTTTCTTGTTTGGTGGCGGCTTGGTCTGTCTCTGACTCTGCCCTGTTTCTCCTACCTATGCTGTGATTTCCCCGCCTACTTTTTCTATGATGCCTGTCATGGTCCAAAACAGCTCCTTTACTTAAAGAATGATATTTACAGCATATAGAAAGACATTCCCACATCAGGAAATTGAGGCACAAGGACATTGATGAGTTTGACTGAAGTCATACTCATACTGTGATTTTTGGAGGTTCCAAAGCTCTATGCCCTTAAGTACTGTGGGGCCCTGGATCTGAGGTCATTGTATGACGCTATCCCTGGGAAGACAAGTAAAGAAACAGATGACAGAACACAGAATCAATCACTGAAACACTTGGCGGCCAATGAATTTTATTGACATTATTTATAGTAGTATAGATGAAGGATCACTTAAAGGAGCATAAATGACTCAAAGACAGCTGCATCACCAAAGCACACCCCAAGAGGGATAACAGCTTACAGAAACCTGAAGGTAGCTCACACAGCCTGCAGGTAGCTCAACAGTTACTGTCCCAGTGCTCCTACTGCTGTGAAGAGACACCATGATCAAGGCAACCCTTATAAAAGAAAGCATTTAATTGGTGTTTGCTTATAGCTTCAGAGGTTTAGTCTATTATCACGGCAGGGAACATGACAGCAAACAGGCAGGCACTGTGCTGGAGAAGTACTTGAAAGTTTTACATCCAGATCTGTAGACAGTAGGGAGAGAGCCACTGAGGCTGACTTTTTAAACTCCAAAGCTCACCATCAGTAACACATTTCCTCTTACAAGGCCACATCTCCTAATCCCTCTCAAGTGGTGCCACTACCTGATGACTGAGCATTCAAAAACATGATCCTTTGGGGGGGGCCATTCTTATTCAAACCACCACAGAGAGCATCCTTTTCAGATAGCTCAGTTACTCCTGAACCTCTTCCTAGGAAGTTTGGCTGCTCTTGTCTCTCAGGAGTCCTTACAGCTTGTTTGGGAGAGAGAGGGCCTTAGCAGATCTGGTCTGTTTCAGGGACTTCCTGGAGCTATTTTGAGTTGTATACTCTTAGTCATAACAAGCTTCCCTGAAGGAAGAAGTGTTTCACCTCTTCTCTGGCTTAATGAGCTTCCTCCTGATGGAAGGTTTTTAATCTCAGAGGAAACTGCTGCACAGTCAAAGAGCAAACACAATAAAGTGGTGGCATTTCCCAGTCCCACCTGCAGCTTTTATGCTATAGCAACTCAAGTAAGCTTCAGTGTGAAAGTCATTCTACCTCTCCAAGAAAGGGGTTCAGTGCTGAGAGCTATGGTTCTGGGGGCTCCACTTTATAGCCTGGCTCTTCCCCCTCCTATATTAACTACTTTTCTATTATGATGATAAAACACCATGACTGAGGCAACTTACAGAAAGAAGGAAGTGTTTATTTGGACTTACCGTTCCAGAGGGAGAAGAGTCCATCATGATAGAGAAGCATGGCAGCAGGCCACAGGCATGGTGGTATACACAGGACGCTGAGAGCTCACATCTTGAACCACAAACACAAAACTGAACTAGTCTTTACACTCCCAGAGCCAATGCTCAATGATGTATTTCCTCCAGGAAAGCTGCAGTCTTCACAAACAGCACCAGTAGCTGGGGAACAAGTGTTCAAATACCTGAGGCTGAGGAGATTCTCATTTAAACCACCACACCTCCATCAGGACAGGGAAGGAGGATGGAAGAACTCAGCTCACAGAAGCAGGACTTTGTAATGGAAGCTATTCATGTGCTGGCTGACCAGGAAACAGGAAGTGAGACAGGAAGGGGCCAGAGAGGATATTACCAAGGACTTGCTCACAATGAACTGCTTCCACCAGTGATGAGGAACATATGTTAACCTAAAAGGTAATAATTTTAAAAAGATGAATAGCCTAGTGGACACTTTTTGGCATTCGGCCTGAAGGGGCTAGCTCCTGGTCCATGGTACACATCCTGGCAGTGCATGTGAACTTGTCCTTCTTCAGTGCTCAGCTGTGGAACAAATCCCACCCCTGCCAACTAGAAATTAATCTCCCTTGCTCCCTATGTGATCAAGCCTTTGTTTCTTCGGCTCCTCTGCGTTCTCTTCACTTTTTCAAAGAAACCCACTTGTTCCTACTTGGAGATTTCCAGAAGGTCCCTTCCTTCTGTATTGAGAGCTGTGTGTCTCCAGTATCATCTCTTTCTTGTTATACTCTCCATGTTTGGTATAATGCCTGCTATACAGTAGGTGTACAATAAATGCACATTGAATTTAACCCTGTAACAATCTTTCAAGGTAGTGTGAATCATCAGATGGTGTGTGTGTGTGTGTGTGTGTGTGTGTGGGGGTGTGTGTGTGTGTGTGTGTGTGTGTGTGTGTGTGTGTGTGTGTGTGTGTGTGTGTGTCATACTATACAGTGAATCTGTAGATTGTCAAAAGACCTTAGATTCTGGTGCTGTCTTATGACCTTAGGAGGACCACTCAGTCTCTGGGTGTCTGTTTCCTTACTACCAAAAGGAGTATCATAGTAATGATTGCTATGAGGACTGAATGAGTTAATAAATCTAAAGTAGGAAGAACCTGGCATACAGAAGACACAATATAAATATTTAGTAATTGTCACAATTAAGTTGCTAGCTATGAGGGTCTGAGGAGATCTGAAATTAGAGTACAAAATGGCTTCTTTCTTCATCCCCAAACTGGTATTGGCCCTGGGACACTGCTTGGGCCAAGTAACCACTCAACCCTTGATGTTCAAAGAGAGACCACTAGAAGTTTCTAGAGAAAACCAAGGCCTCTTTGGCTAGGAGATGAGGCCACTGTGGCTTGGTGGGGGTTAAGTCCAACCAGAGTGTGTTTATTTTCCCCTCTGTCTGGAAAGGCCTCTCTGGTCTCCATGGCAACATGATTTCCTGTCCTGGTTTTCCCTTGGAAGAGATACCTGCTAAATACAGAGACTGAATACAGGGTGGAGGCCAACATGGGGGCTGCTTTCTTCAGCCGCCTCCCCCAAGTAAGCTGAGTGGCTAGCCTGGCCAGGGGCCATGTCCCAAGAGCCTTTGTTTACGAGTGCAGACATCCAACTTTGGTGATGTCATGGAATCCAGTCTGGAATCCTTGCTACGCCCCATTTTCTTTCTTTCTTCCTATGGAGGGCTTTGTTACTGAGGCCGAGGACAGGCCCAGGCACAATCTCCTGTTTGCTAAGAATATTTCAATTCTCCGAGCCACAGCCATACCCTAGATCTGGAAGCTTCCCTAGCAGCCAGTCACTCATTTGTTCGTACAGTTATCGGTTATTTAGTTCATTCAGCAAACATCTGCATGGTGGATTAAATGCCAAAACTGTTCTAAGACCAAAGAAACAGAGCTGAATAGACCTGTTTTTTTTTCTCTTAAGTAGCTGTAGGCTTAGTGAATGGAGACAGGTGAATGACTGACTGCAGTATGGTTGAGGATCCTGTAACAGGCCTCTGCAGAGGTGATGTGGGGTTGTAGTGAACAGCAAAATCTCTTAGATCTACCTATATTCTGATTTGACCCCTAGACTCAGTAGCCTTAATCAGATTCTGTTCTGAGCCTCCTCCATCTTCTCATCTGTAAAATGGGGACAGCAGTAGGGTACCCATGTGGAAATAGTATACGGCATGGTGATTAACAGTCTTCATTTTGCCAAGAATAGGCTCAACTCTTAGCTCTCTGTGGACCAGCTCTCTGTCTTGTGGCAAGCTGTGTGGTGATATATATTGTATATTTAATAAAATCAGTCTGAAATATCAGAGGACAGAATCACCCACAGTCAAGCTGTGAAGGTCAGAGTAGTGATCCAAGCCATTAATCCCATCACTCAGGAGACAGAGCTCCTCCTGGATTTCTGTGAGTTGAAAGCCTAACAGCAGCCAGGCAGTGGTACTGCACACTGTTAGTCCCAGCACTTGGGAGGCAGAAGCAGAGGATCTACTGGTCTACAAAGCAAGTTCCCAGACAACCAGGACTGTTACACAGAAAACCCTTTCATGAAAAAACAAAACAAAAATAAACAAACAAACAAGGCTGGAGAGATGGTTCTGTTCTCTGACATTCTAGATTATTTTATTAAATATACAATGTATCACCACAATCCTATCTGCCAGAAGTTGGCATCCTGTCCTAACATGGTGCTTTCAGCTCTGCCCCATGTTCCCACTGCCTCAGGGCCTCCTGCTAGCCTAGAGGAGGTATCTCCTGGCTCTACTTGAAGTACTAGAGGGCAGCTGGAGCTGATTCTTAGCAAAAAAAAAAAAAAAAAACCAAAAAAAAAAACAACAACAAAAAAAACCCCAGAACATCTGTGTGATTAGCTTTTTCCCTTTGCGTTTTAATGGGTGCATGCATGTGCGTGTGATGCATGCGTGTACTCACACACTGCATTCATGTGTGTAGGCCAGAGGATGACCTTGAGTGTCCTCTTCAAGAATCTCCTTTACTACCTCCTTTGAGTGTCTCCTTAGTTTGGAGCTCACCAGTTAGGCCAAACTGGAATCTGCCTGTCTCCACCTCTGAGGCCTGGATAGGTGTGGGCCACCACAGGGGCACTTTTACAGGGCTTCTGGGTATCAAACTCAGGCCCTCATGCTTGAGCGGCAATCTCGTTACCACCTGAGCCATCCTTCCAGACCCTGCCTTACCTTTTCATGTCAGTACGTGTGTTCTGTTAGTGCTGCTGAGGAGGGGTTATGTTGTTTTATTTTGCTGGGGAGCCAGCTTGAGTCCCATGCCTGCTAAGCCAGTGCTCTGCCACTGAGATATCCTCAGCCCTAACTATGTGCTTAATGGCTGTACCTCCTCCCTCTCAGAGGTCAGGTGTGCCTCAGTTTACCATCTTATCTCTACCTCCCAGAATGTGGATGGAGCTAAAGAGCAATAATGTGGGAGTGATGGAATAGCTGAAGGATGAAGTCAGCCCCATGTGGCAGCTTATGCCTGTTATCTCAACATTTTGGAGGCTGAGGCAGGAGGATTGCTGAGGGTTTGAGGTAAATGCTGGGCTACATAATGAGTCCCAGGACAGTTTACAGTGTGAGACCCTCTCTCTCTCTCTCTCTCTCTCTCTCTCTCTCACACACACACACACACACACACACACACACACACACACACACACGGCATCAAACTTAATCTTTTACCATTTGACACTAATCTTTTTAACGTGATTTTAGTTAAGACTCACTAGCCTATTACTAGCCTATTTTTTCATGCTCTGTGCACAGCACTCTGAGAAGCCACGCCACCATAGACTATTCAGCTTTCCTGAACAGATTTTTTTCCCCTCCTCTACTTGTATCACCTTCCTCATAGATGAGTTTATTATTCCAAATAACTGTTTGAAGGAGAAAGTGTGAGGGACGTAACTATTGCTTCTTCAATACCTTTCCTTTCTCCTCCATTATCATAGAGCACTTGAGGCACTCACTGATCCTCAGCTCCAGGAATCAGGGACACTATGGAGCCTGACACAAACCCAATACCATTTCATTGTTGGGGTGTCAGTGATGGATTAAGATATCCAGACCTCAGACAACCAGGGTATGCCATTCTTGAGACAAAGTTGGGTTAAGGTTGTAGGGATGTCTGTGAGGGGTTTCTTGGTTAGGTAGCGGATATGGGCAGGCCTGTCTGTTGTCGTGGCATCATTCAGTTCACTTAGGTTCAGACAGAATGAAGAGGAGAAAACAAGCTGAACACAGCATCCGTTTCCTACTGCTTCCTGTCTCGGAATGCATTGCGGCTAATTGCATCAAGCACCCGCCATCACCAAACATGATGTGCTCTGCCCTGGAATTGTGAGTTGCTTTTATCAACTTACACAAGTAACAAATACAGATGTGCAATGAACGAACTCAACCCAACAAGGTTCAGAGGGAAGTCAGACAAGGGCTTATGATAAACCTTGAAGAGAACTCCATGATGCACTGTCCTTGAGGACTTTTCCCAAGCATTCCCAAGGATCCTCGGTATGGAAAGAAGATACATTATTCCATATCTTTGGACACTGTTAAATGGTAAAAAAAAAAAAAAAAAAAAAAAAAAGAAAGAAAGAAAGAAAGAAAAGAAACCATCAATCTCCTATGGCTGCTCTCTCTCTGTGAACTTTAGAAAGAATTTATAAGCCCAGAGGACTGAGGCACTGGAGCAAGTGAGACAGGTTGTCAATTCTCTCTCTTTCAGGGACCTGTGGTATCTAAGCCAGTTGGAAGTATGTTTTCTGGCCTTAAAAATGCCCAGCAACATCTTAAGTGGCATAAACATGTAACATAGTAGTAAGTCCTGGATAGGGAGCTGGCATCCAAGCAAGTTTTAAGAGATGGAAAATGTTATTCCTAGTGACAAGATGGGAATGGGGTCTTAAGACTTCTGGTGGCAGTGATGATGTGGATAGTCTTTAGGATGAGAGGCAGGACCATGTTGTGAGTGGATGCATGATATAGATGTGGTCAGGGCAGAAGATGAGAGGAGGCATATGCACCTAGAAGATAAAATGTACACATAGTCCTGACCAGCAAGGTGGTATAAATCTGAGACGGAGGATAATTGAGCCAAGGAGTTCAAGACTAACTTGACCACCAAAGCAATAGTGTAAAGTAAAAGTTGAAAGATGAATTCATGGGTAAAGTATTTGCTGCAGATCTATAAGGACCTGAATCTGGATCTCCAAAACTCATGTAAAGCCAGACATGATGGCATACATCAATACCAAGGGCTTCTGGGAGGTGGAGACAGGAGCATCCCTAGGAGCTCACTGGTCAGCAAGCCCAGCATATGTGGCAGTGAATGATGAAACACCTGTCTCAAAGACAGTAGAAGGTGGGTACCAACACCCAAAGTTGTCCTTGTGGCAAAGCGCATGCGCATACACAAAGATAATCAATTAATTAAAATAAGAGGTATATAGCCACACAGATTCTCCTCTCCAGATATTTTTTTTTTGTAGGCCTGGAGAAAATTAGTGTTATTTGTTTGTTTATTCATTCAGGGCTTTTCTGTTGAATACTCTTTGGGTTGCTGGGTTGCAGCAATGAACGGGACAGATGACACAGCTGCTTTTCCCAAGCTCACAGATCCGTGGAGAAGCAGAGAACGAGATTAGCAAGCATACTTACCACGGGTTGCCTAGATATTGATGCAGCTGTGAAGGAAAAAGCTTTGAGGAGAGAAGGAAGATCAACTAGAAAGTCCTAATCTGTGGCCTTCTAGGAATGGTCATTTCCCACATCCTAATAAACACGCGTGCACACTTTTTCTTCAAACTGAAACAGCTCCTCATTATACAGCCCCAGGCTGACCTTGAACTCTCAGTTTTCTTCCATCTACTTCCCTGTTGCTGGGATCCTGGGTATGCACCTCCATGTTCCACTTTTCAAAAATTACCATTATGATTAAAAATAACCTTTCTCTATAAAAGCCAAAACATTGGCCAGTGGCGCACACCTCGATTTCCAGCATTTGGGAGGTAGAAGCAGGTGGTTCTCTGTGGGCTTGAGGCCAGCCTGGTCTATAGAGTAGGCTTCAGGACCGCCAGGGCTACACAGAGAAACCCTGTTTCAAAAATTCAACAAAGCAGAAGCCAAAACATTGATCTAATCTGTTTATAAATATTATCTCCAATTTATGGAAAAGGGAATCAAAAGTCTGTGATGGACTGTTAGCCAATAAAGACACCTCAATGGCAAGCTGTGCATGGTGGAGCATGCCTTTAATTCCAGCACTTGGGAGGCAGAGGCAGGCAGATTTCTGTGAGTTCAAAGCCAGCCTGGTCTACATAGTTCCAAAACATCTAGAACTATAAGACCCTGTCTTAAAAAAAAAAAAAAAAAAAGTCACAGTAGCTGGAGCTCAGAACTTGAACTTCCACCAAACCCCTGGAGAGTTGTTGCTTGAGACAGGGCTTCATTCAGCCTGGAACTTTCTATGTAGCCAAGGGTGATTCAGCCTGGAACTTTCTATGTAGCCAAGGGTGACATTGAACTTCTGTCCTTTTTCCATCCCCCAAGTCTTGGGATTAGAAATGTGTGGAACACCACACCTGTTTTCATACGGTGTTGGAGATCAAACCCAGGGCTTTGAACATGCTAGGTAAGCCTTCTACCAACTAAGCTATGCCACTAGCTATTTTGAATGCACAAAGCCCCAAACCAAATGAAATTCCTTGAAGGCTGTGTTTGATCAGGTAAGTGAAACCTTTCCAATGTATTCTGAGAGAGAAAGGGTCTTAGGAGGGTGACCCGAGTTAAATCTTCCTGCAAGACCCAGCTGGTCTTGTTACCATTCTTCCTGATCAGCACCCATTCTGCAGCCCATGTAGCTTCCCTTTCTTTACATTCCAAAGTTAGTCTCAAAGGAAGGACTGCCTGGAATTCACTGGAGACCTGGTGTTTTAGTTTGCTCTCCTGGTGCTATAACAAAACTAACCAAAAGCAAGTTGAGGAGAAAAAAGTGTATGTGGTTTACATATCCCACTTACAGTCCATCATGAAGGGAAGTCAAGCAGGAACTTGGAGACAGGAACTGAAGCAGAAACCGTGGAAGAATGGTGCTTAGAGGCTTACTCTACATAGTTTGCCCAGCTGATTTTCTTATACACCCCAGGACCGCCTTGCCCACATGTGGTTGATACTGCCCACATCGATCATGAGTTAAGACCGTGCCCCCACAGATTTGCCTAGTGGCCAGTCTGAGGTTCTCTCTCTCCCGATGACCCCAGCTTGTATCAAGTTGACCAAAAAACTTACTAGCACATCTGGCATAGACCTACGAAGAAAATTTGGTTGATTAAGCTATTAGTCAATTCAATTGAAGGAGAAGGACTTCTGGCTTTTTCTCATGCAAAAGAATTCTTGTAGCTACAGAAACCCATGGTAGAGTCCCAATAGTCAAAAATAAAGATGTCTGGATAATGCAGCACAGTGGAGGAGTACCCGATGAGGCCTGGGTTTCAGTCCAACACTGCCTTCTCCTAAAGAGCAAAGCAGGCAACCAGTCCGTCCCCCGGCTACCTTCTTTCTCCATTAAACTGTATAATAACTCATTAAATGCTTTGAAATGCTAAAAAAAAATATTTTGAGGTTGGCACACATGTGCTCATGTTCACATATACACACATAAATAAATAAATTGTGAAAAAAGAAAAGAAAAACTCATTTTAATTGCATGTGTAACATAAACATATATTTTTCTTTAAAAACGTAATATATAACAGGTAAGCTAAAGTCCTTTTTTTTTTTTTTTGAGGCAGGATCTCTCTGTGTAGCCCTGACTATAAGGGAACTCTATGTAGACCAGACATCTGCCTGCCTTTGTCTCCCAAGTACTAGGATTAAAGGTATATGCTGCCATGCCCAGGTTAAAGTCGCTTCTAATTGCTGTTCCCTGGCCTTCTCTTCTTGGCCCTTGGTCAGTGAATTTAGCACATATTCATTCACGTATCCTCCTAAACGTTATCTCCTTTTTTTAGGATCTATGATGTATTACAGTCTCTATGCCTGATGCACTTAAAAAAAATGGACACCCTTTGTTTAAGATGCTGTCAGCCCTAGACAATGTACACACAACCAGAAGCTGGTCTGAGGAAGAACCTGGGAAAATACTAATATTTACCATGGTTGTTGTAGGTGGCAGATGTTGCATTAAAACTTATCCAGAAATCTTAGATTTGAGCCAAATCTTTACTTACCCTGTGGCAAACTAGTAACGTTGCCAACTGTAGCTTGCACAGAATAATGATAATCTGAAAGTATAAGCATAGAAACAGTCACTACCTAGCACTATCCTTTCCTGAGATATGAACTCTGAGTTTGTTCCTACTGGATCTGTTCCTCCCTTCATCCCAGAAGAAAAACAGCTCTTAAAGGTTTTCACTAGAAGAGTTTCGTTCTGTTGACAAGACAGGAAGTGAGAATGAATGAACAGCCAAATATGGTGTCATCTGCCTGGAAGCCTCACAGATAGGAAGCAGAGGCAGGAGGATCACTAGAGGTTCAAATCCAGACTGAGCTATAAGCAAGTTCCAGGCTAACCAGAGCTACACATGGAGACCCTGTCTCAAAACAGTAAGAAAAGAAGGGAGAGCTTGGGGAAAGGGAGGAAGTGGAGAGAAAACAAAGCTGGAATCTTTATTTCTAGTTTTGCTTTAAAAACATTTGCGGTGGCCCATCGGGAAGCCCAGTGCCTCTGTTGCAGGGAGGTGGAGGGAAAGCCGAGGGGGAAGAGCTTCAAGGTTAGAAACAGGCAGATCCTGGGGAAACAAATGATCCACCCAACCTTTTACACCCATTGAGACGCAGGCAGCTTCACAGAGAAATGATCTCATGTTGGGCTTTTGGACTGGGGCCTGAGGCTTGCAGCTTAGCCTTGGCTTCTTGCCCAGGTGGGCACAGAAGCAGCCAAGACACTTATCTTCCAAATACCAACACATGGATCCAGATAGTGATCTGAAATGGAATAATGAGAGACCTCACAGGCCTGCAGCTGTGACCATCCTCAAGGACATTTAGTTCACTCAGGTCACCGATAGCAGAGTAGACATATCCAGCAAAATTGCCATCCCTACTCCACTGAGCCCAACCCCCAACACACGGTACCCTTGCCCTTGACTGCATTGGATCCTGTGCTGAGCCCTTCACAGACATCTGGTTCAATCTCATCCTGAGGGCAACGGTTTTTTTTTTGTTTTTTTTTTTTAACTTTTGTGATAAAGATATTGAGGTTCTTAGATGTGAGTTCAGCAACAGGAATCCTGGGGTGGGGTAGGATTCTCACCCTTGAAGCTGGGGCTGCAATTTACAAAAGCCCAGCATAACTGAATCCATTGAATGGAGGGGATCCGAATACCAAACTGATGGCTTGGGCGTGGGTTACGCGGTGTGAGCACTTTTCATTCTTTTTCTCTGTTCTGTCTTTCACCCTATGGCTTCTGGAGCTACAGCTGGCCTTGGGTGTACGCAGTTTGCTTCTCTGGTGTCTCAGGCAAAAGCACTTGTTGAACCCCACTTAAAAAAAAGACAAAACTAACCAAAAACCAAAGTCTCCTGCATTGCCCACCCTAGCCTGGAACTCACAGAGATCTGACTGCTTCTGCTTCTGCTGCTGCCTCCTCTGTCTCCGCCTCCTCTGACTCTGCAGATTGATTTTTTAATTAAGCAGCTTTGTTCAAGAGTGCCTTCCCCAGCAGGGTGGCATCTGATGGACGAGGGAAGGGAAAACTGCACTACTCTCCAGAACCAGGGTTTGAGAGGCTTCCTTCAGAAGAATCTGTAACAATGATGCTTAATTAGCCTGAAGAAAGTGGTCCAGAAATGAGTGTTCAAATAATCCCCCACCACTCCAGCACTGGTGCCTGAGCATTAGGTAGGGAGATGCTGTTTTAGTGAGCCTATCGTTTTGAGGGTGACGTGGTATGTGCCTGATTTTAATCTTTTTTTTCCCTAATGTCCATTCTTTTTATTCTTTATCATTGGGTTTAGGAACAAACTGAGCCAAGTTAAACATTCTCTTATCCTTCTTTGGGCACTGGATGTGAGCAGGCTTTGTTTCCAGTGTCCTGTCATAAAATGCACTGTTTTATGCAGTGGGTCACACACTCAGCCCTTGTTCTTGTTTTACCCATCTCTTCTTTATGCCTTAGTCTTAGGTAATCATTCTGAGGCCATGAGAATCACAGACACCTGGGCTCTGAAAACATGTGAAATGTTGAAACAGTAGGGAAAACTACTTATGCCTGAACAACTTTATAAATCTTTTTAAAAAGTATTTTAGAATTTATTATTGCATATGTGTTCATATGTGTGTATGCCACTGCATGTGTGTAGAAGTCAGAGGACAACTTTTAGGGGGTCAGTTCTCCCCTTCCAACATCTTTCCATGGATAGAACTCAGGTCACCAGACTTGAGTGGCCAACGCTTTATCCCTGGGAGCCATCTTGCCAGCCCTATATTTCTTATTAACTCTCTTTGAATCCTTTATTGGTGCAGTTGTTTCTCTCTTTGCTTCATTATGCAGATGTGTGAGAAAGAGAAATCCTCTTTGTTTAGGATCTCATAGGTTGAAATGTGGTCCATAGGCCCACAACAGCAGTTCCCAGATTCTGGACTGAGATGCAGCTTTGGGGCTATCCCCAGATCCCAAGCAGAACTCACAAACTTCTCGATGACCTCATGGTTGCAAAGGGTGGGAAGTTCAGAGAGGAGCAGTTCTCCAGGTACCAGTGGTTGCTGCACAAGCATGAGGATCTGAGTTCGGATCCTGGGAACCATGTAAAAACTCCTGCTGTACTTATAATCTCAGCACTGTTGTGTTTCTGGGGCTGGCTAGCCAGCCACAGTAGCTGCATTGGCAATCCTCAGGTCCCATTGAGAGACTCCTACTCAAAAATCAGGGTGGAGAAGGATCGAGGACATTCATTGGTGATCTATGGCCTCCACACATATGTACAGGCACATGTGCATACAAATGCACACAGTCATGAGTAGACACACACACACATGTGCACACACAGTTCATTGTGTATCTTTTCCATAATAAACTTTTGCTTCAAAATAAAATAATTTTCAAGCATGAAAACCGATGGTTTTGGTAGTTGCAAACTGTGACTGACAGCCACCTGACTGATGCAAAGAGGCTGTCTAGACTCCACCATCTTGGATTAAGTGACATTTGTGACTGGCATCACCTTCAAAATGTGAGTCTGAAAAGTGCCTAGGTTTAGGTATTTGAACACTTTCTCTGTTTTGGGGGAGGTCATAGAAACTTTGGGAGCAAGAGATATCTGTCAGAGATGTCTCACTAGGACAGGCCTTTAAAGGTTAGAGGTTAGCCCACTTCTGACCTGAGCTCTCTTCCTCTCTGCCACAACATGACCAACTACAAGCTCCCTTCCACACCACACTGATGAAGCTTCCCAGACTTTCCAGTCACCTCATATCCTCCAACATCCTGGTCTGGTATCTGTAACATGAGGTTTCTGGCCCAACTAGTCCCATGGTCCGGATCTGCCTGCAGCCACTTTCACCCCACCAATGACTCACTTATATTAACTTCATGCTGTTTGGCCTATGGCTCAGGCCTATTGCTAGCTAGTTCTTTCATCTTAACTCAACCCATTTCCATTAATCTGTTTGCCACATGGCCTGTGGCTCACCTGTGTTCCTTACATATTGCTTCCTTGGGTGGCTGGATGGATCTCTCTGTCTGACTCTGCTCTCCTCCCTATGCTCCAATTTCCTGCCTACTGCTATGGTGCCTGTCATGGGCCAAAACAGTCCTTTTTTCACAGCATACAGAAAGTCATTCTCACATCAGCTATCACCTGTAATATGAGACAAAACAAAACCTTCCTCTTTTGTGTTGCTTGTGTTGAGAATTTTACCACAGTAATGGGAAAGGTAATCTCATGGTTAGCTCGCCATAACTATAGTGAAGAAGATGGGACCCATACAGCCATGAGGAATAGTGTACAGAGCATAAGTTCCTATATAGTATTTACTATGCTCCAGGTGCTGTTAGAAGCCCTGTGCCAGCCTCTTATTTAATCTCCATGGCAACCGTATGACTCATTCCATAGATGAGTAAGCCAAGGCACAGAAAGGGCGAGCTGCAGAGCTGAGGAGACAATACAAGCATATAGTCTCCGCAGCATCTGTGCAGTCTTCTTTGAACTTACCCTGGTCTCTAAGGGGAAGTAAGAGAAACCGAAGAGCTGTCAGGGAGAGTCCATGTTTCTGTTTCACCTCCAAGTCAGTCAGAGTGGGGAGAGTTAGACAGCACCTCATTCTGTCAAGGTGTTCATTGAGCACCTGGTGGCTGTCAGCTGGGAACTACATAAGGGGGAGGTCTCTTCTGCCTTCACAGCCAAGGGGGCAGGTGAAGGGTTCATACATGACAGATGAGTCCTAGGAGGAAGCATGTAGAGTCCAGAAAATCCATGGGAGAACAGATAAAGGACACTAATCCTCGTGATTCCAAGAGGAAAGATGCAGGAAGAGACCAGAAGGGTGGCTGGTGGACATTCCACTGCACTCAGCGAACCAACATGCGGAGGGGTTTGCAGAGAGAGTGCTAACAAATACAGATGCACTGGAGAGCCCTGCCTCTTACAGCTAGCCCTCAGGGGTGGGTTTTATGATCTTGGTTTTTTGTTTTTTTGTTTTTGTTTTGTTTTTTGATAAAAAAAAAAACTGAAGCTTGGAGAGGCTTAGGAACAAATTGGAGGCTAGTGTGGCCCAGGAAGTTCCACAGCTGAAGCAGGTTCTAAATCCAGATCTGAGGTAAAGGCTGTGCTGTTCCTTCCACATGCCACCCCACCCCTTGCTACGGGGCACCCTATGCTGTCTGTGCCTAGATACTTAGTCCAGCAACAATGCCAGTGTTGGGTAGCAGCCATGGCCCTGAGAATTTCTCTGCTCTGCGTTAGCCTCTTTCTCTCACTGTTTGGAGCTCCAGTTGGCTGGAATCATCACAGTGAGGGTGCTTTGTGGATGTGCTCAATGATAGGTCCAGGATGAGTGGCTTCTCCCTTGCCTAGCTGCTTGGCTTAAACCCATAGGGAAACCAGCAAACATCACGTCTAAGGGTGCCAACCCCAGATCCCTGACCCTGTTCCTTTGTATGTTGTCCACAAGCTATTGTGCTAAACATCTCAGTGTGGTTTCTTAACAAAGCACTGTGTGACTTCTCAGACCACTGTCTGCTGCCTCCCCCCGGGCCACCAGAGTTCTCTGGGTTTTGTTGGTTTGTCTGTTGTTTTTGTTTTAATCTTTCACTGCCTTACTGCAAGGAAATCAGGAGATGTGCTGTAGGTTGAATTAATGAATGCATATGGTATGGACCCCGGGAAGCAGACTTGAGGTGGTCCTCACTAGGGAAGAACATTCAGTTCTGGGAGGAAGGATGCCAAAAGGCAGCCAGTCCAGAGGAGGATGTCCAGAGAGTGAAAGGCTCAAAGCCAAAACGAATGAGTAATGTTGAAAGCATTTGGGGTTGTCTGGCCTGCCTGGGATGACTCAGGAGGGGGTCGCTCAGCAACCGCTCTTGCTTCCTGCCCTCCCCCCCTCCCCCCTGCACAATCCATTTTCTTACTTGCAGCCGAAGCTCCAGTGGGCCTCTTTCAACCCTTCCTAACTTTCCTCTTTCAAACCCATGGTCCTGTTTCCTTTATTTGCCTCTTTCTTTCCTTACTGAGGCAAACAAGAAGAAACAAACTGTCCTGCACTGACTAATTGGTATCTAAACAGATCCTCCTGTCCATCATCGGTCCATCTGTCTGAGCACACAGAAGATGGAACTGCTTCTGCCTGCATCATCACCATCTAACATCCATCTACCTCCTCCTACTCTGCTAGTGTTTCCCCCTTCTTCTATGAGGAAGCTCCAATTTTAAGCTAATGTGAAGGTTTAGTGAGTTCTTGGAACTGGCTTTGTAGACCAGGCTGGCCTCAAACTCACATAGATCCTCCTGCCTCTCCTCCCAAGAGCTGGGACTAAAGGTGTGAGCCACCCACCATCACCTAGCTGAGTTTTATCATCTTAACAACATACATGAGTATATATATTCTATATACCCACACCCACATGAGCAAATGTTCACACATACATATACAAAAAAAAAAAATTAGGAGAAAGAAGGAAGAACAAGGATCCCATAATCTCCTTCAAGGACACACCCCAGTGACCAACTGGCCTCCCACGAAACCCTACTTCTTAAAGTTTCAACATCTAGGACTAGAAAGATGGCTCGGCAGTAGTGTACAAGCATTCCCCACAACAGGAAAGAAGACAGGTGTGTTTTAGTGGCTGGCAAGGATCTGAGCTCATACAATCCTCTCAAAAAATTGATTATACTATGTTTGACCAAATATTCTACTTCTACAAGTCTCTGCCAACAATATTTTTAAGTATGTCAACAAATGTGTAAGCAGAAGGAATTTTAGAATAATTGCAAACCAACAGAGAAGGTTGAATTACCCTGAAGAGCTCTTTCTCCCTGAATCAAAGGAAAATAAATTGCTGACCATCTAGAAACATATCCAAATGTAAAATTACTTTGGGATATAGTCACATCTTATTTTCTAAAATCTGGAAAGTTCTAGTTAGTCTCATTACAGCCATCAAAGTCAAAAAATTAACATGGAGACCATCTGGTCCTCACACCTCTTTTAGCCTCATGATTACATTTATACAGAGGACCCAGTTTACAATCAAACATTGCTCTTTGATGTCCTTTCTCCTCCTCCTCTTCCCTTGTCCTGGGGATAGTAACCAATGGCTTTACTTATGTTAAACAAATGCTCTACCACTGAGTTACAACCCCAACCTTAAAAAACAAAACAAAACAAAACAAAAACCCTCTAAATTGCCCATGCTGGCTTTTAATAACCTATCCTTTGCAGCAATCTCCAAAGTAGTTAGGATTTCAGGCTGCTTCATCAGGCCTGGCTTTGGTTTTCTTCAGTCAACCACAGTTCCTTCATCTTCTCTTACTATTTAAAAACTTGGCACCCTGAAAACCACCAGCTCACTCTTGGGAAGTTTGATTTATATGAGTTCTTCAAGTTGTAAATCTCGAAGACACAGGAGGAATGCAGGAATGCTACATTTTTCTTTCTGCAGCCTCTCAGAGATGCTAGACTCATGTGCACTGGTCTCAGTGATGCTAACTTTGATCTATTCATTGAGATGGTATCTTTTCCCCCCTTTTAGTTTATAAGCAATCTATGGGAGGTATTTTAAAATTATGTAAACACCCTGTTTCTCATCAGAGTCTTTTTGAAACAGCTTTATTGATTCACATATTTAAAGTGCATAATTTGATGAGTTTTGACATATGTCTACATCTGTGAAGCCATCACCACAATCACAATAGCAAACCTGTCATCTCTCTCAACATTTCCCCCTTTTCCTTCCTGTCTGATTCTTTCCCATACTCTTTCTATCTGCAGGCACACACTGACGGCTTTTCTGCCATCACAGAATAATTTATGTTTTCTGAAATTGTATATATTAAATCATTTAGCCTTTGTTACCTTCTTCCCCCAACCATGGCCTGGATTCTGTCACTATGACAATCCTGAAATTCCTCCATGTTGTGCATATCAGCAGCCCACCTCTTTCCTGATGCATACTACTCTTTTATTCACAGTTCCTATGTCTTGGTTTGGTTTAATTGAGTTATTCACTCATTCATTTTTTTTTAGTTTGTAAAAGGCATAATTTTATTTCTCACAGTTCTGGAGCTTGGGAAGTTCAAGATCAAGATGAATGAATGTTCGGTGAGGGTTGCTTTTTTTGCTTTCCCAGGTGCCATCTTTTTCCTAGAAGCAAGAAACCATTGGATCATTCTTCATTCTCATTCATGAACTAAAAACAGGACAATTCCAGGTTCCTGTCTGATATTGCAGGGAACTCAAGGAGTCGGGAATTATGGCGATGCTTTCCCTCAAATAAGGGGGGAGATGCTATTGTGCCTTCAAGTATTTAATCTATTTCCTTGTTCTCTAGTCTCCGCTAAACCATGCATGTGAAGTTCCCCCACAGTGCACTGGGGATCTGGTCCATTATATATTTTAAAAATTGTTACATGTATGTGTTTATGTGCTATGAGTGTGACCATGAGCTCCCCCCACACTACCACCTCATGTGCCAATAGCACACATATGGAAGTCTGAAGACAGCTCAGGCAGATCAGGGCATCTTAACCTGCTGAGCCATCTGACCAGCCCCTTAAATTATTTTTATTTATTTATTTATTTACTTGTTTGGGGGAGACACACATGTCAGCGTTTGTGTGGAGGTCAGAGCACAATTTGT
Organism: Phyllotis vaccarum; assembly: GCA_033318265.1. NCBI lineage: Eukaryota > Metazoa > Chordata > Mammalia > Rodentia > Cricetidae > Phyllotis > Phyllotis vaccarum. The sequence continues at coordinate 78,413,041 of JARWLC010000004.1, read as the reverse complement.
TTGAGTCCAGCACATTTATCTGCAGACCCATTTTGCTGGTTCTCCATTACAATTTTCCCTGGGCCTACTCCATTAGTATATCTTTCCCTAACTATTCCACATTCTCTTTGAGCCCACATCTCTTTTGTTCTGGTCCTTGAGTAGTTTTTACCCCCATGTTTCAAGAAGTTTCCTGACATGCGTGTGCTACTTGGGTCTTAGATCTGTGGAGTATCTACTTAGTTCTCTCTTACCTGATACTCTAGCCCAGGGTTTCTCAACATGTGGGTTGTGACCCCTCTGACTATCAAATGACCTTTCATCAGCATTGCCTAAGACCATCAGAAAACACAGATGTTTACATTATGATTCATAACAGTAGCAAAATTAGCTATGAGTTAGCAATGAAATAGTTTTACGGCTGGGGTCAGCACATCATGAGGAACTGTACTAAAGGGTCACAGCCTTAGGAAGGCTGAGGAGCACTGCGCTAGCCTGTGAACACTAGCTGTGTTAGCTTCCAGACTCTGGACTCTGAACTCAGGGGCCATTCTGATTGGGTCCCCTTCTTGCAGACTTGGCACAGTGTACCTGGTCCTCCTGTGCACTCAAAAGTTGCTGTAGAGTTCCTGTCATGTATTTCTCATCTCTCACAGACCACCATCTCCATTGCTTGATGGCTACTGTTTTTAAAACCATTATCTAATAATTTTGTTTGGTATTTTTTTTAACTTGTTAGGGAGGATCATCTTAGTTCATCTCTTTGGTTGAAATCATCAAACTTTGAATGAATGAATGAATGGATTTTATGAATATATTTATCTATTTATAGACACAACCCCCCATTATTTTGCTATAATTCTTTACTATCATAATGCATTTTAATGTTCAAATTATCGTCAACTTAGTTGGGAGGCATAAGCATCCCTAACGTAAAATACTTAGTGCAGCATTTCTCTGCTAAAACCTGTAGACTGGGAGCAGAGGAGGGTAGATAGCCTGGGTAACAAGACAAGGGGCATTATTAAAGAAAGGAGGAACACCGTCGCTTTGGCTGCAACTATCAGAGGGACCTAGTCAAAAGAGGAGGTACCCATTTGATCCTCACTAAAGCCACAAAGATGCCTGGCGGGTCTGGTGGCAAGCCATAGAACTGTTAAAAGAATACTGTTGGCATTTCTATCAGAAAGCAGAACAGAAGTTGAAGAGACCAAGAAAGTATCTAGAGGGATCCTGTTCCTGCCAGTGGTCCTGAGGGTGACAGACGGCACCTGGCAGAACAAGGGTGCTCCTTGACACACATTAAGGATGGTGCCATTTGTTCTTTATTCTACAAATACCTTTATTTAGATGTTTGGGCTTCTCAAGCACTAAGTTGGGTTCTGGCAGGACAGCAAATGCAATGGACATGCTTTCTTCTCTGAGACCTGACATGCCAGCAGTGGCTGGAAATGTGAGATTCCAACCCTGAGTGTTCCAGTTCTTTATAGAGGTTGGGATCCCACTTCATTAATGGGGAACTAGAAGGACGCCAGTTTACTATTTGTACTCAACTCATATCTGTATTCTGGTGAGAATCATAGAGCCTCAGGTCTGCAAAGGAGACGGCATTTGAACAGCATGTTCAAGTCACGGAGCTACTGAATGATGCAATAAACTGGCTAGAGTTCAGTGTCACTGGATCGTGAAATAGGGATTCTGAGAAATGGGGCAGGGGAGGCTCGTGAGGGCCTTTTATGTTATGGGAGAGGTTTTAGATGGTGTTCTATAGAATCAGCTATTCAAGAATGTGTAGCTTTCAAGCCATTCAAGAAGAGCATTTAGCAGCAGCAGGAGTTCACCAGATTTCCTTGGCAGGGAAACCACTTGGGCAGCACTATGGATATTTAGATAGGAGGAGATAAGAAGAGAATAGGAAGATCGTTCATTCATTAATAAGCCTAATACGTACTAGGTATTCTGATACATGTAGAGATTCTTGGAATGCAACAGATATGTGCCTTATTCTCCCAAACCCTGGAGAATTGAGAGAGTCAAAGAATAAACAGGTGGCAGAGAAGTTTCATTACAAATGTGATTAACACTATGGAAAGTCCAAAATAGCTTTAGAGTTCACAATTGGGAGCATCAAAGTAAGTGAAGGAAGGTGAGGAGATAGAGAAGGCCAAGCTTCCTTGATCAAGGAGATAGGAACTTTTTAGAAAATGAAAGAATGACTGCTTGAAGCAAGGTGAACAAGAGAGGTAATGGAAGGTTACAACTACAGGTAACATTCCTGGGGGTGGGTGGTGGTGATAAAGATACTAGATATGGAGCCGAGCCCACAGTGCCTTTGCATTATCTTAAGATGGACATTAAGATGATGAAGGTGCTTTTATTTAATGTTAGAGCATCCAGGCTGTTGTTTGGGAATTGTTCCAACACACTGCAGATAGAGCCAGTATGCGTACTGCTGGAGGCAGAGAAATCATGACCCTTCACCCACTTGGGAATGCAAGACTATTTTAATAACATTCTGTTGTTTCTCATACAGTCAAATATGCATGTATTCTGGGATGCAGGAGTCCTAGTCTAGAGGTATGCAGTCAGCTATCTTCTTACTGTAACAGATACCCGAGATGATCTACTTAGGGTAAGAAAAGGGTTTGGTTGCTGCTGTTGGTTTTGATTCAGCCCATGGTCAGCTGATCTCATTGTTGATGGGCTTGTGGTTCAGAGTCTATGACTGCAGGACTTACAAGGCAGAACAGAAACACCTTGTGGCTGAGAAAGCCAAGGAAAAAGGAAAAGGGGTTCCCACTATCCCTGTAAAGGACACACCCACAAAGACAAGGAGCTCCAGAGGGACCTAAGACTCAACCTCCCAGTAGTGCCACGCTGGGGAAAAGCCCTTACCACATGGCCTTTCCAGGGCATTTACAACTCAAACAATACCAGTAGGCATTTATCTAAGAGAAAGGAAAACATGCCCATGGTTGTACTAACTTCTGGAAAGAAAAAGATAAATTTCTACTCATCCCAGACTGGGTGAGCACCACAGACCAGATTCAGTACCACCAAAGGCCAACTTAATGAACCAAGAAGTTTACTGGGTTACTTACAGGATTGTGAGTGAGGAGCAGAGGTAACTCCAAGGCAGCCGCATCATGGAATTGCCCCACAAATGTCTACTGAATAATACTAATAGCCTCTCCACCTAAAAACAATAACTGATCAATAGGAAGATGGGCAAACAAGTGATGGTATAGCTATTCAATAGAATATTACCCACAAAAGAAACAAATTTGCTACACACAATATAAATAAATCCTGGATTTGTTCAGCTAGAGAAGCCAGACAGAAAAGGGCATACACTGTGTGAGTCTTCTTATATAAGCTTCTAGAATGAGTGTACTGATTTATGGTGATGTTAACTGTAGAAGTGGTTTGTAGATACCCAGTGCATGGGAGAGGACTGTAGAGAGGGATTGAGAAGAGGCACAGGGGAATGTCCTTGAGTAACAGAACTCCTTTATATTAATTGTGGTTGTGGCTACATGGGTATTTTTGTGATAATACATGAGTTTTCACTTTAAATGGGTGAATTATGTTTTGTGTAAAGCATAACACCACCAGGAAAAAGGACGGGCAGGCTGTGAAAGTGACCCTGGAGTTTTCAGGGTATGCTGGGGTGTGTCAGTGAGAAAAGAGAGGAAGAAAAAAACTAAAGACAATTCCAAAATAAAACATCCTACAGTTGCACAGAAAGATGGCAGAGGTGGTGGTAGGTGGTGATGGTGTTAAAACTAATTGTTAGGACTCTAGTTCAAACAGCTTAGGGAATGGCCCTCTTCCTATTGGCCTGTCACTTGACTCTATTACAACATGCATATCCCATTTCTCCCTCCTATCTTGATGATTTCATAACTGGAGTATTAGGCTGCCTCAGCGTGCACTTCTGGGCTCTCTTCTGATGTCATAGAAATGTTCATTAATGAAGTGTATAGCTGGAGACCACTTATTCAGCTTCAATTGGCTGGACACAGAAAATATTGATGACAGCATTGCATCTATGTTGGGTGCCCATAGACCTCTGGTCATTATTTTCTTAGCTACAATTTAGTAACTCTGTAGACATTTACTTTTGTACCAAGTATTATAAATACTTCAGAGGTGATTCAAAGTTCACAAGAAAGCACATGCCTTTAATCTCAGCCCTCAGGAAGCTGAGGCAGGAGGATCTTGGTGAGTTGGAGGCCAAGCTTGTCTGCATAGTGAATTCACATACATAGTGAGATCCTGTCTAAAAACAAAACCAAACTATATATATATATATACACATATTTGTGTGTGTATACATACATATAAATACATATATACAAGTGAGTTTATTTTCTGTTTTCTCAAAATTTGCCTATTCTAGAATAATGGTGTGTGCAGTGTAAGTTCAGTTTTTGAGGTGTAATTCACTGGACTCTGCTATGTCAGACTCTGTGTGGGACATAGTTCCTACATGGAGTTTTCAAAGCATTTACACACTGAGTGACATTTGATTTTCTTTCTATGTCTATTTTTCCTTTACAGCATATGTATGTATACTTATATGTGTATATATTAAAAATGGTTATATTTGGTAGGTTGATTATATATATCAGATTATATTATCTATCACCATTTTATATTGCACAAATTCTAATTAGTATATAATGAAAACTCAGGGCCAGATATTAGGGAAAAGCTGAAATATCAGAGAGAGGAAACAGACCACAGTCAATTCTCACCCAGCAACTTCTCAGGCCGAACAGCATAAATGCTGCCTTCAAGAGTTCTCCATCTGGCTGGCCACTCCTACAGAATGCCTGAATCTCTGCCTCCTTCTGCCTTAAGTATCTTTCTTGCCCAGTTGTTTCACTTCTGGGTTCAACTCTGCATCATAATCCTAGAGTTAGGATTAAAGGTGTGAGCTACTATTGTTTGGCTTTAGGCCTTGAACTCATAGAAATACAGAAAGATCCCTGTCTCCTGAATAATGGGATTAAAGACATGAGTCACCATTCTCTGACCCTCATGACTTGACTGCTCGAGTGATTCTGTTCTCTGATATTCCAGACTGATTTTATTGAATAGAAAATATATCACCACAATTTTGGGATGACAAGGGGTTGTATTTATAAAGTACTTATCATCAAAAATGGATGTAAGGTTTAATACAATTGAGATCCGTCAGATAGAGGTTAAGGAAGGGCTTTGAAGCCAAACTATTTATATATAAAATCTTTATTACTCATGTGATTTTGGGAAATATTAATCATGCCTGTTACAATAAGGTTTCTTGGCCCCAGGTGGCCAGAGGTCCAGACCCACAGACCTGCAATCCCAGACCACTTAGCCACCCACTGCTGCTTAGGCACCTCCAAAATGACTTCATGCTGTTTGGCCTATGGCTCAGGCACATTGCTAACTAGTTCTTTCATCTTAATTCAACCCATTTCCATTTAATATGTCCTGCCACATGGCCCGTGGCTCACCTGTGTTCCTTACATGTTTCTTCTTTGGCTCGATCTGTCTCTGACTTCTCCCTCTTCCTAACTATTCCGATTCCCCACCTACTTCTTCTACGGTGCCTGCCATGGCCAAAATAGTCCTTTATCTAAAGACTGATATGCACAGCATACAGAAAGATATTCCCATATCATCTCCCTATTTCTGTCTAATCAAAAAGGAGGTTTCAATTTTAACATAACAAAATTACATATAACAAAATAGCTACCAAGCAAGAATTACAGTTACAATATCTAGTCTATTTGTATTTAACAAAATTAAAGAAAATACTCTATCATCTACATTATCATTGTGAATCTAAAGTTTCATATTCAATATACCTTTCAAATGACTAAGAAAAACTATACCTATAACTATCTAATCTTCAACTACATCAAAGACCACAGAAGGATATTTTCAAACATAATAAAAACATTCAGAAATATCAGAAGGATCTACCCACAGTCAGTCTAGGAGGATCAGACAGTAAAGTAACTCACACCTTTAATCCCAGCACAGGGAATTTCCTGGGAGTGACCTATGCCCTTAATCCAATCTGAGTTTGAGGTCATTTTAGTTTACAGAAGGAGTTCCAGGATCCCAGGGAGGCAGTGGAGGTGCTACACCTTAACTGAGCAAAGAGAGTATTTAAGGCAGGCTTAGAAAGACAGAGCAGGCAGAAGCAGCCATGGCTCACACTGTTAGTCCCAGCACTTGGGAAACAGAGGCAAGAGAATCTCTGTGAGTTCCAAGCCAGCCTGGTCTTCAAAGCAAGTTCCAGGACAGCCAGGACTGTTACCCAGAAAACTCTGTCTGGAAAAAACAAACAAACAAACAAACAAAGACTGGAGGAGGTGAATCTGTCCTCTGATATCTCTGACTTATTATATTTGAAAATATCCCCACACATGCCTGCTAGCTTACCTCACTGGGCTGTATGAAGACAACAATTAGTGACTAGTTAGTATTTATAAAGTACTTAGAATAGTCTGGGATAGCATGCATCAAGTACTTAGAATAGTCTGGGAAGCATGCATCAAGTACTAAAGAAATTGTAATTAAATGATGTAAAGACCCTCTTTCCAGGAAAGCTTATCCATGTTCAGGTGTCCATGTTCTTTCTACTTATTACTGTGGAGACTTTCTAGATTCAAAAATATTAGTTGGGAATGTAACTCAGTGGTATAGTGCTACTTAGCATACATTTTTGCTATGCTAAGCATTGCAAAAAATTTTTATGTGTATGATTGTTTTGCCTGTGTATATGTTTGTGCACCATATGTTTGCCTGGTACCTGAGGAGACCAGAAAAGGAGATTGGATATCCTGGGACTGGAATTTCAGACAGTTTTGAACCATTGTGTGGGTGTTGGAAACTGAACTTGGGAAAACACGAAGTGCTCTTAACTACTGAGATGTTTCTGCAGCCCCCATTGTGGTGTGTGATAAAAAGGAAAAATTAATTCTTACGTTTCAAATACATAATCTGGGAAGTATTAGTCTGGTTATTTAGACTTCTCAATAGGGATGGAAGAGGGATTGGAGAAAATTTTCATTGAAGCAACCCCAGGAACTCAACAGAAACAAAGGAAATAGAGGAAGGCCTTGTCTGTGCCTTTTATTCCTGTGATTAACACCATAATGACAAGCAACTTGGGGAAGAGAGGGTTTATTTCAGTTTACAGTTCCACATCACAGCCCATTACATAGGGAAATCAGAGCAGAAACTCAAGGCCGGAATCTGGAGGCAAGAACTGAAGCAGAGACATGGAGGAGTGCTGATAACTGGCTTGCTCCCTCTGGCTTGTAATCTATGCCCCCATTCCCTCTCCCCAACAGAGTTTCTCTGTGTAATAGCCTTGGTGTACCACCACCCCGGGCTGTAGTGTACTTGCACAACCTGGGATAGCCTGCCCAGGGTGCTACTACTCAAACTGAGCTGAGCTCCTCCACATCAATCATTAATCAAGAAAATGCCTAGAGACCAACCTACAGGCAATTTGATGGGGGCATTTTCTCTATGGGGTTCCTCTTCCCAGAAGATTCCAGCTTGTGTCTGTGTAACAAAGAAACTAACCAGGATAGGTCCTACTTAAATTTGAAACTGGGATATATATATATATATATATATATATATATATATATATATATATATATATATATATATATAGTAGAGCACTGGTACTGACATCCAGGAAACAGAGGCAGGCAAATATCTGTGAGTTTGAGGCCAGTCTGGCCTACAAAGAGAGTTCTAGGCTAGCCAGGCTACATAGTAAGACCTCATTTCAAGAAAATTAAAATGTAAAAATTACTAGCATTTATTTTGTACTCTGCATTTTATATTTTATCATTTTTTAAATTTTTATTTCAAAATTTTTTTGAAAAAAATGATAAAATTAAAAACACTGAAAGAAGAAAAATGCTGTACTTCACATTTTGGCTCTCGGTTTAATTCCTTTCTGGGCATTCATTCATTCATTAGCTTACTTATTACAACACACATCTCTCCCAGAGCAGAATCAAGCTGTCACATAACTTGTTTCATCAGAGAGACTGGAGCAGGTCTAAGCCAGTTGAAGGGCTTAGGATAGAAAAGAGCAAAAGGAAGTAATTTGCAGAGTGAGTTTTCGGAGAAAGTAAAAAGGAACAAGGCTTTTAGAGGAGAAATTTGCATATTAGAAGCACTGTAGGCACTGAACATATATGCACCTATGTGCATTATAATTGTGTCTTACCTGTAGGTATGCATCTTAATGTGCATTCAGGTATGTGTCTACATTGTAATTTTTTTTACAATTGTTGTAATAATTGTATCTTCATGTACTGTATTGCTGTATCTTATTGTATCTATATGTAGAGTATTTATCTTGTAGCCTCCGCAATTGGGTGTTCACATGTTTTTCTGAGAACTAGTCTGGAATCTGCCTTTTCATTCTTTTATCGTAACCACGTCCCCAGGTCGGTATTTTCCACTCCATTTTTTCATGCACTGCAAGTGGCTGCAGAAGCCATATCATACCGCTGGACTTTATAGCTGGTTACAGTTTTCAGCCTTTTCAGTACTGTAAGTTATTATTTTGATGAAGCACTTAAAAGTGATAACTCCAAATGATTATTTCTTGAGCAGAAATTAGTGAAAGTGGAATTGCTGAGTCAAGGGTGTGTAAAATTCTGAGGCATAAAATCGTATTGAAACCTCACAGCTACTCTCAGGTATGCATTCTTTACCCGAGGAGGAGAGGCTCAAACAGAGAGGTTAAATAATCTGGCTCAAGGTCAAAAGTAATTAGATGTGGGTGAATTTAAAAACGGCGCGGGCTCCTCAGGCAGCAGCAAGGGTGGAATTTGCGGTTAGGTGGATTTTTTTTTTTTTTTTTTTTTTTTTTTTTTTAAAAGGCGTGTTTCTGTGAGGGAGGGGCCGGGCAGAGGGGAAGGAAACTTGTGTCGCAGTAAAGAAGGAGGAGGGGAGGATCGGAGTTAAACCCGAGCGGGTCTCGGCAAGAAAGGCTGCGGTCTGCGCTCGCCAAGCCCGGAAGACACTCCTGGGGAGCCTCGGGGTTCCCCGACAGCTCTGGCGAGGTCCGGGCCGCGTCCGGCGGTTGCCAAGCGTCCGCCCTGACCAGCAGGCCTAGGTGCTAGGGCCTCCATCTTGGGGCCCCGGGGCCACCGCGCCCCCGGAAGGGGTTGCGAGTAGGGCATTCACTTCCGGTCTGGGGCCTGCGGCGGCAGCGGTGGCGGCGGCGGCGGCGGCGGCAGCGGGTCGGTGTAGAAAATGGCGCTGGTGCAGCGGCTCGGGCCTGTCCCCGCGGCGCTGCGGAGGGCTTGAGGCTCGCGAGCCTCGTTCCCCGCGCCCCACGCGCTCGTGCACTTTACACACATGAGGTGAGCGGACCGGAGGGGAGTCTCGCTCGGGGCCGGGAGCCAGCAGACGGCGCTGCCGCAGGACCCCTCGGGCTGCGGGGCGGTGGCACGGGACAGTCCCCGGGGGTGCGGGTCTGGGTGGGAGGCTACGGACGGCCCGGGAAGCTTCGGCCCCGCGCGGGCTGCGGCTCTGGGGCCCGCAGCGCTGCAGCCCGCAGCCCCGCCCCTCCCCCACCGCGCGGGCGCTCTGCCGCAGAAGCTCGGTTTTCACGCGCATCCCCTCCCCCCATTTTTTTTTTTTTTTGTTTTTGTTTCGTATTTCAGAGAATTGGAAGCTAAAGCTACCAAAGACGTAGAGAGAAATCTTAGCAGGTAAGATGGGCGAGCCTTCTGTCTCCCGCCCCCTTTATAATCTTGCGTTTCCACTCTGCTTCGCCCCTACTGGGTTTATGGACACCCTCCCCCTGCGGTACTCCCTCCCCCTTCCCGTGTCATTTGCTTTCGCACGCAGGGAACAGACATTCGGGAGAAACGGCCTCAGGGAATATTGCAAGTGGGGGGGAGGCTTTGTAATTACGAGTGTGTTCGTTCTTAAAAAGAAAAGCAAAAGGCAATTCTTGTAAACTTAGTTAAAGCATTCTCACCCTTTTAGAATTTAATTAGGGGACTTGTGCATTAATTACTATTGTAAATGGTTGCAGGCATTGTGTGACTCATGATTGAGGCGGCCCTTATGGCGGGCTGTCAAACTGTTTTGGCTTCCCCGTTATTACTTTGTAGCTAAATTGTTGCCTTTATAAAAAGATACTATGTGTGTGCATTTTTTCCTCTCTGTCTCTGCACATTGTAGTCAAGCGAATTCTGTTGCGATAGAAATAGTCTTGTCCTTGAACTTCATCAAGCATAAACTGGGTTTTGTTTTTCTTTGAAACTACATTTTAGTCTGTGCTCAGTGTGTGCTCTTTTTATCAGCTGGGAAAGTAATTAAAAATTGTTCTCAGTAAGTGATTATCACTTCTGTTGGGCCTGGGTGCTTTTGCACTGGTAACTTCAACATCAAATACTACCTCAAAGAGAAGGGGTGTGTGTGTCCCGTGTCGGGTCGTGTGTCGGTCCCCCCCCCCCCCCCCCCCCCCCCGGCGATGCATTTCTGGAAAATGTTTCCTTTCATTGAGCTGTAATTGCTTCAGTATCACTATACTTGACACTTTTTCAGATCCATTTTAAAACGCTTCTCCTTTCATTTACCTTCTTTCTTTTGCATCGTATTTGGACTCAGAAACTTTGAGATTGATACAATTAGCTGAACAGCTTCATTTGTTTTAGGTCTTAGTATGGTTTACATTTGTTTTTTGGAAGTTCTAGGCTTGTGTTGGGGTTGTTAGCAAACTTGTAATTGCATAAATACTTTTCACCATGTAGAATTGTTCCAAACTTCTGGCTCTTTGAATTTATGTTAATCTGTTGAGGTGACTGTTAAAGAATCTAATCTATTCTGTTGGCAAAGGAACAATAATTAGCTTATCCAGTGAGAGCTTTTCTGGAACTCTAAATAATTATGGAATCATTTAAAGGGACATTAAAGCTGCCATCAGTGACTAAATAACTGTCAGCTATATGCTTAAACAAATTAGTTGTTAAAAACTGGGAAAGAAATAATGAGATATAGAGCCAAACAAAATAGATGGAATTATGAAGGTGTAATTTTAGTTACAGTGTAGGTTTTGGGTCTTTTGTCCTTCCATTTTTGTTTTGTCAGGTAACCACATAGGTCTTGTTTCTGTGAGGGGACTTAGGTAAACATTGTCATACAAGCATAATTTTCCCTTCATTATGATTGGGCAGAACTTGGAATCTCTTCTATTGGCCTTGTATCAGAATTTGAATTCTAGCTCTGCCATTTAAAATGACCTTGACTCTTGGCAAGTCACTTGGACTTTCTGTGTCTGATCTATGAAGTGAAAGGCTTAGTCTGTCTAGTTACTAAGGACTGTTGGGCCCCTTGGGTTACGTAAAAAGGAATCAGAATGCCTTCAGTGTCCATAGAGGGCATATACAATCTGATGAGAACCTATGTAATATACATAAATAATGGTAAAACAAGGTAGTTGGTGTAGGAATCAAAAGGGGATGGCATTCCACTTGTGCTTGAGGCACTTCAAGTTGATCATAAGATATCAAAAAGAAAAATATTGAGATTTTAAAGCAGAGTGTCTATCCAGAGAGAAGGGACTGGTTAAGGTGCTTTGAGTAGGGAGAGAGGTGATTAGATTAGATGAGCAACATGCTTTATTTTTTCCCAAGTAAAAAGTATCAATCTTCACCCATTGGTGCCCTGCTCAGGAAGTCATGGTGGGTAGTATTCACTCAGGTAAACTCTGAGCATTTTCTAGGAACAGGGGGGAGGAATGTTGGTAAACTTAGCAACTGTCTGTTATGTCTCCTTATCCTTGAGAGGCTGGTGAATTAGGTGTTCTTTGCCTTGCTTTACACATAAGAGGTTTGAGGTATAGTTTAAGGAACTACAGGTCTTACCACTAGAATTGCAGGAATCATCAGCCTTCATGCTGTGTTTAACTCTTACTGAAGGTAAGGTACTTCACTTTGAAAAATTGGAAAATTTCTTTTAAAAAGTAGAACCCACAACTGTCTATGCAATCTGTTTATCTTGGAATTTCTCACCGTAGACACTGCTTCTATTTTATACCAGCTAACTAACTATGTGAGGTCTGTTCTTTGTAGTGTGTAGGATGTCCAGCACCTACCAAGAGTACTTCCTATTCAGTGTTTATAATGATCCTACTCAGATTCTGACAACAATCCGTGGGGATAGAAGGTGGAGTGGGGACAGCACTGTAAGAGATCTTGGCTCGTTTTTTTTTGTATAATGGAGGCCCAGCAAACCTCAGCATGTATATCTCCATCGTGGAAGCCCTGTTCTGTCAGGGTGTGTTCTCATTCTTCTTGACTGGGATAAATGGCACGTTCTTACCAAGACAGTGCCGGGTGTCTAGTGGCAGTTAAGCACAATGGCACAAGGGATAAATTTAACTTATTAGGTCAGCTAGCTTTTAAAACTCATTTTTGGCCTTTTAGAATTTTGTCTCATTTTGCCAGTACCACATATATTCAAAGAGGGAGCTGTAATGTCTAGTGAGGTGAACTTAGGAACCAAATCCATTTTGGCCTGCAGAGAGGAACAGTAGAAGCATAGACTCAGAATCTAGTAAGGATACAGGAGCTTGGTCTAGTAGAAAAAGCAAGCAGTTAATCAGTCCTAAGGCATGTGTGATGTGGGAATGTCTTTCTATATGCTGTGAATATCATTCTTTAAATAAGGGAGCTGTTTTGGCCTATGGCGGGCACCGTAGGAGCAGGCAGGGAGATTGGAGCATAGGTAGGGCAGAGTCAGAGAGAGATGTGATCCAGCTGCCCAAAAATGAATATATAAAAAAAATAATAAGCCACAGGCCATGTGGCAAGAAAAATTAATAAAAATAAATTAAAACAAAAAACTAACAATATGCCAAAACATAAGCCAAAATAATATAATTAACATAAATGTCTAAGTCATTAAAAAACAAAAAGATTATAGACAAATTCAAATCATAAAAACGATCTAAGCCCAAAACTTCATACTACACATGTGATGTGGGGGCTTTTAATGTCAGGCTGAGAACTTACACATAGTCTTTAGAATATGTAAGGGGCCACTGCCTGCCTTCTGGATAGCCCAGGAATTGTGACCAGGTGTGATTATGGGCAGTAGTTTCTCTAGGTAAGAGTTGATGAAGATCTGCACATAAGTGGTGGTAGAGAGGGTGAGATACTGAGGAAGTGGAACCTGGGGTTTGAAAGCAGGTTAGTTGTGAGGGGCATTCTCCATTTAGGGTAAATGAGAGATTGACCCAGCCTCCAAGCTAAATAGACATTTATGTGAGGAGAAACAATGGTCAGTTACAGTCATCAGTTTAGTTGGGAAACAGAAAAGAAACACTCCATTAAATTGCACAACTCAGTTGATGCAAAACAGTCTTAAAAAATTTAAAAAAATTTTTTTTAAAATGTGTATGGGAGTTTTACCTGCATGGATGTCTGCACACATTGGTCTCTGGTACTTGTGGAAGCCAGAAGAGGGAATCGGATTCCCTGGAAGTGGTGTCACGTAAGGTTGTGAGCTGCCATGCAGGTACTTGGAACCAAATCTGGTTTCTAGAAAAAGCAGCCAGTGCTCTTAACTGCTGAGCCATCCCTCCTTCCCCCAACTGTTGTAATTTTTCACAGTATATTTGGAAGCTTATAGTGTTGGTAAATATTCAGAGCTGGGCTTTAAGGTATCAGCTGGTACCTATTACTTCCCAAGTGAGAAAATTCTGAGAGACAGTTTCCAAGTGACAGAACTGGGACTCCTCACTCCAGTTCTAGTGTTCTCATTGCACATTAGATGTAATAATACACATTTCTGCTTTCAGGACAGAAAAATCCAAAACACCTGCCTCAATATATCTCATGTGATGTGGGATGTCTTTCTGTATGCTCTGAATATGCTTTTTAATAAAGGAACTGTTTTGGCCTATGGCAAGCAGCTTATAGTCAGGTGGGAAATCTAGGCATAGATACAGAAGGGAAGGAGGATTGAGGAGAGACATCATCCAGCTGCCCAAGGAGCAATATGTAAAGGAGTACAGGTAAGCCATGAGCCAGGTGGCAAGACACAGATGAATAGAAATGGGTGAAGATGTAAGAACTAGCTAGCAATAAGCCTGAGCCATAGACCAACAGCATGTAATTAATATAAGCCTTTGTGTGATTTGGGACTGCTGGTTTGGATCTTGGGGCTAGTTCAGGCCAGAAACTTCATACTTCTCTCATGCCCATTCTAGTGATTTCTATAATTTAGGTGTACTGTGGAAGTAGAAGTTAACATAATCTGTGGTAGTAATTCCTGCTTCCAAACTAACTGCTAAATATTATTGTATAGCAAATATTAAAGGTGCTGTAAACCATATAGCATCTAACCTGGGACACTTTGGATTGAACCATAAATGTCTCGAACAGATGCTGTGTCACAGAGGCCCAAGACAACAGGAGTGAGCCAGAGTGTATCTCTTTATAGATATGGTTATTTGTTGTTGCCACTGGTCTTCCGTTGTTTAGGTTTTTTTCATTTTTCAATCCTGATTTTACTAGGTTTTTTGGTTGTTTGCTCTGATGTGGCTTGCAGGCTTCTTTCTAGCTTAATTTGGAGATTATGTGGTAAATTAGCTGCTAGAATAAATGAATACAGACAGGGCTTAGCTTGAAACTGACAATACTCTGGGAAATTTGAACATGAACATCATAAAAAGTAAAGTTTATAATGTCTTTTGAATTTTGGCATGTCAAATATGCCTGAAAGTATAATTTGAAAGGCACAAAGTCTTTTACAGCTTCTTTTTAGGACAGCCCCAGAATTATTGCCCATGATTGGAGATACTAAAATGAAATGTGTTACATGTATTCTGTTCAGTCTGGACTAATTTTACTCCAATTCAAGATGAAGTCCACCTAATTTTCATTAAAAAAAAAAAAATCATTTGAGGGCTGGAGAGATGGCTAGGCAATCAAGAGCTCTTTGCCCTTGCAGAGGACCAAAGTTCCATTCAAGTTCAGTGCTTTGTACCTGAGTTGACTGGTTCACAACCCCTTGGAACTCAGCTCTGGGGAACCTGCTAGCTGCTTCTAGACTCCGTTGGTACTTGCACTCACTGCATTCACACGTACACATATACACACAATTAAAAATACAAAATTCAAGAAGTCATCTGTAACCTTCAGCAAAGTACCAAAACTAGAGCCGCAAATAATTGTTCTTTTTATGATTATTTTGTACATAACAGTCAAATGACCAAATACGGAGTATTTACCTTTACAATAGAGTTTGGTTCCTCTTTTCAGTTGTCATGGTAGATTTTCTTTCTACCATTTCTTGATCCAGGATTGTATTAGCTGTCTTGTCTCTGAAGCTTCCCTGCTACCTCATTCATGACAGCAAAATTTTTTGACTAGTTGTTTGGTGTATTCAATTTGGGTCTGTCTGATCACTTCTGAATGACCAGATTGAGGTTAAATATCTTCTTGGCTGAAGTGTCCCTCCCACCATTGGTGATGTATGTGTTCCCAGCTCATTCCTGTAGCTTTCTCCTTGAGCCTTTCGAGGGAATTCTTGGAAGTATTATTCAGAATAGCACTTGCACCTTTATGCTTGCCTAATTAGTGTGTTTCTTTCATTATAGGAAATGCTGTTTAGTTTAAACTAAGACCCAAGTATTAAAATTACAGAAATTACAAGTCTACTTTAAATTGACTAGTGGTTGTGATTGCTACCTTTTAAAGAGTTTTTGAAGATCACTTCCTTGTTGATGGACATAAAATTGTTTTTGACTTTGATCAGGGATGGTTGAATAACTTGGTAAGAAAATGAAACATTGGTTAGGTTTGTAATGTGTATTCTATTTTTGTTTATTTTGTTTTTGAGACAAATTCTCACCAGGGAGCCCAATTTGACCTAAAACTTGGGTTCATGTTTTCTTTCTTCTTACCGCTCAGCTCAGAGATTGTGATCTGCACTTTCATGCCTTCATGCCTGGTATTTAGGTTATCTTGGCATTGTGGCCACAGACAAGGTCACTCATGCTGAGTGGATGAGTGGCTAAGGTATGGCAGGTGAGAAGAAGTATTTTGGAAAATTGAATATGTATTTGAAAACTACATGTATTTGAACAAAACAACCCCCCCCCCCACCACCCAAAGACTCAGTATAGTATGCGTTAGAGTGCTGTCAGGAGAGTTAAACTGAGATTGAAGAGGGAGTAAAATGTAACTGAGGCAGGCTTTCAGTCTGGAGGAGTTCCATGAACATAAATAGATAAAAGTTTATTTAAGATGTTTTACTTTAAACGTTGTTTGCATACTGAGTTGGCTAGGCAGCAGAAATCCTACCATTTCCTTTCTTATAACCAGTGAGAAACATTTGAATTTTCGGCAGGAAGGCAGTAGTGTTATGTGACAATGACTCAGCTTCTCATTTAAAGTAGAATGTTCAAAACAGATTGAAACCTAGTTGAAGAATTTTATACTTTGAACCTTAAAGGATATTTTCTGCAAACAGCAATTGATTGAATTTTGTATAACCGCAAACAAGACTGAACCAGCTCACTTTTTCTGTGTTCTTAGTGAGTTGCAGTCTGGTAGCATTTATTGGGCGGCTTTCTGAAGTGATACTGGAGGTTTTTATAGTGGTGGCATCTGTGATTTGTTGACTTTAGTTTCTTCTGTGTCTCTGTCTTGGGAAGAATGCACATGTGAGCTAACAGGAGGAAATGGTGCTGCTGCCTGGTACTTAAGATATCTGATCTTGAGAGCATTCTAGCATCACTTTACCTGCTAACTGCTGTAAAGGGTGCAAGAGAGATGTATTGTTGTGAATCCTCAAGCAGGTGTAAGGCGTGTACATGAGGCTTAGTGAACATATAGCAGGTTGCTTGCTTGTGGGGATAAGGTCCTTTGGGTCCTGCGTCTGTAATCTCAGCTCTTGTGAGGTAGAGGCACCAGCAAGTTCGAGACCATCTGGGCTAATGTGAGGCCTTGCCATAGAAAGTATAAAAATAAAAAGACATAAATGAACATTCTTTGCATTACTACAGGTTAGCATTTCAAGCCACAGTTGTAAGCCAACTATTGGAAACTTCTGGTTACTTAGTGGCTGTGGAATCAGAGCCAACTCCTGTTTAGTGCTGAGATTGTTTAGTACTGTCCTGCTTTTGATCTATCCTCAAATTCCTCTGAAGGCATCACTCTTTGTTTCTCCTGAGTCAAGTCATCCCCACTGACCTTGAACTCACTGCCCTGCCTGAGTGCCTGTGTGATTGGCATGGAGCTTACTATTTAGACCAGGTTAGTCTAGAACAGAGATTCATCTGCTCTGCTTCCTAAGTGCTGGTCTTAAAGATGTACACCACCATGCCTGGCTTATTTTTAAATTTTTAAATGGATTAGTTTTGGGGTTTTTGAAACAGGGTTTCATATAGTGCAGGCTAGCCTCAAAACTGATAGGTAGCCGAGGATGGCTTTCAATTCCTTGACCATCTTGGTTCCTCTCCTCCAAAGCATGTGACACCACTTAATTTTTTGGGGTTGTATTTTGTATTGTTGAATTTTGAGTGTTCTTAATGTAGATTTGTATATATTTATATCTATTATTTATGATTTACTAGTATTTTCTCCTATGCTATTTTCACCTTGTTGGTTCCTTGAAGCACAAATATTTAGGTCTACTCATAATAGTTCTGTTGCTTGTTCTGAGGTTGCGAAATTTCTTTTTGTTTTCTAACAGTTTTATGTTTTTTACATTTAGGTCTGTCTTTGTTTTGAGTTATTTTTTTGTGCTATGTGGGTTCCAGTTTTATTCTTACAATTTTCCAGTTGTTTGATACCATTTGTTAAAAAGATGGTTTCTCTGGTGTCCTTGAAGCCAATTGCTTATTATGAATGGTGATGTCTCAGGATTCTGTAGTTTGGTCTGTCAGCTATCCTTAGGCCATTTTCCACTGTCTTGGTTGCTGTAGCTTTGTAGTTAAGTAGGCTTGACCTCAGGCACTGTGGGCTCCTCCATTCACTCCAAAATCTGAGGTGTCAATAAGGAGAGAGTTTCCAATAGTTGGCTTACAACTATGGAGAACCAGGATTGCATTGGTTCCTCTTGGATTTCTGTGTGAATTTTAGGATCAGATTGTCAGTTTTAATGAGAAAGATGAGTTTTTGTTAAGAAAAGTTTGTAGCTAGGCTTAGATTATATCACCATTTTAATGACACTTTTCTAGTTATAAGTATAAAATCTTTACAGTTCTTTAGGCCTTTATTTTTTCAAAGGTATACTGTGTTTTAAAGTATATAATTTGTACTTTATTTTTGTAAAATTTATTCCTAAGTATTTTTTTTTGGTGTAATCAGAAATGGAATTATCTAGTTGGTAGATAATTTGTACTAGGGAGAGACACTCAGTCCTTAACCAAGTTTACTAAGCATGTGCTCCATCATAACTATACCTAAAGTTCTTGCTGTCTGAATAGAGGTTGATGTACATCTTCCTTTGTGATCTTGCTGTGTCTGCTTGAGTGAGTCCTCCTTCCCTTTCACTTGGGCTTGATTATTGTTATTGCCTATTGTTTTATGTGTGTATATTTTGCCTGCATGTCTGTCTGCCTGTGAAGTCCAGAAAAGGGTGTTGCATTCCATGGGACTAGAGTTACACCAAGCCAGAGTTCTCTGAAAGAACAGCCAGTGCTCTTAACTAGTGTGCCATATTCCTAGCACCTGTTTTTTGTTTTGTTTTTCCCTCTTGTTTGTTTGTTTCATATAGTGTTAAAAGACAATTATCAAGATTGGTTATGCTAATCAGTTGTTACCACGGACATAAGTTGTGGGCTTTTCTGTAACTGCAGTCTGTCAGTTTAATGAAG
Organism: Phyllotis vaccarum; assembly: GCA_033318265.1. Lineage (NCBI taxonomy): Eukaryota > Metazoa > Chordata > Mammalia > Rodentia > Cricetidae > Phyllotis > Phyllotis vaccarum. The sequence goes on along the minus strand of JARWLC010000004.1, from coordinate 78,394,179 downwards.
TTTTCTTCTAAACCCAGTTGGATTGCTTTTCTTGGTGAAAGCAGTTTGAATTTTCGGGACTGCTGCTCTTGTATATTGATACTATCATGTAACTATCTTCATTCTGTTAACATTGTATTATATTGATCTTTGTGTGTTTGACTTTGCATTCTTGGGATGAATCCCTTGATGTCTTGGATTTTTTTTGTGTTGTCTCTTTTCTTTTTCCCCTATCTCTTTGTTTCCTTTCTTTCCCTCCCTTCCTCTTTTTTTTTTTTTTTTTTTTTTTTTAATTCCGAGATGGGGTTTCTCTGTATAGCCCAGCTGTCTTGGAACTCAATCTGTAGACCAGGCTGACCTTGAACTTACAAAGATCTGCCTGGGACTCTCCTGGGGCTCAAGGCATGCACCACCAGACCCAGTATATCTGTGTTTCTAATGACTATAAATGTATACTCTTCTAATAGTGCCATGTGGTTTTGATCTATGGGATCTGACTTGGAATCTGGGACATATCACGTGCTGCGTTGTGCTTTAAGAGTTGGCTTATGTATTCAGTTCCATTTTCTCTATATATATATTGCTCCACCTTCTTTCTGTCCTAGCCTGTTTTGCAGTGAGTTTCATGTAGATAATATAGTGTGCACTTACAGTGTGCTATCAGTTAGCACTTTTGTCTGTACTGCCTAATTTAATCTGCAGCACCCTTTTTGGGGAGGTACAGTTGACCCTCATTAATTAGGGGATAGAGGATTGTGAGATGTTAAGCACCTTGCAAGACCACACAAGCTGCTGCTGGATCTGAGGTTTAAATTCTCTTGACATTGTCCCTAGAATTCTGCACAATAAGATGTGCTCAGAAAGGGCTGCTTGGATCTGGCCTTGAAGAAGTGGCATGTGGGGGGAATAAGTGAGTGAAAGGATTACAGTTATGGAGTTTTAGTAAAGGGAAGGAAGCAGGGATTGTTGTCTAATTAAGAGCCCTCTCTGCCAGGGAGTACATTTCAAGTAGAACTGGTTTTGTCGATGGACCAGTAATTAGTCCTTTCTGGAACAGTGAGATTAACATCTAAAATAATTAGACCATGTATATTGTTTAATTGAATGTCAAGGGTGAGGTTTGTATTGGTTCGAAAGAAATGTGAAAGAAGTAGTAATTGAGCTAAGCTTTAAAAGGGAGTGGGATTTAGGGTTTTAGGTAGGCAGCATGGAGTTTGATTATGCTTTCCCATAGCCTTGTACCTTACAAGCTATGGAAGAGTGTTCTTAACAGTTGATGGGAATGATACTAGTACTGTTTTTCAGGGTTGTAGGTCCAAAATAATTATTTCTGACCCTCTAGACTAGAGAGTGCTGCTTTCCTGATGGGATGATATCTATTTTGACTTAGCTTTCCTCAACATTAACTTTCATTATTCCCCCATTTTATATGCATAATATTATATTGCTTGAGAGCAACTTGTATGTAACAAGGTGCCCTTGTACCCCTAAAAACTTGAGTATTTCTGAGCCAAAGGTATTTCTTAGAATGCCATTCTCTTAGTTGGGGACACAACACTAACATTCATAATTGCTAATGAGAAGACCTTCTTAACACTTTATGTATTGTCCTAGTAATGTTTGCCATAGCAAGGCAAAAGAAAAGGGGTTTTCTGGCTGGAGAGTCAGTGCAAGGTCACAGGTTATATTTGGTTAAGCTGCTTGTGCTCTGGAACTGAGTGGCAGGCTTTGTTCTGCCAGTTTTGGGTGTGTAAAGAGTGAAGCTGTTTTGTAGGTTGCCTCTCTGTACCTCATTGGGTCCAGAGCTGTGTTTTGGGCAGGAGGAGCATAGGGGACTCAGGTGCTTTTCTTTGTGTGGGGAGATGCATGAAGTCACTTCACTCATTACCACAGATGTTAACTGTACTTCAGGCTTCCTCATATTTTGAGAACATGTATATATTTTCATCAGTATGTATTTTACAATGAAAATCTGTCTCTATTCCTTACTCATGTGTTTGTCCATTCACATTGATGTGGAATCATAGATTCTTATTTTTCAAAGGTTTATAATTCTTTATTAATGTTATTTATTTTATTGCTCAAATTCTGGGAGTAATGGAAGTTTCCGGTGGGACCTGGATTATGTATCAGCCAGAACCTCATTGCTATCAGTTTGCCTATTGTCTTATTTTACCTTATATAGTACCTCAAGCTGATGTCTTGAAATCTCAGTGTAGCTGAGGCTTACCTCCTGTTTATACCTTCCAACTCTTGCAATTATAATCAGATGTTGCCATGTTTGACTTTTGTAAAGTTAATATTTTAAAGTTTACATGAAAAGTAATTCATTTGCTTATGGTATTTTCATATGTTTATGTCAGACTGCTCTATTGCTTTTCAACTTTCTCCTTCATTGACTTCACCAGTTCTTGCTTCTTGCTGATCCTCCTCCACCTCCAAATGGTTTAATGCCTTCTCCTTTCATAGCATGTTACTGTCAACTACTTCTCTACTTGTAAATCTTTCTATTGTGATTGAAAATAATCAGTCACACTCCCTTGCTCATAATTCTCTTTCTTGCTACCTTTATTCATTCTTTTCCACATTAGTTTTCTTTGTTTCAAAAAGCAATCACAAACTCCATTTTATTCTCTTGCTGTCATTTTACTGCAAGAGCTATTGGAGACACTGACCCAGCTGGCTCATTCCCTGACCAGTTTATGCTGGATTTCCGTCTGCTGATGTTCGTCAGGTTACCGGTGACTTACTGTGGAGTACTGACTAGTTCATGGATTAGCACAAAGAAGTCAAGACTGAGGAAGTGTGTGGGAACGGGAAAGCCAAGAGGAATGGGTGAGATGCAGAGAAGAAGGAGAACATGATGTTTTGACAGATGGGAGGGATTTTATAAATGAGCTTGAGAATGCAGTTGACTTGTGTGTGAGGGTGATCTGCTGACTGGGCCATCAGAAAAGTTACCTCCTATTTCTGTTCCTTAGTGCAACTAGAAACACCACCCTTGTCTCATTGTTATTTTTCTGACAAGTGAGCCACACTTCAAATTTGGGCTTTGGTCTAGTTTCCATCAGTCTATTTCTGATGCTGCTGTCAGCTGTCCCACCCTGCTGACTGTCTTGTGGTTCCTGTTTCTCCTTCGCATTGTGCTTTGGGCTCAGGGTTACACATTCATTCGAATTACTTCTCACTGTGCAGTGTGCTGCCTATTTGTACCCAACACCTTTTCTGTGATTCCATTCTGTGTCAGTCCTCTTAACTTGTCAGGTTAGCCAGTCTTTATGCTCCCTGGGATCCATGTTACTCTTGTTGACCAGAAAAGCTCCTTTTTCTGTCTGTAAAACTGTGCCTCTTCAGTTTTACAGGTCACAAAAAGGACCCACAGGACTCAGCATGTTGTGTGGAATGTTTGTGATTTTGTGCAATCATTACTGTCCAGGGGTCTTGATCAGGTTCACTTTCTCTGCCAGTTAAATAATTAAAAGGCAGGGAAAAAAATCTTGCTCATGGCAAGTAGAAGTAGGGCATTTCTCAAATATGGTGGACAGACTTGGCCAATGATGGCTTTTAGGGGTGGGACCTCAAGTGCTGGTGATTTTTAAAGTTTTTGAAGGGACCCCTCCCCCCCAATTTAGGGTTGATCGGTTTGAAGAAAGACAGGATGGCTGATTGGCCCTCATCAGGGCCAGTAGTAGAGGGAGAACACTCCCACAAGGTCGGTGATTTAAACTGCCAGGCTTTTGTCTTAGGCTAAGAGGGTGAGGAAGAAGCCAGCCATCTTGGAAGCTGACCATCTTCATTAACTAGTCATGGATGGCCCCTCTCCCCGTCTTTCTCCCTACCTATCAGGGAATATGTCTAACTCCAGATCCCTCATAATGAAAGGAAATTGAAAAACAAAAATCAACAAAGGAAACAAGAATATTTACATTGCAGAGAATACTATATTTCAGGTTCTAGAGTTCTACTCCATGCTTAATTTTCCCAGCATCAAAGGGAAACAGGTTTTAAGATATTTGCCAGAGGCAGGGCTTGTTAAAAATCTTTGTCCTTGGGCCGGAGTGATGGCTCAATATTAAGAGGACTTTTTGCTCTTGTGGAGGACCTGGATTCTAGTCTCACCACCTACGTGATGGCTCACAACCACCTATAACTCAAGTTCTAGATGATATGAACCCCTCTTCTGACTTCCTCAGGCACCAGGCACACACATGGTGCACACACACATGCAAGTGAAACATTCATACATATACTATAAATAGATTTTTAAATACAAATACGTGTATTGTTCAAGGTTTCTCCTGGAATCTGGTCCTATATGACAGTTGGAGGAGAAAATAAGGTGTTAAGGGGAATTGTAGTGCTTATCCAGTTAGGGAGTGAGAGCTACAGAAATCCAACTTTCTGACAGAGGCTCAGGATCAGCTTGTAGCTAACTCATTCAGCACACCGTGCAAGCCTACTCCCACCCACATTTGCTGTCTGGTATGTCTGTGCTATCTGTGGTTTAAATGTTTTCCTCTGGGTTGCCCTGCTGCTACTGTTTGGTAGTATTCACCTATGTAGCATTCCTTCTCCAGAGGCTTGGGATTAATGAGTCACCTCAGAGTGACATTTACACACTCATCATTTATTTATACTGATACACCACTTAAAAAATAGGGAATGGCATTGTTTGTGAATCTATAACTTACAGTTTTCCCTTTACTATAGTAGGGACATTTCCAGTGAGTAGCAGATAGGCATCTTTTCATTGTGCTGTTCATAATTTCTTTATTGATGGGCCTCCCAATGTTTGTCTTCAGCTCCCTTGAGAGACTTGCAGTGAACTTTCATATGCACATGCCTTATGCTCTGGTGCTTCAGTGCACACCCCCAAGGATGGTGTGGCATCTATCTCTCTGAATATCCATCCATCCATCCATCCATCCATCTGTCTGTCTGTCTGTGTTATAATTTGCCCTAATGCTATCATACTTTCCAAAAAATTTTATGCTTTTGTGTTTTTTAATTTTTTTTGTTTTGTGTTTATTTACTGTGAGCACATGTATATGTCATAATGTCTGTGCAAGTCATAGGACAACTAGAAGCCATTTCTCTCTTTCACATGGAATCCTGCGGATCAACTCTGGTTGTCAGTCAGGTTTGGTGTTAGGCACCTTTGTCTGAGGACCTAGCTCACTAGTTTATTTCTCCTGAGTTTTAAAAACTGTGTTGACTGCTCAGGCTCAGACTTTACAGTTGTGGCCTAGTTTTCCCTTATAGCCATCTCATAAACATTCACAGAAGAGTAATGAAATTTCTTTAAAAATTTTACATGTATTTATTTATTGTCTGGTGGGGGTGAGGTAAATGGAAAGGTCCCATAGCACAAGGGTGGAGGTCAGAGGACCACCTTCTCTCCTTCCATTGTCTGGGTCACGAGCTTGGTGACATCCACTGATTGATCTAACTTGACCCTGAAAGTTTGTTTAAGGTCCCCAGTGCTACTCGGCAGTATACACATAAAATAAAAATAAACAAAAATAATTAAAAAAAAATCACATGGAGGATCCAGTTTATATACGGTCCCCAGTGCTACTCGGCAGTATACACATAAAATAAAAATAAATAAAAATAATTAAAAAAAAATCACATGGAGGATCCAGTTTATATACGACATTTACATTTTGATAATAGGTGTAGCAAATGTATACAAGTATATAACGCCACTCCAGTCAGAGCATTTCTCTCTCCTGGAAAATTCTCTCTGGGTGCTCAGAGGCTTTATATGTGGTGCAGGCCATAAGTAAAAATCCTAAGTTTTCATAGAAAGAGAGTCCTGGAGGGGGAGCCCAGTTCCTGTTTAGCAGCATTTAGTGGATTCATAGAACAGTAGCTTTGAAATATCTTGCCACTTGCCTCTAAGGGAGGATTAGAACTGTGAGACATGTGAAAACCTAGAAAAAGTTAGTTGGTTAGATAGAGGATGGATGGATGTGTTTCTCTATGGGGGAGCATGGGTGGTTGACTGTAATGAGGTGTAGAATAGTTTTTCTTCTATCTTTTGAATGTCAGCTTGTATTTTGAGGAGATCTCCAGCATATGTCTTAGGACTAAGGAGACTTGCTAACTTTACAAAGTAAGCGCCAAATGAAGTTTGAGAAAGAAGCATCAGAAAAGGCTGAGCCTGTAGTTGACAGGAGGCCATGAAAAACAAATAAGGAGGGCAGATCTTTTGGATGCCACTGATAAGCATCCTTATCTCAGCCTTGGGAAATACTGTGATGTAAACATGGTTTTGATTTTCCTAATACAGGATCTCACTATGTAGCACAGGCTAGCCTCAAATTTGAGATCTTCTTGGCTGTGCATACTGGTCTTTACGGGCATGTGCCACCACATCTAACTATCTCAGTTCTAACGTGGCGACACTGAGGTTGGCAAAAGCCAAGTAGTTAGAGCTTTTGCTTTTGAGTTTTCCCTATGTCCCTGTGGACAAGCACTTATCTTTGTGTATGCCATTCAACTTGTCACATCTTGTATACTATGGTCACCTTGGCCTTTGACTTTGCTGGGATGGTTCTTACATAGAATATAAAGGAGTCTAATCATGCATTTGGCATGAATCTGTTATTTCACTTGTGCATGGTGCCACTCATTTCTATTTTCTTGGTTTACTTACATTCCTACGTTTCTTCTATCAGAAAGTCCAGATTTTAGCTCTGCAGCATATCATAGCCTCTTCCAGATTCCTACATACTTGTTATCTCTGTGGATTCGTTTTGTTAATCCCCTTCAGCCTAAAAAATGGTTATGCTTCCCACTGAATCTCTTCATGGCTGCCTGTTGTTTATAGTGTGTCCTCCAAAAAGCTTATTTAGATACTATTTTTGTGTATTATAGTTTTCCTCAATATGCAGAGCAGTTACTTATTGGAATAATGAAACAGACTCTACGCTGACTAATGAGGGTAGCTGGAGAGTTTCCTCTATATTTTCATAATTTCTTTTTTCAGTATATTTCCTTGAATGACAGGACTAATTCAGGTATGGGTGGAGAACCAGTAGCCTCCAATAAGGAGAGCAGTGTACTCCGGGAAGAGACCCTTGAGCCTCCTTTGGAAGTTTTGGTTTTCTTAGAGAGCACTCTTTGAGTTCTAAGTTCATGTTGAAGCAGATGTTTCCTGTAACCATGGAGACAGGAAGGGCTCAGATTAGGATTGGGGTGGTGGCTTTTCTGCTCTCATTGCTCTCTTGAGTGTTCTCTTGAGCTCTGTGTGGGTGGGGGAGGCAGCTGCAGCTACCTAAGACCTCTGTGTCCATTGTTGGATGTGATTCCTTTGTCGTAGCTCACCACTAATTTTGAGTAGTTGTTGCTTTTCTCCCTGAATTTCAGTGAGGTGGAGGGAGAAGGGAGGAAGAGTTTCTCTAGTCCTGATACCCCAAACAAGAGGATTTTTCTGTTGGCAACTCTGAAAATTTGAGATTCCAAAGATTTAAACACACTTAAACAAGTACATTATTGTTTCCAAAGAAAGAATAGTTTTGAGATTATTATGCTAAATACATGTTACCTGTTTATGAATAATTTGTACTCTGAAAAATGTGTGTGGCTGGGTATGCAGCTCATTACAAAGTATGTGTGTGCGCACACACATACACACACACAATGTAAGAGAGCAAAGAAAGCCAGAAGTACCATCCCAACCCATCACCATTAGGTATTGCTTGATAATTGGCACCCTTTCTGTACGCAGCAAGGCAACTACAACTTACCAATGTTTACATTCTGGAATTGGAAGGAACTTGGAGTTTCCCAGTGTAAAACTTGTCAATTTTTTGTTGCCTTCCTTGATATGACATTAAGATGAAAGCTCACATACTTGTGAAAGAAAGCTCTGCCAATTAGAGAAAAGTAAATTGTGCTACATTGTTGCCGTGTGGCTAGACTGCAAGCTGTGTTGGATGAAGACAGACTTGCTCTGTTTCTTATGAGTGAAAATGAACCTGTGTGAACGTTATTTTTATTTCTAAATCCACTTTGGGAAAGTTAATTGCAACTGTGTGGTTCAGGGATTTAGTGCAGGAAGAAGAACAGTTGATGGAAGAAAAGAAAAAGAAAAAAGACGACAAGAAAAAGAAGGAAGCTGCTCAAAAGAAGGTATATGATAAACTTTGTTAAGCAGTTTTAACATAGAATAAAAGAAAATTACTCATGGCTTTGTTAAAGCATCTGCTTAAGTTTGTTAACTTCATTGATGATTCATTTTAATATTTAATGTCTGAATGTACATATACAGTTTGCCAAATGTGTAATTCAATGCCTAGATAATCTTGGCCAGTACTGAGTTTTTCAAAGGTAAGTACATCTCATAGGTGTTTTTCATTCACTTAGTGATTTCTGTGTATTTCATTATACTTTTATAAGAGGAAAAAGCACAGAATGTGTAGCTGTACAGCTATGCCTAGCTTAATGGCTATGGCACTGACAGGGATTTGAAGCCTTACTTGATCGTGTAATTGTAGAATGGTGTGTCCATCAATTTTATTTAGCTTTCTTGGGCCTCAGTTTCTTTACATTTTGTAAAACAAATGTTCTAGTTAAATGAGGTATTAAATGTATGTGCAAAAATAAACTATAAGTTAAGTTTTGACATGATAAAGAATAAAAGTTCCATTTTATTTGATACTTGTCCTGACTTTATAAATTTTCTGTTTAAATTAAGATATTTTAAAACAAACGCTAAGGCATTTACTGGAGATCTCCAGGTACAATGCAAGATAAGAAGCTAGACTCAAAGCAGAGCAAATGTAGCTTCAGTTTCCTCTGTCAAACTTCCAAGGACCTTAAAATGTTCTAAAAGACCCAGCAAATTACTGTTCCATCTATTTTAATAAAAATGTTTTACTGTGCTTTTTATTAAATATGTACCTCTTAATTAAGGCATCATGCTAGGAACTGGGTATAAGTACAGCAAAGTACTTAGCTAAGAGACAGGATACATAAGGCATACATGCATGAATCATGTCTTTATGGGAAACTGTTGAAAGCACAGAGAAAGAATACCTTCATATGAGATGGAACAGGGAGGATGGGGCATTTTCTTAGGATAAAAATAAATCCGATGACTAAGGAGCAGAAAAGTACCCAAAGCACAGCAAACTCAGAACCAGGGATTTTTAGTCTGTACATCAAAATGGAGGTTTTGGACCCAGGGATAGGATTATCAAAAGGTGGCTCAGAGGCAGTTAGTTCTTTTCTTGAGTCTTTGAGTGTTGAGGAAATTATTGAAAATATTTTAGTAAGAGTGACATGAAAGTTTGTATTTTACATTACGGAAGTGTTGAATTGGATTGGAAGGGACTGACTGGCTTAAGGGACTGTTGACATAATCCATAGAATTTGCTTAGAAGCTATGAAGATAGAACATCCTAGCTTGACTTTTAGATTCCATATTGAGTGGTTGGTTAAGTATAGTTGGGAGCAGTTAACCTGTGTAGAGAGTACACAATAGGGAGAAGTGATAAATAAATCAGTTCTAGGTGTGCTAAACTTTGGGCACCATCAACAGGTATTATGGGGGAGGGGTAGAGTACAGAGCCTTTTGAAGGACTGGGTGTGAGAAGAAATGGTAGGTGATACTAGCTAGTTATTTGTCCGGACTGGTTGCTCTCAGGGGAAGTTGAGAAGAATACAGTAGTATATGGCTTGTATGAGTTGAATAGGGCTCTAGTGTATGTAAAGTCTTGTGTCGGCTGAGACTTGGGCTCTGCCAGAGGCTTTTGACATTGTATGATCTTTGCTGTTTGGTCCATCTTTATCTGGTGTTGATGGAATACTTGTGTCCTAGACTCTTGGCCATAGTGTCATTTGCCCATAAAAGAGCTGCTGAGATAAACTAGAGGCCGGTGAGCAGGCTTCAGAGTGTTCATTAAGCTTGCTTGACTAGCATCTGAGTGTTGTTGCCTTTGTTGGTCCCAAGTAGTTCAAGATTTTAGCTGGTAAGTTATATAGTACAGTATGTCTGGTAAAGAGCCCAAAGTAATATTTAAGCATGTGTGTTTAGAATTTGCCCTGTTCACTGAGGAAGTTCTGTAAAAGGAAGACAGAATAATTTCTTTAAACACTATATTGTAGTGTATTTCAAATTATAGCATGGAAAGAATGACTCACTTGTGGAAGTTCATTTTTTAACTTCCCTCAGAATCAACTTTCTAAATCACTAAATCAGAAAAGCTACTCTTAATGTTTGCATACATTTTTACACGTATCACTTGAATGAGGTTTCTCCTGTTATTTGGCATCTCATCAGATCTGCAATGACAGCTTTTTACTCTTTCCCTTCTCTGCCTCAGCTAGCGGTTCCTCCCTTATGCCTCACCATGTCCCACTAGAACCATCCTCCAGAGGCTGAGAAATAAAAATGGCTCGCTTTTACTAGCTCTTCCACGACTGGGTTGGTTATTGCTGTGTTTCCTGTCTGTCTATTAAACAGCAAAGAAAAGGGTAAAGCCCTCAGTTATTGTGAAATTGTATTGTCTAGACTGCTACTGTAAATACAGCTTCTTTAAGTTGCAAAAAACCAGCTTATTGCTGAATTTGAATGCAACCTGTTGGCAAAATAAGGACAGCTGGTATTTCCATACACTGCTACCAAATAGCTCCTTAAAAAAAAAGAAACTCAGATTGGCCCATATGAAAGACTGTGAGTCACAAACTGTTAAGACGAGCTTTGTAGAGCTTTTTGTTTCCTGTAGGAGCCAGAAAGTAAATCCTGGTAGGTGGTAGGGAGACAAGCATGAGTTAGGTGGGCAGAACCATTTACATGAGTTTTTGAACATCAAGTCATCATAATTTGCATGCTCTATGCATGAACCATGCACTTTCACTTCTAAAGAAGACTTGAGCTGTTATCTACACTAATCTGTGTGTGTTCAGTATAATCTGGGTTTCATCATGACAACAGAAGCAGAAGTAAAATTGAAACCTTGTTCTCCCGTTAAGCATCTGTTCAAAACTACAATAGCACTCTGCTTTCCATGCAGTGTTATCTTGTGTTTCTGCTTATTTTCACCATATACAGGTGAACTTTTAAATTGAGATATATTAAGGAAAATTTTATAATGGAACATAAAATGTAGGTTCTCATGCTACAAATACAGAAAGCATTTAGATTTTTAACTCCTAACAGCCCCTGTGTGCCTTCGAAATCTAAGTTCATACCATGAGCTAATTTCTGCTTCAAATAAAGAACCAAGTAACACAATTTCTTTGAGTGCTGCATATTAAACACGGAACTTTGATCCTGAACCAGATTCCTATGCCCCTCCCCCTTGATAGCTTAGTAGACACCTCAGAACTCACTGTAGTATTTTAACTGTAACAGTTTTTTCTCATTTTGTTAAGTATATATTTAAATACTTAGTCATTCTCTAAAGAAATTTTATATAAAAATTGGGTACTTTTTAAAAACGATACTTTTCCACCTTAGTAAATGAATGTGGAGTTCAGTGAGTTGATGACTTCATTTTTAACATTTTTTTCTGTTTTAAAACTCTGGCTATATGCATAATAATTTTTACATAATGAAGAATCTTCTGGTTCTTAGACCTGGAAAATAATTTGGTGGAGCACAGACATAGTGTCAGCCATAAAGAGGGGCCAGGGCAATAGCAGCAACACAAAGTTAGTACAAATTTTCCCCCAGGTTCCATTTTTAGGAAAAAAAAATATTCAAATGGGATCTTGAGGGAACTGCAGTGAAGAAAAGCGAGGCTGAGAAATAGGTTAATTATAGAGGGATAATTTAAAATATTCTTTACTGATAGATGTAATTGTCATTCCTGAAAAGCATATAATAGTGAAGGGTTAGGGAAAACAATAATACGACTGGAATTTCTTGATATAGAGTATATTTCAACATTCATGCTGTTTTAGTTGCTGTTACTGTTTGAATTTAAGGGATTTTTATGGTTTTTATGAGTGTGAATTGCTAAAGACTAAAAGATTTAGGTTACAGAAATGTGACTTCTTTTGTCCCTCTGAGAAATGATGCTCAGAGTCATCAGTACATGACTAGATTAAGGAGGCACTGAGGGCAGTGAGATGCTCTCTTCTTACAGCTCTGTCTTTTCACATACCTTACTCTTCCTCAGTTTCCAGACTAGCTGACATGTGCTGACCCATAGGAAAGACTATCCAGTAGTAGTTATCTCAGTTTCAAAAAGTCGAGTTGAGTCAGGTGTGCCTCCAATCCCAGCCTGGTCTACAGAGAGTTAGTTCCTGGATGCTAGGGCTGTACAGAGAAACCCTGTCTTTAAAAAAAACAAAACAAACACAAAAGATTTAAACTAGATTAATTCTTTGTGTCTTAGTTGTCTTGACCTGCAGTTTCCCCTCCCTCCTCTCTTTCAGTTACCCCTCCTCCCAACCTCTCAGTTTCTATTCAGAAAAGGACAGGCCTCCTACGGATATCTTAGTTACTTTTCTATGTGAGGAGATACCATGACCAAGGCAACTCATAGAAAAGTTTATTTGGGCTTATAGTTTCAAAGGATAAGAGTCCATGACCATCATGGTGGAGAGCATGGTAGTGTGCAGGCAGGTGTGGCATTGGGGCAATAGCTGAGCCAGAAACAAGAGGCAGAGAGAGCTAACTGGGAACCATGTGGGCAACCTCAAAGCTCATCCCCAGTCACATACTTCCTTCAACAAGGCCACACATTTACAAACTGGGAACCAAAGTATTCAAACTTTTGAGCTTGTGGGAGCCATTCTTATTCAGACCACCACTGTTAGATTATAATATTGGGAATGTTGTAGATGATCAGGAAGGAGAAAGAGAACTGAGGATGAGTGTCAGCACATTTCCAAATGGTGAGAGTTAGAACTAAGTGAAAATTCAGGTAGGCAGCCCTGCTGATAAACTGGAACATATACCTACTGACTGCCCCCTCCCCCACTGTCCTATGCTTTCATTTCAGCCAGCCTGGAGCTTTGAGCCTTATTACTGTGCTGAGAGAAGTACATTTGCCCCCATTTTACAGATGAGGTAGAATGTTAGCTAATTTAGAAAAGTTAACTAATTTGACCAAGTCCCACAGTGTCAGCAATAAAGCCAGGGTTCAGAAGCTGAGCTCTTGTAGTTTGCTTAGACACTTTGAGAGTTTGGACAGACACTGCCAACCTGCTGGGAATGAAGCACCCAGTCAGTGTCTTGTCTACTTCTGTCTGATGTTTCCATTTGTAGAGTCACAACTAAAGATTGTCTTAAAGTGAAGAGATGTTAGATATTTAAAACTGTTTGCTTCTGTTTGAGTTGCTAGAACCCTGTGATTGACTTGTAGAGTAACTATATAATGACTTGTATTTTCCTCATACCCCAGTCTATCACGTGCTATTACTTAATCCTCAAAATAGCTCTGAAATAGGAGCAGATAACACTTGCCATTTGAAGGACTAGAAAAGCGAAATCCAGAGAGAGTTGAAAAGGCAAGATCATTTAAAAGTAAAAAAGAAAAAAATATTTAATCCCAGCACTTGGAGGCGGAGACATCTCTATTAGTTCCATGCCCACCAGGGCTATCTAGTGAGACCATATTTCAAAAATAGCACAAGAAAACATCAAGGGCAATTCTAATTATGTAACAGTAGAGCCCAAATATTGCTGTTTTAACATATCATCTATAGACAATATTGTTAATGAAATTTTCTTTGAAAAATGTTCACTATTAGAAATCTGGTATATAATTTGCAGATTTCCGTTTAAACTGGTCTCATTAGTGGTCAGTAATCATAGTATTACTAATGGCTATGGTTTGGGGCAGTAGAGACAACTACAATTAAAATACTGGGCCCACTTGGAAATTCTCAGTATAATAATTTGATGATCATACTGGGTTCTTGGAGTAGCCTCCGGAACCTGCTTTAAAGAAACAACATTCTGCCACTCCATTTCCTTTCAGTTGTAAGGAGGTCTTGATTTCTATTGCCTTATCTCTTCACTGAGTTAGATCAGTGTTCTTAGGGTTAGATACCTTAGATTACCTCCTCAGGGCCATTCTCTGTATTGGCGAGGCTGTGGTCATGACCCCATGTGTGTGTGTGGGGGGTAGTCTAACACAGGTATTTACATTACAGTTTATAACAGTAGCAAAACTTGAGTAACAATGGATCTAATTTCATGGTTGAGGGTCAGCACAGCATGAGGAAGGCTGAGAACCACTGCTCTAGAACAACATAGCAGTGCTTCCCCACAGCAGCACAGCCTTTTAAAGCCTAGAAAAGGATTAGTGTGTGTCTTTGGGTGTAATAATGTTATCATTTCTGCATCTTGCAATTTATCTTTCTTTGAAAAAATAGAGTTTTGTTTTTTTAAGAAAGACTTTGGGCTTACAAAATAATTCTTATGCTGATTCTTGGGTTCATAAGATTACTTAACATATATACCATGGTACCTCTAATAGTTCATAGAATTCTGAATTGTGTGTAAGAATTATTTTTTTCTATGATCTGATTTTTGAAATTACTTCTGCCTAAAAGAAACTCTTGTCAGCTAGTTGACAGGCCTCTCAGCATTACCTTCCATCACTGTTTTCCTTTTAGTTTGGATCATGAAATTCATGATGGGCCTCCATTACTTTGTGTATCTCTAGCGCTCTAAAACTGGACAAAACACCATAGTGAAAGATGAACATTTGATGTGGCTTCAAAAGTAGAGTAATTGTAGTTTTTATTAGGTATATTTATAATGGTGAAACTTAAAATGGAAATTTTGGTAGCTTAATTTTATTTGACTAAGCAAAATGAATTAATTATGCCTTGAGTCAAATAAAGCTTTATCTCAATTTAGAAATAATTCTTTGTTATTAAGTTACTAATATTCAGCCTTTTCTAGTCAGCCTGAATGTTCTTGAGTCTTTAACTTTCAGGTCTTTGTACAGCAATTCTGATAAGAAGGTGATTTTGTGGACCTCTTGCTGCTTTTTACAGCTCTTGTCAAGGCCCTTGGCAGCTGGTTGCTAAGTCAGCCCCACTGTCCTCCAGCCTCCAGTGTTGATGTCAGAGAGCTAGCTAGTAGAGGCACAGGCCTCGGAAGGCAGGTTTGTCAACTCAGCTGCCCATCATTTTCATGAGATGTTAAATGTGTCAGGAGCTACAAGTTAGCTAAATAAAATTTTCCCACTTAACAAATACTGGAAAGTTGGCTGTATCACATTAATTATATTAACTACAATAATTTTATATAATATATAGATATATAATTTATATAAATTACAATGTTATATAGAGATCTATGTATATTGTATATAATTAATAATATATTAACCTGATCTCCAGAAGTTAATACTACAGATTTGACCAAAGTAATTATAATTTTGCAAAAGATATAATTCATCTTTGATTATTTGAAGCCATTTGGACTTGCAAAATGTTTAAAAACTTTACAAAGGTGATAACTATAAAATTATTTTAAGCATAAGATGAGAAAAGCACAGCTCACATTTGAAAAATTATAAGCCACCATGAAATGTCTTCTATGTTTTATGTCTTATGAATCATTAGACATAGATTACCTCCTCGGGTAATTTTTGTTAATAACAATGGGGCACATCTATGGGAAAAGAGTGCTTTGCATGTCTTTTCCCATATAGTTCATCTAAATGATAATTTCTTTAATAAAAATGTATATCTTCTATAATAGTAATATATGAACATTTTATCATAATTCATTTCTTTCAGTTTCATATTTACATTGTTTTTTATTTGTTTTCATTTTAGGCCACTGAACAAAAAATCAAAGGTACGTTATTTAAAGCTATTCTTTTTTCATTAAAACAAAGTTGTTTATGTACGTTTTTATTCACTTTGGGGTGGGAGAGAAGTTTATGGAGAAAACTGGGGTGGGACAGACTACTGCAGTGAGGTCACCTTGATGTCTTCCTTTGGGGCTTTTTAATGGTGACTATCATCACATGGAGAAGATACTGCCTTAAGGCTGTTTTTGAGTAAACCCCATTTTTTAATGCTGTCTGATGAGAATCTTGGGCACATACCTTCCTTTTGGTCTTTAATTGTAAAATCTTATATGCAGGGGTGGGGGGGTGGGGTGAAATTTCTGCCTGTTTTCCCCTTGTTCTCTGTCCTTTATAAGGGCATAGTAGTGATGACACCTATTCTTTTACTACCTTTTAAGTAAATACATGGCTAACCCATTGAGCCAGGTTACCTAGTGCACCCTGGGCTGAAGACTTAGAGCCTCATCCCTCCCAAGCCCCTCCTAGGCTAGGAAGTCCTTCAGCTTCCTAGGCCTTGGATAATTAGTGGTGAAAGTTGTACAGCTCAGGCAGCTGAACCTAATTAGCTCCAGCATGCCAGATTGGGATTTTAGCTTTGTAAGAAGTATGCTCTCAGTCCAACCTGTGGTTATGAGATTGATACTAGTTAGCATAGTATCTATTAGACACTCTTGTATAAGAGTAAATAACAAATCCTATATTTTACTGAAGAAAGTGTTTACATGAACCTAAGGAAAAACTGAGAGACAGGAATTTGAGAGTATAAGTGGATTTATTTTCACTTTTGACCAAAACTGGAGAGAAATTCTCAGTCTCTATTCATTTTGGCAATACCAATGTTGATTTATAGAACAGATTCAGCAGAAGGCAAGAAATATGCATATATAAATTCAGCTGTGAATTCAGGTTTCAAACCTCCTGGGAAAGGAGAATGTCCTTTATCTGTTCAGCTTCAGGGCTCACATGAGTGGCCTGTTTTCACCCCACCTGATAGTTTTTGGAGAACTTCTAATCTCTGACTGGGGAGGTAAGTCAACCCTGAATTAACCTCAAGGACCCGTGTAAAATGCTTAGTATGACAGCTTGCTATTTACAATCCCAACGTGGTGGATAGACAGGAGAATACCGGGGACTTGATAGCCAACCAGTCAAGCAATTTGTGAGCTCCAGACCAATGAGAGACTATGTCTTGAAGGAAATGGATGGCATTTCATGGACTACATGCATAAGTTTGGGGGAGGAGGGGCTCTGTGACATAGTGTATGTTGGAGGCACTGTAAAATGTAGCTTGACTGATGAGTCCTTAAGCATGAGGGAGTGCTATTTCACCTGATGGGAATGAAGAAAAATCTTGAGATTATGAGTCTTTATGGACTCAGTGGCCAAAGAATGAGATGCAGAAAGGATGAACGAGTTCAGATCACAGAGGAAAACAGTGGTGTGATGTGCAGAGTTGTAGTAGTCCAAGAGCCGAGAGAGTTGAGACTGAAGAAATAGGTGGGAATCAGGTCAGAGTAAGCTTATGAATTTATGTAAGTGGTATGTAGCCATATTTGAACATATCAAGGAGCCTGGACGTTTATAGGCAGCTAGGAGCCACTAATAAAGAGATTAAGCAAGAGTGGCATGGTTTATTGTAACATTGAGGTTTCCGACCCCCTGCCAGAGGTCCAGACCCACAGACCTGCCGTCCCAGACCGCCTAACCCAAATGACTCAGACACTTATATTAATTTCACATTGTTTGACCTATGGTATAGGCACATTCCTAGTTAGCTCTTTCGTTTTAATTCAGTCCATTTCCACTAATCTATCCTGCCACATAGCCGGTGGCTCACCTGTGAATCTTGGGTATCTGGCTCAATCTCTTGTTGACTCCGCCTACCTATGCTTCCCCACCTACTACTTCTATGTTGCTCACCAAGGGCCAAAGTAGTTCCTTTGATATGATATTCACAGCATACAGAAAGACATTCCCATATCAGTTTATTTATTTTACTTTGAGACAGGGTTGTTTCTGTATCCTAGGTTAGGCTGGTACTAGGAGTTCTGAATGGTGACATGCGCTACCATGTTCAACCTTTTTCATATTTTAAAGCTGTTAATTTCTGTGCATGAAAAACTGGCTGACACATAAGTGGATATTTAAGAGTGCTAAGGCAAAGCCTTTTGTGGATAGAGGAGGCAGGTAGAATAGGTAATATGAATGGAACATTTTTCTCTGAATAGCAGTTTTAAGGGGATTGATGGGATACAGGCCTAGAGACTTAGTGATCACGGAGAAGCAAGTCCAGAGAGGAAAGAAAAAGAATACAGGGTAAGGAAATGAGATGCCAGGTATAATAGCCAAGCCTGATAGCTGCTGAGCTACTGGGGTGGCATACACCTTTAATTCCAGAGACAGAGGCAGGGGGATCTCTGAGATCAAAGCCAACCTGTTCTAAATAATCAGTTTGAGGCCAGCCAGGGCTACACTATGAGATCCTCTGGTCAGAAGAGGAATTGAAAATCAGATCATGTCTGAGTCTCTTCTGTTCTTCTAGGGTTCTTTTCATCTGACCTCTTGTGCTCTAGCCAACCTATCTGCCCCAACCCTTTTTTAAGAGCATTTGTCCATTTCTTGTTATTTCCAGTTTGCTCTTTGGTCCAGGTTCTTGAGCCACGCGGTCTTCACTGTGCCCTTTTGCGTTGTTTGCAGTGTGTTGCTCCAGCTGCTTTTGGCCTCTACCCTTTTAATTTTTCAGAGTTTTTATTATATCTTAGAATGTTGATTGATCCACAGATATTTCTTCTTCAATATGATCTTTGAGTACCTACTACTTAATATCTTTTCCTAATGTAAATTATCCTTTTACTTCCTTGCTATAACTATTTTCTTGTTTTTAGATCTTCCACAAGTCTAGAATGTGAAGTCACTCTTAGTAACTGATCACAGTTATTCATAAACATGTGTATCAATTTTATGCTGTATATATGTCTGTGATGTTATAGTTTGAGGTTTGTGGTAGCTAGAAATTATGAAGTAGAGCATTCACTGGAGTCAGGTTTGATCTATGTTGAATTGTTCTAATGCACAAAATGAAACAAGCACTCTTGTTGAATAAGCCGACACATCTGTTACCCCATATGATTTATCTTGTTTTCATTTGTTTTGATTTTTGGTAGCAACAGAACTTGAATCCACCTTCCTTCTGTTTGAGAGCAAAGGCTTTTACCCACTGAGCTGTCTTTCCGGCCCCAAACTTTGCACCATTTAATCCATTCAGGCTTCTCTCTATCCCTAATAATAACTAACCAATTCTGAAGTATTAGGGGTTTTGTTTTGATTTGACAGCATTGGGAATTGTGCCAAGTGCCTTACATATGGTAAGCAAACATTTTAGCACCTGGCGAGAATTAAAATCTCTATTATTATTTTTAAATTCCACATTTAAATGAGATTTTGTAATATTTTGGTTTATTTCACTTAGCGTAGTCTTCAGGTTACCTCTGTCATTCTGAATGTGAAGAAACCCTTTTTTGATGATGAAGAACATTCCATGTGTGTGTTTGTGTGTGTGTGTGTCTGTCCATCCATATCTATATCCATCTGTTCATCTATGTGTGCTCATACACAAGTATATACTACAGTTTCTTTATCTGCTGACACATCTTTGCTATTGTAAATAAGTCTGCAGTGGGCCTGGAGTCAGGGTGCTGCCTTTATCTCTTTGGGGTATGTACTTGAAGAGGTACTGCTGTGTTATATGATGCAATTATAGTTTTCATTTCTGAAATACCATTAGTTCTTATTTCTCAATGATCAAACCTCATGCTGAACAAAGTTCAGGAACCTAAGTGGTTTCACAGAGCTTCCAAGTAGAAAACTAAAACATCAGAAAGCTGTGGGTAGGACTTGACTATAATCCTGAATTTTCTCAGGATCCTCATAAGAGTACCAGCACCCCATCAGCAGGTTGTAGTTTTAGAGAACTATGTCCACATTCTCCAAACATGGATTATGGGTGTTTCTCTTTGCTTACAGTATTGCTTACAAGTTAGATAATAGTAAGGAAAGAGGCTGTACAAAGATTAGATTTGGGGTTCTTCTTTTATGAAAAAAGGGAGGGGGTGCTGTGGGATTATATTCTTGTACATTGTAAATATTTGTCATTTCTATTGGCTTAATAAAATGCTGATTGGCCAGAAGGCAGACAGGAAGGGCGAGGCTAGCAGACTAAGAAAACTCAGGGAAGAAGAGGAGAGAAGCAGAGGAAGGGAGATGAGAACGCTGCTCTGAGAAAAGGCCACCTGGCTGAACAGGATAACAATCATGGGTTAGAGTTAAGAGCAAGAGTTAGCAAGTGATAAGCTTGAGCCATAGGCCAGTTTATAATTAATATAAGCCTTGTGCGATTATTTGGGACTGCAGGTCCAGACCTCGGGGCTAGGCAGAGCCAGAAATTTTATACTACACTGTGGCTTCAAGCATGTAATATGGTATAGATGATTGAGGCTGTTGGTTATATGGAAGAAGTTGTTCACAGCTGATGTGATGCCTCAGAATCTGGTACCCCTGCTCTGAGGTGCATAGTCATAGCTCATTCTGTCACTCAGATGAGAGATTAATTGCTAGAAGTAGGGTGGTGGTAAGATTAGTCTAGCTTATTATTCACTGTACCACTATGGTTCTTCTGCTTTGTGAGATTATTTGGGGGCCAGTATGTGGTGGTGTTTGAAACATAACAGAGATGGTTGGTGATTAAGAACCCCCCAATGGCAGATTCTTTGCTTCTGTGAGAGATGCTTTGAGCTATGTAGCAGATAAGATTTGTAATTCTGTACTAACAAGATGGGGGAAAAATAGCTGCCTACTTTCATGGAAAATAGTTAAGAAAACAATTTTGTTTAGGTATTGGAATCACCATTTTCCTTCTTACTAAGGAAGGAAGATGATTTATACACATAAGCATGGATTAATGTACATGGTAAATCACAGAAAATGCCGAGGACCCCATTTTGGTTTAGAAACATCCAGCCGCCAGTAAATTCTTGAAATTAATGAAAATAAGAGAGTGTGTTGCAATGTGTAATGATTTTGAAAAGGACCAAGGAAACAGGAGGTAGGAGAAGGCAGATTAGCAGTGACCTATAATCAATAACTTGCTAGGTTCAGGAATTAAGGAGAGGAACTCATAGTTTTGGGGAGTGTGTGGGAGTATTCCAGAGTTGTGTGTCCTGAGCTGAGTCTGAGATTCTACTAAAGCAGCTTCTATTTAAAAATTAACAATCCAGGGATTTTGTCTTAAGCTTTTGGAGAGGAATTAAGATAAGTTATTAGAAGTTAGCTGTATCAGTTAACACCCACTAATAAGTCCTCCAAAAAGACAGCACACACCAAAACATTTCACCTTAGTAAATGTACACTTGAATTCTGATAAAAGAAGCATCTAGGTCTCAGGATACGTTCTGAAGGAGAGCGAGCCTCTGTTCTACTGTGTCCTAAGAGAAATGTTGCTGGGATGGCCAGAGGTTGAGAGCTGTGAATCACTGCTAAAGACAGTAACTGGCAATAACTGTCACCTTCACCATCTTTATTTCTGTGGTTTTGGACAGGTTGTTTAGCTTATACAGTCAAAGGAGAGATAATCCAGCCCGTGTCTGAGTTGTAGAATTAAAAGGTAGTGGATTGGAAGCTGTGGGGCCTGGAGGTAGAGGGAGTATACAGGTGAATACGGATCTTGGTTTGTTCCCCTTCGTTTTTCTTCTAATGTTAATTCATTGAGCCCACATTAATGTCTTATTTTAACTGACATGAAATCATTTTTAAAGTAGTTAATCCATTATTAGCCCTTTCCCTATTATTAGAGTTTGACTTTACTTTTATTTTCAAATTAACATGAAAGTTAATGTTGTACACTAGGAAGGACAACCGTTTGGGGATCACACTGATTTATCCTTCTAGTTCTGTGGTTTATGAGATGCTGTTGCATGAGCAGATTTTTGTGCCTCTGTCACTTTGTCTGTGAAATGGGGATAACACCTCAGTGGCGTGGGCTCATGATGGAAAGATAGCAGACACTCAGCCTGGCATCCAGGTGAAGCAGAGGAAGCTTACATTTCCACCATGTGCTTTTACAGCATCCTAGCCATCTTTCTGCTGTTTGAAATAGCATGCTAGGAGTTTGTGCAGCAGCCTTAAGGCTTCCCTACTCAGATAGTGATTTGGTTTTTCTTCCATCAACGTAGCTCAGTCCAGTCAGAGTGAGTCATGGTGCATTGTGTCTACCTTAAGGCGTAAGCTGTGTCAGTTTTGAAGCTTTAGGAGAGTGTCAAGGTGGGCTGGAGAGATGGTTAGCTAAAATGTTAACTGCTCTTTCAAAGGGCTTGAGTTAATTTTCTAGCACCTGTTCTGCCTGTACCTTCAGCTCTGGGTGATCTGGCTTCTTAGGGCTCCCAGGGGTGTGAGAGCACACACACACACACAGAATAAATCTTTAAAATTTACCAATCTTAAGTTAAGATTGGAATTGTCTTACTTAAAAAAAAAAAATTATTTTATGTGCATTGGTATTTTGCCTGCATGTCTGTCTGTCTGAGGTGTCAGAGGTTACAGAAAGTTGTGAGCTTCCATGTGGGGGCTGGGACTTGAACCTGAGTCCTCTTGAAGTGCAGTCACTGCTCATAACCCCTGAACCATCTCTTCAACTCCTTCTTGCACCAGGTCCCATGGACACATGCACAGAAAAGGAAAATATATACTCAGGAAAACACAGAATGGGATAGCTTTTATAACATTAGCCCTGACTTCCAGTTCTAAGCTAAGTGGTTATACTGAGTGCTTTCTTAGGTTAGGCCTCATGAAACGGAAACAGTGGCATTCATACTTCCCTTATATTAGGGAGGATGGTCTGAAGGATATAGAAGGAGAAAGCAGAGCCTTTTAATTTGAAATATGTATATATATTAATTTTTTTTTGTTAAATTACATGTTTTTAAGCCTTATTTGATGTATTTTATGTTTAGATAACCCACTGCTGATCTAGATTTCTGTTAGAAAATTTTTTCTTATATTTCTAGAGATTGTAGAAACTTAGCATTCTGTAGCATTAATTGTTCACTAAGTATTTTTGTTAACCGCCAACTGAATTTTTAGGTATTATCTATTTCTGAGTCTAACTAAAGCTAGAGCTCTCTAAGTGTTGCTCTGTGGTATCTTGTAAAACAGTTTTTCAGACTTGCTTGGACATGTGGGCCTTTATGTTACTTTCTTTCAAAAGCATAGTTTCTAATGAGAAGTAGATTTGTGAATCTGAAGAACCTCCCAAAATTAAGTTAGTTCTAACAAATTTGGAGAGTGCTGTTGGAACATTAGGATTGGTCCAGCCCCTTTCTTCTAGAGTGTGCCTCTCTAGGTGAAGAGTAGATCTTTATCATCTCTTCTGAATCTTCTAGATTTAGACAAGATTCAGCAGTAGTCTGTATTGTGAACACTGTAAGCAAGCTTCATGTGTAAAGAAGCCCATGTAGTTTAGAGTAGACAAAGTCAGCCTTAAAAAGGAAGTTTCATCCTGTATTTGGCTAACAAGGCCACTCATGATCAGGCTCTGTGGAGCTGTCAAGAAGAATCAGCTGTGTAAGGGATGGAGAGGAGAGGCCTTGAGTAGGAAGGTAGAGTCTGTTTAGTTAGTGAGCAGAGCTGCTGTTTAGAATTTGTAAGATAAATTAAAATTAAGTGAACTCATGGTAATATTTTTTTATTTTCTATTTAATTTTGAACTGGTAGTTTATGGTATCTTACTATTTGATATTTTCCCATAGGGACTTTTCTTTCTGTTCTTATTTCTAAAGTTTTTTGAGATAGGTTTTTCCTCTATGTAGCCCTAGCTGTCCTGGAACTCGCTCTGTAGACCAGGCTGGCCTCACACTCAGATCTACCTGTCTCTGCCTCCTGAATGCTAGGATTAAAGCTGTGCACCACCACCGCTGCCGCTGCACCTCCCCCCCCCCCCCAGGGACTTCTCCACATAAACATTAAGATTTGCTCATGCTTACATAAAATAAACTATTTTAAATATTTTCAAATAGTCATTCAAGTCATATCAGTCAGAATTAGCAGAAGTTAGTGGATTGACAAGCAACTGTTTTCTAGAGTAATTCCTAGCATTACTTATCATTAAGCATTCCTAAAACTTCTCCATATAATTTTGGCATTTTATCTTAAGGCTTTCTGGGTTAAAGAACTATTATTTTGCATTCGGCATTTCACACTGATGGATAGTGTGGAGTGGAATTTTCCTTATTTTGGGAAGTATGTGCAGGATAGTGTTGTTTACATCAGTGCAGTGGTTTTCATGCTCTCAGTAGATTTGATTTAGACTCCTCATTTGTGTTGGGAAACAGTTTATTCTCATTGCTCAGCTAGTTGGCTTCTTTCCCTCTCTTGCTGTCTCAAAAATGCCAGGACATAGAAGTTAGGATGCTGTAGTGCTTCTGAAACAGTAAAGTGATCTGATAATTTTCCTCTGTGTCATATTGAAAGCTACAAAGTAGAAAAGCAGCACAAGATGGAAACTCTTGACTGAAATGCTTCAATGTGGACACCTGTCTGATAAGTGTTGACATTCTCACTGGGTATGTGTCTTTTGAAAGTTTGTGCTGAGGTGGTTGGTGGCTCTTGGGAGGTTGGAGAGATAAGAGGGAGAGCATCTTCTCCTTGTGAAGGATATAGAGTGGGAGAACGAACAGCTAGAATAAGAGACTTGGAATGTTTAGGATTTTAGGTGATACTATTTTGTATTGGAATTACTTTAACACTAGGGAATACGCCATGTGGTATTGTTTGATGGCTAAATTTCAGATGTGTTGTTTTGTTGGATGTTAACTTTTTTCTATCTACAGAGATTTTATTTTGTGACTCTTTTTCCTGAGACAGAGTTTCACTTAGCCCAAGGATGGCTTAAACCTTGTAGCTGAGAATGACCTGGAATTTTTGATTTCCTTGGCTCCACTTGAATGTTGGGATTACAGATGAGAGCCACCTACATCCAGTTTATACTATGCTAGGAGTCAAACTTGGTAACAATCACTTTGCCAACTGAACCATCCCAGTCCCTATTCTGGATTAAACTTTCAAAGAATGCTTACAAATGGTTTGTGGAAAAATTATTTGAACAGTTATATTTTAAGATTTTTAAAGTTTCTACTAATTTTATATATGCATACAATAGAATGATCATGTCAGCTAACCCCCATTTCCCTCTAACTCCTTCCATGTACATCCGAACCTTATATCTTTTTTTTTCCTTTTTTTTGATAACTCACAAAGTCCATTTAGTAGTGCTCATGTACAATGACACATCCTTTCAAAAGAATAATCTTCCTCCCCCAGCAGCTATCAAGTGACAGCAGTCCCTGTTAGAGTACAGCCTGGAGCTCTATCATCTAGTCCTTGCATGCTAGAATGCCTTCATTTTTATGAAGGTCTTTTTCAGGTATCCACAGTTGCTATGAGTTCATGATTGTAATAGCCAATAGCATTCCACAGCACCCCTCCCCATCCTCTGGCTCCTAAATTCTCTCCATCTCTTCTTCCATAATGTTTGCTGAGCCTTGATAATGATGGTATTGATAGAGATGTCTCACATAGGGCTGAGCACTCAGTAGTGTGTTGTTCTCAGCACTGTGAGTAATTATGCACCTGCATTGAGTGCTGACACTGAGAGAAACTTGGCTTTTTGGGCACTGGGAGTTGGGCCTACTTTAAGCATCTGGGAATTTGGAGCTTAATTTAGTTATTTGATAGGCAGAAATTTTATTTTGCAATTAAAA